>OX344726.1:75479528-76968124 GCA_947034835.1 Ballota nigra
TAAATTCTTCATCTCGTAACAGTGTTGGGTCAACACTTCCAGCAACATTAGAGGTTTCAGTAGGTTTTGGTGAGTTTTGAGTAGGGTTAGGTTCAACTACAGGTTCAACAACAGGTGTGGGTTCATCTGTTGCCATAGGAGTTGGAATTTTAGTAGGTTTAGGGCTTTCAGAAGGAATTTCTGGAACAGGGGTTTCAGAAATAGGGTTTTCAGTAGGAATTTGTGATTGAGATGAAGGGTTTGAAGGCTCACCACTTGATTCTGGCATACACTTAGATAAGTCAACTGGTACAGACTCAATCCTGATTGTGGGAGGCACAGGTGTGCTACCAACATCGCGTACAATTCGCTTGATCTCCTCCGTGGTTGTGGATTCAGGGAGAACGATGGCGAGTGGAATTGGCTGTTGTGTTGGTGTAGATGACACAACACTTTGGTTGACATTGAGAGATTCATTTCCAGTAGCCATTGAAGCAAGTAGGTTGAGAAGATTTTTGCAGGTTGTGGATGTGTTTGGAGAGTTTGGTTTGCTTGAGCTTTGTGAATTCGAAAAGGTTTGAGTGTTAGACATTATACCTACAGGAATATAATGCACACAATTAAAATAACATTAAATTCCAATCACATAAGCAAGAACAAAACCGAAATAAATACATATGCAATAATATTAGAACTGAAGATACCTTCCAATTAACTCTGTGCTTAATCACTCAATTAATTTCAGCTCTTCGTATGTTTAACACACAAATCAATTCGATATTTATAGAGTGAAAAATAGTTAATCGAAGCACATCAAGTAGAAGTGGAATCATGGGTAATGGAGAGAGATATCCGACGGTTATGTTGAGTGAGAGAGGAACGTGGGTTGTGTTGTGGAGAGTGTGGGATAATTAACTGAAAATTAAATAAATAAGTATCTACCTTATTATATAAACTATAATTAATCTAAAATCAAGAAATAACAGTGTAATTATCACATTAATATTTTAGAATCTACCATTTTTCGAATCTTAAGCAAATATGCATGAGAAAATTTTAAACATTTGAACCTACACGGTGATAACCAAAATGATGGCACACACATACCTCAACATA
Source organism: Ballota nigra (assembly GCA_947034835.1). Taxonomy (NCBI): domain Eukaryota; kingdom Viridiplantae; phylum Streptophyta; class Magnoliopsida; order Lamiales; family Lamiaceae; genus Ballota; species Ballota nigra. Next base: position 75,480,624 of record OX344726.1, read on the forward strand.
CTTATAAATTTCAAATTTTCAAGTACAAAATCACTTGATCATATTGATCCACCTTTTTGAAAGAGTACGTCGTAGTTGTCAGCTCCGTGTCCCATAGTTACTCAGTTGATTATGACCATATTGAATTAATTACCTTTTGAAAAGAGATCATCGTAGTAGCGAGCTCCGTGTCCCATAGTTACTCAGTAATTAATCCAATATCGATGCATATTTAATCACCTTTTGAAAAGAGATCATCGTAGTAGTGAACTGCGTGTCCCATAGTTACTCAGTGATTAAGCATCTACTGTGATTTTTCAATAACAAAACATTCAAGAGATGTGTGTCCAGAAAATAATTTTCAAGGTCCAAATGAAAAAAATTCTACACGAAATTCACTTAATAGACAAAATAGGTTTGACACTTAGAAATAAAAGCATGACTCATACTGATGTTGTTTAAAATGTTGTCAGTATTTTGTACAACATCCTGTTAAAACAGACTCAGATATTACATAAACCAAGAGATTTCCTAAGGGAAGAAAACTTCTCATAATCAAGGGCTTTAGTAAATATCTCAGCTAATTATTTTTCAGTAGAAACATACTCCAATTTTACAACTTCTTTCTCTGCAAGGTCTCTTATGAAATGGTGTCTTATACTAATATTCTTAGTTAATGAGTGTTGGACAGGGTTTTTAGAGATATTTATGGCACTAGTATTATCACAATAAACAGTCACATCACTATCAATGCCATAATCATCAAACATTTTTCTTAACCATAGAAGTTGTGTACAACAACTTCCTGCAACAACATATTCTAATTTAGCAATTGATTGTGAAACACAGTTCTGCTTCTTGCTATGCCATGAGATCAGATTGATCCCCATGAAGAAACACCCACCACTGGTGCTCTTCCTATCATCTGAATCTCCTGCCCAATCAGCATTACTATAGCCAACTAAAGCACAGTTAGTATCTTTTGAGTATATTATACCCATTTCACTAGTTCCAGCCACATATTTTATAATTCTTTTTACAGAATTTAAATGAGACTCTTTAGGATTTGCCTGGTATCTTGCACATAAACAAACACTAAACATGATGTCAGGTCTACTAGAAGTAAGATATAACAAACTTCCTACCATTGATATGTACAATGTTGGGTCAACATTCTGCCCATCACTGTCTTTACTCAGTTTTTGTGTAGAACCCATGGGTGTTTTCATGATTTAAGCATTTTCTAATCCAAACCTTTTAACCAGATTCTTAGCATATTTACTTTGTGAGAAAGATATACCATCTTTACTTTGTTTAATTTGCAATCCAAGAAAGTAATTTAGATCACCAACCATAGATATTTCAAATGTTGAAGTCATCTCATGCACAAATTTATTCAGCATATGTTCACTTGTTGAACCAAATACAATATCATCCTCATAAATTTGAGCAATTAAGAGATAGTCATTTGAATGTTTAATAAACAAAGTCCTATCAGCTTCTCCACTAACAAAACCAAATTGAATTAGGAAATCAGTTAGTCTCCCATACCAAGCTTTAGGTGCTTGTTTGAGATCATACAAAGTCTTATTCAATTTATAAACATGATCGGGATATTAAGGCATTTCAAAGCCTTTTGGTTGTTCTACATAAGCTTCATCTTTAAGTATTCCATTTAAGAAGGCAGCTTTAACATCCATTTGGTGTAGCTTAATATCAATAAAGCATGCAATGGCTAATAATAGTCTAATAGACTCAATTCTTGCTACAGGAGCAAAAATTTCGTCAAAGTCTATTCCTTCTATTTGAGTATAACCTTGAGCTACTAGCCTAGATTTGTTTCTCATTATATTACCAGCTTCATCGGTCTTATTTTTGAAAATCCATTTTGTTCCTATGACATTAGTATGACTAGGTCTAGGAAATAGACTCCAAACTTCATTTCTTTCAAACTGGTTTAGCTCTTCATGCATTGCATTTATCCAATTCACATCTTTAAGAGCTTCAGCTACATTTTTAGGCACAATTAATGAATGATAACATTCAAAGTTTACCTAATTGCATATAGAGGACATGCAAATAGACCTTACCACATCCTTGGGGTCAGTTTCAAATCTCCTTCTGGTTTGCACTCCAGTGTACTGTTCTCCAATTATCTGATTCATTAGATGACTCTTTAGAATCCTGGAAGAAGGTGTTCTTCCTGTTTCTAAAATATTTTCTGATATGACAATCTTTTTAGATTTTTCAGGCAGTGTTGTCCCAAATGACATCTCATTTTGGGCAACATCCTTTTTCAGGTCAGAAACTTTTGGAGTTTCAATGAGACCAGCAACATCACCCTCATAATTTGTACCTGCAATACTAGAAGTATCATCAAATACCACATTATTGGATTCTTGAACAGTATTAGTCCTTAGATTGTATATTCTGTAAGCTTTGCTATTTCTAGAGTAACCTAAGAAAAATTCTTTGTCACTCTAAGAGTCAAATTTGTGCAATTGATCTCTCTCATTAAGTATGTAGCAAATGCACCTAAAAATATGAAAGTACTTTAAGTTAGGTTTTATGTTGTTTAGGATTTCATATGGTGTTTTAGAAGTTCCAGATCTAATGAACACTCTATTTACAACATGACATGCAGTATTCAAGGCTTCTGCCCAGAATATTTTTGAAAGATTTTTTGAAATTAACATGACTCTAACCATCTCTTGAAGAGTTCCATTCTTTCTTTCAGCAATGCCATTTTGTTGTGGAGTTTTGGGAGAGGAAAACTCTTGAAAAATACCTTTGTTTTCACAAAATTCAGTGAATGAGCTATTCTCAAATTCTCTACCATGATCAGATCTTATCCTGCTTACTTTCAAGTTATAAACAGTTTTGAATCTTTCTAAAGAATTTTGAATGCAGAAAAGGCATCTGATTTTTCTTTCAAGAATTCAACCTATGTAAATCTAGAAAAATCATCTACAACAACTAAAGAGTATCTCTTACCACCTATACTTTCTGTTTCCATAGGACCCATTAAATCCATATGTAACAGTTCTAAACATCTTGTTATGGTACATGAAGATAACACTTTGTGTGACACTCTTGATTGCTTATCTTTTTGGCATGGTCCACAGACTTTCACATCATTAAACTGTAATTTAGGCAAACCAACTACAACATCATGTTTAATCAGTTTCTGAATGTTTCTGTAATTAACATGTCCTAATTTTTGATGCTATAAGATTTCATCAGTTTTCATGCTATTACAAACATTGTTTGAACCAATCAAGTAGCAATTATCATCAGATCTGTTTCCAGTCATCAAACATTCATTGTTTTGGTTAAAAATATTACATGCATTCTTGTCAAATTTAACATGCAAGTTATCATCACATAACTGACTAATACTAACCAAGTTTGCAAGAAGACCATCAACATGTAACACATTTGATAACTTTGGAAAATCATTCACATTAAGAGTTCATTTTCCTATATTTTTTCCTTTAGAACCACCACCATAAGTTACATCACCACCATCATATGACTCATAATCCGCTAAATGTTCAATTTGTCCAGTCATATGTCTTGAGCAACCTGAATCAAAATACCATAAACCTGGTACACATGCTTTCAGAGAACTATACACAACATTACATGAGATTTTTTAGAAGTCCAAGATTTATCAGTATGTCTCTCAGAATGTTGTAACACTTTGGGTAACATGCCTTTATCATATTTCAACTTTGCACAATATGGCTTAATATGACCTATTTCAGAATAGTAATGACATATATAAACTTTATCATTCTTCCTAACATGCTTTTCAGAAACATCAGAATTAACATTTTCATGTTTTGCTTTAACAAATTTCATATGCTTATCAGAATGAGAGAGTTAAGAAATGTCACCAACAAAGCCAAGTCCAGCTTTGTTTGTCTGCCCAAATGTCATAACATCATCCAAATTCATTTTCCCTTGTGAGAATTTCTAAAGCTCAAAGTTGATTTTTTCAAATCCTCCTTAAGTTTACATAGTTCCAAGTCCTTTCTAGTCAAGATCACTTCCAGCTTTGTAAGAGAATTCCTTAAATCAGAATTTTTCAAAGTCAATAATCTAGAATCTGATTTTTGGATTCAAGTTCCTTACTCAGCTTCTGTCTTCCAGATTCACAATCTTGTGAATTTCAACTGTATTACCTGTCTCATCAAGTAAACCATTAAAACAATTCACATCTGGACCATTTTCACCCAGTGTTGTCTGAAATGACATGTCATTTTCGTCAACATCAAAGTAATAATCATCCAGATGATCATCAAAAGTATCATCATACTCTATCTTAGCAGAAAAAGCACATCCTTCTTCTTTATCCGAATCATTTTCATCACCAGAATTATCACTCAAAGTAGCAGCCAAACTATAATTCTTTTTTAGTAAAGTATTAGCACATTCATTAACATAATGACCAAAACCAGAACATGCATCACATTTCACATTCTTTCTGTATTCAGGATCATATCTAAATTTGCTATTTCTATTCTGAGGTTTAGTTTGATTGAGACTTGTTCTCCTTTCAGAAACGTGAGGTGAGTTATTGATCTGAACTTTAGGTAGAGCAATACCTTTAGCATTGTTCATTTTCTTTTTAAGAAACTTATTGAATTGCTTAGATAATAGAGCAATGTTGTCTGGATTGTCAAGACACAAACTGACAACATCATCATCATTATCAGATTCAATTTCAGTAATATAAGAAGTCTTTTCAGAATTGGAAGAAGTACTACCTTTGAACATAACAACCTTTTTATCATCTTTTTAATTTTCAGCTTATGTTATATTCATTTCATAGGTTTTTAGGATACTTACAAGTTCATTTTGAAATATGGTATCAGTATCTTTAGCTTCCTTAATAGCACATATCTTAGAATCAAATCTTTTAGGAACTGTTCTAAGAATTTTATGTACTAACCTGGTATTGGAGATAGGGTCTCCAAGAGCATGAGCTTCACTATAGGATGAGATTGTTTCATCTTCTTTCATCCTCATGTTCTCAAACTTCGTCCCAAGCATTCGAAGTTTGGTCATTCGAACACTATCTGATCCTTCACAATGTTCTTGTAATCTTTCCCAAGCATCCTTTGCAGAAATGCAAGTTGAGATTAGTTTGAACATGGAAACATCAGTTGCTGAGAAAATAGAATTCAAGGCCTTCGAGTTGTAACTAGCCAATCTGGGCCTCATTATCCTCATCAGTTAGTGTCCTCAGTTGACTCCAACCAGACAAAACACTCCTCCATGCATTTTCATCAATGGATTTGATGTACATATGCATTTTAGGCTTCTAATACGCATAATTTGTCCCATCTAAAACAAGAGGCTTAAGTGTAGGAGTAATGGGATATTCCATTGCAATAAAAATACACTCTAGAGAAAGGATCTAAACTTAAAAGACTAAATTTTTGGCACTGGTGCCAATTGTAAATCCAAGTGTATGATATCAGATTGGTCTGAAATCAAACGTGAGTGTGTGTGGTGTTTTTCAGAGTCGTGTTAACTGAAATGTTGACAACATGCGCGACAACACAAGATGGTTACGAACGGTTATGAACAGATCTATGTAGTTCTAAGCAGCAGAAGACTTAAACACCTTGCAAATGGAATTTAAAATTTTTCATAGACTTAAATAAAGTCTATGATGCCTCATGGCAAAAAGCTTCACTATAACCATGTAGTGATACAAACAAAGATCTAACATAAGATCTCCAAGTGAGGGTAAGGTGGAAACACACCGCCTAAACAAATATACGATAACTAGAAAACTGATCACACTCAGACCCTAGTCTAGTCTATTTTCGATCCCAATACTGATAGGAGCATTGCAGCGCTCGACCAGTACAAAAGATAATAGTAACGACCCTTCTACACTAGATGTACTTAAACACTGATAGCGTAGCTCTTGGTTACTACTTCCTGGCTTGTTTCCCCTGGTTTTTCCTTCGTCTATCTTCTGGTATTTATAGATGTAGGATCCACCTAAAGTTACAATTACTAGATCAGTTTGGAATGACCTAGAAACACATCCTCCACTAACTCCATGATTAAGAAATAACCGCCCATGATGTATTTGATCTCCTCACTTGTTAACCGCAGCCGCATGACCTGGAACATTCTAGGTCTTCATCCTATGAACACAACATCAAACACAACATAGAACAAAAAGTGTTTGTGTTAGGAGAAAGGGCAAATTTAGTAATGTTATCCAGAATGTTGCCTAAATATTTTTGACAACACTGTCATAACATTAACACAGGGTATCTCGAAGACCTCGTGTAGGTCTCTGTTTCTGACTCTGTGACGGACCGTGCGTCTAACCCCTCATATCTCGATGGTCGGGTGGCTGTGTCGTAGTCCTCAGAGGGTACCACGAAGGTCTCTCTCAGAGGTCGAGTGGATCGAGGAGGATATTTCCTCTTCTTAATGGGAGGGGTGGCCTGGATGCCGAGGTCCCTCCTCATCTCCCTAGCTTTTTGCTGGAGCTGTTCGATGACAGACTCCACTTGCTCGGGAGTTTGGAAATCGGCGGGGATAGTAGGGATATCCCTCGTCTGTCGTACGGGGGTGGTGACAACCGCGGTGGCTGCGACTTCGGGAACCAGGTTAGATGTGTCCTTCCCAGCGTCATGATCGGCCATTTTCAAGATTTTTGGGAATCTCAAAAGTGTGGGTTTTGGTGATTTTTAAACGAAAAACATTGAGTGTTCTTCGAGTTCTTGGATTTCGATTTAAGGGTTGACTACCCTCCTTCTAGCGCCAATTGTTGTTACCCAAAATATGTATCTTAATACGATTTATGTGGCTTTGAGTGAGTAACTAACTTAATGTTATGAGATTAGTTGGGCATTAATTACTTAGGGCTTTAAAGATAATAAGTGAAGAACATTAAGCAATAAATGTAAAGAGATTTGTCAAGTCTTTATGAAGACTTGAGCTTGAAGTAGTTGGATTCTTTATTAAATGCTAATGAGCATATATTTATAGCCAAAGGGCATTCCCTTGGGCAGCCCTAAAGCTATCCGGGCAGCCCAACATTAAATACTTGGGCTGACCCTAGTTTCGAGTTTGGGCCGAGGCCCTCCGAGGTGGTGACCTCGGCCCAATGCAAGGAGGACATGTGGAAAGTGCTCATCTTTTCCTCTGTCTTTGATGGGATTACTCCCTAAAGTGTGATCTGTCCCTCTGGGTTAAGTAGGATTCACTATTCCTTGTCTTTTTTAAGGAATTATTGTCTCTGATGGCGTCTGACACCTCCTTAAATGGAGTGCACTGACCCTCCTCTTGCCTCGTCACTGATAAGGTTATGCTCACACTTCGTAATTCCGACTCCCGAGGACATAACTCTTGATCTTTTGCATCGTACACCTGTGTCTCTCCTTCATGATGAGGCCGACGTCTCTGTTGAGCCTGAACACGGTCTTCCTCCGATCTCCTGCGATCTTGATGGAGCCTTGTCATCTTCGTGACGAGGTCAATCTTGCCGTCTTCATGCCGAGGCTGCCCTCGATCCGCCGCGGTCCCTCTTGTCTTCTCACCTCATCTCGAAGGTGGATAAATGTGCTCAAAACACTATATACCTATGGTTCCTTGTACTTATACTATACTTATTTTTTTTCATTATACTATTAGCTATATTCATTATAATATATTCTCCATGTCTATAATATATAATACACACTATTTTTCCTAAAATAGTTTTGGCGGGAGAGTATATGGACCGTCCATCTTCATTTTGCTAAGAGATCATAACCATCCAATAAGTGTCTTCATTTAGCAGCCAATATCCTATGAATTAATTCTTCCAATTAACCGTCATTAAATTAGAAATAATATTTGGGTTCATTTTTTATGCGATATAGGAGTATTTGGATCAATGGCTAAATTTCAGCAATTAATGCTTCCAATTAGCTATCAATATTTAGTCAATTAATATTTCCAATTAGAAATCACTTAAATTAGAAAAATGTGGGACATTTTTTCGATATAATTGATTGATTAGTTGCTAAATTTCAGCAACCGTTATCAATTTTTGCTCTATTTATATTCTTCATCTTTAGAACTTCAGCGTGTAACAATTTTTTCTTGTTGTTTCCCTAACCGATTAGATTATCATTTTTTTCCATTGGATTTTCTTTGTAGATTATACAGATTAATATATATTAGTGAATCCTTGTGTATCATTTAATTTCGTGTTGTCTATATTAGAATTAGTTTTTTTTAACTGATTTTATGTATTTGTATTGTATCATTATTTAGATTTACTGATTTTATATAGATTGTGTAGTTTTAGATGCATTTTAAAGATTCGTATCCAGTTGAAGATGTTCATCATAAATTTGAAGAATTAAATATTTTTTGCATGAGATATCAATAATTTCAAAGGTATTCATTAAAGATTGTAATATGTGTTTAAAATTCATTCAAATTCCTTAGTTTTTGTTAATATTTCAGGATGTATTATTAATGTATTGAAAGTTTTTGTATACAAAAATTTATAATGAGCTATCGTTTCTGTAATTTATTAATATGAATTTATAATTGATGTATTGAAAATTTATGTGATAAATTTATTTATTTCCAAAAGATTTGGTACGAATTAATATAGTTTTTTGTTGTTTATTTTGTTTGATTATTTATATGGTCAGTAATTGAAATAATTATATTATCTGTAATTCTCACATCCCATGAATTTAGGGATTTAACGAATTATATATACCAAGTATTACATTTCTTATTTAATTGAAAGTTGAAAGATTTAAATTATTTGAAATTCTAATACCCCATGAATTTAGGGGTTTAACAAATGAATTGATTTCACGATAAGTTATATATAGTTATTTATTTGTACAAAAATCTATTTCTCACATTTCATGAATTTATTTGTGATTTAACGGATGAATTGAGTAAAGAATATTAGTTGTTATCATTGGAGAGTATTAGTTGTTTTTATTAAAAAAATCTTAATTTATTTTCAAGAAACAACTAATTCTCTTCATTGAAAATAATTAATATTCTTTAGTAAAAAACAACTATACCCATCAATGGTTCATATTTGAACCATTTGCATTTTATCCTTTGTCTACACTAATCGCATTATTATATTAGGTATAAAAAAAATTCTATTTTTGTTTCTATAAATCATCTTAAGTTTATTATTTTAAAAGATAACTATCACATTTTTATTCGAACTTCAATTACTTATAAAAATATGATATACTCAAGGTAAAAATTCACATAATTTTATCTCTTTCCCATCATTTTTCATTTTTTTAATAAGATAAAAGATTTTTTCTATATTATTTATTTTAATTTCAATTTATACTTTTATTATTATACATGTATAGCATAACAACATATATGATTGATTTTTGACCAGTTTCGTGTCTATATTTTTAACTTAAGTTTTCCTATTTTATTATTAAACTTTATAACTTTTGTTTACAATATATGATTTTGAATTTAATTTACAGTTTATTTTATTTATATTTGGTAAAATACAAAATAGTAATATAGTATAAATTATTACCAATTAATACCTGATGTATATTAAGGGATTGTTTGCAAACTCTACTTTATAGGTAGATTTTTTTTTTGTTGTAAAGAATCACTTCTAAAATGTTTGCAATTACTATTTTAAGCAATTAAATTCAATTTTGCCAAAGCAGGTTTTACCTGTTTTTGGATTCTCTAAGATTCATTCTAGAATAACTACCTCACTATCAATAAAAGTGATTTGCTTTGTAAACACATGTCTTCGTTATCAACCTCTCATCCTCCTAATCAATGTTTCTTGGGAGTTTATACAAGATGTGTTTTCTTTAATTTGGTTTATCTTTCGATCCCTTTCACGTTTGCTGTGACTTTTGTTTTTGTTATTTTTTTATATGGATATTTTGTTTTATGACATTGGATCTACTTTGTGGCGATATTGTTAAATTGTTTGTTGGTTGGTACCATGGGTTTCGTTATAATTTAATTAAATTTTTGCTACATTTTTTTTTGGATTTTATGTAGTTGGTATATTAGTATTTTGCGTGAAGTGATGATTGATGTATTATCTATTTCATTAACAGTTATATTGTTGATAGTTTTTTTGTTTTTGTTTTTTTCAAGTGGAACAACTATTAGTTGTGGATATCAATCATGGTTTGGGTGTTCGTTGAATATAGTGGCTTGCATAATTTTATCTCTATTCTGATTTACATTTATATAAACAAATAATCTTTTATTGTTGTATAATACTCCCTTCATCCAATAATAACAGACAAAATTGTTATTACAAAATGTCCCACTACATATACTTATTTTTGTATTTCAATGAGCATTAATTACATTTTTTGCTAAAATGCCCCTATTTAGTTTCATAAAGTATCTCCATTTAATTTCATAGTTTAATGTGAATAAGGGTAAAAAGAGAAAGTTCGCCATGAATTAAATAAATTAACCATGATTTTTATATATTCTTTAGTTAACGTGTAAAATTAAAATTTTCTATTATTTTTTAACGGAGGGAGTATGAATTTTGTGTTTGTTGTTAATTTAATATTTCCTCATTCCACAAAAATTGGGTGGCTAATTTTTATCATGGTTATTATGAAAAATGATACTCCAATATTTAAAAGTGAGAATATATATGTGTGTTGAAGTATATAGATAAATTTTATTATTTCTATTTAGAAAAAATAACCTTTTTTAGGATGGACAAAAAGAGCAACCAAGAACATTTTTTGTGGACAAAGGGATTAATAAAATTACGTGTTCATAATATAAAATTATTTTTTATATTCATTTTGAATTTTTTATATTTAAGGAAGTTTCTGTCAAATATTCGAATGTGCATGAAAACATGGCAGGACTCTAAAAAGTGTTAAAATCCAATTAGAGTGTAATGGGCAGAATTGAAAATGTATAAAGTTGATATTTTTTAATTATCGATATTTACATATGATAATAAGGATCATTCAATTTTAATGGTTAATAAGGAGCATTCAATTTTAATGGTTAATAACTAATTAATTATCATTTTTTGTGTTAATAAGGTAATATGTCATATTTAATAGGTTTAATTGCAAAATAAAATACCAACTTTATACATTTTATTAATTACAACATGTACTTTATATTTTTGCAATTCGAGACACCAACTTTTAAAGTTTTTTAATTTGAAGTATCGTGTCATTTTTCGGTAATAATTAAGTGCATGGCTGCCGAAAATACCACGCAGATACGACATAGATGCCTGAATTTTTTTTATTAAAACAATATTTTCAGGAAAAAAAATCACATAAACTTATAATATATGTTTTAGCCCAACATTTTTTATTTAACACAAAATGTATGAACGTTTTAAAAAATTGCGCAAGAAACAAGATGGAAAAGCCCTAAATCTGTTGGGAAAATGTATAAGACTTAGGTTTTGATTAGATGCCAAAATGTTCCTCCTAAGTTGATTTGTAAGTAAAACATTCAGTAGAGTTAGTGTTTAGTTAATCAGTTCAATTGTTAAGGAACTGAAGTGCAGTTCGTAATTTCTAGAGTGTATTAAAGAATGAAGTATGTTGAAGACGAAGTCCGCTGAAGACAAGTGATCTGAGAAATAGTCTAAGTCTTGAATGATTTCTAAGTGCATTCTCACTAAGACTAAAACCATCAGGAGAGGACCAGGGTCCACTGATGAGAACTAACAAAACACATTCAATGCTAAACATATTAAAAGCTGTTAGTTAATCTGGTTGGAACTAGGCCAAACGAATTTCAGTGAAGCTTACAATAAATGAAGGAATAAGAAGGTTCTCTCAGAGGAGTTCCACCTTAAAGCAAGACAAGAATCTGGGCAAGCAGACTGAAGGTCCAATGAGAAGATGATACGTCAGTGTACCTTACTGACAGCCGACCTGCTCCAGACTGACAAGTACCAAAAATCTTTCCCTACCAATCTACAGAAAGTTGGTGAACAGGTATGGTCTTTCAGCCGTTTCTTGACAAGACTTAAAGCTTTATATAGAGCCGTTTGAGCCAATCAGATACAAGAACACTTACTTGAGAAGATTCAAATCCAACAGGAAGATTTTCAAGGAAGCCTATAAATACAGAAGGACGTGCTCATTTCTATGTACGGGAAACTCACAAGATCAAAGCTATCTCTACATTCATAACAACTAGAAGCACTCGAAATTACCTTTGTTTCCCAAGTGTTTCACATTTGTAGAGAGCCTAACAAACCTTCTGTAACCAAGCTTAAAAGCTATATCCAAATCTTAGAAAGAGATAATCCAATCCTAAGCCTTGAGCTAAATTTGTAAGGATTATCTCAAAATAGTTGGAACAAAAACCCTACTCAAAACCCTACTCAGTGTTTAGGTTGAGAGCTAGTGTTAAGTGGTGTTAGTAAGCTGATTGTTGTATCAGTCTGAAAGCTGGTTTATTTTGGGAACTAGGACCTGGAATTTCCTAGTGATCAATCATCCTAAGAGAGGATTAGTTGATCAGTGCACCTTGGCACTATAACACAAGGAATTCCAAGTGAAAGGAATTCTCCTGTTTGATCAGGACAGTGGACGTAGGAGATTCTTCTCTGAACCACTTTATATCTTGTGTACTTACTTTCTGCTATTTCCTAAGTGTGTGTTAATCTCAAAGTTTATCAAAGTAAAACAAGTTTTCTAAAGGGCTCACTATTCCGCATCTGAAAGCTAATTAGATAGTGTTTCAACTGAAAGTCTTGAGCTTTCAGTGGAGGTATTATCTCAGTAAGCTTTCACAAGTAACTCTCAGCAGACCTCAGGTCCACTGACGAGCTACTGTTTTAAGTAACCTGATATGTTTTACAAAAAGTTTTAATTTGTAACCACAGGTGTATTCCCCCCCATACACCTGTTTACTCGTTTCGGGACCAACAATTGGTATCAGAGCAGTGGTTCAATAGACCATTGTTCTAAGTATACCTTGTGCTTAAAGGTATTTTTTAAGGTCATCTGAAATGATCTTTTGATAAACTTGTTTATATATTATGGCTGACAATGCAACTAGGGTAGCACCACCAGCAGAGAACAACATGGGAGTTAATCCCTTGAACCATATGTCTCATCACAAGCTTCCACAGTTCTCAGTGGAAAACTATGACTTCTGGAAGATCAGAATGAGAGCTCATCTTGCCTATGTGCATGATGAAATGCTAAGGGTTATTACTAAAGGTCCATTTATTTTTATGACACCTAACCCTAGAACTACAACTGAGATTATTGCAGATCCTAGAGAAGAATGACCCAAGGATGAAGATAACTTCACTGCAGATGAGAGGAGGAGAAACAACCTCAACTTCATAGCCATGAACATTCTCTACACCACCATTCCAGACTCTGTAATGGGAAGAGTGATCCACTGCAAGACTGCAAAGGAACTATGGGACACTCTTGCTCTCATGTGTGAAGGAACTGACAAGATAAAGGAGAACAAGCTTTCAGTAGTTGTTCAAAAGTATGAGCAGTTCACCATGTAGCCCACTGAGACTATTGACCAGCTTGATGGGAGGTTCACTGACATCATGAATGAAATAAACTCTCTGGGAAAAGTCTATACCAAAAGGGAAGTTGCCTTAAAGATCCTGAGAGGTCTAACCTCAAGATGGGATGTGTACTCTGTGAAGATGCAGAATACCAAGGATCTATCCAGCATGTCTATTCAACAGGTATTCTCTAAACTTAAGGCTTATGAGTTTGATCTGAACAGGAAAAAGGCTCCTGATGAGACCTCAGCTGAGAAGGGAGTTGCCTTCAAAGCTAAGGAGACTGAGCCAATATCCCCAAAGCCTCAGAAGAGTACAAAGGCAAGCAAATCTCAAAGCAAGGCTGAGATGCAGGAGGAACTCAACCTGATGGCTAGAAGGTTTGAGAAACTTAACAGCTGTTTTGGCAAATATAAGAGATTTTACATGGATAACAGAGAAGGAAGAAGTTATCCTAAAAAAGACACCAGAGAAGGAGAGAAAAGCTCAACTGAGCCAGAGAAGAGAAAAGAATACAAGAACTATTCCAGAGGTAAAGGATCATCATCAAAGACCAAGGAGTCTACTGAGGAAAGAAATGATGATGCCAATAAATGTTTCCAATGTAAGAAAGTTGGGCACTTTCAATACGATTGTCCTCAACTGAGCACCAAGGAAAGGAAGGAAAGACAAGCTAAAAGAGACAGGAGATATGGAGAAAGAAAAGGCAAGGTGGCTGAGGATGTTGATGAAGATATGGAGTCATCTGATGGTCTGTTCTCAGACAGCAGTGATGATGACATGTGCCTCACGGCAAGAGAAGAACCAGAGGTACAATCTATACCATCCAATTCTCTAGGACACTCACCTGAGCTAAGCTCAGAGTCAACTGAGGAACTCAATCTTCAGTCCGCCTTGGAACAATTGATGATTGATTTCTCAAGGTTGCAAGAAGCAAGTTTTTATCTCCAAGATGAAAACAAAAATCTCCTGAGAGAAAACACTAAGTTAATTGAGTCTGGGAATCAGGCAGATCTTAACTCAGCTAAGTCTACCATTGAATTGACAAAAGAGGTTGAAACCCTCAAGAGTCAAGGAAATGGCAAAGATCAACTGATAAAAGATCTTACTAAATCTAAGACAAGGTTAACAGAAGAGAATTTGAAATTGGTAAGCCAAGTAAAGGAATCTCTCCTGAAAATTGATATCTTACAAAAATCTGAAGAGACTTTGTTAAAAAGGATTAATGCTATCAACAAACCCTCTCTTGCCATAGAGGAGATTCAAAACTTTCAAATCAATCCTAATAACAAATGTGGGATAGGCTTTATTCCAAAACCTTCAGAAGGTCCTCTAAGTGTTGCTTCTTCAAGTGGCACAAAGAGAGTTTTTGTTAAGTCTGTGACCTTTCAACCACAGATTTTGAATAAGGGAAAAAGACCAGCTGAGGTCCAACAAAAGAGAAGTCAAACTGAGCCAAAACCAAATGGAAAGGCTCAGGTGACTAATCAGAATAGATCTCAGCAGAGGTGTTATCAGCCGAGGTCTTCACAAATGAAGCAACCTCAGCTGAGAGCACCCAGGCATGAGCGTTCCTCAAGGAATGATTCATACAGAAGACCTATTCCTTTTGCGCCTAAAGGAAAAGGCCCTTCATACTCTTATCAACAAAAACTCAGGCCAGGTGCACCCAAGCCTAAAAGAAAGAATGTAAAGAAGGTTCTTGTTCCTTCAAAGGCTGACACCCATAGAAAGTTTACTCCCAAGGCACCAAGGGAGATAACAATCTATGTAGATGTTTATGGAAGACAAATTAGCCAATCTAAAGTAATTAGAACTGTGAGGCAAATTTGGATTCCGAAAGGTACAGCTAACCTGGTAGGACCCAACATCAAATGGGTACCTAAAGCTTGATTTTGAATGCAGGGCTCAGTGGACCTCAACAAAGGAGATGCTCTAAAATCTTCAGTCTGGTACTTGGACAGTGGATGTTCTAGGCACATGACTGGCAACAAAGATCTCCTGACAGAATTTGTTGAAAAAGAAAGTCCACAAGTCACCTTTGGTGACAACTCTCAAGGAGCCACTAAAGGTTATGGTACTTTAATCATTGGCTCAGTAAGAGTAAGCAATGTATCCTTTGTCAGTGGACTTAAGCATAATCTTCTGTCCATAAGTCAATTCTGTGATAAAGGATACAATGTTGAATTTTCATGTAACCTGTGTTTTGTCAAGAATATATCTTCACAATAGGTACTACTAACTGGGTCAAGGAAGGGAAATATCTATCTTGCAGATTGGAAGTCTTGCACACCAAATGCATGTCTTGTTGCTAAGAGCTCAACTGACACTAATTGGCTGTGGCACAAAAGACTAAGTCATCTGAACTTCAAGATGATGAACAGGATAGCAAGACATGGACTGATAGAAGGAATGCCAAATGAGGTATACAACAAAGAACATATTTACAAAGCCTGTCAGGAGGGAAAGCAAGTGAAAGCATCTTTCAAAAGCAAAGTAACAACCTCTATTAACAGAATACTTCAACTGTTACATGTGGATCTCTTTGGTCCAGTAACCCCTGTAAGTATCAATGGGAGAAAATATACACTTGTTATTGTTGATGACTTCTCCAGGTACACATGGGTGATATTCCTAGCAAGCAAAAAGGAGACTCAACTGAGGTTGCCAGAGCTCCTGAAGAAAGTTAGCAATGAAAAGAGCCTGAACATTGTAAAGATAAGATCAGATAAGGGCACTGAATTCATTAACTCTATTATATCTGATTATTGCAAAGAGTTAGGTGTTGCACATGAGACATCAGCTGCAAGAACTCCACAACAAAATGGAGTAGCTGAAAGAAGAAATAGAACTCTCAAGGAGGCAGCAAGAACAATGCTTGCAGAAGCTCAAGTTCCTAAAAAATTTTGGGCTGAAGCTATCAACACTGTCTGCCACACTCAAAATAGATCCATGCTTAACCAAACATCAAGGAAAAACTCCATATGAGTTATGGAATGGCAGAAAACCACAGGTATCTTACTTTCATATTTTTGGTTGCAAGTGTTTCATTCACAACAATGGGAAAACTCAACTGAAAACTTTTGATAGCAAAGGTGATGAAGGAATTTTCTTAGGAAATTCCCAAATCAGTAGAGCCTTCAGAGTTTACAATTGTATAACTCTTGTTGTGGAAGAAACACCTCATGTGGTCTTTGATGAATCTACTTTTGAGTCCAGGAGTAAGGAAAATGAGGAAGTAATAAGCAAAAGACTAACCAGACTGAGTATCAAGTCTAAAGGCTATCCTGAGAATTGTGTTGATACATACATCCCAACCTGGGATAATTTAGATAATCAACAATTCAAGGAGGTCACCCAAAGTCAAACCACCCCTCAAAGCTCACTTGAGAGCTCTCCTGAACAAGCAACTGAACTGATGAACACTATCCCAGTTCAAGAGGTAAGTGATGTCAATGAAGATGTGGTCACAGCTGAGACATCCACTGAACCCATCATTCAAGGGGGAACCAATGAGATTACCATTGAGAATGAGAATACCTTGAATGATGACTCAGGACTTCAACCCTCTATTTTATTTCCTGAATTTGATTTTATTCCTATATCTAGTGACTCAACTTCAGAAGAGTTAAACTCTACTGAAGGGCATCAGCCTAGGAGAACATGGCTCTCAGATCACCCTGTGGAGCAAATCCTAGGTGATCCTACCTCGGGAGTCAAAACTAGAAGTTTTCATGGGGAAAGTACTTTGTTTTGTTGTTTCTTATCAAACCAGGAACCAAGTTCCATAGCAGAAACACTTCAAGATTCCAACTGGATCATTGCCATGCAAGAAGAGCTCAACCAGCTCACAAGGAATCAAGTTTGGGAGTTGGTGGACAGACCATATCACTGCAATGTGATAGGAACCAAGTGGGTATTCAAGAACAAGAAGGATGAAAATGATGTCATAGTCAGAAACAAAGCCAGACTTGTTGCAAAGGGTTATTCTCAAGTTGAAGGATTTAACTATGATGAAACATTTGCCCCAGTAGCCAGATTGGAGGCAATAAGGTTATTTCTTGCATATGCTGCTCACAAGAAATTCAAGGTGTACCAGATGGATGTTAAGAATGCCTTCTTGAATGGAGTACTCAATGAAGAAGTCTATGTGGAGCAACCCCCAGGTTTTGAAGAAAGTCACAAAGTATATAGACTGAGAAAAGCTCTGTATGGACTGAAACAGGCTCCAAGAGCTTGGTATGATACTTTGTCACAATTCCTTTTGGATCATGGTTTCATCAAAGGAAGAGTAGATAGAACTCTATTCAGGATCACAAAAGGAGAGGACACTTTGCTTGTACAAATCTATGTGGATGATATCATTTTTGGTTGTCCAAATCAAGTCCTCTGTGAAAAGTTCTCTCAACTGATGAAGGGAAAATTTGAAATGTCAATGATGGGAGAAATGAACTTCTTCCTAGGACTTCAAGTTAAGCAGTCTCCTGAAAGAATCTTCATCAACCAAGCCAAATATAGAAAGGAGCTGATCAACAAATTTGGATGCCAGACCAACAAAGTAGTAAGAGTCCCACTCAACACCAACACCAAGATGGAACCAGATGAAGATGGTGAATCAGTAGACCAGACTCACTACATAGCTATTATTGGATCTCTACTGTATCTCACAACAAGCAGGCCTGATATCACTTTTGCAGTTGGGATTTGTGCAAGATATCAAGCCAATCCAAAGAAAGGTCATCTGGAAGCTGCTAAAAGAATTCTCAAATACCTTAAGGGTACTGTGAATATGGGATTGTGGTATCCATCAGATGACAATCTGGAACTCACATGATACTCAGATGCTGACTATGGAGGATGCAGAATTGATAGGAAATCAACCTCAGGCACTTGTCAATTCTTGGGAAGTAAGCTGATCTCTTGGTTCTCCAAGAAACAAAACTCAGTAGCCACAAGCACTACTGAAGCTGAGTATATAGCAGCTAGAAGTTGTTGTGCTCAAATTCTTTGGCTAAGACAACAATTGAGAGATTACAATATCTTTGCCAATGAAGTCCCTATTTTCTGTGACAACAATAGTGCAATTGCTATTTCAGAAAATCCAGTTCTCCACACAAGATGCAAACATGTGGATATAAGGCATCATTTCATCAGAGATCATGTGGAGAAGAAGGACATCAAAATGCTCAAAATCCATACTGACAAGCAGAAGGCAGATACCTTCACTAAACCTTTGGCTGAAGCAAGGTTTCAAGAGTTGTCAGTAGAGCTTGGACTCCTAGATCCAGGAGAGTGATGAAAGGATTCATCTCAGAAGAGTTACTTTTCAACTCAGTGGAGGTTCATATTCAGAGGAGGATCTTTCTCAGTAGAAGCTCCTCATCTCAGAAGAGTCTTGAATATCAGATGAGGTCAAACCTCAGTGGAGGTCAAAAGTTCATACTTATGATATTTTCAAATCTAAAGCCTCATTATATATATATATATATATATATATATATATATATATTTGGTTTCAATAAAATTACTAATGAGTGCTTTCTGTAAATTAAATCTTTCTTACACTTTTTCGAAGAGATTTTGGTATGGCAAGTATTTAATGCGCGTTGTACAAGTCATGTTCACTTTTACAATTACCTATCTCACGCGCCTTAAAACCTGGATGATGTGACCTTCCGACTAACAACCCTTCCAATCTAAACCTTCCATTTTAGGCGGTTCCTTTCTAACCGTCAAGATCTCTTAAAAACTCCCCACTAACCTCCTGGACTATCCACGATCTCAAACCGAATTAATCTCAGACGTTAATCTCTCCTTTCAATCTCACCGTTCATTACTCATATAAAAATCCCAAACTTACGCTTGTAAACCTTTTCGAAACCACTCACAAGCAAACACCTTCTATCTGTCCAAATACATTTTTCAAATTTTCTCTCAAATCCTATCTTTCAAATGGCAAAATTAAACCTAGGTTTTCTTACCAATAAAGAGAATTTCTGGTATGAACACATCGTGGTTTTTGATAACCCTGAGATAGAATCCAAACCAGAATTTACTCACATCAAAGAGGCCCTAGAAATGATTAAATCTGCTAGGTTAGAGAAGTTTTTAACAGTTCATCCTAAGAACTGTTTTGACAGGCAGGTTCTTGAGTTTTTATGTCATATATCCAACTCTGATTCAAGAATCAGGTCTCATCTCATATTACAAAGGAAGAAGAAGGTGGTGAGAGACGACATGGAGATCGTTGAACACCAGAAGATTAGAAAGGAGATTCGCATTAGTGGAGATGACTTGAAGGAGCTGTTCAATCTCCCCTCTGAAGGTCCGAATCCAGATACTTGTATTGCGGACAAAGAGGAAGAATGGGTTAATTCCATTATGCAAAGGAAGGTGAAATACAGTTCAACAATGAACAGAAGTGTACTCCTACCGGTATACAATGTTCTCTGTGAAGTTGTTGGAAAATGTATACTGGAAACCAGGGAAGCACGGAGCAGGTGAGCAAGCCCAAGCTCAGATTAATGAAGGCAATTGTGGAGAGTAAGGAAAAGACATTCAACTGGCAATCGTTTTTTCTGAGGGCGTTGAATAAAGAGCACTCAAAGCTCCAACCTTACAAAACTCCCCAACTATCAAGTAAGCTAAACTTTGCAACAAAAATCTCTTACTTGATAGAGAATGTAGATCTGGGAGTAGATTGGATTCCAGACAGGAAGTGGAGTAACCTAAAGGCCTTGTTCAAGTCTGGAAAGGCACTAGAAACAAGAATGATTAAGCCTGCTGAGGAGAGCCCAGAGGCAGTTGAAGAGGAAGAAGCTGACCCTGCTGAAGGGAAGAAAACCAAACTGAAGAGAAGGCTGATTAAACTAAGTGATAAGATGGCCCAACACAAGGAGGCCGAGGCAGAAAAAGCTTCTAAGAAGGAGAAGAAGAGGTCTATTGAGGTTGATAAGGAGAGTGCCTCTAAGAAAGTAAGAGTCACAAACTCTACTGATGAGTCTTCATCAGGTAACCCTGACTCTTCTCCCAATATAATCTCAACTGAGTCTGACTCAGATGCCCCTGCCCCTACCCCCATCAAACCCAAAACCAAACCTCGCACCCCTGCCAAAACCAAACGTATCTCCAAAATAACTAAAACCCCCACTGAAGGCTCTCAACAGCCTAAAAGTGGATCCCAAACCACCACCCCATCTGAAGCAACCTCAACCCCCTCTGAACCCATCCCCTCAACCCCATCTGAACCCCTACCCTCAACCCCCACTGAACAAAATCCTACCTCTACTGAAACCCAACCTCAAACCCCATCTGAACAGAACCCTCCTGAAACACACACAACTCACCTGGAGTCTATCCCAGAGGAGCCAACAGACAGCAGATCCCCTACCCCTTCCCTCCTTTCAGACGATGAAGAAGAGTACTCATTTTTAGACGCTCTTAAGGATGAGGTGGCCTACTCTTTGGAGTCTAAGTATCCTGAGCTTGATGGGTTTCCCACTCTGAAAGCAATGTTCTTGAGACTGAGACTCCTTGTCCAGCTCAAAGACAGAAGATTGGGTGAAATTTTATTGGCTGTCAGAGGCAGCAATGCAGATGACTGGAAGAACGAGGAGGTGGAAGTGATGCAATTTGCTGGAATGACCAAAACCAGACTTCTCTGTGATGAGAAGATTTTTGAGAGTCTGGTTATGGACAAAATAGCTGAGGCAAGGAAGGCAGATGCAGTGAAGAAGGTTGATGGAGGTGATACAGAGAAGCCAGCTGAGGTTTTAACTGAAGTAGGAGCTGATATTGTGCAAGCTGTTGAGGCAGGAGATAAAGAGAAGGAGAAAGAGAAGGAAGAGGTGAAGGAGAAGGAAAGTGAACAAGAAGGAGGTACTTCACCTAGGCAAGGTGATGGTGAAGTAGCCAAGGATGTATCCATGGCAAGGGATACTGAGGCACAAAATTTGCCACAGGAGAGCTCAGTAGAGGTGCCTACTGAAGTTCTCCCACAACAGCCCTCAGTGGTGGCTAAGGAGTCAACTGAGGTGTCTGGTAATGTTGGAGTTGAAAATGACAAAGAAAAAGAAACCGAGGTTGAGATGACTGGAGTTGTAAGTGGTGAGATTAGAGCAACCATCCCTGTAAAGGGTAAATTGGCTGAAAAGAATCAAGTCGAAAAAGAGAGAGAGAGTGAGAAAATAGAGAAGAGAGAGGAGGAGGGAGTCCCAATGGAAGTAGAAGCTTCAGGAGACTTAGGTTGTGAGGCTGGGGGGGAAAGAGCTAACCTTATTTGTCATGCAGGTACTCAAACTGATGAGATTCCCCCAGTAGAGGTCAACCTAACTCCTCTGAGTGATGCTGTTCACTCTATTCAAGATGAAAAACTTCCTGCTCTCCAAGCACAACTGAGGGATGTCCAGGAGATAGTGCAAGAAGAAGTGGATGAGATGGTCATCCTCTCAGACCATGTTGATGAAATCATGGAATCCACCACAATATCACTTCAAAATCTTACTCTTAAAGGTGAAAATTCTCAGCAGATGGTGATTGATGTTGTTGAAGGACAGAGCGTGCTTGCCATAGAAGCATTGAAGAAGCTGGAGCAGAAGGAGGAAGAGGCCAGAACTCAATTTCTTAAAGACTCAGTGGAGAATGTCTCCATCAACCTAAAGTCCTCAGTAGAGGCTTTCTCAGCGGACCTACTTGGGAGGGTTGAAGGGTTGTGGAATTCAAAGCTGACAGAATTCGAGGCCAAGCATGAAGAATTGGGAGCTAAGCTAGGAGAAGTTCTGAAGAAGGCAGCAGAAGACTTCCCCATATAGGAGAAGACAAATGTGCTAATTGATGAGAAGTTAGCACAGTTTGTAAAGTTTGGGCAAACGGCTGGAGCAACTTTGGAAAGACTGGAGGATGAAGTTGATCATTGCTCAACTGCGTTGAAGGCCTTAGCTCATGATCAGCTGAAGCTCAACATCACTGTGACCGAATGTATGATTAATGCCGGAAAGGGGGAAAAGAGGATAAGCGCTAATGATATGAAGCTAGATCCCAAGAACAAAATGAAGATTATCCTTGAGACCCCTGACTTTGAGAAAGGCCAACAAGTGAAGAGCACATTGAAGAAGGTGGATGCAGAGGCTCAGAAGATTGCAGAGGCCAAGAAAGGGAAGGAGACTGCATCAGAGGACCACTCAAAGTTCAAGGAAGCTCATCTGAAGGAAAAGGAAGAGAGAGCTGCAAAGAAGGGGGAAACCACCAAGAGAAAGGCATCTGATGCCCTCTCAGCAGAGGTTACAAAGAAGACCAGAACCTCAGGGAGGTTAGCTGCTAAATCCACTGACTCCTCAGAGTCAGTTGAGGTACTCCCCATTCTTAACCCTGAACCTCTTTCATCTGAACCTCCTAAATCTGCCCCCACAAGAGTCACAGAGCTCACTGGGCTTATCAAAGAGGCTGGAGGGATGAATGAGAGAGCACAGAAGCTGGCTACTCAACAGCAAGAAAGGAGGGACAAGGTGGTTAGAAAGATGGAGACCATAGCTGAGATGGCAGAAAGGAAGAGGAAGGAGAGGCTAACCACTTTTGATAAGACTACTTCCAAGAAGTTCAGGAATAGTTATCAAAGGTGGGCTGCTAAGCTAAAGAAAGATAAAATCACTCCTTCAAAGGACAGGTTTCCTCACCATGATGCATGAGTGCCTAAGAAGCTCAATGATGCATGGGAAACTGCTAAAAGAGAATTTGTGTATTCCTTTTATGTCAGTGGAGAATTGGGAAAAGACAATGTGCAAGAAGTCTTCAACTCATGGATGTTTGAAGTCTACCCAAAGCTCTTTCCTGCCATCATGGAAGCTTGGAATGATAAGTTCCCTGATCAAGCCTTGAAGGCCACTGAGCAAATCATCTACTGGCCTCCTCAAGATGCAACTGGTGTTGTGGATAGAGAAAGGATCACTGAAGAATGGACATCCTTATGTGAACATCTTGGACTCAGAGGACATTCAAAAGAAGTGATGGAGAGGAAGAACGAACTGAAGGTCAGAGTATTCAAGAAGTATGGCCTTGAACCCATTTTCGAATCCATCTGAGAAGTTAAGTATCTTTGCTGGGCATTTGTTTATAAGTCCCAGATGGTTTTAAGTTTGAATCTTTTGTTAAGTAGAATTCATGTAATCTGTACTTCACTATTTATCATGAAATGAACTCTACTGATGTTTTGCCCAAGATAATATCTCATTATCATTTAGGCTTATGTACTTGAATGTTTTTACTTACAAAATCCTTGAACTTTTTATGTCATCTGAAGAACCTCATCTGAATGAAGATATGTAATAAGATAGGTTCCGGCATAATAAAAAAGGGGGAAATTGTTGGGAAAATGTATAAGACTTAGGTTTTGATTAGATGCCAAAATGTTCATCCTAAGTTGATTTGTAAGTAAAACATTCAGTAGAGTTAGTGTTTAGTTAATCAGTTCAATTGTTAAGGAACTGAAGTGCAGTTAGTAATTTCTAGAGTGTATTAAAGAATGAAGTCTGCTGAAGACAAGTGATCTGAGAAATAGTCTAAGTCTTGAATGATTTCTAAGTGCATTCTCACTAAGACTAAAACCATCAGGAGAGGACCAAGGTCCACTGATGAGAACTAACAAAGCACATTCAATGCTAAACATATTAAAAGCTGTTAGTTAATCTGGTTGGAACTAGGCAAAACGAATTTCAGTGAAGCTTACAATAAATGAAGGAATAAGAAGGTTCTCTCAGAGGAGTTCCACCTGATGGTCCCGTTTTAGAAGGGCAAAATGGGAATTCAGGAGCAAATTTTTTTTTTTTAAAACATCATTTCTCAGGGAGTTCAGCAAGAGTGATAATACTCAAGTCACTGCTCTGCTCAGAGGCTGAGTTACCAAGTCAGTGAGAAGGCTTGGAGTCTCATGCTCTGAGCAAGGACAGTGGCTTGAGGAGCTGAATTTTTTGAGTGCGTTTAAGAAGCAAAGCTTGCACCCTGACTGAGTTCAGTGATGAAATACTCAAGTCACTGCGTTGCTGAGAGTCAGAGCTATCAAGTCAGTGATGAGACTTGAAAGCTCAGGCTCTCAACAAGGCAGTGACTCGAGAGACTGAACTCTCGAGTGCTAGCCTAAGCTTGTCAGTGAGATTGGTTCTCCCTGACTAAAATACTTAGCTAATCTTTCTTTCCAAACTTTCCAAGTACACTCAGAGAGCATACACTACAAATAATTAACAAGTGCTTAGACAACAAACAACGCTCAGTTTTAACGTGGTTCAGAGACTCAAGCTCTTACATCCACGGCCTGATTTAACAGGAAATCCACTACTAGGATTCTTGTTTTTAACGTGCCAAGGTGCACTTACAACTGGACTCACGCCACTCCCTGGACTGCCTCTCCTCACCTCACTACAAACCTAACAATCTTCTGAAAGGGTTTAGTTTGGTTAGGGTTTTCTCCAACTAGGTGAGGTTTTCCCTTTACAATGTGTTAGCCAATAGCTAAGATAGGGAAAACCTCTCTAAGCCTAGAGTTACAAGCTGAGCACTCTTATGTATATATTTGTGAACTCTCAGTGTATAGATATGAGTAGAACCTCCTTATATCTCCCATGCACGTATGCTACAACTCACACTCTCAGCTCGTAGGTGTTTGTTTTTCTTACAAGATACAACTCTCAAACAAAAAACAACACACCCTAACAACAAGCTATGAGCTTGTATTTATAATGGGGGTTCAAATGTATCCGTTGGAGAGGAAATACATTTGAATCCAGCGTTAAATGGTTTCAACCACTTTTCTTGGAATGCGGCCTTTGTCAGTGTCAGAGTTGCTACCTCGTGCTGATTGGTCCACGTGGCCTGGATTCACGGATCTTTGACTCAGTGGGTTTGACTAAGACCCACTGACTTTAGGTAGCTTTCTCCTTCACTGACATGATGATCTTCAGTTGGACTGACTCGTCCTCAGTGTAGTTGTCCTTCAGGGACTCTTTGAAGATCTTTCCAGGAAGTTTGTCATAAGGCTGAATGACAAACTTCCCTGACCACAGTAGCCTGACTCCTTCAGGGCCTACTTGGTGCAGCACTGATCCACCTGATCAGGCTCTTCACTGAGTGGTCCACCAGACTTGGCTTAGATCAGCCTGACTTACACTCAATGGGACTTCCTTCAGGCTTCTCTTCAGGTTCAGGTCTTTCTTCATTGGCTTCAGTCAGTTCTTCTTGAGATGTCATCTTGACTTTCTCAGGCTGTCAGTGAGTTCCCCCTTGCTGAGTTCCCCCTCAACTGAGTGCTTCCTCAGCTAAGTTCTTCTCACATTACAACTTGTCCAACTGAATAAACAAACTATCCTGACCTGATTCTAAAGATACTATCCTGACTGCTTTCAAACCTATTACATGTTGTTTTGGAAAATCATCAAAACTAAACATATCCCAACAATTTCCCCCTTTTTGATGATTCCAAAACTTCTAACCAAATGATTTTCTATTACAAGAATATTGTCAGAGTACAGGTAATAGTTTGAAATATGTAGGAATTCCCATAGTTAAAAACATTTAAGATCTGTTCGGTTGCCCATTTTTCTTAACAAAACTGGATCAGTGGTCATGTGAACAACCCGCTCTGATACCAATTGATGGTCCCATTTTAGAAGGGCAAAATGGGAATTCAGGAGCAATTTTTTTTTTAAAACATCATTTCTCAGGGAGTTCAGCAAGAGTGATAATACTCAAGTCACTGCTCTGCTTAGAGGTTGAGTTACCAAGTCAGTGAGAAGGCTTGGAGTCTCATGCTCTGAGCAAGGACAGTAGCTTGAGGAGCTGAATTTTTTGAGTGCGTTTAAGAAGCAAAGCTTGCACCCTGAATGAGTTCAGTGACGAAATACTCAAGTCACTGCGTTGCTGAGAGTCAGAGCTATCAAGTCAGTGATGAGACTTGAAAGCTCAGGCTCTCAACAAGGCAGTGACTCGAGAGACTGAACTCTCGAGTGCTAGCCTAAGCTTGTCAGTGAGATTGGTTCTCCCTGACTAAAATACTTAGCTAATCTTTCTTTCCAAACTTTCCAAGTACACTCAGAGAGCATACACTACAAATAATTAGCAAGTGCTTAGACAACAAACAACGCTCAGTTTTAACGTGGTTCAGAGACTCAAGCTCTTACATCCACGGCCTGATTTAACAGGAAATCCACTACTAGGATTCTTGTTTTTAACGTGCCAAGATGCACTTACAACTGGACTCACGCCACTCCCTGGACTGCCTCTCCTCACCTCACTACAAACCTAACAATCTTCTGAAAGGGTTTAGTTTGGTTAGGGTTTTCTCCAACTAGGTGAGGTTTTCCCTTTACAATGTGTTAGCCAATAGCTAAGATAGGGAAAACCTCTCTAAGCCTAGAGTTACAAGCTGAGCACTCTTATGTATATATTTGTGAACTCTCAGTGTATAGATATGAGTAGAACCTCCTTATATCTCCCATGCACGTATGCTACAACTCACACTCTCAGCTCGTAGGTGTTTGTTTTTCTTACAAGATACAACAATACAACTCTCAAACAAAAAACAACACACCCTAACAACAAGCTATGATCTTGTATTTATAATGGGGATTCAAATGTATCCGTTGGGGAGGAAATACATTTGAATCCAGCGTTAAATGGTTTCAACCACTTTTCTTGGAATGCGGCCTTTGTCAGTGTCAGAGTTGCTGCCTCGTGCTGATTGGTCCACGTGGCCTGGATTCACGGATCTTTGACTCAGTGGGTTTGACTAAGACCCACTGACTTTAGGTAGCTTTCTCCTTCACTGACATGATAATCTTCAGTTGGACTGACTCGTCCTCAGTGTAGTTGTCCTTCAGGGACTCTTTGAAGATCTTTCCAGGAAGTTTGTCATAAGGCTGAATGACAAACTTCCCTGACCACAGTAGCCTGACTCCTTCAGGGCCTACTTGGTGCAGCACTGATCCACCTGATCAGGCTCTTCACTTAGTGGTCCACCAGACTTGGCTTAGATCAGCCTGACTTACACTCAGTGGGACTTCCTTCAGGCTTCTCTTCAGGTTCAGGTCTTTCTTCATTGGCTTCAGTCAGTTCTTCTTGAGATGTCATCTTGACTTTCTCAGACTGTCAGTGAGTTCCCCCTTGCTGAGTTCCCCCTCAACTGAGTGCTTCCTCAGCTAAGTTATTCTCACATTACAACCTGTCCAACTGAATAAACAAACTATCCTGACCTGATTCTAAAGATACTATCCTGACTGCTTTCAAACCTATTACATGTTGTTTTGGAAAATCATCAAAACTAAACATATCCCAACACCACCTTAAAGCAAGACAAGAATCTGGGCAAGCAGAATGAAGGACCAGTGAGAAGATGACACGTCAGTGTACCTTACTGACAGCCGACTTGCTCCAGACTGACAAGTACCAAAAGTCTTTCCCTACCAATCTACAGAAAGTTGGTGAACAGGCATGGTTTTTCAGCCGTTTCTTGACAAGACTTAAAGCTTCATATAGAGCCGTTTAAGCCAATCAGATACAAGAAGACTTACTTGAGAAGATTCAAATCCAACGGGAAGATTTTCAAGAAAGCCTATAAATACAAAATGACGTGCTCATTTCTATGTACGGGAAACTCACAAGATCAAAGCTATCTCTACATTCATAACAACTAGAAGCACTCGAAATTACCTTTGTTTCCCAAGTGTTTCGCATTTGTAGAGAGCCTAACAAACCTTATGTAACCAAGCTTAAAAGCTATATCCAAATCTTAGAAAGAGATAATCTAATCCTAAGCCTTGAGCTAAATTTGTAAGGATTATCTCAAAATAGTTGGAACCAAAACCCTACTCAAAACCCTACTCAGTGTTTAGGTTGAGAGCTAGTGTTAAGTGGTGTTAGTAAGCTGATTGTTGTATCAGTCTGAAAGCTGGTTTGTTTTGGGAACTAGGACCTGGAATTTCCTAGTGATCAATCATCCTAAGAGATGATTAGTTGATCAGTGCACCTTGGCACTATAACACAAGGAATTCCAAGTGAAAGGAATTCTCCTGTTTGATCAGGACAGTGGACGTAGGAGATTCTTCTCTGAACCACTTTATATCTTGTGTACTTACTTTTTGCTATTTCCTAAGTGTGTTTTAATCTCAAAGTTTATCAAAGTAAAACGAGTTTTCTAAAGGGCTCACTATTCCGCATCTGAAAGCTAATTAGATAGTGTTTCAACTGAAAGTCTTAAGCTTTTAGTGGAGGTATTATCTCAGTAAGCTTTCACAAGTAACTCTCAGCAGACCTCGGGTCCACTGACGAGCTACTGTTTTAAGTAACCTGATAAGTTTTACAAGAAGTTTTAATTTGTAACCACATGTGTATTCCCCCCCCCCATACACCCGTTTACTCGTTTCGGGACCAACAAAATCACATTCACTTTCTTCAATTAACTTCTCCACAGAATTTGCACCCCTTCGCTAAAAACCTCAATCACACAAAGAGGGATTAAAAAAATGTTAAAGCATGATGATTTAGAATATATAAAATAGTAAACAAGAATAATAAAATACTTCTGTTGTCTTAATTTTATTTTCCCATTTGACTTTTCTTGATTATTAATGTGAGACTTGATTCGTAGTATTTAAATATATAAAATAGTTTTTTTTTATGATAATGTATTGTTCAATTTAAGTGAATAAAACAAACTAAAAATATTTTTCTATGTATTTTTGTGGAATGAGATGTAATTTAGAAGTGTTTGGAAGGGGGTGAATAGTTGAATGAAAAAATATAACTGGGACAGTGAGGTAATAATTAGGATTTTCCTTTAACAATTTTAAAAAATATTGTGTACCAATCCAGATAGTGTCTTTTGTTTAGAACTAAGAAATTAAGTTAAAAATGATTGTTATGTGAAAGTTTTTTTTAAATGTGCTTTAATTAAAAAATAAACAGGCATCTACGTGGCATCTCCGATAAGCCATGTTATTTAATTATTGCTTGAAAATGATCGGATACTTCAAATTGCAAAAGTTAAAAAGTTGGTATCTCGAACTGTAAAAAAATATAGTACATGTTGTAATTGATAAAATATATAAAGTTGATGTTTTTTTTTTTGCAATTAACCCTATTTAATATTAGGTTGCATAAACCTAAATTATCCACATTTTATCGCGGATGTTTTTGTTTAAATAGATATGTGTTTCCTCATAACATTTATATTTTGATGAAATATGGTGCACATTTTAATGTTGAATGGTGCAAGCAGTCTACATCCATTAAAAACTTATACAAGTATATCAACAAAGGACATGATTGTGTTACTGCTATTTTTATTGAAAATAATGGCGAGTCTAATCATTCACAAGATGTTAACGAGATCTAGATGTATATGATTGTAGGTATATTTCGCCTTGTGAAGCTGCTTGGAGACTATTTGGTTTTCGAATTAACTACAGATATCCGCCTGTTAAGCGTTTGTCATTTCATCTTCCAGGAAAACAGAATGTTGTGTTTAGAGACACTGATCCATTAAATTCTGTTTTGGCCAGATCAAGTGGTGAAGACTAGAATGTTTTTACCTTGGTTTGAATTGAATAAGTGGTCTACAGTAGCTGCTGATTTGAGATATGCTCAGATTTCTATATTTTTTGTTTAAAAAAAATACAAGGACATGGGAAGAAAGACAGAGGGGGTTTGTAGTTGGTCGTATTTGTTATGTATCAACTGGTACTTGTGAGGTATATTATTTGAGGATTCTTTTGAATGTTATTACTGGACCTACGTGTTTACATGATATAATTTTTTTTAGAGGAGTTGTTTATGATGCTTTTCTTGATGTATGCTTTGCTAGGGATCTATTGGATGATGATAGAGAATACATTGATGGATTTGAGCAGCCTAGCATTTGGGCATATGCATCTTCGTTCAGATCTCTTTTTGTTAATCTTCTCATTTTTGGCTCTTTAAGTAATCCTTGCGAGATATGGGATAAACATTGGAGATATCTGTTTGATGATATTTTGTACAAGAGAAGGAAAATAATGAGGTATCCAGGTAATTTTTTTCCATGTTACTTATTATTTAAATTATATTATTTATAAATAATTTTTTAAATTTTAATGTATTTAGCTTAATATTTTTGCCTTTGGTGGTAATTACTCTTAAGAGTGTAGTATTATTATTGAATTGATGAACACATTTTTTTTTTTATTACATGATGCACAATTATTAAAAAATCATTCATTCAAAATGGTCTGATACTACCCTATATGTTCGTCACGAATTCCTTTTAATTCTCCTAAAATTTATTTAGTTCACACTCAATTATTATCAAAAGAAATCTCAAGATTCATGATATATATTTATTATATTTAATTATGATTTGAATTGAATAAAATAATTAAATAATACAAAGAATCGGTTAAAACATTTATGATTTGGTCCTCAGTCTTTTTAAATGTGTGAAACAAAGAAATTTTAAAATTACATGATAAAAATAAAAATATATAATCAATAGGCTGCTGCTAAACAAACCCCCAAAATTACTATATACACCCCAATAATAATTAAACTAACATAATTTATATTAATTCACTAAATTGCCATTAATTCACATTTTAACTCACGAATTAATTAAATCCATCTTACTGCCTTCCTGTCATCTCCTTCCTATAGAAAATGACACAGAAAAAACATAAGAATTAATTTCCATCAAACCTCATACCGATAAAACCCAACTTCAATTTCAATTAATTTTTTTCTGAAATTGCACCATTAAACATAAATTAACCAAAGATCTTAACTCTTTCTCCAAATCCAGTCTGCAATTTTGTACCAAATTCTCCCTATTATAATCTTTATTCATGTCATTTTTGGCACACTTATTTTTGGATTAGTGATTCCAACGCAAAATATTTTGCCGGACCAATAATCGTGAGAATTGAAGATTTCATCTTTGAATTGTTATAGATGCATTTCGCATAGAGTGAAATGAAAATGAACATCGCAAAAATAAGTAGGGAGGTGTGGGATTGTTGGATGTACAACTACACACTGTTAAATTGAAGGAGTAAATCAAATAATTCAACTCTCAAACTAATTTTATGACGATTTCATTTTCTTGTATTTGTGAATAAACTGAGAAGATAGATTGTTTATATTTTTTGTTTCAGTGAAAAGGGTACAATAGTAAAAATTTGGGGTATGCTTAGTAATTTTAATAATTCTTATATTTTATAATGGGGTTTAGATAGTAATTGGGGTATGTACAGTCATTACGGGGGTTTGTTTAGCCGCACTCTAATCAATATAGTGCAAAATAAAGTGTTATTAATTATGGTGTTATTAATGAGAATATGTAATATTTAAAAAAAAAAATCCCCAAATTAAATTAGCTTCGTCTTTAGTCGATATCATTACTAATGTAAATATTGTTACCAAATAAATAATTCCATAGTTAATATTTTGATATTGGTCCTCCAACTTTTTTTTAGTTCTTTTGAGAGCTATATCATCAATGTCTAAGATGTATAATATTCTTAATGTGAATGAAAATTCGAACAAAAATAGGAGAGGTTAAAGTCAAACATATCATTAATGCTTTGTATACACATTTTTTTATTGCTAATTCATTGTTCATAATTGGTGAATAGTGTAGTTAAGACGACGAGCACGTCAATTTATGTGGTGAATGATAGGTACATCATGACCATTTCAACTTTATTGTCCTTTAATACGCGATTGACTTTACATATTTTATTTTTGGTGGTAATTACTGTTAAGAGCGTATTATTAGTATTTAATTAATTTACACATTTTTTTTGTTACACGATGCACAATTATGAAATAATCATTCATTCAAAGTAGTTTGATACCACCATATATGTTGGTCATGAATTCCTTTTTTTCCTAAAATTGATTTAGTCAACACTCAATTAATTGCATGTAAGGAAATATCAAGATTTATGATATATATTTATTGTATTTATTTATAATTTGAATTAAATAATATAATTGAACAATATTTATTGTATTTATTTATAATTTGAATTAAATAATATAATTGAACAATGAAATAAATCGGTTGAAACATTTCTGGTTTTGGTCCTCAATCTTTTTAAAGGTTTGAAATAAAGAAATATGAAAATTACATGACCAAAATAAAAAATATATTATCAATTTAGTGTAAGATAAAGTGTTACTAATTGTGGTGCTGTTAATGAGTATATGTACTATTTAAAAAAAATACATCACCAAAATTAATTTCGTTTTTATTTAGTATCCTATAAAAATAATGTAAATATTGTTACTAGGTAAACAATTTCATAGTTAATAAGGACTATAGTTATTAAGAGTCGCGAATTTAGGCAAAATCGGTCATAATAAATCCAAATAGGGCGGACAAAATGAGGATTGTAATTTATTTAAAAAATACTCCTTTCATCTCACTGTTTCTTTCACATTTGAAATTGTCACGCTGTTTAGGAAAAATGTGTTATGTGAGTGTAGATTTGAATAAAATAAGGATATTTTTATACTTTATTCATTTTTTATGACGCAAAATTATTTCTTTTTATGTGGCATGAAATATTTGTGGAATGTCTTAATTAGGCAAATATCAAAATAACCACGAGACGGAAAAAAAAATTCTTCCCAACACCATTTATTTATGTTTTATTGCGGTATTTTTCAATAAACTCTTTATCAATTAACTTAAATTTATTTAAGATAATCTAATAAATCCTCAAATTTGCACTTTTTTAACATTAAAGAATAGTTTGTGCATTATATTTGTCTTATTTGACATATATAATTTAAATGAAAAATTAACGAATTAAATTTTTTAAAATGTTATTGTGAAAAATTAAAGAAAAACTTGTAAATGTATTAGTAATTTTTTATAATAATAAAACAATAAATTAGAATATTTTATTTATTTTTGTGTATATAAATGATTTTTCTGTAACTATTATTTTTAGTTATTTTTGTTAAAGAAAAAAAAAGGTTCATTTTAAAATCATTAAAAAAAAATTTATATATAAAATATAGAATATGTTGGAAAATATTGATTTTGACCATATTTGATTAAATATTAAGTGACAATTTAATTATCCATTTTTCGTAAATGAATTTGGTTGGTTCGATTTCTCAAAACCAAATTTAGGGTGAATGAGAAATTAATGTCATTTAATATGTGGATAAATACATTGATTGAATGTATTTATAAAGGTAATAGTGAAGAATCGTGACTTATAGACCTGAAGTGTCGTGTCTTTTGATAAAACTATTCCAAAAGTTGTGTCGTCCAGAGATATACTTTTTGGTGAATAGTTGTTTGTTTCCAAGAGTTATAACTTTTGGAAAAATGAGAGTTATAGTGAAGAGTCACATCTATTGCTTAAAGAACCTTGGAAATCTATAATTAGACCCTCCATATTTGTCGTTTGCATTCATTCGAAAAATTAATTTTATTCCGTTGGGAAAATCATTTTCATTCACATTAAAATTTAAGTGAAATGTCAAGTGCATACAAGCATTTATAGTCCTGCATTAGAATCGAGTTTGAAAGTTCCGGATACTTATTTGCAATTCGCCAATAGCTTCTGCTTCATAGTGAAGCGTGCAGAAGGCTCTAAAGTTGTTGTATCTTGGGGGTGATTGTCATGGAACCGTATTGCACCTGAGTACGGGGCAATATCGTCTTACGGAGAACGAGTTAAATTCGTGCCTCGACTTTCGTATTGTGTCGGTCTCGCATAAGTCATCTTCGTCTATACACACCACACCTAATTTTTTTCCAATGGAATAAAAATTGGAAAAAAAAAGACTTCCGTGCGAAGCACGGGTAGGCCTGTTACTAGTCTACTAAAAGTAAATTAAAACTATTTTTTACAATAATCTTATTTCATTTACCATTCACCCATCACTTAATTATTTCACATGTCGTTGATTATATATTCACAAACAACCACTTAATTAATAAATGGATCACATGGTATATTAAAATACTCTTACTTTACATACTTTATCTATGTTTTCTTAAAATCTGTCAAAAGGCAACGAGCATACTTCTAGTGGACGGAGGGAATAATTGTTATTCCTTGTACTATAGTTATATTCAATATAATAAAACTGTTATTCCTTGTGCTATAATTATATTCAATATACTATACTGATTTTCCTTATATTCCCCTTGTCCACCAAAATTGTGTCTCATTGCTTGGGCACAAGTTTTAAGAAAAAATAGATAAAAGTGATAAAGTGAGGATAAAGTGTGAATACAATAATTATTTGTGAGTATAAAATTAAAATGATTGTTGATTATTAAGGCCAGGATACAATTTATGTGGACAAGCAAATAAGAAAAGTGAGCACACTTTTGGTGGGTGGAGGGAGAACTATAGTAATATTCAGTATCTTGTAATGGTTATTTCTTTTACTATATTTATATTCAGTATACTATACTGCTTTTCCTTGTACTACAATCATATTCCATATATTTATACACATTGAATATATTGAAGAAGGACAAATATGTTGAAATCGTTGCCCAATCGCGATTGTTGGTGATGGATTCGAGAGAGAGGATTTTGTTACCGCAACGACGATGTGGCAGTTCTCAGGCAACAACATCATGTAGAGTGAAGAAACCAGCAAACGGATAGTGAATTTTAGAGAGAGAGGGGGGCATAATGAAAATAGTGAAATCTAAAAAGGGAGATAGAAACATGGAAGTAAGAGAGAAATAGTGAATTAAGAAAATGTGATGTGCGAGATTAGAGTGGGATATAGCCGGTTGAGCAGAGAGAAAAAGGTAATTTTGTATCCCTATGTTCTAATTTTGTACTCCTTCCGCTCCAATTTAGATTGCTCAAATTAATTAACACGAATTTTAACGAGAAAGTAGTTTATTAGTATTAAAATGTGTAAAATTAAGAGTATCTTGGTTGGTCTTTTCAACTTTATGGAAGAAAAATTAGTGTATTATATTATATATAAGGGTGTATTGAGAAATATAGTGACGTAAAATATAAATATGAGATGAATGGGATTAATTTAGAGGGTATTGTTGCTTTATTTCCATTTTAAATGAGAAAAAAATATCTTTCTTTCATGGATTTTTTAGCAAATCTAAATTGGAAAGGAGGGAGTATCTATTTGGCTTCCAATAAAGTTTTTGTAATGAAATGTATGTAGGCTTAGAATTATGTACCTATATGTGGTTTTTCCTAAACACTAATTAAAATCTCACCAAAACCTCCCTTTCCAATAGGTTTAGAGCCCGTTTGACTAAGTTTATTTGAAACATCTTATAAGATGTAATTTTTAAGTAACTTATAAGTTATTAACTGTTTGACTAATACAACTTATAGATTTCTTGAGAATTTATAAAAAATAAATTAAGTTTAATTATAATATAACTAGTATGTTACCCTTGCGATGCACGATAGGTATACATATAATGTATATTATAACTTTATGAATTTAAATATATGATATATATTTGAGGGAGACTTGACTCTTGACATGTAAGACAATTTCATATATGAGATGAGTTTTTATTTTCCTATTTACGTTATACTCACCTTTAAAATATGATAAATTAAATTTGTCTCATGCATATCGTCTCATATAAGTTTTTGTCTACATATTTTTGCACCTCCTAATTTTTTTAAAACTTATGTAATATAGAATTTTTACAATATTTTTATTAACGATGGTATTATTCGTACAAATTTAAAGAGTGTGTGATAAAGAATGCGTAATTTAATGAAAAGTCTCAATGTATTTTATAAATATATAGTAGTAATTATTATTTTTTGAATAGTTTAAAACATCCCTATATTATATTAGAAATGCACTTATAAATATTATTTTGATAAGTATTCCATAAACATATTTATTGCCCATATGTATTATGACCTTATTTTATCTTTTTAAGTTGCTTGATAAGGCATACTATTTAAAATTGATTCAAATTTATTATCCATGTATCTGTACACAAAATGAATTTTTATATACTCCAATAAATAATAATTGTCTTGGCTTCCTACCCATGCAGATTTATTATGGATTGAAAAAAACTTTCTAATACAATCTATCGAGCAGTGTAATATACCTAATCACTACTAAATTGGTATTCCCTACTATTGTCCCACCTCAAATAAGGAGACCTACCAAGTGGAGCCCTCGTGTTTCAATATGTGCATGATTTTTTTTTTAACTTTTTGTGTCTCAAATTAATATTTTATTATGATAGCTATGATACATTTTTATACACGAAACAAATCTCATTTACTATATGCTTATGAGTTTATGGGGGCCAATAGTTAGTTTAAAGGAGAGTAAGATATAAATATTTAAGTGGAACACCATCTCATGTTTATGAGAAAAACTGTCCGACATAAGAGTCCCCCATAAAAGAAAAGTTCAAAAATAAATTGTTATCGAAATAAATGCTTCAAGACTTTTATTAAGATAGATAGATTGTCTTAAACATGAAACTGTTAGTGTTAGTGTCTTAGAGACAATCCATCGAAATGACATAATACTAAGATAATATTCAGATTTGGTTTAATATTATTGTTGGTTTAATATTAAATGTATGGCGTTACACTTATCTGAATATGATGTTTGATTGTTTGCATATATTCTTATTTGTGTTCCCATGAATCACTACCGTCATTGAGTGAGTGAGAACTCAGATGACTTAAGTATGATTCTCAAATATCCCAGATCAAGGATCATCAAGAATGGTATATTGATGATGCAATTGAGACTGGTGTGCGATCTGCATCATACTCTTAGAGAGTGTAGTAAGATCTCACTTACTACGAGATACCGGGTATCTCATGATGGATGCACAGATACCTTAGAGGGTATTGGTATACCCATCCAAAAAACCATTTGATGTAATTCCACATAATGTGTCTACGGGTGTCTCGGTTAGTGGGAGCGATGTGATACTCCTCTGCCTTGAGGTCAATACACACGACATGTGTGGAGTGATGAAATTTGACCATAACCGACGCTTGCACCCTTCCACGAGTAGATATGACATGGATTGGGTTCATCACGAAATGCATGTGCGTGACAGTTGAGCCAAGAATAGGATTCATTCCTCAATGTGGATTTAGAGAGGATACTTGTTTTCTCATCATAATTGGATCTAAGTCGTCGGCCGACGCACATCAACTTAGACTTTGTGGCTAAGTGTGATATACTTGATCAATTAGTGATTGGAGATAATATGATTAAGTTATTTGAATAGACACTTCATCATGTTCAAGACTTAATCGGGTATTCGCGAATGAAAGGAAGATATCACAATAGCCTACAGTATTACAGGTAGTTGCAGATTTCCTCGCAACGTACCTTGCATATTGAGAATGTCTGATTTATTGTCTAGGGTTCAATTAAGACCGTTAGTTTGACTAATCGCTCGATATACGAGGCCCTATGGGTCACACAACAAGTAATGACAATTTACAAATTATAGTTAGTTGATTAAGTATTATATTAGATATAATATTTAATTTATAGAGAATATAATAATAATTATATTTGGAATTAGGGTTAATTGCAAAAAAAATCACGAACTTTATAGTCTTTATCAATTACAACATGAACTTTTAAAGTTTGCAATTCGATGCACGAACTAATTTATTATTGCAATTCAATACATGGTGTAAATTTTTGGGGATACTCAACGCATGATATAAAATCTTCGGCAATACTAACGTTACATGGTAGCCTAAGCCGCCACAAAAAATATGCCACACGCTAAATCAAATGTCAAATCTCGAAGAATTTTTTTTTAAAAAAAAAATCTCTAAATATCTTTTAATAAAACATTGTTCAAACACGGTTTAATAAGAGTGAAGATAGTAAAAAAATTATTTTATAGTATTTGTACAAGTTTATATAATATGAGACATTTTTTCCTACATAAACTAGATGACGCCAAATTTTATAATCAATTATTAAACGTGTTTGAGCAATATTTTTTTTATAAAAGAACCTTTTTGAAATATTAAAAAAATAAAATTTTGCAGATTTAACATCTGACGTGGCGTGTGGCGTGTTTTTGGTGTGAGCTCCGGCTGCCACGTTAGCGTACATATCTCCAAAAATTTACACCATGTATCGAATTGTAATAATAAATTAGTTCGTGCATCGAATTGCAAACTTTAAAAGTTCATGTGGTAATTGATAATGACTATAAAGTTCGTGATTTTTTTTGCAATTAACCCTTGGAATTATTATTATTATTTAATTAAATTGGATTTAATTAAATATGAAATCCCAATAATAATAGTTGGAATATTATTATATAAGAATAATAGATATGGTAAAGATATTATTCGTAGGAACATATTTAGGAAAATATAATCCGTAGAGATTATATTTACGGGCTATGTTGACAGGCAAACATCAATCAATATATGGCGAACAACAAGTTAAAGCCCTAATGAAGATTATTAATCATCGACCCCAAATTAGAGATGATTAACAAAGAAAATCAAATGTGAGTGCACAAATCAATCCAAGGGTGTATTGAATGACGAACAACTCCATCGACGAACAGCATACTGGCGAACAGGTCCAGAGACCCGAGGCCAAATATGGACCCTACATTGAGTCATTGATGACGAGCAATATTGTCAAAAGAGTTGTATGTTGACGAACAAAGGACCAAGATCCCTGAGCCTGTCTCTACAGAATACAAGGGCGAACAACTTCCGAGCCATAACCTCATGAGGCGAATAACTTTTGTTGAAAGAATAATTTGGACCAACCAAGCCAACCAGGACAAACAACAATGAATACGAGATAAGACCCAAAAAGACTTTGTAACTAAGTTTTAGCTTAGATAAGGTCAAATAAGGTCAAAGGACACTTGTCTAGCATGCAAGCTAGGAAGTCCAAGAGTCATGGACACCTCCTACTTGTTAGTTTCTATAGATAGTTGTTCTCCAGCTAAGAAATGCAAGTTCAAATTCATAAATACTCCAATAAACACACACAAACACACCTAAACGTGCACACATACGAAATAAATACGGATTTGACTCTTGTATTTATGATTTTATAACCCGAACCTTCAATTTATCATTTAGGTTGATAATCAATCACACGTTCTTGTTTGGTGATCCTAAAACGAATTAAGACAGCCACTAATCCTCCCAATTAGATTTGATCACCAACAAATTGGCACTAGAAGGAGGGTCCGAACCTCCGGTTAAGTGTGATTAATTAAGACCTTCAAGTTTAAAAACTTGAAGATTTGAAGAAATCCTCAAGAAATTCTTGAAGATTCAAACAAAAGTGTTCTTGGTGTTCTTCGATAGTAAATTTGAAGACTCAAAGATTGAGAAGATAATTTAAATCAGGATGCCTCAATCTAAAGAAACACAAGTTTCACGTCAATCGAGGAGAGCTTCTCCCACTCGAGCTTCGCCAGTTGGCCACCAGGATCGTGAGCCCAGACATGCGAACAGATCGAGAATTACGGCCGTAGATCATAACCTTCCACCAGAATTGGAGGCTCTGGCGAGCAACCCTAATGAACTGACTAAAACTATTGCTGCTCTCCAAACTATCCAGAGGCAGCAAGAACAAAATAGACCCTCACAAGCAAGGTCAAATAGGGGCGAACAACATGAAGTAAATAGTACCCAAGTCCTGCGGGATAAGGGCAAAACCAAGGTGGCCGACCAAATAGAGGGTCAGGCTGAGTCTGCACAAGGACGAACAATAATGTCCAGTCACGGAACGACTCGTTCCAGTGCACAGGACAGGCTCGGCCAACCCCAACTCCAGAAAGAAGTTGCTCACCAAGGAGCAGGGGATGGGCGAGCAACTTACGAGCAACCTCGTCCATCGGTGCACGAAAGGCTATCACAGTCTGCCTTTAGGCGCCTAGGGCCGAATGCGGCGAGCAACCCTAGGAAACAACCTCAGGAAATGCCCGCTCCAAGTGAGGGATTGCGACGAGCAGAAAGGCCTGTGTCTTTGCTCGCCGAACAGCCTCCAAGCCAGGGGGCATCTCTGGATGAGTTGTCAAGCCTAAGAAAGGCCGTGGAGAGCATGCAGGGGCAGCTTGACCAACAAAGAGGGATGGGGACGACCAGCATGCCATCCTCTCCCTTATCATCTATTATATTGAAGTCCCCGATCCAGAAAAAGATTCAGTTTCCGGCAAGCATACAATATGAAGGCATTGTTGATCCCTGAGTCCATTTAATGAAGTATTCAGATTACATGATTTCTATGGGAGCCAGTGATGCCACCCAGTGCCGAAATTTCCTCTTGACTTTGGGGGATAGAGTACACAAGTGGTTTTCTGCAATGCTACCGGCATCAATCCACTCGTTTGCTTAACTAAGTCGAGAGTTCCTCTCCCACTTCTCAACAGCTGGATCATATTTATCCCAAAAGCACCAGCTGTCAGACTTAAAACAAAATGACGATGAGTCAGACCAGACGTTTATGGAGAGGTTCGACAAAGTGCTGTTAGAAGGGGAGCCAATTAGCGAAGATACAAAGATCGTAGCTGTCATGGCCGGGTTAAAGAAAGGGTTTGAATTATGGAAGGAGGTACGTCTGAAGTGCCCAAAAGCTATACCAAATTCAGAAACCAAGCCGGCATATTCGTTTCCATGCACAAGGCCCTACAAGCAAACTTGGGAGAAAATAAAGCTGATCCCAAGGAGAACAACAAGAAACCCGGTGAGACAGGCTATAGGGTCTCGAAAAACATGAAAGCATTTACTGAAGGGACGGAGCTGAAGGAAAAGCTGGACCAGGTGCTAACAGTATCAATCGATACTGTATACGAGAATGTAAAGGAGAAAGAGTTGCTCTCCCCTCCCCGAAGGATTCGCCAGGAAACTGGCAAACTCAACCCTAACAAATATTGTGTCTACCATCAAAGCGTGGGACACTTTACTAGTGAGTGTAGAGATTTGCTCAAGCAACTCTGGCAGTTCTACGAGGAAGGAAAGCTCTCCGATTTTGTCAAAAGGTAACCTGGAAAGAGAGCCCGGGAGAACAACTCGAAGGATGAGGAGGATGGACAACCTCAAAGGAGTAATAAGCCCGGGCGACCAGTTCCCGCCGTTGCTGCTCGTCCATTAGAAGATCTATACATGATGGAACCCGCAGAACCTGCATGAGGATGTTCTGATGGAAGCCCACCAATCTCTAATCGAAAAAGAAAAGCCGAATTACGAGCGATCAACCAAGTACAAGAAATGGGGTTAAACCGTCCATCATGCAGATAATAGAACTAACCTTTACTGAAAAAGATTTAGAGGGAATATTGACCCCCCACAATGATTCGCTCATGATCTGTGCTAAGATCATGGGGACCAGAGTGCATAGATTGTTGGTAGACACTGGGGCATACACCAACATCCTCTTCAAGAAGACACTTGATCGACTGGGGGATTATGCAGGCTACATTCGAGACTCAAATCATCGTATTTTAGGTTTTGGAAATGCTGTAACGATCCCACTCGGAATAATTACTCTGTCTGTACAACTTGTACCAATCGAGGAACCCGAGAAAAATATTACCAGAATAGTAGATTTCTTAGTTGTAGACCAGGAATCGACTTATAACGGGTTTCTTTGTCGACCCTTCTTAAATGAATTTAAAGTTGCATGTTCAACTTATCACTATTGCATAAAGTTCCCAACAGCAAGTGGAGCAGGCTCAATAAAGGGAGACCAAAGAAAAGCACGTGAATGTCTCCTACAACTGCAAGCAAAACAAGCACAAGTGTCCATGATGGAGGCCACCACCAGCTACCCAGTTGATGAACCATCAGTGCTAGAGAACATGATGGACATGGAAGAGGACCGTATGGATACTGATGAGCAGCCTCCTGACGAGCGAGTATTGGACGAACAACTCATCACCACCCATGGGGAACTTCCACCTGACGAACAACATAGGGGTGGTGATGAGCAACATATACTAGGTGACTCGGAGGGTCAGATGTTGACTAACAACAATGGGTCAGAACCAACAGATGATCTAGAGCCCCGCCTGGGAGCAGAGCCCATTAACATCGAAAATGATTTAAATCCTGAGGAACCAATACTTGATCCTCATTGGAAAGGACAAAAACGACGAGCAACTCCAGTCGAGGAACTGTAGGCGTTCAAAGTTAATCCTGGGAACGAAGATCTTGAATTGTATATAGGATCTGAGCTCCCTGAGCCTTACAGATCCCGAATGAAAGAGTTCCTCAACAAGAATCTAGATGTTTTTGTTTGGTCTCATGCAGACATGGTGGGAATAGATCCAAAGCATGCTTGCCACAAGCTTAATATCAGTCAAGCAAAAAGACTAGTCCATTAAAAATGAAGAAAGTACGGCCCAGACAAATACCAAGCTCTGAATGAAGAGGTGAAGAAGTTGTTAGACAACGATCTAATCCATCAGGTACTTTGTCCACAATGGGTAACAAACCCAGTCCTTCTGCGGAAACCAAATGGGACCTGGAGGCTATGCGTAGATTTTACGGATCTGAATGCAGCATGCCCGAAGGACAATTTTCCTCACCCCCATATTGATCAATTGGTGGACAGCAATGCGGGTCACGAGATGCTAACGTTCATGGATGTCTTTGCCGGGTATCATCAAATCCCAATGCATTCAGACGATCAAGAAAATACAGCATTTTATACAAACAAAAACTTGTTGTGTCGGAAAAGAATACCATTCGGCCTCATCAATGCCGGGGCAACATATCAGAGGTTGGTGAACAAGATGTTCGACGAACAAATTGGAGATAATGTAGAAGTCTACGTAGACGATGTCGTGGTCAAGAGCCCCCGAAAAGAAGATCATCTCCAGCATTTAACTCAGGTGTTTGAAATCCTACGACATTACAACATGAAGCTAAATCCAAAGAAGAGCAGCTTTGGAGTTCATTCGGGGAAGTTCCTAGGCCATCTTGTTAGCCAACGTGGGATTGAGGCCAATCCAACAAAGGTCAAAGCTATTGTTGATATGCAACCACCACGTTTGGTAAAAGAGGTGCAAAGGCTCACAGATGCTTAGCAGCATTGAACCGGTTTATATCCCGATCAGGAGACAAGTGCCGTCCATTCTTTGAGGCCATCAAAAAAGGAAAATTCACGTGGACTAACAACTGTCAAAAGACGTTTGACCAACTTAAAGACTACCTGGGAGATGTTAAGATTCTATCAAAACCAGTCCAAGGAGAAAAGCTCTATTTGTATCTGGCAGCGTCAGACGTGGCGATTTGCTCCGTTCTGGTACGAGAGGACGACAAATTTCACCAACCGATTTACTACATCAGTCAAGCTTTACACGAAGCAGAGATCAAATATTCTGCAATTGAAAAGCTGGCATACGCACATGTTATGAGTGTGAGAAAGTTACGACCATACTTCTTCGACGAGAGGACTTGATCATCCCTGACATCTCTATGTCGATGGATCTTCAACTAATATAGCCTCAGGGGCAGAAGTGGTCCTAATTAGCCCTGACAGATAAGTTTTCACCTCGGTAATCAGATTTGGTTTCATGGCAACCAACAATGAAGCCGAATATGAAGCTCTTATTGCTGGTCTTCACTTATCCCTTGCAGTAGGTGTCAGACGTTTGCAAATATTCGGCGACTCAAAATAGATTGTGAATCAAGTCCGAGGTGAATTCTAAGCAAAAGACGATCACATGATTGAGTATCAGCGGATTGTTGCTCACCTAATGTCCCTACTGGATCAAGTTTTCATTGAACAAATTCCAAGGACAAGCAACACTCAGGCAGACGCATTGGCCCGACTAGCAACAAGCGAAGGGCCTACAGAGTTGGCAGACATTATAATCACAAAGATGAATGACCCATCAACAATAAGTTATAATGTCAACCAACTAGATGAACAAGCAAGTGAAGAAGAAGATTGGAGAACAAACATAGTCAAATACTTGTGGAGAAAAACCAAACAACTCTTTTGAAGTTGTCAAGCTAACAAAGCAAGCCGCTAGATATACTCTAGTAGGCGAGCAACTTTACAAAAGGGGAATATCAATTCCACTTCTCAAATGTTTGCCTAGGGGGCAAGGACGAGCAATACTCGAAGAAATACATGCCGGAGTA
The DNA here is from genome assembly GCA_947034835.1 of Ballota nigra. Taxonomy (NCBI): domain Eukaryota; kingdom Viridiplantae; phylum Streptophyta; class Magnoliopsida; order Lamiales; family Lamiaceae; genus Ballota; species Ballota nigra. Next base: position 75,525,279 of record OX344726.1, read on the forward strand.
TGTGGAAATCACACTGGGGGGCAAGCCTTGGCGTACAAGACTATCAGACAAGGTTATTATTGGCCAACTTTACGTCTAGACGCAATCAAGAAAGTAAAAACTTGTCATCAATGTCAGATTTTTACCCCGAACATTCATACCCCCGCTCAGGAGCTCGTATCAGTTTACAGCCCATGGCTATTTGCAAGATGGAGGATGGACATTATTGGTCCCTTCCCAGCAGGAGTTGGAAATATTCAATTTGTCGTCGTGGCAGTCGATTATTATACGAAATGGGCAAAAGCAGAGGCTATGGTAAAAATTACGCAACAAAAAATGATCAACTTTATATGGAAGAACATTGTCTGTCGTTTTGGGGTTCCACAAACCCTTGTGATAGACAATGGTCCGCAATTTGATGGGAAATAGTTGAGAGACTTCTGCACGAAGTGGGGGATCAAGAAATATTATTCTACTCCCTATCATCCCCAGTTAAATGGACAAGTTGAAGGTGTGAACAAGATTATCAAGCATACGTTGAAAGTTTGGTTGGCGGAGAGCAAAAGTAGTTGGTCTGAAGAACTTCCGGAAGTCTTGTGGGCATATAGAGTTTCTCCCAGGTCAAGCATCGGAGAAACACCTTTTGCAATGGCTTTCAGAATAAAAGCTGTGATACCAATTGAATTAAAGACCAACACAATTAGGACGACCAACTTTGATGAGTAGGCGAACAACTCTGCTGTAGCTACTGAAATGGATTTGCTCGAAGAAAAAAGATTTAAGCGTCGAGCTAAAAAATGCAACCTATAAGCAGCGAGCAGAACGCTATTATAATTCCCATGTTAAAATCAGGGAATTCAGAGTTGGAGATTTGGTTCTAAGAAAGTTGCTCGCCCAACCTCCAGGTGTATTGGGACCAATTTGGGAGGGCCAGTATCGTATAACGGACAAATTTCTTAATGGTGTATATGATATCGAAGATATGGAAGGCAAGCCGGCCCAATACTCCTGGAATGTTGTACATCTAAAGAAGTACTATCAATAAGTTCGAACAAGTTCTTGATTGGGCGAACAAATGTCTTGGGGGGCAAGTGAATCAAATGAACCAAAAAACTTGGCTAAATTTTTTAATTTTTTTTGCTAAGTATAGAATGAAAGGTTGTTCAGCACATTGTATAGTCTGGTGCTGGTTCATCTTTTTTAATTTTAGATAAAGTTACTCGGCAAAAATATTATAAGCGAGCACGGTTCGATAGTGTTCAAAGTGGTTCGTCAGATTGTATATGTTAATGATGAACAGTCTTACAACACTTGTAATTCTTCACAATGTAAATATAGTTGTTCATTAAGAAAAAGGTCCAAAGCTCAAGGTACAAGTCCGTTATTAAGGACCAATGCCACTTAAAGGTTGTTCGTCTTTTAAGATGAGCAGGACCTAAGGCTAAACCCTTATTCTATAAAAAGGCAAAGTTCAAATCGAACAAAAGCCCAACATTATATGTTATAATTGCAAAAGAATTGAATAGAAATGTAAAGGCAATTAACATATAAGAAGAAGATGAGTGAACAAAAGAGACATTCATTAATAAAAGGCTTTAAGCCTAAAAAATAGTACAAGAATTCTGGAAGGTGTACTACAAAAAGGAACGAGCAACTATTACAGGAAGAGAGATTGAGAGATTCTAAGTCCTAATCCTATTGCTGCTCGCTCTGAGGAAGATCGGGAACTTGATCGGCAGGAGGGTCGACGATCATATCCCTTGTCAGGTCTTCTGCCGCCTTCTGCTCTTGCTCTTGGGCAGCCTGCTCGGCAGCAGCATCTTGCTCGATCTGGGCAGTGGCATCTTGCTCGTCCTCGGCTGGAGTTGGAGGGTGGGTAACAATTATACTGGGGTCAAGATGGTCAATCTTAACCCCATAATCTGCCATATCCCCCAAATGGATTTCAATATTGTTAGAAGGGGGATAATTCTCTACGAACTAGGTCAAGTCCTTCCCCATCTCCTCCACTAGGTCTTTGTACTTGTACGCATTAGCCAGACGAATACAGTCGGCGTAGGCGCAAATATAGCCTAAGTTGGAGATGAGAGCAGATCGGACTTGCAGCTCGGCCTCCAGTTGCTCGCCGGTGTACGTATTGGCATCAACCTCCTTGAGACGAGCAACTTCCGCCTCGAGCTCAGCGATTTTCTGCTCGGCAGTAGATAGCCTCTTCCCCCCTTCTTCGAGCAAGACTTCTTTGCATTTCAGCTCGGTGGACAGGCCTTGAATGTCCTCGAGATGTTTCTTCTCAGAGTCGAGAGTGAGGTTGAGCTGATTGTTCAAGCGAGCAATTTTGGCCTCGTAATTATTGACGAGGCCATCCTTTTCCTCAGTCAGCTGCCGAGCAGTACCGGCCTACCGGTGAACAACATCCTCTAGCTCGGCGAGCTGGGCCATCCCCTTCTGGGCGGTCACAAGGGCGTTGGCATGTTGAAGCATGGCACAATGGAAGTTGTCCGCTACCCCCTGCGCATGGATAGTCTTCTTCAGGGGCCTGGTCCAAGCCCTGGAGATCAACTCCGTAGTCCTCCGAACATGCTCGCCCGGAATTTCCCTTATATTAACGGGGGTCTTGGAGCAAACATATTGATGTACCGGGCTTGCTCGCCCAGGATGGTTCTCAGGCCAGTATCTGCGAACAACGTTATAGACTTACACTTAGAAAAATTCAAGAGAGAAGAACTTAAATTAAGACTACCAAAAAGGAAGGTATACTTACTCGGCAAATTTGCATTCATCCCAACCGAGGTGGGTGATATCTTCTGGCCCGCGAATGGGAGTGATATCCTTCCCACTTTTGCTCGCCTTTTCAGTTGGCTCCAGGGAAGAATGGCGAGCAACATCTTCATGGTGGGGGCGAGCATGCCCTTTTCCCACTTTGTCCTTCCCCTTAGTTTGAGTTGGGGCAGCTACGGTGATAGGGGTCCCATCACCCCTCTTCAATCATTCCCCCCCCCCCCGCGGAGAGGAATCAGGGGGAGATAGTGGTCTAACATTTTGTGAAGGGGCAGCCTGCCGAGCAACTTTCGACCCCTCGGGTTTGTTCGTCATGGCTAACATCTTGGAGGGCGGGTCCCCCTTAATCTTTCTTCCCTTCGGCGGAGGCATCTCATGCACCCTTTGTTCGAGAAGGCCGAAGCAGGGAGGGACTGCTACTGTGACTTGCTCGGCTAAAAAAAATGATGAGAAGAGAATTGATTTGTGAATTGCACGAGCAAGTATTATTTGAACTTCTCCTAGACGAACAAACAAGTCATGGGAGTTAGTAAAAATTCATACCTGGAGGCACCTCAACCCTGGCTTCAAGATGATGAGGGTATGTGAGCAGGCGAGCAGCTCTTTGACACTTCTCTTCGCTCAAATACTGAATGGTCATGTCTGCTCTATTCCGTAAGCCGACCAAGTAGGAGGTAAAGAGAAACTCCGAGCCAATCTCTTCTTCTTCTGTGTTCCACTTAAGCAATCGAGGACCTGCGAGCAAACAAGAAAAGTTAGATTAGAACAACACGGGTCAAAGACAAACAGAAATAAGCTTACGTCTAATTCTTCCATAAGATGCAGGGGAGTTTATTCGCCCAACACCACCGTATTGGCTGGAAGATGCTCGCCAATCACCCCCAATAAAGAAGAAGTGTTGCTTCCAGTCCCTGATCTTGTTCGACACCCCTTCCACCATCCTATGTCCTTTCCGGCCCTTCAGATAGTAATAGCCTTCTTCGCCTACAGGACACTTGGTAATCGTCATAAGGTAGTTGATCTTCTCAGCAGTGATACGATCAACATACCCCTCCAGGGCGAACACGTTTATTGTTTCGAGCATGTTCATCCACCCCATGGGCGTAATCTGGGTTATGGCAAGGTTGGTCGCCTCTAGAAAGCAACCAACAACTGGGGGCAACGACAGCCTCAACCCGGTAATCAACATGTCAATGTTGATCACCGTGCATCCTGGAGGTGGGCGATCAACTCTCTCTTTCCCCTTGGGAGCCCACATATGGATATCAAAAGAAATTTTATATGTCTCCCAGATCAAATCAAGATCTTCCTTAAGAACCACACTCTTAATTTTGCTCGCCTGGAACTCAGTCATCTCCAACTTCATAATTTGTCGTTCGGGGCGAGAAAAGCTGTCTGCATGTTCATTTGAGTATGCTCGCCATTCAAAGGGGCGAGCAACTCCAGATGGGATCTCATTTTCCAGCATTTTGGGATGAGAAAAGTCTATCCCCTCCAAAAACTCGCGAGTGAGTTTGTCGAATTCGGGATCTTCCTCCGATTCAGAGCTAGATGACAAACCCCCGTTTGAATCCCTGCTCGCCACAACAACAACTTCTCCTCTGGATGGGCGAGCACCAGTGTCCTCCACAGATCGGACAACTGAATTAACATTGGGGTTCGATGCCGATGAAATTTCGAACAGAAGCTGGTTTTCGTATGTAACAATCGGAAAGAGAGGATCAAGGGTTTCCTCGGAACTATGGTTGTTCGAATGTGAGGACATGGGATCAGGAACAAGGAAATTGAAGATTAAAGAGGTTTTAGAGGTTTATTTAGAGACCCCGGTGGTGATTTACAGACGGCGGTGCTAGACCTTACACGGTGGTGATGGAAAAATTCGAAATAGAAAGAAAACAGAGGAAAAGATGAACAATGGAGTAAAACAACTACCTTGGAGAGCGGTTGAAGGCTGAAATTTGAAGAAATTACGTCGGGAAAGCTTGGGAATTGCCGGAGATGGTGGAACTCGTCGGAGTTTCTGTAGCAGAGAGTGAAGAGTGGGAAAAATTTCATTTCCCACTCATTTTCATACCAAAAAAAAAAGGGGTAAAACCCGTAATTACCCCAAAGAATGTGGTCCAAATTGATAAAAAGCGGGGTAAAATTTGGAGCAAGAATAAAAGTTGGAGGACCTATATGTAAATATAGGGGCGCGTGACCTTGGGATTGCTTGCGCATGGACGACGCATAATCATACCGCCCACGTCATCCTCAAATATCCCCCAGACCGTGGGAAGACGAAATGGTGGCCTCGAAATTGCTCGCTAATGCAATGCTGTTCGTCCAGATCTTTACCAGAATGATATCCTAACTACAGTTGCTCGCCACAAAGTTGCTCATCTGGAGCAACATCTAGTCAGGATAGGGGGCAATTGTTGACAGGCAAACATCAATCAATATATGGCGAACAACAAGTTAAAACCCTAATGAAGATTATTAATCATCGACCCCAAATTAGAGATGATTAACAAAGAAAATCAAAGGTGGGTGCACAAATTAATCCAAGGGGTGTATTGAATGACGAACAACTCCATCGATGAACAACATACTGGCGAACAGGTCCAGAGACCCAAGGCCAAATATGGACCCTACATCGAGTCATTGATGATGAGCAACATTGTCAAAAGAGGTGTATGTTGACGAACAAATGACCAAGATCTATGAGCCTGTCTCTACAGAATACAAGGGAGAACAACTTCCGAGCTATAACCTCAAGAGGCGAACAAATTTTGTTGAAAGAATAATTTGTACCAACCAAGCCAACCAGGACGAACAACAATGAGTACGGGATAAGACCCAAGAAGACTTTGTAACTAAGTTTTAGCTTAGATAAGGTCAAACAAGGTCAAAAGACACTCGTCTAGCATGCAAGTTAGGAAGTCTAAGAGTCATAGACACCTCCTACTTGTTAGTCTCTATAAATAGTTGTTTTCCAGCTAAGAAATGCAAGTTCAAATTCACAAATACTCCTAAAAACATACACAAACACACCTAAACGTGCACACATACGAAATAAATACGGATTCGACTCTCGTATTTACGATTTCATAACCCGAACCTTCGATTTATCATTTACGGTGATAATCAATCACACGTTCTTATTTGGTGAACCTAAACCAAATTAAGACAACCACTAATCCTTCTGATTAAATTTGATCACCAACAGGCTAGGCCCGATATCTTGCTTAGGAATTAAGCCAAGTTAATCCCTTTAAATATATGTCCTATGGGAATTCCGAAAGCACACAAGAAATATAATTTCTCCATTAAATCTCTAGCTCGAATTTTCCTAACAAGTTCGTCTCGAGATTCAACGCTGGCATATCGATGCGGGTTGCTAGAAAGCCGTTGCGTGGATATCATAGTTGAGGATTCCACGTACAAATTGCTATAAGGATTTATATGTTATTATTTATCCTTTCTGTTTTATGTTATACAACCATAGGCAGATTCGTTGTTGGTGAATCGTATTCTTCCGCTGCACCGAACATGGTGTTCGTGCCTTTAAAACCCAATAGTGGTATCAGAGCTTCAGACTCGATTGTATGCATAATTATGTAAATTTGTATATAAAATATTGTGTGCGCTTCAATTTAATTTTGCCCTGATCTTTTCTTCATTGCGAGCAAAATTATTGGAATGTTTTGTTCGACTACCTCACGTGTTATAGATATATGAAAATATTTTCAAGATTTCTAATAATATCAAAATATAAAATATGATTTTATATTTATAAAAAAAAAAAAACTTTCTGCTTTATAAGCAGGCTTTGAAAGATCTCTTTTTTGGAATTGAGATACACACCCAAATATGTTGCGTGAACTCAAAATCCATTTGGCGACGAGAATGATTGCTTGGCAGTGGAGTTGGATGCCAAAAAGTGGGATTTTGATTTTCAGATTTGTACGCTCAGTTTGAGCGTTAATTTCTAGGGACTAGTCTATTAGAAATTTGATTTCCTCAAGGGACCTTTATGCAAGAAAGTAAATTTTGGAAATTTACATTTTGATCCTTAGACCTTTTGGCAATTACAAGATTTTCTGGAAATTGTAGTTTAGCCCTTGGGGCCTTTATATAATTTTTAGATTTTATGTTAAATTGAAATTTAATCCCCGTGATATTTTAATTTTCAGAAATTTCATTAAGACCTTGTTTGGTTTGAATGCACCTTGGAAATTCGGAAATTAAAATTAAGGGATTGTTTGGTTGGACCAAAATAAAGAGAATTCTGGAAATCGAAATTAGGTGATGCTTGGTTGGACCAAGTTCATGAATTTTTTATAAATTAATTTTTGGGCAAAATAATTTTGAAACGGACTTTAGAAATTGACCGCGAGCTTGGAGCTTATTGGTATTTCTAAGTTTAGCAATATTTTATTTACAGATTATTATTTTAAGCACATTTATTTGATTTATGTGCTAAATATTTATTAAATGTTTTATTTATGCAATTTAAATTTTGAAATAAAGCATGAGAACTTGATTAGTTGCTCCCCACTTGTATAACTGCTTATGCATACCGACATTTACTCTGTTAGTTATATAGTCCGCACTTAATTGTTTGGGTAGGCGGCACCCAATATTTGTCGGACCGTATTAAATATTTGGGTAGATGACGCCCTATATATGTTTGTCCGCACATGTCATGTTTGGGTAGGCAGCGCCCAATAATTGCTCCAATGTGAAGTAGTTATCATGTTGGATCTCAATTAAGCAATTAATACCCCGACTATAAAATGTTCCTCACTAAAATATGGGTTTTCATTAGATTGAAAGATGTCTTCCATTAAAATTAAAAGTAAACCGGAGATTTCATTCCAATGAGTATTTAAGGCCCAAGCCTTTTGCTCGGATCTACATCTAACGAGACTTTTATAGGGACATGTTTGTCGCGGCTTAATGGTTGTAAACCAACTTAATTCTGTTTCACCAGCCCAAGCAGGAAAACGAGAATTAGGTGACATCCGATTGAACTGGGTTCAATCAACTAGGAATTACGTGAGGCAATTGGTTTAGAGACCTACCAGTTCTGTTGTTGCAATGTTCATCCCAAGCAGTCATTGTAATAGTAGGAATGTGGATCCTAGTCAATTACAATTTATATTAGATATAAATTCGTACTCTTCCGATGAGGACGTTGAGTATGTGAAAATTAGAGACAAAATAAATTAAAAGGTCATGTTTATTTTGATTGCTGAATATTGATCATAGGAATTGTGTGTTTAATTCCCGTTTTAGTTTATTTCTCTAGAATTATTGAAATGAATAATTTGTTATTGAAAAATGTTTTGGAAACGAACAAATTGGCTGGGCCAAATTTTCTGGACTGACACTGAAACGTGCGTTTGGTGCTAAGGCAAGAAAAGATTGAGTACGTGTTGAACACGACAATCCCTTTACCCTTGAGTCTGGTTCAGTTGAGGCTGCAGCGTTTGACGTTACAGCTCAAAAGAAGCATCAAGATGATGCTTCCCAGCTCTATGTTATGATTGCTCGGCATGACTCCCTAATTGCAAAGACAACATGAGAAAATGGAACCCTTCGAGATGCTTAAGCGTTTGAAGGATCTCTTTGATTCTAGATCTCATTTGAGATTTATGAAGTGATGAGAGATTTGTTCAGATTTCAATTAGCGAAATGAGAGAATATTTCACTTCATGTTCTATCCTCAAGTCGCTCCCCGATTCATATTCTAGTTTCGTAGTAAATTTAATATGAAGAAGACGGAGGCGACGATGTCGTAGCCTCATAACATGCTTAAGAAATTTTAGTCTTCCACTGCTAAGGAAAAGCTCATGCTCATGGTGAGCGCTTCTACTTCTTCTGACCCGAAAGGGAGAAGAAACGAAGGAGTAAGGCTAAGAGGGGCCCCAAGCCCAACTTCCTGAAGGCTAAAGGTGGAGTTCAAAAGTAAGAGCGGGTTGATAAGAATGTGTACCTTATTGCAATAGAAATGGATATTGGAAGAAGGACTGTAAGTGTAACGACCCGAAACCAAATTAGGGTTTTCATGATTTATGTTTAATGTGTTTAAATGAAATGTTTGATTTAAATATATGTGCATGCAAGTTCTAATTTTTCAGGTGACAGACGAGCATTTCGAGCCGAAAAACCCTACTAACACTTTTTGAGTTTAATCCGTAAAACGGGTCGACTTTTTATAATAAAAATTTAAAGAATTCAAAATGATAAATAAGAACATTTATATGAACCACAAAAATCATACGAATTTAACGGCAGGTTTGAATTAAATTTTGGAACCAAAAGCCTAACCGAAAAATTAAAAAAAATACACTGTCGGAGCCAAAACCGCGTCTAGAATCGGCACAACCATAAATGGCAGCCCCAAAACAGTAAAAACCTGCACCTTTGACCCCTTTTTTCAGCCATAATAAGTAGAAGTACATTTAATGATATGCTAAAGCCTACCCTAATCCTACCACCCATCCCATCTCATAACTCTTGTATTTAATACACCCAACAACACATCTCCCTCTCCCCTCTTCTTATGATCAGCCACCCCTCCCCATTTCCTCCTATATATATCCCTCCAAACCCCTTTCATTTACCCAAATTAGTTCTTGCACTGAAGAGAGAAGAGAAAGAAAGAAAGAGAGAAAGTTAGAAGTGAGAGTAGAAGGAGAAAGAACCCTCTTCTCTCCTCCCCATCTTGGCCTACACCACCACCACTTAGGAGGAGTGTTTTTCCCACCATCTTGAAGTCAAGGGAGTGTTAGAAGTTAGGGTGTTCATCTTTGGTTCCTAATCTCCCAAGAAAGAGAGGAAAACTACAAGGGTAAGCCCTATAAACCCATTTCTCTTAATACTTTGATAATATTTTGGGCATGAAACCCTTAGAAATGACATGTTAAGAACCTTTTCAAAAATTAGTTAAACTGTATGAATGATGTATGAGGTTTGAGTTTAAGATTTTCCACAATTTTGAGCTTATATGATCATTTATGAGAAAGTTCGATAAAGTTCGTTTCTACCCGGATTAGGTACTGCCCCCTTTTTTACGAACCCATTTCGGACCTTTATTAATGTTAAAAAATTATGAAAAATTACCTGAATATATTATTTGATGTATGTAAGAAACTGTAAAAATTTGGTGGTCATCTGATTTATATTGAGGGAGAATAAATTCATGGAAATATATATATTTGAAACCATGTGAAACTGGGAGCAGCGACTATATTTAACCTTTTTACCTATTTCCAGAAGTGATAAAATTATATAAAAATTTGGGGATGTTTCCCTTGTTATTTTTTAATATATATCCAAAAATCCTAGCTTTTGTGCAGAGGATAATGAGATATGTCTGTCTGAATATTATGTGGTAAATATTTGACTGAGGTTGATTCATTGTTTTCGAAAATTCATTTAGCCCTTTTCTAATTGTTTAAAAGTCTTAGGAAAATTTGGAGATATTCTCTTATAATTTTTTAATGCTATGTAAAATACATGGTTTATTTTGATTAATTTTACAATAAGTTATGGATTTTTAAGTAAAGCATGCACTGTATGACAAACTATGTTATAAACCCCTTTTCCATCAAACATCTGGTAATATTTCATAACTCAAATGACTTAGGTTTCTAAATGAAAAATATTAATTTTTAAGTTTTCTATAATATATTCTAATTTCATGATTTTTGAATGCACCTACTGTGAGATATGATTTTTAGACCTTAATGTACACTATTTTGACGAATGTCTTGCTATTCTGTTTTCAAATGCAAATGTTCCCTATTTTCGTAGATCAAATGACTTGGTACCCTTAATTAACTTTGTTCCATATAATCCGATGTATAACATACTAAAACCCGTATTGAATTAGAGTAACCTTACTACCCGAATGAACAAGTTTCAACGCCTTCCTTGAACTTGAACGAAACCCTATGACTGTTTTAATAGGATAAACATTTCCCCTATTATAGAAAAGCCCTAAGTATGATGCAAAGTTGAATAATAAATTAAAAGAATGAATGATGACTAAATGAGCGGACTGTGTTAGGTAAAGTGGGGTTAGCTCGGAAGCTCGGAGGTCGCCTGTGTTCTAAGCAATCAAGAAGTTAAGCTTTACATCTAAAAGTTTCCAGGTGGGTGGCACTATCTGTATAGCTAGTTAATATTATATGGACTGCTGTCAGTTTTCTGAAACAAACGTAATGAATATCAGTAAAAGACATGAACAATCTTATGAATGTGAATGCGAGTATGTGATTATAACAATGTGAGCATGTGGTATGTGATTTGTGAACTATGTGAAAGTTGTAAGGGAAGCTGATGGAGGGATAAGGATGGAAGGGATAAGGACGCAGTTGAGTCGCTACCGGTGCCCTCCAAACAGGGATAAAGATGTGGTTGAAAGAGTACCAGTGCCCCCAAACTTTTAGGGACAAGGATGCGGTAGAGTCGCTACCGGTGCCCCCCCAATAGGGATAAGGATGTGGTTGAAAGAGTACCAGTGCCCCATATTTTTAGGGACAAGGACGTGGTGGAAATGCCACCGGTGCCCCCCATATGAATAAGAAAGGAGATTGATGGGCCTTTGAGCCATATGATTGATGGGCCTTTGAGCCATATGAATGATGGGACTTCGGGCCATATGAATGCTTTGTTCTAAATTTGTGTTTAAAAGTTTTATGTTAAAGAAAAACGAATACACATGACCAAGAACTGTAATGAACCATCTGAAAGGTGAAAATCTTAAAAGTATTATTATTTTTTGGATCTCCTGACAATCTGTATAACAGCATACAGGTTACCCGCTGAGATTTTATCTCACACCCCTCTCTAAACATTTTCAGGTTATGATGCTGAGGTCCGGGAGCTGCCGTAGATGACTACTTCCCACTCCCGCTTATTAATTAAATAAACTGCTTTTATCAAGATGGAGACAATATGCTATTATAATACTACTGTTAATCTTTTGTCACTAATGCCTCGAGAGTCTTACCCGGGACTCATCGGGACATTCCTTATTAGTAATGGGATGCTGGTTTTTATTAAACAACAAACTGATATTTTCTCAAATAATTATTATGTTAAGTTCTTCCGCTGCATCTGTATAATTATAATTATTGTTTTATCTTTTATAAGAAATTTTCTAGCTCATTTTTTATGGTTCACTAAGTGATGACTCGGATTTAGGACGTTGTGACCTCAAAAGTTAACTTTTTAAATTCTCGGGCGTTACAGTAAGGTTCTAGCAACCGAGAAGAAAGCACAAGGTGCTTCAGCTGCTGGAACAAGTATGGTTATTATTAAGATAAACATGTTCACTAATAGTTCAAACTGTTGAGCATTTGTTGAGTTATGGAAATAATGTTCTTAATATACAAAGTAGGATGACTCAAGCTTAGTAATCATGAAAATATGACTTACTTGTGGCATTGTAAACATGGTCATGCAAACGAGAAAAGAGTCGCAAGGTTAAGAAAGTGAGACTACTTAACCCCATTTGACTTAGAGTCTTATGGTGATTGCGAATCTTGTCTCATGGGCAAGATGATCAACAAACCATTTTCCGGGAAAGGGGTACGTGCCAAAGAAGTTCTAGAGTTGGTTCACAATGATGTTTGTGGACCATTGCCCACTCTATCTAGGGGCAACTTCGGATACTTCATAACCTTCACTGACGATTACTCTAAATTTGGATACGTGTATCTTATGAAGCACAAGTTCGAATCCTTCGAGAAATTTAAGAAGTACAAGGTTGAAGTAGAGAAAAATCTTGGTGAGGGTATCAAGACTCTTCGATTGAGGAGGTGAGTACCTTAGCCATGAGTTCACAGATTACTTGAAACTTCATGGGATCCAGTCACAATGGACTCCTCCCGGAACACCTAAGATAAACGGTTTGTCCGAAAGGAGAAACCGAATCTTGTTAGACATGGTAAGGTCCATGATGAGCTTTTCCTCTCTTCCAACATTCTTATGGGGATATGCATTACAAACCACAATCTACATTCTGAATAGAATTCTATCCAAATCAGTTGAGCAGACTCCATACGAGCTGTGACAAAGCAAGAAGCCACCTTTTCTACACATTAGAATGTGGGGTTGCCCCACAGTTGTGAAGAAAATGTTAATTGATAAGTTGGAATCCAAATGTGAAAATGGTTATTTTGTGGGATATCATAAGGAGACACGAGGATATCACTTCTATCTACCGGAAAAACAAACAGTGATTATTTCTAGGCAAGCTAAGTTCCTAGAAGATGAGTACATCTTTAAGGAACAAAGCCGTAAGAAGATAGAACTTGAAGAGATTCAAGAACCACAAATTAACATAGAGACTGATGATTTGTCAAAGTAACACGACAAAGAATCAGTGGGAGCATTCAGCGACTCTCATGGTGGAAGTTTATCACTAGGTGATCCTCTTTCAGCCAGTGGGGGCGTAATTGGAGTTGCATTGCCTTCGCAACTACCTCCAAGTGGGCTGAATGAGAATAACATAGTTCAAACTCCCGCCCAAGAGGCATATGAAAGTATCGCTCTTGAGGACTCTCCTGTTAACGATAAAGTCGCTGCACCACAAAATTTTCACGATCAGAATGTACAGCCTGTACGATCACAACTCCGTAAGTCGACAAGGATTCGTAATCCACTCACTAGGTATTATGGTTTCCTCATGGAGGAAAATAATGACGTGGAGATTTCGGATAAAGACGAACCTAGAACTTATACTGAAGCAACATTAGATGTTGACTCAGAGAAGTGACATGAAGCTATGAAGTCCGAAATGGACTCGATGTACACCAATTAAGTCTAGGACTTAATTGAATTACTAAAGGGGTAAAACCCAAAGATTGCACGTGAGTCTTTAAGCGTAAGACTGGTGCAAACGACAAAGTACAAACCTATAAAGATAGGTTGATGGTGAAAAGTTATAGTCAACGCGAAGGTATTGACTATAATGAGACTTTCTCGCTAGTTGCTAAGATCAAGTTCATTCGAATTTTACTTACGATAGCAGCACACCGCGATTATGAGTTTTGTTAGATGGATGTTAAAACAGCTCTCCTCAACCGAAGGGTTTTATATCTGAGCCAAAATCTAATCTTGTATGCAAGCTTAAACGATCCATTTATGGATTGAAGCAAGCTTTTAGGAGTTGGAATATCCGATTTGATGAAACTGTCAAATCCTATGACTTCATCTGAAATTCGGAAGATCCTTGCGTTTATAGTAAATACAGCGGAAAGAGTATTATATTTATAGTCGTATATATCGATGACATATTGATTATAGAAAATAACATCCCGCTAATGCAGTCCGTGAAAGATTGGTTGTCAAAGACCTTCATGATGAAGGATCTTGGTGAAGCATGCTACATCTTAGGGGTCAAGATCCATAGGGATAGATCCAAGAAGATGGTAGGGCTGTCACAATCCACCTACATAGATAAGGTGTTGAAGCATTTTGCGATAGAGAACTCTAAGAGAGGATCTCTACCGGCAAATCATGGGATAAAACTGTCGAAGAAGGATTGTCCTTCTAGCGAAGCAGATATCGAGCACATGAAGGACATTCCATATGCATCTGCAATTGGATCCATCATGTACGCCATGACTTTTACCAAGCCAGATGTTGCCTACACTACCAGCGTCACTGGTAGATACTAGCAGAATCTAGGTGAACGTCACTGGATTGTTGTAAAGAATATTCTGAAGTACCTCAGACGTACTAAAGAGAAGTTTCTTGTCTACGGTGGACAGTCAGAGCTAGTCGACATGGGCTATGCTGATGCGAGTTTCCAGTCAGATTGTGAAGATTACAAATCACAGTCAAATTATATTTTCAATCTCAATGATGAGGCGGTAAGTTGGAATAGTTCCAAGCAGGATCTGACTGCAGATTCAACAACCGAAGCTAAGTACATTGCTGTATCAGAAGCCTTTGAGGCTGTCTGGATTTTATGGTTCTTGAGAGAACTACGGGTAGTTCCGAGTACAAGTTGTCAAATAAAGATGTATTGTGACAATATTGATGCGATTGCATGAGCAAAGGAACTGAGATCTACTAACAGAAATAAATATGTACCTAGGTGTTATCATATGATTCGAGAGATCATATCGATAGGAGAAATGGAATTAAAATATTTCCCATAAAGGATAATCTTGCAAATCCTTTTCATTGTTCATGTACACACTAGACATTTGATGGTCTAGAGGTTAGACATGTAGGTGATTGGCTCTAGTTCAAGTGAGAGATTGTTAGTGTTAGTGTCTTAGAGATAATCCATCGAAAGGACATAAATATTAAATGTATGGCGTTACACTTATCTGGATATGATGTTTGATTGTTTGCATATATTCTTATTTGTGTTCCCATGAATCACTACTGTCATTGAGTGAGTGAGAACTCAGATGACTTATGTATGATTCTCAAATAGCCCCGATCAAGGATCATCAAGAATGAGATATTGATGATGCAATTGAGATTGATGTGCGATTTGCATCATACTCTTAGAGAGTGTAGTAAGGTCTCACTTACTACGAGATACCGGGTATCTCACGATGGATGCACAGATACCTTAGAGGGTATTGGTATACCCATCCGAGAAATCATTTGATGTAATTCCACATAATATGTCTACGGGTGTCTCGGTTAGTGGGAGCGATGTGATACTCCTCTGACTTGAGTTCAATACGCACGACATGTGTGGAGAGATGAACTTTGACCATGACCGACGCTTGCACCCTTCCACGGGTAGAAATGGCATGGATTGGGTTCATCACGAAATGCATGTGCATGGTAGTTGACCCAAGAATAGGATTCATTCCTCAATGTGGATTTAGAGAGAATACTCGTCTTCTCATAATTGAATCTAAGTCGTCGGCCGATGCACATCAACTTAGACTTTGTGGCTAAGTGTGATATACTTGATCAATTAGTGATTGGAGATAATATGATTAAGTTATTTGAATAGACACTTTATCATGTTCAAGACTTAATCGGGTATTCGCGAATGAAAGGAAGATAGCACAATAGCCTACAATATTACAGGTAGTTGCAGATTTATTCGCAACGTACCTCGTATTGAGAATGTCTGATTTATTGCCTAGGGTTCAATTAAGACCGTTAGGTTGACTAATCACTTGATATACGAGGCCCTATGGGTCACACAACAAGTAATGACAATTTACCAATTATAGTTGGTTGATTAAGTATTATATTAGATATAATATTTAATTTATGGAGAATATAATAATAATTATATTTGGAATTAATTATTATTATTATTATTTAATTAAATTGGATTTAATTAAATATGAAATTTCAATAATAATATTTGGAATATTATTATACAAGAATAATAGATATGGTAAATATATTATTCGTAGGAACATATCTAGGGAAATATAATCCGTAGAGATTATATTTACGTACTAGGCCCGATATCTTGCTTAGGAATTAAGCCAAGTCAATCTCTATAAATATGTGTCCTATGGGAATTCCGAAAGCACACAAGAAATATAATTTCTCCATAATCTAGCTCGAATTTTCCTACCAAGTTCGTCTCGAGATTCAACGCTGGCATATCGATGCGGGTTGGTAGAAAGTCGTTACGTGGATACCATAGTTGCGGATTCCGCGTACAAATCGCTTTAAGGATTTATATGTTATTATTTATCCTTTCTGTTTTATGTTATACAACCATATGCAGATTCGTTGTTGGTGAATCGTATTCTTCCACTGCGCCGAACATGGTGTTCGTGCCTTTAAAATCCAACGGAAACAACTTTAATTTACTATACTGTATGACCATAGGTTTACTATTTTTTAAAGAAGATAATAACCCAAACTTTTTAGTGAAACACCGTCTCATATATGAGCCCATCTCACACAAAAATTCATCACAAACAAAATACCTTGCTATGAACTTTTTTATTGCTAAAATCAATATTAGAATATAATAAGTTACAATATTTAGAGCGAAAAAAAAAGATATAAAAGAAAAAGACAAAGCATAGAGTGAAAATTATTTATACATGAATAGTTGAAAGATATTAGCTGTTTGCACTAATAAATATTTTCACTTAAGGATATTAGTTGTACTCACTAAAGAATCTTAGTTTATTTTCAATAAACAACTAAGACTTTTCAGTGAAGAAAACTAATACCCTTCAGTAAAAACAACTAATACTCTTCAATAATTCGTTTGTGAACCAATTTCACTCATGCATAATGATCAAACAAAATCTAATAGTACATTTTTCTAGAGACTTTAAAAAAAATACAACGAAAAAAATATTTAATTAATTAATTGCATATTAATTATGTCAAAACTCAAAATATTAAAGATCATATTTATTAAAATTAGAAAAAACTTTTGGTATGACTTTATAATAAGTATCTATTTTTAGACTATTTTGTTATCATATGGGACAATAACATTTAACCACATTTTAAGACTATTATTTACAAATGCCAACTGTTAGGAGAAAAATTTGTTAGTTTTGATGAGTTAAAACAAACCAGAAGTTGTAATAGGACCATCTGGACCTGTTAGCCAGATGAGGATTAGTTAGGACTTAGTCTAGGGGGAACTGCCAGATCAGAAGACCTCACCAGAAGAGTCACCAGAAGACCCCACCAGAGGACTTCACCAGAGGACTCCACCAGAGGACTTCAGCAGAAGAGATCAAGACCAGAGGCAGAGAACATTCCCTGAGCAGACGAGTTCTGACCAGACGAGTCTGGTGGAACAAAAGATGCTCAGTTTGATCCCTTTATTCTTCTGAGTATTCTGGTTGTTCACCAGATGAGAACCAGAAGACACCGAGGTTGCCTGGTGTCTGGTCCTGCCTTCTCTGGAGAGAATCAGAGTTAGGCAGAGGAAGCTATTGACCGTTGATGATTCAAATCAAGTCAACAAGATCAGGATTGGAAAGTATTTGAAGATAGTCAATCCAAGGATCCCACCAACCCAATCAATCAATTAGGGAATTGATTGATTGAGGCTTCCATATATAGAGGATCTGATTGGATTAGCCTCCCAACGGCTATGTCCCTAATCCCCTCTATATATACTCGAGTGCAGATCTAGAAAAAGCTCTAGAGACTCTACAGACGCATATAGCCATACTAAGCTTTTGATCACTACGCATTTGCACTCACTTTGTTCTTAATTACTCATCTACTCGTAAGGAGTTTATATACTCAACCTGTTCATCGTGTTAGACAAGGTTTGAGTAAGTCTGTCTTTAGATTGGAGTTAGATCTAAAGAGAGTGTAAGAAGGTGCTGGTACTTCGGAAATTCCAGTAAGATAGTGAGTTGGTTGGTTGATAGTGAGACCCCTTTGATCAAGGGAGAGTGGACGTAGGATATTCAGATCCGAACCACTATATATACGGTCTTATTTATTGCTTTCCTTAATACTTGTTTGATTATAATTTGTGTCTTAAAAAGGGATTTCTTCGAAAGACATATCGGTTAAAAAGGCTTCCGCAATTAATCTATCTAGTGGGACCAACAAGTGGTATCAGAGCGGTGTGTCCAACGACCACTGCTTTGAAAAGCTTTTGGTGGTCACCGGGCAGATCCATTGCTCATTTATTGTTTTTGTTCAAAATCTAGATAAATCCTTATTTTAGTAAATATGTCTTCGAAATCTTCTTATAAGAGTCGCAAACTGCCAGAATTCTCGTTCGAGGATTATAGCCACTGGAGCTTCATGATGAGTAATCATCTTGGAGCTATTCACCACCGCATGTTAGATGTGGTTGAAAGTGGCCCCATTAAATTTTATTGGACTCCTATTGATAGTGGCAGGTCTGAGTCCAGAGAAGAAACAAATGAAGCTGCTCAAAAAGCTGCCGAGGATAGAGTCCCCAGGCAAAGAATTCTCAAAAAGAGAGATGAGCTTGATAATGATGAAAGAAAGCTCTACAACTTGGACCAGGTGGCAAGAACAGAGATCATCAACACACTTACAAAAGAGGTGATTGAAAAGGTCAGAACGTGTGCCACTGCCAAGGAGATGTGGGACAAACTCGCACTTCTCTGTGAGGGAACAGAGAAGATCAAAGACAACAAGCTCCAAGCTGTTCAACACTCGTTTGACACCTTCAAGATGAAACCAGACGAGACCATTGACCAGCTGGACATGCGTCTCACAAACCTTCTAAACAAGGCTAGTGCCTTAGGTAAGACCTACTCTGAAAAAGAGATTAATAGTAAAATCTTGCGTTCACTAACAAGCAGGTGGAGAATTAAAGTCACTGTGATCAAGGACAACAAGGATCTCAATACTCTGGATCATCATCTTCTGTTGTCTGATCTCAAAGCCTATGAGTATGATCTTCAAGAGGAGGATCAAACAGAAGAGGTTTCCTCTTCTGGTCAGAAAGGTGTTGCATTCTCTTCAACCATAAAATCTGATGTCAAGCCAAAGGAGTCTACTGCAGATGACTTAAGCCTCAAGGAGCAGGTAGCACTTCTAACTCGAAAATTAGATAAAATGAGTTCTAAGTATGGCAGGTACAAAAGGCATTGGAAGGAATCTTCCAGAGATAGAAAGAGTTCTTTCAAGCCTGCAGAGAAGGAGAAGACATCTGGAGACTCAAGGGAGACCAGATTCAGAACTCCAGAGAGGAGGAGAGATGACAACCCTGGCAACTCTGGGAGATCAGAATATCAGAGGAGGGATGGTAGCTCTGGCAGACCTGACTACCAGAGGAGAGAAAGTAGTCCAGCCAGATCAGACTACAACCAGAGGAGGAGAGAGCCAAGTCCTAGTCCCAGAGGAGACAATGCCTGCTACACATGCAACAAGATTGGTCACTACAGTTATGATTGTCCTCAGCTTACTCCTAGGGAAAGAGAAGAGAAAAGAATAAAGAGAGATAGGAGATATGCAGATAAGAGAGCACTGCTGGCAGAAGCAGAGGAGGAGGATACTAGTTCCAGTTCTTCTTCTTCTGACTTTGGATCAGATGATGATGTGTGTCTCATGGCAGACATCACTGAGGTAAATGAAACTACTCTAGTTTTATCTAATTCCAAATGTACTGAATCCTCTAATTCATCTGGTAACTCCAGAGAGTCTGATATGCAACAAATGCTATCAGATCTCCAAAATTGTGTCCAACTTTCTCAAAAACTTGAGAAAGAGAATGGTAGGCTCAGAGCTGAAGTTCAATCACTCTCTCATGAGCACAAATCCACCAGAGAACTCATGAAAGATCATTCCAAAGAAGTCTCTGAACTTCAGGATAAGATCACAGAAAGAGATACTCTGGTAGATCAACTCATGAAAGAAAGGAATTCTCAAGAGGATGAGATCACTGAACTCAGAGCCAAATACCAGACTCTTATCAAGGGAAAACAAGTTGCTCACAACATAGAGGAGATACCTATGCCCAGAGAAGCTCCCAAGATACCATCTGTTGTATCTATCATATCAGAGTCTTCTCAGTGCATTTGTGATAAGAGTGGTTTAGGATATTCTGGAATTACCACTAAAACCCATAAATACCTCTATAATAAAGACAAGTCTGTAAGAGCTGGTAAATTGGTAGAAATCTGGAATGATAAAGACTTAACTGGTAATGGTTACAAGGTGGTTCACAATCCTGATTGGAAAAGGAATCACTCTGTTAATCACATAACAAATGGTCCAGAAGAGTTGACTGTTCTGGAAGAGAAGATGCAAGAGAATAAGTGTCAAAAAGGGGAACCATTAAAGATTGATGGTTCTGTGAACAATGAGTCCCAAGGAGTAGGAATTACTCAAATTGGAGGACCCCAGAGAAATCCTCAAAGGGAACCTAAACAGATTAGGGGACCTCAAAGGAAACACTCAAGGAAGGGGAATACCAATCAGAGTAACAACTACCAGAGAAGGAACAATGTTCAACAGAACCAGGTACCCCAGAGACAATTTTCTCAGAGGAATCAATTCCAGAATAGGTATACTCAAAGGAACTATAGTCACCAGAACAAGTCTAATTATCAGAACCAGAGGAGGTCTTCCAGACCCATCTATAGAAAACCAACTGATCTGGGTAGTTATGACACCAGAGATGGTTCTTCTAGGATGTACCCTTATAACCAGACCTTTAAGACCATGTCTTTGAGGCAGGCCATTCCAAAGGCCAGATTTGAGAAAAGGTACACCAGACCTATTTATAAGAAAGGTGTCCTTATCAGACCAGTAGCTCAATATGTCATAGTAAGAGGACATGTACTGGTAGATAGATTTGGAAGGAAGATAAGATCTCCTCATCCATCAAGGGATGATCTTTATCTATGGATTCCTACAAAACCTGCAACTAACCAATCAGGACCCAGCACTAGTAGGGGACCTAATTGATCTCTCTGCAGGTAGATAAGAGTCCATTGGAGAAAGGATTTTCAAGCAACCATGTCTGGTACATTGATAGTGGATGTTCCAAGCACATGACCTTCCAGAAGGATAATCTCCAAGATTTCAAGCCATTAAATGGACCAAGAGTGATGTTTGGTGACAACAACTATGGAGTCACCAGAGGAGTTGGAAAGTTGACCTTCAATGGAGTATCTGTAGATGAAGTCTACTACGTAGAAGGACTCAAGCATAATCTGCTTTCAGTATCCCAATTCTGTGACAAGGGATACTCAGTGAAGTTTTCTAGTGATTCATGCACTGTTTTCTCTTCTGATTATAATGATATTTTGCTAATAGGCTTGAGGAAGGGTAACATTTATCTTGCAGATTTTAGCAGTTGCCCAAGAAATGCTTGCCTGGTTGCTAAAGGATCTGCAGAGAACAGCTGGATTTGGCACAAAAGATTGTGTCATCTTAACTTCAAAACATTGAACAAGATTGCCAGAAAAGGTCTCATTCGAGGTCTTCCAAATGAAGTGTTTAAGAAGGATCAGGTTTGTGGTTCATGCCAGAAGGGTAAACAACCCAAGACTTCCTTTAAGGATGTCCAGAGCACAACCACAACCAGAGTACTTCAACTACTTCACATGGACCTGTTTGGACCTGTTTCTCCTCTTAGTTTCAGTGGAAGGAAGTACACCTTAGTAATAGTAGATGACTTTTCAAGATACACTTGGGTAGTATTCTTGTTTAAGAAAAATGAAACTATGACTAAGCTGCCAGAGTTCTTCAAGCAGATTCAGAATGAGCAGAACCAGAGCATAGTCAGGATCAGAAGTGACAAAGGAACAAGGTTTTTGAATTCACATATTGCAGATTACTGCAAGGATCATGGGATTTTTAATGAGACATCTGCTGCCAGAACACCTCAAGAAAATGGAGTTGCAGAAAGGAGGAATAGGACTCTCAAAGAAGCTGCAAGAACACTTCTGGCAGAGTACAGCACTCCACAGAGATTTTGGGCAGAGGCCATCAATACAGCTTGCTACACTCAGAACAGGTGCCTGATTGCCCAGAGACACAATAAGACCCCATATGAGGTATGGAAAGGTAAAACCCCATCTGTTTCATATTTTCATGTTTTTGGATGTAAGTGTTTCATCCATGACAATGGGAAATCTAAATTAAGAACATTTGATGCTAAAGTGGCTGATGGAATATTTTTGGGATATTCCAGCACCAGTAAAGCTTTTAGAGTTTTTAATAAGAATTCACTTTGTGTGGAGGAAACACCTCATGTTGTTTTTGATGAATCTACTTTTGAGTTAAAGGTGGAAGCTAAGTCTTCTGATGAGACCCAGAATCAGACTACTCCCAGAGTAATCAAAGTCAATCCACCTGTTCTTGATTCAGATTCAGATTCAGATGATGACCCATCTCCTGGTTCTCTGAAGCAGCAGCCTTCACAAGGAGCAGAACCAGAAGAGGTTGGAACTCCTGTAGGGGGAAGCTCTTCTGCAGGTGATGATAATCACCAAGGTACTGCAGAAGATGATCAACCAGGCAAGACCACGGGAAGGAGGACCCTGGTTGATCACCCCAATGACCTAATCCTTGGAGATCCAACTAAGGGTGTCCAGACTAGGAGATCTCTTAACTTAGCTGCCTTATTCAGTTGCTATGTGTCCTTGATTGAGCCTAAGAACATCAATGAGGCACTGAAAGATTCAATTGGATTGTTGCTATGCAGGAGGAATTGAATCAACTCACCAGACAGGATGTTTGGGAGCTGGTAGACAGACCAAGACATCAAAAGGTGATAGGCACTAAGTGGGTTTTCATAAATAAGAAAGATGAGAATGATGTCATTACTAGGAACAAGGCAAGGCTAGTGGCCCAGGGCTATTCTCAGTCTGAAGGAATAGACTATGATGAGACATTTGCTCCTGTTGCCAGACTAGAAGCTATCAGATTGTTCTCAGCATATGTTGCTCACATGAAGTTCAAAGTATACCAGATGGATGTGAAATCTGCCTTTCTTAATGGGATTCTCATTGAGGAAGTGTATGTGGAACAACCTCCTGGTTTTGAACAAGGTGACAAGGTGTTTAAGCTTAAGAAAGCTCTTTATGGGCTGAAGCAGGCACCCAGAGCATGGTATGACACTCTATCTCAATTTCTTCTGGACAATGGTTTTACTAAAGGTAAGATTGATAGGACCTTGTTTAGGAAAGAAGAAGGAAAGGACATCCTTCTGGTCCAAATATATGTTGATGACATCATATTTGGATCCCCTAACAAGAAGCTGTGTGAGAAATTTGGTGAGCTCATGCAGGGACAATTTGAGATGTCCATGATGGGAGAACTGAATTACTTTTTGGGTTTGCAGGTTAAGCAATCAGAGAAGGGAATTTTTATTAATCAAGCTAAGTACACCAGAAACATGTTAGAGAAATTTGGAATAGGATCTAGCAAGGCAGCCAAGATCCCTATGATGAAAAATTTCAACATGGATCCAGATGAGTCTGGAGAGAGTGTGGACCAGACTCAGTACAGAGCACTTATTGGTTCTCTTTTGTATCTGACTGCAAGCAGACCGGATATTACTTTTGCTGTAGGAGTTTGTGCCAGATTTCAAGCTAACCCCAAGAAGAGTCACTTGGAAGCAGCTAGGAAGATATTGAAATATCTTAAGGGAACTGTGAATTTAGGATTATGGTATCCTGCAGATGACAATTTAGAAATGAGTGGCTATTCTGATTCAGACTATGGTGGGTGCAGAATAGATAGGAAATCTACAAGTGGAACATGCCAATTTTTAGGGAATAAATTGGTATCCTAGTTTTCCAAGAAGCAGACTTCAGTTGCTACATCAACAACAGAAGCAGAGTACATGACTGCAGGAAGCTGTTGCTCACAGCTTCTCTGGATTAGTCAACAGCTTAGGGATTACCAGATTAGAGCTAAGGATATTCCTATTTTCTGTGATAGTAATAGTGCCATTGCCATTACCCAGAATCCAGTTCTTCATACCAGGTGTAAACATGTTGATATAAGGCATCATTTTATCAGAGATCATGTTGAGAAGGGAGATATAAGGATGGAAAAGATTGCAACAGAGAGGCAAAGAGCAGATATTTTAACCAAGCCTTTGGCTGAGACCAGATTCAGAGAGTTAGCCTTTGAGTTAGGTTTGTTGGATCCAGAGACAGATTTGTTTTAGGGGGAACATCAGAGAAGTATCCTTGTTTCATTACTTTTCTCCATATATTTATTATTCTATGCTAACATACCTGCAGATTAGACATATCAGAGAAGGTACCAAATGAGGTATGTACCAGGCGACACTTGTCCCAGATGAGGTGCTGAGTCATTTGTCCAAAATCTTCTCTGACCAAGACCAGATGAGCTCCATCAGAGGAGATGTAGCTGTGGTTTCATCTGGTTACAATATCAGGTGACAGGTATGCATTTACTTCTATGGCCTCTGATCATTGGGATACACTTTTCAAATTAGTAAGTACACTCAAAACCTTTC
This sequence comes from Ballota nigra, assembly GCA_947034835.1. Lineage (NCBI taxonomy): Eukaryota > Viridiplantae > Streptophyta > Magnoliopsida > Lamiales > Lamiaceae > Ballota > Ballota nigra. Next base: position 75,549,943 of record OX344726.1, read on the forward strand.
AACTTCGGAGTGTATTCGAGACTAGGGTATAGGGCCTAGGCAATCATTTCGCTTTTTCTCTTGACTGCCACAAAACCCCTTTATGCCCCGTCCCAATGACTATGCCAACGCACCAGATTAAATCTGTACCTTGCCTTTCATCGTGGCCATCAGATTTAATCACTGTGCAAAATGTCAATCAATGCTAAAATTGATTTTGTTTCCTAAATTGAATTTGAAATAACACGCGTTCACACTTCATTTAATTTTCAAGCTACGCGTATTACTCTATTTAAATCAATTTTGTTTTCAATCTGTCCTTTCACGTTTCTATACTTTCAAACCCTAACCTCTCTCTGCAAAGCATTTCCTCTCTCTCTCTCTCTCTTTCACAGTAATGGCTCCTCCGTGCAACTTTGATCATGTCCTGATGATGAAAAAGCTTAAGACGGAGATGGTGGTGGACTTTTATACCACCAAGAATCCAGTTGTGATGTCGGTTCTGGAGATGTTCCAGAATGCAGGGGTGGAGAAGTTGATCTCCACTGTTCCCAAGGATTTTCGCACCCTTGACGGTTATGCGGCCCAGTTTCTGGTTCGCATGAAGATTCATGCGGATTACATCTCTTCAAAGATTGGTGAAGATGATTTGGTGTTCTCTAAGCATGATTTCTGCGCTTTGTTCGAGAACATTTCTGCGGTGGGAGTGGATCCGTTGACGTACAAGGAGGATGATATTGTTGGATCATTCAAGATTTTTGCTCGTTCTTCCTGCCAGAACATCACAAAGGGCTTTGTGGATAAGCATTTAAGGCAGAAGTTCAAGGTGTTGTTCGATATCGTGGTAAAAGTACTTATGTGTGAGAATCACAGCACAGATGCTATTTTCAATGGTAGGATGTGTGTGATGAGGGCTTTATATGATGGTGTGCAATGTAATTGGGCGGAGTTCTTCTGGGACGTGTTGAGGAAGAACAGGCTGAAGGTGAAGAAGGAGCCGTGCCCATCCAGACCAGGGGAGTTGCAGTTCTGTTTCACTGCAAATGTCTCTTTGGGGACTAAGTTAACTCTTATTCTGGATTCTCTCCTTCCAGAGAAGAAGTGGAAGTCATCTTGGTGCCACAGTTATCACAAGTCTAAGATCCTCTTCTCCAAGGATGGTCCTCTCCACGGCCATGCCGACTCTGATGGAGAGCAAGCCATCCCTGCCCCTCCTATTCAATCTATTCCCTCACCTCCTAAGGGGCAGAGAAAGCAGCAGCAGCAGCAGAAGACACGGAAGAAAGCTGCTGAAGCAACTGGTTCTTCAACCGTTGCCTTTTCTGGTTCCTCAGAGGAGGACCAGATTCCCCTTCTTGATGTGCTTAAGAAGAAGGGTGATGATAAAGCTGTTAAGAAGGCTGGAGCAGCCAAGAGGAAGCGGCCAGAGGAGGCCAGGAGAGGCTCTGCTAAAAGGTCTAAGATTAGCAGGAAGGCCAAGACAACCCTTCTGGTGGATGAGCCATCAGAAGAAGAAGAAGAGGAAGAAGTGGAGGTGCCTCTTGTGAGGAAATCCAAGGCCAAGAGAGCTATTCTTCAAGGTCCTGACTCTGGATCTGATCTTGGAGAGGCCTTGGAGAAGGCTATTGATGAGGCCCCCAGATGATGGAGGATGCTCCAGAGACGGCTATACCTGCTGGTGTTGACCCAGCAGAGATAAATCCCTCCATTCTATCTTCTCCCCCCATAAATCTTGTTTCCCCTTCTACCTCTCCCCCAGATAACATTCCCCAAACCCCTTCTGCCTCTGGTAACCCCACTCTTCCACCAGAGCAGACTATCCCAGATACCCCTGTCTTTACACCCTCTACCATTCCTGCTCATACACCTTCTTCCCCACACTCCCAAACACATCTTCCCACTAACCCCTCTCCCCCACCTTCTGGACCAGAGGTACCCTCAACCTCCTCTGGTGCAGAAGTCCCCCCTTCAAACTCTTCCACCTCCCAGATCCCTCCTACACACTCTGTACCAGATATTCCTTCCTCTTCTGGTGCAGAACAACCCCTTCCTACCACCTCTACTTCACAAAACCCCAACCCTCCCCAAACCCATACAGATCAGGACCCATTCATTGCTATGGCTCTGGGATTCCCTGGCCCTCCCCCCTCCCCAACCTGTTTAACAAGCGATGATAGTGAAGATGAGGAAGCTTCACTTGAGCCTGCTCACTTAGCACCTTCCTCCTCTGCCTCTGGGCCCAAACCCTTTTTATTCTCTTCTGATGTTATGGGTCCCATTAGGCAGAGTATGAGTGTGAGTGCTCAGCTCTGGCTAAGAGAGCAATTTCCAATTTTGTTGGAGCACTCACCCCTCCTGGCAGATCTGACTGATGCCAAGGTTTGGAGTATGGCTAGACTCCAGGATGTTGAAGATCTCATGCTTCTGCTGGAAGAGATGTCTCCTTATGCCTTCACTGCATGGGAGATTGAGCTGAAGAAGAATTTAAACATTCAAAACCCAGCAGAGTTGGAGACACCAGAGGCGGCCAAGGTCCTGATCAGAACCCTCTTGATCCAGAAAGGTGTCATGCTCACTCCAGAGGGCTTCTCCTATAATTTTGGTCCGCATTTCTCATTCCCTCCAGAGTTGTACTCTGATGAGGAAGACTTTGATATGACTCCTGCTGTGCTCCAGAAGATGAAGGCCTTCTTCAATGAGCAAACTATGCAGATTGGGCGGTTTTCCAAAGCAATCCAGCATATGGCCCCTGCTATGATTGAGCACCAGATCAAGCATGAGAGGAGAATCTTCCTGAAGCAGATCAAGTCCTCTCTGGCAGAGGTAAAAGCTTCATTCAAGGCTAATGGCTTATTTGTCAAGTTAGATGTCATGCACAGCCAGAAGCAGCTCCAGGAGCACGTGCTGGAGCAGATGAGGCCAGTCTCTGTTCTCAAGGTGGAGATGGCCAGCCAGATGATTCAGACTGCAAAGCTGAAAGACTCCCTCCAGGAGATGTTGGAGAAGCAAGAGAGACTTGTTGCAGAGTCTAAGGCTTATCTGGAGGAAGCCAAGCAGCTGCGTGATCTTCACTCTTCCTCCAACACTGCCTTGCCTGATCTTATAAGGCAGGTAGTGGAGCCCCTCCTTGATGAAGTTAAAAAGGGGGAAGAGAAGGCCAGAACTGATCTGGCGAAGACCACCAATGAGACTCTTTTTAGCCATGGAGCTCGTCTGGACCTGTTGGAGAACACTCTGGCCCAGGCTGAGTTGCAGAAGAAGAAGAAAGAAGAGTTGAAATCCCTTTCTATGGCTAAACAACTTGCTGCAGAAGAAGAGTCATCTGAAGCTGAGCAGGATCCTTCTACCATTCCTGGTCCTGCTAAGAGGAAGATTAGAAAAGTAAAGAAGAGTTTCCTTGAACTGTTGTCGAAGAAGCAGAGAAGAGATACAAGGAAGAGACTCCAGAAGAGAGGCAAGCCAGAATCAGGAAGAACATAGATGAAGAGCAGAGGCTCAGATATGTTAAGAGGCAGAACAAGAAGGCCAGAGAAGCTGGTATTCCTTCTGGTGCAGGTGGCTCAGGTCAGAAGAGGAAAGCTCCTGTGGAAGTTATGAACATCTTGCCACTCAGGACAGAAGGGTCCTTTGACTCTACTGTGCTGTATCCTCTGATTGAGAGATGGAGAGAAGCCAAGACCCTCTGGTTTATTCAGCATTATATCCAGAGGCCAGCACCAGAAGATGATGAGCTGATCAACAGAACCTTCCATTCTTGGATGCAAGCCTATGATGCAGACTTGTACAAGCAGCTGATGGATTCAACCATTGAGTTCAACCTGGAGGTGACTGCTCCTGAATTTACTTATCTTATCACTCCCATGAATGGGAACCAGGTGGATTGGGCAGAACTGAAGAAGCTTTACAAGACCAAGGAGTTGGTGAATTTCACCCCAACATCTTCTGCAGAGTTGAAGGCCGTCCAGGATAGGTTCCTTGACTGGTTTCTTGTTCCTAAAGAGAATAGAAGATATGCCTAGAGTAGGACTATGAACTTCAATGTAATCTGTAATTATTTTGTCCTCTGATTATTAATGGAAAAATACATATCTTCTTTGTTCTAAAGACAACTCCTTGTTATCTTATTATTTGCCTGATGAGATCTATTCTAAGGTCTCATCCCTTTATTATTTTCCTGCTTAAGTTTACTTTTGATCAGTTCTGGTAGTGTTTTAACTCCATCAAAAAGGGGGAAATTGTTAGGAGAAAAATTTGTTAGTTTTGATGAGTTAAAACAAACCAGAAGTTGTAATAGGACCATCTGGACCTGTTAGCCAGATGAGGATTAGTTAGGACTTAGTCTAGGGGGAACTGCCAGATCAGAAGACCTCACCAGAAGAGTCACCAGAAGACCCCACCAGAGGACTTCACCAGAGGACTCCACCAGAGGACTTCAGCAGAAGAGATCAAGACCAGAGGCAGAGAACATTCCCTGACCAGACGAGTTCTGACCAGACGAGTCTGGTGGAACAAAAGATGCTCAGTTTGATCCCTTTATTCTACTGAGTATTCTGGTTGTTCACCAGATGAGAACCAGAAGACACCGAGGTTGCCTGGTGTCTGGTCCTGCCTTCTCTGGAGAGAATCAGAGTTAGGCAGAGGAAGCTATTGACCGTTGATGATTCAAATCAAGTCAACAAGATCAGGATTGGAAAGTATTTGAAGATAGTCAATCCAAGGATCCCACCAACCCAATCAATCAATTAGGGAATTGATTGATTGAGGCTTCCATATATAGAGGATCTGATTGGATTAGCCTCCCAATGGCTATGTCCCTAATCCCCTCTATATATACTCGAGTGCAGATCTAGAAAAAGCTCTAGAGACTCTACACGCGCACATAGCCATATTAAGCTTTTGATCACTACGCATTTGCACTCACTTTGTTCTTAATTACTCATCTACTCGTAAGGAGTTTATATACTCAACCTGTTCATCGTGTTAGACAAGGTTTGAGTAAGTCTGTCTTTAGATTGGAGTTAGATCTAAAGAGAGTGTAAGAAGGTGCTGGTACTTCGGAAATTCCAGTAAGATAGTGAGTTGGTTGGTTGATAGTGAGACCCCTTTAATCAAGGGAGAGTGGACGTAGGATATTCAGATCCGAACCACTATATATACGGTCTTATTTATTGCTTTCCTTAATACTTGTTTGATTATAATTTGTGTCTTAAAAAGGGATTTCTTCGAAAGACATATCGGTTAAAAAGGCTTCCGCAATTAATCTATCTAGTGGGACCAACACCAACACAAATTTTTCAACATTGCAAAAATCAACAAAAAGTGGGACCCCTTCTTCTTCAGCCCCTGCGATGATTGGACGTGAGGGGTATATTACCCATTTTTAACTTACAACCTTTTCCCCTTCTAGTTTTTGAACATTTTTTATTATTATTTTATCCCCAGGTTTATTTGAATTTTGGACATCCTTTTTTATTAATGCCTTAATTTGACTTAATTTTAGGGACGTAAGCTAACTTTCAAATTTGAATGGCTCCCTATTTAACTAATCCCATATCTTTGCAAATAAAGAAAATCAAAATCACAACCTCATCACCAGTTTAGCAATTTACATATGTAAAATTCTAAAATTATATCATTACATTTATTATTTACATAAATTGACAAAAAATTGAAGATCTTCCATATATTCATACTTCCATTCTATAATATGGACATATTCAAATAAACTTGATAGAAATTCAAAAAATTATTGCATAACAATATAAATAAGTTGAATAAGTAAGAAAAAAAAAGTTGAACATTGATAAAAAAATAGATGAATATTGACTTGAATCGGAAAATACTAACTTTCTACTAGTAGATTTCCCGCAAGCGTATGGGTTCACTGTAGTATGAGTAAGTATAGCGACCAAGTATATCGAACCCAAGGGAAAGAGTGTATGCGAACATATCCCTGAAGATCTACGCGTCGTAGCTAATATGAATGTATGTTTTTGGATTTTTGAAATAATTAATTCTAAAACTAAAATAAATTAATTAAACTTAAGAATGAATTAAACGAATTAACTAAGGTGTGTTTTCAAATAAGTGATGGTGATGCTCAGGATAGGAATCCCTACGTAGACTAACGGAGCAGATACATAATCAAGATAACCGTGACGTGCAAGAGTTAACCTAAGTTAAAAGATTGCAAGACGAAAGCTCAAGTTTTGAAACCCTAATACTTTATCCTAACAATCAACTTCACTAATCTACGAACAAGTTAATAGATAGTGCTTAATTAACAAGACCCTAATTTAAACTAAGGTGATGCGGTCGTCCTCCTTATATAAACCGGTAGATTAATTAACCCTTTCTAAACCCTCTCATTAAGTCCACTCGTTGTTAAAGAGTGATAAGGTCGTCCTCTCTCGAACACTTTTCGAACTAAATTCAAGAATAAATTTAAGATTGATTTAAAGAATTCATTAATTAAGAGAATTAAAACTAAACGTCACGAATTACCCTAATTATATACCCACAACCTACTTCTACGAGTTCATCCTACCCCAAGAATGCAAGGGTTTTAGCTAGACATAGGTTTTACGGAAACGGAAACAATTGAAGAAATAACGAACACGAACATAATGATTATAACGAATAAATTATCAAACATAAACTAGGGTTTCAAGAAATCAATGCTAAGAACTCAAATTAAATTGAATAAACGAAGTCTCAAAGTATTTGAACACAAATATCTAAAGAAACGAATCTAAAAAACAAAACCATACTATGAATTTGTAAAGAAAACCTCAAAATGTAAATCTAAAGCTTGCTCGTCTCTTCTTCTCCAAAATCTATCTCTCCAAGTGATGTGGTATGTTGTGGCGTCCAATTCTCTCTAAAAACGTGCTCGGGACGAGTATATATAAGCATCAGACCGAATTGTGAACTCGTGGGCCGAAAAATGCATCCGGAAGCAAAAATCTTGGAAGTGCTCGAGCTAGCACGCTCGAGCGGTGGCGCTCGAGCTGTGTAGCTCGAAAGATGCAGGTGCTCGAACGGTGGCGCTCGAGCTGGTCAAGCACTCAAAATCTTCTGCATGTTTTGGGCCGCTCGAGCGGTGGCGCTCGAGCTGCTCGAATGAAAGAATTCTTCTGTAAGTTTGAAACGCTCGAGCAACACGCTCCAGCGCTAGTGCTCGAGTTGATCCACTCGAGTGACTCCAAAATTTCCCCAACTAATACTTTTCTTCTTCCGCACTAATACCAATCGTATTTCTTCAATATCTTCTCATCCGGGCATCCGTTTGAGTCGATTCAAAGTCCTACGAACTCCATTTTCCGCCCTCGATTCACCTATGAGCATCAAAGAGACAAATTCATCAACGTATAGAAATAATGCCCAATTGAATCTAAATACTCGACATAATCGACCAAAATTGGGGCATTTCTAACGACGAATCATGACAATTTCACGCCTAATAAACCCCCCCAAACTTACCATATTGCTTGTCCCCAAGCAATGAAATAATAAGTCAAGTAAAATTGTTAGGAATGAGTCAAAGAATCAAATCATGCAAGCAAATGAACTCAAGCTTCAAAGATCAATCACAAGTACACTCATTCACCTTCCTTAATCACACTCATGCAACAACAACAAGAAACACCAAGATCAAACATGGATGTGCCCTCAACGATGTGTTTCACTCCCTCACAAGTGTATATCAATGATAAAGGGACTCACTCAAACAATCAATCACACATATTGGCAGCCATAGGCTTGTAAGCACTCTCAACTCCGACCATACTCTAGATATCAGCCGAATCAAAAAGAACTTTCTCAAGGTTGTAATGTAGGCTCTTTGGATAGGTAGGATAACAATATAGGGTAAGTGACTCAAGTGAATGGAGAATAGAAACTCAAACTTTAGTACTTCGAGATTAGGAACAAAATTCTTCAAATATTTTCAATCAACACACTTTCAATTCCAATACTCTCAACACTTCAATTATTTTTCTAACTCATTTCACTTTTTTATTTTTCAATCACTCAACTTTTTTTTTCTCTTTTTCGCACAAACACATGAGCTAATTTTTTCTTTTGTTCATTCTCAACTTTTTGTTCTTTCCCACAACTCAAAACTTCATCACACTTTCTTCTCATAATCACTCAAGCAATCACATTTTCCTTTTTCAACTCAATTAAATTCCTTCACATTCACACTTTTCCTATTCTCCACTCAAATTGGGACAAAAAGGCTTAGGAATTTGGAATAATGTTTAAATGTGCTAGCAAATGAAATAGGCTTAAGGCTCAAAGGGGCTACCAAGGGACAAATATCAATGGTAAGGAAAATTTAGGCTAAGTGACTCAATCAAAACAAAGATGGCCTAAGATCACATTCGACATATCAAACTAGACACAATCTATAAGCGAGAGCACACACAAGTTCTAACATCTTCTAAGGTGACGATCCACTCATAAACGAAGAGATCAATTTATGCATCAAAATCTCAAAAGGCTCAAATCTCACGGCTTTCACATCCATGCCAGTCCTAGTGAATTCTCACTCTCATCACACAAGCACTCAAAAGGAAAATTCACCACTATACAAGTTCTTTCTCAAATCAACTCTAACTCAAACACTCACACAAAGGAATTCTTAACTCAACCTCACAACTTACTCTACTCACTACGTCATACTCAAGAATTATCAATACGCAAGTGATACGAGTAAAGACGCGTGAAATCAATCAATCAATTCAAATCATACCCCAATAGTCTGAAATACTTCCAATACAATCCCATACGAAATTCACAACACTCAAACAAGATAGTTCACACTCAAAAGCAAAAATAAGAAAAGGAAAGAAAAGAAAAAGGAAATAGAAACTGGGGGAATCCCATGACTCTTCATGCATCAGGAGGCGGCGGTGGGCGATAGTTTGGATGATCAGCTCCCAAATGAGAGACGAACAACGGCTCCATCCAGCGGTGCATATCTGAGAACTGATCCTCCATACGGGCTGTTTTCATGTCCAACCTATCTTGCGTCTCACGCAAGTAGGTCGCGTCAGTCTGGAGCGTCTCAATTTGGTTGCCCATCTGGGTCCAATCCTCGTACGTGGGGTACTACTGCCCGGGCGACTATATCCCGGGTGACTCCACTTCCATCTCTTGCGGGTCCTCGCCCGCTGCTTCTCCTTCCCCATCATGCCCCTCTTCATATTCTTGCTCTTCTTCTTCTTGCAAATCTGCTGCTCGACTCGAACTGGCACCACTTGTGCCCTCTCCTCGGTTCCTCTTCAAGGGCCTAACATCCCGGAGTCCTCGGCTGTCCACATCAGCAATAAACTTAGCACCTATATCAAGGTGCTGCTCTCCGTTCATCCCTATATTCTGCTTCTTCTTGCCCTTCAAAGTCACAAGCTAATCGTTCAGCAACGGAAAAAGGCCATCATCCTTATATCTTATGCAATAACTTCCCATCCAATTCTCGAACATCAGGGTGTTAGTCATCTGCTCGAACCCTAAATCCATGCCTTGGCAAGGACCCGAACATGGCTCGAATCCGAGACTCTTCACGAATACAGAGATCAAACCTCCTCCTCGAACCTTTGAGGTCTTCGTACCAAGCTTGAACGGAGCCTCGTAGTGGTGCTCCAAGAAATCCCTTCCGAAGTCGTGATCCTTCGCGTACAAAAGACACCAAATCCCATAAAGTTGCTTACTCATGACAGTTCCCATCTTAGAATGGGCATATATGGTGTTTTCTAGGATCCGCTCTAAGTACCGAATCACCGGATTTCTGATCGCCGATGCTCGTGCATTCTGCCCTTTGTAGTCCCCGACCATTCCGCCCGTGATGTCTTTCCAGAACGAATTTGCCTTGTATGACTTCGACACACGGTTGGGCCTAGATAAAGCTGGAAGCCCAAATGCAAGGTTGACAGCTCCAACCTCGCAGTACTGCCAATCATTCCGGTACTTGAACTTGAATGAGTTCTCGTCCGTCTTCTCAACTGTGGCGAGGAACTGTTCCAACAAGTCGGCATTCGTCTCCATGTACAGAAGCATCTCGAAAAACTCCGTCATATTATTCCTCCTGAATATTATTCTAATCTTCTCCTCGATCCCCAAGTCTCTCATGAAACTAACGACGGGTCTCTGGGTCTTCTCTATCTTCCCGGTTATCAAGCTCCATCTATAAGCAATGTACCTCCAACTTCCCTCGTAGTTCAAATTATCCCATCTTAAGGGCAGCAAACTCTTCCTCCTAAGCTCATTCGTGACTTCTTCTAATTCAGCAATGCTCAAAACTCGGTCCTCATTCTTCTTAGGAGCCATTGTACCTAAGCAAAACACACAAAGTATTTCAACTCCATTCTTGACATTCTACGCAATTCAAATCAATTCCAAAAGTCTCAAGTATCATAAATTTCAATTCATTCACATTCAATCTCAACTTGAGTTCACTCAATTCCAAATCTCATGCTTTCATTCCCAAGTTCTCAAGTAGTTAACAAGCAATTCATCTATCTCAACTCACTAATGCCCACATTTAAGTCTATCATGAAGTAACATTACCCAAATTGTGTAATTTACATGCTCAAGACTCAATTCATTCCTATTCATGCTCCATTCAATCTCAATTCACAAGAATTTCTTCTCAACATGCAAATCCTATCTCCTTTTCTCAAATTCCTACTTTCTCACTCTAGAAATTCACCCATTCTACTCATGCAATTCCAAAATTGAAAGTAAAACAAGTAAATCCATAGCATATTATCAACATTCATCAACAAGGAATCAAGAATCAACAAGTTTTTGCAAAAATCCCCAAAAATTTCGAACAACTCATGAACCCTAGTTCATATCCTCAATTCATGCCTAATTCAACCTTAAACAACGAATTGAATGACAAAAGATAGAGATTACGTACCTAGCTTGAAGATTTAAGGAAGATGTGTGAAGAAATTGAGCAAATCGGTGAGAAATCGTGAGGAATGTTCGAACCCAGCCGAATTTCGCCCCAAATCGCCCCTTCAATGTGTGTGAGTGTGTGAAAATGTGTGGAAATGGGTATTTATAGAAGGGGTTGAATTCGGGTGAAACCCGCGATGCGCTCGAGCAGACCCGCTCGAGCGGTCGCGCTCGAGCGTGGAGCTCGAATGACACAGATGCTCGAATGGCGAAAATCTTCTGTATAATTTGGGGCGCTCGAGCAACACGCTCGAGCGGTGAGCAGCTCCTCATTTCAACCTCAATTTTCGATGTTCAAAACTCGAAATTTGCAGACGAATTAAACTCAAACAATCATAACTCATCCAAAATATGAACTAACCTGAGAACTCCTCGATTTAAGCCATGTCGCTCATTTGACCGAGGAGTTGAGGTCTCTTCCAAATGTGCAGATTGCCAATCCAACTCAAGTCGAACTTAAGTACTCTCACTTAATTCGATCCAACTACCCTCGTGCATCGATATTTTCAAAAAGTTTGACCAATTTTTCATTAGAATTTCGTGTACGAACTCGAAGTACGAATACACACCCCCCAAACTTTGTTCTTGCTACGCAATAATAAAGTTTGAAAAGAATGAGTACGTACGAGTAAGTACACTAAATTCTTATGAACTTAAATTACTATCAATGCAAAGTAACGAACGAAAAGAAATATCACCCCCCAAACTTCGACTTCGCAAAGAGGTCTACGTTTGGGGTTCAGTTTACCTCAAACTCCATCAATCGAATGCTTTACTACTCGAAATATCTCCAACTTCATGAATTACTTTCCTTAAGCTCACTTGCTCGAATTAAGCCACACGAAACAAACCTACACCAAAAAAATTCTCTACAAACGAGGTTAACACTTACGATTCACAAAACAACGAAATAAATAAAACACATAAAAACAAGTAACATGGGTTGCCTCCCATTAAGCGCTAGTTTTAAGGTCCTAATGCCGGACCGAGCTCGAAGGGGCTCACGAGACTTGAGAATCTAAAATACCTCCCTTATTCTCATAAGAGAAGTTGAAGAATTTCTTTACTCGATGCCCGTTCACCATGAATCTATGTCCATCCTCCTTCTCGACTTCAAGGAATCCACTTTTATGCACTTCCTTCATAATATATGGCCCGTTCCACTTGGACTTGAGCTTTCCACCAAACAGCTTCATCCTCGAATTGAATACAAGGACTTGATCACCCACCTTGAACTCATTTTTCCTCAAACGTGCATCATGCCACTTCTTGGTCTTCTCCTTGAAAATTTGGGCATTCTCATAGGCACTATCTCGAAACTCCTCCAACTCATGTAATTGAAGTAATCTCTTCTCACCAACTAAGGCACTATCAAAATTCAGCTTCTTGATCGCCAAATATGCCTTGTGCTCCAACTCCACGGGCAAATGACATGCCTTTCCAAAAACTAATTGGTACGGACATACCAAGAGGCATTTTGAAAGCTGTCCTATATGCCCAAAGTGCATCATCAAGCTTCATTGCCCAATCCTTCCTGCTAATGAACGTCTTCTCAAGGATCTCCTTGATTTGACGATTTGATACCTCTGCAAGACCGTTAGATTGAGGATGATAAGCAGTAGAGACTCAATGACTTACCTCATATTTTGACAGCAGCTTTTCCATCCACTTGTTCACAAAGTGACTCCCCCCATCACTAATCAAAGCTCTTGGGACTCCATATCTTGCAAAAATGTTCTTCCTCAAGAACTCTATCACCACTCGGGAATCATTCACTCTTGTAGGGACAGCTTCAATCCACTTTGAGACGTAATCGATGCACACTAGAATGTACAAGAATCCATTGCTAGGAGGAAATGGACCCATGAAATCAATCCCCCATACGTCAAAAACCTCGACTTCCATGAACACATGTAACGACATCTCGCCCCTCTTAGTAATGGAGCCAAATCGTTGGCACTTATCACACCTCTTAACCCATTCCATGCAATCCTTTAAGAGAGTTGGCCAATAAAAACCAGATTGAAGCACCTTCCTTCCGGTTTTCTCTCCACCCAAATGTCCTCCACATGGCAAGGCGTGACAATGCCTGATGATATTACTCCACTTCTCCTCTGGCACACACCTTCTCAACACATGATCAATCCCTCCTTTGAACAAGTAGGGATCGTCCCAAATAAACTCCCGAACTTTCTTCAAAAATGCCTTTCGATGCACCGAGTCTATCTCAGCAGGTAACTCTCCACTTGCTAAATAATTAGCATAGTCTGCAAACTATTGCGTCTTTCCTTCAACTCGATATACCGGAATGTCTCCTAAGCCAAAGAGCTTCTTGTCCGGAAATTCATCGTTCACCTCTCGATCTTCCACGGTGTTTTCCTTTGTAAGCTCCAATCTCGAAAGGTGATCGGCTATCACATTCTCACATCCCTTCTTGTCTCGAATCTCGACATCGAACTCCTGGAGTAGCAAGATCCACCGAATGAGACGGGGCTTATTCACCAACGCTTCTTTCAACCTGTTAAAAGCCACTAAACACTCATTAGTAAACTCAAAGGAAACTTCTTTTCAAGAAGCCGTGAAAGGGGTTTAGCAATTTGTGAAAAGTCTTTGATGAAACGTCTATAGAATCCCGCATGTCCTAAAAATAACCAAATTCCCTTCTCGGTTGAAGGTGGTGGAAGCTTCTCAATAGCAATCACTTTCGCCTTGTCAACTTGGATACCTTTCGAGGACACATGATGTCCAAGAACAATACCTTCTCTCACCATGAAGTGACACTTCTCCCAATTGAGCACCAAGTCCGTCTCTTCACACCTGCTCAACACAACTTCAAGATTGATTAGACATTTATCAAACGACTCCCCGTACATGGAGAAGTCGTCCATGAAAACCTCCATAATCTTCTCAATCAAACCATGAAAAATAACCATCATACACATTTGAAAGGTGGCGGGTGCATTACACAACCCAAACAGCATCCTCCTAAAAGCAAAAGTCCCATAGTAGCAGGTGAAGGTGGTTTTCTCTTGATCCTCGGGGGCTATCATGATCTGATTATACCCCGAATACCCATCTAAGAAACAGTAATACTCAAAGCCACCTAATCTATCAATCATCTGATTAAGGAACGGTAAAGGAAAGTGATCCTTACACGTTGCCTTGTTCAACTCCCTATAGTCAACACACACACACCACCCCGTCACTAATCTAGTGGCTACCAATTCATTAGACTCAGTCTTAATCACCATGGTACCCCCCTTCTTAGCAACTACGTATAACAGACTCACCCATGGACTATAAGAAATCGCAAAAATCATGTTGCTATCTAACAACTTCAAAACCTCCTTATGTATCACCTCTTGAATTACCGGATTAACTCTACGATGATTTTGCACTACCAATTTCCTACCCTCTTCTAATCTAATCCTATGCATGCAAATCGAAGGGCTAATTCCCTTAATATCCATAATCGACCATCCTATAGCAGATTTGTGCTTACGAAGCACCAGTAAAAGTCTCTCAAGCTGATCATCAGATAAAAGAGCCGATACAATTATTGGATACTTATCAGTCTCATCCAAGTAGGCGTACTTGAGATGGTCGGGAAGTGGTTTCAGCTCCTTTTTCACCTCCAATGGTGGCGCCTTATCGAACATCTTCTCGAAAGTTGACTCATCGGCTTCCAAGTCGTCCTCATCCTCTACCTTCTTCATCTCCAAGAACTTGACATCTTCGTTGTCTTTCAAGTTGTCAAAATAATCAAGATCATAAGAATTATAAGATATATCGTCAAGAATAGGATAATCAAACTGATGAACATAGAAAGAACAAGGGTCTAGAAGTGTGTCTTCAACACAAGTATCCGTGATGTCAATGAAGTGGCAACTCTCATCTCCCATGGGGTATTTCATAGCCTCATAGATAGCTATCTTCACTTCTTGATCATCAGCCTTGACCGTAATCTTCACATTACCTACGTCAAGTACCATCCCGACTGTAGCTAGAAACGACCTCCCTAAAATCAGCTGCACGTGCTCATCCTCCTCCATATCGAGTACCACGAAGTAGGCGGGAAAAACGTGATTCTCCACCGTCACTAGAACATTCTCCACTACTCCTTGAGGTCTAGTGATAGACCTATCAGCAAGCTGGAGCGTCATCATCGTGGGTTGAAGCTCACCTCCTTCCAACTTCTTGAACAACGAAAGAGGCATCAAATTAATGCTCGCCCCGAGATCACACAAAGCTCCTTTCTTGATCCCGTTCCCGATATCATAAAGGATGGTAAAACTCCCGGGATCCTTCAACTTTGGTGGAAGCACCTTGTGCACCATAGCACTCACCTCGTGGTTCAAGTGCACTAGCTCGGGTCCATCCACTCTCCGTCTCTTTGCTATCAAGTCCTTCAGGAACTTGGCGTAGTTAGGCATCTGTTTCAAAGCATCATAAAAAGGAATGTTAATATGTAACTTTTTAAAAACATCAAGGAATTTGGCAAACTTTCATCTAATTTCTTTTTCATGTACCGCTGTGGATATGGGACAAGTATCACAGATTTGGATACCCCCATTCATCTTTCTCAGTTTCTTTTACATTCTTCCTTGCTTCCTTTGCTTTCTTCCACTTTTGAACTCTCTCAATCTCCTCAATGCCTTCCTCTTCAGGCTCTTTGCTCTCATTGGACTCATCCATATCTTTACTCTTCTGAATGCCTCCACCCTCAACCCCTTTCTCAACTCCCATCTCCTCAATCTCATCTCTATCTGCCTCAAGCTCTTTTTCTTCTATCTCAACCTCTCATTGGGGCGTCTCAGAATCAGCAGGCATCTTAGGACCATCATATTTGGTCCCACTTCTCAACTCAATAGCCTTGCAATGTTCCTTTGGGTTACCCTCGGGCATTGAAGGATACTTGCCCGGCTCTCTCGTCTGAGATTTTGCAATTTGACTAATTTGATACTCAATAGACGTGAACCTGCGGTTGTTCTCTTGTTGAGCTCAATTCCACTCTATGTCCCTCTTTTGGAGTTCTTGATCACGCTGATGGCCTTTCTTATGCAACTCCTTCACATCGTACTCCAATGAGGACAATCTCTTGCTACCTTCCTCCACCTTCTGAAGGATAGCTCTCAACATCTCCTCAGTTGAAGCACCGCCTTCTCCACTCGGAGGTTTAGAACCTGGATCAACACCTGGAGGGACTGTGATACCAGCCTTCAGATTCGCATATGAAAAATTCTCATTCTTCCTCCATGTGTTTTGAGGAGCTGCTGGCCTCCTTGATATCCCTGTGTGTTCCTCCATTGATTTTGAGGCGGCTGTGGGCCTGGAGGTACAAATGGTTGGCCATAAGAAGGTCTTCCAAACTGATTGCCACCTTGTGGATACCCGCCTTGTGGATAGTTAGACCTTCCCATATAGTTGGCCTCTTCTTGCTGACTCATGGGTGGGTCCCCTTTCTCGCTCACTGCTACATTCCCTCCAACCAGATTCTGCCCCATCTCGAGGTTATTGATTTTCTCCATCATTTCCATCAACAACTTCCTCGTACCCTCATTCTCCTCCAACTTGCAAGCTCTCTGAAATTCTGGATCCTCGTTCCAAGCCCCGACATTCGTGACAATATTGTCGACAATTTCTCTACATCTCGCTATCCCTTGGTTCAGAAAAGCTCCACTGGCACATGCATCTAGATGGGCTTGGCCAGCCTTGCTGGCTCCACTATAGAAGAATGTCATGATATCTCCCTCGTTGTACCCATGCTGCGGGCACTCAATCAACATGTTCGAGTATCTCTCCCATGTCTGGCGTAAGTCCTCGCCTGGCTTCTGGCGGAAGGAAGAGATCTATATCCTTACTTTAATGGTTCTAGATGGAGGGTAGAATCGCTCGAGGAACAGACGCTCGAGCTCGGCCCATGTGGTTACACCTCCCCGTGGGAGCGTGTTATCGTACCACTCCTTGGCTATTCCCGTCAAAGAGAATGGGAACAGCCTGAGCCTCTTAGCATCTTCAGACATGCCGTTATAATTAAACGTGGATGCGATCATCAGAAAACTCCTCAAATGAGTATGAGGATTCTCCTTCCCAACCTCTCCCTTGAATTAATTCTCGGTAAGCAGCTTTAGAATTCCAGGGGAAATTGAGAAGTTGTTTGCCTCTACAGGGGGCAATGCCACTCCATCATAGTACCTCTACGGTTGTGCCGCGAACTTTCCTCGAATAGCCATGTTCTGATCTGCATTCTGAGGAACGTGTTGAGGATTAGCAGGTGGTACAGGTACTTGTTGGGGTGGTGGTGGTTGATAAGCTGGTGGTTGGTTGTAAATAGGAGGTGGAGGGTATGGGTATGGTGGATATGGATATGGTGGGTATGGGTAGGGATAAGATAAGTTGTTTTGTGGGAAGTAGTTCAGTGGGTAAGAAGGGTTGTTTGGAGGATGTTGGACAAGGTTATGAGTTGGATTGTTTACGTTCTGTGTACCCGGGTTTTGGCTCTGGCTGTCCCCTAACGGAACTTGATTCTGGCTACCACTCACTCCAGTGCCGTCAACTCGGTCCACTACCTGATTAAACTCGTTTGCAACATCATCCAACTCATTACTAATGTCCATGTTTACGTTCTCATTCTCTCATCCGTCAGCGTTCACCCTTCTTAAGAAGGCTCAGTTTCTTCTTACTATTGTCTAAGGATCTAGTTGTAATCTCTCTTCGCTCGTATCCCCTTGCGAGCGTGTTTTCATAAACCTAAAATACTAACAAAAGAATAAAAACGCAACTGCCGAATATGTACAAAATAAAATAGAAAAGTAAATCACTCACTACTAACTACTAAGCTATCTACAAGTCCTATTCAAAAGACATACAACGCCATCCCCGGCAACGGTGCCATTGACTTGAACCGGAAAATACTAACTTTCTACTAGTAGATTCCCCGCAAGCGTATGGGTTCACTGTAGTATGAGTAAGTATAGCGACCAAGTATATCAAACCCAAGGGAAAGAGTGTATGCGAACAGATCCCTGAAGATCTACGCGTCGTAGCTAATATGAATGTATGCTTTTGGATTTTTGAAATAATTAATTCTAAAACTAAAATAAATTAATTAAACTTAAGAATGAATTAAACGAATTAACTAAGGTGTGTTTTCAAATAAGTGATGGTGATGCTCAGGATAGGAATCCCTACGTATACTAACGGAGCAGGTACATAATCAAGATAACCGTGACGCGCAAGAGTTAACCTAAGTTAAAAGATTGCAAGACGAAAGCACAAGATTTAAAACCCTAATACTTTATCCTAACAATCGACTTCACTAATCTATGAACAAGTTAATAGATAGTGCTTAATTAATAAGACCCTAATTTAAACTAAGGTGATGCAGTCGTCCTCCTTAGATAAATCGGTAGATTAATTAATTCTTTCTAAACCCTCTCATTAAGTCTACTCGTTGTTAAAGAGTGATAAGGTCGTCCTCTCTCGAACACTTTTCGAACTAAATTCAAGAATAAAGTTAAGATTGATTTTAAGAATTCATTAATTAAGAGAATTAAAACTAAACGTCACGAATTACCCTAATTACATACCCACAACCTACTTCTACGAGTTCATCCTACCCAAAGAATGCAAGGGTTTTAGCTAGACATAGGTTTTACGAAAACAAAAATAATTGAAGAAATAACGAACACGAACATAATGATTATAACGAATAAATTATCAAACATAAACTAGGGTTTCAAGAAATCAATGCTAAGAACTCAAATTAAATTGAATAAATGAAGTCTCAAAGTATTTGAACACAAAAGTCTAAAGAAGCGAATCTAAAAAACAAAACCGTACTATGAATTCGTAAAGAAAACCTCGAAAATGTAAATCTAAAGCTTGCTCGTCTCTTCGTCTCCAAAATCTATCTCTCCAAGTGATGTGGTATGTTGTGGCATCCAATTATCTCTAAAAACATGCTCGGGACGAGTATATATAAACATCGGGCCGAATCGTGAACTCGTGGGCCAAAAAACGCATCCGAAAGAAAAAATCTTGGAAGTGCTCGAGCTAGCACGCTCGAGCGGTGGCACTCGAGCTGTGTAGCTCGAATGATGCAGGTGCTCGAGTGGTGGCGCTCGAGCTGGTTGAGCGCTCGAAATCTTCTGCATGTTTTGGGCCGCTCGAGCAACATGTTCGAGAAGCGGCGCTCGAGCTGCTCGAATGAAAGAATTCTTCTGTAAGTTTTGGGCGCTCAAGCTACACACTCGAGCGCTAGTGCTCGACTTGATCCACTCGAGTGACTCCAAAATTTCCCCAACTAATACTTTTCTTCTTCCGCACTAATACCAATCGTATTTCTTTGATATCTTCTCATCCGGGCATCCGTTTGAGTTGATTCAACGTCCTACGAACTCCGTTTTTTGCACTCAATTCACCTATGAGCATCAAAGAGACAAATTCATCAACTTATAGAAATAATGCCCAATTGACTTTAAATACTCGATAAAATCGACCAAAATTGGGGCATTTCTAACGATGAATCATGATAATTTCACGTCTAATCAAATATACACTATAAATTATTGAATAATAATGTAAACTATTTTGCATAAAGGCGCTAATATTTTGCATAAACATTTCCCCCATTACTTAATAACATTTACAAGAAAATCCATATGTACATATGCATTTCATTCAAATCCAACACAGTTGGGAAATTTACAATCAAATTTGAAAATCTTCACAACACATCAAAATTCAGAAACCAAAAATACAAGACACCAACATATTTTTGGGAATCAACAAAAGTCTCTGATCGACAAAATTATCTAGCTCAATTTAAACAAATTCTGGGAATCAACAAAAGTCTCTGTTCGACATCATCATCAATTTAAAAGATCCCTAAAATCTGAGAGAAGATAGAAAAAGGAAATCCACAGAAAAAAGAAAGGGTAAAAGACGGTCAAATATTTGAAAAAAATTGAATCGATGATCAAGGCTCAGATCTGTATATAAATTTGGGAATTTGGAACCGAAACCGCCATGGCTGCAGTTACCCAGTTGCATTAGAAAATGCCATCTGGGTAATGCATCGCCAAGATACGGGTCGGTCACACCAATCCCTCAGTTTCCTGCTCTCCGGTGAAATTATCATCACAGCCTTATCAAAATTTGGAGGTGTATTAACAAAAGATGGATTGTATTTAACCGAACCTTTCTAGAGTTTTTAGATCTGGGAAATTGGCAAGCGACACCGCCATGGCTGCAATTACCCAGTTGCAACGCCATCTAGGTAATGTCTCACCAAGATACGAATCGGGTTACACCAAAACTCATGGTGGCGGTGGCGATTCCAGCGATTTCATCATCTCCACCATCGAAAAACCCTAGATCTAAGGGTCTTCACAGCCGCTAATTCATCCACCATCCTCGTTGGTGGTGAGGTTGTGCAAAAACATGGTGCGGCGGCGGGCGGTGGACGAGTGGGGTGAGGGGATGGATCATATACTATAGAGAGAGATAGTGCGTGTGTGTGGTGAAATGAAAAAAATAATTTTGGCAGAATTAGAGGGGAGAGAGAGAGAGACAGAGTCGGTGGGGTGTGGCTTGTGGGTGTGGTGGGTGTGTGGGACCCATTTTTGTGGGTATTTGTTATATAGGGAAATTGGTAGGAAAAATTGTAATTAGGGGTTGAATTGTAGGGGAATATTTAATTGTTCCTTATTATATTAGTATAGATTTATTGATGTTGGTTCAGTGTTGTACAGAATGTTACAACATATTTTGCAACATCAGAATTTGTCCTTTCTCCTAACACTAACTCCAAATGTTTCAATTTTGTCCTTAATGTCTAAACATGTAGGTTGGCGATTTAGAAATTACTAAGTCAAGCAGTTGCAGTTTGTAGAGTGGGAAGTTAAGGATGGACATGTGCGGTTGACGAAGTGATGGAGCTTAGTGCTAGACAGTTTTAGATCATGAGAAAACCGTGATTATCAAGTGTCCACATGCTTTTGAAGTCTATAATTAGAGCACGCATGAGACACATTCAAGTGAAGAAATCAATACTTCTAGGGCTAGTAACATAAAACCCCACTTCTATAGACATTATTTCAATTCACCCCACCATTTTCCCTTCATTACCATTTACCACACTTTGGTTGACCACCACCACAAAAAGTTTCCAGCAAACCCACCCCCCATCTCCTCCCCCAGCACCCGTCCCCAGCCCCCTCCCCCTTCCCCTCCCTCCTAATTGATTTGACCTGCTTTGCAGGCTTTTTGTTTTGTTTTTATTTTTAATTTCTTTTCTTTTTTCTTTATATTTTTGAATTTTTGGTTTGTGATTCTGCAACCACATTTTTTTTCTTTTTCTTTTTTATTTTTTAATATACACACATGAAAATAAAAAATAAATACACATCATTGACAATAAATATTTTTTATTATATTTACAAAAATCTAAAATTACACTGAAAACAAAATAACACAATTTTCTGTTGTTGAAACAAAACAACATTTCTTGAATATCCATGCTCCCATTCTTCAATATGCAAACACCCAACTTTGAATAACTGTGAGAAATATTTGAATATCTGCAAAAAAGAAATGTTGAATATTTGCATACCCAACTTTGAATAACTGTGAGAAATATTTGAATATGTTGCATAATACAAAAAAATTGTTGAATAATTCACAATTTGTTTGCATATATGTTGCATAATACAAAAAAATTGTTGAATAATTCACAATTTGTTTGCATACCCATTTGGAATTTTGGTATAATAGGTTTTTTTCGATCTTCTACTATCAGCAACAACATTCCCACAAAAATATTCCTATCTTCTCCATTGTCACCAACAACAATAAGAATGTCCATGAGTTTTTTTTTTTAGCGAAAATTACACAAAAATCAATCAAAAAATTGCAGAAATTAATCCTAAGAATATCAACAGGTTTTCTGGAAATTCAACTAACCCCATCTCTCAAAACATCCGGAAATTACACAAAAATCAATAAAAAAATTGCAGAAATTAATCCTAAGAATATCAACAGGTTTACTGGAAATTCAGCTACCCCCATCTCTCAAAACATCCAAAAAATTCAAGAACTCCTATTAATTATTTCCCCTGAAAGTTTTCAATTTATTCAATTTCATTACACATGCACTGCTACACTAAATATCAAATTAAAGGGAAACAGATCTGTGGCGGCAATGAATATGTGGCAAACAAATCTGTGTGTGTGTGGGGGGGGGGGGGGGGGCGAATATCATACAGATCGGATAGATCGGTTAAAAAATGTTACCCCAAATTTAGCGGCAAACGAGGGGCGGCGGTGTGGGGTAGATCGATAGTCTAGCAAAATCGTCAATTGCACGGTGGTGGTGTCGTCGAATGGTGAGTTGGCGGCGGTCGGTGGATCGCATCGAACTTTGTCTGTGGTAGCCGGTGGAGATCGCGGCAGTGGAAAGCATAGCGGTGGCGAGCACGGCGGTGCTTGGTGGTGGCCCTAAATCGGTCAAAAACATAGATCGGTTCTTGGTGGTGGCCCTAGAAGCTTTGTCTGTGGTAGGCGGTGGAGATCGCGGCGGTGGCAAGCGCAGCGGTGGCGAGCACGGTGGTGCTTGGTGGTGGCCCTAGATCGGTAAAAAAATATAGATCGGTGCTTGGTGGTGGCCCTAGAAACGGTCAAATTCCTAGATTGGTGGTGGTCCTAGATCGGTGGTGCCCATGGTGGTTACCATACTGGCGGTGCCGTGATGGTGGTGATGGTGAGGCGGCAGCGACCGACAGTGAGAGGGAGAGATGAGAGAGAGCTTCGGTGTTGGTGGTGTTCATCGGGGTGATGGTGGTAGTGGCGGCGACAGCGGCTGGAGAGGGGAAAGAGAGAGAGAAAGAGAGAAGATAATTATGTAGGGGGTGAGACGGCTGATACATTAATTGGGGGAAGAGAGATTTGGGCGTGATATATTAATTGGGGGGAGAGAGAGAGTTGAATGACTGATATATTAATTGGGGAGAGAGAGAGGGGTGGGGGGTGGTGGATGTAGGCTTTAGATGGGTGGTGGGACCACTGAAGATGAAAAGTGTGGTTATGTGTAATAAAGTGTGGTTTTTTGAAATGAAGGGAAATTGATGAGGCTATCCTCAATTATGAGGAAAAGGGTGTGCCTCCATGTAATTATTTCATACTTCTATTTACCTACAGAAAGTGTAGTTAATTTCGGTTATCTCCTTTATGTTGGTAGATATATTTTATGTTCTTATAAATTGTTAATCATCTTATTTTATCAAACACATTGATAGTGTTCTACTCTTAAACAACTCATAAATTGTTTTAATTTAATTTTATGCTGGGTATATAGTCCAAATTTAAGAGTCCAGCCCAAAAAATTCAAACTGAAAATGAGGGAGAAATCGAAAAAGCGGGCCAGTCCATAGTAGCCGTTACAATCATCTCAATGCACTGCTTCAAACGGACTAATTCTCCTTGCCTATATAAATTCAAAACTTGTCCGCTATCTTGTTCAAATCGAAACACTTTCTGTCTCTATGGGATCCAAAAGCCAAAGAATCTCCTGTTCGTTCCTCAATCTTCTCCTCTCCTTCTTCAATTTCATCCTCTTCCTTGTCTCTGCAGCTTCTGTTGCTCCGATTATCTTCCTCAAAATGCCGCCCACATCTCTCGGCTGCGGGTTTCTAGTGATCTCATCGATCTCGATTCTCTCCTCATTCCTCGGATTCTGCACACAACTCTCCCAATTCTGCTACATTACCCACCTCTCCCTCCTCCTGGCCTCGGCCGCGGGCCAATTGCTCGGGATCCTGGCTCTCTTCACCAAGGAGAAATCCAGCCTCTCCGCCCTGAAATCAGGGAGGGATCCGAGGGAGGCCAAGCTGCTTGTGAGATTGGAGTGCGGGGTTCTGATGGCGATGTTTGTGATGCAGATCGGGGTTTTGATCCTCTGCTGCGCGGTGGTCCACAGGGACTACCAAGGGCTGGAGCCGGAGAAACGCCGTCCTAATATTTCAAGGGTGTCCATGGAGAATGCCGAGGTGAAAAATATGGAGATGGGGGAGAAGATTAAGTATGGGAAATTGATCAAGAGTGATATTGAAGGCTATTAAATAAATATATATGTGATATTTTTAATATTGTAATTTGTAATTTATTTTATTCAATTGTTTTCTTGTCTTGGTTTTGTGGTCACTATATGGGTGGCGTCATAACTTTATTGGGTTTGAGTTTTACTTTTGAGTGCGTGTATTATTGAGCAATGGGAATATTTTTTCATGTTTGAGTTATTTAATTTTCGTATGATGAAGTTGCAGTAAATTGAAGAAGGTTATACAATTTTTTTAATTTTTTTTAACAATAAAATTACTTTTATGGTTTTCTATAATAGCATTGTATTACGAGTTTCATCACTTTACTGGTACATTTAGCTTATATTCTTTTTTTTTAAATGTCTTGGTAATTTAGGGGACGCTTGGTTAGCAATAACTTTAAAGGTAATGGAAATGAAAATTACTTTCCATCTATATTTCCTATAATAAAAATGATATGTGGATGTTGGTCCCAAAAGGTGTATCAAGTTCCAGGGGTGTGTACACGTGTGAATAGACCTTGATTTTAAAAACGGATTTTAAAACTTTTAAACTATACAGTTTAAACTCTGCAGCTGTAGAGTTGGAAAACTAAAGTTTGCAGCTGCAGATTTGTTAAAAACAGAGTCTGTAAGTTTCAAACACTTATCAAAGTTAGTGTTATAATACTTTTGAGTATTTTAACACTTTGTGTAGCGGAAATAAGTAAAGTGTGAGGTGAAAATTCAAACAACCAGTTTATGAAAGATATGAATGATGCACTAAGCAATGAAATAAATAAGTATGAAGATGCAGGAATTTAAATAGAAGGTAGTAGAGAGAGTTTATAGTGGTTCAGAGGTGTTGTAATCCTCCTACGTCCACTGTTACACCACGAAGGTGCCAACTTCACTAAGAATATTCACTTAGACACAAAGTTGTTCCCCCTAAGACTTAGGATCTTCACTCAGAATACTCTAATCTAGGTTGAAACACAAAACTCACTCAGAACTACTCTCAATCTCACTTAGAACAACACACTCACTAAGAATGATATCCACACTAAGTGGAATACAAATGTAAATGTATAGTGAGGGAACAACAACGAAAGATACAACACAAATTCCTAGCCTCTAAGTCCTAAAACTTTTAATTCTTGAAGAACCGTAGACTTTGTGTAGGTTTGCTTGAGAGCTTGGGGCTGTTGTTGTTCGTCCTCTGAGATCTCATCTCCTATTTATAGGAGTATTGAGGTGTCCTTTAGCCGTTGGAGGGATTCAAAATTTTGAAATATTTTCACCTCCAACTTTGACTTCAGCTAATAAAAGATTCTTGTCATGTATCTCTGTCCTCAAAGTAGTACAAGTTGTCTTTTAGTGATGACTGCTCAAAGAGTTTTTAATCACCGAGACACTTGTCTCTACTGACTAGTAATTAGCTCTGATAAACACTGAGACATTTCATACTAGGTGAGTGAGTGTACAGATTGTACTACACTTAATTAGTCCTTCTAGTCTCAAGTTTACAGCTTGTAGTCTCTAACTCTGCAGATGTAGACTCTTCGGCTGTGGACTTGTCTTCAACTTTGCAGATGTAGACTTGTCTTGAAAATAACTGTAGGGTCTTCATCTAATGTTTGCAGATGTAGACTTTCATCTTTTAAACTCTTCATTTCTCTTAGTACCTGCAATGTTAGTTTTCACAATACACATATATGTTTTGACATTATCAAAATCAAACAAGAAAATTCTTAGGACAAAAATATCCTAACAATTTCCCCCTATTTTGATGATGGCAAAACCTTCAAACAAAATAATGAAAAACTAAATTGCATAAAAAGATAAACAAAAACTAGGTGATATAGGAAGAATTGTATTCATCTGCAAGTTCATTACAAATTCAGTGATCTATTACAATTCTTCCTGAATCAAACTAGATATCAACGTTCTTACCTCCTCTTATGTTTAGGGTCAACATCTTCACCAGAATCATTCCTTTCAGGACTATCAGGGATGATTCCTTGTGCAATGAGTGCAGCATTCTTCAAATCTTCTTCTTCATAAGCTTTTAGAATCTCAAATTTAATCCTAGCACTCTCTGCTTCTTCTTCTTCTTTCCTTGCTCTGGATCTTGGGGATAGAGTCCTGGGCATCTTCTTCTTCCAGGCTTGCTTCTTCTGAGCTCCTCCTCCAAGCTTCCTTAACAGTTTAGCATTGTCACCTGTATAAAAAGTACCTTGACCTTTCAAGGTTTTGAATAGTCTGAATCTGTCTGAAAGACTGGCATGCTTCTTGAGTAAAGAATGTAGAGGGCCTATTGGGAAATGGTATAGACTTAAGTTTTGATTAAGATGCCAAAAGGTTCCCTTAAGTCTTTTGTAAGTAAAGTATTTTGAAGAGTTAGAATAGAGTTAATCAGTTCAAATGTTAAGGAACTGAAGTGCAGTTATTAATTTCTAGATGTATCCAAGAAGTGAAGAAGTCCGTTGATGAAGAAAGTCCGCTGAAGATGAAGTGATCTGAAGAAATAGTCTAAGTCTTAAATGATTTTCTAAGTACACTCACACTAAGACTAAAACCATCAGGAGAGGACAAAGGTCCACTGATGTGAACTAACAACGCACATTCAATGCTAAACACATTAAAAGCTGTTAGTTAATCTGGTTGGAACAAGACAATGAATTTCAGAGAAGCTTACATTTAATGAAGGAATTAGAAGGTTCCCTCAGAAGAGTTCCACCTTAAAGCAAGACAGGATTCTGAGCAAGCAGCCTAAGCCGCCCAATGAGAAGATGACACATAAGTGTACTCTACTGACAACCAACCTATCACAGACTGACAAGTACCAAAAGTCTTTCTCTAGCATTCTACAAAAAGGTGGTGAACAGGCATGGTCTTTCAGCCGTTTCTTGACAAGACTTAATGCTTCAAATAGAGCCGTTTGAACCAATCAGTACAAGAAGACTTACTTGAGAAGATTCAAACTCCAACGGGAAGATTTTCAAGAAGGTCTATAAATACAGAAGGACGTGCTCATTACTATGCACGGGAAACTTACAAGATCAAAGCAATCTCTACATACATAACCTACTACCAAGCACTCAAAATTACATTTATTTTCCAAGTGTTTCAAATTTATAGAGAGCATACTAAACCATCTATTGCCGAGCTAAAAGCTATATCCAAACCTTAGAAAGAGATAATCCATCCTTAAGCCTTGAGCTAAAATTGTAAGGATTATCTCACAACAGTTGGAACCAAACCCTACTCTAAACCCTACTCACTTGTTAGGTTGAGAGTTAGTGTTAAGTGGTGTTATTAAGCTGATTGTTGATATCAGTCTGAAAGCTGGTTTGATTTGGGAACTAGGACCTGGAATTATCCTAGTGATAGAATATCCTTAGAGAGGATTAATTTGATCAGTGCACCTTGGCACTATAACACAAGGAATTCCAAGTGAAAGGAATTCTCCTGTTTAATCAGGACAGTGGGTGTAGGAGATTCATCTCTGAACCACTTTATATCTTGTGTACTTACATTCATTTATTTCCTTAAGTGTGTGTTATTCAAACAAGTTTTTATCAAAGTAAAATGAGGTTTTCATAAGGGCTCACTTATCCGCATCTGAAAGTTAATCAGATAGTAGTTGAAAGTCTTGAACTTTCAGTGGAGCTGATATCTCAGTAAGCTTTCATAAGTAAATCTCAGCAGACTTCAAAGTCCACTGACAATCTACTGTCTTAAGTAACCTGATAAGTTTTAAGAGAAAAGTTTGAATTTGTAACCTCAGGTGTATTCCCCCCCCATACACCTGTTTTACTCGTTTCGGGATCAACAAGTGGTATCAGTGTAGTGGTTCAAAAGACCATTGTTCTAAGTATACCTTGTGCTAAAAAGGTATTTTATAATTGGTCAACTGAATTGATCTTTTGATAATTTTGTTTAGATATCATGGCTGACAATGCAACCAGGGTAGCACCACCAGCGGAGAACAACATGAGAGTCAATCCCCTGAATCATATGTCCCATCACAAGCTTCCACAATTCTCAGTGGAAAACTATGATTTCTGGAAGATCAAAATGAGAGCTCATCTTGCCTGTGTGCATGATGAAATGTTGAGAGTCATAACTAAAGGTCCATTTATCTTTATAACTCCTAATCCTAGAACCACAACTGACACTATTGCAGATCCTAGAGAAGAATGGCCAAATGATGAAGATAACTTCACTGCAGATGAGAGGAGGAGACACACCCTCAACTTCATAACCATGAATATTCTCTACACCACTAGTCCAGACTCAGTTATGGGAAGGATGATCCATTGTCAGACTACAAAGGAGCTCTGGGACACTCTTGCTCTCATGTGTGAAGGAACTGACAAAATAAAAGATAACAAGCTTTCAGTAGCTGTCCAAAAGTATGAACAGTTCACCATGGAGTCTACTGAGACCATTGTTCAGCTTGATGGGAGGTTCACTGACATCATGAATGAGATAAACTCTCTGGGAAAAGTCTACACCAAAAGAGAGGTTGCCTTAAAAATCCTGAGAGGTTTAACCTCAAGATGGGATGTGTACTCTGTAATGATGCAGAATACCAAGGATCTATCCAGCATGTCTATGCAACAGGTATTCTCTGAACTCAAGGCTTATGAGTTTGATCTTAACAGGAAAAGGGCTCCTGATGAGACCTCAGCTGAGAAGGGAATTGCCTTCAAAGCTAAGGAGACTGAGCCCAAATCCCCAAAGCCACAGAAGAGTACAAAGGCAAGCAAATCTCAAAGCAAGGCTGAGATGCAGGAGGAACTCAGCCTAATGGCTAGAAGGTTTGAAAAATTTAACAACCGTTTTGGCAAGTATAAGAGACTTTACAGGGATAACAGGGAAAGGAGAAGTTATCCACAAAAAGACACCAGAGAAGGAGAGAAAAGCTTAACTGAGCTGGAAAAGAAGAAAGAATACAAGAACTATACAAGAGCTGAAGGATCATCATCAAAGACTAGAGAGTCTACTGAAGAAAAGAATGATGATGCCAACAGATATTTTCAATGCAAGAAGGTTGGGCACTTTCAGTATGATTGTCCTCAACTGAGCACCAAGGAAAGAAAAGAAAGGCAAGCCAAAAGAGATAGGAGATATGGAGAAAGAAAGCCATGGTAGCTGAAGATGTTGATGAAGATCTAGAGTCATCTGATGGGCTATTCTCTGACAGCAGTGATGATGACGTGTGCCTCATGGCAAGGGAAGAACCAGAGGTACAATCTAAACCACTCAATCTTCAGTTTGCGTTGGAACAGTTGATGATTGATTTCTTAAGGTTGCAAGAAGCAAGTATATGTCTCCAAGATGAAAACAAAAAACTCTTGAGTGAAAACTCCCAGTTAATTGAATCTGGGAATCAAGCAGATCTTAACTCAGCCAAAACTACCATTGAGTTGACAAAAGAGGTGGAAACCCTCAGGAGTCAAGGAAATTGTAGAGATCAACTGATAAAAGATCTCAATGAATCTAAGAAAAGATTAACTGAAGAGAATTTAAAATTGGTAAGCCAAATAAAGGATTCTCTCCTGAAAATTGATGTCTTACAAAAATCTGAAGAGACCTTGTTAAAAAGGATTGTGTTGGTCCCACTTGATGGATTAATTGCGGAAGCTTTAAAGTTAAGTCTTAACAAAGTCTTTTATAAGAGCAGTTGAATAAGATAGTATAAAGAAAGCAGTAAATGGACAAGATATATAGTGGTTCGGATTTGAAAGATCCTACGTCCACTCTCCCTTTTTCAAAGGGCCTTACTACCAACCAACCAACTTACGTACTGGAATTTCGAAGTACCAGTTCCTTCTTACAACAACCTTTATATCTAACTTCAATCTAAAGCTTACAACCTTCAACCTTTTCTTAATAGATGAACAGATTGAGATCCAACTACTCCTTAATGAGTGAATAGAATGTATGAACAAGATAAGAGTGCTTTAAGCGTGATAAGAACTAAGACTTGGATATGACTTCGTGCGCGTGAGATCTCTCTAGAGCCTTTCTTCGAAACTGTACTCTTGTATTTATAGAGGTGATTAGGGTTAGCCATTGGAGAGCTAATCTAATCAGATCTCTAATTGAGGAAGCTTCCAATCAATCAATTCCCTAATTGATTGATTGGGTTGGTGAGATCTTTGGATTGATTTACTTTAAATTCTTTCCAATCCAATCTTGTTTGACTTGATTTGAATCACCAACGGTCAAATGCTTCCAATTCCCAACTCCGATTCTTCCAGGGAAGGCAGGACCAGACACCAGGTAACCTCGATGTCTTCTGGTCCAGAGTCGGTTAAGAAACAGAATACTCAGTAGAATTAGGAGATGATTCTGAGCATCTTTTGTTTCACCAGACTCGTCTGGTCTGGGGAAGGTCCTCTGCCTCTAGTCAGTCTCTTCTGGTGAAGTCTTTTGGTGGAGTCCAATGGTGGAGTCCTCTGGTGGGGTCTTCTGGCGACTCTTCTGGTGAAGTCTTCTGGTCTGACAGTTCCCCATAGACTAAGTCCTAATCTATTTCCTCATCTGGCTAACAGGTCCAGATGGTCCTATTACATCTTCTGGTTTATTTTAACTCATCAAAACTATACATCTTTTATCCTAACAAATTGATGCTCTTAACAAACCCTCTCTTGCCATAGAGGAGATCCAAAATTTTCAAGTCAATCCAAATAACAAGTGTGGAATTGGCTATGTTTCAAAACCTTCAGAAGGTCCTCTGAGTGTTGCTTCTTCAAGTGGCACAAAGAGAGTTTTTGTTAAATCTGTGACCTTTCAAACACAGATTTTAGATAAAGGAAAAAGATCAGCTGAGGTCCAACAAAAGAAAAGTCAAACTCAGCCAAAACCAAATGGAAAGACTCAGTTGGCTAATCAGACTAGATCTTAGCAGAGGTACTATCTGCCGAGGTCTTCAAAGATGAAGCAACCTCAGCTGAGAGCACCCATGCATGAGCATTTCTCAAGAAATGACTCATATAGAAAACCTATTCCTTTTGTCCTAAAGGAAAAGGTTCTTCATACATTTATCAACAAAGACTAAGACCAGGTGCACCCAAGCCTAAAAGGAAGAATGATAAGAAGGGTTATGTTCCTTCAAAGGCTAACACCCATATACAGTTTACTCCTAAGGCACCCAAGGAGGTAACTATCTATATAGATGTTTATGGAAGATAAATTAGCCATTCTAAAATAATTAGAACAGTGAGGCAAATTAGGATTCCAAAAGGTACAGCTAACCTGGTAGGACCCAACACAAAATGGGTACCTAAAGCTTGATTTTGACTGCAGGGCTCAGTGGACCTTAACAAAGGATAAGCTCTCAAATCTTCAGTTTGGTACTTGGACAGTGGATGTTTCAGGTACATGACTGGCAACAAAGATCTCCTGACAGAGTTTGTTGAGAAAGAAGGTCCACAAGTCACCTTTGGTGACAATTCAGAAGGAGCCACCAAAGGTTATGGTACCTTAATAATTGGCTCAGCGAGAGTAAGCAATGTATCCTATGTCAGTAGACTTAAGCACAATCTTTTGTCCATAAGACAGTTTTGTGATAAAGGATACAGTGTTGAATTTTCATGTAACCTGTGTTTTGTCAAGAATATATCTTCACAACTGGTACTACTGTCTGGGTCAAGGAAGGGAAATGTCTATCTTGCAGATTGGAAATCTTGCACACCAAATGCATGTCTTATTGCAAAGAGCTCAACTGATACTAATTGGCTGTGGCACAAAAGACTAGGTCATCTGAACTTCAAGATGATGAACAGAATAGCAAGACATGGACTGGTGGAAGGAATACCTAATGAAGTATATAACAAAGATCATATTTGCAAAGCCTGTCAAGAGGGGAAGCAAGTGAAAGCATCCTTCAAAAGCAAAGTGGCTACCTCAACTGACAGAGTACTCCAGTTGTTGCATATGGATCTTTTTGGTCCAGTAACACCTGTAAGTATCAATGGGAGAAAATATACACTTGTTGTTGTTGATGACTTCTCCAGGTACACATAGGTGGTTTTTCTTGCAAGCAAAAAGGAAACACAAGTCAGGCTACCAGAACTACTGAAGAAAGTTAGTAATGAAAAGAGCCTGAACATTGTAAAAATAAGATCAGGTAAGGGTACTGAATTCATTAATTCTATAATATCTGATTTCTGCAAAGAGTTAGGTATTACCCATGAGACCTCAGCTGCAAGAACTCCTCAACAAAATGGAGTAGCTGAAAGAAGAAATAAGACTCTTAAGGAGGCAGCAAGGACAATGCTTGCAGAAGCTCAAGTTCCTAAAAGATTTTGGGCTGAAGCTATTAATACTGCCTGCGACACTCAGAATAGATCCATGGTAACCAAATATCAAGGAAAAACTCCATATGAGTTATGGAATGGCAGAAAGCCACAAGTATCTTACTTTCATATCTTTGGTTGCAAGTGTTTCATTCACAACAATGGGACAACTCAACTGAAAGCTTTTGATAGCAAGGCTGATGAAGGAATCTTCTTAGGATATTCCCAAATCAGTAGAGCTTTCAGAGTTTACAACTGTAGAACTCTTGTTGTGGAAGAAACACCTCATGTGGTCTTTGATGAATCTACTTTTGAGTCCAGGAGTAAGGAGAATGAGGAAGTGATAAGCAAAAGACTAACTAGACTGAGTATCAAGTCAAAAGGCTATCCTGAGAATTATGTTGATGCATACATCCCAACCTGGGATAACCTAAATGATCAACAATTCAAAGAAGACACTCAAAGCAAAATCACTTCTGACAACTCAACTGAGAACTCCCCTGAACAAACAACTGCACTGATGAACACCATCCTAGTTCAAGAGGTTAGTAATGTCGATGAAGATGTGGTCACAGCTGAGACATCTAATGAGCCCATCATTCAAGGGGGAACCAATGACACTATCATTGAGAATGAGAACACCTTGAATGATGACTCAGGACTTCAATCCTCTGTTTTATTTTCTTAATTTGAATTCCTGTATCTAGTGACTCAACTTCAGAAGAGTTAAACTCTACTGAAGGGCATCAGTCTAGGAGGACATGGCTCTCAGATCATCCTGTTGAGCAAATCCTAGGTGATCCTACCTCGGGAGTCAAAACTAGAAGTTTTCATGGAGAAAGTGCTTTATTTTGTTGTTTCTTATCTAACCAGGAACCAGGTTCCATTGAAGAAGCACTTCAAGATTCAAACTGGATCATTGCTATGCAAGAAGAGCTCAACCAATTCACAAGGAACCAAGTGTGGGAATTGGTGGACTGACCATATCATTGCAATGTGATTGGAACCAAGTGGGTATTCAAGAATAAGAAGGATGAAAATGATGTCATAGTCAGAAACAAGGCCAGGCTAGTAGCAAAGGGATATTCTCAAGTTGAAGGCTTTGACTATGATGAAACATTTTCCCCAGTGGCCAGATTGGAGACAATAAGGTTATTTCTTGCCTATGCTGCTCACAAGAAATTCAAGGTGTATCAAATGGATGTCAAGAGTGCTTTCTTGAATGGAATACTCAATGAGGAAGTCTATGTGGAGCAGCCCCCAGGTTTTGAAGAAAGCCATAAAGTATATAGATTGAGGAAAGCTCTATATGGACTGAAACAGGCTCCAAGAGCTTGGTATGATACCTTGTCTCAGTTCCTGTAGGATCATGGCTTTAACAAAGGAAGAGTTGATAGAACTCTATTCAGAATCACAAAAGGAGAGGACACCCTGCTAGTTCAAATCTATGTGGATGATATCATCTTTGGTTCTCCAAACCAAGTCCTCTGTGAAAAGTTCTCTCAATTGATGAAAGGAAAGTTTGAGATGTCAATGATGGGAGAAATGAACTTCTTCCTTGGACTTCAAGTCAAGCAGTCCACTGAAGGAATCTTCATCAACCAAGCCAAATATATAAGGGAGCTGATCAACAAATTTGGAAGTCAGACCAGTAAGGTTGTGTTGGGACATTGTCAGTTTTGATTAAGATCCCAAAGCCCCTGAAAAGATGATTGCCTTAATCTGTCTTTATCAGGCTAGTCTTGGTTAGGATTAGTACTTAGTCATTTTACACTTCACAGGTACTCAGTGAGAGGAGAACTCACTGGAGACAATCAAGACTCAGAGCCTGAAGACGAAGAGCACCATCCTGAACTTATGGCAGTCCTCTAAGCTGGCTGAGTAAGTGTCAGTGATGAAGAGTATGACCCTGAGGTCATTACTAACTCAGTCCTGAAGGGAACAGGATGTCACTGAGTTAATGGGAAGACTTGGAGTAGAGCCAAGCAATGCAAAAGGAATTTCAGCGTCAGGACAAGACTGGTGGGCTCAAGACAAAATGAACTTAATAAGACAAGCCTGAAGCTCAGGAATAAGTTCTGACATTCTCACCAACCTGATGACGTGGACCAATCCGAGAAGGACACGCACGTACGGAACCTGACATGAAGACTGAATTCAGACTGCATATTCAACGGGCAAGCATTCAATATGCATTTAATGCAAATACCAAATCCATGCAAGGACGGCTGCTGCATGAAGATATGTCCGTTTGAAGCCACTCTACATAGATGACTCGAAGGCTATCTCTCCAATGGATAGTTTTTCAAATCACCTATAAATACAGAAGACCTTGATCCCATTCAAGGTTACGGGAAATTTCCAAGCCAGAAATTACTCAAACTCTCAAGCATTCAAAAGCATTCAACCATTAAGAGAAGCACTCGAAACCTTCTAAATTTCCCAAGTGTTTCTCAGCAATTGAGAGTTATTCTGTATTCCAAGAGCTAATTAGAATTATCTTAAGCTTAGAGAGATTATCCAATCCTTAGCATAGCTTTGCCTTGTAAGGATAATCTCAACTTAGTTGGAATCCAAACTGAAACCAAAACCCTAAGTTAGGCTTGTTGGGAGTAAGTCAGTTAGAGTGTTAGTAAGTGGAGTTGTATAGATCAGTG
The DNA here is from genome assembly GCA_947034835.1 of Ballota nigra. Lineage (NCBI taxonomy): Eukaryota > Viridiplantae > Streptophyta > Magnoliopsida > Lamiales > Lamiaceae > Ballota > Ballota nigra. The sequence continues at coordinate 75,584,931 of OX344726.1, forward strand.
AGGATAGCTGGTCTTGGTGCACCTTGGCACGTTAAAATCAAGAATCCCTTGAGTGGATTTCCTGTTAAGTCAGGCCGTGGACGTAGGAGCTTGAGTCTCTGAACCACGTTAAACTCCTTGTGTTCTTACTGTTTTGATATTGTGCATACTTGCTATATTACTTGTTCATTCATTGCATTCAAGTTTATCAGGTCTGAATCAATCAGACTGGTCTTCAAAAGAGCACTGCCCTACTAAACACTTTTCAGATTTGAGTAAAACAAGTTTTTCAGAAAGCAAACTAAACAAGACTTTAAACTTTCAGGGCTCAAACATTTCCGCACTGAACTTGAACTGATAGTTAGCCAACTGACCCGCACCAAGTGTAGTCAGTAGGTATATTATCAGCTCCTAGTTCTTTACCACTCTGAGTAAAGGGGACTCAGTCAGTTATAAGTTTGAAAAATTGGTATACGTGTATTCCCCCCCCCATACACGTATTCCTCAGTCTCGTACCGGGACCAACAAGTGGTATCAGAGCAGTGGTTCGAAAGACCGCTGACTTTGAATACTAATAGTTTCAGAGGAGAAACTGTTGGTGGTCACTGAACAGATCTGAGTTTGCTTTTCATAAAACTTGCATCATCATGACTTCGAGGAGACTTGAAGCTTCGTTACCTGAATTCTCTGTGTCTAACTTTGTCTATTGGAAGTTCAGATTAGAAGCACATTTAGATGCCATCCATGACCAGATGTCGCGTGTACTCAGGGAGGGACCGATCAAGATCACTATTCCTAACGTCAGAGGACTGGGATATGAGGATCTTGCGATTGGCGTGCAGGTTCCTAAAGAAAGGAAAGACATGACCAACGATAAAATCAAGATGGTGGGACTTGACAACGTCGCCAGAAACATCATCTTGCACACGGTGCCCTTCGAGGAGTCAACTAGGCTGATGAACTTAAAGACGGCAAAGGAGGTCTGGGATGAGCTGACAAGGATGTGTAAGGGATCTGAAAAGATCAAGGAGAACAAGAGAAACATTGCCATTCAGAAATTCGAGGCGTTCGAGATGCTGCCTGACGAGAGCATAGATCAAATGGAGTCTAGATTCATCAAGTTGATGAATGAGTTGGTGATGTTGGACAAGGATGTCCCAAGGAGAGATGTTGCTTCAAAGATCCTGAATGCCCTTCCTGAGAGATGGGACAACAGTGTAATTATGCTTAAGAACACTCAGGATATGAGTAACATAACTTCTGCTTTACTTTTTTCAGAGCTCAAAGCGCTTGAATTCGACCTTAACAAAAGAAAGAAGAAAGTACAGTCAGAAGAGGAAGTGAAGGAGAAAACTCCTGAGAAAAGTGTGGCGTTCAAGGCCAGATCTGAACCTGTTGAGCCCTCATCAAACTCTTCATCAAAATCACTGATGGAGATGAGCAGAGAAGAACTCGCTGAAGAGTACAGCCTGATGGCCAGATGATTCGACAAGCTCAATTCCAGGTTTGGTCGTTATAAAACGTTTTATCAGGACTCACGTGACAGGAAACCTGAAGGAACCCACCAAAGCTCAAGGAGATATGAGGAGCGAAGGAATAATGACCAGAGGAGAGAACGTGGTGATGAAAGGAGATATTCTGAACCAAAACCTGAAAGAAGAGACGAACAGAGACGTACTCGCGATGATAGATATCCAACCAAGACTGAAAGCTCACCAAGAACCAGGGAACCTGACTCAAGGAGGAACCCTGAACCAAGAAAAGAAAGAGTAAGTGAGCAGGTAGCATGTTACAACTGTAACAAGATTGGTCACTATCAGTACGACTGCCCGGAGCTGAGTGCAAGGGAGAGAGAGGAAAGGAGAGCCACTAGGGACCTAAGATCTGCCGATCGGAGAGCGATGGTCGCTGAAGATGCAATAGATTCTGACGGTCCTGCTGAAAGGTCACCTGAACTCTTCTCAGATGACGAGTACGATGATGTCTGTCTGATGGCTAGGGATGAGCCTGAGGTAACATCAAATTCTGTTTGTGCTTCTTACACTGGTCAAAATCCAGAGCTTAGCTCAGAGTCAGTTAGAGAAATGAACCTTCAGATCTGTCTTGATCAATTGATGGTTGATTTCTCCAGACTGCAGGAAACTAATGTCTTCTTAGTAGAGGAGAACAAGAAATTGAGTACTGAAGTTCAAAACCTGAATGAACAACTTACTCAGTCTGATCTTAAAGAATCAGCTCAAATTGTGAGACTAACTTATGAGATTGATTTAATCAATACTGAGCGTCTTCCAAGAGAGAAGATTCTGAAGGAACTGGCTGAGGAAGAGCTGGTCAGGAAGGAAGAACTGAAAGTACTTAAGAGTAAGTTTGATGACCTCTTTACCAGACATGAAATCCTGAAAAAGAGTGAGGACTCTCTCAAGAAAAAGGTTGCAGCAATGAATAAATCCCCAGTAGCTAGAGAGGAAATAAATAGCAACCAGATACTTGGGAACAAGAAAAAGGGACTTGGATATGTTCCTGAGAAATCCTCACAAGGTCAGTCTCATGTTGCTTCAGGGAGCAACACTGAGAGGGTAATTGTTCAGACAGGCCAGAGTGCACCTAAGGTTGTGCTCCAGGCCCGTCAAACTGATAAGGGCAAGGAAACCGTTGACACAGTCAGGATTGCTCCTAAGGTAGCGAAGCCAAAACCCAAGGGAAAGGCAAAATAACCTACGGAAGCCCCTGAGAGCTCAGGTCAGGGAAAACCTCAGCGAAAGCAGAGGAAGACTCAGGCCAAGAGCCCTCAGACTGGTCAGCAAGGGTACCATCATGCTTGGCAATACCAACAGGGAAGGCAAAACATGATGACACCCCCGTGGTTTTGGCATCCTGAGGCCTTTAACTGTTTTCCATTCCCTCACTTGCCTAGGGGGAATAGAAATCAGGGTCCTTATCAAGAACAAGGCCCAAGACCTGCTGCACCCAGACCTAGGAAGAACAGGAAGCCAGCCCAAAAGGTACCCACTCAGGCTCCTGTGAAGCCTAAGTCTAACACTCATACACCATCTTCCTCTAAGGCAAAGAAGAAGAAAGTTGTGTATGTCGATATTTCAGGGAGATAGATTTACCACTCTGAGGCAATCAGGGTTGTGAAGCAAGTCTTGATCCCGAAGGGTACAACTGACACAATAAGACCCAACACCCAATGGGTACCTAAAGCCTGATTTGCTTGTAGGCGGCTGTGGATCACAACAAGAGGAGAGGAGACTCAATCAAAGTTGTTTGGTACCTAGACAGTGGTTGCTCAAGGCACATGACTGGAATGAAGAGTCTTCTCCAAGAGTATCAAGCTAAAGATGGTCCACAGGTAACCTTTGGTGATAACTCAAAAGGTGTTACTAAAGGTTTTGGTGTTCTAATTATAGGTACAGTCAGAGTGGAAAATGTGTCCTTTGTGGAAGGACTGAAGCATAACCTGCTGTCAGTAAGTTAATTCTGTGACAAAGGGTTCAGTGTTGAGTTTTCATCGAATACATGTTCAGTCAAGGACAAATCAACACAGGTGCTTCTATCAGGTATAAGGAAAGGTAATGTTTATCTCGCTGATTGGAGCAGCACTATTCCTAATACTTATCTTGTTGCTAAAAGCTCTCTAGAGCTCAGTTGGTTATGGCATAAAAGATTAAGCCACCTGAACTTCAAGATTCTTAACAAAATTTCTAGACAGTCACTTTTTGATGGTCTACCTAATGAAGTTTTTAGCAAAGATCACATGTGCAAAGCTTGTCAGGAAGGGAAGCAGGTCAGAGCGTCATTCAAAGAGAAAACCTCTTATTCCACTGACAGGATACTTCAGCTCTTGCACATGGATTTATTTGGTCCCATAACACCTGTGAGTATGAATGGTAGAAAGTATACCCTTGTGGTTATTGATGATTATTCTAGATATACTTGGGTTATTTTCTTGTTAAATAAGAAGGAAACACAGGTGAAGCTTCCAGAGTTGCTCAGGAGACTCAGCAATGAGAAGAATCAGTCCATTACTAAGATCAGATCTGACAAGGGCACTAAATTTATAAATTCATATATTTCTGACTTCTGTAATGAACTTGGTATAGCTCATGAGACTTCTGCAGCTAGAACCCCACAACAGAATGGTGTCGCTGAAAGGAGGAACAGGACACTGAAGGAGGCTGCAAGGACCATGCTGGCTGAGTCAGGATTGCCCAAGAAATTCTGGGCTGAAGCAATCAACACTGCATGCTACACTCAGAACAGATCCATGCTGAACAAACAACATGCTCAGACCCCATATGAGACATGGAACAAAAGGAAACCTCGTATTTCTTATTTTCATGTATTTGGTTGTAAGTGCTTCATCCTCAACAATGGGAAGACCCAGTTGAAAGCCTTTGATAGCAAATCTGATGAAGGAATATTCTTAGGATATTCTGAAGTTAGTAAAGCCTTCAAGGTTTACAATTGTAGGACCCTTGTTGTGGAAGAATCACCTCATATTGTCTTTGATGAATCTGCTAATGAGTCTAGGGCAAAGGTGTTGAATCCTGACACTGAGGAGGTCACAAGGAGTGTGACAAGGGTGAGCTTGAAGAATCAACCTGATCCCAAGATCAAGACTGTGCCAATTCCGAGATGGGATGATGATGAAGATCAGGATGATGAATCCGGTGCCACTCCTAAGCCCAGCACATCAGGGATTGTTGAGCCTCAGACTGAGGACAGGCTCAACCTGAGGTAAGCACCGTCTATGAAGATGTTGTTGCAGCTGAGACGGTTCCTGAGTCACCTCATCAAGGGGGAATCAATGTTCCTGACATTGAACTTATTAATCCCTTTGGCATAGACTCAGGATCATCCCCTTCTGTTCAATTTCCTGAATTTTATGAGCCTGTAGACACTAACATTGCAGGTACTTCTGGAACAACTCCTGGCAAGAGAACATGGCTAGAAGATCATCCCATTGATCAAATCATTGGTGGTCCAACTGAGGGAGTCAGGACCAGACGGTTCCATGGTGAGAGTGCATTGTTCTGTTGCTTTCTCTCTGAGCAAGAGCCTCAGAACATTGAAGAAGCTCTCACTGACTCGAACTGGATCATTGCCATGCAAGAGGAGTTGAATCAGTTCACAAGGAATCAGGTTTGGGAACTGGTAGATAGACCTAGGCATCAAGGCGTAATTGGTACCAAGTGGGTCTTTAAGAACAAGAAGGATGAGAATGGTGTTGTGGTAAGGAACAAGGCTAGACTGGTTGCAAAAGGGTATTGTCAGTCTGAAGGAATAGACTATGATGAGACTTTTGCTCCAGTGGCTAGGTTGGAAGCTATCAGGTTGTTCCTTGCATATGCAACATACAAGAAGTTCAAGGTGTATCAAATGGATGTCAAGAGTACCTTCCTGAATGGTGTACTCAATGAAGAGGTATATGTTGAACAACCTCCCGGGTTTGAGGTTGGAGATAGAGTATACCATTTGAAGAAAGCACTCTATGGACTTAAGCAAGCACCAAGAGCTTGGTATGATACCCTCTCTCAATTTCTGACAGACCATGGGTTCAAGAAGGGAACTGTGGATAGGACATTGTTCAGGATCACTGAAGGTGATGACATTCTTTTGGTCCAGATTTATGTGGATGACATAATATTTGGATCACCAAATCATCAGCTCTGTGAGAAATTCTCTAAGTTGATGACTGGTAAATTTGAGATGTCCATGATGGGAGAGATGAACTTCTTCTTAGGATTGCAGGTCAAGCAGACTGATCAAGGTATATTCATTAATCAAGCCAAGTATACAAGAGACTTGATTCATAAGTTTGGTGTTCAGAACAGCAATCCAGCCAGGATCCCAATGAACACAAATTGGAAGATGGATCCTGACACTGAAGGGACTTCAGTAAATCAGACTGAGTATCGTGGGCTGATAGGTTCTTTATTGTACCTGACTGCAAGTAGGCCTGACATTACGTTTGCAGTTGGTGTGTGTGCTAGGTATCAGTCTGATCCCAAGAGAAGTCATTTGGAGGCTGCTAAGAGGATACTTAAGTATTTGAAAAGAACAGTCAATATGGGACTATGGTATCCTTCAGATGACAACTTCGAACTGACAGGTTATTCAGATGCAGATTATGGAGGTTGTAGGATTGATAGGAAGTCAACCTCAGGGACATGTCAGTTTTTGGGAAGTAAGTTGATCTCGTGGTTTAGTAAGAAGCAGAATTCAGTGGCGACATCCACGACTGAGGCTGAGTATATGGCTGCAGTTAGTTGTTGCGCTCAGATTTTATGGTTGAGGCAACAGTTGAGGGACTACCAAGTGTTTGCTAATCAGGTTCCAATCTATTGTGATAACAATAGTGCTATAGCAATTACTCAGAACCCAGTGCTTCACACAAGGTGCAAGCATGTGGATATTAGACACCACTTCATTCGAGATCATGTGGAGAAGAAAGACATTAGGATGGAGAAGATTCACACTGACAGGCAAAGAGCTGACATATTGACTAAGCCTCTGGCTGAAGTAAGGTTTATGGAACTGTCAGTGGAGTTAGGACTCTTAGATCCGGGAGAGCAGTCAGTGTAGGGTTCTAGGGGGAACTCAGGCCAGACTCGACTCAGCAAGGTATCAGGGTACTACAATGTCTCCCTGACAGGTATGAGTTCTAACCTGACTCTTGTGAATTTCAAGCGTCTCCCTGAGTCCTTCGTCCTGAAAATCTTTATTAAATGCATTCCGTTCTCATTAAAAGAGCGCCTTTTCATATTTAAACCCACGCGCACGGAGCATTTTATGCTACAGTTACTTTTTCATATACGTGTCCGTTTTATACGGAATATGACTGACATGGAGTTTAATTGAAGCTAAGATTAATCCTGGCCCCTCATTTCAAAACCTTTCGAATTCAGGGATCAATCTCAATCCCACGTTTGAGTAACTGACTTAGTCTTATCAATCAAGAGAGCCATTTGAGGTTTTTACGCAAACACAACGCACAATCTGCACACTGAGTTTTCTCTTGCTCAAACACAGATAATTCTTTCGAAAAATCTCTTCTTTTCAAAACAATGGCATTTCTCGATTCCAACTGGACAACCGACAAGATCGTAGATGTTGTCGAAAAGAAACTGGTACACATGGAGCAAGTCATCTCCATGGAAGGTATCTGTCTTACGGTTGAGGAAATCAAACCCGTATTTAAATGGATTTTCGATGCCGGGTTGGAAACATACTTCACCACCCGCCCCATTTCCTTGCTCCCAAGAACAGTGGTGGAAGCCTATTTAAATTTGTTCTTAAGGAAGGGGGAGATCTTTACAAAGGTGACTGCGCTTAAGCCGACGGGAGAGAAGGACGGCGACGGCGAACCCCTCTACAACTCAGAGGAAGTCACTTTCGACGTCAGGAGGACGGTGAGGGAAGTCTTTAAGTTGCCTTTCACAGGCATTAACCCAAGAACCTACAAGGAGAACTCAGAGGGAGAGCTTCTTGAGAAATGGACCAAGTCAGGGTCATCGGAGTTCAAGGCTCTTCAAAACAAGAATGTTGGGACATTGTCAGTTTTGATTAAGATCCCAAAGCCCCTGAAAAGATGTTTGCCTTAATCTGTCTTTGTCAGGCTAGTCTTGGTTAGGGTTAGTACTTAGTCATTTTACACTTTACAGGTACTCAGTGAGAGGAGAACTCACTGGAGACAATCAAGACTCAGAGCCTGAAGATGAAGAGCACCATCCTGAACTTATGGCAGTCCTCTAAGCTGGCTGAGTAAGTGTCAGTGATGAAGAGTATGACCCTGAGGTCACTACTAACTCAGTCCTGAAGGGAACAGGATGTCACTGAGTTAATGGGAAGACTTGGAGTAGAGCCAAGCAATGCAAAAGGAATTTCAGCGTCAGGACAAGACCGGTGAGCTCAAGATAAAATGAACTTAATAAGACAAGCCTGAAGCTCTGGAATAAGTTCTGACATTCTCACCAACCTGATGAAGTGGACCAATCCGAGGAGGACACGCACGTACGGAACCTGACATGAAGACTGAATTCAGACTGCATATTCAACGGGCAAGCATTTAATGTGCATTTAATGCAAATACCAAACCCATGCAAGGGCGGCTGCTGCATAAAGATATGTCCGTTTGAAGCCACTCTACATAGGTGACTAGAAAGCTATCTCTCCAACGGATAGTTTTCTAAATCTCCTATAAATACAGAAGACCTAGGTTACGGAAAATTTCCAAGCCAGAAATTACTCAAACTCTCAAGCAATCAAAGCATTCAGCCTTTAAGAGAAGCTCTCGAAAACATTCAAATTTCCCAAGTGTTTCTTAGCAACTGAGAGTTATTCTGTATTCCAAGAGCTAAATAGAATTATCTTAAGCTTAGAGAGATTATCCAATCCTTAGCATAGCTTTGTCTTGTAAGGATAATCTCAACTTAGTTGGAATCCAAACTGAAACCAAAACCCTAAGATAGGCTTGTTGGGAGTAAGTCAGTTAGTGTGTTAGTAAGTGGAGTTTGTATAGATCAGTGAGGTTAGCTGGTCTTGGTGCACCTTGGCACGTTAAAAACAAGAATCCCTTGAGTGGATTTCCTGTTAAGTCAGACCGTGGACGTAGGAGCTTGAGACTCTGAACCACGTTAAACTCCTTGTGTTCTTACTGCTTTGATATTGTGCATATTTGCCATATTACTTGTTCATTCATTGCATTCAAAGTTTATCAGGTCTGAATCAATCAGGCTGATCGTCAAAAGAGCACTGCCCTACTAAACACTATTCAGAATTGAGTTAAACAAGGTTTTCAGAAAGCAAACTAAACAAGACTTTAAACATTCAGGGCTCAAACATTTCCGCACTGAACTTGAACTGATAGTTAGCCAACTGACCCGCACCAAGTATAGTCAGTAGGTATATTATCAGCTCCTAGTTCTTTACCACTCTGAGCAAAGGGGACTCAGTCAGTTTTAAGGTTGAAAAATTGGTATACGTGTATTCCCCCCCCATACACGTATTCCTTAGTCTTGTACCGGGACCAACAAAGAATACTCTGAAGCCTGAGTACAGAGCGCTGGTGGACTTGGTGTCCAAGTTAGTGATGGGAGCAACTGGCTCTCACGAGCAGTTGAGTCTGCCCAAGCTGAGGCTCATGGGGGCAATTGCTGATGGAGTGGAAGCGAACTGGGAGCAGTTCTTCCTCGATCAACTCCATCAGGTAGGATTGGACAAGCTTACGCGGGACAAGGAGAAGAAGCACATTTCTGTCAGTGCCATCTTGCCATTCGGCACGAGGATGTCCATCCTGATTGCTCATGCTTGCCATGGGTATACCTTCGACTTTGAGGACAGTCTCTCCTCAAAGAAGGTAATGTTTTCCTCACTGAGTGATACCTATTCAGTGCTAGGGCTGACTGATCCCAATGCGAAAGCAAAGGGTCAGGGTAAAAAGCCAGCTGGTAAGGCCAAGAGAGTGGCAACCAGTCTTATTGAACGGGTAGATGAGCTCCTTGAGAGGAGTAAGGAGGGTGAGGAGGTTGCAGCTGAGGAGATGGAGCAGCCGGAGGTGACCGCGGCTGAGAAGAAGAAGAGGGTGAAAATAGTGCTGTCAGGGAAGAGCACGAAATCTGGGACTGAGTCTGATCCCAAGAAGGTCGGGTCTGAGGCTGAGGGAACTGACGATGACGTCAGAAAGGAGGGTGCTCAGGGAGAGAGGCCCCTGAAGAGGCTTAGGAAGGGAATAAGAAAATCCCCTGCTAAGAAGCTACCTGAGGTGAGTGAGAGGGAGAAGTCAAGCTCTCCTGGAGCCTCTGACTTGGAGGAAGTGAGAAAGGCTGTCGAGACGGCTGAGTCGTTGCAGCCTGAGACAGCACCCACTCAAACACCCCCACACTCTGAAACCCAAACACCTTCCATCCCTGACCCCACACCTCAAACTCCCCAACCCCCCCAAACCTCAGAGCCAAACCGTCCTATTGAGTCAGCGCCTTCAACCTCACACATAAATAAGCCTGACCAGTCAGCCGAGCCGAACCTTCCAAACCCCTCAGATTTTCCCTCATACCCCAATCCCAAAGACTGTCCCAAATCCATTTCAGCTGAGGAGGATGAGTTTCTTGAATTGGAGGAGGAGGAGTTAGATGAGCACATGGCAGGAGAGATTCTGGAGAACACGCTCAGGGGGAACGCCACAGAATGGGCAGAAAAGTGCTGGCCTGGGCTATACAAGTACACTGAGCTGCTGGCGTATGTGATTGAGCTCAAGGTTTGGTTGGACTTCAAACAATCAAACATGCAGGAGCAACATATGCTGGTGGATGCACGTGGGTGGGAGCACTGGGAGACGGAAGAGGCCAAGATTTGCTCGTTCTTTGGACTTACTAGCTGGCTTCAACTCTTGAACTTTGACAACCTGAAGCAGCTAGTGGCTGAAATGATGTCCAAAAGCAAGGCTGACCTCCTATCTGATGACGAGAAGGATGGTGATGAGGATGATGAAGGAGCTCAGGGTGGAGACCTGGAGAAGGCAGTGGAGGAAACTGCACAGGAAGTTGATGAGATGAACTCTGAGCCTCAGGCTCAGGGGGAAGGTGATAAGAACACTGGTGCCAAGGGTGGACCAGTGGCTGAGGATGTTGTGAACATCTCAGCTGCCAATGAGACATCTGTCAATGAAGGGATTCCCTGCCCTGAGACAAGAGAGGAGGATGTTGAGGCATTCAAGGAGACTCTCAGTTCCGAGGGACTTACTCCTAAGGTTCAAGTTAGCTTCGCTGAGCCTGAGGAGGCGGCTATGACTACTTCACAACTGCCTTCAGTGCACCTTGAAGAAGGGACTGATGCTGCAGGGGCTGACAAGGGAAAACAGCCAATCACTGATGCGGCCGTTGATGATGAGGATGTGATCATAACCGGGGTCGGACGTGCTGAATTCACAAGCATAGTGGAGGTCAAGCAGGAGAAAACCTCAGAAAATCTAGCTGAACTTCAGGAGGAGGTAATGAGGCTACGAGCTGAGAAGGAAGAAGACTCCAAGGCCCTGGCGAAGCACATCAGGTGGACAAAGTCAGCTTACAACACCCTTGCTAACAGGGAGCTGATTTTGTTAAAGAAAATGATGACTGACACGGCCAAGTCAGTGAGGAATGAGAGGAAGCGCACCAAGAAGATGCTTAGGAACACTCTCAAGAAGCTTGAAGAGAGGGATGCGATCAGGGACGAGAAGATGAATCAGGCAGTGGACAGGCTTGCAGTTCAGACTGGAGCTATTGTCACTCAGGCCTTGAAGGACTCAGCGTCCAAACTGGAGGTGGAGTCAGGGAGGATGGATCGCACCTCTCAGTCAGTGGCAGACACTTTGGTAAAGGCCACTGAGGAATCGGCAAAGATACTAACTGAGGCTAGCAGAGTCTGCGGTGAGTCCTTGAAGGTGGAGGAAAGGATCACCAAGGCTGAACAAAGACTCCAACTCTCCATGGAGGTCTTTGAGAAGAAAGTCAATGCTGCTATCAGTTCAGTTTCTTTTGCAGGCACTGGGATTGCCACGGGAGTTGAGATGCTGAAGGAGGGCGTATTGGAAGTTCAATCCTTAGCCTCTTTTGTTATCAACAGTGGAGCTGAGTCACTCCCATCCCAGGCCAATGATGATGCCAAAAAGGGGGAAAATAAGAAGAAAAGATCCCGCCCTGAGGCATCGGAGGCAGTCAATCAAGGTGAAACCGTTCTAGCTGACCCTGAAGCCAATCTTGAAGGAAACATTTTAAGGGTGAGGAAGCAGCTAGGTTAGCGGCGGTGGAAAAGGAAGGAGGGGAAATTGTTGCCAAGCTGAGAGAGGAGGCAACAAAGGCAAAGGCTAATGAACCTTCCAAGCAACAACCTGAGCCAGTTCAGAGGTCGTCTCCCATGAGCTCAAGGAAGAATCCCATCACTTATTCAGGTGAGTTGGTTGCGGAGCTATGTGCTGAAGCATGGGGAGATCAATCTGAAAAATCTGAGGCTATGCGCAGAGCTGAAATTGCTCAGAAGGAGAAGATGCGCATCTTGGAGAAGAAGGTTGAGAAGCTGACGGATATCACTGAGTTTCAACAACGAGAACTGGATGATGCAGTGATCAGCTTGCTAAGGAGGAAGAAGGCGAAGCCTGAGCCCAGGAAGTACAGGAAGAAGCCAACAGTTAGGAAATCAACAATTCTTCAAGTCAGAAGGCCAGAATCAGGAGCAAGGGAAGCTTTTGTTGATGAGTTCGTCTCAGAGACATTGAAGGAGTTTTGGACTGATGCAAGGGATGAATTTGTTAGATTGTGGTTTGTTGTGAAGAAGTGGGGCGACACTGACGATATCAATGCCCACTTCACTGACTACATGATGGACAATCATCCTGAGCTATTCCAGAAGATCTTGGAGGAGGCTGAGGCAGCTCAAGTTCAAGTGAAGGCTCCTGAGTTCACCATTCGAGCTCCTCCCTTGGTTCCTGGAACTCAAAAGAATGATACAAAGGCCATTATGATGGAAGTATTGAAGATAGCCAAAGCTAAAGGGTACGTGAATCAACCTGGAAGACTTGACGAGCTGAAGGCAAGAGTTTATGCAGGATATGGACTCAAGCCTGAAAGGAGATTAGTCTAGGTGTTCACAGGCTTCTTTGTAATAGATTAGATTCATTGTAATCATTTCCACATCAATCAATGAAATCTATTACTTTTGCCCACAGACAAAAACTCATTGTCTTTTTGGCTGTTGTTTAAAATTCTGTACTTTATCAAGAATTACTCTAACACTGTCTTATCTTATAGATAGGTTTACCTTGTTTCCTCCAAGTGTTTTGAGGATCTTTTCAGTGTTTTGACATCATCAAAAAGGGGGAAATTGTTGGGACATTGTCAGTTTTGATTAAGATCCCAAAGCCCCTGAAAAGATGATTGCCTTAATCTGTCTTTATCAGGCTAGTCTTGGTTAGGATTAGTACTTAGTCATTTTACACTTCACAGGTACTCAGTGAGAGGAGAACTCACTGGAGACAATCAAGACTCAGAGCCTGAAGACAAAGAGCACCATCCTGAACTTATGGCAGTCCTCTAAGCTGGCTGAGTAAGTGTCAGTGATGAAGAGTATGACCCTGAGGTCATTACTAACTCAGTCCTGAAGGGAACAGGATGTCACTGAGTTAATGGGAAGACTTGGAGTAGAGCCAAGCAATGCAAAAGGAATTTCAGCGTCAGGACAAGACTGGTGGGCTCAACAAAAAATGAACTTAATAAGACAAGCCTGAAGCTCAGGAATAAGTTCTGACATTCTCACCAACCTGATGACGTGGACCAATCCGAGAAGGACACACACGTACGGAACCTGACATGAAGACTGAATTCAGACTGCATATTCAACGGGCAAGCATTCAATATGCATTTAATGCAAATACCAAATCCATGCAAGGACGGCTGCTGCATGAAGATATGTTTGTTTGAAGCCACTCTACATAGATGACTCGAAGGCTATCTCTCCAACGGATAGTTTTTCAAATCACCTATAAATACAGAAGACCTTGATCCCATTCAAGGTTACGGGACATTTCCAAGCCAGAAATTACTCAAACTCTCAAGCATTCAAAAGCATTCAACCATTAAGAGAAGCACTCGAAACCTTCTAAATTTCCCAAGTGTTTCTCAGCAATTGAGAGTTATTCTGTATTCCAAGAGCTAATTAGAATTATCTTAAGCTTAGAGAGATTATCCAATCCTTAGCATAGCTTTGCCTTGTAAGGATAATCTCAACTTAGTTGGAATCCAAACTGAAACCAAAACCCTAAGTTAGGCTTGTTGGGAGTAAGTCAGTTAGAGTGTTAGTAAGTGGAGTTGTATTGATCAGTGAGGATAGCTGGTCTTGGTGCACCTTGGCACGTTAAAATCAAGAATCCCTTGAGTGGATTTCCTGTTAAGTCAGGCCGTGGACGTAGGAGCTTGAGTCTCTGAACCACGTTAAACTCCTTGTGTTCTTACTGCTTTGATATTGTGCATACTTGCTATATTACTTGTTCATTCATTGCATTCAAGTTTATCAGGTCTGAATCAATCAGGCTGATCTTCAAAAGAGCACTGCCCTACTAAACACTTTTCAGATTTGAGTAAAACAAGTTTTTCAGAAAGCAAACTAAACAAGACTTTAAACTTTCAGGGCTCAAACATTTCCGCACTGAACTTGAACTGATAGTTAGCCAACTGACCCGCACCAAGTGTAGTCAGTAGGTATATTATCAGCTCCTAGTTCTTTACCACTCTGAGTAAAGGGGACTCAGTCAGTTATAAGTTTGAAAAATTGGTATACGTGTATTCCCCCCCCCCCATACATGTATTCCTCTGTCTTGTACCGGGACCAACAGGTTGCAAGGGTTCCACTCATCACCAACACCAAGATGGAACCTGATGAAGATGGTGGGTCAGTAGATCAAACTCACTACAGAGCAATCATTGGATCTCTACTGTATCTCACAGCAAGCAGGCCTGATATCACATTTGCTGTTGGAATATGTGCAAGATATCAAGCTAACCCAAAGAAAAGTCATCTGGAAGCTGCTAAAAGAATTCTCAAATATCTTAAGGGTACTGTGAATATGGGATTATGGTATCCCTCAGATGACAATCTGGAACTCACTGGATACTCTGATGCAGACTATGGAGGTTGCAGAATTGATAGGAAATCAATCTCTGGCACTTGTTAATTCTTGTGAAGTAAGCTGATCTCTTGGTTTTCCAAGAAACAAAATTCAGTAGCCACAAGCACTACTGAAGCTGAATATATGGCAGCTGGAAGTTGTTGTGCTCAAATTCTATGGCTAAGACAACAACTGAGAGACTACAACATCCTTGCTAATGAAGTTCCTATTTTATGTGACAACAATAGTGCAATTGCTATTTCAGAAAATTCATTTCTCCACACAAGATGCAAACATGTGGATATAAGGCATCATTTCATTAGAGATCATGTGGAAAAGAAGGATATCAAAATGCTCAAGATCCACAGTGACAAACAAAAGACAAATATTTTCACTAAACCTTTGGCAGAAGCAAGGTTTCAAGAATTGTCAGTAGAGCTTGGACTTCTGGACCCAGGAGAGTAAGAAGGAAGTCCTATCAAAATCTCAGAAGAGATGTTTTCAAATCAGTTAAGGTATGACTTCAATTGCGTCAATACTCTCAGGGGGACTACTATTCTCAGAAGAGGTTCGATCTCAGTCGAGGTCAATGATCCTAACTCATGTTATTTTTCAAAAACTGAATGCCTCTTAGTTTTTAAAATTAAATTCTTGTCCAAAAATGGTAATGAGTACTTTTTGCGAAATTAAATCTTTTTACACTATTTTTGAAAAGATTTTGATTAAGGGAACATTAAATGCGCGCTGTACAACCAGTATTACCTTTTTCAGTTTCCTATCTCACGCGCCTTAAAAGTCGGATGATGTGACCTTCCGTCTACCAACTCTTTTAATCCCCACCTTTAAATTTAGGCGGTTCTTTTCTAACCGTCAAGATTTCTCAATAACTCCCCACAAACTTTTCAACTATCCACGATCACATCTGACCCAACCCTAGCCGTTGATTAAACCTTCAATCTCACAATTCATTTCTCATATAAAAGACCCTAAAATCATTCCTTAGAACCTTTTCGAACACTCTTTCAAGCAAATACTCACTATCTGTCTGCGAAATTTTCTCAATCCTCTCTAAATAAAAAATGGCTAGAGTAAATCTAGGTTTTCTTACCAACAAAGACAACATCTGGTATGAACCTATTGTTGTTTTTAACAACCCAGAAATTCAGCCCAGACCAGAGTTTAGGCATATTAAGGAGGCCCTGGACATGGTCAATGTTGGTCCCAAAAAGGTTATCTAGCGGAAAGCGTTTTTAAGTTTATTTTAATGAAAACCCAATTTATGAATTAAGTACTAAAATTTAAAGTGCAGAAATCTAAATTGCAGAAAAGTAGAGAACACCGGATTTATAGTGGTTCGGACCAACTTGTCCTACGTCCACTCTCCCTTTCTTCAAAGGGGTCTTTCTCACTCTCCAACTTTCTCACGAACCACTGGAATTGGGAAGTACCAACTCCTTTTTACAACTTACAACCACCTTATCTAACAAGATGAACAGGTTGAGTAATAATCCAACTAAACTCCTAATAGAGTGTATGTAAACTTGTATAAACAGGTTGAGTGATTGGAAGAGTTCGTGTGTTCTATTGTGTGCTCTCGCGCGACTCTTGTATATTGAACTAATCCAAGCACTCCTATTTATAGTTGTAGGAATTAACTAGCCGTTGGGAACTAGCAATTCAAACAACCATAATTGGAGGGATATAATCAATCAAAGATTGATTATATGATTGATTAGTTGACTTTCAATCAAGCAATCAATCAATCAGATCCTCCATCAGTTGACTCTCTAGATTGCCTTCTTCTCCATCATGAATTTCCAAAGTCTTCTTGTCTCCAGATTACTAAGATGCTTCTGGTAGGTGAACTAATCCGTCTCTCTCATCTGGTCTGGTCTGGGGTCTTCTGGTCCTTATCTGGGAGAGGTCTTCTGGGGAGTCCTCTGGTGAAGTCCTCTGGTGGGGTCTTCTGGTGACTCCTCTGGTCCAAGCTCATCTGGTCAGACTCCTCTGGACCTCATCTGCTCTGGCGACTCGTCTGCTCTGGTGACTCTTCTACTCTGGACATCTCATCTGGTCACCTCTCATCTAGTCACCTCATCTGGTACCTTCTCTGGTCACCTTCTCTGGTCACCTTCTCTGGTACCTTCTCTGGTACCTTCTCTGGTCAGCACAGATTTCTTCCCCCTTAACCAAAGACATATTCTAGACCTAGACTAATCTGTAGCTGACTAACAGGTTCAGCTAGTCCTATTATGAGTTCTTGTTTTAACATCTTCAAAACATCTAATCTATATCCTAACAATTTCCCCCTTTTTGATGATGTTAAAACTGGAAGAACTTAAAATAAAACAAGACAAGAAAATATTGAAATAACAAAATAAAGAATCTAGCAGGCTGGATCAACTGATCTTCCCCCTCAAAGTATGCTCAGCTGATATTGGGGCAAAATATCAGTTGGTCTTCTTGTGTATCTGCAGGCAATCAAGTTTTTGGTACCCTACTGGGTCCAGGGGGGTTAGCACAATATTTAGGAAGCCACAAGAATAGATCATCCCTTTTTGGATCAGGTGATCTTATCTTTCTTCCATATATATCAACAAAAACACATTGAACATAAGAAGCTTCGACATGGTTATTTCTTCTAGAGGCTCTTCTTCTCTTATTAGCTTGTCCAGTAGAAGGAATAACTTGTCTTAAAGCAACAGACTTGCAATTCTTTTGATAAGGATAAGTTTTACTAGAACCATCAAAGGTTCCAACTGGTCTGGCAGATGACTTGAAAGTCCTCTGCAGGTGAGTAGAAGTCATCTGGTTCTGCCTCTTTTGAGAAGATCCAGACTGTTTTCTACTCTGCTGGCCTGGCTGAGGTCTTTTATTCTGGGTATAACCCTTCTTAAAATTCCTCCTCTGCCTTTTGGGTTTTTGAGTTTTAGGACTCATCTGCCCATTAGGCTGAGTTGCCTGGTCAGCTGGCCTTTTACCCTTATCAATGAAATTACTAGACTGTTCTTCTTTCTGATCAGGTGAGGATTCAGGTTTGGTATAACCAAGGCCTGTCTTATCATGCTCTCTTTGAGATGAGGCAGCTATGTGTGACACAACATTGTTTGTTGTAGTCAGCTGCTCCACTCTCATCTTGAGCTTGTCCTCACTATCTTTTACAATTTCGTTTTGATGGAAGAGTTCATCGAACTTAGCTTTCAGCAGAGTATATTCATTATCTTTCTCAATGTTTTCAACAAGCAACTTTTCTATCAGCTTAGTTTGTTCATCACATATGGTTTTCAAGTCAGTGGACTCTTCTACCAGTGTTTGAACTTGTTCAGCTGGTAGATCAGTTGGGTTGCCTAAACATTGTGAAAGCCTCTGATTTTCTGCTTTCAACTTTGTGTTCTCATCTTCCAACTTTTGACAAAGTTGTATAGATTTTTGGAGATCTAATAGCAAATTTTGCGTAAAAGACTCCTCTGATTGTTCAGAAAAAGAAGAATGAGAAGAAGAAGAGGGAGTTCTATTACATACCTCATTTGTCACAAGACAGACCTCTTCGTCTGGTCCAAAGTTAGATGATGAACCAGAAGTGGATACCTCATCTTCCTCATCTGCTAAGCTTCTTTTGGAGTATCTCCTGGTGTCTCTTCTACTGCATCTCTTTGAGCCCATTTCTGCAAAATTTGTTAGCACAACAAATATTTGGGTTTTCAAAAAAATGGATCTGCCCTGGTGACCACCAAAATAATTTCAAAACAGTGGTCTGTAGGACACACTTCTCTGATACCACTTGTTGGTCCCAAAAAGGTTATCTAGCGGAAAGCGTTTTTAAGTTTATTTTAATGAAAACCCAATTTATGAATTAAGTACTAAAATTTAAAGTGCAGAAATCTAAATTGCAGAAAAGTAGAGAACACCGGATTTATAGTGGTTCGGACCAACTTGTCCTACGTCCACTCTCCCTTTCTTCAAAGGGGTCTTTCTCACTCTCCAACTTTCTCACGAACCACTGGAATTGGGAAGTATCAGCTCCTTTTTACAACTTACAACAACCTTATCTAACAAGATGAACAGGTTGAGTAATAATCCAACTAAACTCCTAATAGAGTGTATGTAAACTTGTATAAACAGGTTGAGTGATTGGAAGAGTTCGTGTGTTCTATTGTGTGCTCTCGCGCGACTCTTGTATATTGAACTAATCCAAGCACTCCTATTTATAATTGTAGGAATTAACTAGCCGTTGGGAACTAGCAATTCAAACAACCATAATTGGAGGGATATAATCAATCAAAGATTGATTATATGATTGATTAGTTGACTTTCAATCAAGCAATCAATCAATCAGATCCTCCATCAGTTGACTCTCTAGATTGCCTTCTTCTCCATCATGAATTTCCAAAGTCTTATTGTCTCCAGATTACTAAGATGCTTCTGGTAGGTGAACTAATCCGTCTCCCTCATCTGGTCTGGTCTGGGGTCTTCTGGTCCTCATCTGGGAGAGGTCTTCTGGGGAGTCCTCTGGTGAAGTCCTCTGGTGGGGTCTTCTGGTGACTCCTCTGGTCCAAGCTCATTTGGTCAGATTCCTCTGGTCAGACTCCTCTGGACCTCATCTGCTCTGGCGACTCTTCTGCTCTGGTGACTCTTCTTCTCTGGACATCTCATCTGGTCACCTCTCATCTGGTCACCTCATCTGGTACCTTCTCTGGTCACCTTCTCTGGTCACCTTCTCTGGTACCTTCTCTGGTCAGCACAGATTTCTTCCCCCTTAACCAAAGACCTATTCTAGACCTAGACTAATCTGTAGCTGACTAACAGGTTCAGCTAGTCCTATTATGAGTTCTTGTTTTAACATCTTCAAAACATCTAATCTATATCCTAACAATTTCCCCCTTTTTGATGATGTTAAAACTGGAAGAACTTAAAATAAAACAAGACAAGAAAATATTGAAATAACAAAATAAAGAATCTAGCAGGCTGGGTCAACTGATCTTCCCCCTCAAAGTATGCTCAGCTGATATTGGGGCAAAATATCAGTTGGTCTTCTTGTGTATCTGCAGGCAATCAAGTTTTTGGTACCCTACTGGGTCCAGGGGGTTAGCACAATATTTAGGAAGCCACAAGAATAGATCATCCCTTTTTGGATCAGGTGATCTTATCTTTCTTCCATATATATCAACAAAAACACATTGAACATAAGAAGCTTCGACATGGTTATTTCTTCTAGAGGCTCTTCTTCTCTTATTAGCTTGTCCAGTAGAAGGAATAACTTGTCTTAAAGCAACAGACTTGCAATTCTTTTGATAAGGATAAGTTTTACTAGAACCATCAAAGGTTCCAACTGGTCTGGCAGATGACTTGAAAGTCCTCTGCAGGTGAGTAGAAGTCATCTGGTTCTGCCTCTTTTGAGAAGATCCAGACTGTTTTCTACTCTGCTGGCCTGGCTGAGGTCTTTTATTCTGGGTATAACCCTTCTTAAAATTCCTCCTCTGCCTTTTGGGTTTTTGAGTTTTAGGACTCATCTGCCCATTAGGCTGAGTTGCCTGGTCAGCTGGCCTTTTACACTTATTAATGAAATTACTAGACTGTTCTTCTTTCTGATCAGGTGAGGATTCAGGTTTGGTATAACCAAGGCCTGTCTTATCATGCTCTCTTTGAGATGAGACAGCTATGTGTGACACAACATTGTTTGTTGTAGTCAGCTGCTCCACTCTCATCTTGAGCTTGTCCTCACTATCTTTTACAATTTCGTTTTGATGGAAGAGTTCATCGAACTTAGCTTTCAGCAGAGTATATTCATTATCTTTCTCAATGTTTTCAACAAGCAACTTTTCTATCAGCTTAGTTTGTTCATCACATATGGTTTTCAAGTCAGTGGACTCTTCTACCAGTGTTTGAACTTGTTCAGCTGGTAGATCAGTTGGGTTGCCTAAACATTGTGAAAGCCTCTGATTTTCTACTTTCAACTTTGTGTTCTCATCTTCCAACTTTTGACAAAGTTGTATAGATTTTTGGAGATCTAATAGCAAATTTTGCGTAAAAGACTCCTCTGATTGTTCAGAAAAAGAAGAATGAGAAGAAGAAGAGGGAGTTCTATTACATACCTCATCTGTCACAAGACAGACCTCTTCGTCTGGTCCAAAGTTAGATGATGAACCAGAAGTGGATACCTCATCTTCCTCATCTGGTAAGCTTCTTTTGGAGTATCTCCTGGTGTCTCTTCTACTGCATCTCTTTGAGCCCATTTCTGCAAAATTTGTTAGCACAACAAATATTTGGGTTTTCAAAAAAATGGATCTGCCCTGGTGACCACCAAAATAATTTCAAAACAGTGGTCTGTAGAACACACTGCTCTGATACCACTTGTTGGTCCCAAAAAGGTTATCTAGCGGAAAGCGTTTTTAAGTTTATTTTAATGAAAACCCAATTTATGAATTAAGTACTAAAATTTAAAGTGCAGAAATCTAAATTGCAGAAAAGTAGAGAACACCGGATTTATAGTGGTTCGGACCAACTTGTCCTACGTCCACTCTCCCTTTCTTCAAAGGGGTCTTTCTCACTCTCCAACTTTCTCACGAACCACTGGAATTGGGAAGTACCAGCTCGTTTTTACAACTTACAACAACCTTATCTAACAAGATGAACAGGTTGAGTAATAATCCAACTAAACTCCTAATAGAGTTTATGTAAACTTGTATAAACAGGTTGAGTGATTGGAAGAGTTCGTGTGTTCTATAATGTGCTCTCGCGCGACTCTTGTATATTGAACTAATCCAAGCACTTCTATTTATAGTTGTAGGAATTAACTAGCCGTTGGGAACTAGCAATTCAAACAACCATAATTGGAGGGATATAATCAATCAAAGATTGATTATATGATTGATTAGTTGACTTTCAATCAAGCAATCAATCAATCAGATCCTCCATCAGTTGACTCTCTAGATTGCCTTCTTCTCCATCATGAATTTCCAAAGTCTTCTTGTCTCCAGATTACTAAGATGCTTCTGGTAGGTGAACTAATCCGTCTCTCTCATCTGGTCTGGTCTGGGGTCTTCTGGTCCTCATCTGGGAGAGGTCTTCTGGGGAGTCCTCTGGTGAAGTCCTCTGGTGGGGTCTTCTGGTGACTCTTCTGGTCCAAGCTCATCTGGTCAGACTCCTCTGGTCAGACTCCTCTGGACCTCATCTGCTCTGGCGACTCTTCTGCTCTGGTGACTCTTCTGCTCTGGACATCTCATCTGGTCACCTCCCATCTGGTCACCTCATCTGGTACCTTCTCTGGTCACCTTCTCTGGTACCTTCTCTGGTCAGCACAGATTTCTTCCCCCTTAACCAAAGACCTATTCTAGACCTAGACTAATCTGTAGCTGACTAACAGGTTCAGCTAGTCCTATTATGAGTTCTTGTTTTAACATCTTCAAAACATCTAATCTATATCCTAACAGTCAAGGATGCCGGTTTGGAAAAATTCTTGTCTATCCACCCTGAAAATTGCTTTGATAGACAAGTACTTGAATTCTTCTTCAGTGTTTCCAACACTGATACCAAGATTAGGTCCTGCTTATTTTTTAAGAGAAAGAAGAAAGTGATGAGGGATGATACATAAATTATCGAGCACCAGAAAGTGAGGAAGGAGATGAATCTGGAGGGTGATAATCTCAAAGAGCTTTTTGGACTTCCATCTGAAGGCCCAAATCCGGATACTTGTATCACGGATAAAGAGGAGGATTGGGTCTACACGATAATGCAAAAGAAGATGAAGTACAGTCCCACAATGAACATAAATGCACTCCTTCCCGTATACAATGTTCTATGTGAAATTGTTGGGAAATTCATTTTGGCAAATCAAGGAAGCTCAGAGCAAGTGAGCAAACCCAAGTTAAGATTGATGAAGACCATTGTGGAGAGCAAGGAGAAGAGCTTCAATTGACAACTATTCTTTCTAAGAGCATTGAATAAGGAACACTTGAAATTCTACCCTGAGAAGACTCCTCAGTTGGCAAGTAAGTTGTGTTTTGCCACAAAGATCTCTTACCTCATTGAAAATATTGATGTGGGAGTGTACTGGAAGGAGGACAGAAAGTGGAGTAATTTGAAGGCACTCTTCAAATCTGGAAAGGCATTGGAGGGAAGGAAGTTGAGCATGGAGGAGGAAAGTCCAGAAGCAGCAGAGGAGGAGGAGGAGGAGGAAGCGAACCCTGCTGTGGAGAAAAAGACAAAGCTGAAGAGGAGGTTGATAAAGCTGAATGATAAGATGGCTTTACACAAGGAGGAGGAGGCAAAGAAGACCTCAAAGAAGGAAAAGAAGAGATCATCTTAGGCTATGAAGGAAGGTGCCTCAAAGAAAACCAGAATATCAAACTCTACTGATGAGTCATCTTCAGGTAACCCTGACTCATCTCCAAACATAGCATCAACTGAATCTGATTCAGATGTCCCTGCTCCTAACCCCATCAAAATAAAAAGAAAGCCCAGAACCCTATCAAAGCCAAACACATATCCATCATCTAAAAAACACCCACTGGAGGCTCTCAACAGCCTGAAAGTGGTTCCCCAAATAACACCCCATCTGAGGCATCTGCTGAGTTAATCTCAAACCAATCTGAAACCACCTCTTCAACCCCCACTGAACAAAACTTAACCCCATCTGAAACCCAAACCTCATCTGAGCCCAACCCTCCTGAAACCCAAGTTTCCCACTTAGAAACTATTCCAGAAGAACCCACAGACATCAGATCCCCTACCACTTCCCTTCCATCTGATAATGAAGAAGAGTACTCCTTTCTGGATACTCTTAAGGATGAAGTGGCTTACTCACTGGAATCTAAATATCCAGAGCTAGATGGGTACCCCACCCTGAAGGAAATGTTTTTTAGAGTAAGGCTACTTGTCCAACTGAAGGATCGGAGATTGGCTGAGATCCTCACGACAGTTGGTGGGGATAAGGTGGAGGAGTGGAAAAGGAGGAGAATGAGGTTTTATACTTCGCTGGAATGACCAAAACCAGGCTCTCTGTGATGAGAAGATTTTCCAAAGCCTGGTGATGGAAAAGATAGATGAAGTAGAGAAGACAGCTGAGGTTGAGAAGGCACCTGAGGTGGAGAAAGTGGTAGAGGAAGAGAAAGAAAAAGAAGAGGAAAGGAAGGAAGGTACTTCACCACAGCCAGGTGGTGGTGAAGTAGCCAAGGATGTATCCCCGGCAAAGGATACTGAGGCTCAAAATTTGCCAAAGGGAAGCTCAGTAGAGGTGTCTACTGAAGCTCCCCCACAACAGCCCTCAGCGGTGACTGTGGAGTCAGCTGAGGTGACTGGACAAGAAGAAGTCGAAAAAGAGAAAGAGAGAGAAAATGAGTTTGAGATCACTAAAATTGTCAGCGGGTAGATACAAGCAATCGTTCCTATAAAGGGCGAGTTGGCTGAAAAAATAAGAGTTGAAAATGAAAGAGAGAGTGAAAGTGAGAAGAGAGATGAGGAGGGAGTTCAAATGGAGGTAGATGAAAATGCTGGTTTAGGTAGTGAGAATGAGGGGGAAGGTGCTAACATTCTATCTGTTGCAGGTGTTCCATCCCCTGAAATACCCCAAGTTCAAATTCACTTAAGTCCACTGATAGATGCAGTTCAAAGACTTGAAGATGTAAAGCTTCCATCCCTCCAAACTCATTTGAGAGATGTCCAGGAGATTGTCCAGGAGGAAGTTGATGAAATGGTCATTCTATCAGACCATGCTGATGAGCTCATGGAGTCTACCACCACTTCTCTCAAGAATCTGACTCTCAAGATTGAAGACTCGCAATAAATGGTCCTCGACGTAGTTGAAGACCAGAGTGTGCTGGTGATAGAGGCACTGAAGAAGATGGAGAAGAAGGAGGAAGAGGCCAGGACACAATTTCTAAAAGACTCAGTGGATAATGTCTCCATTAACCTAAAGTCATTTGTAGAGGCTTTCTCAACGGACCTGATAGGGAAGGTTGAAGGGTTATGGAACAAGAAACTATCTGAGTTCGAGGCAAAGCATAAGGAGCTGGAAGCTAGGCTGAAGGAGGTATTGAAGAAGGCTGCTGAGAACTTTCCAACTCAAGAGAAGACAAATGTGCTTATTGATGAGAAGCTTGCACAGTTTGTCAACTTTGGACAGAATGCTGGTGCCACCTTGGAGAGAATTGAAGAAGTTGATCACTGCTCAACCCAACTCAAGGCACTTGAACATGACCAAATGAGGCTTAACATCACTGTTGCAGAGTGTATGATTAATGCCGAAAAGGGGGAAGAGTTAGTGAGTGGAAAACAGATGAAGTTGGACCCCAAAAATAAGATGGAGATAATTCTTGAGACTGATGACTTTGCAAAGAGTCAGCAGATTAAGAATACCATGAAGAAGGTGACAAAGGAAGCTCATAATTCAACTGATAAGAGGAGCAAAGGGCTAAAAGGCAAAGAAGTCCGAGAGGAGAGGGACTTAACCAAATTCAAAGAAGCTGCTGAGAAAGAGAAGAGAGAAAGAGCTGCTCAGAAGGGGGAAACAACCAAGAGCAAGGCTGCTGATGTACTCTCAGTAGAGGTAACAAAGAAGACAAGATCCTCAGGTAGGTTGGCTGCAAAGTCAACTGAAGACTCAGTTGAGGTTCTTCCAATTCTTAACACGGAACCAATCTCCTCTAAAGCCCCCAAGTCTACACCTACAAGGGTCATTAAGCTCACAGAGTTAATTAAAGAAGCTGGAGGCATGAATGAAAGAGCTCAGAGACTCTCTGCTCAACAACAAGAAATGAGAGATAAGGCTGTTGGAAAGATAGAGACCATTGCAGAGCTAGCTGAAAGGACGAGAAAGGAGAGGCTGACTACTTTTGACAAGACCACTTCCAAGAAATTCAGGAATAGTTATCAAAGGTGTGCTGCTAAGCTGAAGAAGGATAAGTTGGTACTTGCAAAGGCCAAATTCCCCAATCTTGATACTTGGGTTCCCAAGAAGCTTAATGATGCTTGGGAAAATGCCAAGAGGGAATTTGTGTACTCTTATTATGTCAGTGGAGAGTTGGGTAAAGAGAATGCACAAGACTTATTCAATGACTGGATCTTTGAGTCTTACCCAAAACTTTACCCTGATATTAATGAGGCCTGGAATGACAAGTTTCCAGACCACGCCTTGAAAGCTCCTGAACCTATTATCTACTGGCCTCCAACAGATGCAACTGGAGCAGTTGATAGAGAGTGGATTACAGATGAATGGGTATCCCTTTGTGAGCATTTTGGACTCAGGGGACATACAAAGGAAGTTATGGAAAGGAAGAATGAACTAAAGATCAGAGTCTTCAAGCAATATGGACTGGAGCCTTTATTTGAGTCTATTTAAGGTGATTAAATATTTTTTGGGCATTTGTTTATAAGTCCCAACTGTTTTTGTGTTTTGAACTTTTTGACAATAGACTTCTTGTACTTGTACTTACTCTGTCCTATGAAGAAATGAAACTCTACTGCTTTTAATGCCCAAGATAATATCTCATTATCATTTAGGCTTTTGTACTTGAATGCTTTTACATACAAAAATTCCTTTAAAATTATGTCAACTGAATAACCTCATCTGAAAGAGAATATGTAATAAGATAGGTTTCGGCATAATCAAAAAGGGGGAAATTGTTGGGAAATGGTATAGACTTAAGTTTTGACTAAGATGCCAAAAGGTTCCCTTAAGTCTTTTGTAAGTAAAGTATTCAGAAGAGTTAAAATAGAGTTAATCAGTTCAAATGTTAAGGAACTGAAGTGCATTTATTAATTTCTAGAGTGTATCCAAGAAGTGAAGAAGTCCGCTGATGAAGAAAGTCCACTGAAGATGAAGTGATCTGAAAAAATAGTCTAAGTCTTGAATGTTTTTCTAAGTACACTCACACTAAGACTAAAACCATCAGGAGAGGACAAAGATCCACTGATGTGAACTAACAACGCACATTCAATGCTAAACACATTAAAAACTGTTAGTTAATCTGGTTGGAACAAGGCAAAATGAATTTCAGAGAAGCTTACATTTAATGAAGGAATTAGAAGGTTCCCTCAGAATAGTTCCACCTTAAAGCAAGACAGGATTCTGAGCAAGCAGCCTAAGCGGCCCAATGAGAAGATGACACATAAGTGTACTTTACTGACAGCCGACCTGTCACAGACTGACAAGTACCAAAAGTCTTTCTCTAGCATTCTACAAAAAGGTGGTGAACAGGCATGGTCTTTCAGCCGTTTCTTGACAAGACTTAAAGCTTCAAATAGAGCCGTTTGAACCAATCAGATACAAGAAGACTTACTTGAGAAGATTCAAACTCCAACGGGAAGATTTTCAAGAAGGTCTATAAATACAGAAGGACGTGTTCATTACTATGCACGAGAAACTTACAAGATCAAAGCAATCTCTACATACATAACCTACTACGAAGTACTCGAAATTACATTTGTTTCCCAAGTGTATCACATTTGTAGAGAGCATACTAAACCTTTTGTAGCCGAGCTAAAAGCTATATCAAAACCTTAGAAATAGATAATCCATCCTTAAGCCTTGAGCTAAAATTGTAAGGATTATCTCACAACAGTTGGAACCAAACCCTACTCTAAACCCTACTCAGTTGTTAGGTTGAGAGTTAGTGTTAAGTGGTGTTAGTAAGCTGATTGTTGATATCAGTTTGAAAGCTGGTTTGATTTGGGAAATAGGACCTGGAATTATCCTAGTGACCGAATATCCTTAGAGAGGATTAATTTGATCAGTGCACCTTGGCAGTATAATACAAGGAATTCCAAGTAAAATGAATTCTCCTGTTTAATCAGGACAGTGGACGTAGGAGATTCATCTCTGAACCACTTTATATCTTGTGTACTTACATTCAGTTATTTCCTTAAGTGTGTGTTATTCAAACAAGTTTTTATCAAAGCAAAATGAGGTTTTCATAAGGGCTCACTTATCCGCATCTGAAAGCTAATCAGATAGTAGTTCAACTGAAAGTCTTGAACTTTCAGTGGAGCTGATATCTCAGTAAGCTTTCATAAGTAAATCTCAGCAGACTTCAAAGTCCACTGGCGATCTACTGTCTTAAGTAACCTGATAAGTTTTTAGAGAAAAGTTTGAATTTGTAACCTCAGGTGTATCCCCCCCCCTATACACCTGTTTTACTCGTTTTGGTACAAACAGGACCAATATTCCTAAATTCCTCCATAAGCTTCTTAGTCTCTTCCACTAGGTTCTCATCGTCTTCAATCGTTGTGTCTGTAGACTCCTCAACCACTTCAGCTGTAGGATTAACCTCAATTGTTGAAACCAGGTCTACAGGCACAATAACTGAAGATCTCTCGACTGTAGGATTCTCATAGTCTTGACTCTGAATGTTTCCTAATAATTGTTGAGCAAAAGCTAGGACAGGTTGTATTTTCCTTTCTTGAACTCTAGCACCTTGAAGTCGAGCCTCTCTCCTTTGAATCATCTTGGTTTCCCATTTACCAATATACCTCTGGTTTTTAGTCTGTGAGATTTTGACAATTCTTCCTGTATAGTTTTGTCCAGGGAAACACCTCCAACTGGTTTATCAAAACTACTAAGTCCAGCATTAAAAGCTTGATTTATCTCTCTCTCAAAGCTTCCTTGAATATCTTGAATATTGGGTAAAACTTTATCAAGGGCCTCTTTCTCTTCAGACTTCTCCAATAACCCCAGTAGCATCTTCCCCCTTTTTGCCATTAGCAAAATATCCAAGGAGGGTATCTATCTTTGCAGTTAGGTTAGATTCCATCTGACTGGAATTAGCAGCTAGTGATTTCATGTTTTTGTTTATTCCTTCAATAGCTTCCTTGATTTGCTTGTTGTCATCCAAAACCTTTCCTCAAGGGTCTTATTCAATTCTCCAATCATCTCATCCTTCTGTTTTAGCTCTTTCTTCATGGTCAAATGCATACTGACAAGATTCTCAATAGATTCTTTGAATTTCTCCTGAATCTGCAGTTTTTCTTCTTATGCTTTCTCAAAAAGCTTGGTCAAAATATCTTGAATTCCATCCTTGATCCTTTTAGAAATAATGTGCTCTGGAATTCTCCTTAATTCATCCTTGATGTTCTTTGACATTTCCTCCACAGTAGTTTCAATGATGGTCACTTTCTTCAAAATTTCTTCATTATTCACAGTTTCCTCTTCAAGTATGTCTTCCTCTTCACCTTCAGAAATTCTTAGAACAATTTCAGATTTTTCTTCATCTTCAATTAACTTCTGTCTCTTAGGGTCAGTCTTGGAAGGGGCAGGGGTCTTCCTTTTCAGATTTAAAGGTGTAGGCACATCTGGTGTAGCCAACTCCTTTAAGTGATCATCAAAATCTTTCTCCGTCATAGTCTCTTCACCTAAAGGTGTAGATGGGTCAGCAGAGTCTAAAACAATGAAGGCAGATTGAACTTTAAAAGTCTCTAAGTCCTTCCCTAAATTGCTTCAAATGAAACATTTGCAATAGCCTGGCCTACTTGAGGTGGTAACCTCCATCACCAGCATAATCATCATCATCATCATTTCCTCCTTTCTTTGAATCATCTGGTTTGCAGGGAGACTTATAATCCTTCTTGGCATCCATTCCATCTTCTTTTTCCTCAGTTT
The DNA here is from genome assembly GCA_947034835.1 of Ballota nigra. NCBI lineage: Eukaryota > Viridiplantae > Streptophyta > Magnoliopsida > Lamiales > Lamiaceae > Ballota > Ballota nigra. The sequence continues at coordinate 75,614,138 of OX344726.1, forward strand.
CTTTCTCAATAGGAAATCCAGCTTGAGCAGCAATTTGTAATCCTTCTACTAAAGTGTTGAGGTTAGATAAGTCTTCCATAGGAGGACTAGGTGGCACAGCTGAGCTTCCACCTAAATCTTCATTATGAGGCATGTCTTCCTCATCTGAGCTCTCTTCATCTCCAGCCGTAGACAAAAGTTCTACTCCAGGAATTATAGCTTTGTCATCTGGCTCATTGGCAAGAACTATTCTTAGAGCCTCAGCTGTAGATTTACTCAAAGGTTTTCCTCTAGGGTGTTCAAACACCACTTCTTTCCCTTTTCCCTTCTTAGCTTCTAGGGACTTTCTTTCCTCAATCTGCTTTTTTTTCATCTCAGCTATCTTCTTGAAAAAGAACTTATTGTCCAAAAGTTCCTCAATGTTTGAAGTATTACTCTATTCTTGAATCCAAATGAACTCTTCTGCCTCTTTCTTTTAGAATATCCAGCTTGTTCCTGAGATCTCTCCATTCCTCATATCTTTGCAGTTGTTGAACATGCTCTGCAGATAACTGTTCATCATCTAACATAATATTTCCAGATTCTGCATCCACTAACTCCTTCATTCTCTCTTCAATGTCTCTTACTGGCAACTCTGCAGTTGAAGAGATCATGATGTCTTGAGTCTTCTTAGGAACATTTTCCTTTTCTCCATCAGCCTTAGCTACAGTTTCTAAGTCTGCATCCGTAGTCTTAGTCATCTGAGCTGTAGATTTTGTAGCTTCTTTTGAATGTCTTCTTTTCCTCCTTATTTCCTTAGAAATTTCTTTGTTGTTGAGAATAACAGTATCATCTTCATCGTCAACCAACTCCAGCTTTCTCTTAGCTTTAGATTTGTAATGATGAACAACAGGGGGCTTTGAGGTTTCGACTACTTTGGACTTCTTTTGTTTCTTCTTAGCAATCAATGGTGCATCTGCAACACCTCTTTTGAACTTTCCTAACCCAATAATCCTGTGCACTAATATGGGTATAGGACCTCAAGTTTGAAACAATGGAATACCAAGGTGTTTCAAGATATAGTTCAAGAACAATCCAAATCCTTTAGTATTACCAGTTTTTGACACATTATAGGAAATCCTATTGAACATCAACGAGCTTACATCTACCTTAACTCCTTTATCAAATGAAATCATTAAATCCCAGGCAATCTCAGGACCATCATCATGGTTACCTGTCCTATTGAGAAGGGATTTGTCCATTACCTCATAAAGATAGACGTACTCCTTTGGAAGCTGGTTCTTCTTAAAATGTCTACTCCAGTTCTCAGGTAGATCCAACCCACCAGTGAACTTGTTGTAATACACGATGTATTCATCCTTGAAGTCGAATTTAGTGAAGTGAAGTCCTTCATGTGGTATCTTCAAAGCTTCACTTATGACTCTGATAGTGATCTTGACATCAACTCCATCAATTTTGGCAGTGATATAGTTCTTTCCTTCCGTGTATGATGCAGTTTTATAAAAATTTTGAGGTAGAACATCATCATAACCTTCGGGTCTGTTGGTTAGAACATATTCTAAGCCTTGGGTTTTGATGCGTCAAAAAATGTAAGCCATTACTTCGGATTTATCAAGAGCTTCGATTAGGGCATTGAAATCGAACAGGGATCCGAAGAGTATCTTCATGATATTTGGTGTTTTAGAAATGAAGTAAGCATTGGGTTCAAAGTTTTGCATTTTAGAATGTGAAAGGGGTTCAAGCGAAAATGATCCGACTTTGTGCTAAGGGGTCGTATTTATACTTGCACAAAGCTCAAGGAAAAAGTTAACGTTGAGAAAATGATTTTTCCTATTATTTTGGAAATCAACCTTCTAAAATGTTTGGAGTATTTACTCACTTAAAAGATCAACGACTTAAAAGTGAAATAAATAAAATTCAATTTTGAAAGTCAATGTATAAATGTACACTGTCATGTACACTTTTATCAGTTAAATCCTGGAACAATAAATCCATAAATATTGTGTACAGTCAAGTACAAATGTTTGGAATTTAGTAGTGTACGCATTTAATAGCTAAGAATGTACAGTTTGAAGTTTGTAGTTTGAATTCTTCAGTTAGAATAATCTGTAGTTAATTAAAGTTTGCATCTGTAAACTTAAGTCTGCAACTGCATCCTTTAAGTTTACATTTGAATAACTTTTTATAACTTTTTGACTTTCTATTGAAAATTTTCATCTGTATACATCATTCTTGAGTGAGTTCCTCATAACTCTAACATTCCTAGTTCTCCTCTCAAAGTAGAGAATCTTGATTCACATAGGGGCTTGGTAAAGATATCTGCAAGATTAAGATCTGTATGGATCTTTTCCATTTTGATATCTTTCTTTTCAATATGATCTCTAATAAAGTGATATTCACATCAATATGCTTTGATCTTGGGTGCAGAACATGATTTTGTGTAATAGCAATGGCACTTGTATTGTCACAAAATATAGTAGTGTTCTTTGACTCAATATCATAATCCTTTAGTTGGTATTGCATCCACAAAATTTGTGCACAACAACATCCTGCAGCAATATATTCTGCTTCAGCTGTAGATAGTGCAATAGAATTTTATTTCTTGCTATGCCAAGAGACTAGTCTTTGTCCAAGAAATTGACATATCCCACTAGTACTCTTTCTGTCAACTTTACATCCAGCAAAATCTGAGTCTGTGTAACCTTTAAGTTCTATTCTACCCTCTTTTGAATACCATAATCCAAGATTTTGGGTAGACTTAATGTACTTGATTATCTTTTTCACAGCATTCAAGTGTGATTCCTTGGGGCTGACTTGGAATCTAGCACATACACCCACATCAAACATGATATCTGGTCTGCTAGCTGTAAGGTAGAGCAAAGATCCAATCAATCTTCTATACAATGTAACATCCACACTCTTTCCATTTTCATCTTTATCCAATAGGGTTGATTGGGACATAGGAATAAATGTAGGCTTTGAACAACTCATTCCAAACTTTTTGATCAGTTCTTGAGTGTATTTGGCCTGATTTATGAAAATTCCCTTGTCCATTTGCTTAACTTGCAGTCCTAAAAAGAAATTTAGATTTCCCATCATGCTCATCTCAAACTTTTCTTGCATGAGATGTGAAAATTTCCTACATAATTCTTCATTAGTTGATCCAAAGATAATGTCATCAACATAAATCTGAACTAGTAAGATGTCTTCACCATGTTTGAGTCTAAATAGGGTCTTATCCACCATTCCTTTCTTGAAACCATTCTTGATCAAATGATCACATAATGTATCATACCATGCTCTGGGGGCTTGCTTTAATCCGTATAAAGCTTTTCTTTGTCTGTAAACTTTGTCTCCATCTGTAGAGTCTTCAAAACCAAGAGGTTGCTCTACATAAACTTCTTCTGACAAAAGTCCATTAAAAATGCACTCTTTACATCCATTTGATATACAGTAAATTTCATATGAGCAGCATAGGCTAAAAATATCCTAATTGCCTTTAGTCTTGCAACTGGTGCAAATGATTCATTAAAATCAATTCCCTCAGCTTGACAGTATCCTTGTGCTACAAGTCTGGCCTCATTTCTTGTAACAACTCCTTCTTCATCAAGCTTTTTCTTAAATACCCATCTTGTACCAACAACTTTTTGGAGCCTTGGTCTGGGAACTAATTCCCAAACTTGATTTCTTTCAAATCCATTAAGTTCTTCTTGCATGGCAAGTATCCAATTGACATCCATAAGAGCTTCTTCTATGTTTGATGTTTCTATTTCAGATAGAAAACTTGCAAACATAGCTTCATGCTGTTATCTTCTAGTCTTTACTTTATCAGTAACTTCTCCAATAACTTGTTCAGGGGGATGGTTTTTAAGCCATTTCATATTTAGAGGGTCATGGATAATATTCTGTTCAGCTGTAGAGTTATTAACTATAGATTAATTTAATTCTCTAGTCAACTCTTCTACTGAAGGAATACTACCTTGATTTTCTTGACATGTTTCATTCAAGTGTTCTTCAGTCCTTGGCAACTCTTTAGAAGATTCTCTATTGCCTTGTTCAGTTACTCCTACTAGAATTTCAATTGTTACATATGGCTGTAGAATTCTATATGTAGAGTTTTCTCCTTTCTGCAGATATTTAATGATATTTTGATTTTCTCTGTCTGCAATATGTGGTTCATCAAACACAACGTGTGTAGATTCTTCCATAAGCATAATCTTCTTATTAAATACTCTAAACGTTTTGCTTACTATTAAATATCCAAGAAAGAATCCTTCATCTGCTTTAGGGTCAAATGTCTCTAGATAATCTTTCCCATTATTCAAAATGTAGCATTTGCATCCGAAGATATAAAAATAAGATATATTGGGACTAAATCCTTTCCATAATTCATAAGGTGTCTCAGAATGTGTCTTGTTAATTAAACACCTGTTTTGTGTGTAACAAGCAGTGTTGGTAGCTTCATCCTAAAACCTTTTAGGTAAATGAGCTTCCACTAACATGGTTCTAACAACTTCTTTCAGAGTTCTATTCTTTCTTTCAGTCACACCATTTTGTTGAGGTGTCCTGGCTGCAGAGTATTCATGATGAATTCCATGGAGAGAACAAAACTCCCCAATAATTGGTTTGTAAATTCAGTTCCTATATCAGATCTGATTTTTACAATCTTCAAGCCTTTCTCATTTTGAATCTTTCTCATGAGTTCAGGCAGTCTCTGTAGAGTCTCACTCTTTTTCCTTAGGAACACAGTCTAAGTGAATCTTGGGTAATCATCTACAACTACTAGAGTATACTTTTTCCAACTAATGCTAACTGGTTCTATGGGTCTAAAGAGATCCATATGAAGCAGTTCTAGTACCTTGTTTGAGCCATCAAAGATCTTATTCTTAAAAGTCTTCTTTGTTTGCTTACCCTTTTGGCATGCATCACAAAGATGATCTTTCTCAAATTTTGTCTCTGGTAGGCCTCTTACAAGTTGATTCTTCACAAGATCCTTCATGGTTTTGAAATTTATGTGATTCAGTCTCTTATGCCAAAGCCAGGTTGTATTTGTAGAGTTGTTGGCAATAAAGCAAACATTCTCTTCAGCTGAGCTCCATTCAACTATATACACATTTCCTTTCCTAGTACCACAAAGTTTGACTTGTTTGGTTTCAGCATTTTTGATCATACATGACTTAGGTGTAAAGTCTACAATGTAGCCTTTGTCACAAAATTGACTTACACTAAGCAAGTTATGCTTCAATCCATCCATAAGATATACATCATTGATCTGAAAATTTCCTCTCCTTATTGAACCAGAACCTTTGGCAGTTCCACTGGCATTATCACCAAAAACTACTCTAGGTCCATTTAGTTCTCTAAGGTTGGAAAGTGCTTCTTTATTACCTGTCATATGTCTTGCACAATCACTATCAATCTACCATATCTCTTTTGGAGTGGTGGTCAAATGTCCCTGCAATAAGTGAAAGATTAGTTTCTAGGTATCCAGAGATTTAGATCTCCCCCAGTGACATTCTTAACCACCCAAATTGGTTTTGAAGTAGTTGGTCTCTTGCTTTTCTTGTAGGGAACTTCCTGAGCAACTCTCTTGTCATCTATGGACTTCTTTCCATTCCAGAATTTGTTAAAATTTTCTTTTCTTTTGAAGTCTACAGTTGCTTCCGGCTGCACAGTTGTTATCTGTAAAGTTTGACTCAAAGTTTCTTCTTTACAGATTATTGTGATCTTATCTGTGTACAAGTTGATCTTTTCCTCTAGATGTTCGTTACTTTCATACTTTCCTTAGATAATGTCAATAATCTCCTTTTGTTTCTCATTAGATAGATTTTTGACTAATATTTGGACAGTTGGTTCCTCAAGTTCTTGTAGTAGAATGCTTTCTCTCTCGAACTCTTGTTGTTGATTTACAAAGGTAGGAACAGATTTTTCAAGATATTCCATCCAATCACATGGATTGTAGCCAATGCCTGTCATATCTCCAGAAGTTCTTTGTTGTAAAAGCATTGCTTTTAACTTTCTAGAGGATTTACCATAGCATTCCAATCTTTTAATGAAATAATCTCTCTCAGCTTCAACATTTTGAATAATGTTGTCTTTCTTTGCAACTTCATTCTTGAGATATATGCAGTTAGCAATTCTGCAGGTAGCTTCTTCAAAGTGTTCTTCATGACTCATCTTTAGATAATCAAATTCTTCTTGCAAGTCATTCATTGAGGATAACTTGTGTTTGCTTTCACAAGTTTCAACAAGCAATTCCTCAATTCTTTGCTTAAGCTTCTGATTTTCTATTAAGAGTTCATCATAATCACTTCTTATGTGAAGAAGTTCTTCAAAACCTTTTTGGAGCAAGTGAATCATATCACTGGAAGAATCCTTTTCAGTTAAAGAACTGGATGAGGATTATACCTCTTCATCCTTGCCATAAGACAAATTAGTGCTTCATTATCCTCAGAATCTGTGGATTCACACTCTACAGTTGGGTGAGAAGAAGAAGAGGGACTTTCTTCCCGAGTCTTTTCAAACTCGGATAGTAGTGCTTTTATTCTTTCTTTATCCAACTTTTCTTCTTTTCCAGTCTTACAGCTTTCTCCTCTTCAGTATACTTCTTTGCTTCAGGATATGGGCAGTCTTTGATGAAATGTCCAGGTTTCCTGCAATTATAACAAAGATGGTTGGAGTTAGCAGTTGGTTTACTTGACTTACCTTCTTGTTTAGGTGAATTCTTCTTCCAGTTGGCTCTCTTGGCAAATTTCTTGAATTGCATGATTAGGAGAGCCATCTCATCACTTTCTGAGTCTGATTCTGCAGTTGGATTAGACACTGCAGCTACAAGAGCTGTAACTTTTGAGCTAGTTGAGTCCTTGTCTTTCCTCCTGTCAATATCAAATTCAAAGGCTTTGAGGTCAGAAAAAAAATTCAAATGTAGACACTGTGGATAGATCCTTAGATTCTCTCATAGCAACCACTTTCATATCCCATTCAGATGGTAAGACTCTTAGAACTTTCACGTTCTTTCCCTTTGAGAGTATTCTTTTCCAAGTAGTTCAAGCTCATTGAGTATTTCAATGAATCTTGAATCAAACTTTTCAAGAGTTCCTCCAGATTTCATCTTGAAGTTCTCAAATTTTTGGACAGCTATCATGAGCTTGTTCTCTTTAATTTGATCAGTCCCTTCACAGATCATCTCAAGTTTCTCCCATATCTCTTTAGCAGTTTTGCAACTTTTTATCTTGCTGAACACAATTTTATCTAGAGAATGATAAATAGTGTTTCTTGCAACATTGTCGAGGTTTGCTCTCCTCTTGTCTTCATCTGTCCACTCCTTCTTAGGCTTTGGAACATTGTCTTCACCAGTCTGATCTCCTGCAGTGTTGACATTTTTTTATCACAATTGGACCATCCTCAATTATGGACCACATCTCATCATTCATAGCAGATAGATGTGCTTGCATCCTTATCTTCCAATCATCATATTCATCTGTAGAAAACATAGGCACTTTAGATTTCATCATTTTAGGAGCCATAGAGAAATCTAGATGCAATTTTTCAAAAATACTTTTGGATCTGGCTTGAAAACTTTTGAAAACTTGGTCAAAATAGTGGCAAGCCAACTGCTCTGATACCACTTGTTGGTCCCAAGAGGTGTATCAAGGTCTAGAGGGGGAGGGGGTGAATAGACCTTGATTTTAAAAATGGATTTTATAACTTTTAAACTATACAGTTTAAACTCTGCAGCTGTAGAGTTGTAAAACTAAAGTTTGCAGTTGTAGACTTGTTAAAAACAAAGTCTGTAAGTTTCAAACACTTATCAAAGTTAGTGTTGTAATACTTTTGAGTATTTTAACACTTTGTGCAGCGGAAATAAGTAAAGTGTGTGAGGTGAAAAATCAAACAACCAAATTATGAAAGATATGAATGATGCACTAAGAAATGAAATAAATAAGTATGAAGATGCAGGAATTTAAATAGAAGGTAATAGAGAGAGTTTATAGTGGTTTAGAGGTGTTGTAATCCTCCTACGTCCACTGTTACACCATGAAGGTGCCAAATTCACTAAGAATATTCACTTAGACACAAAGTTGTTCCCCCTAAGACTTAGAATCTTCACTCAGAATACTCTAATCTAGGTTGAAACACAAAACTCACCCAGAACTACTCTCAATCTCACTTAGAACAACACACTCACTAAGAATGATATCCACACTAAGTGGAATACAAATGTAAATGTATAGTGAGGGAACAACAACGAAAGATACAACACAAATTCCTAGCCTCTAAGTCCTAAAACTTCTAATTCTTGAAGAACTGTAGACTTTTTTAGAACTGTACACTTTGTGCAGGTTTGCTTGAGAGCTTGGGGTTGTTGTTGTTCGTCCTCTGAGGTCTCCTCTCCTGTTTATAGGAGTCTTGAGGGGTCCTCTAGCTGTTGGAGGGATTCAAAATTTTGAAATATTTTCACCTCCGGCTTTGACTTCAGCTAATAAAAGCTTCTTGTCATGTAGCCATGTCCTCAAATAGTACAAGTTGTCTTTTGGTGATGACTACTCAAAGAGCTTTTAATCACTGAGGCACTTGTCTCTACTGGCTAGTAATTAGCTCTGATAAACACTGAGATATTTTAAACTAGGTGAGTGAGTGTACATATTGTACTGCACTATTAGTCCTTCTAGTCTCAAGTTTACAGCTTGTAGTCTCTAACTCTGCAGATGTAGACTCTTCGGCTGTGGACTTGTCTTCAACTTTGCAGATGTAGACTTGTCTTGAAAATAGTTGTAGGGTCTTCATCTAATATTTGCAGATGTAGACTTTCATCTTTTAAACTCTTCATTTCTCTTAGTACCTGCAATGTTAGTTTTCACAATACACATATATGTTTTGACATTATCAAAATCAAACAAGAAAATTCTTAGGACAAAAATATCCTAACAGAGGATGAATTGTTCTAACGATGGTTGCATTGCTAGTTTCATGCCCTAATTTTGAAATAGAAGTCGACAACAAGTGGTTGTTGGTGGAGGAATATAAGAGTCGTTGAAGAGTATAAATGTAGGAGGGTACATGTGTAATCAAAATAGAGTAGTGATTTCTTTATTTAGGAGATAAGGTAATAGTTTTGTTCTAATGAACCATCATAATTACACTAATTTTTAATATCATTTGCATCATTATTGAAAACAAAATCTTCAGCTCAAAATAGAAATTAACTTTCTAACGTCATCTATTTCTAAGTTTGTTATAAAAACTTAAAAGTTATATTATTGTTGATTTAATGATCATTTACTGTTATTAGTTTGTGAAAAACTGAAAGGCCTTACGAAAACACGTTCTACTAACTTTTCATTTTCATCTTACTATATTAAATATAAAAATTTAAGCACAATTTTCATTGGTATTTGTGAGGCTCAACAGGTTTTGTTCCTTTTTTAGAAATCCAAGTAACATTCAAGTCTTGCATCAACTTGAACAATTCCTCATGAAGCCAAAACCCTTTCATTATAATGTTGCAATTCTCATGAATAATTACATCATTCCTTGCTTTATTCCTCTCAAATTAATATGACTAACTATGGCATGACACCACCATACCACACACACTGATCTCTCATAAAATGAAGTCATAGTGGAGCTCTAACATCCATAACCGTTTAATCCATTTCACTTCAACATCACTCCTACTCCAAAATAGTTGACCGTTAAATTCTTTTGCCTATGCCAAACTAAACCTTTTTTTTATGTGCACATATGTATTCAATATATCTTCATGTAGGCAGATGAAGTTGCATCACATTTGAAATGTATCAACTACCTAAATATGAAAATGCATCTCATAAGAACTCAAGATGTGTTTGCATCAATTGGAATTTGGAATGTATTTTTCAATGATTCAAAGGTACATTTGATTTTATACTACAAAATTATAGTTGATAATAATATAAATAATTGATAATTTATTTTATGTTTTTCAACTAAAAAATAACCAACTTATAAGATATCTAAAAATATATTTATTTTTTAAAGTACATTTTATAAATAGTTTTGGAATAGTAGGTTCACACAATAGATACATTCTTAAACTAGGCTAGCTAGAGTTTCCATGTGTGAATTATATTGTGCGTTGGTCTATTGATTGATTATGTATGTTTTTAAACTCTAATTTCTTATGTTATTGTTATGTAAATTTGGATGATAAAGTTGTCTTTTGTACTTGGTTATATTAGCTTATATATGGGTTGAACTTAAACATTGGTTGGATTGTTATTCTAAAGAGTTATCTAACATGGGATTTGCTTAAGTCAGATACCCTCTCGAGTTGTTTGATATCAGTTATGCTTTATAAAACATCAAGTCTAAAATTTAATAAAATCTAATGGTTTAAATTTGATGAATTGCAACCCGTTGAGTTAATCATCTAATTTTCTATCGAGTTGCATCGAGTATTACTGAGTTGGGTCGTAATATTCCACTATTATATTAAATTTAATATTTTAAAAAATACAATTATGAATTTACAAAATTAACCTTATTTAATATAGTTTAAATTGCGTCTTCTTCATCCCTTCTTTGTTCCACACAATTCTTTCCCCTCTGTTCCACAGAGTCAGGATACCCTCCATTAAAAGACACTCAATTTCCTCAATTTCTCTTCATCTACATCATTTATTTTAATCCATGATCCGAAAATTGCCAAATCATTTACTTATTACTTTTACTTTTTTACACATTCCATTAAAAAAATCACTCTCCTCATAAAATTAAATGCATAACAATGGCTTTCATCGGAGCATCACACAGAGAAAATCTAATTGCTCAATAAGATAAATTCTCTTTACCGCTCTAATTCTAATTTCCTGTCTCAATTCTCAAATCAATTTTCTTACAAAAATCTCCGTACCACTAAAATTCTAATGTTGTGCCCCAATTCTCAAATCAAAATTTTCACATAAAGCTTGCACCGCCGGAAACTCCATCTACCGTTCGGAATTTTTTTTGTTATAGACTTCTAATGTGGAGATGATAAGATGATTGTGTTCCCGGTAATTTCATCATATATTCAATTGAATTAGGAAGATTACCAGGATTTTCTCAATTATCCAGACTGACAGTGTGAGTGGTGATAGGCGGTAAGACTGATGTCCGGTGCGACAGTGGCGATAGATGGTGGAAGAAGCGGTGTAAGCGGCGGAGGCAACCTGTGAGATTGGTAACGTCGGGAGCAGCCGCGATGTGTGGGGGAGTGGTTGCGGCCTGTGAGATTGGAGGCGGCAAGAGCGGGTGGCGGTGGTGGCATTGGCGCCGGATGGGAGAGTGGCGGTGGTGGCGCCGGCGCCGAACGTGGAGTGACAGTGGAAGAGCTTTTTTTCCATTTTTGATTTGTGGATCTAAAACTGCAAATAGTTTTATTAGGTCTCAGTTTTTTATGGACGGAGGTTTAATTAAAATTAATTAATTCATTTATCTCAATTAGTTTTCCTAGATTTGAATTAATGTATGAATAATGATAATTTATATAATTTTATTTAAAAAGGGTATAACAGTAAATTAAAAATTACAATTTAAAAAGTAATTTTAAAATAATATGTGAGCGTGCGTGGTGTTTTTAGAGTAGTGTTAACTGAAATGTTGACAACATGCGCGATAACACAAGACTGTTACGAACGGCTATGAACAGTTCTAAGCAGCGGAAGACTTAAACACCTTGCAAATGGAATTCAAAAATTTTCATAGACTTAAATAAAGTCTATGATGTCTCATGGCGAAAAGCTTCACTATAACCATGTAGTGATACAAACAAAGATCTAACATAAGATCTCAAAGTGAGGGTAAGACGTAAACACACCGCCTAAATAGATATACAATGACTAGAAAACTGATCACACCCAGACTCTAATCTAGTCTATTTTCGATCCCAATACTGATAGGAGCGTGGCAGCGCTCGACCATCACAAAAGATAGTAATAACTGTCCTTCTACACTAGATTTACTTAAACACTCAATAGTGTAGCTCTCGTTTACTACTTCCTGGCTTGTTTCCCCTAATTTTTCCTTCGTACATTTTCTGGTATTTATAGATACAGGATCAACCGGAAGTTACAATTACTAGGTCAGTTTGGAAAGACCTAGAAACAAATCCTCCACTAACTCCATAACCGCCCATGATGCATTTGATCTCCTCACTTGATAACCGCAGCCGCATGACCTGAAACATTCTAGGTCTTCAACCCGCGAACACAACATCAAACACAACATAGAACCAAAGTGTTAGTGTTTAGGAGAAAGGACAAATTCAGTAATGTTATCCAGAATGTTGCCTAAACATTTTTTACAACACTGACATAACATTAACAATCTTCCCCAATTTGGTCTTTCTACTACAACACACCTGATGAAAATCTCAGTAATATGTGTATAATAGACAATGACAAATGAATATCTTAGAATAGATATTAGTTTGCCAAAAATGCCTTTAAAACAAAAGATTAGGATTTTTAACTAAGCACAAATTATGCTCAGCCCAAACAAAATCCAAAACAAGTTGTTCTAAATATAAGACAAAAATAACAAAACATAATTCTTGTTCAGAGCCTATTCACAGTGTAAGTAGCACCTAAACAACAAACTATGCTCAAACAACTATTGTTCAGAACAAGCTAAAAATATAAACTAATAATTCCTAAACAATAGAAAAGTATCAGAACTAGATAGAGTTATCAAAGCTAACCTAACTTCAAATCTAACAGAGCTAGAAAGCTATCAGAGCCTTAGCTAGCTACAAATATTTAAGAGTTATTACAATAAAGAAAATATAAACCAAGATGGGAAATGATTGGGTTGTAGGATATCAACAGATGCACCTTCAATAAATCTGCACAGACTCCCCCATACTTGAATCTCTCCCCCCCCCTCATCTTCAAGCTCTAATTTGACCTTCAAAGGTCACCATGCAGTGTATCCAAATCTGGATCACCACCTTCATTCCTTGGTCCAGCATCAACAGTAACATCTCCTCTAGCTTCAGTATCATCACCAACATCTTCTCCTTGATTAGAACCTCCATGTCCAGATGGTCCAGCAACATCTTCAGGTCTTTGTGGAGCATTTTCACCAGCTACTCCCCCTGTTGGAGTAGAAAGAAGAAATCTCCAAAAATTTCTCTGTTGTTCCATCCTGGATAGAGTTCTCTTCAAGTCTTCAATAGTCTTGTCCAAATCTGCAATTTGATTAGAGATATATGGAGCATATATGGTAACACAAGAAACAGACGACCCATCAATATTGGGGTCAACACTCCCTCTATTTTGAGTAGACTGTGGTTCTGGTTCAGCTTCAGGTATAGGTTCATCATCTCTTGGTCCTGGAAGGGGTAAACCAATCAACATGTTGTTACCAATCAACAACTGATGGTTGATTCCAAGAGCAGGTGCATAACTACTGATTACTTCATCATCAACTCTTTTAAACTCTTTATCTTGCAATAATTGGTGAATTAAACAAGGATACGATAGTAGGCCTCTTCCACTAATTTCTCCAGCATACCTCAACGTGTTATTAAATATAGTTCAACCTAAATCAAACTCATTCAGCTTACCTATCCTATACAGAAGGATAGCTTGTTCTTCAATCAAACATGTAGAGTTGGTTGTAGGCAGCCAATTGTGGATCACTAATCTATGCAATGTAGAGTATAAACTTGTCAATCTAGAAGTCAAAATTCTTTTTGCCCAGATTCTGACTTTACTACCAGTGATCACAAATATCATAACATTCAAACCAGTGATAGAACTTTCCTTCATGTTCATTGCTCTTAAGATGCGGTTGATTACCCTAGGATTAACCATAATCCTATTACCTCTAAATCTTACATTCCCATAGTTCTCAGAATTCACGCTACCAAGACTCTTATGAAAGTTTGCATAAAATTCATACACCCAATCAACATAGTATGGTGTAGCAAAATGTAGTGCATGCATAAGATGTCTTTCTGTAAGGAATGGAATCAGATTCATGGCTTCAAACTCAGGTACCCTAATAACTCTTTCACTTACAGTTACTCTAGTTATAATAGTAATGTACCTAGAACTAGTCATTTCATAATATGTCTCATCATCAGTCTCAGAGTTAGAGTATACCTCTTTAGGTTCAATAGTTTCTTCTTCAGATTCTGATGTTGTCTCAGGTGAGGGAATATTTTCGGTAATATGAGTGGGGTCACTTCTTCTTTTGCTTCTGATTTCTCTCCTGGCAGTAGAAAGATCATCCTCCTTTTTTCATAGTCCACTTTCTTTCCCATAGTCCTAAAGGACATCCTCCTTTTTTCATAGTCCACTTTCTTTCCCATAGTCCTAAAGGACATCCTCCTTTTACCACCATACTTTTTGAAAGGTTTTGGATCATTCTTCTTCTTATTTCCTTTGACAACAAGGTTCTACAGTCTCTTGGCCAATCCTCCATCAGAGTCAGATGACTTTTCACCAAGGTCAGAATCAGTTTCACCTTCCTCAGGGTTAGAAGGTTCAACAGTTTCCTTCCCTTTCCTAGCTTTCTCCTCTTTAGCTTTTCTCATCTCAGCTCTTTTCTCTTTGATGCAAGAAAACTGGTTCAAATTGACTTCCCTACCACCAATAGTGATTCTTTGCCTGGAAGAGCATCGAACCATATCTTCATAGGTTTTGATGATGTCAAGAACAGATGCATTTGCATCCAAATCAACATGCATAAGAAAGTCTTCATCTGGTAATAGTATTGGGTCAACACTTCCAACAGTATTAGAGGTTTCAACAGGTTTTGGTGAGGTTTGAGTGGGAGTTGGTTCAACAACAGGTGTAGGTTCTGTTGCCATAGGAGTTGAAATTTCAGTAGGCTTAGGATTTTCAGAAGGAATTTCTGAAATAAGGGTTTTAGAAATGGGGTTTTTAGTAGGAATTTGTGATTGAGATGAAGGGTTTGAAGGCTCACCACTTGATTCTGGCATACACTTAGTTAAATCGACTGGTACAGACCCAATAGTGACCGTGGGAGGTACAGGTGCGCTACCAACATCACGTACAATCCGTTCAATCTCCACCGTGGTTGTGAATTCAGGGAGAACCATGGAGAGTGGAATGGGCTGTTGTGTTGTCTCAAATAACATAACACTTTGGTCGACATTAGGAGATTCATTTTCAGTAACCATTAAAGCAAGTAGGTTGAGAGGATTTTTGGAGGTTGTGGAAGTGTTTGGTGAATTTGGTTTGCTTGAGCTTTGTGAATTCGAAGGGGCATGAGTGTTAGACATTATACCTACAATAATATATAGCACCCAATTAAAAATCATTAATTGAGTGAATCTGAGTTTTTTTTTACAGCTTGACAATAAAGAGTTGAAAATCTGGCTTTAATTGAAATTGAGAAGCTACTGTAGATGAATGAATCAACTTTAAGTAGATTTGCATCAATACCAGTACCAGATGTTGAATTTGTGAGTGATGTAGTAAATAAACTAATTCATCAAGAATTGCATTATGATCGGACTAAATAATGAGAAAATACGACAAGTTAAGTTCAACTCTAATGCAAGAACAAAAACTTGTGGTGAGCGAAATACTTGAAGTTGTTTGTTTGCAAAAATGAAGAGTTTTTATTATACAGATATGGTGGAACTGGAAAGACATTCATTTGGAGAACAATCTCTGCAGTAATACGTTCTCGAAAGGCCATATTGTTCTTAATATTGCATCAAGTGGAATAACATATCTACTTCTGCCCGGCGGACGTATTGCTCATTCAAGATTTGCTATATCACTTAACATTGATGAGACATCCACGTGTAACATAACACCGAGAACACATTTGTCCGAACTATTATTGAAGACAAAACTTATTATATAGGATAAGGCACCAATGATTAACAAATTTAACTTTGAAGTTTTGGATAGAAGCTTGAGGGATATTGTTAGATCTCCAGATGGAACCATGAACAATCTGCCTTTTGGTGGTAAAATCGTTTTGCTTGGAGTAGATTTCAGACAAATACTTCCTATTATACCAAAAGGAAGTCGAGAGGATATTGCACACTCAACTATCAATGCTTCATCTTTGTGGGATCATTGCAAGATATTTTATGCATCTTTTATTAAATAATAATATTTTTTTAAAGAATTAATTATTGAAAAACTAAATACATCTCATTTATTTTAAATTTTAAGGTTTTAAGATTGATGAAGAACATGAGATTACAAAGTTCTGATCCCGATACGTTCTCAAATGATGATGATATTTTTAACTTCTCGAGGTGAATTTTGGAAGTTAGTGATGGGAAAATTGGAAATATGCAAGATGGTGTCGCTGAGATTTAGATTCCGAAAGATACTTTAATTTATAATGTCGTTGATCCAGTTGTATGTATAATCGAAAGTATTTATCCATCCTTGATTGATAATTTAAGGACACATAAATACTTTGAGGATAGAGAAATACTTGCACCTACTCATCGAGATGTGGAGTTTATAAATGATAAGATTCTATCTATGATTCCAGGTGATACTAAGTATACTTGAGCTCAAACGGTGTTTGTGCCTCTGAATTTTGTGAAGGAGGTAATAGATAGATGGTTACAGTTGAATTTTTAAATTCTGTTAGGTGTTCCGAAATGTCAAATCACCGTTTGATCTTGAAAGGAGTGTCTATAGTGTTACTAAGAAATATTGATCACAAATCCAATTTATGCAATGGAACAAGATTGATCGTCACCAAACTTGGCAACCACATTCTCGAGGCTGACATTGACAAATTATGATCCTACAATGCCAGTGAATTTTACAAGACGATAATTTTCAATTCTATTGTGTTTTGCCATGACAATAAATAAAAGTCAAGGGCAATCGCTTTTCACTATTGGATTGTATTTTCTCAAGCCTGTTTTCACTCATGGTCAACTTTATGTTGCAGTATTCAGAGTTAGATCGAGTAGAGGATTGAAGATTTGTCACTTGATTCTAAATGAAATTCTTCCAAATACCCAACAAATGTTGTTTAGAGGGAGATTTTTCGCAATTTGTAAGCATTGTTTTCTAAACATTTGGTTAATAATAAATATCATGAATTTATAGTTAGTTGTCCTTGGAATAGAATTATTTATTATTAACTAACATTTTTAAAAATACAATAAAAATATTGAATAAATAAATTAATAATATTAAAACTTAAAAAATTGATTAATAATTTTACCATAAATTTTATGTACAGCTCCGCGAAAATAGCGGATTTAGCACTAGTAGATATATAGATATGAGGCGCTCTCTTGTGAAATATTTCACATGTAGAATATATCTAAAATAAACTAATATTAAAAAATTTGCGGGTCATGGGTTGTTCGTCAAAATTTGCAAATCTTAAGCGGGTCAGACTGATTTCAAAAAAAATTGTGCAAGATTAATTTCAGAATTTTCTCTCCTAAATTGTATTACTATATAAGCAAGTGTGTATTATTGTGAGGCAAAATGTGTGTAACCAGTAACTAAAAAAATAGATTTTTGTATTTTAAAGTAACTATAAGGACAAATATGTATTTTTACAAGGACAAATACGTATTTTTTAATTTATTTCTCACCCCTTTAAATCTAGATTTATAATTTCATTCATTAACACACACTTCCTCCAACAATAACATACATTTGCTCTAACATTAACACAGACTTGCTCCAACAATAACACATATTTATTTTAATATTAACAAAAGTTTGCTCTTCTTCTAATGTTGTATAAAAATTTACATGAATATTTGTAAGTATCACTATGCTTTGAACAACTAAGCTCATTGGTTCAAAACTCAAACAAAATACAGGATGCTAGTCGTTTCAATAAATATAAAACTGTTCGGACATTGTCAGTTTTGATTAAGATCCCAAAGCCCCTGAAAAGATGATTTGCCTTAGTTTGTCTTAGTCAGACTAGTCTTGGTTAGGTTGTTGTACTTAGTTCACAGGTACTCAGTGAGAGGAGAACTCACTGATGACAATCAAGACTAAGAGCCTAAAGACGAAGAGCAGCATCCTGAACTTATGACAGTTTTCTAAGCAGACTGAGTAAGTGTCAGTGATGAAGAGTATGACCCTGAGGTCATTACTAACTCAGTCCTGAAGGGAAGAGGATGACATTGAGTTTATGGGAAAGACTTGGAGTAGAGCCAAGCAATGCAAAAGGAATGTCAGCGTCAGGACAAGACCGTTGTGCTCGAGACAAAAAGAACTTAATGAGACAAGCCTGAAGCTTAGGGATAAGTTCTGATATTCTCACCAACCTGATGATGTGGACCAATCCGGGGAGGACACGCATGTACGGACCCTGACATGAAGACTGACTTCAGACTGTATTTTCAATGGGCAAGCATTAAATGGCGCATTAAATACAAATACCAAATCCATGCAAGGACGGCTGCTGCATGGGAAATATGTCTATTTGAAGCACTCTACATAGATGACTAGAAGGCTATCTCCTCCAACGGATAGTTTTCAAATCACCTATAAATACATAAGACCTTGAACCTATTCAAGGTTACGGGAAATTTCCAAGCCATAAATTACTCAAACTCTCAAGCATACAAAGCATTCAGCCTTTAGAAGAAGCACTCGAAATCAGCTAAATTCCCCAAGTGTTTCTTAGTTACTGAGAGTTATTCTGTATTCCAAGAGCGTACTAGCATCATTTTAAGCTTAGAGTGATTATCCAACCCTAGCAGAGCTTTGTCTTGTAAGGATAATCACAACATAGTTGGAATCAAACTGAAACCAAAACCCTAAGTTAGGTTTGTTGGTAGTAAGTTCAGTTAGTGAGTTAGTAAGGAGTTGTATAGGTCAGTAAGGTTAGCTGATCTTGGTGCACCTTGGCACGTTAAAAACAAGAATCCCTTGAGTGGATTTCCTGTTAAATCAGGCCGTGGACGTAGGAGCTTGAGTCTCCAAACCACGTTAAACTCCATGTGTTCTTACTGCTTTGATATTGTTCTTACCTGTCATATTATTTGTTCATTCATAGCATTTGGTTTTTATCAAGCTGAATCAATAAGCCTGATCATAAAACAGAGCACTGCCCTACTAATCACTATGGAGAATTGAGTAATCAAGTTTTTCAGAAAGCAAACTAAACAAGACTTTAAATTATCAGGGCTCACGCATTTCTGCACTAAACTTGAATTGATAGTTAGCCAACTGACCCGCATTAAGTGTAGTCAGTGGGTATATTATCAGCTCTTAGTTCATTATCACTCTGAGTAAAGGGGACTCAGTAAGGTTTAAGTTGAAAAATTGGTATACGTGTATCCCTCCCTACACGTATTCATCAGTCTTGTACCGGGACTAACAAGTGGTATCAGACCAGTGGTTCAAAAGACCACTGACTTTGAATACTAATAGTTTCAGATGAGAAACTGTTGGTGGTCACTGAACAGATCTGGGTTTGCTTTTCATAAAACTTGCATCATCATGACTTCGAGGAGACTTGAAGCTTTACTTGAATTCTCTGTATCTAACTTTGTCTATTGGAAGTTCAGACTAGAGACACATCTTGATGCCATCTATGACCAGATGCCGCGGTTCATCAAGGAAGGACCTATCAAGATCACTATTCCTAATGTCAGAGGAAGGGGATATGATGATCTTGACATTGACGTACCTATTCCTAAGGAAAGGAAGGATATGACCACTGACGAAATCAAGATGGTGGGACTGGACAATGTGACCAGAAATATCATCTTGCATACGGTGCCTTTCGAAGAGTCAGCAAGGCTGATGAACTTAAAGATGGCAAAGGAGGTTTGGGATGAGCTAACCAGGATGTACGAGGCAAAAAAGATAAAGGAGACCAAGAGAAACATTGCCATTCAAAAATTTGAGGCGTTCGAGATGCTGCCTGATGAGAGTATAGATCAAATGGAGTCAAGGTTCATCAAGTTGAGGAATAAGTTGGTGATGCTGGACAAGGATGTCCCTAAGTGAGATGTTGCTTCAAAGATCCTGAATGCCCTTCCCGAGAGATGGGATAATAGTTTAATTATGCTTAAGAACACTCTGGATATGAGTAACATAACTTCTGCTTTACTTTTTTCAGAGCTCAAAGCACTGGAATATGATCTTAACAAGAGAAAGAATAAAGTTCAGCAGGAAGAGGAAGAGACAGAGAAAACTCCTGAAAAAAGTATGGCGTTCAAGGCCAGATCTGAACCTGTTGAGTCTTCATCAAAGTCACTGGTGGAGATGAGCAAGAAAGAGCTTGCTGAGGAGTACAGCCTGATGGCCAGACGCTTTGAGAAGCTTAATTCCTGGTTTGGTCATTATAAGAAATTTTATCAGGACTCACGTAATAGGAAACCTGAAGGAACCCACCAAAGCTCGAGGAGGTATGAGGAAAGGAGAAACACTGACCATAGGAGAGATCATGGCGATGAAAGAAGATATTCAGACCCAAAGCCCGATCGTAGAGATGAACAGAGACGTACTCGTGATGTCAGGCACTCAGAAAAGATTGAAAGCTCATCAGGACAGAGGGAACTTGACTCAAGGAGGAACCCTGAACCAAGGAAAGGAAGGGGAGATGAGCAAGCAACATATTACAACTGTAACAAGAGTGGGCACTATCAATATGACTGTCCGGAGCTGAGTGCAAGGGAAAGAGAGGAAATGAGGATCAAGAGAGACCAGAGATTTGCTGACCGGAGAGCCATGCTCGCTGAGAATGCAACTGACTCGGATGGTCCTGAGGAGAGGTCGCCTGAACTCTTTTCCGATGATGAGTACGATGATGTCTGCCTAATGGCTAGGGAAGAGCCTGAGGTAACATCTAACTCTGTTTGTGGTTCCTACACTGGTCAAAATCCTGAGCTTAGCTCAGATTCAGCCAGAGAAATGAATCAACTCAATCAATCTGATCTGAAGGAGTCAGCTTAAATTGTGAGACTAACTCAGGAAATTGATATGATCAATGCTGAGCGTCTCCCAAGAGAGAAGATTCTGAAGGATTTGGCTGAGGAAGAGCTGGTCAGGAAGGAGGAGCTAAAAGTACTCAAAATTAAGTTTGATGACCTCTTTGCCAGACATGAAATCCTGAAAAAGAGTGAGGACTCACTCAAGCAAAAAGTTGCAACAATGAATAAATCCTCAGTAGCTAGAGAGGAAATAAATAGCAGCCAGATGGTTGAGAACGAGAAAAAGGGACTTGGATATGTTCCTAAGAAATCCTCACAAGGTCAGTCTCATGTTGCTTCAGGGAGCAACACTGAGAGGGTATTTGTTCAGGCAGGCCAAAGTGAACCTAAGGTTGTACTTCAGGCCCGTCAAACTGATAAGGGCAAGGAAACTGTTGACTCAATCATGGTTGCCCCCAAGGTTGCTAAGCCAAAACCTAAAGGAAAGGTCAAGCAACCAAAGGAGGTCCCTGAGAGCTCAGGCCAGGGAAAGCCTCAGCGAAAGCAGAGGAAGACTCAGGCCAAGAGCCCTCAGACAAGTCAGCGAGGGTACCATCATGCTTGGCAATACCAACAGGGAAGGCCAAACATGATGACACCCCCATGGTTTTGGCATCCTGAGGCCTTTAACTGTTTTCCATTTCCTCACTTGCCTAGGGGGAATAGAACATAGGGTCCTTATCAAGAACAAGGCCCAAGCCCTGCTGCACCCAGACCTAGGAAGAACAGGAGGCCAGCCCAAAAGGTACCCACTCAGGCACCTGTAAAGCCTAAGTCTAGCACTCATACACCATCTTCCTCTCAGGTAAAGAAGAAGAAAGTTGTGTATGTTGATGTTTCAGGGAGACAAATTTACCACTCTCAGGCAATCAGGGTTGTTAAGCAAGTCTGGATCCCGAAGGGTACAACTGACACTATAGGACCCAACACCCAATGGGTACCTAAAGCCTAAATTACTTGCAGGCGGCTGTGGATCACAATCAGAGGAGAGAAGACTCAAACAAAGTTGTTTGGTACCTAGACAGTGGATGCTCAAGGCATATGACTGGAATGAAGAGTCTTCTCCAAGAGTTTCAAGTTAAAGATGGTCCACAGGTAACCTTTGGTGATAACTCAAAAGGTGTTACTAAAGGTTTTGGTGTCTTGATAATAGGTACAATCAGAGTGGAGAATAAGTCCTCTGTGGAAGGACTGAAGCACATCCTATTGTCAGTAAGTCAGTTATGTGACAAAGGTTTCAGTGTTGAGTTCTCATCGAATATATGTTCAGTCAAGGACAAATCAACACAAGTGCTTCTATCAGGTATCAGGAAAGGTAACGTTTATCTCATTGTTTGGAGCAGCACTATTCCTAATACTTGTTTTGTTGCTAAAAGCTCTCTAGAGCTCAGTTGGTTATGGCATAAACGATTAAGCCACCTGAACTTCAAGATTCTTAACAAAATTTCTAGACAATCACTTGTTGAAGGTCTACCTAATGAAGTTTTTAGCAAATATCATGTGTGCAAAGCTTGTCAGGAGGGAAAGCAGGCCAGAGCGTCATTCAAGGAGAAAGTTACCTTCTCTACTGACATGATTCTTCAGGTTTTGCACATGGATTTATTTGGTCCCATAACACCTGTGAGTATGAATGGTAGGAAATATACCCTTGTGGTTATTGATGATTATTCTACATATACTTGGGTTGTTTTCTTGTTAAATAAGAAGGAAATACAGGTGAAGCTTCCTGAGTTGCTCAGAAGGCTCAGCAATAAGAAGAATCATTCCATTACTAAGATCAGATCTGACAAGGGCACTGAATTTATAAATTCATATATTTCTGACTTTTGTAATGAACTTGGTATAGCTCATGAGACTTCTGCAGCTAGAACCCCACAACAGAACGGTGTTGCTGAAAGGAGGAACAAGACACTGAAGGAAGCTGCCAGGACCATACTGGCAGAGTCAAGATTGCCCAAGAAATTCTGGGCTGAGGCAATCAACACTGCATGCTACACTCAGAACAGATCCATGCTGAACAAACAACATGCACAGACCCCATATGAGACATGGAATAAGAGGAAGCCTCGTATCTCTTACTTTCATGTATTTGGTTGTAAGTGCTTCATTCACAACAATGGGAAGACCCAATTGAAAGCCTTTAATAGCAAATCTGATGAAGGGATATTCTTAGGATATTCTGAATTTAGCAAAGCATTCAGGGTTTACAATTGTAGGACCCTTGTTGTGGAAGAATCACCACATGTTGTGTTTGATGAATCTGCTAATGAGTTTATGGTAAAGGTGTTGAATCCTGATACTGAGGAGGTCACAAGGATAGTGACAAGGCTGAGCTTAAAGAATCAACCTGATCCAAAGGTCAAAACCTTGTCTATTCCAAGATGGAATGATGACGATGATCAGGAAGATGACTCAAGAGCCACTCCTAAGCCCAACACATCAGGGATTGTTGAGCCTCAGACTGAGGAACAGGCTCAACCTGAGGTAAGTACCATCTATGAAGATGCAGTCGCAGTTGAGACGGTTCCTGAGTCACCTCATCAAGGGGGAACCAATGTCCCTGACATTGAGCTTGTAAATCCCTTTGGTATAGACTTAGGTTCATCCCCTTCTGTTCAACCTGTAGACACTAACATTGCAGGCACCTCAGGATCAACTCCAGGTAAGAGAATATGGCTAGAGAGTCATCCCATTGACCAAGTCATTGGTTATCCAACTGAGGGAGTCAGAACCAGACGGTTTCATGGTGAGAGTGCATTGTTCTGTTGCTTTCTCTCTGAATAAGAGCCTCAGAACATTGAAGAAGCTCTCACTGACTCGAACTGGATCATAGTCATGCAAGATGAGTTGAATCAGTTCACAAGGAATCAGGTTTGGGAACTGGTAGATAGACCTAGGTATCAAGGTGTTATTGGTACTAAGTGGGTCTTCAAGAACAAGAAGGACGAGAATGGTGTTGTAGTAAGGAACAAAGCAAGGCTGGTTGCAAAGGGGTATTGTCAGTCTGAAGGAATAGACTATGATGAGACTTTTGCTCCAGTGGCTAGGTTGGAAGCTATCAGATTGTTCCTTGCATATGCAATATATAAGAAGTTTAAGGTGTATAAAATGGACGTCAAGAGTGCCTTCCTGAATGGTGTACTCAATGAAGAGGTATATGTTGAACAACCTCTCGGGTTTGAGGTTGGAGATAGAGTATACCATTTGAAGAAAGCACTCTATGGACTTAAGCAAGCACCAAGAGCTTGGTATGATACCCTCTCTCAATTCCCGACTGACCATGGGTTCAAGAAAAGAACCGTGGATAGGACATTGTTGTTGGAGTTATACGTGAAAGTATACTTTTACTTTGTATAACTCGTGTATCAAACACTTGTTTACGAGAATAAATCTTTTATAGCATATGCTTTAGATATGATTGAATGTTGAATATTTATTGCAAACAGTTTGTAATATTACTAGTTACATTGTAGTTAATGTGGTGATACAGCGAGGATAAATTCTTCTGTTATGAAATGTGAAGAATTAGACCTCAGTGGTTATTTATTTCTTAATCTCCGTCACTTAAATAGGACCGTGTGTGCTTAATGGTTTCTGCTTTGATTCATGTTGGGTGAGAATTATTGTGACTTCGAACCTTGTGCTTTGGGCAGTAATATTGATCATACGACGGTTGCTAAGATTTAATACGGAGAAACGCATGCGAGTATGGCTCGTGTGATTAGTCCCCTTGGTGGGCTCAGAAGTTTTTTCGTACCAAATCTTGCAAGTGAAGAATTAGTTTCTTCGGTACGGATAATAATGTTGAGCTGTCTTTACTCCAAGGTGAAATATATTAATTAATTTAGAGCTATTCAGAAGCTTAATTAATTAATGGACTTGATAATCTTAAACGCGGGAAATAATAACCGGGAGCCCATATTATCGTAATATGGATTAAGATGGATAGTGCAATATTAATTTATTAGTGGTAATAATTAATATTAATGGAATGAATTATATTGGGGCTCAATATTGAAATTCAGAAGTCCATTAGGAGGTCCAATCTTAATTCTCCTTAAAGGCCCCTCAAGTAGCCCATTAAGTAGTCCAATAATGATAAGGTGATTAAAATAAAAGAAAATATTATTGCTGATTTTTTCTCATTAATTTCGAAAATAGTATGTAAGGGAAAGAAAAGATTTTGTTGATTTTTTTGGAAAGATATTATGGAAGATATGTATTCTTGGAATACAAGATTATCTCATAAATTCAAGAAGATCCAAATCTTGGATTCTTAATCCTAAAATTTTCGAAATTTACTTTTTAAGATGAGGAGGTTTAGATTTTTATGGAATATTTTATTGAGAAAAGAATATATGGGATATATTCAAGATTTCTTGGAGGCCAAGAAAAAGATTTTTTCCTCAATATTTCTTGTAAATTTCGACCACCCCTCTCCTATAAGTAGGAGATGATTATTTCATCTCCAGTTTACAAGAACATAATTCCATGTGTTGGAGAAATCAAGATCATATATATTTTTCTTTTTCCTTAGTTATTTAAATTACTTGAAAGCATCTCCCACTGGTGATCAAGTAAGGCGAAAGGGAAATACTTGAGAATTTTTTTGGGTTGATAAAGCGAGATCGTGATTGTCCCGTTTATTCAAAGGCCAATTCTACAAGAGGTACGTAAGTCACATAAATTCTTGTTTATTCCGCCTAGATTTTATGTGAATTAATTCAACATGCATGATGTTAAATTTGTTGTTGGAATTATTATTTAAATTAATTAGGATTAATTCATGCTAGTAATAATTGAATTTAAATTCGATTTTAAATTTCATCCCGAATAGATTCCGGGCACCCCTATTTTTCCAACAACTGGTATCAGAGCCACGGTTTCGGGCTCTGATCTTTAAATTGGAATTTAAATTGTTAAACATTAAATTGAAGTTGCATAGTAGAATTGCTAGATCTTTTTTGCAGGTATCCAATTATCATGGTTTTAATGTTTATTATTTTTTCATGCGTGTGAATTAATTATTTTTAATTCGATTCGTTCGAATTCATTTTTCTCGTGAGAAAATCCACGAGTAGATTAATTGTTTTTATTTTGATTTGATCATTGTAATAGACCAGTCTAGATCTAGTATTTATTTTTTTTGAAAATTAATTGTAACCGGATCGAGACGAAGAACGAAGAATTAAAGACGGCGTACCCGGATGAAGAATGCATGCGTGGCGCATGCATGGGGTGAAAACGAGAACAAACGGCGAAACCCGGTGCACGGGGTGTGCGAGGCGCGCACGATGGGTGGCACGACACGACGGGTGGCACGGTGCACGCGCGCTCGGGGCTGCTGCCCGGCGCTCGGCCGCCGTGGGCCGAGTGACGTGCGGGCCCACTCCGTGGGCCGATGCGCGTCATATCTCGGGCCCTGGAATTTTTTTAAAATTAATTTCAGTTCTCAATTTTTAGTGTGATTTTAAACGTTGTCCCGAACCCCAAACAAAGTTATTTTTGATGAAGTGTTACTGTTCGAGTGGGAGCGTGTCGAGACGAACGATGGAAAGCAACAAGGACGATATTTCGTATCAAGACGTGAAGAAATTAAACCGTGACAATTGGATTTGAGTGCTCCAATGTATTTAATTTTGTTTTGATGGATGTTTTATTTCGTGCACTTATTATTATTGTCCAAGAAAAACCTTACTTTCGAAAATTACTAAGTATGTTTATTTAATCGCAATTTTATTCCGGATATTAAAATTGGATTAATTTGGCCTCCATAATTTATTTATTTGTGAAGTTCCTTTGGAATACATTTCCCCCTCAAATCGGCCAAAAGAACGGATTTCAAATGAATAAATTCTGAAAGGATGATTGTGGATTATTACTAGTGGCGGTATTGACCCTCACCACGAGTGGCTTGCTCAAAGTGAAATAATAATCCTGTATTTAATTATGGTTATTACTTAGGCATAAGAAATTGATATTAACTTACTCCCCTCGGAGTCCCTGTCAATTTTTATGTGGTCAAAGTGGGAGTCAACTATTAATTTTGAATTAAGGATTTGTAACTTTTAAGTTTGTGATCCGCTTGAATGTGTTTAAATGTATAGACCACCCCTCGTGGCGCATTTAAATTGTTTCGAGATGTTGGCTGATGCATGATTATATTGTTTTAAGGTTTCAATATAATTGATGTGATCGAATTATGTGATAATTTCGTATTTTTCTAGATATTGATATGAATGTATGTTTTATTCTCAGTTCATCATGTCGCAACCTTTTAATCCACTGTTTAGTATACTTAAAGATAACAAACTTGTTGGTGAGAACTATATTGATTGGAAACGTAACATGAATATGGTCCTACATGCGCAAGAACACTATTAGATATTTAGCGTTGACGTACCCAAGAAACCTAATGATAAGTCAAGTAATGGGAAGAGGATGGTATTCGATGATTGTAAGCATTTTAATAAGCACATGAAGCGCATCATCTTGACATTTATGTCTGAAGATTTGAAATGCATTCATGAAGGCATTGAAGCGGCTGTTGATATCATGAATAACCTTGAAGAGATGTTTCAACATCAGAACCCCATGGCGAATCTGTTCACCGTTTGTGAGAAGCTCACGAAGGAAATGGTGAAGGGAACACCTGTAAGGGATCATGTTCTCAAATTTAGGCGTGATTTTGAAAAACTCGAGTTTCTTGGTGCCGGACAAAGTGAAGAAAGTCAAATTGATTCCATACTCCTAAAGCTATCGAGCAGTTTTGATGGGTTCTTTTGGGAATACGTGTTATCAGAACACAAGTTCACTTTAGATACCCTGCTCAAAGCTCTGATAACGGTAGAGTCATACTTAGGGAGTAAGGATGAGGCTTTGGTGATCAAGAGATTTTCTCAAAATCTAGGCCAATTGAAGGTAAGATTGAGAAGAAGGAGATTGATCGGTACCAAACCAGCAGACTCACTCTTGGTGGCAAAGAAAGAGCATTCAAGTCGTACGGCGTGAAGATATCCGGTAAGAGTAATTTCTTCAATTGCGGGGAGAAAGGACATTGGAGGTCTACCTGTTCTAAGCCTAAGAAGGCGGTAAAGAAAGGTAAGTCTCATGCTTTAGTCGTTGAAACTTATGTTGCGGTGTATGTTGCCCACGTTTGAGTAGTGGATACCGGGGCAACTGATCATATTTGTTTCACTCTTCAGGGGTTCCAGCTAACCTGGCGACTTAGCAAGAATGAGATCCTCGTCACTTTGGGCGATGCTACGAGAATGGCAGCCAAAGCAGTGGGAGTCGTGCACCTATCTTTTGAAGATAGAGTTTTAATTTTAAGAGATGTTTTATACGTTCCGAACTTTAGGAAGAATTTAATTTCGGTTTCTAAGTTATTTTTTATGGATATTCAGTTACTTTTAATAAAGTTGTTACTGTTTCTTTTAAGAATGTTACTATCTGTCATGGAACGTTAGTAAACAATCTCTATACGATTAAGTGTGCACACCACTCAAATAATGAATCTAATAACACGTTGATCATTTCGAGTAATAAAAGAAAGCGTTCTTCGGAGATGAACGAAACACTTCTATGGCATCTTAGACTAGGTCATATTAATCTAAAGCGGATAGAGAGATTGGTGAAAGACGGATCCTTGGAATCATTCCAAGTCGAGCCGTTTCCAACTTGTGAATCCTGTTTAGAGGGTAAAATGACCAAGAGGGCATTTGGAGCCAAGGGGAATAGAGCCACGGAAGTGCTAGAACTCGTTCATACTGATGTGTGTGGTCTAATAACGATCAAAGCAAGAATGGGGTATGAGTATTTCGTCACCTTCATTGACGATTACTCGAGATATGGGTACATTTACCTTATGAGGCATAAGTCTGAAACTTTTGATAAGTTCAAGGAGTTTAAGGCCGATGCCGAGAAACATAGGGAAAAGAGTATCAAGTTTCTACGATCAGATCATGGAGGCGAATACCTCAGCAATGAATTCTTAAACTACTTATCGGACGAAGGGATCGTATCCCAGTTAACCTCACCGGGAACCCCTCAACAGAACGGTGTGGCGGAATGAAGAAACCGGACTCTTTTAGAGATGGTCAGATCTATGATGAGTTATTCAGATTTACCCAAGTCGTTTTGGGGTAATGCCTTGGAAACGGCGGATTATATTCTAAACTTGGTGCTATCCAAATCGGTTCCTAAAACCCCAATGCAATTGTGGACCGGGCGCAAGCCCAGTCTAAGACATTTGCGGATTTGGGATTGTCCGCCATACATGCTAGACAAGGAAGCCGGTAAGTTGGATCCACATTTGGAATTAAGGTTGTTTATAGGATACCCTGCGAGAACGAAAGGGTGTATGTTCTATAGTCCCAAGGATCAAAAGACCGTGATTAGTACACACTTTAAATTCTTGGAGGAAGACTATATGAACAATCGGAAGCCTAAAAGTGAAATTACCTTAGAAGAATTGAGAGGTCAAACCTCGATACCAAGTATATAAGATGATGTACCACACGTTACATCTTCACAACCAGAACCCCGTCGCAGTGGGAGGATTGCTAGGTAACCCGAGAGATTCATGGGGATAGGAGAATCTTTGGATTTGGTTCCCTGCGATGAATCAGACCCATGGACATACGACGAGGCAATCCAATACAAAGACACGGAGTCGTGGCAAATGGCAATGGAAATCAAGATGGGTTTGATGGATCATAATCAAGTGTGGGAGTTGGTCGAACCACCCAATGGGGTAGAACTCATTGGATGCAAGTGGTTGTACAAGAGGAAAAGAGGACCGGATGGAAGGGTTGAGACCTTCAAAGCAAGACTAGTGGCCAAAGGGTATACTAAAAAAGAAGGGATCGATTATGAGGAAACCTTTTTGCCTGTAGCTATGCTTAAGTCCATCCGTATTCTATTGTCGATCGCTGCATACCTAGATTACGAGATCTGGCAAATGGATGTCAAGACAGCTTTCCTTAACGGAAGTCTTGACGGGATAGATATCTATATGCAACAGCCTAAAGGTTTTATTGAAAAAGGCCAAGAGCACCTCGTATGCAAGCTCAAGAGATCCATTTATGGACTTAAGCAAGCATCGCGTACTTGGAACCAGTATTTTGATCAAGTGATTAAGTCTTATGGGTTTGATCAAAACGAGTTCGAAAGTTGTGTGTATAAGAAGCGTGACGGAACTGCGGTGGTATTCTTAGTATTATACGTAGACGATATTCTGCTCATTGGAAACAATGTAAAGGTATTGTCAGACGTAAAGGTATGGCTGTCAAAACAATTTGATATGAAGGACTTAGGGGAAACCGGCCACATCCTTGGGATCAAGATCACTCGCGATCGCAAGAAGAGGATGTTGGGCTTATCGCAAGCTTCATACATTGACACTGTTTTGAAGCGTTTCAGCATGCAAGATTCCAAGAAAGGTTTTGTACCTTTTAGGCACAGAATCCATCTATCTAAAGAAATGAGCCCTAAGACGCAAGCGGAGATAGATGACATGAAAGGTGTTCTGTACGCTTCGGCCGTAGGAAGCCTTATGTATGCAATGATGTGTAAGAGACCGGATATCTGCTTTGCCGTGGGCATGGTGGCAAGATATCAAAGTAATCCCGGGAAAGACCATTGGACTGCCGTAAAGTGCATCTTGAGGTATCTGAAAAGAACTCGTGAGCGGATGCTGATTTACCAGTCAGATAGTCTTGTACCCGTGGGATACACGGACTCGGATTTCCAATCAGACATAGACTCAAGAAAGTCAACCTCGGGTAGTGTGTTTTGCATGAGAGGAGGAGTCATTTCATGGAGAAGCATTAAGCAGAAATGCATCGCCGATTCGACCATGGAAGCCGAGTTTGTAGCTGCTTGTGAAGCAGCGAAAGAGGCAGTTTGGCTCAAGAACTTCTTAGTGGACTTGGACGTTGTTCTGAATTTACCCGACAAGATAACTGTCTTTTGTGACAATGCCAGAGCAGTTGCAAATTCAAAGGAACCGAGAGCCCACAAGGCCAGCAAACACATAGAAAGAAAATATCATCTTATACGAGAAATCGTTAAGAGAGGAGATATAAAGGTGGCAAAGATAGCGTTGGGTGACAACCTAGCGGATCCATTCACAAAGGGTCTGCCTCAGAGTACATTCGAGAGACATGTGGATGGAATGGGAGTCAAGACTATTGCCAATCTGCTTTAAGTATAAGTGGGAGGAATTATTAGGTTAGTGTAGGTTGACATGAGAGGTCACATAGAGCTACTACACTAAGACATGCATGATGTATACTAAAAAGCATACTTTAAGTATAAGTGGGAGATTGTTGGAGTTATACGTGAAAGTATGCTTGTACTTTGTATAACTCGTGTATCAAACACTTGTTTATGAGAATAATTCTTTTATCGCATATGCTTTAGATATGATTGAATGTTGAATATATATTGCAAACAGTTTGTAATAGTACTAGTTACATTGTAGTTAATGTGGTGATACCCGATCACGAAAGATAACATTAACAGTTTCCTTGTAACTAAACGTACTTTTTCACGACCTAGGTGGAATTGAACAATCCGCCGTGAAAGGTCGATGTGTAAGTCTCAGATTGGTCTGTCTTGACTAAGAGATTGCACTAGCACATTTAGTATGTGTTGAAGAGGACCTACAACGAGGATAAATTCTTATGTTCTGAAATGTGAAGAACTAGATCTCAGTGGTTGTTGATTTCTTAATCTCCATCACTTAAATAGGACCGTGTGTGCTTAATGGTTTCTGCTTTGATTCATGTTGGGTGAGAATCATTGTGACTTCGAACCTTGTGCTTTGGGCAGTAATATTAATCATACGACGGTTGCTAAGATTTAATACAGAGAAACGCGTGCGAGTACGGCTCGTGTGATTAGTCCCTTTGGTGGGCTCAGAAGTTTTATCGTACCAAATCTTGCAAGTGAAGAATTAGTTTATTCGGTACGGATAATAATGTTGAGTTGTCTTTACTCCAAGGTGAAATATATTAATTAATTTAGAGCTATTTAGAAGCTTAATTAATTAATGGACTTGATAATCTTAAACGCGGGAAATAATAACCGGGAGCCCATATTATCATAATATGGATTAAGATGGATAGTGCAATATTAATTTATTAGTGGTAATAATTAATATTAATGGATTGAATTATATTGGGGCTCAATATTGAAATTCAGAAGTCCATTAGGAGGTCCAATCTTAATTCTCCTTAAAGGCCCCTCAAGTAAGCCCATTAAGTAGCCCAATAATGATAAGGTGATTAAAATAAAAGAAAATATTATTGATGATTTTTTCTCATTAATTTCGAAAATAGCATGTAAGGGAAAGAAAAGATTTTGTTGATTTTCTTGGAAAGATATTATGGAAGATATGTATTCTTGGAATACAAGATTATCTCATAAATTTAAGAAGATCCAAATCTTGGATTCTTAATCCTACAATTTTCGAAATTTACTTATTAAGATGAGGAGGTTGAGATTTTTATGGAATATTTTATGGAGAAAAGAATATATGGGATATATTCAAGATTTCTTGGAGGCCAAGAAAAAGATTTTTTCCTCAATATTTCTTGTAAATTTCGACCACCCCTCTCCTATAAGTAGGAGATGATTATTTCATCTCCAGTTTACAAGAATATAATTTCATGTGTTGGAAAAATAAATTGCATATATATTTTTCTTTTTCCTTAGTTATTTAAATTACTTGAAAGCATCTCCCACCGGTGATCAAGTAAGGCGAAAGGGAAATACTTGAGAATGTTTTTGGGTTGATAAAGCGAGATCGTGATTCTCCCGTTTATTCAAAGGCCAATTCTACAAGAGGTACGTAAGTCACATAAATTCTTATTTATTCCGCCTAGATTTTATGTGAATTAATTCACCATGCATGATGTTAAATTTGTTGTTGGAATTATTATTTGAATTAATTAGGATTAATTCATGCTAGTAATAATTGAATTTAAATTCGTATTTAAATTTCATGCCGAATAGATTCCGGGCACCCCTATTTTCCCAACAATTGTTCAGGATCACTGAAGGTGATGACATTCTCTTGGTCCAGATTTATGTGGATCACATAATATTTGGATCACCAAATCATCAGCTCTGTGAGAAATTCTCTAAGTTGATGACTGGTAAATTTGAGATGTCAATGATGGGAGAGATGAACTTCTTCTTAGGATTGCAGGTCAAGCAGACTGATCAAGGGATCTTCATTAATCAGGCCAAGTATACAAGAGACTTGATTCAAAAGTTTGGTGTTCAGAACAGCAATCCGGCAAGGATCCCAATGAACACAAATTGGAAGATGGATCCTGACACTGAAGGGACTTTAGTGAATCAGACTGAGTATCGGGGGCAGATTGGTTCGTTGTTGTACCTGACTGCAAGCAGGACTGGCATTACTTTTGCAGTTGGTGTGTGTGCTAGGTATCAGTCTGATCCCAAGAGAAGTCATTTGGAGGCTGCTAAGAGGATACTTAAGTATTTGAAAAGGACAGTCAATATGGGACTATAGTATCCTTCAGATGACAACTTAGAACTGACAGGTTATTCAGATGCTGATTATGGAGGTTGTAGGATTGATAGGAAATCAACCTTAGGGACAATTCAGTTTTTGGGAAGTAAGTTGATATCGTGGTTTAGTAAGAAGCAGAATTCAGTGGCAACATCCTCAACTGAGGCGGAGTATATGGTTGCAGGTATTTGTTGTGCTCAAATTTTGTGGTTGGGGCAACAATTAAGAGACTACCAAGTGTTTGCTAATGGGGTTCCAATCTATTGTGATAACAATAGTGCTATAGCAATTACTCAGAACCCAGTGCTTCACACAAGGTGCAAGCATTTGGATATTAGTCATCACTTCATTCGAGATCATGTGGAGAAAAAGGATATTAGGATGGAGAAAATTCACACTGACAAGCAGAGAGTTGACATCTTGACTAAGCCTTTGGCTGAAGCAAGGTTTATGGAACTGTCAGTAGAGTTAGGTCTCTTAGATCCGGGAGAGCAGTCAGTATAGGGTTTAGGGGGAACTCAGGCCAGACTCGACTCAGCGAGGTATCAGGGTGCTACAATGTCTCCCTGACAGGTATGAGTTCTATCTTGACTCCTGTGAATTCAAAGTGTCTCCCTGAGTCCTTCGTCCTGAAAATCCTTATTAAATGCATTTCGTTTTCATTAAAAGTGTGCCTTTTCATATTTTAACCCACGCGCATCGGAGCATTTAATGCTTTAGTTGCTTTTTCATATACGTGTCCGTTTTATACGGAATATGACTGACATGAGGATATGATTGATGCAGAGTTTAATCCTAGCCCTTAATTTCAAAACTTTTCAAATTCAGGATTAATCTCAACCTCACGTTTGAGTAACTGACTAATTCATATCAATCTGGTCTGCCATTTGAGAATTTTACGCAAACACAAACGCACATTGCACACTGAGTATTCTCTTGCTCAAACACAAATCTTTGCAAAATCTTCTTTCAATCAATTAAAAAATAAATGGCATTCTTGGATTCCAACTGGACAACTGACAAGCCTAAGGAAGTTGTCAAGAACAAGTTGGTTAACATGGAGCACGTTATCACCATAGAGGGTGTGTGCCTTTCTGTGAAGGAGATCCTCCCAGTTTTTGACTGGATCTCCAAAGCAGGGTTGGTGAAGTATTTTACCCTGCGGTCCACATCTGTGCTTCCAAAGACAGTGGTGGAGGCTTATTACAACCTATTTCTACGCAAGGGTGAATTATTCACCAGGGTGAGCGTGTTGGTACCAACTGGTGAGAAGGATGTTGATGGAGAGTCGTTGTACAATGTTGAGACGCAGGACGTTAATTTGTGGAAGGCCATAAAGGAGGTGTATGCGCTTCCATGCTCAGGCATCAACCCCAGGATGTACAAGGAGAACGCTGAAGGAGAACTCCTTGGGAAGTGGTCCAAGACTGGATCTTCAGAGTTCAAGGCACGTCAACACAAGGATACCCCGAAGTCTGAGTATAGGGCCTTGGTTGACCTGGTGTCGAAGATCATCATGGGCTCTACTGGCTCGCATGAGCAACTCAGTCAGCCCAAACTGAGGATCATGGGTGCTCTAGTTGATGGTGTGGAAGCTAACTGGGAGCAATTCTTCTTGGACCAGATCAATCAGGCTGCTGGAGACAAACTGAAGAAAGATGCTGAGGAGAAGCATATTTCAGTTGGGGCCATGCTTCCCTTTGGGACTAGGTTATCTATCCTCATCGCCCAAGCTTGTCAGGGGTGTACTTTTGACTTGGAGGATAATCTAACCTCAAAGAAGATCATGTTTACATCAGTGAGTGACACTTATGTTGTACTTGGTCTCACTGACCCCAATGCTCCACCAAAGGGTCAGAGGAAGAAGCCTGCGGGCAAGGCCAAGAAGGTGGTCACGAGCCTGATGGAGCGAGTGGATGAACTCTTTGAGAAGAGTAAGGAGGTTGAGGCCGGTGTGGCTGCGGAGAGGGCTGAAGTGGAGGAAGCTGAGAAGAGAGTCCTGGAGGAGAAGAGGACTAAGCTGAAAGTGGTGCTGAAGAAAAAGGCCACAGCCAAGGGTGTTGGCAAAGGGACTGAGAAAGTCTCCAAGAAGGCCGTCTCTGAGGCTGAGGAGACTGACGATGAAGTCAGATCTGGGGGAGAGAAAGGTGATAGGCCTTTGAAAAGGCTAAGGAGGGGACCCAAGAAATCCCCAGCTAAGGACTGAAGGAAGTGAGTAAGAGGGAGAAGTCAAGCTCACCACGAGCCTCTAACTTGGAGGTAGTGAGAGGAACAATCGAGACGGTTGAACTTCTGCAGCCTGAGATTGTGTTTAACCCAATCCCTTCACCAAAACCCACTGAACCCACCCCACCATCCAACCCTGAACCCTCAACCCAACAACCAGATATACCCATCCCTGACGGCGATCCCACCCCATCTGAATCAGTACCATCAAACTCACAAACCACTGAGCCTGACCAGATCACTGAACCCACCATAGACCGTCCAAACCCTGACCAGTCTTCTGAACCCAACCTTCCAAACCCTGAAGATTTCCCCACATATCCCAATCCTAAAGACTGCCCCAAATCTTCTCAAGCCGGAGATCAGGATGATGATTTCTTGGAGTTGCAGGAGGAGGAGGAGCTGGATGCTAATATGGTTGGAAGGATCTTGGAGAACAATCTGAGGGGGAACGCCACAGAATGGGCAGCCAAGTGTTGGCCTAATCTGAGTAAGTACAGAGAGCTGTGTGCCAATGTCGTGGAGCTCAAGGTTTGGCTGGACTTCAAACATTCAAACATGCAGGAGCAACACATGCTCGTTGATGCCAGGGGCTGGGAGCACTGGGAGCAGGAGGAAGCGAGGCTCTGTACTTATTTTGGTCTCACAAGTTGGCTTCAACTCTTAAATTTTGAAAATCTGAAGCAGCTGATTACTGAGATGATGGCAAGGATGAAGGCTGACCTTCTCACGAAGTCAGAGAAGGAGGATGAGGATGATGATGATGCTCAAGGAGGAGCAGTTGAGAAGATAGAGGAAGAAACGGTGGAAGAGGTAGACAAGATGATCCCTGAGTCTCAAACTCAGGGGAAAGGTGCAAAAGACGTTGCTGCCAAGGGTGGACCAACGGCTGAGGATGTTGAGAACATCTCAGCTGCTGATGACACATCAGTCAATGACGGGATTCCCTGCCCTGAGACAAAGGAGGATGATGTTGAGGCATCTAAGGAGACTTCTAGTTCTGAGGGACAAGTTCCCAAAGTTCGAGCTGGCTTAGCTGAGCCTGAGCAGGCGGCTATGACCACTCCACAACTGTCGTCAGTGCACCATTAAGAGGGGACTGAGGAAGCAGGGGCTGACAAGGGAAAACAATCACTCACTGACGAAGCCATAGTAGATGATAATGTGTTTATAACCGGGGTTGGAAGAGCTGAGTCCATCAGTATAGTGGAGGTGAAGAAGGAGAAGACCACGGAGAACATAGTTGAGCTTTAGGACGAGGTGATGAGGCTCAGGGCTGAAAAAGAAGAAGATTCCAAGGCCCTGGCTAAACACATCAAATGGACCAAGTCAGCGTACAACACTCTTGCCAATAGGGAGTTGATACTGCTGAAGCGAACAATGGTGGATACGGCTAAATCAGTGAGGAGTGAGAGGAGAAGGACAAAGAAGATGCTGAGGCAGACTCTAAAGCAGCTTGAGAAGAGGGATGAGCTCAGGGATGAAAAGCCGAATCTTGCTGTAGAGAGGCTTGCAGCTCAGGCTGGGGCGCTCTTTACTCAGGCTCTGAATGACTCAGCGTCCAAGTTGGAGCTGGAGTTAGGGAAGTTAGCTCAGATTTCTCAAACTGCTGCTGAGGTTTTGGCTAAGGCCCCTGATGAGTCAGCAAAGATACTGGCTGAGGCGAGTAGGGTCAGCGGTGCGTCCTTGAAGGTGGAGGAAATGATCACCAAGGCTGAACAAAGTCTCCAACACAATATGGAGGTCTTTGAAATGAAGTTGAAAGATGCCATCAGTTCAGTATCGTATGCAGGATCTGGGATAGCCATGGGAGTTGATAGCTGAAGGAGGGCGTGCAAGAAGTTCAATCATTAGCTGCCTTCGTCATCAATAATGGAGCTGAAGTGTTCCCATCCCAGGTCAATGATGATGCCAAAAAGGGGGAAAAGAAGAGGAAAAGATCCCGCCCTGAGGTCTGGGGGCCAAACATCAAGACATCCCCAGAATTGTTATTATTTATGTACAGCCCATGGTCTTTCGCCTAGTGGGGAATTGATTTGTTCGGACCTCTCCCAACTGCCCCGGGAGGATTAAAGTTTGCAGTCGTCGCCGTCGACTACTTCACCAAGTGGGCCGAGGCAGAACCACTAAACAAGATTGACCAGACACAGGTCATCTGTTTCATCTGGAAGAATATCATCTGCCATTTTGGGCTCCCCCAAGTAATCGTCTCTGACAACGGGAAGCAGTTCGACGGGCTCGATATGATAAATTTCTGGGAAAGATGGAAAATTAAGAAGGTTTTCTCCACCCCTACCACCCGAAAATGAATGGACAGGTTGAAGCTGTCAACAAAATCCTCAAGCACACCATGAAGACTAAGCTCGAGGACAAAAAGGAGAAATGGGCCAGCGAGCTTCCAGGTGTACTGTGGGCATACAGAACGACAGCGAAGAACTCTATTGGAGAGACGCCTTTCGCTCTAGCCTATGGCCGCCATTCCATCAGAGCTCGCCATACCAAGCCATAGGACCTCGCAAGAGCTAACTGAAGATAATGACAAGACAAGGCGAGCCGATTTAGACATGCTCGATGAAAGAAGGCTAACTTCGGACCTACGAAATGAAGAATACAAGCGAAGGTACGAAAAGTTTTACAACTCCAAGGTTCGAGTTAGGTAGTTCAAGGAAGAAGATCTAGTCCTGAAAAAGGTGCAGGGCCCGAGAGGCGTATTCGATCCAAAGTGGGAAGGACCTTTCTGCATATCGAAAATCCTTCCCAAGGGGGCGTACCAGCTCGAACACCTCAATGGCATCCCGGACCAGTACCCCTGGAATGGCTGTCGCCTCAAGAAGTTCTATCAATAAGAACATTTTGTAAACATCTAAAATTTTCTATCAATGGAAGTCTCAAATTCGTCCAAATCTTTTTTACTTATTTGGAACCAAGTTTCTTAAACAAGCAAAAAATGGGGGCCTCTAGAGGACCTTACCTTTTATCTCTTAAAAGAGAAAAAGGGTAAGGACCGAAAAATGGCAGAAGTGCTCAACCTTGTCTAAGGCTCCTCCACTTTTATGACCAAGGCACTACCCACCGTAAGTGAAACGACAAATGTCTCACTGTGAGCTAGCTCCCGGTCGAGCAAAACTTCTCGATTTCTACCCAGGTACAGGTAGTTGCCAAGTTGCAATGGAACCGGCGACGATGAGACCGGGTGAAGCGTTTACTTCTCCTAGAAACCTAAAAACTGTGCAGATGATCTAGCGCAAACAGGGTATAAAGGGAAGAAACACAAAGACATACGCAACAATGTATAAGGGCTATGGCCCCAAAGTTGACTCACCCACATAAAAGAGGAAGAAATGCCGAACGAGAAATTGTTTCAATAAGCCCATGGGTAAAACATTATAAGCATTAAAAATAAGTGATGCAAAGGCCAAAATCTGGCCGTAAATTGTTCAAAGCCCCACGGGCACAAGTCAAAACAAGGAAATAAAAGGCCACACACAACCAACAAAAAAAAAAACGCCCACTGGGCATAACAGTCTTCCTTCTTAAACAGCAGAATGAGGATTTGAGGAGCAGCCAAGAGCGGGAACGCCACCTTCCCCGGTATCATCCTCGGCCGAACCTGAGTCAATATCTTCCGGGTACAGCATGGTCTTGGGGTGAGGCCACCAGGACAGGTCCACCCCAAAATCTCTCTCTAAATCCCTAAAAAAGCACGAGATTGAGGGGTGGAGGCGGTGAGCAAGGACGTATTCCCGGAAGTAGGCCTCCAGTGCCTCAGTCTGAAGAGCAGTCTTTTTCGCCTCCCAAATTGCATCGGCAAAGGCCTTGTAGTAGGCAAACTCCCCAATTTGAGCGGGGCCCAGGAAAGGATCATCTCTGCCAGCGTCCTGCATAGCTCGAACACGCTCTAAAGCAGCCATCAAGTCCTTAATGGTCTCAACATCCTTGGCAGCTTGGCATCGGAGCTCCTCTACCTCAGCCTTCACCGCCTCCACTACATGCTCCGCCTCTTCTTTGGCATTCTTGGCCTTCAGCGCCTCCATCTTGTACTGGCAGATTTCCTCTGCTGCCGCCTCACGGCCCTCGATCCGGCCAGCTTCCACCCCACGCTTGTTAGCCTCCGCTACCTCTTTCTCTAGCACCGCCAACACCACCGCCCATCCTCTCTCTGTACCCTGCCTTCCCGCCACTGCCAGTTCCACAGTGCAGGATGCCTCCATACCGACAATCTTATCTTCCAAATCCTTCACCTGCCTGCCTAGCCGGGACTGATGGGAGTCCCTCTCTTTCTCCAAGTCCTCCAGGCGAAGCCGAAGGGCAAGGATCTCATCCACCTCTTGGCCGCGGGGGAACACTGCCTGCTGGGCCATGACAACAGTCTGACTGGCAAGTAGGAGTGTGGCGAAGAAGCAATTATCGAAAGTCGGATGGGTGGCAATAGTTTCCAGCTCATGAGTCCAGGTCGACAGAATGTTCCGCATCACATGAGCGGCGTGGAGGGGCAGACCCGTGGAGGACAAGACGCGCTAGGAAGACAGGAAATCCACAATCAAGGCTGGCCGAGTAGGATCATCAGCCAACAGCCTGGAAACGGAAGCAACGTGATATTTCAACACAAGAATTTAAAAGAAACCAACGAATCGAAACAAACTCAGGTTTCAGAACCATACCTCCGCACTCGCTCTTGATCGTGGCCCAGAATTGGCTCAGTCGGTGCAGAAGGTGGAGGGGCAGAACTTGAAGGCACAGACGGGTCGGGCATAGGTGCAGCGGGCTTGGGAGCAGCTTCCCCGCCGCCCATATTCCCAGCTAGAGCGGGCTTGGTTGCGGCGGCAGTCTCTTATCCAACCACGGGCTCGTTCACATCGGCGGGTACACTTCCTCTGTGGCTCGAGTTATCTGACTCGTCGAGCTCAGTCACCTCATCATTCTCTTTGTCAACAAGCAACACTCTTTGGGTCCACCTCTGCTTTGATCCTCTCTGCGGGCCATCCCCTAGACCCTAGGATCCTCCATCCTCACCATCCCCCACGCGCCTCCTCTTTGGAGGAGGGGGCGGTGGGGACGGCGGAGCTGGGCGAGCCACTTCTGGGCTCACCTGCCTGAGGGAGATCCCCTCCAGAATGGGCGGGGGTGCGACCGGTAGAACTGGGGCACCTCCTTGCCCCCTACGACCATGACGCATAGCCTCAAATACTCCTAGAGCGCTCGACATCACTTGAGATGGGCAACAAGAGTATACTGGAAAATCAGGCCCTGTCATATCAAAGTCACATAATAGAGGTCAGAATGATCCGGCTAAAGGATGGAAACAATTATAGTATCATGGTTCAACACATACATGCTTCCTAGTTCAAGTGGCGAGAAAATAGGAAGAATCGAGCTTGGCGCCGCACTTCAGCCGTGTTGAGGGTTACCGTCTGATGCTGGATGGTGGGGATCTTTTCAATGCGGTGGATCACAAGGTCAAAGTTCCAGTTAAGATCCTCACGGCGGGGCACGAGGTAGCCTGCAAAGAAAACAGAAGGAAATTAGATTAATACAAAGTGTTCAAAGGTAGACAAGCTGGACTTACTTTTCTTTTTCTAGTGAAAAGCAGTTAGCACAGCCATCTCTCAGCCAGAGGCATCCGTCGTTCTCCAAGCGCCAGCCACCCAGAACCACCGATGAGCATAATCGTGAAGTTTTGGTGGGATCACCAAGATGAACCTCTCCAAGGACATCCTATTGGGGCGACCCTGGATGTAAACATCCCCCTTGTATTGGGATTTGGCGTTCAACCCAAGGATAAAGTTGACATCACCTGAGGTTGGCATATGATAAAGTCGCTGCCAACTAAACAGGGTAAAAAGAGAGAGGATAAATTTCCAGGATTGGGATGAAGCTGCACCGGCGCGACCTCCCAGCAGTCCAAAAGGTGCACCAGATTATGGTGTAAAGGGAAGCGCAGCCCTGCCTCCATGGCATGGAAGTTAACTGCGACCATGCAAGGAGAGGTTGGTCAACCCTCTCCATCAGATCCGGGGGGTAGAGATGCACATCGATGGTAATCTCCCACTAGATTCGCCAGACGGCCAACTCAGAGGCCGTCACGGTACTCGCCCTTTCATTTTACAAAGCATGCCACTCCGACGGCTCGACGTTCACAATCGATCGAGGGTTTTGTCTCAAGAACATGTAGGGGTACCTCCTCAACTAGTCGGTATAATCTAAGACTAGGGTAGGACCCGCCATTTGATCAACAAAGTCCTCCCAGACCTGATAGGCCACGAATACTTGCTCATTGTAGACCTCTTCATTTTGGGCGTATTCCATCTTGGGCCCCTCTCCATCGTCATCGGCCACTGGACCGCTGGACGCTCCGGCCTCTGCAGAATTTCCTCTGGCCTCTCGATCGTCCCCGATCGGCTGCGCAAGGGAACTGGCCAAATCCGCCGGATTTATTCCGCCAACAGATGACCCCTGGCTCCCAGGGGTGGAACACGAGGGAGGCGTATAGTCTCTCCGGTCGAAAGTGCTGGCATCGTCGTTGGCCATTCTTATAAAAAAAAAAGTGCAAATGAAGATTACCTTGAAGAAATATGGGTAAGAATCAGCAAAGAACTTCAAAGTGAAAAGATAAGAAGCGGGAAGAGGAAGATTTGAAAGAATGAAGGAATGCCCCTTTTTAAAGGAAAAAATTGGGGCAAATCCGCAATTAGAAATTCAAAATCAGGGGGTGAAACTGAAAATTCCCCAAAGGAGGCGACCGTTCGTCTTCAGACGCGCTCACCGGACGCGATCGCTGAAAATCACGCATTTCCAATAAAGGCATGTCCAATTGAAAAAACTGGCGCTTTTCAGGACATTATTACACCTCTTCATTAAAGCAATGTCAGAGCGGTTACTTTTCTGAAGAGTCTCACACGCCAAGTCAGCCACCGGTCGAAATTTACGAATCACGTCATGACACGTGGGCTGGCACTGATCACGGGAATCTTAAAAGGATCTCTCCCAAGGATCCCCGCAAGGAATAAGTTCTGAAGCAAGGGTCTCACCCCAGGCTGGCATCACCTTGGCCACCACCCGACCTCGGCGACCAAGCTGAGGGGCAATTATTATGGGGGGAAAAATATGTTCGACCCCGACCTTTAGGGTGACCTCGCCTTATAAGGCGACCTCACCCCATCGGCGTCCTAGCTCCCTCGACGACCTCGCTGCAACGGAGACCTCACGCCACCTAGGCCACGTCGCACAGGACCTCACCCTTTGGTCAAGCTCCAACCAGTCCCTTTCAGGATAAGACAGCTGGGGGACCAGCACCAAAAGAAGGACATAACCGCAAAATGGATAGCAGCGCCCGCACCTGAGGAAAGGACAGGTATAGCTGCAGGTAGCAGGCGTCAGAAAGGACTGAAGGGCAACCGGTGCAGCAGTGCCCCCAGGCCAGCTGCTGCATCCCCATTGGTGGAGGACAACATGCGGATACAACAAACAAAGGCCACCACACATCAGTGACTAGGCATTGGCCAAAAAGACAGAAAATCATTAACAATCATTGTAAATTCAATCCAAATAGCTAGGACAACACGATGTAACCTAGGACATACTATAAATAGAGCCATTGAGCTCATGAATAAGAGAGCCACTTAAGACCGAGCCTAAATCCCTCGGCAAATCCTTGTGCATTTACTTTCCTTGCATTTAGTTCTTCAAGCCCATTAGGGAAAGGCCTTCTCGGCTGACTCCTCTTGGCACACTATCTTGTTTTATCCGATCAAAGCCACATAAAGCTCGTTAAATCTTTCAATAGGGTAACAACAATGGACACACCTTCATTTGGCACTATAGCCATAAACTTGACGTGCTAAGTTTAGATCCTGTGTTTTAGTGTGTCTTTTTGCTATGGAATATCCTATAAACACACCACTTAGGCCTCTTTTTCTTGATGGGAACAACTATGCCTATTGGAAACCTAAGATGCGCATGTACATCAAATCTATTGATGAACGTGCTTGGAGAAGTGTTCTGACCGGCTGGGAATGGCCCAGAAATTAAGCAAATAATGATGGCGAGACAAGAGTCAAATGGGAGATTGAATGGACCAATGAGAAAGCCATGTCAGCGAGCTATAATTCCAAAGCTCTCAATGCTATCTTTACCTCTGTTGCTGTATTTATGTTTAAGATCATATCAACAAGTACCATGGCTAAAGATGCATGGGAGAGGCTTCAAGAACATTGTGAAGGTAGTGGAAGTGTTGGAAGGACCAAACTTCGAATGCTTGGGACCAAGCTCAAAAATCTAAGGATGAAGGAGGATGAGACGATCACTGCCTACAATGAAAGGCTGAGTGAGATTGTCAATGAATCACATGCACTTGGCGATCTAATTTCCAATGTACGAGTTGTACACAAAATTTTGCAATCTGTCTTAAAC
The DNA here is from genome assembly GCA_947034835.1 of Ballota nigra. Taxonomy (NCBI): domain Eukaryota; kingdom Viridiplantae; phylum Streptophyta; class Magnoliopsida; order Lamiales; family Lamiaceae; genus Ballota; species Ballota nigra. The sequence continues at coordinate 75,658,234 of OX344726.1, forward strand.
GGTTCGATGCAAAAATTTATGTTATTGAAGAAGCCAAGGACACTGATACTCTCAGTCAAAATGAGCTTGTAAGTATTCTCAAAACGTATGAGATGACAACTTAACCTGAAGATGAAAGTGAAGGAAATAAGGTTGTTGTTTTCAAAGGTGAAACATCTTCTAACACTAAAAATCAGTCCTTTGTGACTGAGGTCGAGTCTGATGAAGATATTTTTTACCAATGTTATAACACTCCTGAGCACATTGTCTTCCTTAAAATGAAGTTCAACTCCTACTTGAAGAAGAAGATGAACAGATTCAGAGGGAATGTCCAACCGAGGACTCCTTTCAACAACACACCATCTGACCCAGAGAAAAGAAAGGATCAAAATCAATCCAGACAATTCAAAGGTAACAAATCAAGGTATGATCCTGAATTTAGAAAATCAGTTAGATGTGATGCATGCACTGGATTTGGACACTATGCAAATGAGTGTGCAAATACCAGATTAAGGCAACAACTGAATTTCAATGTTACTTTTAGTGATTACTCAGATGATGAACCTGAAGGTTCAAAAGATGAGGAACTAGCTTTTTCTGCTAGAATTGATTATTATGATTCTTTAGATGATGATCTGGATGATTCAGACACTGATATTGTTTCAGATGTTAAAACATCAGAAATAACAATTGTCAAAAATCATTCAGATTTGAACTGTTTTAATGTGTGTGTTGATGATACAGGTACTGATGACACAAAAGATGATGTTTCTAGTATAGCCAAAGAGAATGATGATCTCAGAGAGACTGTGACTAAGTTGGAAGTCATTTTAACAAGGAAATATTTAGAAATTTCTGAACTAAAAGAGGAACTGAAAAATTCTAAGTTTTAAGAAATATTCTAAGAGCTCCTATGTTGTGAGTGATTCTTTAAATATTGGTCAGTCTAGTAAGCATGGTTTAGGCTATCTTGGTGAATCTACTTCTAAAAGTTTAAATAATCCTGTTAAATTTGTAAAAGGTAAAACTGAGTTTTTAGCTGAAGCAAAAGTACATGTGATTGAAAAAACTGTTAAGAAGTATGTGTGTCACTATTGTTCTGAAATTGGTCATATTCGTCCTTATTGTCAAAAGATGAAAAGGGATCTGGAAATTCAGAAAGTGTTGTCTGAAATGTCCTCACATTCTAAGAAACACTGATCAAAGAAAGAACATGTTACTTGTAATGTTGTTCAAACTTCTCTGAAAGCAGGTGTGCCTGATTTATGGTATTTTGATAGTGTTTGCTCAAGACATATGACTGGACATGTTAACTACTTATCTGATTATGAACCTTGTAATGGTGAAACTGTTACTTATGGTGGTGGATCAACAGAAAAGATCATTAGAAAGGGAACTTTGAACATTGAAGGTTTTCCTAAGCTTAAAAATGTTTTGCATGTTGATGGCTTACTTGCTAATTTACTTAGTATAAGTCAACTGTGTGATGACAATTTGCATGTTGAATTTGATAAGGATTCATGTTATGTTCTAAACAAGGATAATAAGTGTCTAATGACTGGTAATAGGTCAGCTGATAATTGTTATCTAATTGGAACAAACAATGTGTGCCATTTGTCAAATTGTGATGATAATGTCATGTGGCATCAAAGACTTGGACATGAAAACTATAGATTCATGCAAAAACTGGTCAAATCTGAAGCTGTGAAAGGATTGCCTAAACTAAAGATTGTTACACCTACTGTATGTGGTTCATGCCAAAGAGGTAAGCAGGTAAGAATATCGCATAAGATATTATCATATTGCACAACACGTCGCTGTTTTGAATTACTGCATATGGATCTTATGGGTCCTATGGAAACTGAAAGCATCGATGGTAAGAAATATTTACGGTTGTGGTTGATGACTACACTAGATATACCTGGATTGCATTTCTAAGAGAAAAATCTGAGACTTTTGATGCTTTTAAAGTTCATTACAAGAGATTTAAAACTGTGTTTAACTTAAAAGTTAGCAGGATTATGTCTGATCATGGTAGGGAATTTGAAAATAGCATGTTTTAAAAATTTTGTGATAAGAAAGGTATTGTCCAAGAGTTTTTATCTCCTAAAACTCCATAACAAAATGGGATTGCTGAAAGGAATTATAGAACTCTTCAAGAAATGTCTAGAGTAATGCTCAATTAAAAAATTCTTGCTAAGAAATTTTGGGCTGAAGCATTAAATACAGCATGCCACATTGCTAACAAAGTCTATTTCAGATATGGAAGTAATAAAACCCCATATGAGATCTTGAACAATAAAAAACCAAGTGTGAAATACTTTTATGTTTTTGGTTGTGTGTGTTACATTCTGAATGATATGGATCAACTACCTAAGTTTGATTCTAGGAGTGATAAAGGTTTTTTCTTAGGTTATTCTAGAAATAGTAAAACCTATAGAATTTATAATCTTAAAAGTAACATTGTTCAAGAGTCTGTGAATGTAGTATTTAATGATGATAAGAATCTGATGGATGGGAACGACACTGAAGATATGACTGAAGTTACTGGGGTTCCTAAAATATCACTGAAAACAGAGAATGTTTCACCAAATGTTCCAGCATCTGGTACAACATCCCCTGCAGATTCAGCAGATTCTTCACAAAACAATCAGTATACTCCAAAGAAAAATCCAGCAATCATTGGATATGTTTCAGTTGGTGTTCAAACTAGAAGGAGAGTAAGTGCAAACCGTGTTGATGTGGTAAGGTCTATGTGCATGTCATCTATATGCAATGTTGTGAATGCTCGGTGCTACTATTCTGAAATTGAACCTAAAAATGTTACAGAAGCATTAAAAGATGAAAATTGGATTTTAATGTTATGCATGAAGAACTTAATCAGTTTGAAAGGAATGATGTTTGGTCATTAGTTCCAAGACCTGATGATGTCAATGTTATTGGAACTAAGTGGATTTTTAAGAATAAAACTGATGAGTCTTGTAACATAGTTAGAAACAAAGCTAGATTGGCTGCACAAGGTTAAACCCAAGTTTAAGGTATATATTTTGATGAAACATTTGCACCTGTTGCTGGGATAGAATCTATTAGATTGTTACTAGCAATTGCATGTTACATTAACATTAATCTTCATCAAATGGATGTAAAGGCTGCATTTTTAATGGCATATTAACTGAAGATGCATTTGTTGAACAACCTAAAGGCTTTGAAAATCCACAGTATCCTGATCATGTGTACAAGCTAAATAAAGCCTTGTATGGTCTCAAACAAGCTCCTAGAGCTTGGTATGGTAGACTTACTAACTTTCTTTTGCAGTTTGGTTTTATTAGAGGTGAGGCTGATAGAACCTTGTTCATTAAACATTCTGGAGAGGATTTGTTAATAGCTCAAATATATGTTGATGAAATTATTTTTTGTTCAACTTGTAACATCATGTTAAACAATTTTGTTGAAGCAATGACAACAACATTTGAGATGAGCATGATAGGTGATTTGAATTACTTTCTAGGACTTCAGATCAAACAATCTGATAAAGGTATTTTCTTCTCTCAGAGTAAGTATGTAAAGAATTTAGTGAAAATGTTTGGATTAGAAAACTAAAATATCATGAAAACTCCTATGGGATGTACACAAAAGTTTTGTAAGGACACTGCGGGACAAGATGTTGATCCAACTTTGTATAGATACATGATATGTAGTCTTTTGTACTTAACCTCGAGTAGACTTGATATAATTTATAGTGTTTGTATTTGTGCAAGGTACCAAGCTTGTCCTAAATAGTCAATTTGAATGCTGTCAAGAGAATTATTAGATATGTGGCAGGTACAACTAATCTTGGTATATGGTATACCAAATACAAGCAGTTCACTTGTTGGATACAGTGATGCAGACTGCGCTGGAGACATTGATGAGAGGAAGAGCACGAGTGGTGGTTGCTTCTATATGGGAAATAAATTGATTTCCTGGCATAGTAGAAAGCAGGATTGTGTATCACAATCTACTGCAGAGTCTGAGTAATTGTTGCAGATAGTTGTTGTACACAACTTCTTTGGTTAAGTAAAATGTTTAGAGATTATGGTTTAGAGAGTGACATTTTAACTGTATATTGTGATAACACTAGTGCTATCAACATTTCAAAAAATCCAGTTCAACAATCACTTACTAAACACATAAGTATTAGACATCATTTCATAAGGGATCTTGTAGAGAAAAATATTGTGAAGTTAGAATACATACCCACTGAAAATTAATTTGCTGATGTGTCTACTAAAGCTCTTGACCATGAGAGATTCTCATTCTTGAGAAAATATCTTGGTATGTGCACAATCTGAGTAACTGTGAAACAGATATTGTTATGTATGCTCAAACATTTGTAACAACATCAGGGTATATGCATGTTTTAATTAAAGTTAATCCTTGTTTTTTGTTTTATAATTCCTTTGTAAAATAAATCTGGACCAAGTATGACTGTTGTGTAAAAATAAAGAGGAATCACATTTCTCAAACGCATAATAAGCTTTGTATTTGAAAAAGCACATCAAGATGTAATTAATTCACTGAGTAACTATGGAGCACAAAGTTTGCTACTACGATGTCTTCTTTTTAAAAGGTGATTAGTAAAATATCAATATGTCACAAATCCATTGAGTAATTATGGGGCACGGAGTTCGCTGCTACGATGCACTCTCTTGAAAAGATGGATCAATGTGGATAAAAGTGCTAAAGTTATTTGATGAAAAATGTGGCATTGGATGTTTTAACCGATGTTGAAGTGTGTGTTCCAATTTTGAATGCAACATCATATGTCGTTCATATTTATTTTCTGAGTCAAATTATGTAACCGATTTTTCAGGGATATTTTTTTAACTATCACATGTTTAAAGCCCAAGTTTTCAGTTTTTTTATTTCGTGTACAATTTCTATTGTTTAATTAATTAAAATCTGAATTTTTTAGGTAGGAGAAACCCACGATCTAATCATGGGGGAGTGGTATCTCTCACACTTCTTAATTCCAGAATTTTCTTTTTGTGGGTATCGAAAGTAACTTCCTTATTCCAATCTATATAAATACTCTTTATGCTTCGTGTTTAAGTTCATAATTGTTCATATAAGTGTTGAGTATATTGGTGTTCGCTTTCTAGGGTTAAAATGTTTTTCTTTATTCCATATTTCATTTTCATTCATTTTCGAGAGACTCTTTAAATGCCTGGGAACAGGAAAATCCTTCTCACTTTTCAAAATCTCCCTCGAACTCTCCACCTCTCAATCCTCAAACCCTCTCAACCTTCTAGCAGAATGGGCCTTATCCTAGGATGCTGCACCAATTGCTCCATCATCGAGCACAACACCACCTCCATCTCAAACCTCAATTCGAGCATTTCCCATGAATATCCATATCCCTTCTGATGCAACGGTCGATCAGCTTGAATCAATCGCTCGTAGGATTACCCAAAGCCTTCAGGGAACTCCTGTTGTTCCTAAGCTGACTATTGGCTCAATTGAAGTCGATGTTTCTTCCTACCTGAACTAAACCCAAAATACTTCACCTATTTCTCAAATCGAAGACACCTCTTCGCTTGCCCAAAATCCACAATCCTCACACCAAGCCGAAACCCTTGCTACTAATATTTCAAAAGCTGTTGAAACAGTTAACCAGGCTATGGAAGATGCTCCCATTGCTGAGGAGACTGTTGCTGAGGAAGCTAGGGAACAATGCCCTAATTTTGAAGTGCCTGATGTGGAAATTCCAGAGGAGGACAAAGAAGAATCGCCCAAAACTGATTCTTCAATGTATGAGGATTCTGAACCTATTCTAATTACCAAGGCTGTGAAGAAGAAAATGGGTGGAAAGAGAAAGAGAAGCCCTGCTCAATCAAGGAGATGTTTTGGAAGAGCAAGGAAGAAGGTGAACTACGCTGAAACTTCAAGGAAGAAGAAGGATGATGAAGGAGATATTGTTGCACACCCTATTCAGGTGTTTTCTGAATCTGAAAATGAGTCAAGCCCAAAGGACTCAACTGATGGTGAAGCTGGAGGTTCTCAAACCAAAGGAAAAGAAGCTTCTGATGAGAGTGATGTGCCTATCTTCGAACTGAAAAGAAGAGCCAGAGTTGAACTGAGAACAAAGAAGAGATTTGAAAATGTTGCTGATATTGCTGGAACAAGTGCAGCAGTACCAGAACCAGAGGATGATGACAGCAGCCCAGAGAGCAGTTCTAAGAAGACCAAGACTAATTCTGACAGAGGTAATGAATCTGAACACTCTGTTGAACAAGCTAATTCTGATGATGATGATGATGATGATGATGATGATGATGATGATGATGATGATGATGATGATGATGATGATGATGATGATGATGATGATGATGATGATGATGATGAATCCATTGAACAAAGGATCTCTAGGTTAAGCAAAAGGAATTTGTTAATTGAGTGAAAAATTAACATTGATGAATTTGAATCTAAGGGTCTGGTTAGATACTTAGAAGAAAAGAGTTTGATGCATGTTGTAACCTTCGTTGATGCCTTTGTTGATGCCTTATACTGAGAAAGACAATTTTCAGTTTTCATCTTTCAGAACCAGAGGATGATGACAGCAACTCGGAGAGCAGTTCTCAGAAGACCAAGACTAATTCTGACAGAGGTAATGAATCTAAACACTCTGTTAAAAAAGCTAGTTTTGATGATGATGATGAATCCATTGAACAAAGGATCTCTAGGTTAAGCAAAAGGAATTTGTTAATTGAGTGAAAAATTAACATTGATGAATTTGAATCTAAGGGTCTGGTTAGATACTTAGAAGAAAGGAGTTTGATGCATGTTGTAACCTATGCTGATGCCTTTGTTACTGATAGGGTTTATGAGTTTTATGCTTGTTTGAAGGAAGGTCATGCTAGAAGGAACTCTAGATGGTATGGAACTGTAAGGTTTAGAGATAGGAATGTTCCATTCACCCCTGAGTTAATCAATGAGTTTCTGCAAGTTGAAAATATTGTTGAAGATGAAGCTCCTCACATGGATGAAATTATACATGTTCTTACTGGGGGTAGAGTGAACAAATGGGAAAGAGATATGCTTGCTGCCTCTCTTACTTCTCTGTATTCAGTTTTACATAAACTTGTTGTGTATAATTGGATACCATCCACCAACTCAACCAAACTAACCAGAGATCAAGCTGTGTTGATGTATAGAATAGGTGTGATGAAAAATTTCAATCTTGGATTGGTTATTTTTCACCACATGATGAAGTTTACTGGGAAGATTTCTGAGAAAGACAATTTGCCTTATCCTGTGTTAATATATGGCTACTTGAGGAGTCATAATTTTATCCATAAGAGGAATGAGTTGTTAAGGGGGAGAGTGAGTCTGATGGGTATTTCTCACTATCTTATGTATGGGAATAGAGTAGTAGACTTACCTTTACAGGTAAGTGATGATGAACAAGGTCAACATGTTCCTGACCCTGTTCCTGATCAAAATGCTGCTCAGAATGTTGGGGACATACCTAGCAACATACCTGCTCCTGCTGCATATTACTTGAATATCTCACCTGAATTTATTCAAGCACAGCTGAGACACTTGCAGGACTCTATAGATGAACTCCAATTCCTGAAGAACTATTGGGAAAATCTACTTTCTGCCACAAGAGGGAGAACCAGCTGCTACTCGAGGAGTTGTGATTCAAGAAATGGATGGAGATGTTGAACCTGCTGCTGATGTTGTTGAAGAAGGAGGGATAGTTGTGAATGAAGTTGTTGCAACTAGACCTTATGGTGCTGATAGAAATGCAGATGTTGTTGAAGATGTTGGTGCAAACCTTGCAACAATCAATATCCAGGAAGCTGAGGAAGATGAGTTGTATGGAGATCTGCTAGACATTTCTGCCAAAGTCTAAGTTGTTTAGAGACTAAAGGAAGCACAATTTATGGGGGAGCTTAGTGCAAGATATATGTGGCTGCAACTGTATAGTTTATACAGTGATCTCAAAGTTCCTTTTTGTGTAACTCTAAGTACTCTTGTTCTATTTCTGTTTTTTATTAGCTAGCTCTGATAATTAGTTTTAATTTCTGAAAGACAATATTACATTAGAGTGATAGGATGTTTACATTTAAGTTGTTTATTTTTTGAGTTGTAATTTGAATGAGTAAACACCATGTTACTCATTTTATTTTAATGAGCATATATGATGATGTTCATTTTGTTTAAGTGAGCATATATTTGTTCATTCTGTTTTTGGTGAATTAACTTATTGTTATTCATCTTGGTTTTGGTGATTCAACTTATAGTTGTTCATCATGTTTTTTGACTGTTTTGCTACACAAGTGTGAAAAGCTAAGTGTACAATATGATGTGGATCTCTATAGTACATACATCACTGACTTATATATTGAAAAATATATACATCAGGTTTGTTGTAGCAGAAAGGTCAAATTGGGGGAGATTGTTAATGTTGTTAGTAGTGAAGTATTCACTATTTACTTTGAAATAACATGATTTGCCCTTTCTTCTCATTAACTAACACTTTATGATCAAATGTTGTTTTAGATGTTTTGACATATAGGTTGAAGATCTAGAAGGATCTACAAGACTCTGGAATATTCAATGTTGCAGTGAAGGTTGCAAACATTAGTTGCAACATGGAGTGGTTACGTGTTCCAGAATGTTCTACAAAGACCTACACATTTCAGGCTATTCCAGACCGTTTAGAACAATCTAGATCAGGCGGTTGCAGTCAAGAACATCAGAATAAAGATAAGATCATGGGCGGTTAATAAATGATCATGAAGGAAGTTACATGAAGAAGTTATTTAGGGATTAAGATTTCCATCTATAAATAGAAGCCGAAGTCTTCAGTGCCAAGTGTGGAATAAATGAGTACACCTACTCTAGTGTTGATCCTGAGTTCAAACCTGAGTTCAAAGGTGATAGGGCAATTATTCCAACTTTTATGTTATGCCTAGAAGTTTAGTACATCTCGCATAGCTTGTGATCGATCATATATCTTTAGATAGAGAGATCATTGATATAGAGAGAGATCAACTTTGACGGTGTATATTGTTATACACATAGCTAATTTAGATTTAATAGGTAATATCGAGTCTTGTTCCATTGTGAATGAATTAACTCTTCATACAACTTTTGTATCACTAATCTTATTATAGTGAACATTTCACCGTAAGGCTAGCACAAGCTATTTTATATTGTTTGTGTTAAAAAGTTATTCCATTTGCAATTGTGTATTTTAGACTTCCGTTGTTCTAAATTATACTCTGTTTTCCAGATTGTTGTAGTTAGTGTTTTAATATTCATTACAACATCTACACTTAACACACACAGATACACCTTAATTTTTATTTGTTGTTGCATGAAACATAACCACATTATAATAAAATAATTTCAGATAGAATTATGATTACCCTAGTTTGGTTTTTCTCTTCTTCGTAGTGTAGTCTAGCTCATTTGTCTTGTTGGTCCCACAAGGTAGTTGGAGGAAAGGCTTAGAAGTCTAGAAAGCGAGGTTCAGTAGACTTCTTACACCAAATAATATTTATCATAAAACTTGCCAGATACAAAGAAATCAGCAGACTTTGAAGTCAGCTAATTTAGAAAACTCTATTGATATATGCAGAAATGTTTTTTAACTATTTGTTTGAAGAAAACCTTTTGTTTGTTAAACAAATATGCAGAAAACAAGTAAATAATGCAGTAAATAAAAAAAATATAATGGTTCGTATATAATGATCCTACGTCCACTCTCTATTTTCATAAAAAAAAAGTCTCACTAACCAGCTCACGATCTACTGGAATTGACAAGTTCCAACCCTTATTTACAGTCTTCGAACTAACAAGTCTAGCGCTCGACCTTCTACACAGCCCATTCTCATACGAGATAATGATAGGTGTGATACAATCCAATTGTGAGAATCCTTCAGTCTTTGAAAGCTCTTAACAGATTTAGGATTCTCTCTAAGCAATATACATTCATGTAAGCTCTTAGAGTGTAGTGAGGTTTGTGCATGTATTTTTGTTGTGTGCTTCTATCACCCACTTGGCTATTCGAACATTTCCTCTTCACTCTTATTTATAGTAGTTGATTACTAGTCGTTGGAAGAGCTTGTAATCAATCAACTATAATCTCCATTCCTCGATTTGTGATCTAAATGCTTGCTTGAATCTCTTGATTTGTCAATTAGATCTTCAATCACGGTTAAGTACTTAAAGTTTTCTAACCTTCATTTTCAGCTGGTGATGAACTTAATCTGATACTCGTGTTGATCTTTTTTTCACCCTCTGCTAACCTCACCACTACTAGGTCAGCTGAGTTCAAGTCAGTCGATGCTTAGAATTCATCTACTTGACAAATGATGTTCATCAGTTGAAGTCACCTGATCTTTCATCATATAGTAGCAATTAAATCATTAAATCTTAGTTAATGTTACATATATGTTTAGAAAATAAAATGACATATCAGGATAATTTAATTAACTCAATTTAATCATAAAATTCATATGGTAAAAATTATATAAGCAAGGATTAATTTAGTTCACGCATGTAATAATTTAATTAGGCATGGTATAATGCACATACGATGTTTTCGTACCATAATTTTTAATTTAGTAATATTAGAGTATTACTCTAGATATGCATTAGTATTATTCATAATATTATGCAATGATAATAATTTATGTTTTCATTACTTAATTAATAATGAGAGCTTAATTAATTATTTATCATGATTTTTTACTTGTCTTGGCTAGGACTTATTGGGGCTCGTCTTGTCGCTACATCTTCCTAGATTTTCTTGATGAACAATTAGTAGCAAGTTGGAAAAAATAATAAATGCAATTTCAAATAATTATGCAATGCAACATATGAAGTACATGTTTTGCAATAATTATGTTTGCATGTTTTTGAAAAAAATTGTGCATGATTATTATATTCAGGTTTGTTTACTAGCTTCGGGTCGAGTTTATTTTACTATGTGTCATAGCCTCAAAACTAGAAAAAGATGCAAAAGAATCAGGAGAAAATTCGGATTTGCAAGGGGGGGGGGGGGGGAATAGTGGAAGGGAGTAGAATTGGAAACAAATATCGATGACCTGGTGCATGAGGGTGTAGCATATGTCTGCAATCTTATTAGGATTTGAACGTTAGTTCAATTAGAGAGGAGAAATCCATTAATGACGATACCACTGCAATTTTCTTTCTCTTCTTTTGTGTGAATGAGGAGTTTATCTTTGTGGCATAGGCACATGTTGGAGTGGTGCTAAAATAGATTTATCCATCAGACATAATCCATTCTTCGATTTTGATCACATACATTTCACCGGATTCCATTCATTTATACGATTGGCCATGGTGGGTATGGGGGACAGGTACGTCAACATGGCTCTGGAGGCCATTCGGATTCATCAGCTGGAATTGCTGGATTAATTGTTAAAGGGATACGTTAGTCATAAATTATGGAGAAGAAGAGAGTCAAGAAGTTGAATTGTTTTACATTAACTGAATTCAATTTAATCAATTATTGAAATTTAAATTAAGTAAATGAATAGTTTATAAACGCAAGGGTACAAATGTAAAGTGATTATATTCTAAGTATGAATTAAATTGTAACGACAAAAATGTGGCAGGGATAAAAGTCTAAAAATATTTACAAACCCAACCAACTGTAGAGATTACTAGTAGTGGACCCACAACTTGAAGAAAGAGAGAATGGAAAAGCATCCGACACTTACTTAAGAGTAAGTTGCTACTTTATGTCAGCAATAAATATATTGGCTTCAGCTTTTTTTGGAAAAATGAATCGAGTATCATTGACTTTTAAAAACAAGGCAACAACTTCCATTCAAAGAGGGGGTCATATTTTCTTATAACTAGGTTTTGGGGAGAGACTCTCTCTTCCCACACACTTCACACTGTTTAAAAAAAAAATTGCATTTCCTAGCTAGAATTTAGTGTTAATATAATTTCTTGTAAGAACTTAAGCATTTGAAGACCATAGAAATGACACTTTTATTTTAGTTTAAGCTTTGATGGTAATTTCTTGTTCATTTTTTATACCCATGTGTCTCTTCTAGAACCATGAACTAATTTTCTTTTATTTTGGGTGTTGAATTTATGTATGAAATTAGTGTGTTGATGGATTTATAGCTTTGATTATGCTTATTTCTTGATGTGGATGTTTCTACTAATGAGTTTCATTGGTTCAATTTGTTAGTTGATTTTATTAGCCTATATATTGAATTTTGTATTTTGCATTGAGAATTAGATATTCATGATTGGACATTATAACACTTTTATTGATTAATTTGAGTTATATAGCAATCAACCTAACCGAGAGAGAGTTGGTTGCTAGATCTTTCATCATTAAATATTAGATGCTTAGATGATCGTCTAGGTATTTAGTGAAGAGACAAAGCCTAAACATTAGTAATTGTATTCAAAGTATCTAGATATTCATGATCTTAGAAGCTTATGAAATTTAACTAGGTGCTAGTTAATCCACGTGTTCCCATTGGCTTCAAAAGGGTTGGTATATACACATAAGTAGTCACTCTTAGCAAACATCTAGAAAGAGTCAATTGCAATTTTGTCACTCACACTAGTGGATTATATTGTGAAAGCACCCGAAACATCTCTTTCTAGCATTTTCTCTGCAAGTTGGGATTAGTTGTTTAATTGCTTTCTAGTTTTAATTTTTCCTTTGTTTAAATTCCAAAAGCTAACTTGCTCGTCACTATAATATCATTTCAACACATAGCCTTGGGGCTCCATCACACTCCTAAATCCTTTAGGTTCAGTAACTACTTGGTCTAAGTCTATTTTCACTATTAATTACGATGTCCGCGTATTCTTGCGGTGGAGTAGGAAAACACTGACCAATTCATGGAGCCATAGCCCAATCCTATTTTTAAGGAAATCGTGATTCAAATATCAAAGTAATAATTCAGAGAAATTTTGGAGATGATAGATTTGAGAAATAGATTTTGGGAGTTAGGGCAAATGTGAGAGATCATAATTTTTTGGAAAAAAAAAATCTAAGTGTTGATTAAAAGTGTTGATTTAATGAATTAAAAGTGTTTATTTAAATAGTAAAAAATATCATTTCAAATGGTTAAAAGTGTTGATTTTAATTGCTTGATTAATATAATGTGAAACGACAACGACAAAAATATCAGCCAATTTTTGCAATTATAAAACTTTGAAAGAGAAAAAGTTTTAAATCTTTATATATGCAAAATTGAACTATAGCAGTTGCCATTACAATTGTCTTTCATCTAATCTTTCTAATATATAATGCCGAAAAATAACGGTGTCATAACCACTGTCTATCAAAACATTTTTTCATCAATTCACAATATGGAATGACGACGGTGTTCAAAATAATTGTGTATCAGTGTAAATATGCGCCAAAAGATAACAGTTATACTTCAAGCAACAAATTTTTATCTCTAGACAAGAATTTGGATTCAAAGATATGTGTATTTAGCGTTGTAAATTAGAGTTTTTTTTTCTTTCTTGTGTAGTGAAAGCTAAACTCCTACACAAGAGTTTGAATTCAAAGATCACAATGCATTCTATGACCTTAAGATGAATTTTCTTTGAATTTTGTAAAAGAAATATGTCTTATGACTAAATACAAGATTGCAGATAATAACAAAACATATATGTTTCCAATAAAACATGTACTAAAAAGTTGTCACTTTTTATTTATTTATACGTTCTATATGTGTATTAATTTTAACTTGAACACTCTCACTTTCCCTGAAAAAATACTTTAAAAAATCATTTTTCGTATAAAGTAAATCATACTCCCTCCATTCCAGAATTATTCACACACTTAAAATGAACACATTTTTTTTAAAGAAAAATGCACTTTTTCGTAAAGTAGTGTGCAAATAATTGAGTCGAACGAATAAGACAAGTGTGCAAATAATTACGGGACGTAAGAAGTATTTATGTATTACACATTTGAATGTCTATAACTTTGAACTGAATAAACTACTACTTTTTACTTAATAAAAGTGTATTACACATTTTCATAGAAACACACAGTAATTGCACAGTGCAATTAGTGTATAATTTGTCATTTTCAATTCTATATGTCCCACCACCCATCTGTAGAACTATCACAACGGGTTAGGTCAAATATTTCGTATCCTGCTTGGCGGGGGCTTAAATGGGCTGGCCCGTTTGAGCCCCAACATTGTTGGGCCAGCCAGCCTCCAAATAAAATTAATAATTTTTTGTCCATTGTTAACAACCATAATATCATTTTTAGAGATATTTTGTAAAGTTATGGTCATAAATAGTGGATTTCAATTGTAAGAAACTATTTTTATGAATTATTATGATTAATATATTGTGCATTTTAGTTGTAGAAAATTAATTTCTGATTAATTAATGATGAACTTTATTTGTAAAATTGATTTTGTTTTAATATTTTTTTATAATGATAGTTATCAAGATAAGTTGTTTAATTTTATTTTATTTTGATGAATTTTATTTATTATAGCTTTTATTACTTATTTTTTATTTAAAAAAAATTAAAGGTGGGTCGATTTACTTGAATCTGTGGTTGGCCAATAAGTGAGTTTGGTTGGGGGTGTAGCCCAACAAATTTTCATCCTGCCTCGCCAAAAAGTGGAATTTTATGGGTTTTGGCTCGGCGCGTTTCGACAACTTTATCCATCTATCTCCCAACGCTTAATTAATATCTCACTTGTCATCCAATTAAATATAATAATACAATTACATCTACAAATTTTAATTTATAAGAATTCAAAATTAATAAATTTTCTAATATAATATTATAAATATACCAACTCTTCCGACCATATTTGATTAAGTAAAGTTCAATTCTCTCACTTTTACTAATTAACATTAAAAAGAAAATCTTCTTATTAGCCAAAATTCCCAAAATTCTTCAAAATGTTTTAAAATTTTCCAATTTAATAATATGTTACATTAGGATGTTTTTGTCCTCTCTCCAAATTTGATATTGAGTTTAACTAAAAGAATACTTTAATTTATGATTATTTGAGTCCTATGATACAATTTATCTCAGTTCTAAAAAAAAATATCAATATGAAAGTCTAATACACCAGTTGCAACGACCAAAATTAATATTTTAAAAATAATAACTAATATTGTTTAGTGAAATAAATAATAACTTTAACTAAAAATAAACTAATACTTTCAAAAGATGTACTCAGGTTGAGCAGTGGAACACCATGTATAATTTTTTTGGTCATTTTTATCTATATCCCAACCCCCAACCGTCTCTTAATGCCTAATTACTATCTCATTTGTCATCATGTATAATATATTAATACAACATTATTAATGTTTCACTTTATTAATAACACAACATTATTAATGTTTCATTAAAATAATATTGCTACACCACCCTTTTTAGTTTTGTTTTATATTATGCCTGCTTAATTGTCTTTAATTTACAACAATAAATGTGTTACATTAATTTTCTCATTATAATAAATAAAAATGATAGGAATTGATGGATAAATGAATAAGTTGGTAACACATTTAAAATTATTTAACATCTCATTGAACATTGGCATTTGTCTTTTATATAATCTTAAAAGTATTAAAAAACAATTAATGTTCGAAACTGATCAAAATTTTTGTTTGCATTTACCCACTGCTTACATAAAATACAAATTCATTCTTACCAATATATTTATGGGAGGAAAGGAGGGGGGGGGGGGGAGGAGGAGAGAGAGGGAGAGATCTATGTACGTGGAATGAAAAGAGTTTAGCAACTGCCTGAATTTTTAGTCTGTCCAAACAATAGACCCCACCATCACCAACCCCTTCTCGGTCCCCACTCTTATTGTGTGTATATTAACCAACAAAGCAAACTTGTAAGAACTCTTCATCTTTCAGTTTTCAAGTCATAGTTAGTCTATTGCACTAAGGGGTTTTTAATTTTCAGTGAAAAGTGTTCAAAATCATGAGTCTATTTGGGCGTGGAAACAGGAAATTACTTCTTTTTTAGTTCATAATATGTTTTGTTTGTTCAATTGCTTCACATTTTAATGTTTTTCTATTGTATGCATGTCAATTGTTTGTTTATTCCCATTGATTTAGTGTCCAAGTTTATTATAATTATTTGGGTGGTCAATTGATATTCATTTTTTTGTTGATGTTGCAGTTAAGATCTATTTTATGTTATATTGCAATCTGAACTTATAAATCTTTGTTAATTGTTCTTTGATTTGTCTAATTGAGATTTAAATCAAATTGCATATATTTAAATATTTTTAATTTTTATGGTATGCAAGAATATTTTTATCAGTGTAATTTTTTAATTTGATTGTTTATGACATTAAATAAATGCAGGAATTATGGGACTTTTCGGGCAAAAAAATGTTCTTCTTCTGGAAGTAAGGTGAGTAATTAAACTAAATCTTTAAATTGTGGAGTTGTACTAGTTATTTGGATCTTATGAATTTTCCCTAAATGTGATTGGATCTATGTTATAACGAACAAAAAAAATTAACTGCAACTTGTAAGTAGTGGGTTATTAGGAAAAATGGAAAATGACTATTCGTATTTTTAATGAATTTGTGTGTTTTACTTAGACAAAAGGATTATATAGCAATCCCATTTGATTTGATGCAGGCATCAGAACTTAAGAAACACATTGACGCTCTCTTGAGTACTGGCAACTTGAGGGAAGCCGTAAGACTTCCCCCAGGCGAGGATGCTTACGAGTGGTGGGCTAAGAATAGTAAGATTTGCCTTAATGCTTTTCTCATTTACACATGAAAATAATTGAATTTAAAAGTGTGATATAGGTAATAAAAACTCGAGGATAAAAATATGTAAATGACAATGTTCTTATGCTTATATTCTAGTTAGTTTTATTTCTAGTAATAAATTAATGGTATTGATTTCATGCTTAAAAGTGCTCGCTTGTGTTTACATATGTATATTCATGAGAGGTGTGTGTGTATAATCAGGATGTGATTAATAATGATATTTGAAGTAAGATGTAGCATTCCCATGAAATAAATAATGCTTAATGTTGTCGTTTTTCTCACACTTACCATTTTTGACACATTTCACCTTAATTTCATATGCGCCGCAATTATAACTATGGTTGAATGGGATTATTTGCTTTCGTCATTTATGTGATACAAAATAATATTATCTTGTAAGTTTTGTCTTAACTGATTCCGTACATTTTTTTGTGTTACTTTGCACAGCTGCTGATTTTTTTAATCAAGTCAATGTTCTCTATGAAACCATAACTCAGTTTTGCACACCATCAACTTGTCCAATAATGTCGGCAGGGCCAAAGTAAGGTTTCATAATCACTATTATGAACTTTTTCTCTTACTTGCATATAAGATACCCACATGTTTAGTTGACACGTAGAGACGTCATATATCCATGCATATGTGTTTTTTAGTGTAAGTAAAATAGGTTGCGGATATCTTTCATATCATAAAACTAGGTTGAGAATGTCATTGATATGGTGGCCATCTGAAATTTACAAAATCTTATGAATTACTTTATTTTCAATCTATTAAAGTTGATTATGCAAAGACGATTTTTATTACTAACAAAAAATGGTGATTCTTTGTAACATACATACATAGATGATTTAGTGTCTCATAACATTTCAAAAGTGTTAGTATGAAAATATAAATAGAATCATAAATCACTTAACGGTGTAAAAAAATATTAAACTATTATAATCTAAGGTTGTGATTGGGTAGAACCATTTCAAATTTAAGAGATTTAAAAATGAATGAATTTAAAAATCTATTGATTTCAGATGATATGGTATTGCTGAGTATTTAAAATTCCTCCAATTTGAACTAAGGATTAAAACTAAGTATTTGAAATATATCCATTTGAATATCTTACCCAAATAAATGGAGTGAATTTAGGATGTGATTTAAAATTCATAACCACAATCCCTCCATCCAAACACAACATAACTTATTCTCCCACAAAATCACTCATTTGATATCATTTCACTATGTTTTAATCATTAGTTTAAATTGTTGCACTTTATTGTTAACTAAGCAGTTTATGCTACAAATGTGTAATGACAATCACTGATAATAATACTCACTGACATAGTGTTGCTAGATTTATTGAGCTTCTTAGATCATGTCAAATTTTCAATAACTTAAGTTAGTTACTTGATTTGATTTCCTCATTGGTAAACATGGATTGAGTTAAAAGCAACAATTGTCCACTAACATGTTAAATGATTAATATGTGAACATATACCTAAACTGCAAAAAAAATTCGGCAGGTATGAGTACAGATGGGCTGATGGAGTTACTATAAAGAAACCAATAGTGGTATCAGCTCAGAAGTATGTCGATTATTTAATGGATTGGATTGGACAACAACTTGATGATGAGTCTATTTTCCCCCAAACATTTGGTATGTGGTGTTTTGACATTCATTTGATATTTCTTCCTTAATTGAAACCATTTTGTAACTTCGTCTTTATTTATTATAGGAGTACCATTTCCACCCAACTTTCAAGATGTGGTGAAAACCATATTGAAGCGATTATTCCGAGTGTATGCTCATATATACCACTCACATTTTCAAATGATTGTGAGTCTAAATGAAGAAGTTCATCTCAACACTTGTTTTAAGCACTTTGTGTTGTTTACAATGGTAAGCTTATTAATATAAGTCTAGTTTATCTCACTTTCAGTTTTAGGTTGACTAAGTGCTTGTTTGCGAACTCTACTTTAGAAGCACTTTTATTTTTTAAAAATTAATTTGATAGTGTCTGCAACTATTACTTTGAGCACCTAGACACCATCCTAGAGAAGCAACCTAAATTTTCTTTTAGATTATGAAGAAGAAATTCTCGATGGGCCCCACTTCTATATAGTGCATACTTTTATAAATTATTATTAATTAAGTTTTTTTTTTCTTGCAAATACTTCCCACTTCTAAAATCACTTTATTTCATAACACTTCTCACTTTTAATTTACTGCAAAAATATGTTAACATCACTTTTGATTTTGTTATAGAGTTTCAAAATATACCCTAAGTTAGATCTTACTTGATTAGTTTGGATCCTACTTTTGCCCTATAACTTACGTCCCTAGCCGTAAGTTTGTGAGTTTTATTTCTAAGTTGCACATGATAGGTGGAACAATCAAAATTGTTTCATGCAAATGATTCAAATGAAAACTTATTTGCATTTCAAGATTTAGCTTAGTATGGTGTTACTGAGAATCTTATTCAATCTAATGCAGGAGTTTGGGTTAATTGACACAGGTGAGCTTGCACCTCTTAGTGAATTCATTGAGACTATCTTACAAGCCTAGAAATGCTTAGAGCTCATAACAAAGTCCTTTATAGCATAACTGTCAATCATGGATTGATTTTGAAGTTTAATGTCTTGTTTTCCTCTTTAAACTATCAATTGTTTCAACTGTGTTTTCAAGTTAAATGAGATGTCATATGTTGCATTTTTACTCTCTCTCTCTCTCTCTCTCTCTCTCTCTCTGTGTGTGTGTGTGTGTGTGTGTGTGATTTTATGTCCGTGTATATCATATTTTGTTATTTCTAATGATGCTATGACTTTGATTTTTATTTGACAACTACTGATGTGTGTGTCTTCTTTGAAGTGTTAGTATTTATGGGGTTGGGAAGCGCAAATAGTAATTTAAAATGGAAGAAATAATAGAAATTTAACCGATGGGGGCAAGGTGGGGGTTTAGATGAATCATTAATGCATTATGATGGTATATGGATAACCCTAAAATGTCCAAACTATGAGTCACTTTTGCTGCTCAATATGTTATTACTTTTACGGTCTATATATACTAATTTGAGAAGTGAAGCATAATCTATACATAGATTTTTATTTTTACATTCAGTTTTGTCATAACTTCTCATTCATTGTTGGTGATATTCCTAGGCAAAACAAAAAAGTCGCTCTCAGGTGTGTTACTATAAGGAAAAGTATGTGTTATTGTAAGGGCAAATGTGTGTTACTAGCCCTTATGATAATTAAAAAATTGTTCTTACAGTAACTATAAGGGCAAATATGTATTTTAATATGTTCTTCATTTCTTTAAATTTAGGTTTTTTTTTTTTTTTTGCGTTTATACTGATTTTTTCTGTGTAATAATATATCATTCACCACACAATAAAACCTTAGTGTTCATATAGTAATTTAATATGTTCTTCATTTCTTTAAATTTAGGGTTTGTTTTAATATTGTGTTTGTACTGAATTTGTTTGTGCAGTAACATATCATTTGCCATGCAATAACACCTTAGTGTTCATATAGTAATTTAACACCTTAAATGTGTTCCTATGAGGAAAAGTATTTACTTTTGTAAGAAAAGTGTGTTTTACTTGTCCTAACAATAAAACATAATTTCCCTTACACTAACAAATGTTTGCCCTTATAGTAACACAACTTGGGAGTGAATTTTTTATTTTTCCTTTGGATGAACATTATGCATAAAGACTAAGGTTCTTCGCACACAATAACAACGATAAATTGAAACTCAAAACTGAGCAAAATTAATTTAGTAATTGAATATGAGACAACTTGAGACTAGGACTAATATACCATAAGGAGAACGAGAAACTTTTTATAGAGGGTAGATGAAAGTCGCGTAGACTATGGCAAATAAAATAGTGTGCATGTAGGGGGTAATTCATGGAAAAACTGTTGGATTGGAGATGAATATTGTAAAGAAGAAAAGAAAAAAAATCAAGGACAAAGGAGTTATCGATTAAAGAAGGAAACTTGGGAATTTATTAATTGTATGAGACAAGGCTACAATGAGTAGCTCATCTAATACGAATACTAGACAAAGTGAAATAACTTAGATGGTAAGGACACCATTACTTAGACCAGCATGGTAGTGGGTTCGAGTCATTTTGGGTAATGGGAAGGGATTAAATTAAAAAATAACTGGGAACGCCAAAGAAAAAAATTATTGTGGCTTTTAAAAGAAAACATTCAAATTAAAATACATGTATAATAGTTTAATTGTTATTTTCATATTGCGTTTGAGAATTCTTGCATTCTTATTAAAATTTATTTTAAAATTTTAATCTCATCCCTTCATCTCACATGATTAAATCTAACCATAAATTTATGTTTAGGGTTAATATAATTATTCAATTACTCCTTATTATCATAATTAATCTTTATCCTCCCGTCTTGCCATCTGTCTCCTCTCATCGCGTTTATGTGATCATCATCTTCTCGTCTTATTTTTTCTCTTAAGATCATGATCAACGTTGTCTCTATTGCTACCTCTCCTCGCCCCGCTTCAATTGAAGACCACCCATGCTATAGATATTTTGTGGCCATCGTCGTTACCTCTCTTTACTAAAACTCTAGTCACCTCTCTATGGTCCTCTTATCTCTCTCTTTGATTTCTCTTCAATTTATTTTGTTCGTCTTACCCAAATACTTTGTCGAGGATATATTTTGTAATTTTCACTCTTAAATTACATATATGTCTTGACCTCAGGTTTTTTACGTCTTTGTCTCCATGTCGGCCAGAAGAACTCTGATATGTATTTACTTCTTTGTCGTTTCTATGCATTGGATAATGAAGTTTGATTATTTTTTCTTATTTAATGATAGATATTTACTTCTTTGCAATACTAATTTAAACATTTTTCTTGTTAATTAATTTATTCCTTTTTGAAGTCCCTACCCTCACAAATAGAATTCTTACTTTTGAATTTATGTTGATTTATAGTTTCTTTTAATTGTTTTATTTGTTTGCAATTTGTAACGCCCCGAATCCAGAATGCAGACCCTTTTAGCTTTAACACTCAGAACTCAGGTCGTCACTTAGTGAATTGTAAAATCTGAGCTTAAAATTTTTATTTTTTTAATATAATAACAAACTTGAAAGGTACTCTGTAGCGGAAGAATTAAACATTTATTAAGACCATGATCATACATAAGAAATTTATTAGTTAAAACTTGAGCATAGTGAAAGCACTAGTCTTAATATTATAACTTTAAACATAAGTCATTGATTTGGGAGGATCCGTGTCTACTGCAACTCCCGGGCCTCGGCATCATAACCTGAAAATTTTAAACATTGAGGTGAGATATAAATCTCAGTGGATAACTTGTACGCTCTTATACAGATTCGTATGATTCCGAAAAGTTTATTGTTTTACCCCTTCACATAATTTAAATCTTAAAGTATATTAAAAGTATTTTATCTTACTTGCAACCATCCATATATACATACCATACATTTGTACATACATACCATACATTCATACATACATACCCGCACTATGACAACTTATGTTAGTCGTACTATTCTGAGTACGCTAAGACAGTATTGCCCCCTTTGGCGGTTCTTGTGGGCAGTCTTAGTTTCAACGTACCCTATGAGCAGTCTCAATTTCAACATACTCTGTAGATATGTCTTAATTTCAACATATCATGTGATGCAACTTTTCACTGCACCCGTATTCGCACTATGACAACGTACGTTAGTCGCACTATTCTGAGTGCGTTAAGACAGTATTGCCCCCTTTGGCGATTCACAACATAAACATCATCATCAACACATAAACTTGTCATTCTATACATATTATGTTGTATATTTACGTTTATACTACTTTGCTTCAGAAGTATATCAACAGCCCATATAAAATTAACAACTGCAAACAGATAGTGTTATCCACATCTTAACTTTTAAGAAAAGCTATAAAATTCTTCTAAAGTCCGGGAACCCAAGGACTATAGGGACATCTGAGCTCTGACTAGTGCCGCACTTCACCTAGCATAATTTCTTTCATATCATAGTCATTATTTCATTCTTAAACATTCATGAATACCACTTAAGTTATCTTAGACTTTCCATAGATAAAACACACTGGTCACATAATCGTTCTTTTGTTACTTTTCCCGATTGGAGAGTTTTTTGGTCTTCAGATCGTCTTTTACGTCCGAAGTTCTTTTGATATTTTCTTACTTCTTTGCACATCATATAAAAAAATAATTCTTAATATTATATTAGTCGTTAATGAGTTTAACGGGGACGTTAAACTCCTTTATTTACACCTCTTACTCAAAGACTTCACTACATTTAAATTCCTTAAAACATGATTTAACAAGTCTTACAAATCAATTAAAACACTAAATCATTTGACACTTAACATAATAACATTTCAATACGTGTATATATATATATATATATTTAACAAGTTTGCATACTTGGTTCTTAGAAGACAACTTATTGAAATATTAATTTCTTTAAAAGGTCGATTTTTCATGCATATATTTCGTGAAACATCTTAACTTCACAAAATCGTGAATCTTGATATTTAACATAAATACTACATGAATATGATTATCACTAGTACAATTATCTTCCCTAAACATGATTTTCTAGGCAAACAAGTTATTCATAAAGGCATAGATGTACACATTCTTATAAAAATAAGCATTTAATTGTCATAAAAACATACTCATAGAAAATTATTTTCATAGCATCATTGTTCAATATACATATTTTCAATTCAAGGATTAAGGCTAATCATGCTCATTAAAACTTAGGTATTTAAAATCCTAGCTTGAAAGTTCTTACTTGTCTAACCCAAGATTTAAACTCTTATACATGTCATAGGCTACTAACTCCAATCCACATGATACTAAAGTGTTCTAAGTTCTTATCCTATCATGAAAGACAAGTGTGAAACACTTAAACAAGAAAACATTTCAAGTTATCAAGTTAAAAGTTGTGCAGTTTGTTGTCCTAAGTCTTCTACTTGCAACTTTGGGTATATTCCAAAAATAGTTAGACACGTCAAAAAATTATGAAATTTATACAGTAGTTACATCTTGAAATGAATAACACATATAAAAATTGCTCTTAGATATTTGGTGTGTCGAAAATAGATTTTTAAATTTGTTTTTAAAACTGGTACATAAACTATCTATGTTTCACAGAAGATTGACAGTGACCCGTTATCAATAAAATAATTTTGGTAAAACTATTTATAATAGTCATAAAATCATGAAAAAATTCATAGACAAAGCTAACAACACCTAATATTTAAATATAATTTTTACAAAAATTAAATCCTTGTCGATAACTATCAGATCTTTCCTAAACATGAAAATAGTTGCAAATTGTCACACTTTCTTTAAAAATTCATAGATTATTGAATATAAGTCCAAATCACATGAGACCAGTGGCAAATGAAAGCTACCTTAACCTAATTTCCAAATACGTATCTCAAAAAATAAAGTATACAAAATTCGTTTTGTTCCAGTGGCATCAAACTGCTACAAAACTTTGTTTTTTTATCTTGAATACATGAACACTTATTTTAATTCCTATTTCAATCATGCCATAATACTTCCAATACCACATATTCATCAAATAATACTTCATATAACATGTGTTTAAGCATACAAAAGAAATATTAAACCTAAACATCGTGGCTTTCTAAATAAATTAAAACATGCTCATATAAACACAATACTTACGACCCGTTTGGTAGGGGTTATTAGTGAGTGTTAGATACACTAACACCCCTAACATGATATTTGGTTAGTTTTATACACTTACACTCAGGCCCTTTAAAATAATGAAGGCCCGATTTTCACTAAACTTAATTTATATGATAGTGGATCCATTCTACTTATGTGGTATTCATAAAACAATTTGTTCTCAAAATATATTTTTCCAAATTTAACCTTCACATATTATTTCTCATCTTTGAAATTAATCCGATAGAATTGACACCGAATCCAAAGAACTCATGCTAAATCAGAAGATTTGTGAACTCCAGATCAATTGTTGCGGAAGATCAACACGCCTCTGATCAATTCTTGAAGAAATCTAGGTAAATCGCCTTCAATTCTTGAGGACACAAATCAATTCTCACCTGTATTAAGATTAGGTTTGTAAATTTTAGATCAATTATTGAATAAGGAAGAAGTTATCCTCTCTGTTAACCACCTTCAATTACCGGCGATCCCCATATCGTGCATATTGGGATGTGGCTTACGGTTTGTATCCCAATATTCTTGAAAAAGATTGAATATTAAAAAAATTTGAAAATAATTGCAATCCTTGACAAAAGATGAAGGCACCCATATAGTAATTTCTATTGTTTGCGAGATGTCCCTGAATGCTGAAGCAAGACTCCAAACAAGTGTGATGGAGAATCCCCTCTAGATGAAACCATCAGAGTATTCACGACGCAATCCTAGTCCCTGCAAGTCCTTCTTCTTCTTCTTATTTTTTTTTCAAAAATTGGTGTGAGTAAATTTCTTTTCCTGAAAATGGAAAACAATTCTTAGTTATGGTAAAAATGTAAGTTACTCTTCTTCCTCCTTTTTTTTCCCTTTCAGAAGTTGGCGAGTAATTTTATTTTCCTAAAAATGAAGAATAATTCTTAATTATGGTAAAAATATAAATTATGCTAGAGTGCTGAGGATAAAAACGACTTTTTCAGACTTATCAATAAATTTAAAAGGACTAGCAAATGCACTAAAAATACACCACTTTGTATACCAAACAATAGTTATATACATAAAACTTGTCTAATAAATTAAAGTTTAAACTATCATATTTTATCATATACATGCTACCAAACGAGTCCTTAGAGTTTTAGAGTTGTTGGTTTAAAACCTTCGGAGACCTTTCTTCTTAAGCTAAGGGGGCCTTATTAGATCTTGAAACCTTCAACTAAAAGTGTAGGAATGCTTGGAACTTGGGTGGGAGACCTTCTTCTTGGAGAAAATGGGGAGAATAGTTTTTCTCCCCAAAAAAAAGTGTTATGGCCGAAATGGACTAGAAGGGAGGAGAGAGTTGTGGCTTTTCTTTATTTTCTTGTACTTGTGGGAGAGAATTATGCAGCCAATATCAAGGGAGGGGGTATTTATGGAGGGGGTGTTACTAAAAAAGGGGTGGTGTAAGGAATGAGAGAGTAAGAAAGGTGGTCTTGGCCATTCCATACTTGGTCCCCAAGTTTAAGGATGAAAGTGATGGGTGTAAGACTTTAGTGTGGGGAGGAAGTTTCCTCTCCCCCCCCCCCCCCCCCCCCCCACTTGGACGCACACGTGAGGCTGTCATTTTGGTAGCCCCAATGTTTTGGGACGCGGTTTGATCGAAACTGTATTTTTCGTTGTTGATTTTGAGGTCCGAAAATTATTATTTTTGTTCAATAATTATAAGCGATTTTTGGACATCAAAATGTCTATTTGGAATTCAAGTTTTGTTCATATTAAAATTTCGACATATATTTTTATTCGTATTTATAGTGCTAGGAGTGCTCCCAACTCAGATTGCTCGTCTATCGCCTGCAAAATCAAAACTACAACATATGGTCTTTTTACTAGAAAAAAATTCATGAAATCATATAAACATAAATTAATTAAAAACACATTTGGGCCTGAGTATTACACAATTCATTTGTTTCTTGATCTATTAATTTCGATTGGTCGACATTATTCCGCGTTTGAATCCCCATTAAACTTATTTTGTGTGTGAATGCTACTCAGATTTGATATGTTGGCATTTTTCATTGATTTTTATTATTCAGGTTTTTATTCAATCGTTCTCCTTTGTCTATTCCCACAATTTTATAATCTCCAATCTTTTTTTTTTTTTGTCACAAATTATTTATCTTCTTCACTTTTCACCATTGTCAAATTGTCATTTTTGGTAAGTCTATATTCTCTACGATTTTAAATTGTTTTTCACTTCTTGGTTTGTATTTTCATTGAATCATAATATTTACTCCAACTACACCTATGTTACAACGTGATATTCTTATCCTTATCACTTATAAAGAAGAGGATGTGGAAGCTGATGTGGCACGCTTCCACCAAATTATTCCTTCATTCTCTTCTCTCATTCATCCTTTCTAACAACTTATCTCAGTAGTCTAATTCTTTAGGTTAATCTCGAGCGTCCATTGCCCCATTTTATTGCCTATATAAGATACATGATTTGTCTATTCAATCTCACCCCATACCCTGCAATTTGATCGTTGCCTCCGTCGAGCTTGTGCCTCCGACGGATTATAGCGCAACTCCATTCAACTTCTATATAATCTAGTATGGCTAAACCTTAATTCGCATTCTACTAACTTAATTTTGTCCTTTCGTTGGCCTTTCATATTAATGAATTCAAATCCTTTTTCCTTTTTTTTTTTTGTTGAGGGATAACTTTTATAGATGTGTTCCTAATGAATTCTGCAGTGGCGATCCTATTATTTGGGATGTGTAGTGAATCTTGGATTATTTTGGATGTGTGGCGAATCTTGGATGCATTCGGTCGTGAATGTTAAGGAAGAAATTTGGTGATATTGTAGTTTTAATTGTATTTATTTTTATAATTAGAGGAAACTATCGTTTGTACGTCCAATGTATAAGTCGAATATCTGATAATGAGTTATTTGTTCCTCATTTTCCTTGTTTCTCTTTCGGTAAATTTTTTAGTTTATAAATACATATTATTGATATTGAAAACCTATGTTGAAAAGGTGGGCATAATGCTCTGTAGAAAAAGGATTGATATTCAATTTACTTTGATTATGTAGACACCATATTTTTAAAAGAGTTTGTATAGTTTGGGGGATAAATTAATTTTTCAAATTTTCAATTAAGTATGTATTTGTATCAATCTTATAAATTTCAAGACTAAATTCAATATACATGATTGTATAGTGTCTAGATTCAATATATACGTAATATATTTGTCAATGTGTAATTCACGGTTTAAAATGACTCACTACAAAAAAAACACTGTTTTGCGATGGAATTAGCGACGGAAAATCCGTCGCAAACAGTGTTTTGCGACGGATTCTGCGACGGACACGTATCCGTCCCTAAAACAGCCGTAGCTAATTTTTGCGACAGATTTCGCCGTCCGTCGTAAATTACCGACTGATAAATCCGTCGCAAAAGTGGCGGGTCAGACCCGGCCGGGTCACACAAAATTTGCGACGGACAGTAGTCCGTCGCAAATCTTTCGGGTTAGACCCATTCGGGTCAACAACATTTGCGACGGCCACATTCCGTCGCAAATGTTTATATATTTTTTTTTATGTTTTCCTGTTATAATTTGCGACGGGCTGTTTTCCGTCGCAAAATTCAATATTTGCGACGGAATATGGCCGTCGCAAATTACCGAGCCTATACAAAAAAAAGTGGCTCGCGTGGTTCGAGCCCGGGCACCCGAGACGGCCGGGGCGGGCGCGGACCACTGGGCCAACCGGCCCATTCCCTGTTATATGCGGCCCACCTTCTATATTAGTCTTATTAGGCCTTGAACAATTAATCCATTTTTTGCGTCCAAGGGGAATCGAACACGGGACCTCTTGTACAAGAGGAGGGGGCGCGCGCCACTAGGGCACAAGCTACTTTCGTTCATTTTTATGCAATTAATTGTATATGTATTCAAATTAAGTCATTTTTTTTATAATTCACCAAATTAATTTCTTTTCGTATCTAAGTTGTTTATTAAAATATTTTGCCCAACTATTTTTTTTATTTTGTAAAATTATTTATTTCGACAATGCATAATTTTATAATTCGTTCATTTGTACGCAATTAATTGTATATGTATCCAAATTGACTCATTTTTTTTTCTATAATTCACCAAATTAATTTATTTTCGTTTCTAACTTGTTTTTATAAATATTGGGGCCATTTAATTTTTATTATTTCTGTAAAATTATTTATTTCGACTCCCGCTTAAATTTATAATTCGTTCATTTGTATGCAATTAATTGTATATGTATCCAAATTGACTCATTTTTTTCTATAATTCACCAAATTAATTCATTTTCGTTTCTAACTTGTTTTTATAAATATTGGGGCCATTTACTTTTTATTATTTCTGTAAAATTATTTATTTCGACTCCCGCTTAAATTTATAATTCGTTCATTTGTATGCAATTAATTGTATATGTATCCAAATTGACTCGTTTTTTTTTCATAATTCACCAAATTAATTCATTTTCGTTTCTCACTTGTTTTTATAAATATTGGGGCCATTTAATTTTTATTATTTCTGCAAAAATATTTATTTCGGCTCCCGCTTAAAATTATAATTCGTTCATTTGTATGCAATTAATTGTATATGTATCCAAATTGATTCATTTTTTTTTCATAATTCACCAAATTAATTCATTTTCATTTCTAACTTGTTATATATACAATAATTTAATAATTCTAATCGTCGTCTTCTTCCTCGTCATCCTCATCATCATCTTCCTCTTCCTCTTCCTCTTCCTCTTCCTCTTCCTCTTCCTCTTCCTCTTCCTACTTCCTCTTCCTTCTTCCTCTTCCTTCTTCCTCTCGCTTCTTCCTCTCCCTTCTTCCTCTCCCTTCTTCTTCTCCCTTCTTCTTCTTCTTCTTCTCATTCTCCTTCTCCTTCTCCTTCTTCTTCTTCTTCTCCTTCTTCTTCTCCTTCTTCTTCTCCTTCTTCTTCTCCTTCTTCTTCTCCTTCTTCTTCTTCTTCTTCTTCTTCTTCTTCTTCTTCTTCTTCTTCTTCTTCTTCTTCTTCTTCTTCTTCTTCTTCTTCTTCTTCTTCTTCTTCTTCTTCTTCTTCTTCTTCTTCTTCTTCTTCATCCTCCCCACCGCTCTCTTGTCCATCACCCTCATGATCACTTTCAATCATTACCATTTCTGGATTTGCAGCAAGTAAGTCGACAAAAATATTCACACCTGTTTGATCAACCTCTGTTTGAGCCTCTTGTATCTCTGTTTAAAATGAATATGTTGGTTCTACACCGTCTTTATTTGACGGATTAGAAACTTCAACCAATGATCTTGTCTTTACTTTGTAAACTGTCCTCAAGTTGGGCCTACTTGATCCGGGGTATTTGCAATAATATACCTGAGATGCTTGCATTGCAAAAATATAAGGATCGTATGCCGCCGGAAACTTCTTTCCGGTGTTGATATCAACAATCTTGTAGTTTTTGTCGACTCTTGTTCCTTGGTTCCCTGGATCATACCATTCACACAAGAACAACACTATCGTCCTCTTTGGCCAACCCGGATATTCTATTTCAACTACTTCTTGCAGCACTCCATAGTAATCGATGGGTTCTTCGTTGTAGTTTGCACCAGTAACGCAAACACCACTGTTTGTAGTCGATTTCTTTGAAGCATACGCTTCAGTATGAAATTTGTATCCATTTGCATAATATCCGTGGAAGATACCACACTACGTAGTGGTCTTTTACTCAGAGCTTCAAGATGTGGGTTGTTATTAAGTAGGCCACTTTGTCCCTGTAAATATTAAATTATCATGTATAAAAATAATAACATATTTGTTATAGGGTAAAAATCATATAATTATGTGATACTCACGTAACGTTGGAACCAAAACATAAAATCATTGCAGATGGATTGAAAAACTGTTGCATCTGTGATGTCTGGTTCTACTTGACGCTTATACTCACAGAACATCCTTATATATCAGAAAAAATAAATTAATTACTTTTCAGATATCAACAGTATACATATTGTTAAAAACTCAACTATAAAATTAAATTACTTACTCTATATACGGTTGGACTTCAGGACAATTCATCAAAACATATGAATGTATTGTTTCCTCTTCAATACTGCCCCTGAACGGTCGTTTGGTGCTCTTACCCATTGGTCGACCCGGATGCAAAAATACAGATAACATACCTTCAACATCACGAAGGGGATGGTCTACTCCACGACCATCGTAGTTGCGAGGCACATTTTTTTATTCTGGTTTGAACTTGATCGCCGAAGTAGTAAGAACAAAATGCTCCAACCTCTTCAGTAAGGTATGCATTAACAATTGACGCTTCGATGTGGGCCGCATTTCCAATATTGAGCTTTAAATTGTGCAAATACATAAAACAAGAAGTGTTAGAATATTTATTCAGTATTGATCTTAAAAGTCGATCTAAAAAATGGTATAGAATTACCTCTCAAAAGGGTACATCCATCGATACTGTACGGGACCAGCTATTGAGGCTTCATACGCTAAGTGTACGGGTAAGTGCTCTATCGAGTCGAAGAAGCTGGGTGGAAAAATCCGCTCAAGTTTGCATAGAATAACAGGGATCTCCTCATCCAAACGCCTCATGTCCTCAACTGTAATTATTGATGCCGTTAAGTGTCTGAAAAAGAGACTTAATTCCGTGATGACACTCCATACATTCTTGGGAAGTGAGTACCGAAATGCAATAGGTAAGAGTCGTTTCATGAACACGTGACAATCATGATTCTTCATTCCAGACACCTTTCCGGTTTCCGTGTCAACTCTGTCTCCCAAATTCGACACATAATTGTCAGGGAAGCTCAACTCTTTCACCCACTTACACAAATTCTTCCTTTCTGCTTTACTAATTGTGTAAGAGGCCTGGGGATATGTTCTTGTCTGCTCATCCTTGTGTAGGGAAGCACGAGAACAGAAGATCCTCAACTCATCTCTGGATTTAGAAGTGTCTTTGGTCTTCCCTTCAGTACCCAGGACCGTATGAAACAAGTTATCGAAAACATTCTTCTCTATATGCATCACATCCAAATTGTGTCGAATCAACAACTTGCTCCAATAAGGTAAGTCCCAAAAGATACTTCTCTTCTTCCAACCACCCTGGATGCGTTTATTGTGCTCCATTGCACCCGCCTCAGTTGTCTTCATCAAATCAGTGACTGTAACCTCATACAACAACGAATCACCTGAAATAATTAATTTATATATGGTTAACTTATTTATATGAGACACATAGACATAAGTAGTGATTCAGTACCCAGACACATACCTGATCGAATCCGTGGTCTTGGGCGGCCTACTGCATTTTTACCCTTTAGAAAGTCTGTTTTGTTCCTCCGAAAGGGATGATCAGGAGGAAGAAACTTGCGATGGTTGTCAAACCATGACACTTTTCTACTCAATGGAAGATAGAATGCATCAGAACCGTCCATGCAATACGGGCATGCTAGTTTTCCTGCTGTTGACCACCCAGACAACATAGAAAATGCTAGAAAGTCACTAATGGTCCACAAAAGTGCAGCTCGCATCGTGAAGTTCTGCTTCCTATGAACTTCGTAGGCCTCCACCCCCGCAGACCACAAAGATTTCAACTCTTTAATCAATGGCTGGAGATATACATCCAATTTATGCTTGGGGTTGTGTGGTCCAGGCACCAAGATACTAAGAAATATATGTTGAGGCTTCATGCACAACCAAGGAGGTAGATTGTACGGGGTCAACAGCACAGGCCATAATGAATACTTTTTTCCGTGCATTCCAAATGGAGTAAAACCATCTGTGCACAAGCCTAACCTCACATTTCTCGTCTCCCTTGCAAAATCTGGAAACTCCCTATCAAGATATTTCCATGCCTCCGAGTCTGCAGGATGCCGCATCTCTCCAGAATTCTCACCAGAACACTCCTCAGCATGTCATGTCATGTCTTTAGCCGTGGCACTAGACTGATACAACCTCTCTAGACGAGGAGTGATGGGAAGGTAATACATTGCCTTATAAGCCTTCAACTGCACTTTCTTCTTACTTTTTGTACGACTAGATGGTTTGTACCGTGGGTGACCACACATCTTGCAATGATCCTCATCCTCATCCTCATCCCAAAACAACATGCAACCGTTTGTACAACAATCAATCTTCTCAAAGGGTAGACTTATATCCTTCAAGAGCCTCTTGCTCTGATAGAAATTATCAGGCGCCGTGTTGTCTTCAGGTAGAGCTCGTTTGAACAATTTAGCAAATTGATTGAACACTTTTTTACTGACCTTGCTTTCAGTTTTGATGTTCAAAATTTGAGCATTGAATGACAATTGCGTCTCAGTCTCACAACCAGGAAATAACTTTTGATCAACGGTTTTAAGCATATCAAAAAATTTCTTTGACCGATGATTTGGTTCCTCCTCCATAGGTGTTTCATTGAATTGTGGTTGACCACCCAAAACAGATTCTGCAATCATCATCCGATATCTATCAGGTTCATCCTCTATTTGTGGTTCAAATTGAGTATACGACACATAACTTGAACCACCAACATTAGAACTTCCACCACCGCTCCACCCAGTATACCAGTATTCTACGGTTTCGATGTCAACATTCCACCATTGTTCACCGTGACTGGTCCAGTTGTAATAACGGGGAACAAAATCGGAAATCACAAGATGAGTTCTAACCTCATCAACACTCAAGAATCTCATATTTCTGCATCTTCTGTCTTTACACGGGATCGAACCACGCGAGCCACTTTTTTTTTGTATAGGCTCGGTAATTTGCGACGGACAAATTCCGTCGCAAATTTTGAATTTTGCGACGGAAAAGAGCCCGTCGCAAATTATAACAGGAAAAAATAAAAAAAAATATATATAAAAACATTTGCGACGGAATATGACCGTCGCAAATGTTTTTGACCCGATCGGGTCTAACCCGAAAGATTTGCGACGGAATATTGTCCGTCGCAAAATCTGTGCGACCTGGCCGGGTCTGACCCGCCATTTTTGCGACGGATTTATCCGTCGTTAATTTGTGACGGAGATCCAAAATCCGTCGCAAAAATTAGCTACGGCTGTTTTAAAAACGGACACGTGTCCGTCGCAAATTCCGTCGCAAAGCACTATTTGCTACGGATATTCCGTCGCAAATTCCGTCGCAAAACAGTGTTTTTTTTTGTAGTGTTTTATTCAACTCCACACTCACATTTTTTTTTTTTAAATGTGTGCTCATCCCAAGTGTGAAAGAATTCTTGGGATGGAGGTAGTATTTTTTTTATAGTAATTTGTCCATGGAAAATATGGTAGGACTCTAAAAAATATTAAAATCCAATTACAGTGTAACGAACATAATTGTAGATATGTAAAGTTCATATTTTTTAATTAGACGGATTTGCATAAAAGAATAAGGATCATTCTAATTTAATGGTTAGTAAGGAGCATTTACTTATAATGTTTAATAGCTAATTAATTATCATTTATTGTGTTAATAAAAACTCATATATTTCATATTTAATTCTAGTGAATAATAACTCATATATTATTTAAATATAGATGAAAAAAATTGAACATAACATATATTTTCTGATAGAATGGCCAAATTCGTGTTACTTTCCAAGGGTACTGAATTCCTAATAATATGTATTTATTAGATGATAAATATTGTATACTTTTCCTTGCATGTATTCTAAGCCTTTTTCTTGCAAAAATTCTAAGCATTTTTTTAAAAACATGTATTTATTAGTTGAAAATTATCTTTCTCACAAAGACACTAAATTAACTTTCGTACTTATTTTAGTTTCCTTTATATTAAAATAACTTTCGTACTTAATTATCTTTATATTAAGAGCCCGTTTGTTTGGGGATATGGGATAATAAATCATGTGATATATTTGACCTCATATGTGGGATAAGGAGGGGTATTACAAATACCACCTCTCAAGTGGCATTTATAATCACTTGAAATTGGGTAATAAAAGTGTGGGTTTGTCAATTTTACCGGGTCTTTGGTAAATAAAATCTATCTTAACAAACAGTGAAATTCGTGGGATAACAATCAATATCCCTTCTTTTCCAGGCAAACAAACGGGTTCTAAAGACACGAAGTTTAAGCCTTTTTTTGCATGTTTTCTTAGGCTATTTTATATAATAATTGACCAATTTAAAGTCGGGCGCTAATTTGGTTGTGGTGTGGTTATCTTTCCCCTAAATATGTAGTTTTCTTTTGAAAGTAACCGAATCTTTACTTCCATATATTTGTGAGTCTTACCACAACTTACGTGGCTTCTCTACAAATCAGTATTTCAAATTCTCAATTTCTTATTAATTTGAGTTATATGACAATTATTAATGCAGTTATTTTTAATTTAATATTTCTTATAAACTTGAGTTATATGACAGTTATTTTCAATTTAATTTTTAACCTCTATCTCCCATATGATTAATTCTTAACCGCTCATTTGAATTTTTCCATGGTTATAATTTTGCACTCTTCATCTTCTTCAATTTAATTTTTTTCCACGAATCTTCTTCAATTGTCGCCCTCAATATTGTCCCCGCTGTAGGACCATGTTCATCTTTGCCCTTACTGTAGTACTATTTATGTTCTTTTAACTACCGTATTCGATCTATTCCCCAGTGAAATGCCAACATATTATTGGTCGCATGATGAATGTTACATAATTGTAAGTCAAAGTTTCTTCTCCAAATTGGAATCTTCTCGCACGTATTTGTTTTTTACTTTGCCACTACCGATTGTCTAATGTCTTAATTTATTTATTTTACATTTTTTTGTTTTGTGGTATCTCCTTATTTCTATCTGTCGTATCTGTTTTGGGTGCGGATTTATTTTTGCAAAATTTAGATGAAGATGGGTACGCCATAATTCTCCTTATTTTGTTATAATTTCAATTTCGGTATTCTTGGTTGGTGCAATATATTCAAATTTCAAATTCTCGCTGATTACATTAGGGGAGAAAACATATGGAATCAGTTATTTCATTGGAATATAGTCGGTGTTGACGTCACTTCATGATTCATTGAGATTTATTTTTTTTGCTGCATGTATGAATGTAGGTGCATTTGACATTCATATTCCGGCCTTTTTGCGCCTTTTTTTCTCCATTACAAGTTAGACACTTTAATTTTATTGCACCATCTTTCCTTGGCAAACTTTGAACTTTCAATTACTCACTCAGTTCTCTATTAATTTTCATATGTTGGGTGACACACTTTTATAAAAAAATTATTTTATTGGCTTTTTGGACCAATGGATGAAGAGTATTTTTTAGATAAGTGAGTAGTATGAAAGTGTTTTTATTTCATTTTGGGATGTAAAAATTATTATGGAACGTCTCAAAAAGAAAAATGTAAAGTTTATTAGGAGACGGAGGGAATAGTAAACTACTTCAAGCCTCAAATATAATATCAATGTCTAAAGAATTTCATTTGAGAACCCAAGTCATATTTCTTTTCATATTCTTTTTGTTGACATATGCATTTTTTGTTCACCTTTAATTCTAAGTAAAATGAATATGAGTAAAATTTGGTTATTTAAAATGTCACTACTGCTCCAAGGAATTGTAACATTTAGTTTATTATTTATTCAATTCGCAGGACACAGGACTATGATGATGGATAAGAATATTCACTTCTCTTTCTTATTTGTTCATAATTTTTGTATGCAATACATATATTTGCAAATTAAGTATTTGAAGAGTATTCTGCTGATCTTTTTGTTTTTTTTTTTCCCTTAACTTTGATCATTGTTTTTCCTTTGAATACCTAGCTACTTCAATGATTATTGTTCTAATATCCCAAATCAAGGCAAACACTCGGTCACAATTATTCATAAACAGGTGGAAAAAGATTATGTTAATCAACTTTTGCAGTATATTGTTCATGGGTAATATTATTCGTTGTAATATAAATTGCGCTAGAATTTTAGTGATATGTTGCTTTACTTCCTTATTAGTTTGTGTTACTCCCTTTACAACTTTAGATAATTAAGTGATGAGTTTCTCTACTTCATTTTATTTCTACATGATACTTTTTTATATCTTCTAATTGTAACACAACCAAGAAAATAAATAACTTTTGGCAAAAACTTGAGTAACATTGTCTTATGGCACGAGACATCACAAATTAACACTCATCCCCTTTTAAGTGTGCATCATGCCCAATTTATACCTCATATCACCATGAGACAGTCTCACACAAATTTTTAATAAATTATTTTTATTGTCAAGTGTTCTTATTATATTTAAATTTAAATTATTTAAATAAATAGTGTTTCCTCTGTCTTTTTTTATTGTTCATTTGCTTTTAACACGAGTTTTAATGCCAGGGTTGTTTATTAGTATATGTTGTAATAATAACATAAAAAAAAGAGAATAAATTTTTTAATGATATTATCGTAAATATAAGTTGATTACTTATGGAAGAGACAATTGAAAAACAACCTAATTTTTTTGACATGGGCAGTAGAAAATGGGACATGAGGGATAGTATCTTCTATGTTGCCCATTAATTAATCCAAGCATTTTCTAAACGGGCTTAGAAGATTTTTTTTTCTTATGAGACCTAGATAAGTAGACTTGTAATCTCTCATTTAACTCGCACAAAATATAATTCTCTTTGAATTTTACAATAATTTATAAAAAATAAAAATTGTCTATATCATTGATTTTAAAAGTTACAGGTAATAACAGATTTCTCCCAAATAACCAGATTTTTTTTAAATGGTGGTGTTGCTAATATTTAGGATTTATGTGTCCATAACTGCTCATTTTCTTT
Source organism: Ballota nigra (assembly GCA_947034835.1). Lineage (NCBI taxonomy): Eukaryota > Viridiplantae > Streptophyta > Magnoliopsida > Lamiales > Lamiaceae > Ballota > Ballota nigra. The sequence continues at coordinate 75,695,514 of OX344726.1, forward strand.
TATGATAGATAATTAAAAAAAAAGTACAAAACCTGCAACACAAGGTTGAGTTTGATACCACCACATTCATTTGAGTCGTTGTTTTTTGTCCAACTTTAAAAAAAATATTTAATTTTGCCTTAAAAAATTTGGCAAAAAGGTTGGTACGTGCCAACCTGAAAGCCAACTGTTTTGCCAATCTTTTTGGGACAAAAAAATATTTTCTAAAAAAAGTTGGGTAAACTACTATTGCCCTACCCAAATAACCAGATTTTTTTTAAATGGTGGTGTTGCTAATATTTAGGATTTATGTGTCCATAACTGCTCATTTTCTTTTATGATAGATAATTAAAAAAAAAAAGTACGAAACCTGCAACACAAGGTTGAGTTTGATACCACCACATTCATTTGAGTCGTTGTTTTTTGTCCAAATTTAAAAAAAAAATTTTATTTTGCCTTGAAAAATTTGGCAAAAAGGTTGGCACGTGCCAACCTGAAAGCCAACTGTTTTGCAAATCTTTTTGGGACAAAAAAATATTTTCTAAAAAAAGTTGGGTAAACTACTATTGCCCTATTAATTTAAGGGCAATTTTGTGGATATACACTTTATATAACATAATATAACTATTTTATAATAAACATATATATATAAAATTTAAAATTTATTTGGTTTTTTTTTTAGAAGAAAAATTATTTAGTTTAAAGTAGTTATACTTACATAATACATTATTTTTATAAATTGATAATTAATAAGATATATATTAGAATTAATATATTAAACAATTACTGTATACATATTTTTAATATATACTACTTTTTTTTTAGTTCCCGCGTAGTACGCGGGTTATGTACTAGTTTATTCTATATTTAAATTTGTAACCTAATTTGGTTTGTGATTAAGCATTTTTGTTCTATATTTTGAATTTGTACCCTAAATCCCAAATAAAATTTATTTGCATGTGAAATACATCTTACAGTGTAGATAATACTAATATTGATCAGATCATTATATGCAATATTAGTAGTAATCATATCATTATATGCAATCATTAATTGTTACCTATTAATTAATAATATTAATCTGCAGTTTTATAGGCCTCCTAACTTGATAATCAATTTTAATAAGTAGCATCATTGATTTGTTGTCTTGAACCTTAATTTTGGGTTAAATTAGTGTTATTTATAAAATAAATAGTATTACACTTTTGTTTATTATAAGAATGTTGTTAATAAGGGTGTTAATAATTAAGATTATGGTGATTTCTTGTCATTTGGTTTGCTAAATTTTATTTATATATTCTAATTCTCATGAAATACATCACAACTCTCTATCTTTTTATCATTGCGGGAATATTTTATAATTATGTGTCTAATTGTTTTTACCCTGAACATTAGAGTTATTCATACTAAATTGCTTTTATATTGGGATTCAAAAAAGTTATATATGAGATCGATGAATTTGTAACCGCTACAAGAAAAAAGGCCTAAAACTACTCTAATTTTAATTTATTTATTTTACATTTTTTTGTTTTGTGGTATCTCCTTATTTCTATCTGTCGTATCTGTTTTGGGTGCGGATTTATTTTTGCAAAATTTAGATGAAGATGGGTACGCCATATTTCTCCTTATTTTGTTATAATTTCAATTTCGGTATTCTTGGTTGGTGCAATATATTCAAATTTCAAATTCTCGCTGATTACATTAGGGGAGAAAACATATGGAATCAGTTATTTCATTGGAATATAGTCGGTGTTGACGTCACTTCATGATTCATTGAGATTTATTTTTTTTGCTGCATGTATGAATGTAGGTGCATTTGACATTCATATTCCGGCCTTTTTGCGCCTTTTATTCTCCATTACAAGTTAGACACTTTAATTTTATTGCACCATCTTTCCTTGGCAAACTTTGAACTTTCAATTACTCACTCAGTTCTCTATTAATTTTCATATGTTGGGTGACACACTTTTATAAAAAAAATTATTTTATTGGCTTTTTGGACCTATGGATGAAGAGTATTTTTTAGATAAGTGAGTAGTATGAAAGTGTTTTTATTTCATTTTGGGATTTAAAAATTATTATGGAACGTCTCAAAAAGAAAAATGTAAAGTTTCTTAGGAGACGGAGGGAATAGTAAACTACTTCAAGCCTCAAATATAATATCAATGTCTAAAGAATTTCATTTGAGAACCCAAGTCATATTTCTTTTCATATTCTTTTTGTTGACATATGCATTTTTTGTTCACCTTTAATTCTAAGTAAAATGAATATGAGTAAAATTTGGTTATTGAAAATGTCACTACTGCTCCAAGGAATTGTAACATTTAGTTTATTATTTATTCAATTCGCAGGACACAGGACTATGATGATGAATAAGTATATTCACTTCTCTTTCTTATTTGTTCATAATTTTTGTATGCAATACATAAATTTGCAAATTAAGTATTTGAAGAATATTCTGCTGATCTTTTTTTTTTTTCCTTAACTTTGATCATTGTTTTTCCTTTGAATACCTAGCTACTTCATTGATTATTGTTCTAAGCTCCCAAATCAAGGCAAACACTCGGTCACAATTATTCATAAACAGGTGGAAAAAGATTATGTTAATCAACTTTTGCAGTATATTGTTCATGGGTAATATTATTCGTTGTAATATAAATTGCGCTAGAATTTTAGTGATATGTTGCTTTACTTCCTTATTAGTTTGTGTTACTCCCTTTACAACTTTAGATAATTAAGTGATGAGTTTCTCTGCTTCATTTTATTTCTACATGATACTTTTTTATATCTTCTAATTGTAACACAACCAAGAAAATAAATAACTTTTGGCAAAAACTTGAGTAACATTGTCTTATGGCACGAGACATCACAAATTAACGCTCATCCCCTTTTAAGTGTGCATCATGCCCAATTTATACCTCATATCACCATGAGACGGTCTCACACAAATTTTTAATAAATTATTTTTATTGTCAAGTGTTCTTATTATATTTAAATTTAAATTATTTAAATAAATAGTGTTTCCTCTGTCTTTTTTTATTGTTCATTTGCTTTTAACACGAGTTTTAATGCCAGGGTTGTTTATTAGTATATGTTGTAATAATAACATATAAAAAAAGAGAATAAATTTTTTAATGATATTATCGTAAATATAAGTTGATTACTTATGGAAGAGACAATTGAAAAACAACCTAATTTTTTTGACATGGGCAGTAGAAAATGGGACATGAGGGATAGTATCTTCTATGTTGCCCATTAATTAATCCATGCATTTTCTAAACGGGCTTAGAAGATTTTTTTTTTCTTATGAGACCTAGATAAGTAGACTTGTAATCTCTCATTTAACTCGCACAAAATATAATTCTCTTTGAATTTTACAATAATTTATAAAAAATAAAAATTGTCTATATCATTGATTTTAAAAGTTACAGGTAATAACAGATTTCTCCCAAATAACCAGATTTTTTTTAAATGGTGGTGTTGCTAATATTTAGGATTTATGTGTCCATAACTGCTCATTTTCTTTTATGATAGATAATTAAAAAAAAAAGTACAAAACCTGCAACACAAAGTTGAGTTTGATACCACCACATTCATTTGAGTCGTTGTTTTTTGTCCAACTTTAAAAAAAATATTTAATTTTGCCTTGAAAAAGTTGGCAAAAAGGTTGGCACGTGCCAACCTGAAAGCCAACTGTTTTGCCAATCTTTTTGGGACAAAAAAATATTTTCTAAAAAAAGTTGGGTAAACTACTATTGCCCTACCCAAATAACCAGATTTTTTTTAAATGGTGGTGTTGCTAATATTTAGGATTTATGTGTCCATAACTGCTCATTTTCTTTTATGATAGATAATAAAAAAAAAAAAAGTACAAAACCTGCAACACAAGGTTGAGTTTGATACCACCACATTCATTTGAGTCGTTGTTTTTTGTCCTAATTTAAAAAAAATATTTAATTTTGCCTTGAAAAATTTGGCAAAAAGGTTGGCACGTGCCAACCTGAAAGCCAACTGTTTTGCCAATCTTTTTGCGACAAAAAAATATTTTCTAAAAAAAGTTGGGTAAACTACTATTGCCCTATTAATTTAAGGGCAATTTTGTGGATATACACTTTATATAACATAATATAACTATTTTATAATAAACATATATATATAAAATTTAAAATTTATTTGGTTTTTTTTTTTTAGAAGAAAAATTATTTAGTTTAAAGTAGTTATACTTACATAATACATTATTTTTATAAATTGATAATTAATAAGATATATATTAGAATTAATATATTAAACAATTACTATATACATATTTTTCATATATACTACTTTTTTTTTAGTTCCCGCGTAGTACGCGGGTTATGTACTAGTTTATTCTATATTTAAATTTGTAACCTAATTTGGTTTGTGATTAAGCATTTTTGTTCTATATTTTGAATTTGTACCCTAAATCCCAAATAAAATTTATTTGCATGTGAAATACATCTTACAGTGTAGATAATACTAATATTGATCAGATCATTATATGCAATATTAGTAGTAATCATATCATTATATGCAATCATTAATTGTTAACTATTAATTAATAATATTAATCTGCAGTTTTATAGGCCTCCTAACTTGATAATCAATTTTAATAAGTAGCATCATTGATTTGTTGTCATGAACCTTAATTTTGGGTTAAATTAGTGTTATTTATAAAATAAATAGTATTACACTTTTGTTTATTATAAGAATGTTGTTAATAAGGGTGTTAATAATTAAGATTATGTTGATTTCTTGTCATTTGGTTTGCTAAATTTTATTTATATATTCTAATTCTCATGAAATACATCACAACTCTCTATCTTTTTATCATTGCGGGAATATTTTATAATTATGTGTCTAATTGTTTTTACCCTGAACATTAGAGTTATTCATACTAAATTGCTTTTATATTGGGATTCAAAAAAGTTATATATGAGATCGATGAATTTGTAACCGCTACAAGAAAAAAGGCCTAAAACTACTCTAATTTTAATTTATTTATTTTACATTTTTTTGTTTTGTGGTATCTCCTTATTTCTATCTGTCGTATCTGTTTTGGTTGCGGATTTATTTTTGCAAAATTTAGATGAAGATGGGTACGCCATATTTCTCCTTATTTTGTTATAATTTCAATTTCGGTATTCTTGGTTGATGCAATATATTCAAATTTCAAATTCTCGCTGATTACATTAGGGGAGAAAACATATGGAATCAGTTATTTCATTGGAATATAGTCGGTGTTGACGTCACTTCATGATTCATTGAGATTTATTTTTTTTGCTGCATGTATGAATGTAGGTGCATTTGACATTCATATTCCGGTCTTTTTGCGCCTTTTTTTCTCCATTACAAGTTAGACACTTTAATTTTATTGCACCATCTTTCCTTGGCAAACTTTGAACTTTCAATTACTCACTCAGTTCTCTATTAATTTTCATATGTTGGGTGACACACTTTTATAAAAAAACTAGTATTTTAGTACGTGCGTTGCACGTCATATATAAGAAATTATTAAAAATTAGTAGTAGAACTTCTTTACATATTCTTACATTTACATAGCAAAAGTAAAAAAAATAAAGCATGATAGCAAAAAAAAAAAAGAAATTTTATGTTCAATTATCATAAATGAGTAAAATTTATTGATAACATAAACTTAATGATTGTTAATCCAAACATAGTTTCTTTATAAAAAAAAATACTCAACAATCATTTCACACTAAAATGGATAGTTTTTGTTTTCAATTTTTAGTGTCATAGAAATATTTTAAAAAACTTTCAATGGTTTTATGCTCAAGGACAATCACACATTTTTTAAGAGAAGTCTTCGTTTAACAAAGAGCAGTAAATACATCATTCATAAACATTAACGCAAAAAATAACACCTTAAATATTATTTTTTTAATCAAAATCTTAAATTTAGATTGTAAGTTTGTCTCTGCTCTAGAAAATGTGGAGATGGTCAAATTAGAATTAATTGCAAAGATATATATATATATACACATACACACACCCCCCACATTCACTCGGAAACAAACCTACATTATATTAAGCACTATTATCATATTTGGATCTTAAAAAAAATCTACAATATAAAGCATCTGCCCAGTAATCGTAGCCCATTTCTGCAGCAGATTATAAATTGTCAAGTCACAAGTCATACATGTTATAACATAAATCACATAGATGGAAGCACATATACATACAACAATATTGATTTCTAAACAAGTACTTCCTCCTTCCTCCGTCCTACTTTTGTTTTCCCATTTGACTTTCCTTGTAAGACTTGATTTGTAGTTTTAGATGAATAATATAGTTTTTTTGGTGATGATATATTATTTAATTTAAGTGAATGAAACAAAATAAATATATTCTTTTGTGTAATTATTAGTGGAATAATATGTAATTTAGAAATATTTAAAGGGGGTGTGAATAGTGGAATGAGAAAAAAATAGGACAGATGTAGTATTATTTAATCGAAGAGCAGAGATAAGGTAGATCTTACCAGGTTACAAAGCTCCATCAATCCCTGTAAATAAGGTAGTAAAAGTTAAAAACACCTGATACTAATTTACAACCAAATACTAATTTCTGGACCATGATATAGTAACAGACTGTAGATTATAACGTGTATTCAAATATCTAATATTAGAGTTTAAATAATACACCCAAGACCCTCAGATTTGAATCTCCAACTGAAAGACCCAATTCACCTTTATATGGAAAATGCTTCCATGGTTAAACATTCTAAGCAATAGGATCACCTTCTCCAAGCTTAAGTACACCAACGTAGCTAATATGTCCTGCATTTGGCAAAGCCATTATATCTAATAATGGCTTATTAGCAAGCTGACTCTCTTTCATGATTCAATAATTTCCTTAATACTTAAGAAACATATCATGAATACCGTCATTGAAGATGACCCCATTTTCATATTCCTTACATCATTGGCACCGACTTCTAAAATGGATAGAAAATTTGAAAATATTGTAGACAATCAATAATGACATGGAGACAACATAAAAACTTGCATGAGGAAGTATGATAAACCTGGGAATCTGGACAAAATATAAAACACACGCACACTTCCTCTACCGAGGACCACAGAGAGAACTCTGCCACAAACCAAGATGGCTGCTGAATAATAATTTCTGTATAACCCTCCTAGAGCAAAACAAACCAGTTTAAATACTCCTAAAGGCCCATGAACAAAGCCTTATTCCAAATACAAAAAATTGAATTCCAAATAAAAGGAAAGGTTGAAATAAAAATTCTGAAATTAAGGTACTGAATATCAATTCTCATGCAGTAATTAAAAAGAATCTTTTACGATCACTTTGCCATCTTCGCCCTCCGCCTATACACTTGAATAGTCTTCGATCTCGATCTATCAAAGTACAGTAGATTTGAAAAAAAAAAATGAACAAACTAATACAACTCTAATGTCCATACAACTTACAAACCAAAAAAAAAAAAAAAATCCAGATAATTCACAAATCAAGAGCCAAACACTGAGTAAATGCTAAACAAATAAATTGTTCAATAGAATTTGCATCAAGTAGTACATATAACTTAATAACTTGATTTTCAAAGGAGGATAGATGTATTACATCCTAGATAAAGGGGTATGACACTATACATATAATTTTGAAGTAATAATATGAATGAATACTTAGTGCTACAATTTTATCAAAATAATTCATTCTTAATGGTGGCAGTTTCCTTGTAGCTTCCAAATTCTGCAATTGCAGCAGTTCCATCAACTGGTTCTTCAATTTAAGAAGCCGGGAAGCTTCTGTTGTCAGCCTCTCAATGTGTTGATTTCAAATTTGTTACCAAATTAAACAACACCAACTACTAAAGAAAAACACCCGATTATGTTCAATAAGGTCTAATCCTGACTCAGTTCAATTAGAGTTGGCACAGGCACTCGAAGTCTTTTTACAGCTTGATAAAAATCCAAACTAACTTGTAAGTATATAGATTATTTGATTCGTTATAGGTCTACATATAAACCATTTTGAATAATCGTTTGTTTATGTATCGGGAAAGCATATAGAAGACCATAGTGCATGCTCCAACTTCACAACCAAGAATATTGAATACGTAACTACCAATTTTTGTTTTAAAGATTAAATTATTCAACCTCAAACTAACTAATAATATCATCTTGTATTAAAAATCACAGGATCAAAATCAATGAAGACTTACTTTATGTGGGAGCATAGGTCCTCGTTGATTTGCACTTTGCTAGCAGCAACCTTAGGGGTCTTTTTAGTCAGTTGCTCCATGGTTCCTCAAAGAGAAGGATCTCAACACTCCTTTAAAAAAAGATCTTTAATAGTTATGGATACAATTTATCCCTTGATCAAGATTTCTTTAAATGTCTCATTATTCCGTTTATTATTATGAATAATAAATAATATCTCCTGAAAATAGAGGTAAAGAGAAAGTTGAAGAGATTACCTTGATAGGGGAACATAAGCATTTTTGCTCTCACTGAGGAACTCTTCAATTCCAAACCAGAATTCCTGAAATAGTCCATAAAAAAGATATCTTAGATATCATCAATGATTACATATTTAATAGAATGTTGTCATCATCCTGGTAAAAAAAGCAAGTATGAAAGAAAATGAGCTCTCTAAATTTGATGGAGAAATAGCAGAACCCTCAGAATAGCTGCAACTCTGGGAGATGTATGACCAGGCATAACTGACTTCCTCAACTTATTAGCAATATTAGTTGCACTATAATATATTTGTGTCGTGGAGCTGCTGGAAAAGCATGATGAACGCTTATTAGTTATTTCAAAAACACTCTCAGATGATGCACAATATCAAACTTCAATAAGTAAAACTCACTCTGCTTTGAACAACTAATCTCACAAGTTCAAAAAAAAAAAAACTCAAACGAAATATAACGAATGCTATCAGTTTCAAGGATTAAGAAACATAGTTGTTCTAAAACATTAGCCAAACAAAGCATATCATCAATTCAGTAATAAATATCAAGCAACAGGTAGCAAAATAGTAACAACATTGATAATATAGATGGAAAAAAATGCAAATAATTTGAAAGATATGAAAAAGGATTCACCCTGCAAAATTATACCAGAAAGAGAGGTTCCACTATGATTAAATGCAATGCATTTCATATCTCCATGCTCCAGATATTTCTCTATGACTTCTGAGAAATCCCTCTGTAGTATATCTACATAGAACATAGAAAAAATATTTTCATAGGGGGAAAAACACAATTAAGAGATGGAGGTGCTACAGAAAAAAATAAATCAAACAAAATAGGAAGTTTAAAACAAAAGGAAATTACCAATAATGGGGGGTGTTGATGATGCCGCTTTGCTCTGTTATCTTAAAAATTAAAATTCCTAGGCTTAATTAGAACACAATTCCATTAGGATTACAACGAAGAAGACCAAACTTAAAAGAGAAAAGATAAAAATAAAAGAACCAAGCGAAGTGGGAGGGCATATCTATATAAATAATGTATAGAGAATATTGTATAGAGAGACCTGGGATTACCTGGTTATTGCCGGACTCCTCGATGCAGAGCACGTAGAGACAATCATAAAACTAGGCACGATGATGAGTCGCCTTCTAGGGAGCCCGACACCGGCTGCGGAGCGGAGTGATTTGGTCATTTGCTTGAGAGAGTAGATGAACCGTAGAGGAAGAGGATGAAATGTCAAGTAAATAAGTTTAGAAAATGAGAAGTTGGGGGTTTAGCAATAATTACTGGACTATGAAATGCCAATGAATTTGCTTGAATTAAATTTAATTAATTATAAGATAAGATAAGGTCAAAAATGTAAACAAAAAGAAACAGCAAGGGTAAAAGTGTCCAGAAATGATTTACACTTGCTTGCCACTTTTATAGGTATTATAGATTTATTTTATTGGCTTTTTGGACCAATGGATGAAGAGTATTTTTTAGATAAGTGAGTAGTATGAAAGTGTTTTTATTTCATTTTGGGATTTAAAAATTATTATGGAACGTCTCAAAAAGAAAAATATAAAGTTTTTTTAGGAGACGGAGGGAATAGTAAACTACTTCAAGCCTCAAATATAATATCAATGTCTAAAGAATTTCATTTGAGAACCCAAGTCATATTTCTTTTCATATTCTTTTTGTTGACATATGCATTTTTTGTTCACCTTTAATTCTAAGTAAAATGAATATGAGTAAAATTTGGTTATTGAAAATGTCACTACTGCTCCAAGGAATTGTAACATTTAGTTTATTATTTATTCAATTCGCAGGACACAGGACTATGATGATGAATAAGAATATTCACTTCTCTTTCTTATTTGTTCATAATTTTTGTATGCAATACATAAATTTGCAAATTAAGTATTTGAAGAGTATTCTGCTGATCTTTTTTTTTTTTTTTCCCTTAACTTTGATCATTGTTTTTCCTTTGAATACCTAGCTACTTCAATGATTATTGTTCTAATATCCCAAATCAAGGCAAACACTCGGTCACAATTATTCATAAACAGGTGGAAAAAGATTATGTTAATCAACTTTTGCAGTATATTGTTCATGGGTAATATTATTCGTTGTAATATAAATTGCGCTAGAATTTTAGTGATATGTTGCTTTACTTCCTTATTAGTTTGTGTTACTCCCTTTACAACTTTAGATAATTAAGTGATGAGTTTCTCTACTTCATTTTATTTCTACATGATACTTTTTTATATCTTCTAATTGTAACACAACCAAGAAAATAAATAACTTTTGGCAAAAACTTGAGTAACATTGTCTTATGGCACGAGACATCACAAAATAACACTCATCCCCTTTTAAGTGTGCATCATGCCCAATTTATACCTCATATCACCATGAGACGGTCTCACACAAATTTTTAATAAATTATTTTTATTGTCAAGTGTTCTTATTATATTTAAATTTAAATTATTTAAATAAATAGTGTTTCCTCTGTCTTTTTTTATTGTTCATTTGCTTTTAACACGAGTTTTAATGCCAGGGTTGTTTATTAGTATATGTTGTAATAATAACATATAAAAAAAAAGAATAAATTTTTTAATGATATTATCATAAATATAAGTTGATTTCTTATGGAAGAGACAATTGAAAAACAACCTAATTTTTTTGACATGGGCAGTAGAAAATGGGACATGAGGGATAGTATCTTCTATGTTGCCCATTAATTAATCCATGCATTTTCTAAACGGGCTTAGAAGATTTTTTTTTTCTTATGAGACCTAGATAAGTAGACTTGTAATCTCTCATTTAACTCGCACAAAATATAATTCTCTTTGAATTTTACAATAATTTATAAAAAATAAAAATTGTCTATATCATTGATTTTAAAAGTTACAGGTAATAACAAATTTCTCCCAAATAACCAGATTTTTTTTAAATGGTGGTGTTGCTAATATTTAGGATTTATGTGTCCATAACTGCTCATTTTCTTTTATGATAGATAATTAAAAAAAAAAGTACAAAACCTGCAACACAAAGTTGAGTTTGATACCACCACATTCATTTGAGTCGTTGTTTTTTGTCCAACTTTAAAAAAAATATTTAATTTTGCCTTGAAAAAGTTGGCAAAAAGGTTGGCACGTGCCAACCTGAAAGCCAACTGTTTTGCCAATCTTTTTGGGACAAAAAAATATTTTCTAAAAAAAGTTGGGTAAACTACTATTGCCCTACCCAAATAACCAGATTTTTTTTAAATTGTGGTGTTGCTAATATTTAGGATTTATGTGTCCATAACTGCTCATTTTCTTTTATGATAGATAATTAAAAAAAAAAAGTACAAAACCTGCAACACAAGGTTGAGTTTGATACCACCACATTCATTTGAGTCGTTGTTTTTTGTCCAACTTTAAAAAAAATATTTAATTTTACCTTGAAAAATTTGGCAAAAAGGTTGGTACGTGCCAACCTGAAAGCCAACTGTTTTGCCAATCTTTTTGGGACAAAAAAATATTTTCTAAAAAAAGTTGGGTAAACTACTATTGCCCTATTAATTTAAGGGCAATTTTTTGGATATACACTTTATATAACATAATATAACTATTTTATAATAAACATATATATATAAAATTTAAAATTTATTTGGTTTTTTTTTAGAAGAAAAATTATTTAGTTTAAAGTAGTTATACTTACATAATACATTAATTTTATAAATTGATAATTAATAAGATATATATTAGAATTAATATATTAAACAATTAATATATACATATTTTTCATATATACTACTTTTTTTTTAGTTCCCGCGTAGTACGCGGGTTATGTACTAGTTTATTCTATATTTAAATTTGTAACCTAATTTGGTTTGTGATTAAGCATTTTTGTTCTATATTTTGAATTTGTACCCTAAATCCCAAATAAAATTTATTTGCATGTGAAATACATCTTACAGTGTAGATAATACTAATATTGATCAGATCATTATATGCAATATTAGTAGTAATCATATCATTATATGCAATCATTAACTGTTAACTATTAATTAATAATATTAATCTGCAGTTTTATAGGCCTCCTAACTTGATAATCAATTTTAATAAGTAGCATCATTGATTTGTTGTCTTGAACCTTAATTTTGGGTTAAATTAGTGTTATTTATAATATAAATAGTATTACACTTTTGTTTATTATAAGAATGTTGTTGATAAGGGTGTTAATAATTAAGATTATGGTGATTTCTTGTCATTTGGTTTGCTAAATTTTATTTATATATTCTAATTCTCATGAAATACATCACAACTCTCTATCTTTTTATCATTGCGGGAATATTTTATAATTATGTGTCTAATTGTTTTTACCCTGAACATTAGAGTTATTCATACTAAATTGCTTTTATATTGGGATTCAAAAAAGTTATATATGAGATCGATGAATTTGTAACCGCTACAAGAAAAAAGGTCTAAAACTACTCTAATTTTAATACATTTTAAAAGAAGTGTAGTCAAAACTACTCTCTTGATACACTATGTTTCTTGGAACCTATAACTACACTAGCGTGGGAACTATTAATACACTATTAACTAAATATCATAATACAATACATATAACTTTGTGGATAGTGTCGTATTAGCCATTTGAGTCTATAACAAAAATTAAACTTTAAACAAATTGAAGATTTATAAAATAATAATAGTATAAAAAGTAAAAAATAATAATTAATGATCCTATATCTGTGCCAAACAACATTTAAAGCGAATTACACTAACTTCTACTAATCGCTCACCCGCAAGCGGACGGGTTCACTGTAGTATGAGCAAGTATAATGGCCAAGTATTATCGAACCCACGAGATGGAGTGTATGCGAACAGATCCCTGAAGATCTACGCGTCGTAGTTAATATGAGTGTAACGTTTTTGGATTTTTTTGAAAGATTAATTAAAACTAAACTAAATTAATTATACTAACGAACTAAAGAAAATGAATTAACTACGGGTTGTTTTCAAATAAGAGATGGTGATGCTTAGGATATGAATCCCTACGTATACTAATGGAGCAGGTACATAATCAAAATAACTGTGACGCGCGAGAAATAACCTAAGTAAAAGAATGCAAGGTGAAAGCTCAAGATTCTAAACCCTAATACTTTACCCTAACACTCGAATTCACTAATCCACTAACAAGTTAATAGAATGTGCTTAATTAATGAGACCCTAATTTAACTAAGGTGATGCGGTCGTCCTCCTTCGCTAAACTGGTAGATGAATTAACCCTTCCTAAACCCTCTAGTTAAGTCTACTCGTTGTTAAAGAGTGATACGGTCGTCCTCTCTCTAACACTTTTCGAACGAAATTCAAAAGAAAAAGAAGAAAAATTTTAAGCATTCATTAATCAAGAGAATTAAAACCTAACGTCACAAGTTACCCTAATTACGTACCCACAACCTACTTCTACGAGTTCATCCTACCTCAAGCATGCAAGGGTTTTAGCCGGACATGGATGTTTGAATAATAAAATCAATCACAAGAACAAAAATCATATGCATAATTAAATTAACGAAAGAAATCAAGAACATAAACGAAAGAACAAATTAAAGTCTCTAAAGAAATATATATAAATCTGAAAAACTAGGTTTAATCATCTCAAAGAGTAAAAAAAGAAAGAACTAATCTAATACGTTCAAAAGAAATACTAAAATGAAGAATTCGTAAATTAAAACCTCGATTACAACGTATAAAACTCTTCCAATCTCCCTCCCAAGCTTTCTCCTTGCTCAAAATATGTAAAAATATGTGTATATGTGTTGATACGCTTGAAAAAAGGTATAAATAGGCTTGAGATCGAATTTGGGCATTTTTGGGCCAAAATACGCATCTACTCGTGCACAGCTCGTGCACTTAGTGCACGACCTGATTCCACTCGTGCACAGTGCATGAGTGGTCGTGCACTCAGTGCACGACCAATTGAGCTCGAGCACTTTTCGGCAGCTGTACACATGTTCGTAAAATCTTCATATCTCCTCAACCGGGAGTTCGTTTTGGCCGATTCAAAGTCCTACGAACTCCTCTTTTCACCCTCTATCCATCTATGAAAACCAAAGAGACAAATTCATCAGTTTATAGAAATGATACTTAAATGACTCCAAACACTCATAAAAAATACTCAAAACATGGGCAAATCGGGCACCAAAATATAACAATTTCACGCCTAATCACTGGCCAACAATCTAACATCTTCCGCTAAACATTTTATTTCACTAAACATATTCAATAGTTAATTTTTAATAATTTTATATTATAATAAAATCTTTCTTTTTCCAACATTAGGTTTTCTCCTTCGCGCGAGCATATCCAACTACTTCTTTTCACGCGATACTCAGTTTTCCCAATTACCACTACTGAAAATTCTGCTTGTTGGCTGTTATTAACTTGAATCTAAAAAGGGCGAGGAATTGAATCAATTGTTCGAAGAGGGTTAAGGAAGAAGCTTAGCATTGAACCCTTGTACCAGGTATATCTCTTTTTTCTTGAGGGAATTTTATATTTTATATTTGGTTATCTTTTGTGGATAATTTATAATCACCTCCTGCATATTTATTTCTCTTCGGGACATTTGATAACTTGGATTTCTAGTTTGAGAAGACATGAAATATATATATATATATATGTGTGATATTTAGTTATTACTGTAACTATAATTATCTTTCAACTAATATCTGCTTCTAATGTTTAATTAAAAAGTTGTTGTTTTAAAATCATGAAAGAACTATGATAATTTGACTGAATATTTCAAGGGCAATTTCTATAATTGGAACTTTTCTCTCATATTGTAGAGGTTATTATTGTTTTAGTGTTAAGGTGGCTGGTGACTTTAAGTTGCTTTAGGAGTTACTACTACAAAATTTATCTTTGAATTCTTTTCCTGACATTCTATAGAAAGAAATAAAGGTGAGCATGTGGAAGACTGTATAAGAGTCAACTTCCTCCTAATTGTGTAACCAAAACAACTGAAGAATTATCTAACTAAATAGACCATTTTGAGAATAAATTGTGTGCACAAAATGATGGGTACTTTTAAATTCTAACTCTCATTTCTATATGATCTTCCTTGATTGTGGAAAAAAAGAATCAAAAGTTTAGGTGCAAGGGACACAAAATTACTTTCTATGACTAAACTAGTTCACAACGAAAGAAAGATTAGGAGAAAATATGCAGAAAATGCTCAAACACACTCACTTCTTGTTATTTCTTAAGTCTAGTATTCTCTTCCAGCAAATTGGGTTACTACAAGCTTCAATACATTTGTGTAAGTTTGTAAAATAAGGTGCCAAATATCTATGATATATATATATATATATATATATATATATATATATATATATATATATATATATATATAAGATTAGAAACTGTGCAGTCAATCATAGAATGGGATGAGTATCACAGTGTTGAGAATATGAAACTAAATAAATAATATTTTCAAATATTGATGAGTTGAGTTATTAAAATGTCTACATATTGTGCGATTTTATTCTAGAGAAGCTAAGATTTTAAATACTTATGATGTTCTGTTCTAGCAAAGAATTTACTTCTCCCTACAGACATGCAGAACTTTTATTGTTTTGCTATCATAAGAATGGTTAGTGTACCTTGTATTGTGTGATATGAGTCTGTTAATTTAGTGTTGCATAAAAAGTAATCTCTCTCTTTCTGGTTGTTAATGTTTTCAGAATGGTTCTTTCAAGCAAATTAAGAGTTTTGAGACTTACTGAGCATTTGAAATAGACTTACCACCAATAAGAGGTTCTCAAACAACTTATGTTTTCACAATCTGAGAGCCATTTTATATGCTATTGAATAGTATTCAGTGTGGAACTCACTGGTTACTTTTGTTCATACCCATGGTAAGTTATTCATGCTATTACTAAAAACATTTATTTTTTAAAGGCATATGTGGGTTGTTCTTGAAAGACAGATTCTTGAATAATTTCTTCTTCCTCGCTCTCTGCCTCTCTCTCTCTCTCTTTGTTCATTTTCTATAATTGAGTGTTTAGTTCTGCAGCTGTGTAAGATTTTTTTGTCTTATTTTTTCTGCTTACATTTTGAACTGCAATCTCTTTACAAGAAATTTTTTTTTTTAGATTTTAGCTTTAATTACCAATTTGTATTATTTGATTATATATAGAAGATGGTGTTCAATAAATCTTTCATCATTTTTCATCAACAGAAGGTTTGATATTTCTATTCACTTATCATTGCACTTTATTTATTTCTAATGTTGACAAATAAATCAAGTTATTAGATAACTGAGTTCATCGTTAGAAGTTTGTTAACTTGATTCACTAATATCAAGAATGACTCCAAATTTTGAGTTTCCTTAATATTGTAGGTGATGGTTTTCAATTGCTTGAAGCATTCGGTTTAAACTCGTTTCACTATCGACATAATAGCAGGCTCTACTTCTGTTGTAGAAAAATGGTTTTAACAGATTATTGTTTTTCCATAATGTTAGTATTTAAGATGATGAAATGGTAGGGGAATGAGCTAAAAGTTGATTAAGGTTGTGGGCAAAGGGGATTCTACCCCTTTTTGGAGCGAGTTTTGGATTGGAAATGTGAATCTCAAAAGCAAATTTGCTCGACTATTTCGTTGCAGCAATCAAAAGGAGAATATGATTGATGAAATGGGAAGGTGGGTGGATCATAAATAGAGTTAGGAATGGAGTTAGAGAATACAATTGAGAGGAAGAGAAAGTGAAGATTTTTCAACTTTAGAAGCTTGTATCAACTCTATTTCTTTGCAGCGGGATAAAGTGCATCGAGTCGGCGAAGGGCATTTATATAGTAGGGGTCACATAAAAATTTAAAACAAGAGTATTAGGGAGATACAAACAATATTCCTTTGGAAAATATTTTTCCTTTGATTTGGAAATGTCCGGCTCTGAGAAAGTACGGCGCAATCGTGTGGAAAGCAGTTAAAGAGAGGTTGGCAACATGGGATAATTTATGGGTAAATTGCGCCAAACCTCCTTGTGGTTTGAAAAATCAGCTTGAAACCCCCTTGTTGGGACAATGTCAGTTTTGATTAGATCCCAAAGCCCCTGAAAAGATGACTTGCCTTAGTGGTCAAGCTAGTCTTGGTTAGATTAGTACTTAGTTATTTTACACTCCACAGGAACTCAACGAGAGGAGTACTCATTGATGACAATCAAGACTGAAGCCTGAAGACACAAGAGCACCATCCTGAACTTACGGCAGTCTTTCTAAGCTGGCTGAGTAAGTGTCAGTGATGAAGAGTATGACCCTAATGTCATTACTAACTCAGTCCTGAAGGGAACAAGATGATACCGAGTAATGGGAGAAGACTTGGAGTAGGGTCAAGCAATGCAAAAGGAATGTCAGCGCCAGGACAAGACCGTTATGCTTGAGATAAAAAGAACTTAATAAGCTAAGCCTAAAGCACAGGAATGAGTTCTGATATTCTCACCAACCTGATGACGTGGACCAATCCAGGAAGGACATGCACGTACGGACCTGACATGAAGACTAAGTCAGAATGCACTTTTCAACGGGCAAGCATTAAATGGAGCATTATATGCAATTACCTAATCCATGCAAGGACGGCTGCTGCATGGGAGATGTGTCCATTGAACAAACCCTACGTAGATGACTAGAAGGCTATCTCTTCCAACTGATAGTTTTCAAATTCATCTATATATACAGAAGGCCTTGAACCCATTCAAGGTTACGGGAAATTTCCAAGATAGAAATTACTCAAACTCTCAAGCATTCAAAGCATTCAGCGTTAGAAAGAAGCACTCCAAACCTCTTAAATTTCCCAAGTGTTTCTAAGCAAAGAGAGTTATTTTCTGTATTCCACTGAGCGAACCTTGTAATATCATAAGCTTAGAAATGATTATCTCTCCTTAGCATAGCTTAGTCTTGTAAGGATAATCACAAGCCTTAGTTGGAAACCAAGCTGAAACCAAAACCCTCTAGTTAGGTTTGTTGGTTGAAGTTAGTTGGTGAGTTAGGAAGGAGTTTGTAAGGGTCAGTGAGTTAGCTGATCTGGGTGCACCTTGGCACGTTAAAAATAAGCTAATCCTTAGTGGATTATCCTGTTCAATCAGGAATGTGGACGTAGGAGCTTGAGTCTCTGAACCACGTTAAACTCCTTGTGTTCTTTATTTCTTTGATATTGTTCTTATTGTTTATTCATTAAGACATTCATTGCATCAGTTTTATCAGGCTTGAATCAATCAGCCTGATCAATAACTTGAACACTGCCCTACCAATCACTACTTCAGAATAAAGTAATCAAGTTTTCAGAAAGCAAACATTAACAAGACTATAAACTTTCAGGGCTCACGCATTTCCGCACTGAACTCAAGTTGATAGTTTACCAACTGACCGACACTCAGTGCAGTTAGTAGGTGTGTTATCAACTCTGAGTTCTACACCACTCTAAGTTAAGGGGACTCAGTTAGTTTGAAAGTCAGAAAAATTTGTATACGTGTATCCCCCCCATACACGTATCTCTCAGTCTTGTACTGGGACCAACAAGTGGTATCAGAGCAGTGGTTCAAAAAACCACTTACTTTGAATATTAATAGTTTCAGAGGTGAAACTGTTGGTGGTCACTGAACAGATCTAAATTTCCTTTTCATAAAACTTGCATCATCATAACTTCGAGTAGACTTGAAGCTTCGTTACCTGAATTCTCTTTATCTATCTTTATCTATTGGGAGTTCAGACTTGAGGCACATCTAGATGTCATCCATGACCAAATATCGCGTGTTATCAAGGAAGGACCCATCAAGATCACCATCCCTAATGTCAGAGGACTGGGGTATGAGCATCTTGACATTGGTGTACAGGTTCCTAAGGAGAGGAAGGATATGACCAATGATGAGATCAAAATGGTGGGACTGGACAATGTGGCCAGGAACATCATTCTGCATACGGTGCCTTTCGAGGAGTCAGCAAGGCTGATGAACTTAAAGACGGCTAAGGAGGTCTAGGATGAGCTGACTAGGATATGCGAAGGGTCAGAAAAGATAAAGGAGAACAAGAGAAATATTATCATTCAGAAGTTTGAAGTATTCGAGATGCTGCTTGGTGAGATGATAGATCAGATGGAATCAAGTATCATCAAGTTGATGAATGAGTTGGTGATGTTTGATAAGGATGTTCCAAAGAGAGATGTTGCTTCTAAAATCCTGAATGCCCTTCCCGAGAGATGGGATAACAGTGTAATTATGTTAAACAACACTAAGGATATGAGTAACATAACTTCTTCTTTACTTTTTCCAGAGCTTAAAGCACTGGAATATGATCTCAACAAGAGAAAGAAAAAAGTTCAGCCAGAAGTAGAGGAGAAAGAGAAAGCTCCTGAGAAAAGCGTGGCGTTCAAAGCCAAGTTAGAACCTGTCGAGTCTTCATCAAAGCCACTGATGGAGATGAGCAAGGAAGAGCTCGCTGAGGAGTACAGCCTGATGGCCAGACGCTTTGAAAAGCTTAATTCCAGGTTTGGTCGTTATAAGAAATATTATCAGGATACTCGTGACAGGAAACTTGAAGGAACCCACCAAAGCTCACGGAGATATGAGAAAAGAAGGAACACTGACCAGAGAAGAGATCGTGGCGATGAAAAAAGATATTCAGACCTAAAGCCCGATCAAAGAGATGAACAGATATATACTCATGATGACAGACACTCAGGCAAGACCGAAAGCTCATCTAGACCAAGAGAACTTGACTCAAAAAGGAACCCTAAGCCAAGAAAGGAAAGAGGAGATGAGCAAGCTGCATGCTACAATTGTAACAAGAATGGGCATTACCAGTATGACTGCCCAGAGCTGAGTGCAAGGGAAAGAGAAGACAGGAGGGCCAAGAGAGACCAGAGATACGCTAACTGGAGAGCCATGCTCGCTTAGGAAGCTACAGGCTCGGATGGTCATGAGGAGAGGTCACCTAAACTCTTTTCTGATGATGAGTATGATGACATGTGTCTTATGGTAACGTCTAACTCTGTTTGTGGTTCATACACTGGTCAAAATCCTGAGCCAAGCTCAGAGTCAGCTAGAAAAACGAACTTTTAGATCTGTTCAGATCAATTGATGGTTGATTTCTCCAGGCTGTAGGAAACTAATGTCTTCTTGGTAGAGGAGAACCAGAAACTGAGTACTGAGGTTCAAAACCTGAATGATCAACTCACTCAGTCAGATCTGAAAGAGTTAGCTCAGATTGTAAGACTAACTCAGGAAATTGACATGATCAATGCTGAGCGTCTTCCAAGAGAGAAGATTCTGAAAGAACTGGCTGATGAAGAGCTGGTTAGAAAGGAAGAGCTGAAGGTACTCAAGAGTAAGTTTGATGACCTCTTTGCCAGATATGAAATCCTGAAAAAGAGTGAGGACTCTCTTAAGCTGATGGTTGCAACAATGAATAAATCCTCAGTGGCTAGAGAGGAAATAAATAGCAGCCAGATGCTTGGGAATGAGAAAAAGGGACTTGGATATATTCCTAAGAAATCCTCAAGGGGTCAATCTCATGTTGTTTCAGGGAGTAACACTGAGAGGGTTTTTGTTCAGGCAGGCCAGAATACAAAGAAGGTTGTATTCCAGGCCCAAACTGATAAGGGCAAAGAAACTGTTGACACAGTCAGGGTTGCCCCCAAGGTTTCTAAGCCAAAACCTAAGGGAAAGTGTTGGGATATGGTTTAGTTTTGATGAATTTTCAAAACAACATGTAATGGGTTTGAAAGAAGTCAGGATTGTATCTTTAGTTTCAGGTCAGACTAGGTTAGCTCTCTGTAGAATAGGCTGTCAATTGAGAAGAACTCAGTTGAGGGAACACTCAGTTGAGGGGGAACTCAGCGAGGGGGAACTCAGCAGCATAGCCTGAGGAAATCAAGATGACATCACAAGCAGAACTAACTAAAGTCATGCTAGTAACCTGAACCAGAAGTGAAGCCAGAAGGATGTCCCACTGAGTGTAAATCGGGCTGATCTAAGCTAAGTTTGGTGAACAACTCAGTGAAGAGCATGATCAGGAGGATCAGTGCTGCACCAAGTAGGCCCTGAAGGAGTCAGGCTACTGTGGTCAGGGAAGTTTGTCATTCAGCCTTATGACAAACTTCTTGGGAATATCTTCAAACAGTCCTAAAGGACAACTACACTGGAAACGGTCAGTCCACTGAAGATCATCAAGTCAGTGAAGGATGAAGCTACCTAAAGTCGGTGGATCTTGGTCAACCCACTGAGTCAAAGATCCGTTGGATCCAGTCCACGTGGACCAATCAGCACAAGGCAGCAAATCTGACACTGACAAGGCCGCATTCCAAGAAAAGTGGTTAAAACAAATAATTATATGGATTCAAATGTAATTTTCTCCAATGGTTACTTGAGTCCACACTATAAATACGAGCTCATAGCTTCATTTCAAGGGTGTGTGAAGTAAGAAAAATCAACACCTACGAGTTGTGAAGGTGTGAGTGTTTAGTGCATTGTATAGGGAGTTATAAGGAGGCACGATTCACATCTTGTACACTGACCATTAGGCTTCATAGATATACACAAATGAATGTTCAGCTTGTAACTCATAGCTTAGAGAGGTTTTCCTAATCTTAGCTTAAGGCTAACACATTGTAAAAGAAAACCTCACCTAGTTGGAGAAAACCATACTGAAACCAAAACCCTCTAGTTAGGTTTGTTGGTGGAAGTTGTTTGTAAGTTTGTAAGAAAGATCTGGAGTATAGATCTGAGAGCACCTTGGCACGTTAAAAATAAGAATTCCAGTTAGTGTATTTTCTGTTAAATCAGGCCGTGGATGTAAGAGCTTGAGTCTCTGAACCACGTTAAACTGAGTGTTCTTATCTTCTAAAGTATTTACTAAAGTGTTGTGAAAATCTGCTCACTGAGAGCATTGTTAAAAGAAAACTTTGGTTAAGTATTCAGGTCAGGGAGAATCTTTCTCACTGACTAGTTCAGGCAACGCACTCGAGAGTTCAGCATCTCGAGTTACTGTGTTACTTAGAGTTTGAGTCTCCAAGTCTTCACACTGACTTGGTTGCTCATTCTCTGAGTAATGCAGTGACTTGAAGTGAAACCTCTCGAGTCACTGCCTTGTTACGAGACTGAGCTCGCAAGTCAATGGCACTGACTTGAGTGCTTTGACTCGTAGCGTTGCAGTGACTTGAGAATTATTCACTCTTGCTAAACTTCCTGAGGAAAAGGTTTTTTAAAAAAAATTACTCCTGAATTCCCATTTGTCCTGAAAAAGTCATTAAAAACGGGACCAACAATTGGTATCAGAGCGGGTTGTTCACATGACCACTGATCCAGTTTTGTTAAGAAAAATGGTCAACCGAACATATCTTAAATGTTTTAAACTATGGGAATTTCTGCATATTTCAAACTATTACCTGTGTTCTGACATTATTCTTGTAATAGAAAATCATTTGGTTAGAAGTTTTGGAATCATCAAAAAGGGGGAAATTGTTGGGATATGGTTTAGTTTTGATGATTTTTCAAAACAACATGTAATAGGTTTGAAAGCAGTCAGGATTGTATCTTTAGTTTCAGGTCAGACTAGGTTAGCTCTCTGTAGAATAGGCTGTCAGTTGAGAAGAACTCAGTTGAGGGAACACTCAGTTGAGGGGGAACTCAGTTGAGGGGGAACTCAGCGAGGGGGAACTCAGCAACATAGCCTGAGGAAATCAAGATGACATCACAAGCAGAACTAACTGAAGCCATGCTAGTAACCTGAACCAGAAGAGAAGCCTAAAGGATGTCCCACTGAGTGTAAACCGGGCTGATCTAAGCTAAGTCGGGTGAACCACTTAGTGAAGAGCATGATCAAGAGGATCAGTGCTGCACCAAGTAGGCCCTGAAGGAGTCAGGCTACTGTGGTCAGGGAAGTTTGTCATTCAGCCTTATGACAAACTTCTTGGAAATATCTTCAAACAATCCTGAAGGACAACTACACTGGAAACGGCCAGTCCACTGAAGATCATCAAGTCAGTGAAGGATGAAACTACCTAAAGTCGGTAGGTCTTGGTCAACCCACTGAGTCAAAGATCTGTTGGATCCAGTCCACGTGGACTAATCAGCACAAGGTAGCAAATCTGACACTGACAAGGCCGCATTCCAAGAAAAGTGGTTGAAACCATTAATTATATGGATTCAAATGTAATTTCCTCCAACGGTTACATTTGAATCCACACTATAAATACGAGCTCATAGCTTCGTTTCAAGGGTGTGTGAAGTAAGAAAAATCAACACCTACGAGCTGTGAAGGTGTGAGTGTTTAGTGCATTGTATAGAGAGTTATAAGGATTCACGATTCACATCTTGTACACTGACCATTAGGGTTCATAGATATACACAAATGAGTGTTCAGCTTGTAACTCATAGCTTAGAGAGGTTTTCCTAATCTTATCTTAAGGCTAACACATTGTAAATGAAAACCTCACCTAGTTGGAGAAAACCATACTGAAATCAAAACCCTCTAGTTAAGTTTGTTGGTGGAAGTTGTTTATAAGTTTGTAAGAAAGATCTGGAGTATAGATTTGGGTGCACCTTGGCACGTTAAAAACAAGAATACCAGTTAGTGGATTTCCTGTTAAATCCGACCGTGGATGTAAGAGCTTGAGTCTCTGAACCACGTTAAACTGAGCGTTCTTATCTTCTAAAGTATTTACTAAAGTGTTCTGAAAATCTTCTCACTGAGAGCATTGTTAAAAGAAAACTTTGGTTAAGTATTCAGGTCAGGGAAAATCCTTCTCACTGACCAGTTCAGGCAATGCACTCGAGAGTTCAGCATCTCGAGTCACTGTGTTACCTAGAGTTTGAGTCTCCAAGTCTTCACACTGACTTGGTAGCTCAGTCTCTGAGTGATGCAGTGACTTGAAGTGAAACCTCTCGAGTCACTGCCTTGTTACGAGACTGGGCTCGCAAGTCAATGGCACTGACTTGAGTGCTTTGACTCGTAGCAATGCAGTGACTTGAGTATTATTCACTCTTGCTGAACTCCCTGAGGAAAAGGTTTTTTAAAAAAATTTGCTCCTGAATTCCCATTTGTCCTGAAAAAGTCATTAAAAACGGGACCAACAGAAAGGCCAAGCAACCAAAGAAGGCCCCTGAGAGCTCAGGCCAGAGAAAACCTCAGCGGAAGCAGAGGAAGACTCAGGCCAAGAGTCATCAGACTGATCAACGAGGGTATCATCATGCATGGCAATACCAGAAGGAAATGCCAAGTATGATGACTCCCCCATAGTTTTGGCATCCTGAGGCATTTAACTGCTTTCCTTTCCCTCACTTGCCTAAGGGGAACAGAAAACAGGGCCCTTATCAAGAGCAAGCCCAAAGACCTGCTGCACCAAGGACTAGGAAGAACAGGAAGCCATCCTAAAAGGCACCCACTTAGGCTCCTGTGAAGCCTAAGCCCAACACTCATACACCATCTTCTTCTCAGGCTAAGAAGAATAAAGTAGTGTATGTTGATATTTCAGGGAGACAGATTTACCACTCTGAGGTAATCAGGGTAGTGAAGCAAGTCTGGATCCTGAAGGGTACAACTGACACGATAGGACCCAATACCCAATGGGTACCTAAAGTCTGAATTGTTTGCAGGTGGCTGTGGATCACAACAAGAGGAGATGAGACTCAATCAAAGTTGTTTGGTACCTAGACAGTGGCTGTTCAAGGCATATGACTGGAATGAAGAGTCTTCTCCAAGAGTTTCAACCTAAAGATGGTCCACAGGTAACCTTTGGTGATAACTCAAAAGGTTTTACTAAAGGTTTTGGTGTCTTGGTAATAGGTACGGTCAGAGTGGAGAATGTGTCCTTTGTGGAAGGACTGAAGCATAACCTGTTGTCAGTAAGCCAGTTTTGTGACAAAGGTTTCACTGTTGAGTTCTCATCGAATATATGTTCAGTCAAGGACAAATCAACAAAAGTGCTTCTATCAGGTATTAGGAAAGGTAATGTTTATCTCGCTGATTGGAGCAACACTATTCCCAATACTTGTCTTGTTGCTAAAAGCTCCTTAGAGCTCAGTTGGTTATGGCACAAAAGATTAAGCCATCTGAACTTCAAGATTCTTAACAAAATTTCTAGACAGTCACTTGTTGAAGGTATACCTAATGAAATTTTTTAGCAAGGATCATGTGTGCAAAGCTTGTCAGGAAGGGAAGCAGGTCAGAGCATCATTTAAAGAGAAAGCTTCCTTCTCCACTGACAGGGTTCTTCAGCTTTTGCACATGGATTTATTCGGCCCTGTAACACCTGTGAGTATGAATGGTAGGAAGTATACCCTCGTGGTTATTGATGACTATTCTAGATATACTTGGGTTATTTTCTTGTTAAATAAAAAGGAAACACAGGTAAAGCTTCCAGAGTTGCTCATGAGACTCAGCAATGAGAAAAATCAGTCCATTACTAAGATCAGATCTACAAAAGGCACTGAGTTTATAAATTTATATATTTCTGATTTCTGTAATGAACTTGGTATTGCTCATGAGACTTCTGTAGCTAGAACCCCACAACAAAACGGTATCGCTGAAAGGAGGAACATGACACTGAAGGAAGTTGTCAGGACCATGCTGGTTGAGTCATGATTGCCCAAGAAATTATGGGCTAAGGAAATTAACACTGCGTGCTATACTCAGAACAGATCAATGCTGAACAAACAACATGCAAAGACCCCATATGAGACTTGGACTAAGAGGAAGCCTCGTATCTCTTATTTCCATATTTTTGGTTGCAAGTGTTTCATCCTCAACAATGGGAAGACCCAGTTGAAAGCTTTTGATAGCAAATCTGATGAAGGAATATTCTTAGGATATTCTGAAATCAGTAAAGCCTTCAGGGTTTACAACTGCAGGACCCTTGTTGTGGAAGAATCACCACATGTTGTGTTTGATGAATCTGTCACTAAGTCTAGGATAAGAGTGTTGGATCCTGATACTGAGGAGATCACAAGGAGAGTGACAAGGTTGAGTTTAAAGAATCAACCTGATCCAAAGGTCAAAACTGTGCTAATTCTAAGATGGGATAATGACGAAGATCAGGATGATGATGATTCAAGAGCCACTCCTAAGCCCAACTCATCAGGGATAGTTGAGCCTCAGACTGAGGGACATGCTCAACTTGAGGTAAGCACCGTCTATGAAGATGCGGTCGCAGCTGAGATGGTACCTGAGTCATATCATCAAGGGGGAATCGATGTCCCTAATATTGAGTTGGTAAATCCCTTTGGTATAGACTCAGGATCATCCCCTTCTGTTCAATATCCTAAATTCTATGAACCTGTAGACACTAACATTGCAGGTACATCAGGAATAACTCCAGGCAAGAGAACATGGTTAGAGAGTCATCCCATTGACCAGGTCATTGGTGATCCAACTGAGGGAGTCAAGACCAGACGGTTCCATGGTGAGAGCGCGTTGTTCTGTTGCTTTCTCTCTGAGCAAGAGCCTCAGAATATTGAAGAAGTTTTCACTGACTCGAACTGGATTATAGCCATGCAAGAGGAGTTGAATCAGTTCACAAGGAATCAGATAGACCTAGGCATCAAGGTGTTATTGGTACCAAGTGGGTCTTCAAGAACAAGAAGGATAAGAATGGTGTTGTAGTAAGGAACAAGGCAAGACTGATTGCAAATGGGTATTGTAAGTCTGAAGGGATAGACTATGATGAGTCCTTTGCTCCAGTGGCTAGGTTGGAACCTATCAGGTTGTTCCTTGCATATGCAACATACAAGAAGTTTAAGGTGTATCAAATGGACGTCAAGAGTGCCTTCCTGAATGGTGTACTCAATAAAGAGGTATATGTTGAACAACCTCCCGGGTTTGAGGTTGGAGATAGAGTATACCATTTGAAGAAAGCACTCTATGGACTTAAGCAAGCTCCTAGAGCTTGGTATGATACTCTCTCTCAATTCCTGACTGACCACGGGTTCAGGAAGGGAAATACGGATAAGACTTTGTTCAGGATCACTCAAGGTGATGACATTCTCTTAGTCCAGATTTATGTGGATGACATAATATTTGGATCACCAAACCATCAGCTCTGTGAGAAATTCTCTAAGTTGATAACTGGTAAATTTGAGATGTCAATGATGGGAGAGATGAACTTCTTTTTAGGATTGCAGGTCAAACAGACTGATCAAGGGATTTTCATTAATCAGGCCAAGTATACAAGAGACTTGATTCAGAAGTTTGGAGTTCAGAATAGCAATCCAGCCAGGATCCCAATGAACACCAATTGGAAGATGGATCCTGACACTGAAGGAGCTTCAGTAAATCAGACTGAGTACCGAGGGTTGATAGGATCATTGTTGTACCTGACTGCAAGTAGGCCTAACATTACTTTTGCAGTGGGTGTGTGTGCTAGGTATCAGTCTAACCCCAAGAGAAGTTATTTGGAGGCTGCTAAGAGGATACTCAAGTATTTGAAAAGGACAATTAATATGGGACTATGGTATCCTTTAGATGACAACTTAGAACTGACTGGTTATTCAGATGCAGATTATGGACGTTGCAGGATTGACAGTAAATCCACCCCAGGGACACGTCAGTTTTTGGGGAGTAAGTTGATCTCGTGGTTTAGTAAGAAAAAGAATTCAGTGGCGACATCCAAAACTGAGGCTGAGTACGTATATGGCTGCAGGTAGTTGTTGTGCTCAGATTTTATGGTTGAGGCAACAATTGAGGGACTACCAAGTATTTACTAATAAGGTTCCAATCTATTGTGACAATAATAGTGCTATAGCAATCACTCAGAACCCAGAGCTTCACACAAGGTGCAAGCATGTGGACATTAGACATCACTTCATTCGAGATCATGTAGAGAAGAAGGACATTAGGATGGAGAAAATTCACACTGACAGGCAGAGAGCTGACATCTTGACTAAGCCTTTTGCTGAAGCTAGGTTTATGGAACTGTCAGTGGAGTTAGGTCTCTTAGATCCGGGAGAGCAGTCAGTGTAGGATCTAGGGGGAACTCAGGCCAGATTCTACTCAACGGGGTATCAAGGTGCTATAATGTCTCCCTGACAGGTATGGGTTCAACCCTGACTCTTGTGAATTTGAAGTGTCTCACTGAGTCCTTCGTCCTGAAAATCTTCATTAAATGCTGACCGTTTTCATTAAAACGCGCCTTTTTATATTTAAACCCATGCGTGTTGGAGCATTTAATGCACACAGTTACTTTTTCATATACGTGTCCATTTTATACGGAATATGACTGACTTGGGAAATTATTGATGCTGAGATTAATCTTGGCCCTACATTTAAAAAAAATTCAAATTCAGGATTAATCTCAACCCCACGTCTGAGTAACTGTTCATTTCATATCAATCCAGAATGCCATTTGAGAAATTTATGCAAACACAAACGCACTAAGCACACTGAACTTTCTCTCATTCACATACTCACTTTGCAAATTTCTCAAAACCCTAATTCTCTAAATGGCATTCATTGACACTACTTGGTCTACGGACAATCTAGAGGATGTTGTCAAGAGCAAGTTGGTGAACATGGAGCACATCTTATCCATGGATGGACCTAGTCAATTTGTTACATAAATTCTCCCAGTTTTCGAATGGATTGCGAATGCAAAGCTGGAGAAGTTTGTCATGAAGAAACCCACCTCTGTGCTTCCGAAGGCAGTAGTGGAGGCGTATTTGAGTTTATTCACTCGCAAGGGTAAATTATTCACTAGAGTAACAGTCTTGGTGCCTACTGGGGAAAAGGACCAAGATGGTGAAGAGCTGTACAATGTGGAGACTCTGAATATAGACCCGAGGAAGGCCATGAAGGAGGTGTACGGGCTTCTATGCACTGGAATCAATCCCAAAACTTACAAAGAAAATAAGGAGGGTGAGCTCCTAAAAGAATGGACAAAATCTGGGTCGCCAGAGTTCAGGACGAGGCAACACAAAGAGATACTCAAGCCTGAGTACCGTGCCATGGTGGACATCATCTCTAAGATGATCATGGGCACAACTGGGTCTCACGAGCAGCTGAGCCTGCCAAAGCTGAGAATAATGGGGGCTTTGGTGGATGACATTGAGGTCAATTGGGAGCAGTTCTTCATTGATCAACTGAGTCAGGCTGCTCGTGATAAGCTGAAGAAGAATGAGGATAGAAAATACATCTCAGTGGGAGCCATCCTTCCTTTCGGCATAAGAATGTCGATCCCGATAGCTCACGCATGTCAGGGTTGGGCTTTTGACTTGGAGGATGATCTTTCCTCCAAGAAGGTGATGTTCTCCACCGTGGCTGACACCTATGCAATCCTTGGCATCTATGACCCCAATGGCCCCCCTAAGGGTCAGAAGAAGAAACCAGCCTCTAAGGGCAAGAAGGTGGTGTCTGCCCTGCTGGAGAAGGTGGAGAGTCTCCTGGACAAGGGGAAGGAGACTGAGAAGGAGGTAGCTGCTGAGAAGGAGGCGGAGAAAGAAAGAGAGGAAAAGGCTTTGGAGGAGAAGAAAGCCAAGCTGAAAGTGGTGCTGAAGAGTCATGCCACTGCCAAGGGTGTAAGGAAAGAGACTGAGAAAGTCTCTAAGAAGGCCGTTTTAGAGGCTAAGGAGACTGACGATAATGTCAGATCAGGAGGAGAGGAACTGGTGGATAGGCCTTTGAAGAGGCTGCAGAAGGGGCCTAAGAGAATTTTTGGCTAAGAAGCTAAGGGAGATCAGTTCAGTACGGGAGGAGTCAAGCTCTCCAAGAGCCTCTGACTTGGAGCAGGTCAGGGAGACGATCAACACTGCAGAAATGCTGCAACCTGAGTCCAACCCTACTGAACCCCAACCTTCAACCTCACCCATCACTGAGCCTACCTCATCCCACCCTGATCAAACCTCTCACCCAATTGATCCTACCCCACCCTCATCAAATCCTGACCTCACCCCAACCCAAAATGAGCCAGAGCCCACAAATTCACCCATCACTGAGCCTAACCATAACCTAGAGTCAAACACTTCCACATCCAACCCTGAAGACTTCCCATCCTACCCCAACCCCAAAGACTGCCCCAAAACCACTACCACAAGAGATTCAGTTGATGAGTTTCTTGACATGGCAGAGGAGGAGGAGTTGGATGTCGGGTTAATGGGAAGTATGTACGAGAATACACTCAGGGGGAATGCCTGTGAGTGGGCATTGAAGTGCTGGCCTAGCTTGCACAGGTACATGGAGCTATGCTGTAATATCATTGAGTTTAAGGTCTGGCTCGACTTCAAGCAATCCAATATGCAAGAGCAGCATATGCTTGTCGATGCCAGAGGCTTGGAGCACTGGGAGAAGGAGGAAGCCAGACTGTGCTCATATTTCCATATCACCAGTTGGCTGCAGTTGCTAAACTTCGAGACTCTAAAGCAGCTGGTGGATAGAATGAGGGATGGCATGAAGGAGGACTTCGAGGATGAGCCCAAGGATGATGAGGAGGATGATGATACTCAGGGCGGAGTAGATGAGAAGGAAGTGGAGGAAACTACGAAGGAGATAGATGCAGTTATCTCTGAGCCTCGTGCTCAGGGGGAAGGTGATACTGGGGCTGCGTCCAAGGGTGGAGCAGTCGATGAGACCAATAAGGTTGGTTCATTTGCCAATGACACATCTGCCTATGAAAGGATTCCCTGCCCTAAGGCAAATAAGGATGATGTGGAGGCACCAAAGGAGACTCCTAGTTCTGAGGGTATCTTACCCGAAGTTCGAGCTGATGGGGCTAAGCCTGAGCAGGCGGCCTTGATCACTCCACAACTGCCTTCAGTGCACCCTGAAGAGGGGACTGATGCTGCAGGGGCTGACAAGGGAAAGCAGCCAATACCGAAGGAGGAAGAGGTTGATGATGAAGTGGTCATCACTGACATCCGAAAAGGCGACTTTACCAGCATTATTGAGGTAAAGCAAGAAAAGACAACAGAGAACTTGGCTGAGCTCAGGGAAGAGATCCAGAGGATCTGGGAAGAGAAAGAAGAAGCAGCCAAGGCTCTCCATAAGCATATCCGGTGGACCAAGTCAGCCTACAACACTCTCGCCAACAAGGAGCTTATCATGCTGAAGAAGACTATGGTTGGTACTGCTAAGTCAGTGAGGCGGGAGAGGAGGAAGATGAAGAAGCAGTTCAAGCAAACCCTGACCCTGCTCGAAGAGAAACATGAGTAAACATTAACTAAGGCAGTGGAGCATCTGGCGAGTCAGGCTGGAGAGCTCTTCACTCAGGCCCTAAATGACTCAGTGGCCAAGCTGGCACTGGAGTCAGGGAAGATTGCTCAAATCTCTGAGAGTGTCACTCAGGGATTGGCCAAAGCAGCTCAGGAGTCTGCTCGAATCGTTTCAGAAGCCAACCGGATCAGCAAGGAGACTGGAAAGGTGGAGGCCAGGATCACTCGGGCTGAGGAGAAACTTCATGCCAACATGGAGACTTTTGGAAAGAAGGTGGAGGCCAACATCGCTAGTGTCTCGTTCTCAGGATCTGGGATTGCGAATGGGGTGGACATATTGAAGGAAGGTATGTTGGAGATTCAGTCCTTGGCCACTTTCATTGTCAACAAGGGAATGATGCCAGAAAGGGGGAAGAAAAGAAAAAGAAAAGATCCCTCCCTGAGGCATCGGAGGCTCAGTTTACTCCAAGGAAGTCAGCGAGGTTGGCAGCAGTGGCAAAGGCTAATGACCCCTCAGAAGAACAAGTTCAAGCTCAACCATCCCTAAAGGAAGCTCAGAGCGCTCACCTCTTAGCACAAGGAAGAATCTGATTTACATACCAATGAAGTGGCATCCTTGTGCGAAGAAGCTTGGGATTTGCCCCATGAGAAGAGCGAGACTCAGCACAGGACAAATATTGCTGAAAAAGAAAAGATGCGCATCCTTGGGAAGAAAGTTGAAAAGCTTTCAGAGCTGACTGGGCTTCAACAAAGGGAGCTGGATGATGGAATCATGAGCATGCTGAGGAGGAAGAAGGCGAAGCCTGAGCCGAGGAAGTACAGAAAGAGGCCAACAGCCAGGAAATTAACAATTCTTCACGCCAGGAAGTCGGAGGTGACACTGAGGGAAGCTCTTGTCGATGAGTTCATCTCAGAGACTTTAAAAGAGTTTTGGATTGATGCAAGGGATGAGTTTGTCAGACTTTGTTACGTAGTGAAGAAATGGGGCGACACTGAAGACATCAATGCCCACTTCACTACTACATGATGGACAATCACCCTGAACTCATTCAGAAGATCTTGGAGGAAGCTGTTGCAGCCAATGTCCAAGTGAAGGCTCATGAATTCATTGCTCGACCACCACCTTTGATCCCTGGAACAAGCAAGCATGATTCAAAGTCCATTATGACTGAAGTATTGAAGATAGCCAAGGCTGAAGGATTTGTGAACCAACCTAAGATGGTACATGAGCTGAAGATCAGAGTCTATGCTGGTTATGGCCTTGAGCCTGAAATGAGATTAGTTTAGGTGTTCATAACCTCTTGTAATAGATTAAGTCATTGTACTCAATTCTCATATTATCAATGAATTTTATTACTTTGCCCACAAACAAAAACTCATTGTCTTTTTGGTTGTTATTTAAATTCTGTATTTTATCAAGAATTGCTCTAACACTGACTTATCTTATAGATAAGATTTTATTTCCCCTAAGTGTTTTGAGGATCTTTTTAGTGTTTTAGCATCATCAAAAAGGGGGAAATTGTTGGGACAATGTCAGTTTTGATTAGATCCCAAAGCCCCTGAAAAGATGGCTTGCCTTAGTGGTCAGGCTAGTCTTGGTTAGATTAGTACTTAGTTATTTTACACTTCACAGGAACTCAATGAGAGGAGTACTCATTGATGACAATCAAGACTGAAGCCTGAAGACACAAGAGCACCATCCTGAACTTACGGCAGTCTTTCTAAGCTGGCTGAGAAGTGTCAGTGATGAAGAGTATGACCCTGAGGTCATTACTAACTCAGTCCTGAAGGGAACGGGATGATACTGAGTAATGGGAGAATACTTGGAGTAGGGCCTAACAATGCAAAAGGAATGTCAGCATCAAGACAAGGCCGTTGTGCTTGAGAAAAAAAGAACATAATAAGACAAGCCTGAAATATAGGAATGAGTTCTGACATTCTCACCAACATGATGACGTGGACCAATCCAGGAAGGACACGCACGTATGGACCTGACATGAAGACTGAGTTCAGACTGCACTTTTCAACGGGCAAGCATTAAATGGAGCATTAAATGCAATTACCTAATCCATGCAAGGATGGCTGCTGCATGGGAGATGTGTCCATTGAACAAACCCTACATAGATGACTAGAAGGCTATCTCTTCCAACGGATAGTTTTCAAATTCATCTATAAATACAGAAGGCCTTAAACCCATTCAAGGTTACGGGAAATTTCCAAGCCAGAAATTACTCAAACTTTCAAGCATTCAAAGCATTCAGCGTTAGAAAGAAGCACTCGAAACATCTTAAATTTCCCAAGTGTTTCTTAGCGAATAGAGTTATTTTGTATTCCACTGAGCGAACCTTGTAATATTATAAGCTTAGAAGTGATTATACATCCTTAGCATAGCTTAGTCTTGTAAGGATAATCACAAGCTTTAGTTGGAAACCGAACTGAAACCAAAACCCTCTAGTTAGGTTTGTTGGTTGAAGTTAATTAGTCAGTTAGGAAGGAGTTTGTAAGGGTCAGTGAGTTAGCTGATCTGGGTGCACCTTGGCACGTTAAAAACAAGGTAATCCTTAGTGGATTATCCTGTTCAATCAGGACCGTGGACGTAGGAGCTTGAGTCTCTGAACCACGTTAAACTCCTTGTGTTCTTTATTTCTTTGATATTGTACTTATTGTTTATTCATTAATTCATTCATTGCATTCGTTTTATCAGGCTTGAATCAATCAGCTTGATCAGTAACTTGAACACTGCCCTACTAATCACTACTTCAGAATATAGTAATCAAGTTTTCAGAAAGCAAACATTAACAAGACTATAAACTTTCAGGGCTCACGCATTTCCGCACTGAACTCAAGTTGATAGTTTACCAACTGACCGGCACTCAGTGCAGTTAGTAGGTGTGTTATCAACCATTGGTTCTACACCACTTTGAGTTAAGGAGACTCAGTCAGTTTGAAAGTCAGAAAAATTTATATACGTGTATTCCCCCCCATACACGTATCTCTCAGTCTTGTACCGGGACCAACACCCCTTGTGTTTTAAAAGTGGTTTTATAAATATAGCACAAGATCCCTTTTTCTTCTTAAAATATTAATAGCGTTAATTTTTAACCCGTATGAATGGGTCGCACTGTCGAGGCGCGCCAAATTACAATAAATAAATAACCCTCAATTATTCTACTAACTCGTAGTAGTGGCAAGCAAGGGGTCGATCCACGGGGAACGTAGAAATCAAAATTATGTCTTTTGAAACAATTAATGGGACAAACAAATAGGGGAAGTTTGGATTAATTTTTCTAAAACTACTAAAGAAATAAACTAATGCTAAAATAATAAATAAGTACGAAATAAAATTCAATTAAAAGAATTTCAATTCATAGTTCATTCACCAGTCACCACTGGATCTTGACTATGCTAATTAAATATATTATTCGTTCAACTTTTTCCACGGATTAATAACCCTCGATAAACAACAAGCTATGTTCACTGGTTTTATTCCATAATATTATTTTATTGAAACAAGCTCTTCAATGAACCTTTATAACCAAACAGTCTAGATATGATCTAAATTTAATTTGGTAGAAGCATTAAACCCTAGGATAAAGGTCAAACAAATTCCCAAACAAGCTAGCTCGATTCGAAAGAATCCGATCTATATCACCCTAGTAAAAATTACTACTTACTACCAATGGTCATATAATCGCAATAATTACGGATTACGAAATATGAACTAGCAAACATGCACGAAATAATTAACCTAGGTGATCAAGCTAAATTAATTACTCAAGCAATTAAACAGAGAAAATAGATGATATAAATAATACGTGTAAAAGGTCACGCGAATAACACGAGGTTCAATTAGCAATCATCAAAATACAAGTTTAGTAATTCCCGTAATTAAAATAAAAATAAACTAACTAGAAGTGGTCGTGAAAATCTCCAGGGAATTCACCATCTTCGCGTTGCTCAAGTAAATATATATGTTGCTTGCTTGCAAATCAAGTAATGATGACCGCCTTAGTAGTAAAGGATATGGACTGCGTTAATTAAAATTCTTTCCTGATGGGCTCATTAATTAGGCCTAATTTCCGCCCAATGTTGCGAGTGTCCACGGGCTGCTGTGCACCGATTTCGTTTTTTCCATATCTCGACCTCTCGAACTTCGGTTGACTCGATTCTTTTTTTGTTGCGATCCTAATTTCAATAAGCTTCACTTGATTCAAGTCTCTTCTTTTTACTCATCTGTATCAGTCCCAATTATTTTTCTCCCCACTCAAAATGTTCCAAAATACCCTAAAATTCATAAGAAACTATAAAATCAATGCATCGAGACCATAATAACATAAGTCGAATAATTACAAGCAAAATATAAAAAAAAAATTTATAAAACAACCAAGTAAAGCACACAAATTACTCAATAATTATGACTTATCAATGACCTATTATATACTTCTTACTTGTTGACGTTCTTTCATAAAATACCTAAACACAAACTAGGGTTTATCTCCAAGTAAAATTTCAAAATTTATACAATTTTTTTAAAAATATATGTGAGTTTCTTGAAAAACTTACTTATTTTGAATATACAAAGACTTGACCAAGAAGAAATTTGGTGTTGCTGATTTTCTTTAGAACGAGAAGTGTTCAAGGTAGGTTCCAATTTCTTTTATTTTTTTATTTGTACTTTTCTTAATATTTCTAACTACAAATTATTTACTAAACGCTATATTAATATATAATTATATATATAAAGAGGATTTTCTAAAAGTATTCTTCACTTCTCGTATATTTATAATATTTTATTGACAATAATTATTAAATAAATTAACTATATAAAAGCATAAGATTATAAAAAATAAAAAATAACTCGTAAAAAAAATCCATAATAGAAGGAACATTTAATTTAGTTAATGGGGGATAAATGTATCAATATATTAAAAATAAATAAATAAACCACTAAAATTTGCATGAAGCGTGCGTGAATTGCACAATACTATTAATCTTAACAGAGTTGGGGGCCTAATGCTATATTTATAAATTATAGGGAGGTTTCATGCTATATTTATAAAACTACAAGGGGGTTCGGCGCAATTTTTAAAGCACAGGGGGGTTTCATGCCGATATTTCAAACCACAAGGAGGTTTGATGCAATTTACCCGATAATTTATTGAGAAGGGGCATTGTGCGGTCAATTGAGGAGGTCAATGATGGAGTTATAAGTGAAAGTATGCGTTTACTTCGTATAACTCATGTATTAAACACTTTGTTTTATGAGAATTTTTTTTTTATCACATTTGCTTTGAATATGAATGAATGTTAAATATTTATTGTAACCCGTTCAATATATATAGTATGTGTTACATTGTAGTTAATGTGGTGATACCAGATCACAGAATATCACATTAAAAGTTTCCTTGTAACTAAACGTACAAATTCACGACCTAGGTGGAATTGAACAACCCACCGTGAAAGGTCGATATGTAATTCTCAGATTGGTCTGTCTTGACCAAGAGATTGCACTAGCACATTTAGTATGTGTTAAAATGGACCTACAACGAGGATAAATTCTTCTGTTCAGAAATGTAAAGAATTAGACCTTAGTGGTTATTGATTTCTTAATCTCCGTCACTTAAATAGGACCGTGTGTAATTAATAATTATTGCTTTGATTCATGTTGGGTGAGAAACATCGTGAATTCGAACCTTGTGTTTTGGGCAGTAATATTAAGCATACGACGGTTGATGAGGTTTAATACGGAGAAACGTGTGATTTGTCCCCTTGGTGGGCTCAGAAGTTTTATTGTATTAAATCTTGCAATTGAAGAATTAGTTTCTTCGGTACGGTTAATAATGTTGAGTTGTCTTTACTCCAAGGTAAAATATATTAATTAATTTAGAGTTATTCAGAAGCTCATTTAATTAATGACTAGATAATCTTAAACACGGGAAATAATAATCTGGAGCTCATATTATCGTAATATGGATTAAGATGGATAGTGCAATATTAATTTATTAGTGGTATTAATTAATATTAATGGGCTGAATAATATTGAGGCTCAATATTGAAATTCAGAAGCCCATTGGAGGTCCAATCTTAGCCCAATAATAATATGGTGATTAAAATAAAAGAAAAATATTGTTGCTTATTTTTCCTCATAAATTTCAAAATTAATAAAATATAGGGGAGAAAGATTTTATGTGGATTTTGTTATGGAATGAAGATAAATATTCTTGGAATACAAGATTATCTCATTAATTCAATAAATCTCCTACTTGGCATTTTATTTGATAAATTCGAAATTTGATAATTATCTCATATATTCAAGAAGATCCAAATCTTGGATATGTATTCTTGGAATACAAGATTATCTCATAAATTCAAGAAGATTCAAATCTTGGATTTCATCTCTTAATTTTCGAAATTCATCCATAATAATAGAAGGATGAGATTTTTGTGGAATATTTTATTATGGAGAAAATAATATATGAGATATATTCAAGATTTCTTGGAGATCAAGAAAAGATTTTCTCTTGCCCTTTTCCACATGAAATTTTTTAAATTCATTCTTATAAATAGAGGGTGATACTTTCATCCTCAGTTTACAGTTCTATGAGTTGAAAAAATCAGCAATAGTAATTTTTTCTTTATTCCTTGTTATTTAAAATTGTTAGTGAGCGCTTCCCACCAGTGAACGAATAAGGCGAAAGGGAATACTTGAGAAAGTTTTTACGGTTCATAGGATCGTTTCACTTGTTCCGTAGATCTCGATTGGATTCGCTTCAAGAGGTACGTTTCACGTAAAATTCTTAGTTTTTCCGCCGTAGAATTTTACGTGTTTTTATTCATATGCATGTAAATTTATTGTTGGCATAGTTATTATATGAATTAATTTAAGATTAATTCATGCTAGTAATAATTATATTTAAATTCGTATTTAAATTTCATCCCGAATAGGTCCGGGCACCCCGTTTTCCCCAACAACTGGTATTAGAGCCACGGTTTCGGGCTCTGATATTCAAATTGGAATTTAAATTGGTAAATATTAAATTGAAATTGGATAGTAGAATTGCTAGATCTTTTTTGCAGGTATCCAATTGTCATGGTTAATGTTTTATTTATTTTTCATGCGTGTGAATGTTTATTGTTTTTAATTCAATTCGTTCGGTTTCATTTTTCTCGTGAGAAAATCCACGAGTAGATTAGTTTTTTTATTTGTTTAATTTGATCAATGTAATAGACTAGTCTAGATCTAGGTTTATTTATTTTTTTGTAAATAAATTGGAACTGGATCGGAACAAAGACGGAGACGAAGAATTAATAACGTCGTACTCGGATGACGCATGCATGCGTGGCACATGCATGGACGTGGATCGTACATGGGGTGAAAAAAACACACGGACCGCGAGACCCGAGGCGCACGTGGGCTGTACGCTTCTGGCGCGACACGGGACGATGAGCGCGGCTGCTCGGGTGGGCGCCGCACTCCCGAATGGGCGCCGAGAGGCGCGCGGCCCACCTCATTGGGCCGATGCGCGCCAGATCTCGACCTGTGCAATCGCGTTTCTTTTCGTGCTTATTTTATGTTGGTCCCGGTACAAGACTGAGGAATACGTGTATGGGGGGGAATACACGTATACCAATTTTTCAAACTTAAAACTGACTGAGTCCCCTTTACTCAGAGTGGTAAAGAACTAGGAGCTGATAATATACCTACTGACTACACTTGGTGCGGGTCAGTTGGCTAACTATCAGTTCAAGTTCAGTGCGGAAATGTTTGAGCCCTGAAAGTTTAAAGTGTTGTTTAGTTTGCTTTCTGAAAAACTTGTTTTACACAAATCTGAAAAGTGTTTAGTAGGGCAGTGCTCTTTTGAAGATCAGTCTGATTGATTCAGACCTGATAAACTTGAATGCAATGAATGAACAAGTAATATAGCAAGTATGCACAATATCAAAGCAGTAAGAACACAAGGAGTTTAACGTGGTTCAGAGACTCAAGCTCCTACGTCCACGGCCTGACTTAACAGGAAATCCACTCAAGGGATTCTTGTTTTTAACGTGCCAAGGTGCACCAAGACCAGCTATCCTCACTGATCTATACAACTCCACTTACTAACACTCTAACTGACTTACTTCCAACAAGCCTAACTTAGGGTTTTGGTTTCAGTTGGATTCCAACTAAGTTGAGATTATCCTTACAAGGCAAAGCTATGCTAAGGATTGGATAATCTCTCTAAGCTTAAGATACTTCTAATTAGTTCTTGGAATACAGAATAACTCTCAATTGCTGAGAAACACTTGGGAAATTTAGAAGGTTTCGAGTGCTTCTCTTAATGGTTGAATGCTTTTGAATGCTTGAGAGTTTGAGTAATTTCTGGCTTGGAAATTTCCCGTAACCTTGAATGGGGTCAAGGTCTTCTGTATTTATAGGTGATTTGAAAAACTATCCGTTGGAGAGATAGTCTTTCTTGTCAACTATGTAGAGTGGCTTCAAACGGACATATCTTCATACAGCAGCCGTCCTTGCATGGATTTGGTATTTGCATTAAATGCGTATTGAATGCTTGCCCGTTGAATATGCAGTCTGAATTCAGTCTTCGTGTCAGGTTCCGTACGTGCGTGTCCTTCTCGGATTGGTCCACGTCATCAGGTTGGTGAGAATGTCAGAACTTATTCCTGAGCTTCAGGCTTGTCTTATTAAGTTCATTTTGTCTTGAGTCCACCAGTCTTGTCCTGACGCTGAAATTCCTTTTGCATTGCTTGGCTCTACTCCAAGTCTTCCCATTAACTCAGTGACATCCTGTTCCCTTCAGGACTGAGTTAGTAATGACCTCAGTGTCATACTCTTCATCACTGACACTTACTCAGCCAGCTTAGAGGACTGCCATAAGTTCAGGATGGTGCTCTTCGTCTTCAGGCTCTGAGTCTTGATTGTCTCCAGTGAGTTCTCCTCTCACTGAGTACCTGTGAATTGTAAAATGACTAAGTACTAATCCTAACCAAGACTAGCCTGACAAAGACAGATTAAGACAATCATCTTTTCAGGGGCTTTGGGATCTTAATCAAAACTGACAATGTCCCAACAATTTCCCCCTTTTTGATGATGCCAAAATACTGAAAAGATCCTCAAAACACTTAGAGGAAACAAGATAATCCTATCTATAAGATAAGACAGTGTTAGAGCAATTCTTGATAAAGTACAGAATTTTAAACAACAGCCAAAAAGACAATGAGTTTTTGTCTGTGGGCAAAAGTAATAGATTTCATTGATTGATGTGGAAATGATTACAATGAATATAATCTATTACAAAGAAGCCTGTGAACACCTAGACTAATCTCATTTCAGGCTTGAGTCCATATCCTGCATAAACTCTTGCCTTCAGTTCGTCAAGTCTTCCAGGTTGATTCGCGTACCCTTCAGCTTTGGCTATCTTCAAAACTTCCATCATAATGGCCTTTGTATCATGCTTTTGAGTTCCAGGAACCAAGGGAGGAGCTCGAATGGTGAACTCAGGAGCCTTCACTTGAACTTGAGCTGCCTCAGCCTCCTCCAAGATCTTCTGGAATAGCTCAGGATGATTGTCCATCATGTAGTCAGTGAAGTGGGCATTGATATCGTCAGTGTCACCCCACTTCTTCACAACAAACCACAATCTAACAAATTCATCCCATGCATCAGTCCAAAACTCCTTCAATGTCTCTGAGACGAACTCATCAACAAAAGCTTCCCTTGCTCCTGATTCTGGCCTTCTGACTTGAAGAATTGTTGATTTCCTAACTGTTGGTTTCTTCCTGTACTTCCTGGGCTCAGGCTTCGCCTTCTTCCTCCTAAGCAGACTG
Source organism: Ballota nigra (assembly GCA_947034835.1). Lineage (NCBI taxonomy): Eukaryota > Viridiplantae > Streptophyta > Magnoliopsida > Lamiales > Lamiaceae > Ballota > Ballota nigra. Next base: position 75,736,969 of record OX344726.1, read on the forward strand.
ATCACTGCATCATCTAATTCCCTTTGTTGAAGCTCAGTGATATCAGTCAGCTTCTCAACCTTCTTCTCCAAGATGCACATCTTCTCCTTCTGAGCAATTTCAGCTCTGCGCATAGCCTCAGATTTTTCAGATTGATCTCCCCATGCTTCAGCACATAGCTCCGCAACCAACTCACCTGAATAAGTGATGGGATTCTTCCTTGAGCTCATGGGAGACGACCTCTGAACTGGCTCAGGTTGTTGCTTGGAAGGTTCAATAGCCTTTGCCTTTGTTGCCTCCTCTCTCAGCTTGGCAACAATTTCCCCTCCTTCCTTTTCCACCGCCGCTAACCTAGCTGACTTCCTCACCCTTAAAATGTTTCCTTCAGGATTGGCTTCAGGGTCAGCTAGAACAGTTTCACCTTGATTGACTGCCTCCGATGCCTCAGGGCGGGATCTTTTCTTCTTCTTTTCCACCTTTTTGGCATCATCATTGGCCTGGGATGGGAGTGACTCAGCTCCACTGTTGATAACAAAAGAGGCTAAGGATTGTACTTCCAAAACGCCCTCCTTCAGCATCTCAACTCCCGTGGCAATCCCAGTGCCTGCAAAAGAAACTGAACTGATAGCAGCATTGACTTTCTTCTCAAAGACCTCCATGGAGAGTTGGAGTCTTTGTTCAGCCTTGGTGATCCTTTCCTCCACCTTCAAGGACTCACCGCTGACTCTGCTAGCCTCAGTTACTATCTTTGCCGATTCCTCAGTGGCCTTTGCCAAAGTGTCTGCCACTGACTGAGAGGTGCGATCCATCCTCCCTGACTCCAGCTCCAGTTTGGACGCTGAGTCCTTCAAGGCCTGAGTGACAATAGCTCCAGACTGAACTGCAAGCCTGTCCACTGCCTGATTCACCTTCTCGTCCCTGATCGCATCCCTCTCTTCAAGCTTCTTGAGAGTGTTCCTAAGCATCTTCTTGGTGCGCTTCCTCTCATTCCTCACTGACTTGGCCGTGTCAGTCATCGTTTTCTTTAACAAAATCAGCTCCCTGTTAGCAAGGGTGTTGTAAGCTGACTTTGTCCACCTGATGTGCTTCGCCAGGGCCTTGGAGTCTTCTTCCTTCTCAGCTCGTAGCCTCATTACCTCCTCCTGAAGTTCAGCTAGATTTTCTGAGGTTTTCTCCTGCTTGACCTCTACTATGCTTGTGAATTCAGCACGTCCGACCCCGGTTATGATCACATCCTCATCATCAACGGCCGCATCAGTGATTGGCTGCTTTCCCTTGTCAGCCCCTGCAGCATCAATCCCTTCTTCAAGGTGCACTGAAGGCAGTTGTGAAGTAGTCATAGCCGCCTCCTCAGGCTCAGCTAAGTTATCTTGAACCTTAGGAGCAAGTCCCTCGGAACTGAGAGTCTCCTTGAATGCCTCAACATCTTCCTCTCTTGTCTTAGGGCAGGGAATCCCTTCATTGACAGATGTCTCATTGGCAGCTGAGATGTTCACAACATCCTCAGCCACTGGTCCACCCTTGGCACCAGTGTTCTTATCACCTTCCCCCTGAGCCTGAGGCTCAGAGTTCATCTCATCAACTTCCTGTGCAGTTTCCTCCACTGCCTTCTCCAGGTCTCCACCCTGAGCTCCTTCATCATCCTCATCACCATCCTTCTCGTCATCAGAAAGGAGGTCAGCCTTGCTCTTGGACATCATTTCAGCCACTAGCTGCTTCAGGTTGTCAAAGTTCAAGAGTTGAAGCCAGCTAGTAAGTCCAAAGAACGAGCAAATCTTGGCCTCTTCCGCCTCCCAGTGCTCCCAGCCACGTGCATCCACCAACATATGTTGCTCCTGCATGTTTGATTGTTTGAAGTCCAACCAAACCTTGAGCTCAATCACATACGCCAGCAGCTCAGTGTACTTGTATAGCCCAGGCCAGCACTTTCCTGCCCATTCTGTGGCGTTTCCCCTGAGCGTGTTCTCCAGAATCCCTCCTGCCATGTGCTCATCTAACTCCTCCTCCTCCAATTCAAGGAACTCATCCTCCTCACCTGAAATGGATTTGGGACAGTCTTTGGGATTGGGGTATGAGGGAAAATCTGAGGGGTTTGGAAAGTTCGGCTCGGCTGACTGGTCAGGCTTATTTATGTGTGAAGTTGAAGGCGCTGACTCAGTAGGACGGTTTGGCTCTGAGGTTTGGGGGGGTTGGGGAGTTTGAGGTGTGGGGTCAGGGATGGAAGGTGTTTGGATTTCAGAGTGTGGGGGTGTTTGAGTGTGTGCTGTCTCAGGCTGCAACGACTCAGCCGTCTCGACAGTCTTTCTCACTTCCTCCAAGTCAGAGGCTCCAGGAGAGCTTGACTTCTCCCTTTCACTCACCTCAGGTAGCTTCTTAGCAGGGGATTTTCTTATTCCCTTCCTAAGCCTCTTCAGGGGCCTCTCTCCCTGAGCACCCTCCTTTCTGACATCATCGTCAGTTCCCTCAGCCTCAGACCCGGCCTTCTTGGGATCAGACTCAGTCCCAAATTTCGTGCTCTTCCCTGACAGCACTATCTTCACCCTCTTCTTCTCAGCCGCGGTCACCTCCGGCTGCTCCATCTCCTCAGCTGCAACCTCCTCACCCTCCTTACTCATCTCAAGGAGCTCATCTACCCGTTCAATGAGACTGGTTGCCACTCTCTTGGCCTTACCAGCTGGTTTTTTACCCTGACCCTTTACTTTCGCATTGGGATCAGTCAACCCTAGCACTGAATAGGTATCACTCAGTGAGGAAAACATTACCTTCTTTGAGGAGAGACTGTCCTCAAAGTCGAAGGTATGCCCATGGCAAGCATGAGCAATCAGGATGGACATCCTCGTGCCGAATGGCAAGATGGCACTGACGGAAATGTGCTTCTTCTCCTCGTCCCGCGTAAGCTTGTCCAATCCTGCCTGATGGAGTTGATCGAGGAAGAACTGCTCCCAGTTCGCTTCCACTCCATCAGCAATTGCCCCCATGAGCCTCAGCTTGGGCAGACTCAACTGCTCGTGAGAACCAGTTGCTCCCATCACTAACTTGGACACCAAGTCCACCAGCGCTCTGTACTCAGGCTTCAGAGTATTCTTGTTATGACGAGCCTTGAACTCCGATGACCCTGACTTGGTCCATTTCGCAAGAAGCTCTCCCTCTGAGTTCTCCTTGTAGGTTCTTGGGTTAATGCCTGTGAAAGGCAACTTAAAGACTTCCCTCACCGCCCTCCTGACGTCGAAAGTGACTTCCTCTGAGTTGTAGAGGGGTTCGCTGTCGCCGTCCTTCTCTCCCGTCGGCTTAAGCGCAGTCACCTTTGTAAAGATCTCCCCCTTCCTTAAGAACATATTTAAATAGGCTTCCACCACTGTTCTTGGGAGCAAGGAAATGGGGCGGGTGGTGAAGTATGTTTCCAACCCGGCATCGGAAATCCATTTAAATACGGGTTTGATTTCCTCAACCATAAGGCAAATACCTTCCATGGAGATGACTTGCTCCATGTGTACCAGTTTATTTTCGACAACATCTACGATCTTGTCGGTTGTCCAGTTGGAATCGAGGAATGTCATTGTTTTGAAAAGAAGAGATTTTTTTTTTCGAAAGAATTATCTGTGTTTGAGCAAGAGAAAACTCAGTGTGCAGATTGTGCGTTGTGTTTGCGTAAAAACCTCAAATGACACTCTTGATTGATAAGACTAAGTCAGTTACTCAAACGTGGGGTTGAGATTGATCCCTGAATTCGAAAGGTTTTGAAATGAGGGGCCAGGATTAATCTCAACTTCAATTAAACCCCATGTCAGTCATATTCCGTATAAAACGGACACGTATATGAAAAAGTAACTGTAGCATTAAATGCTCCGTGCGCGTGGGTTTAAATATGAAAAGGCGCGCTTTTAATGAGAACGGAATGCATTTAATAAAGATTTTCAGGACGAAGGACTCAGGGAGACGCTTGAAATTCACAAGAGTCAGGTTAGAACTCATACCTGTCAGGGAGACATTGTAGCACCCTGATACCACGTTGAGTCGAGTATGGCCTGAGTTCCCCCTAGAACCCTACACTGACTGCTCTCCCGGATCTAAGAGTCCTAACTCCACTGACAGTTCCATAAACCTCGATTCAGCCAAAGGCTTAGTCAAGATGTCAGCTCTCTGCCTGTCAGTGTGAATCTTCTCCATCCTAATATCTTTCTTCTCCACATGATCTCGAATGAAGTGGTGTCTAATATCCACATGCTTGCACCTTGTGTGAAGCACTAGGTTCTGAGTAATTGCTATAGCACTATTGTTATCACAATAGATTGGAACCTGATTAGCAAACACTTGGTAGTCCCTCAACTGTTGCCTCAACCATAAAATCTGAGCACAACAACTACCTGCAGCCATATACTCAGCCTCAGTCGTGGATGTAGCCACTGGATTCTGCTTCTTACTAAACCACGAGATCAACTTACTTCCCAAAAACTGACATGTCCCTGAGGTTGATTTCCTATCAATCCTACAACCTCCATAATCTGCATCTGAATAACCTGTCAGTTCTAAGTTGTCATCTAAAGGATACCATAGTCCCATATTGACTGTCATTTTCAAATACTTAAGTATCCTCTTAGCAGCCTCCAAATGACTTCTCTTGGGATCAGACTGATACCTAGCACACACACCAACTGCAAACGTAATGTCAGGCCTACTTGCAGTCAGGTACAATAAAGAACCTATCAGCCCACGATACTCAGTCTGATTTACTGAAGTCCCTTCAGTGTCAGGATCCATCTTCCAATTTGTGTTCATAGGGATCCTTGCTGGATTGATGTTCTGAACACCAAACTTATGAATCAAGTCTCTTGTATACTTGGCCTGATTAATGAATATACCTTGATCAGTCTGCTTGACCTGCAATCCTAAGAAGAAGTTCATCTCTCCCATCATGGACATCTCAAATTTACCAGTCATCAACTTAGAGAATTTCTCACAGAGCTGATGATTTGGTGATCCAAATATTATGTCATCCACATAAATCTGGACCAAGAGAATGTCATCACCTTCAGTGATCCTGAACAATGTCCTATCCACAGTTCCCTTCTTGAACCCATGGTCTGTCAGGAATTGAGAGAGGGTATCATACCAAGCTCTTGGTGCTTGCTTAAGTCCATAGAGTGCATTCTTCAAATGGTATACTCTATCTCCAACCTCAAACTCGGGAGGTTGTTCAACATATACCTCTTCATTGAGTACACCATTCAGGAAGGCACTCTTGACATCCATTTGATACACCTTGAACTTCTTGTATGTTGCATATGCAAGGAACAACCTGATAGCTTCAAACCTAGCCACTGGAGCAAAAGTCTCATCATAGTCTATTCCTTCAGACTGACAATACCCTTTTGCAACCAGTCTAGCCCTGTTCCTTACCACAACACCATTCTCATCCTTCTTGTTCTTAAAGACCCACTTGGTACCAATTATGCCTTGATGCCTAGGTCTATCTACCAGTTCCCAAAACTGATTCCTTGTGAACTGATTCAACTCCTCTTGCATGGCAATGATCCAGTTCGAGTCAGTGAGAGCTTCTTCAATGTTCTGAGGCTCTTGCTCAGAGAGAAAGCAACAGAACAATGCACTCTCACCATGGAACCGTCTGGTCCTGACTCCCTCAGTTGGATCACCAATGATTTGATCAATGGGATGATCTTCTAGCCATGTTCTCTTGCCAGGAGTTGTTCCTGAAGTACCTGCAATGTTAGTGTCTACAGGCTCATAAAATTCAGGAAATTGAACAGAAGGGAATGATCCTGAGTCTATGCCAAAGGGATTAATAAGTTCAATGTCAGGAACATTGATTCCCCATTGATGAGGTGACTCAGGAACCGTCTCAGCTGCAACAGCATCTTCATAGACGGTGCTTACCTCAGGTTGAGCCTGTTCCTCAGTCTGAGGCTCAACAATCCCTGATGTGCTGGGCTTAGGAGTGGCACCTGATTCATCATCCTGATCGTCATCATCATTCCATCTCGGAATTGGCACAGTCTTGTTCTTGGGATCAGGTTGATTCTTCAAGCTCAGCCTTGTCACACTCCTTGTGACCTCCTCAGTGTCAGGATTCAACACCTTTGCCCTAGACTCATTAGCAGATTCATCAAAGACAACATGAGGTGATTCTTCCACAACAAGGGTCCTACAATTGTAAACCCTGAAGGCTTTACTAACTTCAGAATATCCTAAGAATATTCCTTCATCAGATTTGCTATCAAAGGCCTTCAACTGGGTCTTCTCATTGTTGAGGATGAAGCACTTACAACCAAATACATGAAAATAAGAAATACGAGGTTTTCTTTTGTTCCATGTCTCATATGGGGTCTGAGCATGTTGTTTGTTCAGCATGGATCTGTTCTGAGTGTAGCATGCAGTGTTGATTGCCTTAGCCCAGAATTTCTTGAGCAATCCTGACTCAGCCAGCATGGTCCTTGCAGCCTCCTTCAGTGTCCTGTTCCTTCTTTCAGCGACACCATTCTGTTGTGGGGTTCTAGCTGCAGAAGTCTCATGAGCTATACCAAGTTCATTACAGAAGTCAGAAATATATGAATTTATAAATTCAGTGCTCTTATCAGATCTGATCTTAGTAATGGACTGATTCTTCTCATTGCTGAGTCTCTTGAGCAACTCTGGAAGCTTCACCTGTGTTTCCTTCTTATTTAACAAGAAAATAACCCAAGTATATCTAGAATAATCATCAATAACCACAAGGGTATACATTCTACCATTCATACTCACAGGTGTTATGAGACCAAATAAATCCATGTGCAAGTGTTGAAGTATCCTGTCAGTGGAATAAGAGGTTTTCTCTTTGAATGACAAGACTGAGGAATACGTGTATGGGGGGGGAATACACGTATACCAATTTTTCAAACTTAAAACTGACTGAGTCCCCTTTACTCAGAGTGGTAAAGAACTAGGAGCTGATAATATACCTACTGACTACACTTGGTGCGGGTCAGTTGGCTAACTATCAGTTCAAGTTCAGTGCGGAAATGTTTGAGCCCTGAAAGTTTAAAGTGTTGTTTAGTTTGCTTTCTAAAAAACTTGTTTTACACAAATCTGAAAAGTGTTTAGTAGGGCAGTGCTCTTTTGAAGATCAGTCTGATTGATTCAGACCTGATAAACTTGAATGCAATGAATGAACAAGTAATATAGCAAGTATGCACAATATCAAAGCAGTAAGAACACAAGGAGTTTAACGTGGTTCAGAGACTCAAGCTCCTACGTCCACGGCCTGACTTAACAGGAAATCCACTCAAGGGATTCTTATTTTTAACGTGCCAAGGTGCACCAAGACCAGCTATCCTCACTGATCTATACAACTCCACTTACTAACACTCTAACTGACTTACTCCCAACAAGCCTAACTTAGGGTTTTGGTTTCAGTTGGATTCCAACTAAGTTGAGATTATCCTTACAAGGCAAAGCTATGCTAAGGATTGGATAATCTCTCTTAGCTTAAGATAATTCTAATTAGTTCTTGGAATACAGAATAACTCTCAATTGCTGAGAAACACTTGGGAAATTTAGAAGGTTTCGAGTGCTTCTCTTAATGGTTGAATGCTTTTGAATGCTTGAGAGTTTGAGTAATTTCTGGCTTGGAAATTTCCCGTAACCTTGAATGGGTTCAAGGCCTTCTGTATTTATAGGTGATTTGAAAAACTATCCGTTGGAGAGATAGCCTTTCTTGTCAACTATGTAGAGTGGCTTCAAACGGACATATCTTCATGCAGCAGCCGTCCTTGCATGGATTTGGTATTTGCATTAAATGCGTATTGAATGCTTGCCCGTTGAATATGCAGTCTGAATTCAGTCTTCATGTCAGGTTCCGTACGTGCGTGTCCTTCTCGGATTGGTCCACGTCATCAGGTTGGTGAGAATGTCAGAACTTATTCCTGAGCTTCAGGCTTGTCTTATTAAGTTCATTTTCTTGAGCCCACCAGTCTTGTCCTGACGCTGAAATTCCTTTTGCATTGCTTGGCTCTACTCCAAGTCTTCCTATTAACTCAGTGACATCCTGTTCCCTTCAGGACTGAGTTAGTAATGACCTCAGTGTCATACTCTTCATCACTGACACTTACTCAGCCAGCTTAGAGGACTGCCATAAGTTCAGGATGGTGCTCTTCGTCTTTAGGCTCTGAGTCTTGATTGTCTCCAGTGAGTTCTCCTCTCACTGAGTACCTGTGAATTGTAAAATGACTAAGTACTAATCCTAACCAAGACTAGCCTGACAAAGACAGATTAAGACAATCATCTTTTCAGGGGCTTTGGGATCTTAATCAAAACTGACAATGTCCCAACATTTTATATGTGATGCCAAACGTCACCCCGACCCCAAAAGAAGGACGTTTTTTACGGATTGTTATTGTTCGAGTTGGAGCTTTTCGAGACGAACGATGAAAGCAACGAGGACGATTTCTCGCACCAAGCCGTGAAGAAAATTAAACCGTGGCAATTGGATTTGAGTGCTCCAATTTGTTTTAATTTTTGTTTTGATGGATGTTTTAATGTCGTGCATTTATTATTTTTAATATGTGTTTTCATGAATTTTAGTTGTCCAAAAAAACCTTACTTTCGGAAATTACTAAGTATATTTTTTTAAGTAATCACGATTTTATTCCGGATAATAAAATTGGATTAATTTTGACCTCCATAATTTATTTATTTGTGAAGTCTTTTTGGAATACATTTCCCCCTCGGATCAGCCAAAAGAACAGATTTCACATGAATAAATTCTGAAAGGATGATTGTGGATTATTACTTGTGGCGGTATTGACCCTCACAACGAGTGGCTTGCTCAAAGCGAAATAATAATCCTGTATTAAATTATGGTTATTACTTAGACATAAGAAATTGATATTAACTTACTCCCCGCGGAGTCCCTGTCAATTGTTATGTGTGGTCAAAGTGGGAGCCGACTATTAATTTTGAATTAATGGTTTGTAACTGTTAATGTTTGTGACCTGCTTGAATGTGTTTAAATGTATAGACTACCCCTCGTGGCGCATTTAAATTGTATCGAGATGTCGGCTGATGCATGATTATATTGTTTTAAGGTTTCAATATAATTAATATGATCGAATTATGTGATAATTTCGTATTTTTCTAGATATTAATATGAATATTTGTTTTATTCTCAATTTATCATGTCGCAACCTTTTAATCCACTGTTTAGTATACTTTAAGTTAACAAACTTTCTGGAGAGAATTATGTCGATTGGAAATGTAATTTAAATTTTGTTATTTATTGCACAAAAACACAATTGGGTTGTTCACTTTAATATACCCGGCAAGCCTAATGATAAGTCAAGTAATGGAAAAAGACAGTTTATGATTGGAAGCGTGACAATGAACACATAATGTGCATCATCTTGATATCTCTGCCTGAAGATTTAAGGTGCATTCATGAAGACATTGTATCCGCTGTGGAAATCATGGAAAGCCTTGAAGAGATGTTTTCACATTAGAAACCCATAACTAATCAGTTCACCAAACATGACTCAGTCAAGTTGAAAATGGTGGAAGGAACGCCTGTGAGGGAGTATGTTCTCGAGATAATGGCATACCATAACAAGTTGGAAGTACTTGGTGCGAATTTTGATGTCCCTACTCAGGTCGATTTCATACTTTATTCTCTACCAAAAAGCTTTGAGCAATTTCAACTGAACTGTCAGATGAATGAACGGACAAGTCATTTGCCCGAGCTCTTGTAAGCTTTAGTTTCGGCGGTGGCGATAATGGGGCACCAGTCCACTGCTATGGTAGCTAATGGTCCGTCTACCTCTTCTGGTCCCAAGGGAGGGAAGAAGAGGAAGAGAACCAAAGGCTGGACGCAAGAAAATCCAATTGTTGCGAAAGACAAAGCCAAGGCTAGCATCTAAGGGGGAGTGTTTTAACTGCGGTAAGAGAGGACATTTGAGGTCTGCCTTTTCCAAGCGTAAGAGGCTAGGAAAGTTAGGTAATTCACACGCCCTAGTCATCGGAACTTGTGAAGTGGTGTATGCTGTCCATTCGTGGATAGTGGATACGAGACCCTCTAACCACATTTGTTTCATTTTCCATGGGTTCAAGCTAACCTGATGATTTAGTGGAAATGAGATCCCCATCATACCGGGCAATGCTACGAGAGTGGCAGCTGAAGCAGTGTGAGAAGTGCGCCTATCTTTTGAAGATAAAGTTATGGTCTTGAGAGACGTTCTTCATGTTCATAGTTTTAGAAAGAACTCACCCTTCAGTTTCAAAACTGATTAGAATATATACTCAGTTTCTTTTAATAAGGATGTTATTATTTCTTGAAACGATGAGTTTATCTGTTCTGGAACATTGTTGGATGATCTTTATACCATTAATTGCGCACACCACTCGCAAATTGAATCTAATAACACGTCCACTATTTCGAGTAACAAAAGGAAGCGTTCTTTGGACATGAACGAAACACTTTTATGGCATCTTAGACTAGGTCATATTAATCTAAAGCGGATACAAAGATTGGTGAAAGACGGATCCTAGGAGTCTCTCCAAATTGAACCGTTTCCAACCTACGAATCCTGTTTAGAGGGTAAAATGACCAAAAGGGCATTTGGAGACAAGGGGAATAGAGCCACGGAAGTGTTAGAACTCGTTCATACTGATGTGTGTGGTCCAATGATGATTAAAGCCAGAATGGGGTATGAGTATTTCGTCACTTTTATTGATGATTACTCGAGATATGGGTACATTTACCTTATGAGACATAAGTCTGAAACTTTTGACAAGTTCAAGAAAGTTTAAGACTGAAGCCGAGAAGCATAAGAAAAAGAGTATCAAGTTTCTACGATCAGATCGTGGAGGCGAATACCTCAGCGATGAATTCTTGAACTACTTATTGGATGAAGGGATCATATCCCAGTTGACCGCATCGGGAACCCCTCAACAGAACGGTGTGACGGAACGAAGGAACCATACTCTTTTAGAAATGGTCAAATCCATGATGAGTTATTCAGATCTACCCAAATTGTTTTGTGGTAACGCCTTGGAAAGGGCGGTTTACATTCTAAACTTGGTGCCATCCAAATATGTTCCTAAAACTCCGGTAGAATTGTGGACCAGGCGTAAGCCTAGCTTGAAACACATGAGGATATGGGGGTGTTCAGCATATGTGCTAGACAAGGAAGTCGGTAAATTGGATCCACGTTCGGAATTAAGACTGTTTATAGGATACCCCGCGGGAACGAAAGGGTGTATGTTCTATAGTCCCAAGGATCAAAAGACCGTGATTAGCACACACTTTAAATTCTTGAAAGAAGACTATATGAACAATCGAAAGCCTAAAAGTGAAATTACCTTAGAAGAATTGAGAGGGCAAACTCCGATACCAAGTATACAAGATGATATATTAATCATCACACCTATACAACCGGAACTCCGTCGTAGAGGGAGGTTTGTTAGACAACCCGAGAGATTCATGGGAATAGGGGAACCTACGGATTTAATTCTCGAAAATGAATCGGACACATGGACATACAACGAGACAATTCAAGACAAAGATACAAAATCTTGGCAAACGACAATGGAAGCCAGGATGGGTTCAATGGATTATAATCAAGTGTGGGAGTTGGTTGAACCACCCAATGGGGTAGATCCCATTGGATGCAAGTGGGTATACAAGAGGAAAAGAGGACCGGGCGGAAGGGTTGAAACCTTCAAAGCTAGACTAGTGGCAAAAGGATATACTAAAAAAGAAGGAATCAATTATGAGGAAACCTTTTTTCCTGTAGCTATGCTTAAGTCCATCCGTATTCTCTTATCGATCATTGTGCATCTAGATTACAAGCTCTGGAAAATGGATGTCAAGACAGCTTTCCTTAACGGAAGTCTTGACGGTTTAGATATCTATATGCAACAACCCGAAGGTTTTATTGGCAAGCTCAAGCGGTCCATCTATGGACTTAAGCAAGCATCACGTACTTGGAACCAGTGTTTTGATCAAGTTATTAAGTCTTATGGGTTTGATCAAAACAAGTTCGAAAGTTGTGTGTATAAAAAGTGTGACGAAACAGCGGTGGTATTCTTAGTATTATACGTAGATGATATTCTGCTCATTGGAAACAATGTAAAGGTATTATCAGACGTAAGGGTATGGCTATCAAATTGGTTTGGTATGAAGGACTTAGGGAAAGCCGGTCACATCCTTGGGATCAAGATCACTCGAGATCGTAAGAAAATGATGTTGGGCTCATCCCAAGCTTCATACAAAGACATTGTTTTGAAGCAGTTCAGCATGCAAGATTCCAAGAAAGGTTTTGTACCTTTTTAGGCACGAAATCCATCTATCCAAAGAAATAGGCCATGAGACGCATATGAAGATAGATGACATGAAAGGCGTTCCGTACGCTTCGGCCGTAGGAAGCCTTATGTATGCAATGTTATGAACGAGACCAACTTTGCCTCGGGTATGATGGCAAGATATCAAAGTAACCCCGAGAAAGATCATTGGACTGCAGATAAATGCATTCTGTAGTTTCTGAAAAGAACTCGCGATAAAATGTTGATTTACTAGTCAAACAGTCTAATTTTCATGGGATACACGGACTCAAATTTTCAATCAAATATAGACTCCATAATATCTACCTCGTGTAGTGTGTCTTGCATGGGAGAAGGAGTCATGACATGGAGAAGCGATATGCAGAAATGCATCGCAGATTCGACCATGGAAGTCGAATAAGTATCTGCTTATGAAGTAGCGAAAGAAGCGGTCTGGCTCAAGAACTTCTTAGTGGACTTGATCGTTGTTCCGAATTTGCCCAGCACAATCACTGTCTATTGTGATAATGCCGGAGCAGTTGTAAATTCAAAGGAACCGAGAGCCCACAAGGTCAGTAAACACATTGGAAAAATACATCATCTTATACGAGAAATCGTTAAGAGAGGAGATAAAGAGGTGGCAAAGATAACATCGGACGACAACCTAGCATATTCATTCACAAAGGGTCTGCCTCAGAGTACATTCGAGAGACATGTGGATGGAATAGGTGTCAAGACTATTGCCAATCTGCTCTAAGTATAAGTGGGAGGAATTATTAGGTTAGTGTAGGTTGACATGAGATGTCACGTAGAGCTACACTAGACATGCATGATGTATACTAAAAAACAGACTTTAAGTATAAGTGGGAGATTGTTGGAATTATACGTGAAAGTATGCGTTTACTTCGTATAACTCATGTATTAAACACTTTGTTTTATGAGAACAATTCTTTTATCACATTTGCTTCGAATATGAATGAATGTTAAATATTTATTGCAACCCATTCAATATATATAGTATGTGTTACATTGTAGTTAATGTGGTGATACAAGACCACGTAAGATCACATTAACAGTTTCTTTGTAACTAAACGTACAAATTCACAGCCTAGGTTGAATTGAACAATCCACCGTGAAAGGTCGATGTGTAATTCTCAAATTGGCATGTCTTGACCAAGAGATGCACTAGCACATTTAATATGTGTTGAAGAAGACCTACAGCGAGGATAAATTCTTCTGTTTAGAAATGTGAAGAATTAGACCTTAGTGGTTATTGATTTCTTAATCTCTGTCACTTAAATAGAACCGTGTGTGGTTAATAATTATTGCTTTGATTCATGTTGGGTGAGAAACATCGTGACTTCGAACCTTGTGTTTTGGGCAGTAATATTAATCATACGACGGTTGATGAGGTTTAATACGGAGAAACGTCTGCGAGTACGACTCGTGTGATTTGTCCCCTTGGTGGGCTTAGAAGTTTATCGTACCAAATCTTGCAATTTAAGAATTAGTTTCTTCGGTACGGATAATAATGTTGAGTTGTCTTTACTCCAAGGTAAAATATATTAATTAATTTAGAGCTATTTAGAAGCTCAATTAATTAATAAACTAGAGATAATCTTAAACATGGGAAATAATAATCTGGAGCCCATATTATCGTAATATGGATTAAGATGGATAGTGCAATATTAATTTATTAGTGATATTAATTAATATTAATGGGCTGAATAATATTGGGCTCAATATTGAAATTCAGAAGCCCATTGGAGGTCCAATCTTAATTCTCCTAAAGGCCCTTCAAGTAGCTAAAAAATTAGCCCAATAATAATATGGTGATTAAAATAAAAGAAAAATATTGTTGCTTATTTTTCCTCATAAATTTTGAAATATATAAAATATAGGGGAGAAAAATTTTCTTTGGATTTTGTTATGGAATGAAGATAAGTATTCTTAGAGTACAAGATTATCTCATTAATTCAAGAAATCTCCTACTTGGCATTTATTTGATAAATTCGAAATTTGATGATTAATGAGAAGAAAAAGATTTTGTTGATTTTCTTGAAAATATATTATGGAAGATATGTATTCTTGGAATACAAGACTATCTTATAAATTCAAGAAGATCTAAATCTTGGATTTCATCTATTAATTTTTTAAATTCATTTATTATAATTGAAGGATGATATTTTTGTGGAATATTTTATTATGGAGAAAAGAATATATGAGATATATTCAAGATTTCTTGGAGATCAAGAAAAAAATATCTCTTGCCCTTTTCCACATGAAAATTTTGAAATTCACTCTTATAAATAGGGGGTGATACTTTCATCCCCAGTTTACAGTTCTATGAGTTGAAAAAATCAAGCAATAGTAATTTTTTTATTCCTTGTTATTTAAAATTGTTCGTGAGCACTTCCCACCGGTGAACGAATAAGGCGAAAGGGAATACTTGAGAAGGTTTTTATAGCTGATAGGATCGTTTTGCTTGTCCCTTAGATCTCGATCAGACGTCGCTTCAAGAGGTACGTTTTACGTAAAATTCTTAGTTTTTCCGCCGTAAAATTTTACGTGTTTATATTCATATGCATGTAAATTTGTTGTTGGCATAGTTATTATATGGATTAATTTAAGATTAATTCATGCTAGTAATAATTAGATTTAAATTCGTATTTAAATTTCATCCCAAATAGATCCGGGCACCCCGTTTTCCCCAACAACCAAGTGCAAGTCCTGTGCAGAAGAAACTGAAAGTGCTTCCCATTTATTTTTTGAATGTAAAATGACAAATGAACTAAAGTCCAGTATCTTTAGTTGGTTGGGAGTGAATTATGTGAGCCATTATGTGCCTGCTCATAATTTGATTCATTTTTGTGGCATTTTGGGGAATGAAGAGGAGAACCGTAATATTGCTTCATCTATTTGGGTGGCAGTAATCTGGAAATTTTAGAAATGTAGAAATGATATAGTGTTTAATGACTTTCAATCTATGACGAAGAGAATACTAGATGATATCATCGTGAGGATTTGGTCGTGGCTTTCAGTGAGAAATCTAGTGGATGCGAAGAAAGGAGTAATGAGGTGGATGAAAGATCCTAGAGAGTGTGTTTTGTAACCTGGTATTGAGGAGGGAGGTGATTTTTTTGTAGCTTCTTTGGGTGATTTTTGTATTTGTTCATTGTATACGGGTTGAGTACCCCTTGTACTCGATCTAATAAAATTTTATCGTTTATTTTTTAGAAAAAAAGATGCGAAAAAATGTTTTGCATAATTGTTTATCATATTATTGTTTATTCATAATGTTGGTAAGGAAGATGCAAACTATAGAGAAGATCAGTTACCAGCCAAGAGAGGTTCCCCTCATCATATACATGAAATGGATTTAGATATTTTGCATATGATTGAAGTAAAAATATTAAGATTGCAATCCTGATGCATGCACTTCCAATTTTTGCATTTCTCATTCATATTTCAAGAACATATAATGTGCATTCATCATTACACATCCAAGTAAAAACTTAATACCATTGGGTTCAAGCAAAAGGTTTAGTCTCTAGTATATGTCGGCAAACAATGGGGATCCAAGGATGATGACGGTGATTAATATCACCCATTACGTGTCATTCTTCTTAGAATGTGAAATAAAACCAACTTACATCATTGTGTAACAATGCAAAATCATACACCAATTTTGAACTTTGAGATTATTGTAAAAATCACATATTCTTGTCAAATGTGGATTCCGTTAGAAGATAAAATTTTGTATGTACCAAGTGTACTATATAATTGAAGTGTTTGACAATGTATTAATTTACTTGAATCAAACATAATGCAGTCCAAATTTGTTTGAAATATTTTTGAAACATGTAGTTCGAGAGCTCAATTAACAAAAAGCTTGATCTCGACTCATTAATACTTAAAACGAGTTGAGCTCGTGAAATATCCAATTAGGTTCGATATTTAAAGAATTTTATTGTCATTTCATTTTATAGTGATATTTAGACTCGTTGGGCTCAATATTTTCGATCAAAATTAATATTAGCCCTCTAGTAGGGATATTTCATACTCCCTCCGTCTCAATTTTATTTTCCCATTTGAATTTATATGGAGTTTAATGCGAGAGTTGAAATGAATACAATAGTCTTGAGAATAGTGAATGGTGAATAAAATAGTATTTAAATTAATAAAGTAGTTGAATTGTAGGGGTGTAGTTTATAAAAGTGAATCACTTTATTTCTATTGTGGGAATGAGGAAATAAAATTGGGAATGAACCTTTTTGACAAATGTGAAAATAAAACTGGAACGGAGGGAGTAATATTCATCTAACTTAAGTTTATAGTGAATAATTTGAGTACTCATACTAACTGTAATTTCCATACAATCGCAATATTTATTTAACATCTAAAATAATATTTTAGTACAATTAATGGAGTAACACTTGTGTGAATCAGTTTCAGAATAATATTATTCAGTGATACAAGTAATATTATCTAGTGAAATGAGTAATATAATTTAATTTGTATTTTTTAATAAACTAAAATGATGATTAATGAATTGTGCCCAAATCTTAATTTAGGAACTTTAAAAATTGAAAATTTTGAATAGCGCTTAATGCATTTGTATGGTATCTGCCACAATATTTCAAAAAAAAAAAAATGTTGAAAGACTCAAAGACGACTAACCGCGGGAGACAACCCGCCAGGAATGAAAAATAAAACCATGGGTGTGGGCTAGGGCTAGGGCTAGGGCTTCTTCTAGGATCAACATTTTTCAGTTCTAGAAGCCTAGGGTTCCTCCAATGTCCATCTTCTTAACAAATTAAAGGTAATGATATCAAAACCTCCAAAATTCTCTTCAAATGATTTTCGTCTATAGCACTGGATACTAACAGAGTCTCGGTTGACTGCCTTTTCTATCCTCTCTCGCTCTCGATACTATCAGAGGCTTAGTTGATTACCCTTCCTTTTTCTATTTAATGTTTCAAATTGATGGATAGAATAGTTCAATTTTGAGGTATGATGGTTGTGCCTAATTAAATTTAACGCAAAATTGATTTCTTATAATTAATGTTTTTTTTTTTTGGGCAGGTTTGGATTTTCATATTGTGGAATAAAAAGTAGTTAATGAGGTATTACAAGTTTTTTCCTTCTGTTACAATGTGATTTGTTTGGTTGATTAATAGTTGCACTTGTATGCAGTTATTTAGCCAATTAGATACTAAACTTGATAGAACGATAATGCTTAGAGGTCTGTTCATTTTCTAAATTTTTTACTTCGGTGTTATGCATAATAGAGAACAAGCATGATTTCTTTAGCAAATTGTAGACTTTATCTGATGTTTTAGTTACTAGACTTCATCTTACCTTTATATTTGTCTGAGCTATCTTTGGTTTAATTAGTGGACTTGTGTTTTGTGATTACTTAGAGTAGCTTTAGAATCTTGCAAAATGTATATATATGGTATTTGCTGGTTATATAAAAGAAGGTGTGCTAAAACATGTTGATTTCATTCATTTAGACCAATTTGCCCAGCTGAAATGACGTACTAAGAATTTTATTGTTCTATTGGTGGTTGTGGTGGTGTTGTATATATTCTCCTTGTTTTGTTAATGCACTGTTTGTGTGTCCAACTTTTTTTGTTTTGTACAAATAACTTTTGCTTACAATATGTAGGTATATATGGGATATGGTCAATAAGAGTCAAAATCGCACATCAAAATTTTTTAATCTTCGAGATGTTACAATTTTGCAACCACCTAGAATATTGACAAGATATCATCCTCGGAGTGCTTGTGGTCAATTTGACATGTCAAATTGTTGAGATGCAAGTATGAATAGTCTAATTATATTTTTCTATTACATCATAATAATTTAGTAGTTATATTTCCTTTGTAATTCTGTCACTTTGATTTTAGCTTGTTGTTGTTCAGTAATTTGCAGCGTGACATCTAAAACTAAGAGCATAAAAGACTCCAGCAGGGATGTTGCTCAAGTTCGTGATAAACTAATACAACTAATGTGTTTTTACAATATTAACATATCCTAATATTTAATTTAACAAATTCTGTTTTCAGGTAAGGAATTCGAATGGCCCCCAAACTGCTATGAACTATTCAGTGTGTTTTGTTAAACCAAATAAGGTGTCAAATAACCCCAGTAAGGAATTAAGTGATGTCGCTTTAAGAAAATGCGTAAGTTTGCATAAAACTAAGTGTGTATATATATATTTATATATTGTTTCATTAATTAAATATATGACTGCTCTTGATTGTGTACAAGAATAGTTGGAAATGCAAGGATGCAACAACCAACTTGCAGAAGGTTCTGAAGAACCAATTGTTTCATTACCTTGACATTATCAAGAAGAGGATTGATGCTAATGGTGATGGAATAGATACAGGGTCTGACACTATTGGTGCTCCAAAGGTTGGTCAGCAAATAAACTTTGAAGTAGAGAAGATGAGAACTTGAGAGTTGTCCAAATTTCTCTTTTATGCTAAAAGGATAGTTTCATCATTTTTCATGTTATATCTAGTAATTTTTATTTTATAAACATATGTAAATGTAATCTTTGTTTGGCATGAAGAGTAGCCTCTATCTGTTACAAATATTGCAAGATTCACAGTTCGTTCGTATTGGTTTCAGTTTCTAACGTATGGCTTTCTTTTAACAGACATGGAGCAAACAATTACAAAGACATGGTGGAAGACTTGTACATGACAGAACCTATTGTGGTTCATGTTATGATGCAGAAGAGGTACCCCTCCTCCTTTATCCATTATATGTGTGCATAGTTATAATCATCTCAATGTTCTTTACTGTTGCATTGTTTGGTAGATCAGGAAGAATGTTATATTCTAATTAAAATGGTTGTGTTTACTATTCTCTGTTATTTTTCTATTCACTACTGCTATTATTTCGTTGATTTTTTAGAATTCTCCTTTATCCTTATGGTTTTTCTGGTGTTTTTATTTCATTGCACAATTCTGCAGTCAAATTGTAACAACTGTGAGGAAGTTCTTGAAGCATATAAGCAAGTAGGGCTGGCCATTACCAAACCCAGATCAGATTGATATTTAGCATGTTCTGTACAATCAATTTTATATCCTCAACTCATGTTTTTGCAGTTTTTTAAACATATGGGAAAGGCTACATGTTTTTGTAGAGAAGGATCAGAATATCTGGATTTAAAAGGATGAAGACTAATGACGTGTTATTGCAAAAGATCAAAGGATCATAGAGCCCAATATTATGTTCACAATTTCATTTTTTTCTTTTGTTCTCAGGATGGCTTATGTAGAGATTATATTAGTTTTTGTATAGAAATTATGGGATGTACTTTCACGAAACGTTATCAAGTATCATGTAATTTGTTTAATTTATTATGGTTAATGAGAATACATTTTCAATATTATTCTTTGGCATAAAATATTTTCTAATTTATATTTATTGTGGTTATTATTCAATTATAATTAGTATTATCTATAAATTGTGTTATTATTGTTATTAATCTATATATTTATATAATAAACTATCATGACACTTGATATTGTATTATTAATCAATATAAAAAAATGATAATAGAAAAAGGATTTTAAAATGAATGTATCACGACACTTAGTTGTGTAGTATCAACTAAAATTGGGATTTATGGTAGCCGAAATTAATTTTAATAATCTTAAGTGTAGTCTAACTATCTAATCCTGACATTTAAAAATGTAATAATAGATGGATACCTATTGCTAAATTAACTTAGACCATATTTTAAGAAAATGTTGTGATAAATAAAATGTAGTAAAAGATGATCTTTAATGGCATTTTTAAATGTCAAGAAAGACCTTTTACTATCTTATCTTCATTTAGACGATGATGTACATGTTGTGTATGACGATTTGTTTAGTTCATCTGATGAAGCACAAAACGATGTTACGTATCGGGGTATCAAATACATGAAGGAGTTGTATAATGTTAGGATTGTGGATGTTAATTCTTATTAACATGCTGATTTATTTGAAGTTGTGATTATTATACAATAATAATAATCATGCACATATATTGACCGTTACGTTTTGTTCCTTTAATAAAAAATTTATTTTTTTATAATATCGTGTATATTGTGTGTATATCCTCCATATATTTTAGATTTTAAATGATTCGATGTGTATAGAACTGTAATTTTGTATTTGTGTAGACAAGATTCTTTAAAGTCTTATGTTCTATTACTAATTAATAAGATTGAGTTTCACTTTTTTTTTTAAGAAAAATATTAACAAACATTTATATTCAATTTTAAAGATTTGAAATTATTATTTTTAATATAGAAAACATGTGTTGAACCGATTTCCGGACATTTCTCTAATTATTAGATTTGATCTTAGGAAATCATCAACGAGATATTAGAGCATTAATTATATCATTGTCTTTGATCTTTGATCTTTATTTGTAATTTTATAAAATGATTTGTTAATCTTGTATAAATTGATGCTACATTGTAGATTGATCACACCTTTTTAGTCGTAAACTCCCTCAACTTTAATACTTGTTTTGACTCAAGCAGATTTATTGCCGAAAAAAATAATTCCTTCAAATATTTGATTCCCGATACGCATCATCGTTTTCTGCTTCCTCAAAGGACCCGAACAAATCACCATTTTTAATGTATTTTTTAAAATTAATTAATAAATAATGTCGGTCCTTCATTATAATTTCAACACAAGATTTTTTTACGCGCAAATTCAAATTTTATGTATAAATAATCTAAAATTTTAAAATGTAGGCCAGGATATGTTTTTAATGTACATTGAACCCATAATTATATTACATTTGAAAACTTAATTTCATCCTTCAAATCGATTATGAAATTGAGATTTCTTTAGAAAGGATAAGTCAATGGTTTATAATAATATTTCAAAGTTAACATCGCCAATATTTTACACTTATTTAATTGATTTGATTGGTTGATTTGTTTTTTATTTATTAAAAAAATATAGTTAAAATAAATTTTTCGTTAAAATGTTTGAAAATTGTCTAAATAAATTTTCCCACAACTTTGGTTGACATTGGTTTTCATCGTGTTTATTTTGGAATTTTGAATTTCATGCTTTAACTTATAAAATTTGTGTTTTTTTTTATCATATTACCTGCCACACCAGGTAAATATTCCGGTAAATTTCACGTGACACCAATATTTTATAATTTATATGATGAAACTAAAAAATGCCACGTCAAATTTACCAAAATAGTTAATTGGTATAGCAGGTAATAGGACAAGAAACAAAAAATTTGTAAGTTATAGAACGAAATTCAAAAGTTCAAAGTTAACAGAATGAAAACCAAAGACAACCAAAGTTTAAAAAGGTGCATTTTCTCTAATTCTTATACATGTTCCAAGTTTTTTGTTGGTCCCAAAGTGGTGAAGGTCTAGAGGAGGGATGAATAGACCTTCAATTTAAAAAAAAATAAAAAAATTCAAACACAAAACTTAACTCTGTAGCTGTAGACTTTATAAAACAAATGTGCAGTTGCAGACAAGTCTGTCAAGATGTTATCTTAAAACAAAATAGGTTTTCATAGTAGATTTCTCACACTTTGAGATGTGTATTGAGAGACCTAAGTGCAGCACAATTAAAGTGTGCGTGTTAATGAAAAACTAGCTATAAATTGAGGTGCTCTGCTGAGTGATTATGATAATCTACAGCTGTAACTTTTCAATTTTGACTTATGCAATTTTATTATGCAGTTTTCTCAAGATAATGATGAATGTAACTGATATAAATAAATCAACAATAATATAAATGTAGAAAGTAAATGAGAGCAGATATATAGTGATTCAGAGGTGGTGTAATCCTCCTACATCCACCATTACGCCCTTAGGTGCCAAATCATTTAGAGCAAGATAAATCTTTGACTTGAAGCGAAAATACTAACTTCTACTAGTAGATTCCTCGCAAGAGTACGAGTTCACTGTAGTATGAGTAAGTATAGCGACCAAGTATTATCGAACCCAAGGGAAAGTGTGTATGCAAATAGATCCCTGAAGATCTACGCGTCGTAGTTAATATGAGTGTGTGTTTTTGGATTTTTGAAGAATTAATTTTAAACTAAAATAAACTAATTAAACTAAAATACTAAAGAAGACGAATTAACTAAGGTTTGTGTTCAAATAAGAGATGGTGATGCTCAGGATAGGAATCCCTACGTATACTGACGGAGCAGGTACATAATCAAAATAACCGTGACTCGCAAGAAATAACCTAAGTAAAAGATTGTAAGATGAAAGCTCAAGATTTTAACCCTAATACTTTATCCTATCAATCGACTTCACGAATCCACTAATCAAGTTAATAGATCGTGCTTAATTAATGAGACCCTAATTTAACTAAGGTGATGCGGTCGTCCTCCCTCGCTAAACTGGTAGATGAATTAACCTTTTCTAAACCCTCTCGTTAAGTCTACTCGTTGTTAAAGAGTGATACGGTCGTCCTCTCTCTAACACTTTTCAAACGAAATTCAAAGACAAAGTTGAGATAGATTTTAAGAATTTATTAATTAAGAGAATTAAAACTAAACATCACGAATTATCCTAATTACGTACCCATATCCTACTTCTACGAGTTCATCCTACCCTAAGCATGCAAGGGTTCTAGCCTAACATGGTGGTTTGAATAATCAAAGCAATCACAAGAACAATAAACATATGCATAATTGAATTAACTAATAAAATCAAGAACATAAACGAAAGAACAAATTAAAGTCTCCAAAGAAATCTATATAAATCTGAAAAACTAGGTTTAATCGTCTCAAAAAGTAAAGAAAGAAAGAATTAATCTAATACGTTCAAAAGAAATACTAAAACTAAGAATTCGTAAATTAAAACATCGATTACAACGTATAAAATCCTTCAAAACTCCTCCCCAAGCTTTCTCCTCGCTCAAAGTATGTAAAAATATGTGTTGGTATGTTGTTATCCTCCAAAACGAGTTTGGAATGAGTATATATAAGCGTCGGGGCGAACCGGAAACTCATGGGCCGAAAAACGAATTCGGAGGCAAAAAATAGAAAAGTGCTCAAGCAGCTCGAGCAGGGGCGCTCGAGCATGTAGCTCGAGTGGTGCAATCGGTCGAGCGCTGGCGCTCGAGTGGTTTTCGGCTGTTGTACACTTGTTCGTAAAATCTTCATATCTTCTCAACCGGGAGTCCGTTTTGGCCGATTCAAAGTCCTACGAACTCCTCTTTTCGCCCTCTATCCATCTATGAAAACCAAAGAGACAAATTAATGAGTTTATAAAAATGATACTCAATTGACTCCAAACACTTATAAAAAACACTCAAAACATGGGCAAATCGGGTACCAAAACATAACAATTTCACGCCTAATCAACCCCCCCCAAACTTACCATGTTGCTTGTCCTCAAACAATGAAATAATAAGTCAAGTGAAATTGTTAGGATTGAGTCAATGAATCGAATCATGCAAGCAAATGAATTCGAGCTTCAGAGATCAATCACAAGTATACTCACTCACCTTCCCTCATCATACTCATGCAACGACATCAATAATCACCAAAATCAAACTTGGATGTGCACTCTACGATGTGTTTCACTCCCTCACAAGTGTGTATCAATGATAAAGGGACTCACTCAAACAATCAATCACACATATTGACAGCCATAGGCTTGTAAGTACTCTTAACTCCGACCATACTCTAGAAATCAATGTCGAATAAAAAAGGACTTTTCTAAAGGGTTTAATGTAGGCTCTTTGGACAGGTGGGAATCAATATGGTAAAGTGACTCAAGTGAATGGAGAATAGAAAATCAAACTTTCGCACTTCGAGATTAGGAACAGAATACTTCAAATATTTTCAATCAACACATTTTCAATTCCACTCTCAACACTTCAATTTTTTTTCTTTCTCACTCTTTTCACTTTTTTCTTTCTCTTTTTCGCACAAACACATGAGCTCATTTTTGTCTTTTGCTCATTCTCAATTTTTTTCTTTTTCCCACAACTCATAACTTCATCACACCCTTATTTTATCACCACTCAACCATCATAATTCCTTTTTCTCAACTCAATTCAATCCCTTCACTTTCACACTTTTCTATTCTCCACTCAAATTGGGACAAAAAGGCTTCGGAACTGGAATAGTATTTAATTGTGCTAGCAAATGAAATAGGCTTAAGGCTCGAACTGGCTAACAACGGACAATGTCATTGGTAGGGAAAATTTTGGCTAAGTGACTCATTTAAATCAAAGATGGCCTAAGATCACATTCGGCATATCAAACTAGACACAATCAAGAAGCAAGAGCACACACAAGTTCTAGCATCCTCTAAGGTGACGATCCACTCACAAACGAAGAGATCAAATCATATATCAAAATCTCATAAGGTTCAAGTCTCACAGCTTTCACATCCATGCTAGTCCTAGTGAATTCTCACTCTCACCACACAAGTACTCAAAAGGAAAAATTCACAAGCATACAAGTTCTTTCTCAAATCAACTCTAGCTCAACCACTCACACAAAAGAATTCCTAACTCAACCTCACAATTCACCCTTCTCATCAAATCATACTCAAAGATAGCAATAAGTAAGCATAAGATGATTAATAGGCATGAAATAAGCAACAACAAATCCGATCAAAATCACTCCAAGGAGCATCTCAAGGCACCAAATAACCAAACACACTCAAAGATAAGGGGTGCTCCGGTGCAATGTAACAAGAAACATAAAGAAACTCCACCCCCCCAAACTTCGACCTTGCGAAGAGGTCTAAGTTTGGGGTTGTGGGTTACCTCAACCAAACAATTCAGTTTCGCTCAAACGTAGCACACTCCCTTGCTTGAGTTCCTCCCTTTCCACGTATTTGACACTCCTTCGAGACAAGCCTACAAAATAAACTCTCACGTACGAGGTTAAAACTTACGACTCAACAACACCCTAATAACATAATAAGAAACTAAGAGCAAATAAAAGTGGGTTGCCTCCCACGCAGTGCTAATTTTAAGGTCCTCATGCCGGACCAAGCTCAAAGGAGCTTATGGGACATCATACTCAAATTTACCTCCCTTACTCTCATAAGAGTGGTGGTTGCATTCCTTTCCTTGATGCCCCTCCATCATGAACTCCTTTGCTTCCTTCTCATCCCCAAGTGTTATGGGTCTCAACTCTTTCTCACATTTATCTGGAGGGGTCTTACCAAACAGTTTCTTGAATTTGGACTTTTTCTTCTTAACTCCTTCTTTCCCCTCCAACTGGATCACGTCCATCTTTTTCACTTCTTCATCCTTCAATTTCTTCACTTTATCCCTATCAAAAGAATCAAGATCATAACGCTCATGGGTTAAATTATCAAGTGAAGGAGTATCAAAATCATGAACATGAGAAAGTTTAGGAGATTTGTCTTCAACACGAGGATCAATTGCATCCATGCAATACAAGCTCTCATCCTCCTTCGGGTGCTTCATGGCCTCATATAGGGAAATCTTCACTTCTTGATCATCAACTTTCAACGTAATCTTCCCATTTGCCACGTCTAGCACCATCCCTACCGTAGCTAAGAACGGTCTTCCCAAGATTAGGGGCACGTGCTCACCTTCCTCCATCTCTAGGACCACGAAATCGGCTGGAAAAATGTGATCTCCAACTCTCACGAGGACGTCTTCCACTACTCCTTGAGGTCTCGTGATGGACCTGTCAGCAAGCTGGAGGGTCATCATTGTCGGCTGAAGTTCACCACCTTCCAACTTCTTGAAAAGCGACAACGGCATCAAATTAATGCTCGCTCCGAGGTCACATAGCGCTCCCTTCTTGATCCCGTTCCCGATATCACAAAGAATGGTGAAGCTCTCGGGATCCTTCAGCTATGGAGGAAGCGCCTTGTGCACTAATGCACTCACCTCATGGTTCAGCTGCACCAACTTCGGCTCATCCACTCGCCATCTTTTCGCGATCAAGTCCTTCAGAAACTTCGCATAGTTGGGCATCTGTTCCAAGGCATCATAAAAAGGGATATTAATATGCAATTGTTTAAACACATTAAGGAATTTAGCGAATTTCTCATCCAGCTTCTTTTTCATAAAGCGTTGTGGATATGGGACGGGTATCACAGATTTGGGTACCCCCCATTCATCTCTCTCGGTCTCTTTCACTTTCTCTCTTGCTTCATTTGCCTTCTTCCACTTAGGAACTCTCTCAACCTTCTCAATGCCTTCCTCTTCAAGCTCTTTGCTTGCTTGAGTGCTTTCACCCTCAACCTTCTTCTCAACTCTCATCTCTTCAATCTCATCTCTATCTTGGGGCGTCTCAGAATCAGCAGGCATCTGAGGACCTTCATAGTTGGTTCCACTTCTTAACTGGATAGCCTTGCAATGCTCTTTCGGGTTCCCCTCCGGCATGGAAGGATACTTACCCGGCTCCCTATTCAACGATTTTGCAATTTGGCTTATCTGGAACTCTATTGAGGTGAACCGCCTATTGTTCTCTTGCTGAATTCGATTCAGCTCTACATCTCTCTTTTGGAGTTCTTGATCACGCTGATCACCTTTCTTATGCAACTCCTTCACATCGTACTCCAAAGAGGATAATCTCTTGCTACCTTCCTCCACCTTCTGAAGGATAGCTCTCAACATCTCCTCAGTTGAGGAACCGCCTTCTCCACCTGGAGGTTTAGAACCTGGATCAACACCTGGAGGAACTGTAATACCCACATTCGGGTTAGCATATGAAAAAATTTCGTTCTTCCTCCATTGGTTCTGAGGAAGCTGCTGGCCTCCATGGTACCCTTGTGTGTTCCTCCATTGATTTTGAGGTGGCTGTGGACCTGAAGGTACAAATGGTTGGCCATAAGAAGGTTTTACTTGAAAATTTCCACCTTGTGGATACCCATTCTGATTGTAATAAGGACCTCCCATATAGTTGGCTACTTCTTGCTGAATTGTGGGCTTGTCCTCTTGCTCATTCTCTGCCGCATTCCCTCCAACCATATTCTTCCCCAACTCAAGGTTGTTAATCTTTTCCATCATGGCCATCAACAGCCTTCTCGTTCCTTCACCTTCCTCAACCTGATGAACTCTTTGGAAATCTGCGTCCACATTCCAAGCCCCGGCATTCGTGATAATGTTGTCCACGATCTCTCTACACCTCACTATTCCTTGATTCAGGAATGATCCACTAGCACAGGCGTCTAGATGGTCTTGCCCAGCCTTGTTGGCACCACTATAGAAAAATGCCATCACATCTCCCTCATTGTACCCGTACTGCGGGCACTCTATCAACATGTTTGAGTATCTCTCCCACGCTTGACGTAGGTCCTCTCCTTGCTTCTGGCGAAAGGAAGAGATCCCAATCCTTGCTTTGATCGTTCTGGATGGAGGGTAGAATCGCTCGAGGAACAGACGCTCGAGCTCGGCCCAAGTGGTAATACCTCCCCGTGGAAGCGTATTATCGTACCACTCTTTAGCTATTCCCGTCAATGAGAATGAGAACAACCTAAGCCTCTTAGCATCTTCAGACATGCCATTGTAATTGAAAGTGGAGGCTATCATTAGAAAACTCCTCAGATGAGTATGAGGATTCTCCTTCCCGATCACCCCCTTGAACTGGTTCTCTGTAAGCAGCTTTAAAATTCCTGGGGAAATCGAGAAGTTATTTGCCTCAACAGGAGGCAATGCCACTCCATCATATTACCGTTGTGGCTGCGCTGCAAACCTTCCTCGAATTGCCAGATTATAATCTTCGTTCTGAGGAACGTGTTGAGGATTAGCAGCTGGTACTGGTACTTGTTGGGGTGGTGGTTGGTAAACAGGTAGTGGATTGTAAACTGGAGGTGGAGGGTACGGGTATGGTGGATAAGGGTATGGTGGGTATGGGTAAGGTGGGTAAGGTAAGTTGTTTTGTGGTACGTTAGGATGTGGGTAAGCAGGGTTGTTATGAGGGTGTTGGACAAGGTTGTGAGTTGGATTGTTTACGTTTTGTGTACCCGGGTTTAGGCTCTGGCTATACCCTAATGGAACTTGATTCTGGTTACCACTAACTCCAGTGCCTTCAACAAGGCCTAATTCCTGATTGAACTCATTCGTTGCATCATCCAACTCATTAGAGATGTCCATTGGTTTTTTCCCTCCTCCGACAGTGTTCATTCTCCTCAAGAAAGCTCGGTTCCTTCTAGCTATCGTCTCAGGGTCCAATTATATTCTCTCTTCGCTCGTATTGCCTTGTGAGCGTGTTTTCATATACCTGACACACTAGCAGAAGGATCAAAACGCAACTGCCGAATGAATAAAAATAAAAATAAAAAAGAAAAAAAACACTCACTACTAACTACTAAGCTATCTACAAGTTCTATTCAAAAGATATACAATGCCATCCCCGGCAACGACGCCATTGACTTGAAGCGAAAATACTAACTTCTACTAGTAGATTCCTCGCAAGAGTACGAGTTCACTGTAGTATGAGTAAGTATAGCGACCAAGTATTATCGAACCTAAGGGAAAGTGTGTATGCAAATAGATCCCTGAAGATCTACGCGTCGTAGTTAATATGAGTGTATGTTTTTAAATTTTTGAAGAATTAATTTTAAACTAAAATAAACTAATTAAACTAAAATACTAAAGAAGACGAATTAACTAAGGTTTGTGTTCAAATAAGAGATGGTGATGCTCAGGATAGGAATCCCTACGTATACTGACGGAGCAGGTACATAATCAAAATAACCGTGACTCGCAAGAAATAACCTAAGTAAAAGATCGTAAGATGAAAGCTCAAGATTTTAACCCTAATACTTTATCATATCAATCGACTTCACGAATCCACTAATCAAGTTAATAGATCGTGTTTAATTAATGAGACCCTAATTTAACTAAGGTGATGCGATCGTCCTCCCTCGCTAAACTGGTAGATGAATTAACCTTTTCTAAACCCTCTCGTTAAGTCTACTCGTTGTTAAAGAGTGATACGATCGTCCTCTCTTTAACACTTTTCGAACGAAATTCAAAGGCAAAGTTGAGATTGATTTTAAGAATTCATTAATTAAGAGAATTAAAACTAAACGTCACGAATTATCCTAATTACGTACCCACATCCTACTTCTACGAGTTCATCCTACCCTAAGCATGCAAGGGTTCTAGCCTAACATGGTGGTTTGAATAATCAAAGCAATCACAAGAACAATAAACATATGCATAATTGAATTAACTAATAAAATCAAGAACATAAACGAAAGAACAAATTTAAATCTCCAAAGAAATCTATATAAATCTGAAAAACTAGGTTTAATCGTCTCAAAAAGTAAAGAAAGAAAGAAATAATCTAATATGTTCAAAAGAAATACTAAAACTAAGAATTCGTAAATTAAAACATCGATTACAATGTATAAAATCCTTCAAAACTCCTCCCCAAGCTTTCTCCTCGCTCAAAGTATGTAAAAATATGTGTTGGTATGTTGTTATCCTCCAAAACGAGTTTGGAATGAGTATATATAAACGTTGCGGCGAACCGGAAACTCATGGGCCGAAAAACGAATTCGGAGGCAAAAAATAGAAAAGTGCTCAAGCAGCTCGAGAAGGGGCGCTAGAGCATGTAGCTCGAGTGGTGCAATCAGTCGAGCGCTGGCGCTCGAGTGCTCTCGCTCGAGTGGTTTTCGGCTGCTGTACACTTGTTCGTAAAATCTTCATATCTTCTCAACCGGGAGTCCGTTTTGGCCGATTCAAAGTCCTAAAAACTCCTCTTTTCGCCCTCTATCCATCTATGAAAACCAAAGAGACAAATTAATGTATTTATAAAAATGATACTCAATTGACTCCAAACACTCATATAAAACACTCAAAACATGGGCAAATCGGGCACCAAAACATAACAATTTCATGCCTAATCAATCTTGCAATCACTTAAATCAACTATGGTTTCCCCTAAGAACTAGACTACTCACTAAGACTTGTCTAACTTAAGTGGAAATACAAAATCACTCAGAATAACACTCACTAAGAAACACCTAATAACTCATAAAGAAAAATATATCTACACAAGGTAGATTTACAATGGATTTTATGTGAGGAGCAACAACTATATGGTCTAGACAAATAACCTAGTAACCTAGTCCTTACTTCTAACACTGAGAACAGGAGACTCTTGGTAGCTGTAGGTTTGCTTATTTAGAATGCTTGAGAGCTTGTGTGTTGTTATTGTTTCCTCTGAAGTGTCTCTCCTATTTATAGGAGTCTTGGGGGTCTTTGAGTCGTTAGAGGGATTTGAATTTGAATTTGGGGTCACCTCCAGCTTTGACTTCAGCTATTTAAAGTTTATTGTCTTGTTGTATAGTCCTTGTTGTAGTATAAATTGTCTTGTAGTGTTAGCTGCCAGAATGGCCTACTAATCACTATAGAGCTTGTGTCTACTGGCTATAATTAACCTCCTTAATGTTAAGATGTTATTCAAGATTTGTGAGTGAGTGTACAAATAGTACTACACTTAGACAAACTTGATTAATTGTATTAAGAACACAAGTCTTCAGCTGTAGACTCTGATTCTGTAGTTGGCACGAACTCTTCAGTTGTAAGCTTTGTTCTTGAACCCTTCAGTTGTGGACTTCTAACTCTTCAGTTGTACACTTAGAAAAATTCTAAGTTTTTCTTCTCTTTGATTCCTGAAATGTTAGTTTCAATACAATACAATAATAACATAGATTTGTCATCATCAAGATCAAAATAAAGAGTTTTTTAGGACAAAAATATCCTAACATTTTTTTAATTAATTTTTTTTCTTAATATCTTATTAATACAGTGCATCCAGTATAATAAAGTTAAGTGCAGTAGTGTGATGGCATAAAACTCTTTTAAAAGACAAACTTAATCTTATGAGTACTTGATGATCTACAAACCAAATGTCAAGTGAAATTTTACATCACGATTTCTAACATATAATTTAAGCTGTTATTTTGTAATTAAATTTTCTATTCTCTATTTGACAAAATTGTGGTTTAGAAAATAATTGTAATGTGAGCCTTTTTAAAGACAATGTCTCCTTATTTTTATTGTAGTGATACTTTTTTTGTGCGACAATAATTTAATGGTGAAATATCTTTATTATTATAGAGAGTTATATGTAATATTTAGGGAAATTATGCCTTTTTTACCTTTAACTTTGATTTTCATCCTGTATATTTTGGAATTTTGATTTTCATCCTATAACATACGAATTTTTTTTATATTGTTACCTACTACATCAGATAACTCTTCCAGAGAATATGACGTGACATAGGACAAAAAATACAGATTTTATAAGTTGTGGGATAAAATTCAAAAGTTCAAAGTTAAGAGGACAAAAATCAAGGTCAACCAAAGTTAAAGGATAAAAAAAAGTGCATTTTACCTAATTCTTATGTTCCAAGTTTTTTTAATTAATTTTTTTTCTTAGTATCTTCTTAAAACAGTGCATCCAGTATAATAAAGTTAAGTGCAATAGTGTTACAGCATAGAACTCTTTTAAAAAATATGCTCAATCTTATGTGTATTTGGTGGTCTACACACCAAATGTAATGTGAAAATTTACATCATGATTTCTAACCTATATTTATTATCACTGAAAACTAATATTTTACCATTAAGAGTTTATAATTTAGATTTTTCAATTTTTGTTGACTTATTTTTAAGACGTGATCAAATTCTTGATATGATAAATATAAAATAAAAGCTTTAAATTTTTTTCTAATGTTTGAGACCTCATATAAAACTACAAATACATATATTAAGTTAGGTTCTCAATATTCTTACTGAACATTTGTAGCAATTAGTAGATAAAAAAATTATATCATATATAATAATCTCATTCAGTAATTGTGTTTGACATTATTCACACCAAAATGTATAAGATGCATTTACTGAGAGTTCTCCATATATAATGAAGATAAATCTTTGTATTTAAATATTTTTCATTCAGATGAAATTCAACTTATAATGATACTTATTTATTATAATATTTTCCATCTCCGTATTTAATTAGACTCTATAGAAAGATTCATGCACGAATAATTTATCATAATTTAATTTTTTAGTTTGATTAAATATTACATTCTACTTTTGTCAAAATAGTGGTTTAGGAAAAATGTGAAATGTGAGCACTTGCTTTCATTGTAGTGGTAGTTTTTTATTTGACAATATTTTAGTGTTGAATGCTTAAATTATTATAGATACTT
Organism: Ballota nigra; assembly: GCA_947034835.1. Lineage (NCBI taxonomy): Eukaryota > Viridiplantae > Streptophyta > Magnoliopsida > Lamiales > Lamiaceae > Ballota > Ballota nigra. The sequence continues at coordinate 75,769,440 of OX344726.1, forward strand.
ATATGAATTTTTTATGTTCTAAGATTTTTAAATTAATTATATATTTTTTCTTAATTATAATTTAGTGCATCCTGTATAATGAAACTATGTAGAATAGAGTTATGGTAGATAACTCTTTTGAAAGATATATTTATTCCTATGAGTACGTAATGATCTACAAATCAAATGACATGTGAAATTTTAGATCATGATTTTCAACCTATAGTTATTATCATGGAAAATTATTGGTTTACAACTAAGAGTTTATAATATATGTACCTCTTTCATGTGTGGTTAACTTATTTTTAAGACTTGAAATTCTTGATACATACCATTAGTTAGTTTCTCGATTTTCAAGTATACAATGAAAGTTGATATAAAGAAATTTTTCGAAATTTGTAATTAGTATTTTTTTTAGTAAAAATAAATATTCAGTTTAATAGTGATTTATATAATTTATATATTATTGAAGCAAATAATACATAATTACATCATTGAGTGTTTAAATTTTAATTAAACTCAATATTTTTTTATTTGTAAATATATTAAAACATCAAAATACATATATTTTTTAGATATCTTTTTTACGCTAAAAAAATATTTATTTACAAGATCCCTAATCTCTCTATTGAAGCTCATTTCATATCCTACAATATAATCATCACTACCATATTCTTTCACTTTCCATCCCTTAATTGATCAGCGAAGCTTCTACCTCCATCAAGCTTAACCCTCAGCCTTCTCTGCTACAAACCACCGCCACCTCTCTTAGGTCGTGAATGTTAGGGGAGAAATTTTATGGTATTGTAGATTTAATTGTATTTATTTTTAGAATTAGAGGAAACAATCGTTTGTACATCTAATGTGTAATTCCAATATGTAATGTGAATCTGTGATAATGAAATTTTTTTTCCTCCTATTCTGTGTTTCTCTTTCAGTAATCTTTTTAGTAATTTACACCATCTATATTTTGTTCATGAAGATGTGAATAATTGTAAGTTAGTAAACCAATCTCACATTACTTGCCATGATCTATAGTGCAATTCGTCTTGGAGAAGAAAAAAAGTGATTAGGATCGAACGATGATTCCTTTAATGGTTGTATTACGTATTGCATAAAATTGAAATGTGTAACTTACTAAACAACAAATCAACAAAGAGCTAGAGGCCTTTTAGGCATCAGCTTTACGAAAACCTACTATGTGAGCTCCAAGCGATAATTCGAGTAGAACGAAAAACTTGCCGAAGAAACAATTACATAATGTTTAACCTAAGTGAGGAAGAAACATGTTTCTTATGGATTGAAAGACATTAATGTTATCAACTCCATTGATAAATATAAGGTAGAATAAATATGTTAGTTACTAAAACACTCACAGAAATATGTGGTGCTTCTTCTTTGCCATCTCTTAGGCATCAATAATGTAGCCTCTATCCAATTATTTACCGATATTTATTGTGTCTTTAATTTTGACGAAACTATTTTTTGGGTGGATATTTATTGTTTCCAAGAAGATTACACGTCAAATTTTTTTTGTTCCATTTCGAAATGGTAACAATGACTGTACACGCATTTCCTTTTCTTTTAGCACGATAAAGACTTATTTAGATTCCACAAGATCCAAATTAATGTTCAGATTTTATTAATTTCTTTAAGTTATTGTATCTAGACCTTAATCTTGGCTTTATCAATTGACATGCCAAATTTGTTAACTTCTTATGTTAAGTTATGTTTGTTTTATGTGATTAGGAAGGTTTGATATTTAATCTATTTCAATCATGTGTTTGGTTCGTGTGACACCGGTTTAGGATAAGTTGTCATAGGGATAATTGATATATGTAGGGAGTTGGACTAATTATCCTACAAACAAAGGATAATTATATTATCCTAACAAACCCTAATATTTAATTGTTGTGTGGCTTTTTTTGAATTGATGCATAAAAATTGGATACAAATGTTAAAGGTTGCACAACAATTACACTTATTTGTTTTTTTTTATTATTACTATTAGTTTTGGAAATTATTAATCCATATTTAATTATTTAATTTCATTGTGGTTAAGATGCGTACGTGATTATGTTTGCTAAAAGTTTGACCGAATTGAGGGATGTGTGGTAATGGTAGTTGCACAATTTATGATTAATTTTCACTTTAATTCTTATATCAATATTGCTTTGATTTTATCTTGATTGAAAATTTTGGTAAATTTTTGTATTAATATATGTTCAATTTTTTTTTCTGCACGTGTTTGGCCGAATCGACAGATGCGTGGTAGTTGCTTAATTTGTATTTAATCCTTATATTAGTTTGATTTAAAATTTTGGACAATATCTTTAAGAACTTGCAATATTAGGACAATATTTTTACAAATTTGCAAAAACTAAGACAATATATTTATGAACTTGCAAAATTAGGACAATATCTTTACAAATTTACAAAACTAGAACACTATCTTTTAATTTTAGCAAATTTAGGCCAGATTTTATGAAATACGGCCAATTGGGCATATCATAATCAAGCTTTATCTGACCCAAAATTTATAAGATTTGACCTGAATTTCATATAACCGGAAGATGTGGTCATAAATAACAACTTCTACAATTACGTAGATAATTAACTTGAAGATAGTTTTCACATATTAGAAAGTTTATTTTAAAGAAAAAAAATAGTACTATAATGTCCAATATATTAATTAACAATGGTTTTGATTCTACAAGAAAACAACAACTAGAGATCGAGTAAACTCTCTCAACTCTTCTCTGAAGCGGTTATCGTAAGGGAACTTTTTTTCCTTACTTTTCTCCATTAAAATTGACCTTATTTATTTTGTTTATCAATCTTTCTTTTCTTAGATATATAGGTTATAAGGTAAATTTTGTTATTTTAGGAAACAACGTTATGAGTGTTTATAAAATTAGGACACTATCTTTATGGACTTGCAAAATTGAGACAATATTTTTACGAACTTGCAAAATTAGGATAATTTCTTTACAAACTTGCAAAACTAGGGCACTATCTTTTAATTTTGGCCAATTTAGGCCAAATTTAATAAAATACGGCCAACTGGGCATATCGTAGTCAGACTTTGTTTGACCCACGTTTTATTAAATTTGGCTTATATTTGCTCAAAATAAAAGTTAGTGTCCTTATTTTGCGAGATTATAAAGATAGTGTTCTAATTTTATAAGCCCATAAATATAGTTTTCTAAATTTATAAGCCCGAAAAGATAGTGTCCTTATTTAGTAAACACCAATAAGATTATGTTCTAATTTTTTTCTTGCGTGTATGAGTTAATTTAGTGATAAATTATAAGGTATGACTTATTGTATACATATCAATTCGTAGTTAAGACAATGTTGGTGATAGATTAGAAACACAATTAACCTCATTGTGGTATTACATACTTTAATTATAAAATATTACTATTGAGAGTATGTTTTAGTATCAAATTGTTTCATATATGTACAACTTTATAATTATTTTTTGATACACTTTACTTTAACCAATTAATGTTCTTTAAATAAACAATTATTACTCTTTGTTACCATTTACTAAATTGGTTATAAGGGAAATTTTGTTATTTTGGGACACTACCTTATGAGTGTATGTAAAATTAGGCTCCACTTGATAGGGACTCATAATTTAAGAGGGGAGTATAAATTTAGTATTGATTTCATGTATTATATTTCTTGGTACATCATACTAGAAAAGATTGTATTAATTTATGGAATTTTCAAAGTTCCTTGGTAGGGGATAGTAAAAATGGTATAAAATATAAAAATATGAAAATGACTAATTTGTCCTTCATCAATCTCATTCATTCGAGAACCCAGTTCTCTCTGTTCTTTCTTCTTCCTCATGTGAGAATCCAACAAATGAAATGGACCAGGAAATCAATTTGTCCTATTCATTCTCATTAATTCAATTCCATTATGAAATCCTCCTCATTCAATTCTTATTCTTTCTTATTCAATCCATAGAACTCAAAAACCCAATTCAAAAATCCAAAATTAATTAGAGTATTTTTTTGCAGAAATTTTAGAATCCACCAAAACCCAGAAATTCACTTCTGTTCCATTTTCTTCACGAAACCCAGAAATTTGACCCAAAATATCTTCCGTCTTCTTCGTAGGGAGAGTGGGGATGTGAAATCACAAATCCTAGAATCAAAACCCCTATCCTCTTTGTCGTTGCCCAGTGACCTTCACTTTCTCCCGATTCAATCAATGGCGTTACGATGTTGCTGGCGGTGGAGCAAGGGCAATGACGGAGGTGGAAATTCGATTGTGCCACCCCATTCCCTTTGTAAAATATCGAAAAGAGGGAAGAGGGAAGAGGGAGAGGAGCGACAACAATGATGGCCAATTGATGGTGCTGCAGAAGCCGTCAGAGCAGGCGGTGGAAGAGGTCGTGGCGGCGGTGGAAGAGGAGGTTGGTGTAAAAAACGAAGAGGGGAAAACCAGAGATGGTGAATAGGAGGGCAATGATGACATTTTATTTTCTTTTCGTCAGTAATAATTTAGGAAGAGGGTGTAGGCAAGATAAAATTTTCAGAATTTAGCATACTAAGGCTCCAATTGGTAGACTTTATAAACCCTTATTACCGATTTTAATACGTCCTAAATCTTAATTGGTAGACCATCTTAATTTAATATGGATCCGTATTTATGAAAGGGGACCAGGTACAAAATGCTGTTTAATATGCCAAAATCTGATAAAGTTGTCTCGCCTCACACCCCGTACTAATTTATTAGGTCACGTTTGTTTTCGTCTTGAGGTGGATGGGGGAAATCCGGATGGGGAAAAAAAGTGGATGGGCGAAATCCTGTGAATAGTAATCCTTTGTTTGTTTTGGGTTGGATGTAGTAGGGATGGATGGGGCTTTATGTCAAATCAATAATGATGATGTATTATTATATTATTATTTATTAAAGAGGTAATGATTGAATAATTGTGTTGAATTGTAATATAAAATAATTAATATTATTATGTATAATTATATAATTATTTGATTATATTATATTATTTGAATTGAATTAAAACACAAAACAATTGAATTAATAAAAGATTCATAATGAATTATAAAATCATTTTAACTTGTCTGTCGTCTTAGAAAGATTCATAATATCATTTTTATTCTTTTTTTTTTAAGATTCATAATATTATTTTTATTCATTTTTAAATTTTGTGTCTAATAATGAATTATAAAATAAAATAAATAACCATTGTTTTAATGGATAGATATTCAATACAATTTTTATAAGATGCATTTATTTATATGATATGCATAATTAATGAAAATAACAATTAATTTCATGGATATTTAATATTAATATATTTTCATTGGATTTTTTTGTAAACAATTTAAAATAAATATTATACTAATTTAATTGATGGTGTATTATAAAGTAGAAGATAGAGATTAATAAAATATATATTTAATGTGAAAAGATAAAGTTGATTTGATAGATATTGAGTTATGTGAAAATAGGGGTGTAGGTGTATAATAAGGATGAATGTATATTTGGATGGGGGATGGAATGTGCAAATCCGAAAAATGGCCGGGACAGGGGGAAGCCCATCCCCCATCCGGACTTCGTAAGCTGAAAACAAACAAGCCCTTACTGGTTGAAGAAAAGGGCAAAATGTCATCTTTGCCCCCCTTCCCTTCTTCATCGTGTTACTTTTTTGTCTTGTTTCCCCTCTCTTCAATTTGCTCTACCAGCGCCAAATTGACGCCGCCGCCACCATCGCTGCTCTCGTGGCCTTTGTCTGCACCATCGATTGACCACCACTGTCGTCACTATCGATGCCGATGTCGTTGTCGTTGCTCGCGTCTCTCACTCTTTTCTTTTCGGTATTTTACGCAGGGGACGAGGTGGCGCAATTGAACCATCACCGCGGCCATTGCCCTTGCTCTGCCGGCCTGCAACATCGGGACGATGTTGACGGAGTTGGGACAAAGAAAGTTAAGGTCGTCACTGGGCGACGACAAAGAAGACAATTTGTAATTCTGGGTTTTTCAATTTCACATCCCTCTCTCTCTTTCTCGACGGAGAAGACGATGACCGTGGGCCAAATTCTGGGTTTTGAGAATTCTTGATGTAAATACAATTTTGGGTACACTTATTTTGCTGCTGTTAATAATTTGAGAATGTCTATTCAAATCTTGGCTGATGTTTATACAATTTTGTTGGTTTTCTGCAAAGTAAACTCCTTTATGGTCATGGATTTGTTTTCTAATGAATATACAGGGTAGTTTGCTCGATGAAGATGATAGTGGTGTGGGCAGGGAAGAGGGGTAAAATTGTATATGCACATCTTATTTTACTTTATCTTATGAATTAGTATATTCTACCGATCAACATATTAAAATAATACATATTTTATTATGTCCTACCAATCATCTTTAATAAAATACTTATCTTACATTTTTCTACTAAATTAATATTTATATTATTATACCCCTTAATTCTGTAACCCCTACCAATTGCAACCTAAAAGCAATTATTTACCGGGTCGGCCTTAAAAAAATATGGATCCATATTATATTAATATGCTCTACCAAGTAACTTTTAGGTAAGATTAAAATGTGCAATAAGGGCTTATAAAGGCTACCAAGTGGAGCCTTAGGATACTATCTTTACAGGCTTGCAAAATTGAGACAATATCTTTACAAACTTGTAAAATTAATACATTATCTTTACAAAGTTGCAAAATTAGGGCACTCTCTCTTAATTTTAAACAATTTAGGCAAATTTTATAAAATACGACCAACTGGGCATATCGTAGTCGGGCTTTATTTGACCCACATTTTATAAATATTGGCCTAAATTTTCCCAAAACAAAAGATAGTGTCCTTATTTTGCAAGATTGAAAAGACAGTGTTCTAATTTTATAAGCCATAAAGATGGTTCCTAAATTTGTAAGCCCAAAAGGATAGTGTTCTAATTCTGCAACCGTATATGAGTTAATTTAGTTTGTCAATATTTTGTTGGTGAAATGTCTTAATTGTAATAAATAATCGTATGTAATTCTTAGGGAAATTACACTTTTTTGTCCTCTAACTTTGGTTGACTTTTGTTTCCATCCAGTTTACTTTGAGATTTTGAATTTTATCCTATAACTTATAAAAAATTGTATTTTTTATCCTGTTACCTGCTACACCAGGTACCTATTGCGATAAATCTCACATGAGACCAATTTTTTTTTATAATTTATAGGATGGAACTAGAAATGTTACGTCAGATTTATCGAAAGAGGTATCTGGTATGGCAGGTAATAGGACAAAAAATACAAATTTTGTAATATATAAGATGAAATTCAATAGCTCAAAGTTAACAACATGAAAATCATAGACAACCAAAGTTAAAAGATGTGTATTTTCCCTAATTCTTATGTTCCAAGTGTTTTTAATTAATAATTTTTTCTGAATTTCTTATTAATACAATACATCAAATATGTTAAAAGTGAATTTCAATAGAGTTATGACATAAAAATCTTTTAAAAGATATACTCAATCTTATGTATATTTGATGGTCTACAAACCAAGAAGCTATAAACCCACAAAAATCGCGGGTCTAGCACTAGTTTTTTATTATTTATGAACCTTTTATGGCTATATTTACTGTCCACAATAGTTTTTGAATGGTGTTTGTATTAAAACAACTAATTTTATATAGAAAACAATGATTTCCATCCTTTCACCTAAATTAGTAAATTGGGTAGTTACCATTTTCTTTCTGCCTTTCTTAATTTATATATGTAGATGAAGATATTTATTTTCTTTTGAATGATTTGTGTTTAAGTAAGTGGGCTTAAACTTAAATCAATGGATATAGTTAGTTAAAATGAATGGAAATGAAAAGTTGCTTGAATATAAATTTGTTTTTTGCCGCTGCCATTTTCCATTGTCAATGATGTTTTTCCAGTTATGTTTATGCTTTATTTTTACTCAATAATTAATTTTTGGTTGTTTGTTAACCTTATGTGTATTTAAAATTTATAATGCTTTGAAGATAAAAAATTTACTTTAAAAAATCACCTCTCTATGTAGAAGAATTTGATAACTTCATATCCTATGTAATTAACACAAACTTTGGTCCTCCGTATCTGCAATATACCTATTCTACAAAATACCAAACCAAACAAAATAATATTCACTATTAATATAATTTAATATTATTCACTATTTAATATTGTTCTAATATGATTGTTAACATGAGTATTCGTTAGCATCTTATACAAAATATTTTTATCTTCTCAAATATTTATTTAGGTGGGCATTCGGCTGGCTGAGTTATCAATGGATAGGTTTTACGAAAGCCCTCAACGTGGGATTATTATCCTATCCTGTATAGGAGGGTCTTGTGTAGGACAGTGACCCTTGGCTCACACACACACGTGTGGGTATGTGTGATCCAAGGGCCAGAATCTGCACAGGATCCTCCTGTACAGGAGGGGGTTCTAATCCCTCAATGTGGTTGTGGATTTTAACTATGCACATGAGGACAAAAGAAATGAGAATATGGGCTTCAAAAATATTTTTCCTCCTTTTGAAGTATGCTTACAACCTCTAAAAGTACGTAATTTGAATTCTAAATTGTTTGATTGAGTGTTTGTGGCAAGTATGTAAATCATGAACAATATATGTTTGTGAATTGGAACATAATTTTATTGATCTGCAATGAAATATCATTTGGTTTTTCGAAAAAAAAGTATTGCCATAGAATTTTCATAATTAAAATGTTGATTGTTTTTCTTCATGTTAAATCTTTTCTTTTGCAGTTTTGCCCCTGATATCCACTAGTTGCAACTTTTTTCTTCAAGATGCAGTTTGTTATCGAGCCCTTTTATTGGGAATAACAAGAGCATCTCTCAATACTCAAAGTTTTTATCATGCCCCAATTTTCACAAATATATTTTTGGAAAATTATATGAATAATTATAATAAGAGGCGTGAATTAAAAAATATACTTAAAAATAAGACTATCAATTTTATTTGACAAATGACAAAAAATTTAAAGATCTAATAATAACATCTTTTAAACCATTAAATTAAATTACCATTCATACCGAAGTATAACTTTTCATTAAAAGACTTACAAATGAATAAGGAAAGAAATAAACTAATATGTAAGGGTTTCAATTAATAAATGAAATAATAGAATGGCATCCACCACCTCTCCTAACTATCAGCTCCTCAACTTGAAAAATGTTAATATGTAGGGGTGAGTATGCAAGCACACTCAGATTGGTTCAACTGTTCACAGTTATATATTTAATAGATAGTCAAACACATCAATGCAAACATGAATACACATAATCATACATTAACCTCACCCCATTAACTTTGTTTTGTGGGTCATCCTAAAGCCATTTTAGTGACTAAAGTATTCATGTTAGTGTTAGTGTCCTAGTGACAATCCTATAGTGAGGACATAATACCAAGGTAATATTTAGTTTTGGTTTTAATATTATTGGTTATTTAATATTAAGTATATGATATTACACTTGTTTGAATATTATGTTTGGTTGTTTGCATTTATTCTTATTTGTGTTCCCATAAGTTATTGGCGTCACTGAGAGTGTGAGAACTCAAATGACTTAAGCATGATTCTCAAATAGTCCCGATCAAGGATCATCAAGAATGAGATATTGATGATGCAATTGAGATTGACGTGCAATCTGCATCATACTCTTAGAGAGTGTAGTAAGATCTAACTTACTACTGTTGGGAAAATAGGGGTGCCCGGAATCTATTCGGGATGAATTTTAAATACAAATTTAAATACAATTATTACTAGCATGAATTAATCCTAATTAATTCAAATAATAATTCCAACAACTAATTATCATCATGCATGTTAAATTAATTTCACATATTTAACTAGGCGGAATTAAACAAGTAAATATGCGATTAACGTACCTCTTGTAGAATTGGCCTTTGAATATACGGGACAATTATAATCTCGCTTTATCAACCCAAAGCCTTCTCAAGTATTTCCCTTTTCACCTCACTTGATCGCCGGTGGGAGACGCTTTCAAGCAATTTAATAAACTAAGGAAAAAGAAAAATATCTATGCTTCTTGATTTTTCCAACACATAGAATTATGTACTTGGGGATGAAATAATCATCCCCTATTTATAATTAGAGGTGGTCGAATTTTTAGTGGATTATGGGCTTGAAAAAAATCTTTTCTTAGACTCTAAGAAATCTTGAATATATCTCATATATTCTTTTCTCCAAAATAAAATATTCCACAAAAATCTCACCCTCCTAATTAATTAGTAATTTTCGAAAATTTCATAGAAGAAATCCAAGATTTGGATCTTCTTGAATATATGAGATATTATTGTATTCCTAGAATACATATCTTCCATAATATCTTTCCAAGAAAATCAACAAAATCTTATTTCTCCTAATCATCATATTTTCGAAAATAATAAAGAAAAATCAGCATAATTATTTTCTTTTTATTTTAATCACCTTATCATTATTGGGCTACTTAATGGGCTACTTGAGGGGCCTTAAGGAGAATTAAGATTGGACCTCCTAATGGACTTCTGAATTTCAATATTGAGCCCCAATATAATTCAATCCATTAATATTAATTATTACCACTAATAAATTAATATTGCACTATCCATCTTAATCCATATTACGATAATATGGGCTCCCGGTTATTATCTCCCGCGTTTAAGATTATCAAGTCCATTAATTAATTGAGCTTCTGAATAGCTCTAAATTAATTAATATATTTCACCTTGGAGTAAAGACAGCTCAACATTATTATTCGTACCGAAGAAACTAATTCTTCACTTGTAAGATTTGGTACAATAAAACTTATGAGCCCACCAAGGGGACTAATCACACGAGCCGTACTCGCACGCGTTTCTCCGTATTAAATCTTAGCAACCGTCGTATGATTAATATTACTGCCCAAGACACAAAGTTCGAAGTCACAATGATTCTCACCCAACATGAATCAAAGCAGTAACAATTAAGCACACACGGTCCTATTTAAGTGACGGAGATTAAGAAATCAACAACCACTGAGGTCTAATTCTCCACCTTTCAGAACAGAAGAATTTATCCTCGCTGTAGGACCTCTTCAACACATACTAATGTGCTAGTGCAACCTCTTAGTCAAGACAGACCAATCTGAGCCTTACACATCGACCTTTCACGGCGGATTGTTCAATTCCACCTGGGTCGTGAAAATGTACGTTTAGTTACAAGTAAACTGTTAATGTTGTCTTCCGTGATCGGGTATCACCACATTAACTACAATGTAACATGTACTATATATTGAACGGTTTGCAATAGAAATTCAATCATAACTAAAGCAAATGCGATAAAAGAATTATTCTCATAAAACGAGTGTTTGATACACGAGTTATACAAAGTAAAAGCATACTTTCTCGTATAACTCCAACAATCTCCCACTTATACTTAAAGTCTGCTTTTAGTATACATCACGCATGTCTTAGTGTAGTAGCTCTCCGTGACATCTCATGTCAACCTACACTAACCTAATAATTCCTCCCACTTATACTTAAAGCAGATTGACAATAGTCTTGACTCCCATTCCATCCACATGTCTCTCGAATGTACTCAGAGGCAGACCCTTTGTGAATGGATATACTAGGTTGTCCTCCGACATTTATCTTTGCCACCTCTTTATCTCCTCTCTTAACGATTTCTCGTATAAGATGGTGTTTTCTTTCAATGTGTTTGCTGGCCTTGTGGGCTCTCGGTTCCCTTGAATTTGCAACTGCTCCGGCACAATGATTGTGATGGGCAAATTCGGAACAACGTCCAAGTCCACTAAGAAGTACTTGAGCCAAACCGCTTCTTTCGCTGCTTCACAAGCAGTTACTTATTCGGCTTTCATGGTCGAATCGGCGATGCATTTCTGCAAATCGCTTCTCCATGTCATGGCTCCTTCTCCCATGCAAAACACACTACCCGAGGTAGTTATTTTGGAATCTATATCTGATTGGAAATTTGAGTCCGTGTATCCCATGGGAATTAGATTGTCTGATTGTTAAATCAGCATTCCATACCAAGTTCTTTTCAGAAACTAAAGAACGCATTTAATTGCAATCTAATGTGCTTTCCCGGGGTTACTTTGATATCTTGCCATCATGCCCACGGCAAAGCAGATATCCGGTCTCGTACAAAACGTTGCATACATAGGACTTCCTACGTCCGAAACGTACGGAACGTTTTTCATGTCATCTATCTCCACTTGGTCTTAGGGCATATTTCTTTAGATAGATGGATTCCGTGCCTATAAGGTACAAAACCTTTCTTGGAATCTTGCACGCTGATATGCTTCAAAACAGTGGCTTTGTATGAAACTTGCGATAAGCCCAACATCTTCCTCTTGCGATCTCGAGTGAACTTGATCCCAAGGATGTGACCGGCTTTTCCCTAAGTCCTTCATATCAAAATGATTTGACAGCCATACCCTTACGTCTGACAATACCTTTACATTGTTTCCAATGAGCAGAATATCGTCTACGTATAATACTAAGAATTCCACCGCAGTTCCGTCACATCTTTTGTACACACAACTTTCGAACTTGTTTTGATCACAAACCCATAAGACTTAATTAATTGATCAAAACACTGGTTCCAAGTACGCGATGCTTGCTTAAGTCCATAAATGGATCTCTTAAGCTTGCATACGAGGTGCTCTTAGCCTTTTTCAACGAAACCTTTGGGCTGTTGCATATAGATCCCATCAAGACTTCCGTTAAGGAAAGCTGTCTTGATATCCATTTGCCAAATCTCGTAATCTAAGTGCGCAGCGATCGACAAGAGAATACGGATGGACTTAAGCATAGCTACAGGCCACAGGCCACAAGCCTTGCTTTGAAGGTCTCTACCCTTCCGTCCGGTCCTCTTTTTCTCTTGTACACCCACTTGCATCCAATGGGCTCTACCCCATTAGGTGGATCAACCAACTCCCACACTTGATTATAATCCATCGAACCCACCTCGGTTTCCATTGCGGTTTGCCACACTTCCGCGTCTTTGTCTTGGATTGCCTCGTCGTACGTTCATGGGTCTGATTCATCGCCGGGAATCAAATCCGAAGATTCTCCAATTCCCATGAATCTCTCGGGTTGCCTTGCAATCCTCCCACTACGACGGGGTTCCGGTTGTGAAGGTATGACGTGTGGTATATCATCTTGTATACTTGGTATAGGAGTTTGCCCTCTTAACTCGTCTAAGGTAATCTCACTTCTGGGCTTTCTTTTGTTCATATAGTCTTCCTCCAAGAATTTAAAGTGCGAACTAATCACGGTCTTTTAATCCTTGAGACTATAGAACATACATCCTTTCGTTCCCATGGGATATCCTATAAACAACCTTAATTCCGAACATGGATCCAATTTACCGGCTTCCTTGTCTAGCACGTATGCCGGACAACCCCAAATCTGCAAGTGTCTTAGACTGGGCTTGCGCCCCGGTCCACAATTCCATTGGGGTTTTAGGAACCGATTTGGATGGCACCAAGTTTAGAATGTAAGTCATTGTTTCCAAGGCGTTACCCCAAAACGACTTGGGTAAATCCGAATAACTCATCATGGATTTGACTATTTCTAAAAGAGTCTGGCTCCTTCGTTCCGCCACACCGTTCTATTGAGGGGTTCCCGATGTGGTCAACAGGGATACAATCCCTTCTTTCGATAGGTAGTTCAAGAATTCATTGCTAAGGTATTCGCCTCCACGAACAAATCGTAGAGACTTGATGCTTCTTTCCCTATGCATCATAAGGTAGATGTATCCGTATCTTGAGTAATCATCAAATTACTCATACCTCTTCTTGCTATGATCGTTATTGAACCACACATATCGGTATGAACGAGTTCTAACACTTCCGTAGTTCTATTCCCCTTGGCTCCAAATGCCCTCTTGGTCATTTTACCCTCTAAACAGGATTCACAAGTTGGAAACGGTTCGACTTGGAATGATTCCAAGGATCCGTCTTTCACCAATCTCTCTATCCACTTTAGATTAATATGACCTAGTCTAAGATGCCATAGAAGTGTTTCGTTCATCTCCGAAGAACGCTTTCTTTTATTACTCGAAATAATCGATGTGTTATTAGATTCAATTTTGTGAGTGGTGTGCCCAAATAATGGTATAAAGATCATCCATTAAAGTTCCGGAACGGATAAACTCATCATTTCAAGTAATAATAACATCCTTATTAAAAGAAACTGAGTATCTATTCAAACAGTTTAGAAACTGAAGGTTGAGTTCTTTCTAAACTAGGAACATGAGGAACGTCTCTCAAGACCATAACTCTATCTTCACAAGATAGGCGCACTTCTCCCACTGCTTCAGCTGCCACTCTCGTAGCATTGCCCGATGTGATGGGGATCTCACTTTCGTTAAGTCGTCGGGTTAGCTTAAACCCATGAAACAAATGTGATCAGTAGCTCTCGTATCCACTATCCACGAATAGACAGCATACGCCACTTCACAAGTTTCGACGACTAAGGTGTGTGAATTACCTAACTTTCCTAGCCTCTTATGCTTGGAACAGGCAGACCTCCATTGTCCTCTCTCACCGCAACTAAAACACTTCCCCTTCGATGCTTGCCTTTGCATTTGCTTTTCGCAACAATTGGATTTGCTTGGATCCGGCCTTTGGTTCTCTTCCTCTTTTTCCCTCCCTTGGGACCAAAAGAGGTAGACGAACCATTAGCCACCATAGCACTAGACTGGTGCTCCATTATCACCTCCACCGAAACTAAAGCTTGCAAGAGCTCGGGCAAACGGCTTGTCCGTTCATTCATCTGACAGTTCAGATGAAACTACTCAAAGCTTCTCGGTAGGGAATGGTATATGAAATCAATTAAAATCCGCACCAAGTACTTCCAACTTGTTAAGGTATGCCATTATCTCGAGAACGTGCTCCCTCACGGGCGTTCCTTCCACCATTTCCAACTTGACCGAGTCATGTTTGGTGAACTGATTAGTCATGGGATTCTGATGTGAAAACATCTCTTCAAGGTGTTCCATGATTTCAACAGCGGATACAATGTCTTCATAAACGCGCCTCAAATCCTCAGACAGAAATGTCAAGATGATGCACTTCATTCATTGTCACGCTTCCG
The DNA here is from genome assembly GCA_947034835.1 of Ballota nigra. Lineage (NCBI taxonomy): Eukaryota > Viridiplantae > Streptophyta > Magnoliopsida > Lamiales > Lamiaceae > Ballota > Ballota nigra. The sequence continues at coordinate 75,784,562 of OX344726.1, forward strand.
ATCATAAACTGCCTCTTCCCATTGCTTGACTTATCATTAGGCTTGTCGGGTATATTAACATAAATAACCCAATTGTGTTTTCGTGCAGTAAGGACAAATTTAAAAACACATTTCCAATCGATATAATTCTCTCCAAAAAGTGGATTAAAAGGTTGCGACATGATGAAATGAGAATAAAACATACATTCATATCAATATCTAGAATAATATGAAATTATCACATAATTCGATCACATCAATTATATTGAAACCTTAAAACAATATAATCATGCATCAGCCAACATCTCGAAACAATTTAAATGCGCCACGAGGGGTGGTCTATACATTTAAATACATTCGAGCGGATCACAAATTTAAAAGTTACAAATCCTTAATTCAAAATTAATAGTTGGCTCCCACTTTGACCACATAGAAATTGACAGGGACTCCGAGGGGAGTAAGTTAATATCAATTTCCTATGCCTAAGTAATAACCATAATTAAATACAGGATTATTATTTCGCTTTGAGCAAGCCACTCGTGGTGAGGGTCAATACCGCCACTAGTAATAATCCACAATCATCCTTTCGGAATTTATTCATGTGAAATCCGTTCTTTTGGCCGATCCGAGGAGGAAATGTATTCCAAAAGAACTTCACAAATAAATAAATTATGGAGGCCAAAATAATCCAATTTTAATATCCGGAATAAAATTGCGATTATAAAAACATACTTAGTAATTTTCGAAAGTAAGGTTTTTCTTGGACAATTAAATTCATGCAAACACATATTAACAAATAATAAAAATTGCACGAAATAAAACATCCATCAAAACAAAATTAAACACATTGGAACACTCAATTCCAATTGTCACGGTTTAATTTCTTCACGTCATGATGCGAAAAATCGTCCTTGTTGCTTTCCGACGTTCGTCTCGACGTGCTCCCACTCGAACAGCAACACTTTATCAAAAACAGCATCATTTGGGGTTTGAGACGACGTTTAAAATCACACGGAAAAAAACACGAACCGAAAAAATTCCACAGCCCGAGATACAGCGCGCGTCGGCCCACGAAGTGGACCCGCGCACTACCCGGCCCAAAAGGCGCTGGAAAACTGCCCGAAGCGCGCCGAAGTGCAGCCCCGAGGTGCACCCGAGGCGCTGCACGGAGGCGCGCCGAGGCGCCGCCCGGAGCTCCCCGAGGCGCTGCAGCTCGGGCCCGAGGCGCGCGCACGGCGTGCGCGCGGCGCCAGCCTCCGTCGCGCACGGTGTGCGCCGTGCACCCCCGTGCACCGTTTTTTCGCCGTTCGTCCTCGTTTTCTTCACCCCTTGCATGATTTTACCTCCATACACGCGCCACGCTTGTACGCGTCGTCTGAGTACGCCGTTTTTAATTCTTCGTTCTTCGCCACGATCCGGTTACAATTTATTTTTACAAAAAAAAAAAAAAACTAGATCTAGACTAGTCTATTACAATGATCGAATCAAAATAAAAACAACTAATCTACTCGTGGATTTTCTCACGAGAAAAACGAATTCGAACGAATCGAATTAAAAAACAATTAATTCACACGCATGAAATTAACAACATTAAAAACCATGACAATTGGATACCTGCAAAAAAGATCTAACAATTCTATTATCCAATTTCAATTTAATGTTCAACAATTTAAATTCCAATTTAAAATTCAGAGCCCGAAACCGTGGCTCTGATACCAGTTGTTGGGAAAATAGGGGTGCCCGGAATCTATTCGGGATGAATTTTAAATACAAATTTAAATACAATTATTACTAGCATGAATTAATCCTAATTAATTCAAATAATAATTCCAACAACTAATTATCATCATGCATGTTAAATTAATTTCACATATTTAACTAGGCGGAATTAAACAAGTAAATATGCGATTAACGTACCTCTTGTAGAATTGGCCTTTGAATATACGGGACAATTATAATCTCGCTTTATCACCCAAAGCCTTCTCAAGTATTTCCCTTTTCACCTCACTTGATCGCCGGTGGGAGACGCTTTCAAGCAATTTAATAAACTAAGGAAAAAGAAAAATATCTATGCTTCTTGATTTTTCCAACACATGGAATTATGTACTTGGGGATGAAATAATCATCCCCTATTTATAATTAGAGGTGGTCGAATTTTTAGTGGATTATGGGCTTGGAAAAAATCTTTTCTTAGACTCTAAGAAATCTTGAATATATCTCATATATTCTTTTCTCCAAAATAAAATATTCCACAAAAATCTCACCCTCCTAATTAATTAGTAATTTTCGAAAATTTTAAAGAAGAAATCCAAGATTTGGATCTTCTTGAATATATGAGATATTCTTGTATTCCTAGAATACATATCTTCCATAATATCTTTCCAAGAAAATCAACAAACTCTTATTTCTCCTAATCATCATATTTTCGAAAATAATAAAGAAAAATCAGCATAATTATTTTCTTTTTATTTTAATCACCTTATCATTATTGGGCTACTTAATGGGCTACTTGAGGGGCCTTAAGGAGAATTAAGATTGGACCTCCTAATGGACTTCTGAATTTCAATATTGAGCCCCAATATAATTCAATCCATTAATATTAATTATTACCACTAATAAATTAATATTGCACTATCCATCTTAATCCATATTACGATAATATGGGCTCCCGGTTATTATCTCCCGCGTTTAAGATTATCAAGTCCATTAATTAATTGAGCTTCTGAATAGCTCTAAATTAATTAATATATTTCACCTTGGAGTAAAGACAGCTCAACATTATTATTCGTACCGAAGAAACTAATTCTTCACTTGTAAGATTTGGTACAATAAAACTTCTGAGCCCACCAAGGGGACTAATCACACGAGCCGTACTCGCACGCGTTTCTCCGTATTAAATCTTAGCAACCGTCGTATGATTAATATTACTGCCCAAGACACAAAGTTCGAAGTCACAATGATTCTCACCCAACATGAATCAAAGCAGTAACCATTAAGCACACACGGTCCTATTTAAGTGACGGAGATTAAGAAATCAACAACCACTGAGGTCTAATTCTTCACCTTTCAGAACAGAAGAATTTATCCTCGCTGTAGGACCTCTTCAACACATACTAAATGTGCTAGTGCAATCTCTTAGTCAAGACAGACCAATCTAAGCCTTACACATCGACCTTTCACGGCGGATTATTCAATTCCACCTGGGTCGTGAAAATGTACGTTTAGTTACAAGTAAACTGTTAATGTTGTCTTCCGTGATCGGGTATCACCACATTAACTACAATGTAACATGTACTATATATTGAACGGTTTGCAATAGAAATTCAATCATAACTAAAGCAAATGCGATAAAAGAATTATTCTCATAAAACGAGTGTTTGATACACGAGTTATACAAAGTAAAAGCATACTTTCACGTATAACTCCAACAACTACGAGGTACTAGATATCTCATAATGGATGCACAGATACCTTAGAGGGTATTGGTATACCCATCCGGGAAACCTTTTGATGTAATTCCACTTTACGTGTTTATGGGTGTCTCGGTTAGTGGGAGCGATGTGATATTCCTTTAACTTGAGGTCAATACACACAATATGTATGGAGTGATGAACTTTGACCATGACCGATGTTGCACCCTTTCATGGGTAGATATGGCTTGGATTGGGTTCATCACGAAATGCATATGCGTGGTAGTTGAGCCAAGAATAGAATTCATTCCTCAATGTGATTTAGAGAGAATGCTCGTCTTCTCATCATAATTGGATCAAGTCATTGGCCGATGCATGTCAACTTGGACTTTGTGACCAAGTGTGACATGAGTGATCAATTAGTGATTATAGATAATATGATTAAGTTATTTGAAAAACACTTCATCATGTTCAAGACTTAATCGAGTATTTGCGAATGAAAGGACATTATCACAATAGTCCACGTTTAGTTACAGGTAGTTGCACATTTCCTTGCAACGTACCTCATATATTGAGAATTTCGGATTTATTTATCTATTGTTCAATTAAGACCGTTAGTTTAACTAATCGCTTGATATATGAGGGCATATGGGTCACACAAAAAGTAATTATTATTACCCCAAACCAAATTATTATTATTATTATTATTATTATTATTATTATTATTATTATTATTATTACTATTATTTATGATTTCCATTTTTAAAGTGAAAAGAGTTCATGAATATTTTCTAAATGAAATGCTTTGCAATTTAACCCTTACATATTAACGACGGACGGATAAATTGGAATCGACAGCACACCCAACAATGTAACAACGAAATGAACCTATATAGACTGACAAAATAAGCAAAATGCAATCCTAAAATAGAAAATTTGAGGCCTTTAACTTAATGGAAAATTCTCAAATAAAATTATACTTTTGTCGCCAAAAGTCGAACGAAAAATCCTAAAACCCCTGAATTTCGAAGCCAATGAATAAATACGAACCCAACACAAGACACAATCTATAAAATGAAGATAAATATCAGTTTCAATAAATGAAATAAAAACCTAAACTTTCAGATAACAAAACGAGCAAAAATGTTGAGTTTCGGAGCCCAAAATCTAGCCGAAAGACACCCGATTTCAACACCGAAAATTATCGTGTCCGAAAATACCAAGAGGACCAATTGGGATCCCTTGGGGCCCACAAGGATGTCCATATGCTGGAAAAGTCAGTCAAAACAGCCCATTTTCTTCCCTCCCTCTAATCAACACCATACCTTAATAAAAAATTCAACAAACACAAAACATACCCCCCTCCCTGCCAATTCCCTAAACCCTATACCCCTCTCTGCTACACCCTAAATGTCAGCCAAGGCACCCCATTTCCCTCTATAAATAGAGCTAAAAAACCCTCATTCTTGGCTGCTAGAGAAATTCAAAGCAACACAAGAAAACCCATTCCCTTTCTCCCTCAAATTTTCGTCTCCCATTTTTACAAGGGAGAAGAAGTTTTTCTTCTCCCATTTTCAACCATAGGAGGACTCCAATCTCAAGCTCCAAGCTTCCATGGGTGTTGGTGTGAAGGTTTGAAACCACCTCCAGGCAAAAATGAGCCATTATTCTCATTCTCTCTTTCAAATTCATGGAAACTTTCATCTTCATCTTATAACTTCATCTCTTGTTTTATTTTAACTTAAAACAAAGGATTACTTTGAAGGATACCTCATTCCCATCAAGAACTAAAAGATAGAAGAGCTAATAATGCCCTCTAGCTTAAGCAGACAAGTCTACAAAGGTTGTAAAACCCTTCAACTCAAAGCATAGCTAATATGAATGTTTTGCCTTGAGATGTTGTTGTTATTGTTGCTTGCTTAGAAATCATGAAACCTTAGGTCTCTCTTACTTTTGAATGTTCAAATACATGCTAAATGGAGTCTTGAATGATGTGTATTAAGGTGTTAAAATATTAGTGGCATGATAGTTGTGAAATAGGAAATACAAGTGTGTGATAAGATGAATAAATCATCATATGTTTTAGGTGATCGATATTCTCATTTATATAGAATTACAAAAGATATTTACAGTTAAGGGAATCCTAAATACAAGAAAATAAATCAAAGACTAATCTTCTAATTATGTACAAAGATATTATCAAATCTCTTGATTGACCATATCAATCAAATATCCACCATATCTCTATTACCCCCCGTCAAGCGAAGCGATGGATTTGGATCAACGCGAAGCTTGGATAGTAGGAGTTCAAACGTTGGACGGGGCAAACTCTTGGTAAATATATCCACTATTTGTAGTTCGGAAGGGACGAGCCAAGTATTAAGACATCCATTTGCAACGAGCTCTCATACAAAGTGATAATCGATGTCAATGTGCTTAGCTTGCTTGTGGGAAATAGGATTATGGCTCAGAAAAAGAGCACTTTTACTATGTCATAGTAATAGCGGTTGAGATGGAGGAAGTGCGTGAAGCTCCATAAGTAAATGGGAAAGCCAAACCATTTCTTGAGTTGTATTAGCAAGTGCACGGTATTCAGACTCACAATTGGATCGAGCAAATGTGGGTTGTTTCTTTGCACTCCAAGAAACGAGATTCCCACCGAGGAAAATAGAATATCCATATGTAGATCTGTGAGTTTCTTTGCATCGTGCCCAATCAGCATCAAAGTAGCCAAGGATCGAATAGTCCAAAGAAGGCGTGAATGTGAGTCCGAAGTGTATAGTTCCCTTAACATAAGGAAGGATCTTTTTTAAAGCCATAAAATGGTCACAAGTGGGGGCCTGAAGAAATTGGCTGACATGATTAACTGTGTAGGAGAGGCCTGGGCGAGTGATTGTAAGATATTGAAGTGCACCCACAAGAGACCTGTAAAGAGTAGGATCCTTAAATGGGTCACCACTGGAGACCAAAGAATCACCTGCTGCCAAGGGAGTGGAAATAGGTTTCGAGTCGAGAAGTTCGGCTCGAGTGAGAATATCGTGAGCATATATAGCTTGTCCAATGAACAAACCAGAATCGATATGAGTGATTTCGAGGTCGAGAAAGTAATTCAACTTTCCAAGGTCTTTGACAGCAAACTCAGTGTGAACACGAGCAATTAATCTGCATAAAGCATCCGAGTTACTACCTGTGATAATAATATTGTCAACATATAGTAACAGAAAAATTGTACAAGAAGTAAAATGAAGAAAAAACAGTGAAGTGTCGGTTCAAATACGAATTAAACCTAAGGAAATTAGAAAGGCATTAAATCTGTCAAACCAGGCACATCACGGCTGGAACCAGCTTTCATACCATCAATAAGGGAGGCTGAGCGACTAGATGTCGGTGGAACAACATACCTTGTTGACAGAAAAACTGGCCGTTGAGGGCGATCAAGCACGGTATGAGTAGGATGAGGCCGACCACCATAATTTCCGGTGCAGAAGGCAGGTGACGAAGGTGAATCAATGGCCTCCATATCTCTATCCCGTAATTCATGGTCACGTGCTTGACTAATTAAATCATGAAACACTGGCATCGGAGAGAGAACAAGACGAATTTCAGTGAACGCCTAGAATTGAGGACAAAGTCCACGGAGAAACCACCAACACTTGTCCGGGTCTAGCACAGCATCACCGATCGCAGCCAATTGGTGGCACAAAGTGATTGAAATCATCGGCTACAATTAAGAACGGATGAGTTACCGCACCGAAGAAACTGTAATTCATCCCAGAGCGGCTAGGCATGTGAGGGAAATGACAGATTAAAGGTAGCTTCAAGGGCAAGCCATATGTCACGTGCGGCGGAGCAGAGCCCAACGACCTCGCAGATGGCCTCTTCTGTGAGAGATGAGAGAAGGAGAGTGAGAGCTCTATCGTCACGTTTTGTCCATGTTTGAAATGCCGGATTGGGTATGTCGGCATTCGTTGCATCCTTTATTGTTTGACGGGGTGAAACAGATATGCCATCCACAAAAGAGTCGAGAGAATTGTACCTCTTCATGGGAATCACTTGACTTTTCCAAAGAAGATAATTAGAGGATGAAAGACGGATAGTCACTATGTTGAAGAGGGTGGTGATAGGAATGAAATCGGGATTGGCGGTGTTGGCGGCCATGGTAGAAGGAGAAAAGAAAGAACAAGAAAGAAAGAGAATAGGGTTTTCACGAGAAAGAAGGAGAATAGGGTTTTCAGTGTTAATATGTTGATACCATGGGATAAGATGAATAAATCATCGTATGTTTTAGGTGATCGATATTTTCATTTATATAGAATTACAATAGATATTTACAGTTAAGGGAATCCTAAATACAAAGAAATAAATTAAAGACTAATCTTCTAAATATATACAAAGATACTATCAAATCTCTTGATTGACCGTATCAATCAAATCTCCTCCATTATCTCTATTAAAGTGAAAGTATGCACACATATCACACATTGTGAACACTGATTTAAGCTTCTATATAAAAATTCGAACTTTAAATACTGTTTATTTTGGGAAAGTGTTTATATACCATGAAATTAGATCAAGTTAGCTTTCACTTGCCACTGGTTTGAGTCCATTTGGAATTATTTTTTATAAGTTGTGAATTTTTAAAGAATGTGTGATGAAACTACTAAATTTTTCACTTTCATTAGCAAAAATGTATCTTTCGGGTCAAGTTTGGATTTTATAATAAGTATGATAATATACTACATGAAGTTGGCTATCTCCATAAATTTCCCCATGATTTCTACATGAGTATAAATAGTTTTATCAAAATTATTTTGACACTGCACACACATTGAAAGCTGCTGTGAAATTCTAGAATATAATGTCACATTTTGAAAACGAACCTAGAAATCATATTTTGTTAAACCAAATGACATTGAAAAAAGTTATATGTGAAGTAAACTTCAAAAGGTACCTATTGTGTAAATTTCATGATGATTGTATATGTTTTAGTATTTATAAAAAATGGTTGAAGTTAGGGGACGAACATCCGAAGGGGCAAACTGCTCATCTTCGGATGTAATTTCCTCAAACCGTTTTCCTTATTTCTACTTAAGAATAGATTGTCTTCTTGTTTAAATTGATGAACATGATACGCATTAACCTAAGACACTCAAGTTTTATGTGAATACATGGGAATGATGTGTTGTTTAGTGTTAGTTTTAGAGTAAGGATGATATGTTTCTATGTGTATCCTTAAAGAGGAAAGAATAAAGAAGTCTATAAAACTCCAAAATACTTTAAGTATACTAAACATGCCTAGATTAGAATTTATGTTCTAAGTAAACATGTATTCTGTTGATGTTAGGTCAATGTTTTCTAGAGTGTTACAACATTTTCCGCAACATCAGAATTTGCCATTTCTTCTAACACTAACTCCGAATGTTGCAATGTTGTCTTTAATGTCTAAACATGCAGATTGAAGATGTGGAAGTTACCAGGTCAGGCGGTTGCAGTTTAGAGTGAGTTATTTGAAGCTACAACATGGGCGGTTATCAAGATCATGGAGGCTTAGTGTTGGACGGTTTTACATCATGGGAAACCATGATTTTTGTGTTCACATGCAAGGATCAAAATCTATAAATATGGTACGCATGAGACACTATCAAGTGAAGAAATTGATATACCTATTTACCTATAGAAAGTGTAGTTATTTAGATTCTCTCCTTTGTAATTCTAGAAGTGTTTTAGTTCGACCTTTGAATAGGTTATTTGGTTTACACTCTTAGAATTATAGAATTTTAATTATATACCTAGGGTATATGATCTTGAAGTAAAATCCTACAGTTGGTTTTTACTGTGTCTTTGTATCACTACTCGTTATAGTGAAGTTTCTCCATGAGGCATCATAGATTATTTAATAATCTATGATAAAGTTTTGATATCCCGTTTGCAAATTTTATTTTCTGTTTTTCAAAGTCTTCCGCTGTGTATGTTGTCGTTTATGTTTCAACATATTTGACAATATTCTGGAAAAATACTCACACACACCCTTCAATTGGCACCAGAGCCATAACTAGATATACTTAGTTAGATCATGTGTCTTTAAGTGTGTAAATTTTGTTTGCAATGGAATATCCACTTACCCCCGCTTTAAAACCTCCGATTCTAGATGGATTGAATTATGAAAATTGGAAACCAAAGATGCGAATGTACATTAAATCCCTTGATGAATGAGCATGGAAGAGAGTACTGTCTGGATGGACTCAACCCAGGACTCCAGCCGATGAGGATAACGAAGCACGAGTCAAATGTGAGATGGATTGGACCAATGATGAAGTAACCGTGGTCAGTTACAATTCGAAAGCTTTGAACGCTATTTTTACATCAGTTGATGTATCTGTGTTCAAACTGATTTTGAATTATATATCTGCAAAGGATGCTTGGGATCGTTTGCAAGAGCATTGTGAAGGATCTGAAAGTGTTCGTAGAACAAAACTACGAATGTTGGGCACCAAGTTCAAAAAACTCAAGATGAGAGAAGATGAAACTATCTCTGCCTATAATGAGAGACACTCTGAGATTGCCAATGAATCTCACTCTCTAGGTGATCCAATTTCGAATACCAGGCTAGTTCATAAAATTCTAAGAACAGTTCCAAAACGTTTTGATGCTAAAATATGTGCTATAGAAGAGGCTAAAGATACTGATACTATGAGTCAAAATAAATTGATAAGTATTCTGAAAACCTATGAAATGAACCTTGATCAAAAGAATGATTCATCTGATAGAAATGTATCTGTTTTCAAAGGTGAAACTGTTGGGACATTGTCAGTTTTGATTAAGATCCCAAAGCCCCTGAAAAGATGATTGCTTTAATCTGTCTTTGTCAGGCTAGTCTTGGTTAGGATTAGTACTTAGTCATTTTACACTTCACAGGTACTCAGTGAGAGGAGAACTCACTGGAGACAATCAAGACTCAGAGCCTGAAGACGAAGAGCACCATCTTGAACTTATGGCAGTCCTCTAAGCTGGCTGAGTAAGTGTCAGTGATGAAGAGTATGACCCTGAGGTCATTACTGTTAGGATAAAAATTGTTAGTTTTGATGAGTTAAAACAAACCAGAAGATGTAATAGGACCATCTGGACCTGTTAGCCAGATGATGATCTAGATTAGGACTTAGTCTAGGGGGAACTGCCAGACCAGAAGACTTCACCAGAAGAGTCACCAGAAGACCCCACCAGAGGACTTCACCAGAGGACTCCACCAGAAGACTTCACCAGATGAGATTTTACCAGAGGCAGAGGACCTTCCCCAGACCAGACGAGTCCGGACCAGACGAGTCTGATAGAACAAAAGATGCTCAGTTTGATTCCCTGACTCTACTGAGTATTCTGGTTCTTGACCAGATGAGGACCAGAAGACACCGAGGTTGCCTGGTGTCTGGTCCTGCCTTCTCTGGAGAGAATCAGAGTTAGGCAGAGGAAGCTATTGACCGTTGGTGATTCAAATCAAGTCAACATGATTAGGATTGGAAAGTATTTGAAGATAATCAATCCAAGGATCCCACCAACCCAATCAATCAATTAGGGAATTGATTGATTGAGGCTTCCTTATATAGAGGATCTGATTGGATTAGTCCTCCAACGGCTAGCCCTAATCCCCTCTATATATACAAGAGTGCAGTTCAAGAAAAAGCCCTAGAGACTCTACACGCGCATAAGTGATCCAAGCTTTTGATATTCATACCAAGCACTCTTACTGTTCATAATATTTATCTACTCTAAAGGAGTTACTCAAACCACAACCTGTTCATCTATTAGACAAGGTTGTTGGCTGGTTGATCTTTAGATTGAAGTCAAATCTAAAGAGGCTGTAAGAAGGAACAGGTACTTCCCAATTCCAGTAAGTAAGTTTGTGAGTTGGTTGGTAGTGAGACCCCTTGGTTATAAGGGAGAGTGGACGTAGGATATTCAATCCGAACCACTATACATCTTGTGTTATTTATTGCTTTACTTTACTTTTTGTTTGTTGATTATTGCCCTCTTGTAAAAGACTTTGAAAGACATTTAACTTATGCTTCCACAATTAATCTAACTAGTGGGACCAACAATTACTAACTCAGTCCTGAAGGGAACATGATGTCACTGAGTTAATGGGAAGACTTGGAGTAGAGCCAAGCAATGCAAAAGGAATTTCAGCGTCAGGACAAGACTGGTGGGCTCAAGACAAAATGAACTTAATAAGACAAGCCTGAAGCTCAGGAATAAGTTCTGACATTCTCGCCAACCTGATGACGTGGACCAATCCGAGAAGGACACGCACGTACGGAACCTGACATGAAGACTGAATTCAGACTGCATATTCAACGGGCAAGCATTCAATGTGCATTTAATGCAAATACCAAATCCATGCAAGGACGGCTGCTGCATGAAGATATGTCTGTTTGAAGCCACTCTACATAGATGACTCGAAGGCTATCTCTCCAACGGATAGTTTTTCAAATCACCTATAAATACAGAAGACCTTGATCCCATTCAAGGTTACGGGAAATTTCCAAGCCAGAAATTACTCAAACTCTCAAGCATTCAAAAGCATTCAACCACTAAGAGAAGCACTCGAAACCTTCTAAATTTCCCAAGTGTTTCTCAGCAATTGAGAGTTATTCTGTATTCCAAGAACTAATTAGAATTATCTTAAGCTTAGAGAGATTATCCAATCCTTAGCATAGCTTTGCCTTGTAAGGATAATCTCAACTTAGTTGGAATCCAAACTGAAACCAAAACTCTAAGTTAGGCTTGTTGGGAGTAAGTCAGTTAGAGTGTTAGTAAGTAGAGTTGTATAGATCAGTGAGGATAGCTGGTCTTGGTGCACCTTGGCACGTTAAAAACAAGAATCCCTTGAGTGGATTTTCTGTTAAGTCAGGCCGTGGACGTAGGAGCTTGAGTCTCTGAACCACGTTAAACTCCTTGTGTTCTTACTGCTTTGATTTGTGCATACTTGCTATATTACTTGTTCATTCATTGCATTCAAGTTTATCAGGTCTGAATCAATCAGGCTGATCTTCAAAAGAGCACTGCCCTACTAAACACTTTTCAGATTTGAGTAAAACAAGTTTTTCAGAAAGCAAACTAAACAAGACTTTAAACTTTCAGGGCTCAAACATTTCCGCACTGAACTTGAACTGATAGTTAGCCAACTGACCCGCACCAAGTGTAGTCAGTAGGTATATTATCAGCTCCTAGTTCTTTACCACTCCGAGTAAAGGGGACTCAGTCAGCTTTATGGTTGAAAAATTGGTATACGTGTATTCCCCCCCATACACGTATTCCTCAGTCTTGTACCGGGACCAACAGAAACTTCTTCAAAGAATGAAAAACCTTCATTTGTAACGGAAGTCGATTCTGATTCTGAATGCGTTGATTTATGTGATGAAAATTCTGAGGACATTGCCTTTATAACAAACCAGTTTAAGTCTTTTTTAAAGAACAGGGCTAATAGGTAAAAGGCAATATTCAACCAAAAGTAGAGATCAACAAAATATCAACAAATGTCTGAAAGGAGAAATAGGTTTAATCAAAACAGAATATCAGGTAGTAGTAGTAGCAAACCTAGGTATGATCCTGAGTATAGAAAGTCAGTAAGATGTGATACTTGCACTGGTTTTGGTCATTATGCAAATGAATGTGCCAACACCTTGCTAAGAAAAAAACTGGACTTTAATGCTACTTTGAGTGATGAATCAGAAGATGAAAATGATTCTGAAAAAAATGAAGGATGTGTTTTCTCTGCTGGATTTGTATATGATGATACTCTTGATGACCAGCTGGATGATTATTATTTAGAGGTTGACACAAATGTTCCATCATTAGTCAAAACATCTGATAATAAAAGTCCAGACGTGAGTTGTTTTACAAGTTCTTTTGTGGAGACAGGTACTTCTTCACTGGATAAAACAGGTTATATCTTATGTCAAAATAACATCAAGGAGATTAAATCACAATCACAGATTCTTAAGTCAACAACTTTAGAAAATGTTGATTTGAGAGATTCTCTAATCAAGCTCGAAGTAATCCTCACAAGGAAGGATATGAAGCTTGAGAAGCTGAAAGAAGAGCTTAGAGGTTCAACCTTGACCTTAAAAAAATGTACCAAAGGCACTGAAATTCTGGACAATGCCTTGGTACTTGGTAATTCTGGTAGAAAAGGTCTTGGATGTGTTGGTTCTTCTGAAAAATCTAAAGATAGTAATGAAACTGTTAAATTTGTAAAATCAGGAGCATATTCTATAATCAAGACACCTGACTCTGCAAATAAACTTTTTGAAAAATCAAGTGATTTTTTATGTCATTACTGCTATAAAAAGGGCCATATCAAACCTTACTACTGGAAATTGAAAAGATATTTGAATACTAATTCTGTGTCACCAAATTTGTCACCTCATTTTAAAGAACATCCTTCAAAAACTAATTGGGTCAGTAAGTCTAAAAATTGTAATGTTGTTTATACTTCATTAAAAGCTCATGCACCCGGTTTATGGTATTTTGATAGTGGCTGTTCTAGGCATATGACAGGTAATATTGATTATTTGACTGACTATAGATTAGATGCCGATGGTCATGTGATATTTGGAGGTGGTTCCCGTAGTGCAGTCATTGGTAAGGGTACATTGAATGTTCCAGGATTTTCTAAACTGACTAATGTGTTGTATGTTGATGGATTAATTACAAATCTAATTAGTATAAGTCAATTATGTGATGATGTCCTACATGTGGATTTTGATAAGGATTCATGCTATGTGAAAAATGAAAAAGGTGAATGCCTTATGGTTGGTCATAGATCTATGGATAATTGCTATGTAATCGATACCCAAAAAACTTGTAACAATGTGAAAACCGATGAGAGTTTTCTATGGAATCAAAAACTAAGGCATACACATTACCAAAATATTTTGAAATTGATTAAGACAGGAGTTGTAAATGGTCTTCCTAAGTTACAGCTGAACAGGTCAAAGGTGTGTGGTCCTTGCCAAAAAGGTAAGCAAGTCAGAATGTCACATAAAATATTGTCACATTGTTCTACACAAAAATATTTTGAACTTCTTCATATGGATCTTATGGGTCTAATGGAAACCGAGAGTATAGGTGGAAAATGCTATTCGTTTGTTTTGGTCGATGACTATTCTAGATACACTTGGATTGAATTTCTTAAGGAAAAATGTAAAACTTTTTCTGTGTTAAAAAATCTGTATAAGAAATTCAAAAATGTTTTCAATTCCAAGATCAAGAAGATTAGATCTGATCATGGTAGGGAATTTGAAAATAATGAGTTTACAAAGTTTTGTGAAGATAAAGGTATCTTGCAAGAATTTTCCTCACCAAAAACACCACAACAAAATGGTGTTGCAGAAAGAAAGAATAGGACTTTACAAGAAATGGCTAGGGTCATGCTAGTATAAAAATATCTTTCAAACAGATTTTGGGCTGAAGCTTTAAACACTGCATGTCATATTTCAAACAGAGTCTACTTGAGGCCAGGTACCACAAAAACTTCTTATGAAATTCTGAATAACAAAAAACCAAATGTTAAGTATTTCCATGTGTTTGGCTGTGTTTGTTATATTTTAAATGATAGAGAACAGCTGCACAAGTTAGATTCAAAAAGTGATAAAGGATTCTTTCTAGGTTATTCAAGAAATAGCAAAGCATATATAATATATAATTTGAGGACTGATACTGTGCAAGTGTCTGTTAATGTGGTATTTGATGATAATGCAAGTCTTGCAGGTCCAACTATCGAAGATGATGTCACTGGACTTATTGATGTACCAATGAATTCTTCAGATTCTGGTCAGAATAAGGATGTTGTTCCAAATATTCCAACAACTAGAACAACACCTGAAAAATTAGAATGTCCTGGGAATTCACTTGAGTACAACAAAGTTCCATCTTCCTGGATAATTAAGGATCATCCTGCAAAATAAATCATTGGAGAAAAATACTCTGGAGTTCAGACAAGAAGAACAATGGGTATTGTAAGCAATCTAGTAAGAACAATCTGTATGTCTTCCATCTGTAATAAGGTAAGTCATGAGTGTTATCATTCCCTAATTGAGTTTAAAAATGTGGTTGAAGCTATAAAAGATGAGAACTGGATTAATGCTATGCATGAGGAGTTAAATCAGTTTGAAAGGAATAATGTATGGACTTTAGTACCTAGGCCTAAACATACAAATGTCATAGGGACTAAATGGATTTTCAAGAACAAAACTAATGAATCTAGTAACATTGTTAGAAATAAAGCTAGATTAGTTGCTTAAGGATACACTCAGGTAGAAGGAATTGATTATGATGAAACTTTTTCTCCAGTTGCTAGAATTGAATCTAATAGATTGGTACTTGCTATTGCATGTTTTCTGGATATTAAGTTACATCAAATGGATGTTAAAGCTGCTTTTCTAAATAGAATTTTGATTGAAGAAGCTTATGTAGAGCAACCCAAAGTATTTGAAAATCTTGACTTTCCAAACCATGTGTACAAACTGAATAATGCTTTATATGGTCTTAAACAAGCTCCTAGAGCATGGTATGGTAGGTTAACAGATTTTCTGGTTAATTTTGGTTCCATTAGAGGTGAAGCTGATAGGACCTTATGATGGAACACACCGGTGAAGGCGGTCCGTCCCCAAGATCGTTGTTGGGATACCAAACGTGTATAACCAATTAAAAACCTAAACATGCATCTAAAGATTAATTTAGATTCGTTACCCTTGAAGACCGAGATGTTGATTCCACTAGAGATCGTCTAGTCTGTCTCCCAACCTCGTTCGAATACCGAGTGAACGACGAACTAGCGAACGTGGAAAAAAATGCCTCCCAATTTCGTCTCCTCAAACCCTAATCACTAATTTCGGCTGCTACAATATGAGTCTTAGGGTTTGGACGAAATTAAGGTCCTTTTATATATACTTCTTTTAGGTTTCATGGGCCAGACTAGGGATCTGTTAGAAGGTATAGGGTTTGGGCTCCTCACGGACCCAAATACTCTTATGTTCAGCCCAAAATATTTATTTGGTCCGTGAACATTAATTCATTCCACTAGAGAATTAATGTTGCACTCCCGTCCTATCCCAAACCGAATCAGGGCTTCTATTAGACTCTATAATCCCCCATGTTAAAGATATCGCATGTCCATTAATTATTAAATCTTCTGACTGCTTTAATTAATTAACATATATTATTCCTTGAGTAGTACCATACAACCTTGTTGTCGTACGGATTAAATCCACCTGCAGGGTTTAATACGACAATCCTTTATGAGTTTCCTCAAGGGGACGTCATCAACCTGGATCACCAGGACACGGTGCCCTAATGCCAATAAATAGACATCGTGCAAACGATGCCACTACCCAAAATACATAGTGCGTTGAATCAAACAAGACTCTCACCCATAGTAAATCAAAGTAGTGAACAAGCGCTCTACACATCTAGATATCACACTTAGGGTTAACAATTACAAGAGTCACCAAGACCTATAGTTCTTCATGACAGTCAGAATAGAAGAACATGTCTTAACTGTGGTCATTCAAAACGACATAGCGTACTAGTATAAACTAATGGCCAAAACAAGCCACCAACAAGTTCATACTACAACTTATACCAATAGTTATGTCCAGAACTATCTCAGTTGTGAATATTGTTTATATCTTATAAGGAACCGACAATTTGATCTTCTGTATGACTACAAACCCACCACATTATCTACAATATAAGATAAGAAGACATACAAGCAATTCATAAGAATGCAATAATGTGATAAACCATTTATTTCAGATGATAAGGAAATCGAATATATCCATAAAAGCCTAACATAAGTTTGCTTTACAGTATACACCAACACCTTATTCATCAAACAAACTGAGAATGACATTATGATTGCCCAAATCTATGTTGAGGATATTGTGTTTGGTTCTACAAGTGATAAAATGATTGAACTATTTGTAATAGAAATGATAACTACTTTTGAAATATCAATGGTTGGGGACTTAATTTTCTTTTTAGGTCTACAGATTAAACAAGATAAATATGGTATTTTCTTTTCACAAAGCAAGTATGCAAAAAATCTTGTTAAGAGGTTTGGACTTGAAACTGCAAAATTAATGAGAACTCATATGGGTTCAACATAAAAACTGTGTAAAGATGATGCTGGACAAAGTGTTGATCCAACATTATATAGGTCAATGATAGGCAGTTTACTTTATTTAACCTCCAGTAGACCAGACATTATGTTTAATGTATGGTTGTGTGTTAGATATCAAGCCAATCCTAAGGAATCTCACATGAATGCTGTAAAAAGGATTATCAAATATGTTGCAGGAACATGTGATCTAGGAATCTGGTATGGTAAGGACACTAATTGTACTTTGATTGACTATAGTGATGCAGATTGGGCAGGAGACAGTGATGATAGAAAGAGTACAAGTGGAGGATGTTTCAATATGGGAAACAATCTCATCTCATGTCACAGCAGGAAATAAAAATGTGTATCTCAATCTACTGCTGAATCTGAATATATTGCAGTAGGGAGTTGTTGTACTCAATTACTTTGGCTTAAGAAAATATTTGATGACTATGGTTTGAACAGTGTTATACTAACTACATATTGTGACAATACGAGTGCTATCAATATATCAAAGAATCATATACAACATTCTTTAACAAAACATATAAGTATTATACATCATTTTATTAGGGATCTTGTTGAAAAGGAAATAGTGAAATTAGAATATATCTCCACTGAAAAATAACTTGCAAATATATTCACTAAAGCTCTTGATTTTGAGAGGTTTTCTTCACTAAGAAAATCTCTTGGCTTATGCTCTCACTGAATAAATTAGTACTGTGTTGTGAAAAATATTTCGACATTGATTACAACATTAGAAAAACCTCAGTAAATTTTCTAAGTATTTGTTCTATTTTATTCTTGTTGATTCGTACTTATTGATGGTTGTTTGAATTTGAAAATGTGTTTATTTTTGTGGTCACATATCATTGCATATTAAAGTATTTGAAATATCACAAATAAGATACTTTAATCACTGAGTAACTATGGGACACGGAGCTCGCTACTACGATGTACTCTTTTCAAAAGGTGATTTAAAATGTATCAATTTGTTCATAAATCCACTGAGTAACTATGGGGCACGGAGCTTGCAACTACGATGTTCTCTTTTCAAAAGATGGATCAATATGAAATCTTGTGATAAAAAAAGGTTAATTGATAAAACAATCCAATGTTGATTGTGTTATTGAAATGTTAAGATATGTGTTCTAACAAAAATAACAATATTCTGAAAATTCGAATTATTTGTTAATTTGTTTGAATTAATTAGTTTTTGAATAGGATAAATATTAAGGGAATATATTGAGAATATTTTACAATATTTGTTTAAATTCAGTATTTAGCATAGAAATCGTGGGTAATATATTTAATTTCTTTTTCATATTCATATCACACATCTTCACAAACCACGTTCGAACAGTTAATGGGGGAGGTTCTCAAAAGCCACCACATAATGCATAACACAAAGTGGAGCATATGTGATGTAACACCCCGAACCAAAATTCCCTAAAGAAAGATTATATGATTTAATATTTTATGTATTTTATGAATAACGTATGTCTTCGAGTTCTAATTTTTCAGGAAATGGACGCGCTTTCTGAATCGGGGGCACTCCTAGCACTTTTAAGAATAAAAGTTTAAGGTTTGAATGATATTAAAACTATATAAGATTTTATTTTATTAAATTAGAGAAAAACACGAGGCCTTAAAATTAAAGGGCATTTTTCAAATGAAAGTTATGCGTGTTATAAAATATAGTAACAAACGAGTGTGATAATGATCTAATCATGTCTAATAATTTTACAATATCCAAAAATAGCCAAACGAAGCACTTATAATAAATATGAGAAAACTAATACGCATGAAATAATTAATTCGATGTATAAATACGATTGTTTAAAATAGTCAACATTTATGATATTTTTCGTATATTTAAAATACGACTCCTTCATGATTAAATAATACGGTTTACATGAAACATGCGTAGTAAATACGAGTGGTAATTAAAATATAGTATGAATAGTTAAAATATCTAAGAATTTCTTTTAAAATTTAATCCTAAACTAATTACCTTTTCATGGTCCATATATAACCACCTATCTTAACTTTTAACCTCCTTCTCTTACTTGGCTAAGATTCGGCCAACACCTCCCCTCCCCCCTATTAATAAGTTGTTTCCCTTTAACAAAATTCAGCAACAATCTTCTCCAAATAAAAAGTTCCAGCAGCTCTCTCTCCCTCTCTTCTCCTCACCATTGAAGCAAAAAAGACAAGCTTAATTTCTTCTCTTCTCTTCAAAGCTCAAGCTACTCCTTCTTCCATAAGGAGATAGCTAAGCTCCTATACATCTCACCATATTCAATCAGCTACAAGGCACCTTCAAAAACCTGCAAAAGATTTCGCCCAAGAATTTGATCTAAGAAGGAAACTACAAAGGTTACCCCTGCGTTCATCCCTATGTGTTTAATTGCTAAATTCTTTATTTCGGTTTTTTATGTTTCGTTAATCAGAAAATTATGAAATTAATTGTGACTGATTAACTGTAAGTAAATTAGAACTCATCCAAAATTCGTGGTTTTTTGACTTAAGACGAAGGAGATATGATCCTTGAAAGTCGATGCGTTTTTCCTATCAATTCTGTGAACAAATGATTTGTTAGTTTCTGATCTTATATTTATAATCATGTGAATCCTATAAAATTTTTACTGACGAACTATTGATAGTAAAAAACATCCTGTATAAATTTCATGGTCATCAGAGTTAAATCAAAAGAGAAATAAAATCCTAAAGTTGCCCTGCCCAGAATCGATTGAAACTGTAATACCCCTATTCACGGACCCAATTCCTATACTTATACTATACAGAAAATTATAAAATTTGGTATGCGTATTTTTATTAAAGTGTACTGTATCTTGTTAAAATTTGATAATTTTTAGAGTTGATCCCTAAGAGAAATAGATTTTTAAACTTGATGTGTCCAGAATGAACCCTTGTGATGTTTTGCCTTGTAAAACATGTTTACTTAATCCTTTTTCGAGAAGTAAGAATTGGATGTTGTAGAGCACTTGTAATAGAGTCACCATGACAAAATTTAAAATTTTTAGAACTCCCTAAATATGTTTTTCCTATTTTTGTTTAGACTTGACAGAAACATGAGTAATCTGTGATACTGCTTATTAAGATTCAAAAGTGATCAACTTAGCTACTTTGAGTCCGTTTATCCCCTACTTATAACGATGATAAAATCAAACTAAAAATATGATGTTAAACCTGGAATGGAGTAGTTTATGCCTGCAAAAATTGGTACCTATAGGACTTATATCTTAGGAGAAATGGATGTTCGAAAATGAGATAAAATGCAATAAACAACTGTCCTTGTTTCATAAAAACAAAAATATAACTTTTTACAGAATCTTTTAAGTTTGAAAAAGGTCATATTCATGTTTTATATGTATTTATGTGTTACCATGTCGAAATTCATAATTTTAAGAAGTGTCTAAATAATTATAAACAATTGCGACGTTTCTAGGCTTTATTTTACTATTTTTCGATAGGATTCATGTTTAGGTATATCTTCCTTAAAAAATCACAACATAATTTTACTGTATGCATGTTTAGATGATATTCTGGAAGTCCCCATGTTTTTATTAAAAGGTTTAAATATTTTTAGTGAAATTGTTAGAATATAGAAAAGTTAAAGGACTAAAATTGAAAGGTTTCGGAAAAACCTAATTCGAACATACCGTTTGAGTCTAAAAATAATATCATGTAGGCTGATACATATTTTTATGATCAATTATGTTAATTATCTTCATGCTTTAGTAATTATCTCAAAACATTCTTAAAGTTCAATTGTTTGATCGATCTTTTGCGAATAAATTATCCTAATGAATTATTGTGGATTAATTGAATATGTTATGTTGTCATTTTCATATTTAAATACAAATATTCTAATTATGTGTTTTGGTTGAGTACTTGTTGTATTTTCAAACGTGCTAAGACCTATAAAAGTATAAGTAATTTATCGTCAAATAATATTTACTCTCTAAAGAACCATTAAAAGAACAAAGTGTATTGGCCTCGTTAAACTTGTTAAACTTCATTATCAGCTGCCTATATTTATAAGTTATGAAAGAAATAAAAGTTTTTATAAAAGGATTTCGAACTAAAGGACAAACAAAAAACCTTAACCGAATTAACCAAACGAAAGAAACTTATGTGAATTATGTGTCTTACAAAAATTCCCTAAGAAAACTTATATGAATTAAATGATCACTAAGATTAAAGGAAATCGTGCTAGGTGAAGTGCGACCCAAATCAGAGCTCGGACGTGCCTACTTGTACTAAGTCGATAACTATTTCAAGAAGTTTGTAGCTTTTGTTTAAAAAGTTAAGAGGTGGGTGACACTATCTGTATTAGCCGATAATGTTATATGGATTGTTGGTATATTTTTGAAGGAAACTAATCAAATATATATCACGAACAAGTTACACTAATATAAGATTTATAAGAAGTCTCGTCCAATGGGACAATACTGCCTTAGCGTACTCCAAAGTGTACGACTAACGTTAGTTGTCTAGCACGAGCATAAAACCGTCCAAGGGGGCAATACTGCCTTAGCGTACTCCAAAGTGTACGACTAACGTAAGTTGTCTAGTACGGAATTGCAAGCAAGATGTTAAAAGATA
Organism: Ballota nigra; assembly: GCA_947034835.1. Classification (NCBI taxonomy): domain Eukaryota; kingdom Viridiplantae; phylum Streptophyta; class Magnoliopsida; order Lamiales; family Lamiaceae; genus Ballota; species Ballota nigra. Next base: position 75,806,738 of record OX344726.1, read on the forward strand.
CATAAACCAAACAATAATACTTAAACCGGGTTGGGATAATATATTTTCAACTATTTCAGGATCATGCCAATCTGTGTAAGAGCGTACAGGTTATCCACTGAGATTTTTATCTCACACCCCAACAGTTTAATATTTTTCAGGATATGATCGAGAGGGGTCGGAGCTGCAGCAGTGACACAGAGTTTCCATATATTTGATGCTATATATATAAATAATTAAATAATATTGTATTCTCTTTCTAAAGACGATTTTAATTATGATTCCGAGTAACAAACCTTTAAAGGTTACTCGATGAATATCTTGTACACAAATTTCCCCTTTGACTATGACTTTTAGAGTTAAATAAAAGACCTTGTTCACTCATGCTTAATTTATATATGATCTTCCGCTGCAAAGTATTTCATTTACACTTGTCTCTTAATTATTAAAAAGAGATTTTTAAGCTCAGTTTTCAGTTACTAAGTGGCGACTCGAGTTCGGAGTGTTAAAAGCCACAAGGGCCTTCATTCCGGAAATGGGGCGTTACATGTGATAACTTCCATATTTTCTTCTATATAAGATCTCTTAATCCAGTGTTGTTTCTAAGTTCTTATAAGCTTATATCGAGTTTTGTTTTACGGATTCCTGAAGGTATTGTTGATAGGGCACTCAAGTATCACTCATAATATTATTTAGTATTATCTTCCTCAGCCTATAAGGTGCTTATATGTGTAAGTTTTTAAATATTTTTATTCATTATTTTCTAATCAAAATTTCGGATTTATTGCAGGGTATAATGACATCTCAAGGAAACCTTCCATCTTCTCCTCATTCTCCCAAATTACCTACATCTCCTTCCACATCCAAAAACCCTCTCGACTTGCTAGCATTAATAACTTCAAAAACTGATTCTCAGAATGTTGCTGCTAATGTTGGCGCCTCTCCGCCAATATCTCCTTCGATTACTATCGGTTCATTCGAAATACCAATTCCACAAGAGGTCAATCATTTCTCTTCGATTCCAAACTCTACTGAAATCTCTTCTCCAGTAAAAGAAACAACTGATGTTCCTTCATCCTCTGTTCAACCCTCTACAGGCCAGGTGAACTTTCTTGACCCTAATCCTATAAACATAAACTTCAATTTAGGAACCCCCTTCGAACAAGTTGCTACTACTTATCAAGTTCTGAGACTTAAACAAAACATCCTAAAATCCTTCTTGGTGATAAAGAGGTAGACCTCTCTGAACTTGAGAAATTGTGTAATCCTCAACAAAGATCACTAGAAGCTGATGATCAAGGAACTGAAGCAGTACCTGCTATGGACATTCAACAAGAAACATCAAATGATACTGAAGGACTGGGAGAAAGGATCAGAAACGCCTGGAAGAAGAGAAAAGGAAGCCAACCAAAGAAAGAAGGAAAAGAAAGAGATCTTACAGGAATATGGGAAGGAATGTGGATTATGCTGAAACAAAAAGAAAGGGAAAGAAGGAGGATGCCTCAAAGCCTATCTTAATCAATGAGAGCTCAGAGAAAATAGCTACAGATCCTGATATAGCCGGAACTGAAGAAGTACAATCTGGTCCTACTCAAGTCCCAGATTCTGACTCCGAAATGAATGTGCCCCTTGCACAAGTAAGGAAGAGAAGCAAGACCAAAAAGAGAATTGATCCAAGCCATCTGTTGCTGAAAGTGAACCTGTTGTTGCTGAAAATGTGTCATCACCTATGGCAACATCCGAAGAATCTGAACCAAAACAAAAGGAAGATGAAGAAGAGAAGAGTTCTGACCCTGAATCTAGTGATCCCTCTCCAAGTGAGTCTGATTCCAGTGCTAAGGTACTATCTGATCACACTTCTAGTGAAGAAAAATATAATGATATGAAGAGTGATAAGGATAGAAAAATTCACAGTAGGATACTTGTGGGAGAAAAGGTTGTTAAAATGACTAATTTTAGAGAGCAAAATCTGAAGGAATATTTTAGGGAAAGATTACTGTTGCATTCTCTTGAATTTAATACACCATACATTGTGGAATGGGTTTATGAATTCTATACAATTTTGAGGGAAAGTTTGAGCAAAACAAATTCTAAGCACTATGGTACAGTCTGGTTTAGAGGAGTCAAGGTCAGGTTTACACCTAAATCAATCAATTTATTCTTGAGAACTAGGACTATGATTGAAGAACCTGTTGATGACAGGAATGAGGTTATTAAGGTCATAACTGGTGGGCAGATTATGATTTGGGAAAACAGGTTAAGTGGCTCTAAATTGACAAGTTTGTATTATGTTCTTCATAAACTGTGTGTTTACAACTAGTTGCCATCCCCAAACACAACGGGTTTAACTAAGGAACAAGCAATTTTAATGTATAAGATTGGACATCTGAAGAAGTTCAACCTTGGATAAAAAAAAATCAATAATGTTTTGTCATATACTGGTGACATTACTGGAAAAGGGTTGCTGCCATATCCCAGTCTTATATATAAAAATGCTTGAGAATAAGAAATTTGAGAGGAATCCAAGAGAAGAGACTATCAGTGGATTCACAGCTAGTTTTGGGATCTCCAGTGTGCTACTCACAGGACCAAGAGTCATTAATTTACCTTATCATGATCCAGCTGAAGAACATCAAGGACAGGAAACTCAAGAAACCGTTAATGTAGCTGAGAATGTTGGCAATACTTCTGCCAACATTCCTCATAATGCTACAATCACTTCAGTTTCTCTAACTCCAAATTATATTATTGAACAAATTGAGACCTTGCAGACAACCATTACAAATATGCAGTCACTCATTGAGGATATGAAGAACCAGAAGGCTTTCTGGGAAATGCTGCTTTCTACTCCAACAGGGGGAGTAGGATCTGATGTTGCTGCTGCTGATGATGGAGAACTAAATTCAGGGGGAGTTGAAGCTAATGCAAGTGGATCTAGTACCAGTGGTATAAGAATTGAAGAAATTCTTGCTGATGAAGATGTTGTTGCTCCAGTTATTGATCCTGTTGCTGAAAAAGATGATGAAGACCTAGAGATACTCTATGATGATCTAAGTGGTGAGAAGGAAAGAGCTTAGAGTCCAAGAAAGAATGAAGATATGGGGAGTTCGTGCAGACTATGTAGATGCAGCTGACTAGTGAAGATCATCCCAATCCTCTCTCTACTTCACATATTCGAACCTTGTGAATCAACAACTCTACTGATGTTATTTTGTTTAAATTGCAAACTTTATTTTAGTTTCTGTTGGTCTGTGTTGCTGTTTTTGTTTAGACTAGTTTGGTAATATTTAGTTTGTTTAGTTTTTGTGCAGTTTAGTCCAAAGCACTCAGTTTGTGCTTTGTGTTGTTTTATTTTAATTTCTGTTTTGTTACTTAATTTGGTTGAGCAATTAAATGTCCTCTCTTTGATGTTTAGTTGTGTTTTTACTTAAACACATTGTACTACATGTTGATAACATCAGGTGTGTTGTAGTAGAAAGGCCAAATTGGGGGAGATTGTTGATGTTAGGTCAATGTTGTCTAGTGTGTTACAACATTTTCCGCAACATCAGAATTTGCCCTTTCTTCTAAACTAACTCCGAATGTTACAATGTTGTCTTTAATGTCTAAACATGCAGATTGAAGACGTGGAAGTTACCAGGCCAGGCGGTTGCAGTTTAGAGTGAGTTATTTGAAGCTACAACATGGGCGGTTATCAAGATAACGGAGGCTTAGTGTTGGACGGTTTTACATCATGGGAAACTATGATTTTTGTGTTCACATGCAAGGATCGAAATTAATAAATACCGTACGCATGAGACACTATCAAGTGAAGAAATCGAGATACCTATTTACCTATAGAAAGCGTAGTTATTTCGGTTCTCTCCTTTGTAATTCTAGAAGTGTTTTAGTTCAACCTTTGAATAGGTTATTTGGTTTACACTCTTAGAATTATAGGCTTTTGATTATATACCTAGGGTATATTATCTTAATGTAAAATCCTACAGTTGGTTTTTACTGTGTCTTTGTATCACTACTCGTTATAGTGAAGTTTCGCCATGAGGCATCATAGATTATTTAATAATCTATGATAAAGTTTTGATATCCCGTTTGCAAATTTTATTTTCTGTTTTTCAAAGTCTTCCACTGTGTATGTTGTCGTTTATGTTTCAACACATTTGACAACATTCTAGAAAAACACTCACACTCACCCTTCATATTCCACTAAAAGCTTTTGGTAAACTCTACACGTGATAAAACACTAAGTAAAACACAAGTCCTTATCGTACCAATGTTATATAAACTTTGTGCTAGGTTATGTACATCCACGGTGGCGAGGTTACGGATGGGTGAAGGACAAGGAAAATATTGTTATAAAAAATGTTTAAGGTGGGTGGTTCTTATGCATTGCCTGGAATGTTATACGATTATTGGTGTGTGTGAATATTTTGACCTTCGGTTCACATGATTATTACATGATATATGGTATCTCAAACGATACATAATGGTCTGGCTTGTGTAGATAGATGCCATGGTGGAAAAGAGCTTTCGAGCTAAAATATCTCAAATGATATGTAATGGTTTGGCTTATGTAGCTAGGCGCCGTGGTGGACAAAGCCTCTGAACAATATGATGAATAGTAACTCAATGATACCTAATGGTCTGACTTGTGTAGCTAGGCGTCATGATGATGGAACATATGAAAGGAAAAATATTTTTAAAAAATATTATGATTTGCGTACTGCCTTTTCGTGTAATAGCATGCAGACCATCCACGCTGAGATTTCAAATCTCACACCCCTTATTTTAAACATGTCCAGGTCAGGATGATGGGGCATTCGTACCTGTGGAGGAGTGATACATGTTCTGTTGGTTTATATGTTAATTAAGTATGACTTATGATTTTGTGCTAATTAAGTATGAATCGATGATGTTGATGTTGACTTTTGTGTGCCGAGGTGACAAACATTTACATAGTCCCTCGATGGTAGTAATGTATGATGTTTAAACAGATTATCTATTTGTGCCAAATCTTTTAAAAAGATCATTGTGTGTCCTCTTTTCGAAAAAAAAAAACATAACCGTGCTTTTCATAACAAAAATCATGTCTTCCGCTGTCTATGAGACGTTATCATTAGTATTTTTAAACAAAAGAAAAAAAGTAGTTCATATTTTGGTTGATTAAGTATTAAATTGGATTTAATATTTAATTTATGGAGAATTAATAATATATTAATTTAGAATTAATTATTATTACTATTTAATTAAATAGGAATCCCAATATTAGGAATATTATTGTAGGGTTTTATATAGATAGGGAAATTAAATATATGAGATTTGATTTACAAGATTAGGGAATATATTATCTAATCTTGATAGCATAATTTTAAGTTGGACTTTCTCTATAAATATAAGACCGTAGGGATTCATTAATGGATGACTTTAATTACTTCATAATTTCTCCATAAAATCTCTAGTTAAATTTTCCTAGCAAATATGTTTCGAGATTCAACGCTGGCGAATTTGTGTGGATCTATGAACGTGAATTGCGTGGATACCGTAGTTGAGGATACTGTCTTCGAAGTACTATAAGGATTTATATTGTTTATTCATCCTTTATATTTTATGTTATACAACCATGCACTCGATTTGTTATTGGTGAATCTATAACTTCCGCTACGTCGAACATGGTGTTCGTCCCAATAAAACCCAACAATTCCCACATGTAACATTTTATAGAGCACTGAGGACCTTCCCAAAGCCATCTATAATTAATAACCTGATAATCATGATCACAACTTTTATGTTCCCAGACCCGTGAACCAATCCCTAGCTAATTTTCATAGCATAAAAGTTCATGGAATATACACGTAGGCGAGACGTTCAACAAATCAGGTAAAATATTTAACAGTGAATAACATTCTCTACTAACCACTACAGAGATAAATATTAAAATTGAAAACCCCACCTGAAAAATAATGTCGTGGATGAAATAGATGTGTTGGGGTATGTAGTTTTGATGATATTCCAAAATGACTTGTAATAGGAATTGTATAGTCAGGATTGTGTCTTGTAAAAGTTCATCATAGGTTAATATGTGTTCAATTTACAGGTACTCAATTGAGGGGGAAATCAGCTGGAGTTGGGAATCCTAAAAACCTGAAGACAATCATGGATGGTGTCCCACTAAGTGTAAATCTTATCTTTCTAAGCTGATCAATAGACTACTCATTGAAGAGCATGATCCTGAAGATCAGTGCTACAGTCAGGCTACTGAGGACTTTGGGAAGCCTGACAAGTAGCCTGAAATCAACTTCCCTGAAGATCTTCAAAGTCTCCTGAAAGACAAGTTCCCTAAAGAATGTCAAGTTCCTGAAGACAGTTATCCCGAAGATCTTCAAGTCAGTTGAATAGAAATAGAAACTATACCTTCATTATGAAGAGTGCATGAAAGATGAATGGATGCAAGTGTACCATATAGAGCCAAATCCTTAGGCATCTCCATCAAAGAACACTAGCCTGAGTTATTCATAGTCATATTAGAGTGTTCTAGTTTGTATATTCGAGCTCATCATATATATCCTAAGCTTAGAGAGATTTTCTCAACCTTAGCTTAAAGGCTAAAACCATGTAAGGGAAAATCTCACTTAGTTGGAAAGCAACACTGACTTAAAGGTAAAATACTAGCTATACTAGTAGTTACCCCACAAGAGTATGAGATCACTGTAGTATGGGCGAGTACAGGGACCAAGTAGTATCGAACCCAAGGGAAAGTGTGTATGCGAGTAAATCCCTGGAGATGTACGTCTCGTAGCTAATATGAATATATGTCCTTATTTTAAAAATTATAATATAATACTCTATATTCTACTACTTTTATGCTAATAATTAAATTAAACTGAATAACTTTGGTTTTAATGTAAATATGGGATGGTGATGCTTGGGATAGGAATTCCTACGTATACTAACGGAGTTGGTACAATAACTAACATAATCTTGATGTGCAAGCAATAATCCTAAGTGTACTAAACCTAGGCAGTCAACTTCCCTAATCTAGCACAAGATTGAAAGAATAAAAGCTCAAGAATTAATCCTAATACTTAGTTCTATCAACCTACTTCACAAATCCACTAATCATCTTATATGGATTGTGCTTAATTATTGAGACCCTAATTTAACTAAGGTGATGCGGTCGTCCTCCCTAGATAAATAAGTAGATGATAAACCCCTTCTAAAATCCTCTCCTTAAGCCTATTAGTTATTAAAGAGTGATGCGGTCGTCTTCTCTCTAACAATTTTCGCACTCAATTCCAAGATAATTCTAGGGTTTATTTTAAGAATTCAATTAATTAAGAGAATCACAACTAAACATCACAAATGATGTTAGGATAAAAATTGTTAGTTTTGATGAGTTAAAACAAACCAGAAGTTGTAATAGGACCATCTGGACCTGTTAGCCAGATGAGGTTTAGTTAGGACTTAGTCTAGGGAGAATTGCCAGACCAGAAGACCTCACCAGAAGAGTCACCAGAAGACCCCACCAGAGGACTTCACCAGAGGACTCCACCAGAGGACTTCAGCAGAAGAGATCTAGACCAGAGGCAGAGAACCTTCCCCAGACCAGATGAGTCCGGACCAGACGAGTCTGGTGGAACAAAAGATGCTCAGTTTGATCCCCTTATTCTACTGAGTATTCTGGTTGTTCACCAGATAAGGACCAGAAGACACCGAGGTTGCCTGGTGTCTGGTCCTGCCTTCTCTGGAGAGAATCAGAGTTAGGCAATTGGAAGTATTGATCCGTTGGTGATTATTCAAGTCAAAACAAGATTGGATTGAGAAGATATGAAGACAATCAATCAAGATCTCACCAACCCAATCAATCAATTAGGGAATTGATTGATTGAAGCTTCCATATATAGAGGATCTGATTGGATCAGCCTCCCAACGGCTATGTCCCTAATCCCCTCTATATATACTTGAGTGCAGATCTGGAAAAAGCTCTAGAATCATTCACGCGCATATAGCCATACTAAGCTTTTGATCACTACGCATTTCGCACTCACTTTTGTTCTTATTTACTCATCTACTCGTAAGGAGTTTATATACTCAACCTGTTCATCTTGTTAGATAAGGTTGGAGTAAGTTTATCTTTAGATCGACGTTAGATCTAAAGAGTCTGTAAGAAGGTGCTGGTACTTCGGAAATTCCAGTGAGTAAGTTTGTGAGTTGGTTGATAGTGAGACCCCTTGGTGTTAAGGGAGAGTGGACGTAGGATATTTATCCGAACCACTATATATCTTGTGTCATTTATCGCTTTATTTTAATTATTGTTTATTGCTTATTATTCTCTTATAAAAGATCTTGAAAGATATTTAAACATAAGCTTCCGCAATTAATCTATCAAGTGGGACCAACAAGTGGTATCAGAGCAGTGTGTCCACGACCACTGCTTTGAAAAGCTTTTGGTGGTCACCGGGCAGATCCATTGCTCTTTAGTGCTTTTATTCAAGTTCTTGTTATTTCCCTAAATTTTTTATCAAAATGTCTGCAAAATCTTCTTACAAGAGTCGTAAGCTTCCAGAATTCTCTTTTGAGGATTATAGCCACTGGAGCTTCATGATGAGTAATCATCTTGGAGCTATTCACCACCGCATGTTAGATGTGGTTGAAAGTGGCCCCATTAAATTTTACTGGACTCCTATTGATAGTGGCAGGTCTGAGTCCAGAGAAGAGACTAGTGAAACTGCCCAGAAAACTGCAGAGGATAGAGTTCCCAGGCAGAGAATTCTCAAAAAGAGAGACGAGCTTGATAATGATGAAAGAAAGCTCTACAATCTGGACCAGGTGGCGAGGACTGAGATTATCAACACTCTTACTAAAGAGGTAATTGAAAAGGTCAGGACGTGCACCACTGCAAAAGAGATGTGGGACAAGTTAGCTCTGCTCTGTGAAGGAACAGAGAAGATTAAAGATAACAAGCTCCAAGCTGTTCAACACTCTTTTGACACATTTAAGATGAAACCAGACGAGACCATTGACCAGCTGGACATGCGTCTCACGAATCTCTTAAACAAGGCTAGTGCCTTAGGTAAGACCTATTCTGAAAAAGAGATTAATAGTAAAATATTACGTTCACTAACAAGCAGGTGGAGAATTAAAGTCACTGTGATCAAGGACAACAAGGATCTCAATACTCTGGATCATCTTCTTCTGTTGTCTGATCTCAAAGCCTATGAGTATGATCTTCAAGAGGAGGATCAAACAGAAGAGGTTTCGTCTTCTGGTCAGAAAGGTGTTGCATTCTCTTCAACTCTCAAATCTGATGCCAAGCCAAAGGAGTCTACTGCAGATGACTTGAGCCTCAAGGAGCAGGTAGCACTTCTAACTAGAAAATTAGATAAAATGAGTTCTAAGTATGGCAGGTACAAAAGGCATTGGAAGGAATCTTCCAGAGACAGGAAGAGTTCTTTCAAGCCTGCAGAGAAGGAGAAGACATCTGGAGACAAAAGGGAAACCAGATTCAGAACTCCAGAGAGGAGGAGAGATGACAACCCTGGCAACTCTGGGAGATCAGATCATCAGAGGAGGGATGGTAGCTCTGGCAGACCTGACTACCAGAGGAGAGAGAGTAGCCCTGCCAGATCAGACTACAACCAGAGGAGGAGAGAGCCAAGTCCTAGTCCCAGAGGAGACAATGCCTGCTACACATGCAACAAGACTGGTCACTACAGTTATGATTGTCCTCAGCTTACTCCTAGGGAAAGAGAAGAGAAAAGAATCAAGAGAGATAGGAGATATGCAGATAAAAGAGCACTGCTGGCAGAAGCAGAGGAGGAGGATACTAGTTCCAGTTCTTCTTCTTCTGACTTTGGATCAGATGATGATGTGTGTCTCATGGCAGACATCACTGAGGTAAATGAAACTACTCTTGTTTTATCTAATTCCAAATGTACTGAATCCTCTAATTCATCTGGTAACTCCAGAGAGTCTGATATGCAACAAATGCTATCAGATCTCCAAAACTGTGTCCAACTCTGTCAAAAACTTGAGAAAGAGAATGGTAGGCTCAGAGCTGAAGTTCAATCTCTCTCTCATGAGCATAAATCCACCAGAGAACTCATGAAAGATCATTCCAAAGAAGTCTCTGAACTTCAGGATAAGATCACAGAAAGAGATACTCTGGTAGATCAACTCATGAAAGAAAGGAATTCTCAAGAGGATGAGATCACTGAACTCAGAGCCAAATACCAAACTCTTATCAAGGGAAAACAAGTTGTCCACAACATAGAGGAGATACCTATGCCCAGAGAAGCTCCTAAGATACCATCTGTTGTATCTATCATATCAGAGTCTTCTCAGCGCATTTGTGATAAGAGTGGTTTAGGATATTCTGGAATTACCACTAAAACTCACAAGTACCTTTATAACAAAGACAAGTCTGTAAGAGCTGGTAAATTGGTAGAAATCTGGAATGATAAAGACTTAACTGGTAATGGTTACAAGGTGGTTCACAATCCTGATTGGAAAAGGAATCACTCTGTTAATCACATAACAAATGGTCCAGAAGAGTTAACTATTCTGGAAGAGAAGATGCTAGAGAATAAGTGTCAAAAAGGGGAACCACTAAAGATTGATGGTTCTGTGAACAATGAGTCCCAAGGAGTAGGAATTACTCAAATTGGAGGACCCCAGAGAAATCCTCAAAGGGAACCTAAACAGATTAGGGGACCTCAAAGGAAACACTAAAAAAGGGGGAATACCAATCAGAGTAATAACTACCAGAGAAGGAACAATGTTCAACAGAACCAGGTACCCCAGAGACAATTTTCTCAGAAGAATCAATTCCAGAATAGGTATACTCAAAGGAACTATAATCACCAGAACAGGTCTAATTATCAGAACCAGAGGAGGTCTTCCAGACCCATCTCTAGAAAACCAACTGATCTGGGAAGTTATGACACCAGAGATGGTTCTTCTAGGATGTACCCTTATAACCAGACCTTTAAGACCATGTCTTTGAGGCAGGCCATTCCAAAGGCCAGATTCGAGAAAAGGTACACCAGACCAGTTTATAAGAAAGGTGTCCTTATCAGACCAGTAGCTCAATATGTCATAGTAAGAGGACATGTACTGGTAGATAGATTTGGAAGAAAGATAAGATCTCCTCATCCATCAAGAGATGATCTTTATCTATGGATTCCTACAAAACCTGCAACTAACCAATCAGGACCCAGCACTAGTAGGGGACCTAATTGATCTCTCTGCAGGTAGATAAGAGTCCATTGGAGAAAGGATTTTCAAGCAACCATGTCTGGTACATTGATAGTGGATGTTCCAAGCACATGACCTTCCAGAAGGATAATCTCCAAGATTTCAAGCCATTGAATGGACCAAGAGTGATGTTTGGTGACAACAACTATGGAGTCACCAGAGGAGTTGGAAAGTTGACCTTCAATGGAGTATCTGTAGATGAAGTCTACTACGTAGAAGGACTCAAGCATAATCTGCTTTCAGTATCCCAATTCTGTGACAAGGGATACTCGGTGAAGTTTTCTAGTGATTCATGCACTGTTTTCTCTTCTGATTATAATGATATCTTGCTAATAGGCTTGAGGAAGGGTAACATTTATCTTGCAGATTTTAGCAGTTGCCCAAGGAATGCTTGCCTGGTTGCTAAAGGATCTGCAGAGAACAGCTGGATTTGGCACAAGAGATTGTGTCATCTTAACTTCAAAACATTGAACAAGATTGCCAGAAAAGGTCTCATTCGAGGTCTTCCTAATGAAGTGTTTAAGAAGGATCAGGTTTGTGGTTCATGCCAGAAGGGTAAACAACCCAAGACTTCCTTTAAGGATGTCCAGAGCACAACCACAACCAGAGTACTTCAACTACTTCACATGGACCTGTTTGGACCTGTTTCTCCTCTTAGTTTCAGTGGTAGGAAGTACACCTTAGTGATAGTAGATGACTTTTCAAGATACACTTGGGTAGTGTTCTTGTTTAAGAAAAATGAAACTATGACTAAGCTGCCAGAGTTCTTCAAGCAGATTCAGAATGAGCAGAACCAGAGCATTGTCAGGATCAGAAGTGACAAAGGAACAGAGTTTTTGAATTCACATATTGCAGATTATTGCAAGGATCATGGGATTTTTCATGAGACATCAGCTGCCAGAACACCTCAACAAAATGGAGTTGCAGAAAGGAGAAATAGGACACTCAAAGAAGCTGCAAGAACACTTCTGGCAGAATACAACACTCCACAGAGATTTTGGGCAGAGGCCATCAATACAGCTTGCTACACTCAGAACAGGTGCCTGATTGCCCAGAGACATAATAAGACCCCATATGAGGTATGGAAAGGTAAAACCCCATCTGTTTCATATTTTCATGTTTTTGGATGTAAGTGTTTCATCCATGACAATGGGAAATCTAAATTAAGAACCTTTGATGCTAAAGTGGCTGATGGAATATTTTTGGGATATTCCAGCACCAGTAAAGCTTTTAGAGTTTTTAATAAGAATTCACTTTGTGTGGAGGAAACACCTCATGTTGTTTTTGATGAATCTACTTTTGAGTGCAAGGTGGATTCTAAGTCTTCAGATGAGACCCAGAATCAGACTACACCCAGAGTTATCAAGGTCAATCCACCTATTCTTGATTCAGATTCAGATTCAGATGATGACCCATCTCCTGGTTCTCTGAAGCAGCAGCCTTCACAAGGAGCAGAACCAGAAGAGGTTGGAACTCCTGTAGGGGGAAGCTCTTCTGCAGGTGGTGATAATCACCAAGGTACTGCAGAAGATGATCACCCAGGCAAGACCACGGGAAGGAGGACCCTGGTTGATCACCCCAATGACCTGATCTTAGGAGATCCAACTAAGGGTGTCCAGACTAGGAGAACTCTTAACTTAGCTGCCTTATTCAGTTGCTATGTGTCCTTGATTGAGCCCAAGAACATCAAGGAGGCACTGAAAGATTCAAATTGGATTGTGGCTATGCAGGAGGAATTGAATCAATTCACCAGACAGGATGTTTGGGAGCTGGTAGACAGACCAAGACATCAAAAGGTGATAGGAACTAAGTGGGTTTTCAAAAATAAGAAAGATGAGAATGATGTTATTACTAGGAACAAGGCAAGGCTAGTGGCCCAGGGCTATTCTCAGTCTGAAGGAATAGACTATGATGAGACATTTGCTCCTGTTGCCAGACTAGAAGCTATCAGATTGTTCTTAGCATATGCTGCTCACATGAAGTTCAAAGTATACCAGATGGATGTGAAATCTGCCTTTCTTAATGGGATTCTCATTGAGGAAGTGTATGTGGAACAACCTCCTGGTTTTTACCAAGGTGACAAGGTGTTTAAGCTTAAGAAAGCTCTTTATGGGCTGAAGCAGGCACCCAGAGCATGGTATGACACTCTTTCTCAATTTCTTCTGGACAATGGTTTTACTAAAGATAAGATTGATAGAACCTTGTTTAGGAAAGAAGAAGGAAAAGACATCCTTCTGGTCCAAATATATGTTGATGACATCATATTTGGATCCCCTAACAAGAAGCTGTGTGAGAAGTTTGGTGAGCTCATGCAGGGACAGTTTGAGATGTCCATGATGGGAGAAATGAATTACTTTTTGGGTTTGCAGGTTAAGCAATCAGAGAAGGGAATTTTTATTAATCAAGCTAAGTACACCAGAAACATGTTAGAGAAATTTGGAATAGGATCTAGCAAGGCAGCCAAGATCCCTATGATGACAAATTTCAACGTGGATCCAGATGAGTCTGGAGAGAGTGTGGACCAGACTCAGTACAGAGCACTTATTGGTTCTCTTTTGTATCTGACTGCAAGCAGACCAGATATTACTTTTGCTGTAGGAGTTTGTGCCAGATTTCAAGCTAATCCCAAGAAGAGTCACTTGGAAGCAGCTAAGAAAATATTGAAATATCTCAAGGGAACTGTGAATTTAGGATTATGGTATCCTGCAGATGACAACCTGGAATTAAGTGGTTATTCAGATTCAGACTATGGTGGGTGCAGAATAGATAGGAAATCTACAAGTGGAACATGCCAATTTTTAGGGAATAAATTGGTATCCTGGTTTTCCAAGAAGCAGACCTCAGTTGCTACATCAACAACAGAAGCAGAGTACATGGCTGCAGGGAGTTGTTGTTCTCAACTACTTTGGATTAGTCAACAGCTTAGGGACTACCAGATTAGAGCCAAGGATATTCCTATTTTCTGTGATAGTAATAGTGCCATTGCAATCACCCAGAATCCAGTTCTTCATACCAGATGTAAACATGTTGATATAAGGCATCATTTTATCAGAGATCATGTTGAGAAGGGAGACATAAGGATGGAAAAGATTGCAACAGAGAGGCAGAGAGCAGATATATTAACCAAGCCTTTGGCTGAGACCAGATTCAGAGAGTTAGCCTTTGAGTTAGGTTTGTTGGATCCAGAGACAGATTTGATTTAGGGGGAACATCAGAGAAGTATCCTTATTTTATTAAGTTTCTTCATAAATTTTCCTTATGCTAACATACCTGCAGATTAGATATATCAGAGAGGGTATACTTCCAGATGAGGTATACACCAGGTGACACTTATCCCAGATGAGGTGCTGAGTCAGAGATATGTCCAAAGTCTTTACTGACCAGGACCGGATGAGTTCCATCAGAGGAGAAGTATCACCAGACTAGTTGTGGTATCATCTGGTTACAATATCAGGTGACAGGTATGCATTTACTTATCTGGCCTCTGATCATTGGGATACACTTTTCAAATTAGTAAGTACACTCAAAACCCTTCAACTTCGGAGTGTATTTAAGACTAGGGTATAGGGCCTAGGCAATCATTTCGCTTTTTCTCTTGACTGCCACAAAACCTCTTTATGCCCAGTCCCAATGACTATGCCAACGCACCAGATTAAATCTGTATTTCGCCTTTCATCATGGCCATCGGATTTAATCACTGTGCAAAATGTCAATCAATGCTAAAATTGATTTTGTTTCCTAAATTGAATTTGAAACAACACGCGTTCACACTTCATTTAATTTTCAAGCCACGCGTATTACTCTATTTAAATCAATTTTGTTTTCAATATGTCCTTTCACGTTTCTATACTATTCAAACCCTAACCTCTCTCTGCAAAGCATTCTCTCTCTCTCTCTCTTTCACAGTTATGGCACCCAAGTGCAATTTCGATCCAGACTATGTCTGCAAGAAACTCAAGACAGAAATGGTGGTGGACTTCTATTCCACTAAGAATCCGGCCGCTTTGGAGATTTTGGAACTTCTCCGACGTTCTGGGCTGGAGGAGTTGATCTCAAAGGTTCCCAAGGATCTGCGTACCTTGGATGGATATGCTGCACAGTTTCTTATCCGGATGAAGATCCATGAAGACTATATTTCATCCAAGATTGATTCAGAGGATCTTGTTTTCTCTAAGGCAGACTTCTGTGGTCTTTTTGGTAACCTTTCTGCGGAAGGTGTGGATCCACTGAAGTACAGAGAAGGAGAGGCGTTGGAATCCTTCAAGATGTTTGCCAGAAATTCATGCCAGAATATTACTAAGGGTTTCTTGGACAAGCATCTTAGGCAGAAGTATAAGGTGTTATTTGACATTGTGGTAAAGATTCTCATGTGTGAGAGCCATAGCACAGATGCCATCTTCGTTGGCAGGCTCTGTGTTGAGGGCCATTCTGGATGGTGTTCAATGTAACTGGGCTGAGTTCTTCTGGGGGGTGCTGAGGAAGAACAAGGTGAAAATCCAGAAGGAAGAATGCCCCCAGTTGCCAGGAGAGCAACAATTTGTGTTCAATGCTAATGTATCATTGGGCACAAAACTCACCCTAATTCTGGATTCGATTCTTCCAGAGAAGAAATGGAGACAATCCTGGTGTAAGGGCTTTCATAAGTCCAAGATTATGTTCTCCAAGGATGGTTCCCTTCATGGCCATCCTGATTCTGATGGTGAGCAAGCCATCCCTGCTCCTCCCCTTCAAGCCATTCCCTCACCTGCTAAGGGGCAGAAGCAGCAGCAGCAGCAGAAGACCCAGAAGAAAGCTGCTGGAGCAACTGGTTCTTCAACTGTTGCTTTCTCTGGTTCCTCTGAGGAGGACCAGATCCCTCTTCTTGATGTACTGAAGAAGAAGAGTGAGGTTGCCAAGAAGGCAGGAGCTTCAAAGAGGAAGAGGCCAGAGGAGGCCAAGAAGAAATCTGCCAAGATGCCAAGGACTGGCAGAGGAGCTCCCAAGAAAACCCTTCTGGTGGATGAGCCATCAGAAGAGGAAGAGGAAGAAGATGTAGTGCCTCTTGTGAGGAAATCCAAGGCCAAGAGAGCCCTTCTTCAAGATTCAGACTCTGGATCTGATCTTGGAGAGGCCTTGGAGAAGGCTATTGAGGGTGCTTCCCAGATGATGGAGGATGCTCCAGAGCTTGTTGTGCCTGCTGGTGTTGACCCAGCAGAGGTAAACCCTTCCCTTCCATCTTCTTCCCCCATAAATCTTGTTTCCCCTTCTACCTCTCCCCCAGATAACATTCCCCAAACCCCATCTGCCTCTGGTAACCCCATTCTTCCACCAGAGCAGACCATCCCAGATACCCCTGTCTATACTCCCTCTACCATTCCTACACAAACACCCTCTCCCCCAAATTCCCAAACACATATCCCCACTAACTCCTCTCCCCCACCTTCTGTACCAGAGGTTCCCTCAACCTCCTCTGGTGCAGAAGTCCCCCCTTCCAACACTTCCACCCCCAAATCCCCCCTACACATTCTGTACCAGATATTCCTTCCTCTTCTGGTGCAGAGCAACCAATCCCTACCACCTCTACTTCACAGAATCCAAACCCTCCCCAAACCCATACAGACCAGGACCCAACCATTTCTATGGCTCTGGGATTCGTTGGCCCTCCCCGCTCTCCAACCTGTTTAACCAGCGATGATAGTGAAGATGAGGAAGCTTCACTTGAGCCTGTTGACTTAGCCCCTTCCTCCTCTGCCTCTGGGCCCAAACCCTTCACTTTCTCATCTGCAGAAATGGGACCCATTAGGCAGAGTATGAGTGTAAGTGCTCAGCTCTGGCTAAGAGAGCATTTTCCAGTTCTTCTGGAGCACTTACCACTTCTGGCAGAGCTTACTGATGCCAAGGTCTGGAGCAAGGCCAGACTTGAAGATGTGGAGGACCTGATGCTATTGCTTGAAGAAATGGGTGCCTCCAACTTCACTGCTTGGGAGATTGAGTTGAAGCAGAAGATGAACATTCAGAACCCAACAGAGCTGGAGACTCCTGGTGCAGCTAAAGTCTTGATTCGCACCCTGCTCATCCAGAGAGGAGTAATGCTCACTCCAGAGGGCCCCACTTACAAGTTTGGTCCTCACTTTGTCTTCCCTCCAGAGCTTTATTCAGACGAGGAGGACTTTGAGATGTCTCCTGCTGTGCTCCAGATGATGAAGGCTTTCTTCAACGAGCAGATCATGCAGATAGGGCGCTTTTCCAAAGCCATTCAACATATGGCCCCTGCTATGATAGAGCATCAGATTAAGCATGAGAGGAAAATCTTCCTGAAGCAGATCAAATCCACTCTGGCAGAGGTTAAAGCTTCTTTCAAGGCTAATGGCTTGTTTGTCAAGCTAGATGTCATACATAGCCAGAAGCAGCTCCAGGAGCACGTGCTGGAGCAGATGAGGCCAGTTTCTGTACTCAAAGTGGAGATGGCTAGCTAGATGATTCAAACTGCTAAGTTGAAAGACTCCCTCCAGGAGATGTTGGAGAAGCAAGAGAGACTTGTTGCAGAGTCTAAGGCTTACCTGGAGGAGGCCAAGCGGCTTCGTGATCTTCACTCTTCCTCCAACACTGCCTTGCCTGATCTCATAAGGCAGGTAGTGGAGCCCCTCCTTGATGAAGTTAAAAAGGGGAAGAGAAGGCCAGAACTGATCTGGCTAAGACCACAAATGAGACTCTGTTGAGCCATGGAGCTCGTCTGGACCTGTTGGAGAACACATTGGCCCAGGCTGAGTTGCAGAAGAAGAAGAAAGAAGAGTTGAAGTCTCTTACTATGGCTAAACAACTTGCTGCAGAAGAAGAGTCATCTGAAGCTGAGCAGGATCCTTCTACCATTCCTGGTCCTGCTAAGAGGAAGATTAGAAAAGTTAAGAAGAGTTTCCTTGAATCTGTTGTCGAAGAAGCAGAGAAGAGATACAAGGAAGAGACTCCAGAGGAGAGGCAAGCCAGAATCAGGAAGAACATAGATGAAGAGCAGAGGCTCAGATATGTTAAGAGGCAAAACAAGAAGGCCAGAGAAGCTGGTATTCCTTCTGGTGCAGGTGGCTCAGGTCAGAAGAGGAAAGCTCCTGTGGAAGTTATGAACATCTTGCCACTCAGGACAGAAGGGTCTTTTGACTCTACTGTGCCATATCCTCTGATTGAGAGATGGAGAGAAGCCAAGACCCTCTGGTTCATTCAGCATTATATCCAGAGGCCAGCACCAGAAGATGATGAGCTGATCAACAGAACCTTCCATTCTTGGATGCAAGCCTATGATGCAGACTTGTACAAGCAGCTGATGGATTCAACCATTGAGTTCAACCTGGAGGTGACTGCTCCAGAATTTACTTATCTTAACACTCCCATGATTGGGAACCAGGTGGATTGGGCAGAACTGAAGAAGCTTTACAAGACCAAGGTGTTGGTGAATTTCACCCCAACATCTTCTGCAGAATTGAAGGCCGTCCAGGATAGGTTCCTTGACTGGTTTCTTGTCCCTAAAGAGAACAGAAGATATGCCTAGAGTAGGACTATGAACTTCAATGTAATCTGTAATTTTTTGTCCTCTGATTATTAATGGAAAAATACATATCTTCTTTGTTCTAAAGACAACTCCTTGTTGTCTTATTATTTGCCTGATGAGTTCTATTCTAAGGACTCATCCCTTTATTGTTTTCTTGCTTAAGTTTACTTTTGATCAGTTCTGGTAGTGTTTTAACTCCATCAAAAAGGGGGAAATTGTTAGGATAAAAATTGTTAGTTTTGATGAGTTAAAACAAACCAGAAGTTGTAATAGGACCATCTGGACCTGTTAGCCAGATGAGGTTTAGTTAGGACTTAGTCTAGGGGGAATTGCCAGACCAGAAGACCTCACCAGAAGAGTCACCAGAAGACCCCACCAGAGGACTTCACCAGAGGACTCCACCAGAGGACTTCAGCAGAAGAGATCTAGACCAGAGGCAGAGAACCTTCCCCAGACCAGACGAGTCCGGACCAGACGAGTCTGGTGGAACAAAAGATGCTCAGTTTGATCCCCTTATTCTACTGAGTATTCTGGTTGTTCACCAGATAAGGACCAGAAGACACCGAGGTTGCCTGGTGTCTGGTCCTGCCTTCTCTGGAGAGAATCAGAGTTAGGCAATTGGAAGTATTGATCCGTTGGTGATTATTCAAGTCAAAACAAGATTGGATTGAGAAGATATGAAGACAATCAATCAAGATCTCACCAACCCAATCAATCAATTAGGGAATTGATTGATTGAAGCTTCCATATATAGAGGATCTGATTGGATCAGCCTCCCAACGGCTATGTCCCTAATCCCCTCTATATATACTTGAGTGCAGATCTGGAAAAAGCTCTAGAATCATTCACGCGCATATAGCCATACTAAGCTTTTGATCACTACGCATTTCGCACTCACTTTTGTTCTTATTTACTCATCTACTCGTAAGGAGTTTATATACTCAACCTATTCATCTTGTTAGATAAGGTTGGAGTAAGTTTATCTTTAGATCGACGTTAGATCGGAAATTCCAGTGAGTAAGTTTGTGAGTTGGTTGATAGTGAGACCCCTTGGTGTTAAGGGAGAGTGGACGTAGGATATTTATCCGAACCACTATATATCTTGTGTCATTTATCGCTTTATTTTAATTATTGTTTATTGCTTATTACTCTCTTATAAAAGATCTTGAAAGACATTTAAACATAAGCTTCCGCAATTAATCTATCAAGTGGGACCAACAAATGACCCTAATTATGTACCAACGTCCTACTTCTACGAGTTCATCCTATCCTAAGCATGCAAGGGTTCTAGCCTAACATGGTGGTTTGAATAATAAAAGCAATCACAAGAACAATAGTCATAAACATACTTGAATTAACTAAAGAAATCAAAACCATAAACTCAAGAACAAATTCAAGTCTCAAAATTAATCTCAATAAATCTGGAAAAGCTAGGTTTAGAAGTCTCAAATATCAAGAAATCAAGAATAAAAACTAATTGGTACAAAAGATTGAATTAAACTACGAATTTGTAAGCTAAAACCTCGATTACAAGATGTAAAACTCTTCAATCTTCCCTCCCAAGCTCTCTTCTACCAAAACTATCTAATAATATCAAGTGGTCTCTCAAAATATGTTTGGAAGGGGCATTTATAGGCTTTGGGACGAATTGGGCCGAAAATCCCTGTAAACGCTCGAGCTACCACTGGTTGAGCGCTAGGCGCTCGACCTCTTCATGGTCGTGCGCTCCAAACTTACAGAACTTATAGGGTACTCGACCTCGAGGTGGTTGAGCGCTAAGCGCTCGACCACTCTCCCTCGTGCGCTTCTTTCTTCTAGAAATCAAACAGGGCTCGACCTCAATAACTCGAGCGCCTAGGTGCTCGACCTAGGCTGCTCGAGCTCTTCCCTCTTGAGCCAACTAGCACTTTTCTTCGCCCGAACTAACACTTTTCGTATTTCTTTCATATCTTCTCATCTGGGAGTCCGTTTGAGTCGATTCAAAGTCCTACGAACTCCATTTTTCATCCTCTATCCATCTAAGAGCATCAAAGAGGTAAATTTATTAGTTTATGGAATTGATACTCAAATGACTCTAAATACTCATCAAATACACTAAAAATATGGGCAAATTGGGCTACAAATCATAACAATTTCACGCCTAATCAACCCCCCCAAACTTACCATATTCCTTATCCTCAAGCAATGAAATAATAAGTCATGTGAAATTGTTAAGAATGACTCAAAGCACCAAATTATGCAAGCAATAATGTTCAAGCTTCAAAGATCGATCACCCATACACAAACTAATCCCCTTCATCCTACTCATGGACAATCAATAAGAACCACCCAAGTCAAATATGGATGTGCTCACAGCGATGTGTTTCACTCCCTCACAAGTGTTTAGCAATGATAAGGGACTCACTCAATCAATCAATCACACAAATCAGTAGCCATAGGCTTGTAAGTACTCTCAACTTCGACCATAAATTAGAATTCATACCGAATCAAAAAAAACTTTTTCAAGGTTGTAATGTAAGGCTCTTTGGACAGGTGGGGTAACTATATAGAATAACTGACTCAAGTGAATGGAGAAGAGAAAATTAAACTTGGGCATTTTCAATACACGGAACCGACTTCCTCAAACATCTTCATGAAATGTACTTTCAATTTCAACTACTCTCAACACCTCAATTCTTTTTTCTAAATCTTTTCACTTTTCCATCATTTCACTTTTTTTTTCTCTTCACACTATACATATGATGGTCCCGTTTTTGAAAGGCAAAATGGGAATTCAGGAGCAATTTTTTTTTAAAACTTTTTGCTCAGAGAGTTCAGCAAGAGTGAAGAGTTCTCAAGTCACTGCATTGCTAAGAGGCTGAGCTACCCAGTCAGTGGGAAGACTAGAAGGCTCATGCTCTTAGCAACACAGTGACTCGAGAGGTTACACTTCAAGTAACTGCTCTGCTCAGAGGCTGAGCTACCAAGTCAGTGAGAAGGCTTGGAGACTCATGCTCTGAGCAAGGCAGTGACTCGAGATACTGAACTCTCGAGTGCGTTGCCTGAACTGGTCAGCGAGAGGATTCTCCCTGACCTGAATATTTAACCAAAGTTTCCTTTTTAACAATGCTCTCAGTGAGTAGATTTTCACAACACTTTAGTAAATACTTTTAAGGATAAGTACGCTAAGTTTAACGTGGTTCAGAGACTCAAGCTCCTACGTCCACTGCCTGATTTAACAGGAAATCCACTAACTGGAATTCTTGTTTTTAACGTGCCAAGGTGCACTTACAACTGGACTCACGCCACTCCCTTGGCTGCCACTCCTTACAAACTCACTGACAACTTACTCCCAACAAACCTAACTAGAGGGTTTTGGTTTCAGTTTGGTTTCTCCAACTATGTGAGGTTTTCCCTTACAATGTATTAGCCTCAAGCTAAGATTGGGAAAACCTCTCTAAGCTAAGAGTTACAAGCTTGACACTCAATGAATATATGTGAAAACCTAATAATCTGTGTCGTGGGTGTGAAACACTTCCTTATGACTCCCTAACACCTAACACACCCTCACAACTTGTAGGTGTTTGTTTTCTTTCTACACACACACCTAAATCCGAAGCTATGAGCTTGTATTTATAGTGTGGATTCAAATGTAACCATTGGATGAAATTACATTTGACTCCATACAATTAATGGTTTCAACCACTTTTCTTGGAATGCGGCCTTGTCAGTGTCAGAGTTGCTGCCTCGTGCTGATTGGTCCATGTGGACTGCATCCAACGGATCTTTGACTCAGTGGGTTGACCAAGACCCACTGACTTTAGGTAGCTTCCTCCTTCACTGAATCGATGATCTTCAGTGGACTGAACGTCTTCAGTGTGGTTGTCCATCAGAGACAGTTTGAAGATCTCTCCAAGAAGTTTGTCATAAGGCTGAATGACAAACTTCCCTGACCACAGTAGCCTGACTCCTTCAGGGCCTACTTGGTGCAGCACTGATCCTCTTGATCATGCTCTTCATTGAGTGGTCCACCTGACTTAGCTTAGAACAGCCAAGTTTACACTCAGTGGGACATCCTTCAGGCTTCTCTTCAGGTTCAGGTCACTAGCATGGCTTCAGTCAGTCTTCTGGGTGTCATCTTGATATCCTCAGGTTGTGTTGCTGAGTTCCCCCTTGCTGAGTTCCCCCTCAACTGAGTGTTCCCTAAAGAGAGTTTCTCAGCTGATAACCTATTTTACTGAGAAGTAACCTAGCCAGACCTGAAACAAAAGATGCAGTCCTGACTGCTTTCAAACCTATTACATGTTGTTTTGGAAAATCATCAAAACTAAAATATATCCCAACAATTTCTCCCTTTTGATGATTCCAAAACTTCTAACCAAATGATTTTCTATTACAAGAATAATGTCAGAACACAAGTAATAGTTTGAAATATGCTGGAATTCCCATAGTTTAAAACATTTAAGATCTATTTGGTAGACCATTTTTCTTAACAAAACTGGATCAGTGGTAATGTGAACAACCCGCTCTGATACCAATTGATGATCCTGTTTTTGAAAGGCAAAATGGGAATTCAGGAGCAATTTTTTTTTTAAAACTTTTTGCTCAGGGAGTTCAGCAAGAGTGAAGAGTTCTCAAGTCACTGCATTGCTAAGAGGCTGAGCTACCCAGTCAGTGGGAAGACTGGAAGGCTCATGCTCTTAGCAACACAGTGACTCGAGAGGTTACACTTCAAGTAACTGCTCTGCTCAGAGGCTGAGCTACCAAGTCAGTGAGAAGGCTTGGAGACTCATGCTCAGAGCAAGGCAGTGACTCGAGATACTGAACTTTCGAGTGCGTTGCCTGAACTGGTCAGTGAGAGGATTCTCCCTGACCTGAATATTTAACCAAAGTTTCATTTTTAACAATGCTCTCAGTGAGCAGATTTTCACAACACTTTAGTAAATACTTTTAAGGATAAGTACGCTAAGTTTAAAGTGGTTCAGAGACTCAAGCTCCTACGTCCACTGCCTGATTTAACAGGAAATCCACTAACTGGAATTCTTGTTTTTAACGTGCCAAGGTGCACTTACAACTGGACTCACGCCACTCCCTTGCTGCCACTCCTTACAAACTCACTGACAACTTACTCCCAACAAACCTAACTAGAGGGTTTTGGTTTTGGTTTGGTTTCTCCAACTATGTGAGGTTTTCCCTTACAATGTATTAGCCTCAAGCTAAGATTGGGAAAACATCTCTAAGATAAGAGTTACAAGCTTGACACTCAATGAATATAAGTGAAAACCTAATGATCAGTGTCGTGGGTGTGAAACACTTCCTTATGACTCCCTAACACCTAACACACCCTCAAAGCTTGTAGGTGTTTGTTTTCTTTCTACACACACACCTAAATCCGAAGCTATGAGCTTGTATTTATAGTGTGGATTCAAATGTAACCGTTGGATGAAATTACATTTGAATCCATACAATTAATGGTTTTAACCACTTTTCTTGGAATACGGCCTTGTCAGTGTCAGAGTTGCTGTCTCGTGCTGATTGGTCCACGTGGACTGCATCCAATAGATCTTTGACTCATTGGGTCGATCAAGACCCACTGACTTTAGGTAGCTTCCTCCTTCACTGACTTGATGATCTTCAGTGGACTGAAAGTCTTCAGTGTGGTTGTCCATCAGAGAGTGTTTGAAGATCTCTCCAAGAAGTTTGTCATAAGGCTGAATGACAGACTTCCCTGACCACAGTAGCCTGACTCCTTCAGGGCCTACTTGGTGCAGCATTGATCCTCTTGATCATGCTCTTCACTGAGTGGTCCACCTGACTTAGCTTAGAACAACCAAGTTTACACTCAGTGGGACATCCTTCAGGCTTCTCTTCAGGTTCAGGTCACTAGCATGGCTTCAGTCAGTTCTTCTGGGTGTCATCTTGATATCCTAAGGCTGTGTTGCTGAGTTCCCCCTTGCTGAGTTCCCCCTCAACTGAGTGTTCCCTCAAGAGAGTTTCTCAGCTGACAACCTATTTTACTGAGAAATAACCTAGCCTGACCTGAAACAAAAGATACAGTCCTGACTGCTTTCAAACCTATTACATGTTGTTTTGGAAAATCATCAAAACTAAAATATATCCCAACAATTTCTCCCTTTTTGATGTTTCCAAAAGTTCTATCCAAATGATTTTCTATTACAAGAATAATGTCAGAACACAAGTAATAGTTTGAAATATGGAGGAATCCCCATGGTTTAAAACATTTAAGATCTGTTCGGTAGACCATTTTTCTTAACAAAACTGGATCAATGGTCATGTGAACAACCCGCTCTGATACCAATTGATGGTCCCGTTTTTGAAAGGCAAATTGGGAATTCAGGAGCAAATTTTTTTTAAACTTTTGCTCAGGGAGTTCAGCAAGAGTGAAAAGTTCTCAAGTCACTGGATTGCTAAGAGGCTGAGCTACCTAGTCAGTGGGAAGACTGGAAGGCTAATGCTCTTACCAACACAGTGACTCGAGAGGTTACACTTCAAGTCACTACTCTGCTCAGAGGCTGAGCTACCAAGTCAGTGAGAAGGCTTGGAGACTCATGCTCTGAACAAGGCAGTGACTCAAGATACTGAACTCTCGAGTGCGTTGCCTGAACTGGTCAGTGAGAGGATTCTCCCTGACCTGAATATTTAACCAAAGTTTCCTTTTTAACAATGCTCTCAGTGAGCAGATTTTCACAACACTTTAGCAAATACTTTTAAGGATAAGTACACTCAGTTTAACGTGGTTCAGAGACTCAAGCTCCTACGTCCACGGCCTGATTTAACAGGAAATCCACTAACTTGGATTCTTGTTTTTAACGTGCCAAGGTGCACTTACAACTGGACTCATGCCACTCCCTTGGCTGCCACTCCTTACAAACTCACTGACAACTTACTCCCAACAAACCAAACTAGAGGGTTTTGGTTTCGGTTTGGTTATTCCAACTATGTGAGGTTTTCCCTTACAACGTATTAGCCTCAAGCTAAGATTGGGAAAACCTTTCTAAGCTAAGAGTTACAAGCTTGACACTCAATGAATATAAGTAAAAACCTAATGATCAGTGTTGTGGGTGTGAAACACTTCCTTATGACTCCCTAACACCTAACACACCCTCAAAGCTTGTAGGTGTTTGTTTTCTTTCTACACACACACCTAAATCCGAAGCTATGAGCTTGTATTTATAGTGTGGATTCAAATGTAACCGTTGGATGAAATTACATTTGAATCCATACAATTAATAGTTTTAACCACTTTTCTTGGAATGCGGCCTTGTCAGTGTCAGAGCTGCTGCCTCGTGCTGATTGGTCCACGTGGACTGCATCCAATAGATCTTTGACTCATTGGGTTGATCAAGACCCACTGACTTTAGGTAGCTTCCTCCTTCACTGACTTGATGATCTTCAGTGGACTGAACGTCTTCAGTGTGGTTGTCCATCAGAGACTGTTTGAAGATCTCTCCAAGAAGTTTGTTATAAGGCTGAATGACAGACTTCCCTGACCACAGTAGCCTGACTCCTTCAGGGCCTACTTGGTGCAGCACTGATCCTCTTGATCATGCTCTTCACTGAGTGGTCCACCTGACTTAGCTTAGAACAACCAAGTTTACACTCAGTGGGACATCCTTCAGGCTTCTCTTCAGGTTCAGGTCACTAGCATGGCTTCAGTCAGTTCTTCTGGGTGTCATCTTGATATCCTCAGGCTGTGTTGCTGAGTTCCCCCTTGCTGAGTTCCCCCTCAACTGAGTGTTCCCTCAAGAGAGTTTCTTAGCTAACAACATATTTTACTGTGAAATAACCTAGCCTGATCTGAAACAAAAGATACAGTCCTGACTACTTTCAAACCTATTACATGTTGTTTTGGAAAATCACAAAACTAAAATATATCCCAACAACATATGAGCTTATATTTTCTTTTGCTCATTCTCAAATTTTTGTTCTTCCCTACAACTCAAAACATCATTACTCCTTTTTCTCATATTCACTCAAGCATTAATATTTCACCTTCTCAATTCAACTTGATCCCTTTCTTATTCACAACTTTTCCTATTCTCCACTCAAATTAGGACAAAAAGAGTTTAAGAATGTGGTTAAGTTCAAATGTGCTAGGAAATAAATAGGCTAAGGCTCAAACGGGCTAACAAGGGATAAATGTCATTGGTAGACTTATTTGGCTAAGTGACTTATCAATTCAAAGATGGCCTAAAATCACTTTCGGCATTTCAAACTAGACACAATCAAGAAGAGAGAGTACCCACAAGTTCTAGCACCTCTAAGGTGAAGATCCACTCATAAAAAATGAGATCAATCTAATGAATTTTTATCTCGTAAAGGCTCAAATCTCACGGCTTTCACATCCATACTAGTCCTAGTGAATTCTCACTTTTTACCACACAAGTATTCAAAAGGAAAATTCATAAGTATGCGAGTTCCCTCTCAAATCAACTCTAGTTACTATACTCACACAATCTAAACTCTAACTCAACTCCACATATCACTAACTCATAACTCACACTCAAAGATATCAATCAATAGGCAAAAGAAAGTCAATAAGCATGAAATAAATAGTCAAGAGCACCAATTTAAGTTCGAGATAACGACAGATCAACTGCACAATATATAACTAAACTCAACTCAACGAGAGGGCGTGCGCCTGTGCAATGTAAATCAAACCTCTCAAGTGCACCGGTGCATATGTATACCATAAAACATATAAACACTCCACCCTCCAAACTTCGACCTTGTGAAGCGGTCTAAGTTTGGGTTTGTGGGTTACCTCATACGCCTAATCCTTGTTGCACTTGGCAATGTAACACACTCCCTTGCTCGAGTTCCTCCCTTAAATAATTACATAATACCTTTACACCCTCGAGACAAGCCTACAAGCAACTCACTCAAAAATGAGGTTAGAACATACGACTCAAAACAACACCCTAATAACTAAAAACACTCAAAAGAAAATAAAAGTGGGTTGCCTCCCACTCAGCGATATTTTTAAGGTCCTAATGTCGAACCGAGCTCAAAAGAGCTTATGGGACATGATACTCAAAATTACCTCTCTTATTCTCACAAGAGAAGTAGTAGAATTTCTTTTCTCGATTCCCATTCATAGTAAACTCCTTCTTCACCTCCGGTGGAGGCGTCACCTTATTCTTAGCTTTCCAAGGAGGTGTCTTATCAAGCAATTTCCTGAATTTTGTCTTCTTCACATCAACTCCTCCTTTTTCCTCTAATTTTGCCACGTCTACACTTTTAAACTCTTCATCCTTCAACTCCTCTTTGCCTTTATCCCTATCAAAACAATCACGATCATAACACTCATAGGTTAAATCATCAAGTTTAGGATTATCATAATCATGAATATAAGATGAATAAGGATTAAGAGGTGTGTCCTCAACACAAGGGTCAATGGCATCAATAGAATGACAACTCTCATCTTCCTTCGGGTGTTTCATGGCCTCATATAAGGAAATCTTCACCTCTTGATCATCTATCTTTACTGTGATCTTCCCATTCGCCACATCTAACACCATTCCCGCCGTAGCTAAGAACGGTCTTCCCAAAATTAAAGGCACATGCTCATCTTCCTCCATCTCTAAGACCACAAAATTAGCTGGGAACACGTGATCACCCACCTTCATGAGGACATCTTCTACAACACCTTGAGGTCTTATGATAAACCTATCAGCGAGTTGGAGAGTCATCATGGTCGATTGAAGATCTCCACCATCCAACTTTTTAAATAGTGATAATGGCATTAGATTGATGCTCACTCCAAGATCACACAACGCTCCCTTCTTGACTCCATTATCGATATCACATAAGATTGTGAAGCTACCGGGATCCTTCAGCTTTGGGGGAAGTGCTTTGTGCACCATTGCACTCACCTCGTGATTCAACTGCACGAGCTCGGGCCCATCTACTCTCCTCTTCTTAGCTATCAAGTCCTTCAGGAACTTAGCATAATTTGGCACTTGCTCCAAAGCATCATAAAAAGGTATGTTAATGTGGAGCTTCTTGAAGACCTCAAGAAACTTGGCAAATTTCTCATCCAACTTTTCTTCGTGAACCGCTGTGGATATGGCACCGAAATCACAAATTTTGGCACCCCCCATTCATCTCGCTCGGTTTCCTTCACGTTCTATCTCGTTTCCTTTGCCTTTTTCCACTTCGGGACTCGCTCTCTCTCTCTTCAATCCCTTCTTCCTCATTTTCTTTGCCTTTTTTAGTGTCTTCCAACTCAACATCTTCCACTGTCTTCTCATTACCCTATTTCTTCTCCTCATCCTCTTTCTCGATCTCTTGATAGACCTCCTCCACATCAGCAGGTAGTAGGGGACTGTCATAATTGGTTCCACTTCTTACTTGGATAGTCTTATATTGCTCTTTCGGGTTCCCTTCCGGTATAGACGGATACTTACCCATCTCTCTTCCAAGTGATTTTGTGATCTGGCTAATCTGAAACTCTATAGAAGTGAACTGCATATTGTTCTCTTGTTGAATTCTATTCAACTCCATATCCCTCTTCTGAAGATCTTGATATCGCTGATCATTCTTCTTACTCATCTCTTTCACATCATACTCCAAAGAGGATAGCCTCTTACTACCTTCCTCCACCTTCTGAAGAATGGCACGTAACATCTCATCAGTAGTAGCACCGCCTTCTCCTCCGGGAAGTTTTGAGCCAAGGTCGACATTTGGAGGTACAGTTATCCCCGCTCTCTGATTATTGTAGGACAAGTTATCATTCTTCCTCCATTGATTCTGGTTAGCCTGCAGGCCCCCTTGATACCCCTGAGTATTCCTCCATTGATTCTGAGGAGGCTGTAGACTCGACAGTACGAACGGTTGACCATAAGCAGGTCGCCCCTGATAATTTCCACCTTGATAGCCATTTTGATTATAATTAGGCCCTCCTGTTGGGATATGTTTTAGTTTTGATGATTTTCCAAAACAACATGTAATAGATTTGAAAGCAGTTAGGATAGTATCTTTTGTTTCAGGTCAGGCTAGGTTAGCTCCTAGAGAATAGGCTGTCAGTTGAGAAGGACTCAGTTAAGGGAACACTCAGTTGAGGGGGAACTCAGCGAGGGGGAACTCAGCCACACAGCCTGAGGATATCAAGATGACACCAAGGAGAACTGACTGAAGCCATGCTTGCAACCTGAACCAGAAGAGAAGCCTGAAGGATGTCCCACTGAGTGTAAACCAGGCTGATCTAAGCTAAGTCAGGTGGACCACTCAGTGAATAGCATGATCAGGAGGATCAGTGCTGCACCAAGTAGGCCCTGAAGGAGTCAGGCTACTGTGGTCAGGGAAGTTTGTCATTCAGCCTTATGACAAACTTCTTGGAAATGATCTTCAAACAGTCTCTGAAGGACAACTACACTGAAGACGTTCAGTCCATTGAAGATCATCAGTCAGTGAAGGAGGAAGCTACCTAAAGTCAGTAGGTCTTGGTCAACCCACTGAGTCAAAGATCCGTGAATTTAGGCCACGTGGACCAATCAGCACGAGGCAGCAACTCTGACACTGACAAAGGCCGCATTCCAAGAAAAGTGGTTGAAACCATTAAATGTTGGATTCAAATGTATCTTCTCTCCAACGGATACATTTGAATCCCCATTATAAATACAAGCTCATAGCTTCGTTGTAAAGCGTGTTGTATTATGTGAAAGAAGAAAATAAACACCTACAAGCTGTGAGGGTGTGTTAGTTGTTAGGGAGTCATAAGGAAGTGTTACACACCCACGACACTGACCTTTAGGGTTATCACTTATATTCATTGAGTGTCAAGCTTGTAACTCTTAGCTTAGAGAGGTTTTCCTATTCTTAGCTTTAAGGCTAACACATTGTAAAGGAAAACCTCACCTAGTTGGAGAAAACCAAACCAAACTAAACCCTTTCAGAAGATTGTTAGGTTTGTAGTGAGGTGAGGAGAGGCAGCCCAGGGAGTGGCGTGAGTCCAGTTGTAAGTGCACCTTGGCACGTTAAAAACAAGAATCCTGAGATAGTGGATTTCCTGTTAAATCAGGCCGTGGATGTAAGAGCTTGAGTCTCTGAACCACGTTAAACCAAGTGTTAAATCATTACGTACTTGCTAAAGGTTTTGTTATTTCCACTCACTGAGTGTAGTTCGAAAGAAAGAAGTTAGCCAAGTATTTAAGTCAGGGAGAATCTATCTCACTGACAAGCTTAAGCAAACACTCGAGAGTTCAGTCTCTCGAGTCACTGCCTTGTTACGAGACTGAGTCTTCAAGTCACCACACTGACTTGACTACTCTGACTCGTAGCAACGCAGTGACTTGAGGCCGTTCGCACTGAACTCTGCACGCACTCGAGAGCTCAGTCTCTCGAGTCACTGCCTTGTTCAGAGCCTGAGCTTTCAAGTCTCATCACTGACTTGATAGCTCTGACTCTGAGCAACGCAGTGACTTAAGTATTCCGTCACTGAGCTCATTCATGTTGCGTAATATGGTTTTAAAAAAAAAATTGCTCCTGAATTCCCATTTTGGTATTCGAAAAATGGGACCATCACCTCCCATATAGTTAGCCACCTCATGCTAGCATGCTGGTTGATCCACTTTCTCACTCATCGCATTATTCTGACCACTCAAACCTTGCCCAACCTCCAGATTACTAATCTTCTCCATCATCGCCATCAATAGCTTTCTCGTTCCCTCATTTTCTTCCATTTGATAGACCTTCTGATAATCTGGATCTTCTTTCCACTGCCCCGCATTCTTCACTATGTTTTCAACTATCTCCCTGCACTGAGCTGCACTACGGTTCAAGGACGCTCCATTAGCACAGGCATCGAGATGGTGTTGATCCTTCTCGCTAGCCCCGCAGTAGAAATAGGCCATAGTATCTCCATCATTGTAACCGTGCCTGACTCAATAAGCATGTTGGAGAATTGCTCCCAAGCTTGACTCAAACCCTCGTTCGTTCTTTGCTTGAATGAGGAGACCTCCATCCTTGCCTTCATCGTTCTAGATGGAGGGTAAAAATGCTCAAGAAATAGATGCTCGAGCTCAACCCATGTATTCATACCCCCTCGTGGGAGTGTGTTATCATACCACTCCTTAGCTATTCCAGTTAGAGAGAACTGGAACAATCTGAGCCTCTTTGCATCTTCCGACATCCCATTGTAATTAAATGTTGAGGCTACATCAGGAAGTTCCTCAAGTAGGTATGGGGGTTGTGCTTTCCTACCTCTCCCTTGAATTGATTCTCAACAAGCATCTTCAAGATCCCAGGAGATATAGAGAAGTTATTCGCCTCCACTGGTGGCATAGCGACTCTATCATAATATTGTTGAGGCTGAGCCTCAAATCTTTCTCGAATTTCCACACCAGGAGGATCAGCGTTCTGAGGAACGTGCTGAGGGTAGATAGGTGGTGGAGGTATATGTGGGAACTATAGTTTGTTATAGTTTGGTTGTGGGGGGTAGTATGGTGGATATGAATTTGGTGGGTATGGGTAAGGGTAAGGGTAATGTGGGTTATTGTGTTGGTAGAAAGGGTTCTTAATTGGGTTGTTTTGGTTTTGTGGATTTTGGTTGAGGACTTGATTCTGGTTTGGCGAGGGGTTATTGTTAAGAGGGGAATTTTGGTTTCAGATCTGGATGTTCTGGTTTTCATTTCCCCCTGGGGTTACTTGCTTCTCACCGTTCAATCCTTTCACTCCCTCGACCCGTTCTCCAGTATGAGTAAGCCCCTCTCCATCTAAATCTAATCCTCTGCCCATGTTCATATTCTGGCCCTCATCTCCAGCAGTATTCATCCTTCTCTGAAAAGTGCGATTACTTTTAGCTATAGTCTCATGATCTTGCTTTGTTCTGTCTTTGCTCGTTTCTCCCTTTGAGCGTGTTTTCATATACCTGAGTACTCAGAAAGAAAGATCAAATTCAACTGGCTAATAAATAATAAAACAAAAAATAAAAACACTCACTACTAGCTACTAAACTATCTCCAAGTCCTACTCAATGAGCATACATCGCCTTCCCCGATAATGATGTCATTGACTTGAATGCAAAATACTAGCTATACTAGTAGTTACCTTACAAGAGTATGGGATCACTGTAGTATGGGTAAGTATAGAGACCAAGTAGTATCGAACCCAAGGGAAAGTGTGTATGCGAGTAAATCCCTGGAGATGTACGTCTCGTAGCTAATATGAATATATGTCCTTATTTTAAAAATTATAATATAATACTCTATATTCTACTACTTTTATGCTAATAATTAAATTAAACTGAATAACTTTGGTTTTAATGTAAATATAGGATGGTGATGCTCGGGATAGGAATTTCTACGTATACTAACGGAGTTGGTACAATAACTAACATAATCGTGATTTGCAAGCAATAATCCAAAGTGTACTAAAACTAGGCAATCAACTTCCCTAATCTAGCACAACATTGAAAGAATAAAAGCTCAAGAATTAATCATAAAACTTAGTTCTATCAACCTACTTTACAAATCCACTAACCATGTTATATGGACTGTGCTTAATTATTGAGACCCTAATTTAACTAAGGTGATGCGGTCGTCCTCCCTAGATAAACCGGTAGATGATAAACCCCTTCTAAAATCCTCTCCTTAAGCCTCTTGGTTATTAAAGAGTGATGCGGTCATCTTCTCTCTGACAATTTTCGTACTCAATTCCAAGATAATTCTAGGGTTTATTTTAAGAATTCAATTAATTAAGAGAATCACAACTAAACATCAAGAATTACCCTAATTATGTACCAACGTCCTACTTCTACGAGTTCATCCTATCCTAAGCATGCAAGGGTTCTAGCCTAACGTGGTGGTTTGAATAATAAAAGCAATCACAAGAACAATACTCATAAACATACTTGAATTAACTAAAGAAATCAAAACCATAAACACAAGAACAAATTCAAGTCTCAAAAGTAATCTCAATAAATCTGGAAAAGTTAGGTTTAGAAGTCTCAAATATCAAGAAATGAAGAACAAAAACTAATCGGTTCAAAATAATGAGTTAAACTATGAATTCGTAATCTAAAACCTCGATTACAAGATGTAAAACTCTTCAATCTTCCATCCCAAGCTCTCTCCTTCAAAAACTATCTAATAATATCAAGTGGTCTCTCAAAATATGTTTGGAAGGGGTATTTATAGGCTTTGGGACTAATTGGGCCAAAAATCCCCGTAAACGCTCGAGCTACCAAGTGCTCGACCTCTTCATGGTCGTGCGCTCCAAACTTGCAGAACTTATAAGGCACTCGACCTTGAGGTGGTCGAGCGCTCGACCTCTCTCCCTCGTGTGCTTCTTTTTTCCAGAAATCAAACAGGGCTCGACCTCAATAGCTCGAGCGCCTAGGTGCTTGACATAGGCTGCTTGAGCTCTTCCCTCTTGAGCCAACTAGCACTTTTCTTCGCCCAAACTAACACTTTTCGTATTTCTTTCATATCTTCTTATCCGGTAGTCCGTTTGAGTCGATTCAAAGTCCTACGAACTCCATTTTTCGCTCTCTATCTATCTGTGAGCATCAAAGAGGCAAATTCATTAGTTTATGGAATTGATATACTCAAATGACTATAAATACTCATCAAATACACTCAAAACATGGGCAAATTGGGCTAAAAATCATAACAATTGCATGCCTTATCAAACACCAAACCCAAACCCTTTCCTGAGTGTTAGTGGTGAATTTAGAATGTTGAAAGGCCTTCCCTAAGTGGGATGTAAGTCCAGCTATGGAGGCAACCCCGCTGAGGGGTGTAAGACAATTTGAAGGCAATTCCTCAGGATGAACATAAGTCCAATAGAAGGGTCAGGATTTCCTAAGAAATGAGGTCTGATTAGTGCACATTGGCACGTTAAAAACAAGCCGATTTCATATGAAGAAATTCTCCTATTCAATCATGTCAATGGATGTAGGAGCTTTAGTCTTTGAACCATTTTACATCATTGTGTTCCTAATTTCTTTACTGTTTTTCTTAATACTTGCTATAACTGTCATGCATATCTTTTGAAAGAAAATATCACCAGTATTTGAGTCAGGATGCAAGATTCAATCAATCATCCGGATCATATGCACAAGCACTGTCTGGTCACTTGTTTTCAAGCAATACACATTATTGTTAAAAAAATTAATATCGCAAATACAAATTTATGTTTTCATGGACCAACAAGTTACAATAAACTTAAAGTCTACTCCTCGTGGCTACCATCACCTAGAATTGAATTGAATCTTTTTATAAAAATCTCCTCAAATTTGTTCACTATAATTTGTATAATCTAACTCATCATGAATAATAATCTAATCAGATTTTAAACTAATTACCTTTTCTCATTACCACCTATAATATTATCGAGAAGATTAAACATTACCTATGTATATTAACCCTTAAATTCGTGTACAGATCAAATTGCTAAATTTATTAGCATGTCATGTTCCTTAAACAACTCTAAAATTCACATGTTGGTGCAACATCTACACAACAATCCTCATCTCAATTAATTTTAATATAAAAAATATCTCTAATATAATCCACAATTTTACATATAGACATTCAAGTAATTTTCTTGAGTGATTTTTGTGTGCAAAGTGCATGGTATGCATTTGGAATTTAAAAATCAATTGCAAAAAATACACAAGGTTGTTGTGTACTTTATGTTTTGAATCAGTAATACCCCAAGAAGTATCAGTAATACCCCAATTACAAAAAAACACATTCGTTGTATACTGTGTATTTTGACACTAATACCTCAAATAGTAATAGTAATACCCCAAGAAGTAATTAGTAATAACCAAACTTAATTTTTGTAATATATTCCTAATTGGAAAAGTCAAAATTGAAGTCAATATTAAGCTTAAAATCCAATTGCATACCATGTACTTGAGTGCATACAAGAATTTGTGTATTTTCTTAGAAATAAACTGAGTTGTTGATGACCTTAATATTAATGGATGATTTAATGGTTGTTTAGGCTTAAGAAGGTCACCAAAAAAGATCAAAGATGATGAATTTAAACAAGTAATGATCAAGAAACAAATTAGCAGCACTTGGGTGTATTTTTTAACATTGAAAAAACTTCCATTTCCATCCTCATGAATTGGTATTTATAGACATACAAGCAAGTAGGAAGTGTCATCTCCTTAGCTATCCTAATTTACAAGGTGACAAGTGTTAAGACACTTGTTTATCCTTAAACTATTGTATTTTATACAAATGATAAGTGTTAGGACATTTGTTTGCTCCTAATACAATGCTTAGTTGGTGGGATTTATAGTTGTTCTTCGAGATGTCCAACTGCTCGCTTGTATGCCTATTTGGTGGGCGTTTGAACCCTCTCCTACTTAGTTGTTCACTCAGCTTCTTTTATGTTTTGACCAGTTACTCGTCTGAGTGATTAACACCTTGACTAGTTGCTCGTCTTTTCACTAATTATGCACTGCCTACTCAGCTGCTCGCCCCTTATCCTTATTACTTTAATTATTCTTTCTTTTACATTAATCTTCTGCTTAGTTGTTCGCCTATCAACAATTGTCCCCTAGTCTGACTTTATGTTAGGATGAAAATCAACTAACTGAGGTCAGGCTATAATTTGTTGGACGTTTTCTTGTTGTAAAGGCGAGCAACCGAGATTCAATTTTTTGGGTGAGAAAAGTTGGCAAACAATTGTGCACGCCTGTCGGGTTGCGACTGTTTATTCCCCGAGGCCATTGGGATTCGAACCAACGTGGGCTGTGGTGACGCCAACCGCCGCCCACGCATGTCTCACTATTTGCGCATAGGGGTCTGCCCCTATTTTGGAAATTCAAATTCTACCCCCATCTTTCTCCTTATAAATACTCATCCCTTTTTAATTTTCTTCCTTTTCGAATTCTAGCTCCAATTTTCCACCAATAAAGCTCTTCAAAGCTTTTTCGTGATCTTTGTGCTTTTATTTGAAGTACCACCAATTACTTTACATTTTCAAGGTAAAACATTGATTTATTCTTTCTATTCTTCTTATTTGCTTTTGATTTAAAATTTTTGTTTCGTATTTGCCATTTTGGGGGAATTGTCGTCGCATCTCTGCCATCTTCCTCCCATCGCGCTGCCGTGTTTTCCCTTAAAAAACTCCACTCCGATTACTCATTCTTCTCCTCACTCCTTTAAAATGGCTTTTTCTTCCTCAAGCACTACTCTTTCCGGAAGGAATCCAGAAAAAAGACCTATGGAGGATCCTATTCCTTTCCCATAATGTTCTGTTCACCAAGCTCTTCAACACAATGTTCCTTTCCCTATTGGTGGATGAGGATACGGGCTACGGTGCCAGCTTGGTTATACGCTCCGTGGAGAGATACATCATTGACCGATCTGGCGAGCAGGTTGTTGAGCAACCAGTTGATGGCCCTCGCCAAGAAGGAGATACCTCCTCTGATCTAGGAGAAGATTCCGAGGAGGTTGCTGCTGAGATCGAGGAGATGGGTGCCCTTGAGGTCGCTCAACGGGTAATATTGGAATTTTTAAGGGAAATCAACTTCATGTTGCCCAAGGTTACACCAGAGTCCCAGATCTCGGAGGGAGTTGCTCGTGAAAATGAGTGGGAAGAGTATGTTGCTCACTACTCAAGGACTTTCACTCCTCCCTCACGAGTAATTATGAAAACCCAGGTAAAATAACTTTGCGGTGAGCAGAATTGCAAGCTTGATAACAGAAGATGATCTGGTGAGCATCCGCAAATCATATAAGATCCCCTTAGATATCTTCCTGTACGCCCCAAAGATAGGGTTAACGGATGATCGCTCCCCTCCTGGTTGCACGACAATCAACTTAGACGTCCTTGCCATCGGCTTTCCACAACCATTGATGTTAGAGTTACATGTGAAATTATGTTTTTACTTTGTATAACTCATGTATTAAACACTTATTTATGAGAATAAATATTTTAACACTATTGCTTTAAATGTGAATTAATGTTAAATATTTATTGCAAACCATTCATTATATAGTATGTGTTACATTGTAGTTAATGTGGTGATACCAGATCATGAAAGATCACATATACAGTTCCTTGCAACTAAACGTACAAATTCACGACCCAAGTGGAATTGAACAATCCACCGTGAAAGGTCAATGTGTAGTTCTCAGATTGACCTGTCTTGACCAAGAGATTGCACTAGCACATTTTGTATGTGTTGAAGAGGACCTACAACAAGGATAAATTCTTCTGTTCTGAAAGGTGAAAAATTAGACCTCAGTGGTTATTGATTTCTTAATCTCCGTCACTTAAATAGGATCGTGTGTGGTTAATAGTTATTGCTTTGATACATGTCGGGTGAGAATCATCGTGACTTCGAACCTTATGTTTTGGGGAGTAATATTAATCATACGATGGTTGCTAAGATTTAATACGGAGAAATGTGTGCGAGTACGGTTTGTGTGATTTGTCCCACAAATAGTGATTGGCCCAATGGGCTGGGCTGGGCCGGTCCAGCCCGCCCGTTTTGCCAGCTCTATTGAGAGGGTGAGATTTTTGTGGAATATTTTATTAAGAAGAAAATAATATATGGGATATATTCAAGATTTCTTGGAGATCAAGAAAATATTTTTGCTCCCTATACACATATTTTCGGCCACTCCCTCCTATAAGTAGGGGATAATTATCTCATCTCCAGTTTACAAGTTCCATGAGTTGAAAAAATTGAGAGCAATAAATATTTCCTTCATCCCTTAGATTATTAAATTATTCGTGAGCGCTTCCCACCGGCGAACGAGTAAGGCGATGAGGGAATACTTGAGAAGGTTTTTATGGTTGATAGGATCGTTTCACTTGTCCCGGTCTTCATGTTGGACATCGCTATAAATGGTGCATATTCATGTAAAATTCCTTATTATTCCACCGTATAATTTTACGTGATCATATGCATGAGCATGAATTTTTTTGTTGTCGGTTAGTTATTATTTGAATTAATTTAGGATTAATTCATGTTATTAATAATTGTATTTAAATTCATATTTAAATTTCATCCCGAATAGATCCGGGTACTCTGATTTCCCCAACAATTGCATCCCGTGGTTGGTTGCTTTTTGGAGGACGTGAATTTGGCAATCACCCAAATAACTCCAAACGGTTGGAGCAACTTGCTCGCCTTCATGACCCTTTTTGGTCTTGAAGGTTACAAGAATAAAATCAACACCGTGGAGATTCACTATGCCGTGACCATCTCTGCTCGCCCAGAAGATGGGGAGGGATGGTACTATGTAAAGACGAGGAGCGGAGTAAAATTGGTGGAAGAGGTCCCCAATAAAGTAAAAAGTTGGCAAAACCAATTCTTTTCCATCGGGGGAGACTGGCGAGCAACTGAGGGTTTTGCCGGCGGGGAGGCACGCATCTATTTGCCAAAAGCCTATGGAAAAATTAAACATAGGCTCCACTTTTTCTCATTATAGATCAAGTGGAACTAATTTTAATTTTGTTTTCTTTGTTGTTTTGCAGATCCAAGAATCTTGAAGTGGGGGCACCCTGAGTTGAGCGAAGAGTTTTTGTACACCTTGTCCGTTAAATAACTTTGCAACGCTAAAGATCGTGACCTCCACCACCTTTCGAAGGAACATTTCCATAAAATTGCTCGCCTGACCACCTACCCACCCCACCTTAAGGCGCGAGCAGCTATCCCTGAAGGTTTATCTTGAATATTCTCACTTTACATTGTTGTTCGCCTTTAACTTTACTTACTCTTTTTTTAGAACAACAAGTCATTGTTGCTATACCTTCTATTCCTCGAGCTTACTTTCTTCTCACTGAACGAGTACATTAGATGGCCACCCAGGATGGATCGAGGAAGAAGATGGACTCCCCGACGACTCTAATCCGGTTGCGCCAAGGACAACCTACCGCCCTAGCTCCTCGCTCCAGAGGCACTACTGCTCGTCCCTAGGGGCCCTCAAAGTCTTCTTCTCCCTCTAAGGACTTGGGTAAGGGGAAGAAAAAGATGCCCCGAGGTGACGGTGGCCAAGGTAACATTGGTGAGGAGCGCACATCAAAGCGCTCGAAGCAGAGTGAGGAGGCGAGCAAGAGGGACTCCAGATCTACTCCCTCCAAATCCACCTCGGTTGAGGTGGTGGGCGAACAACAGGTGGCCGCCAGTGTTGCAGCGAGCAAGGGGAAGAGCTCTTCCCAAGATACCTCCTATCTTGGTTGGGATCCCCTAAGGATCAAGGAGTAAATTGCTCGGTTGCTTGCCTCTTGTATTTAGTTTTGAACATGATTTTTCTAACTTTGTTTTTCTTATTGATAGGTACCAGCAGGAGAGATATTCTGGCCGGGCCACGGTGCTCCACCATCTGAGCTGCATGGGGAGTGCTCCTCCTCATCAAGAGATCCCTGAGGCTCATTTGCATCATGCCGTTGAGCAGATCTCTAGGCCTTGGACCAAGTCGGCCAAGACTTTGATTCAAGGCCAAAATGTTAGTGATAACGCTCACCTCATGAGCTACAACGCAAGTCATGAGGTGATCATGGCTCAAAAGGTGTTAGATCAGTTCTTGGAGATGGAGAGCACTAACCACAACCTCAGGCGGAAGATTGAGAGGTTTGAGGCTGAGAAGACCGCCTCCTTGAAGAAAAAGGACGAGGAGTTCGCCAAGGAGAAGGCCGGCTGTGAAGAAAGATGAAGACGATCCTGGATAGCGAGCAGCTGGCGCTTAACCAAGCCGAGAAGATGATGCTGGAGCTATCCAATGCGGATGCTTCAGTGAAGAAGCTGGAGGAGAAGTGAGAAATGTTGCTCGCCCGCTTGGAAGAAAATGCTCGCCAGATGGACAAGCTTAAATCCGAAGTTGACTGCCTGGAGGGGGAGAAGAAAGACTTGGTGGCATATGATGTTTATGCCCAAGATGTGGTGGACAACGCCAACTTTAGGTACATCTGCTCATTTGTTGAGTGCCTTCGATCCGTGAAGTTCGCCACTGACAGAGGGATGGATGCACTAGAATCGTGAAGAAAGACTTCATCAAATATGTTAAAGGAAAACCCTTCTGCCGCCGGCTCTACCCTCTATGTTGCTGACTTGGTTGACATGGGCGTGCCCCCAAAGTACTCTGGGGACGGAGGCGAGCAAAGAGGATGGAGTCTTTGATGGCTTAGGCTCCCTTCCCCTCACTCCTATTGATTCTCAAACTGGTGAGGCGGGCACTTCTAAGGTCCCAACAGGCGAGCAACCAGCTGCTGAAGCTACCAACACTGCCACTCCACTAGCCAATGCTACTCAATCCTGAAGACTTATTTTTCTCTTTTTCTTAGTTTGTAATAGGGTTACGCTAACTTTGTAACACCATTCATCACCCTATTGTAAACTCATTTTTTAATGAATGAAAATGGAACCTTTTTTATTACTTGTACATTTCACATTTCTGTTATTCTCAGTTGCTCGACTATTACTTACATGTAAAATTTTATGTAATTCTAGCCTAAGTTTTCCCTTTTATTTGTTAAGGAGAACACTTAGTAAATATTTGATAATATTTTTTTTCAAAACTAGCCTTTTGGGTTCTTATAGAACTTGGCCTTTACTAGTAGGGGCCTTTGGTCTCTGATGGACTTGGCCTAATAATGATGTCTCTTGAGCACAGTTGATCGCCACATAGTGGACTTGTGCTTCTGAGGCAAGTTTATCTAGGGAAGCAACTGAGTTATAACATTTTACAACCCTTGACATACATGTCTTTACTAACTCAACATATACAACCATACAATCATAACTTATACAACTAATAAACATTAAGTAATTTAAAACAAAGTTTGTTGGTCCCGGTACAAGACTGAGTGATACGTGTATGGGGAGGAATACACGTATATAATTTTTTGTGACTTTCAAACTGACTGAGTCCCCTTAACTCAGAGTGATGTTGAACACTGAGTAGATAATCAACTTACTAACAGCACTGAGTGCAAGTCAGTTGGATAACTATCTACTTGTGTTCAGTGTGGAATGTGTGAACCCTGAAAGTTTA
The DNA here is from genome assembly GCA_947034835.1 of Ballota nigra. Taxonomy (NCBI): domain Eukaryota; kingdom Viridiplantae; phylum Streptophyta; class Magnoliopsida; order Lamiales; family Lamiaceae; genus Ballota; species Ballota nigra. The sequence goes on from OX344726.1 coordinate 75,848,453, forward strand.
TAGTCTTGTCTTAGTTTGCTTACTGAAAACTTGTTTTCTTTCTTAAGAAACCGTAGTTAGAAGGGCAATGCTCAGTTTAGTGATCAGGCTGATTGTTTCAGGCCTGATAAACAATGCAATGAATGACTTAAATAAATGAACAGTTAAGAACAATAATCAAAGCAATAAAGAACACAGGGAGTTTAACGTGGTTCAGAGACTCAAGCTCCTACGTCCACGGTCCTGATTTAAGAGGAAAATCCACTAAGGTATTGTCTTGTTTTTAACGTGCCAAGGTGCACCAGAATCAGCTTCACTCACTGGCCCTTACAAACTCTTTCTAACTCACTAACTAACCTCAACCAACAAACCTGACTAGAGGGTTTTGGTTTCAGTTTGGATTCCAACTAAGGTGTGATTATCCTTACAGGACAAACTTATACTAAGGATGGATAATCACTCTAAGCTTAAGATATAACTTGGTTCGCTCAATGGAATACAAAATAACTCTCTAACTAAGAAACAATTGGGAAATTTAAGAAGTTTCGAGTGCTTCTTTTAATGTTGAATGCTTTGTACGCTGAGAGTTTGAGTAATTTCTTGGCTTCGAAATTTCCCATAACCTTGAATGGGTCCAAGGTCTTCTGTATTTATAGGCAACTTTAAAAAACTATACATTGGAGGAGACAACCTTCTAGGTTATCTTCTCGTAGGATTTGTTCAATGGATATATCTCCCATGCAACAGCCATCCTTTCATGGATTTGGAAATTGCATTGAATGATATGGAAATGGTTACAATGAATCTAATCTATTACAAGGAAAGGATGTGAATCACTAGACTAACCTCATCTCAGGCTCGAGTCCATAACCAGCATAGACTCTAATCTTTAACTCTTCAACTCTCTTAATATGATTCACATATCCTTCAGCTTTAGCAATCTTCAAAACTTCAGTCATGATGGCCTTAGTATCATGCTTTCCAGTTCCAGGTACAAGAGGGGGTGGACGAGCAACGAACTCAGGAGCTTTCACTTGGACTTGGGCTGCTTCAGCTTCTTCCAAGATTTTCTGAATCAATTCAGGGTGGTTGTCCATCATGTAATCAGTGAAGTGGACATTGATATCTTCAGAGTTACCCCACTTCTTTACTACGTACCAAAGCTTGACAAACTTATCCCTTGCATCAATCCAGAACTCCTTCAGTATTTCTGAGATGAACTCATCGTCATAAGCTTCCCTCTGACCTGATTCTGGCCTTCTGACCTATAGTATTGTTGGTTTCCTAGTTGTTGGCCTCTTCCTATACTTGTGCGGCTCAGGCTTTGCCTTCTTTCTCCTAAGCAAACTGATCATTGCATCGTCAAGTTCTCGCTGTTGTAAGTCAGTCAAATCAGTTAGCTTCTTCACTTTCCTCTCCAAGATGTGCATCTTCTTCTTTTGTGCAATATCAGCCCTACGCTCAGCTTCGGACTTCTCAGAAGGAGTTCCCCATGCCTCAGCGCACAGTTCCGCCACCGTTTCTACAGAATAAGTGATGGGATTTGTTCTTGTGTGTACTCGGGGTGACTTCTGAGTTGCCTCAGCCGGTTTGGAAAGATGGAGTTCTTTAGAAGGTTCATCAGCCTTCCTTGCCTTCTTAGCAGCCTCAGCCCTTAGCTTCGCAACTACAACTTCATCTTCCGCCTCCACAGCTGACAGCCTGGCTGTCTTCCTCACTCTGAGAACATTCCCCTCAGGGTTTGCTCCTGGATCAGCTTCAACCGTTTCACCTCGGTTGACTGCCTCAAATGCCTCAGGGCGGGATATTTTCTTCTTATTTTCCCCCTTTTTGGCATCATCACTGGTCTGGGATGGGAGTGCTCCAGCTCCACTGTTGATTATGAAGGAGGTTAATGATTGGACTTCCAGAACGCCTTCTTTCAGCATCTCAACTCCCGTTGCAATCCCGGACCATGCGTAAGAAACTGAACTGATAGCAGCTTTCAACTTGTTCTCAAAGATCTCCATGTTGAGTTGAAGACTTTGTTCAGCCTTAGTGATCCTCTCCTCCACCTTCAAGGACTCACCACTGACTCTGCTAGCCTCAGCCAGTATCTTAGCAGACTCGTCAGTTGCCTTGGCCAACACATCAGCAACCGTTTGAGAAGTCTGAGCTAACTTCCCTGACTCCAGCTCCAACTTGGACGCTGAGTCCTTCAAGGCCTGAGTAAAAAGCGCTCCAGCCTGAACTGTAAGCCTCTCTACTGCCTGATTTAGCTTTTCTTGCCTGCGCTCATCCCCCTCATCAAGCTGTTGTAATGTCTTCCTCAACATCTTCTTAGTCCTCCTTCTCTAACTCCTCACTGACTTCGCCGTATCCGTCATTGTTCTCTTCAACAGTATCAACTCCTTGTTGGCAAGGGTGTTGTACGCTGATTTGGTCGACTTGATATGCTTTGCCAGGGCCTGGCGTCTTCCTCTTTCTCAGCGCGTAGCCTCATTACTTCCTCCTGAAGTTCAGCTAGGTTCTCAATAGTCTTCTCTTTCTTAACTTCGACAATACTGGTAAATTCTATGCGCCCGACCCCAGTAATGAGCACATCTTCATCTCCATCGGCATCGTCAATGGCTGGCTGTTTTTCCTTGTCAGCCCCTGCATCCTCAGTCTCCTCTTCAGGGTGCACTGAAGGCAGTTGTGGAGTGGTCATAGCCGCCCGCTCAGGCTCAGCTAAGCCAGCTCGAACTTCGGGAACTTTTCCCTCAGAACTAAGAGTCTACTTAGATGCCTCAACATCATCCTCCTTTGTCTCATGGCAGGGAATCCCTTCATTGACTGATGTGTCATTGGCAGCTGAGATTTTCTCAACATCCTCAGCCGTTGGTCCACCCTTGGCACCAACGTCTTTCACACATTCCCCCTGAGTCTGAGACTCAGGGATCATAAGATCCACTTCCTCTGCTGTCTCATCCACCATCTTCTCCATTGCTCCACCCTGAGCATCATCATCCTCCTCATCATTGTTCTCACCATCAGACCTGATGTCAGCTTGCATCCTCGACATCATCTCTAGCACCAGCTGCTTTAAGTTGTCAAAATTTAAGAGCTGCAGCCAGCTGGTGAGCCCAAAGTACGTGCACAACCTCACTTCCTCAGATTCCTGACTTGATGCCAAAAATACTAGCTTTCTACTAGTAGTTTCCCCGCAAGCGTACGGGTTCACTGTAGTATGGGCAAGAATAGGGACCAAGTATTATCAAACCCAAGGGAAGGAGTGTATGCGAACAGATCCCTGAAGATCTATGCATCGTAATTAATATGAGTGTATGTTTTTTTGGTTTTTTAGAAGAAAATAAAATATAATCTAAACTAAATTACTTTATTAATGTAAAAAAGAAAATTAAACTACGAAAATAAACCTAAGTAAAAGAAATAACCGTGACGCACAAGAAATAACCTAAGTAAAAGATTGCAAGATGAAAGCTCAAGAATTAAAACCCTAATACTTTATCCTAACAATCGACTTCACTAATCCACTAACAAGTTAATAGATAGTGCTTAATTAACGAGACCCTAATTTAACTAAGGTGATGCGGTCGTCCTCCCTAGATAAACCGGTAGATTAATTAACCCTTTCTAAACCCTTTCATTCAGTCTACTCGTTGTTAAAGAGTGATAAGGTCGTCCTCTCTCGAACACATTTTGAACTAAATTCAAAGGTAAAGTTAAGATTGATTTTAAGAATTCATTAATTAAGAGAATTAAAACTAAACGTCACGAATTATCCTAATTACGTACCCACATCCTACTTCTACGAGTTCATCCTACCCCAAGCATGCAAGGGTTTTAGCTAGACATGGTTTTTAATAAAACAAACACAATCAAAGAAGTAACGAACATGAACATAATGATTTTAGCAAATAAATTATCACACATTAACTAGGGTTTAACGAAATAAATGCTTAGAACTCAAATTAAATTAATAAATTGAAGTCTCAAGTATTCAAGAACAAAGGTCTAGAAGAAAGAAACTAAAAATAAAAAACCGAACTATGAATTCGTAAATAAAACCTCGAATACGTAAAACTAAAGCTTGCTCGTCTCTTCTTCTCTTCCTCTCTCCAAAAACTAACTCTAAAAGCGATATGATATCAAGTGGTGTGTTGTGGTCCGTAAAAACGTGTTCGGAAGGGGTATAAATAGGCAACGGGTCGAATCGGGAACTCATGGGCCGAAACCACGCATGCTCGAGCACTGCTCATGAACTAGGTACACGAGCACATCCACTCGAGCACCCCAAAACATACAGAAGGCAAAAAATGCATGAGTGCTAGAGCTCGTGCACTTGGTGCACGACTTGAATCAGCTCGAGCACTGTGCAAGAGTACTCGTGCACTAGGTGCACGACCCGCATCCACTCGAGCACTTAGTGCTCGAGTTCTTCTAGCTTGTGCACTCCAATGATACTTTTGCTCCCTCGAACTAATACTTTTCATATTTCTTCGATATCTTCTCATCCGGGCATCCGTTTGAGTCGATTCAAAGTCCTATGAACTCCTCTTTTCACCCTCTATCCATCTATAAGCATCAAAGAGACAAATTAATTAGTTTATGAAAATGATACTCAAATGACTCTAAATACTCATATAAATCAATCAAAACACGGGTATTTCGAGCTATAAATTCCGACAATTTCACGCCTAATCAACCCCCCCAAACTTACCATGTTGCTTGTCCTCAAGCAACAAAATAATAAGTCAAGTGAAATTATTAGGAATGAATCAAGAATCAAATTATGCAAGTAATCGAGACAAAGTTTCAAAGATCGTTCACATGTATACGAACTCACTCCCCTTATCATACTCATGCAATAACAACAAGAACCACCAAGATCAAACATGGATGTGCACTCAACAATGTGTTTCACTCCCTCACAAGTGTATATCAATGATTAGGGACTCACTCAATCAATCAATCACACATATCGCAGCCATAGGCTTGTAAGCACTCTCAACTCCGACCGTACTCTAGAAATCAATGCCGAATCAAAAATGACTTTTCTCAAGGTTGTAATGTAGGCTCTTTGGACAGGTGGGATAACTATATGGGATAAGTAACTCAAGTGAATGGAGAACAGGAAATCAAACTTTGGTACTTCAAGACTAGGAACAGAATACTTCAAACAACTTCATTCAATACAATTTTCAATTCCTCTACTTTCAACACTTCAATTTTTTTCTCAACTCTTCTCACTTTTGAATCAATTCACTTTTTCTTTTTTTTTTCTTTTCTCTTTTTCGCACAAACACATGAGCTCATTTTTTTTCTTTTGCTCATTCTCAATTTTTTTTTCTTTCCCACAACTCATATTCCTCATCACACCTTCTTCTCATCATCACTCAAGCAATCACAATTCTCCCTTTTCAGCTCAAATAAATCCCTTCACATTCACACTTTTCCTATTCTCCACTCAAATTGGGACAAAAAGGCTTAGGAACTTTGAATAGTGTTTAAATGTGCTAACAAATGAAATAGGCTTAAGGCTCAAAGGGGCTAACAAGGGACAAATATCAATGGTAAGGAATTTTTTTGGCTAAGTGACTCAATCAAAACAAAGATGGCCTAAGATCACATTCGGCATATCAAACTAGACACAATCAAGAAGCGAGAGCACACACAAGTTCTAGCATCCTCTAAGGTGACGACTCACTCACAAACGAAGAGATCAATTCATGCATCAAAATCTCAAAAGGCTCAAAACTCACGGCTTTCACATCCATGCTAGTCCTAGTGAATTCTCACTCTCATCACACAAGTACTCAAAAGGAAAACTCGCAAGTATACGAGTTCACTCTCAAATCAACTCTAACTCATACACTCACACAATAAAATTCCTAACTCAACTTTACAACTCAGCTCTACTCATCAAATCATACTCAAGAATAACAATTAGCAAGTAGCAAGGGTTAACAGGCACAAAATAAATCAAATATCTCAATGAGTTCAACATAAATCACAACCCGAGAGTTTGAATAACAATTCCATCACAGCCCCCATAATCAATCCACATCACTCAAACAAGACAGTTCACACTCCAAAAGCAAAAATAAGAAAAGAAAAGAAAACGAAAGATAAGAAAAAGGGAGCAGAAACTGGGGGAATCCCCATGATCCTCAAGCATCCGGAGGCGGTGGCGGGCGGTAGCTCGGGTGATCCGATCCTAAGTAAGAGACGAAGAGTACCTCCATCCATCTTCTCAAATCCGAAACTTCTGATCGGACCTCTTGAAACTCCCCTCGCATGCTCGTAGCGTCCGTGTACCACTGATTTTGTGTTGCGCGAAGATTCGTAACCTCGGTTCGCAAATCTTGAATATCCATCCTCATGCCATCCCACTGAATCTGGGTTGGGTACCACGGCTCAGGAGTGGACTGCAACACCCGGAATTTATTTAAGTGTTAGATGATTTAAAGTTTAGTTTTACTTTGGATTTAAGTTATTAAGTGAAGTGTTTTGAAATTAAATAAAGTTGTGACTTACTTTTTAGTAGCATGGACCGAATTTATAGATGTATTTATATAGGGATTTCAGTTTTTTTTTTAAGAGGTGTATTTGTGTTTTCGGTTTCGGTCCATTAAGTGTACGTTTTAAGGAGAAACGTTACAAACAATTAAAAAGGGCAGTTTTTCTTCTTTTTTTTCCTTCCTCTTGGCCGTGTGTGTAGATGTGTAGGAGGGAGTTATATGTTTTTAAAGGCAAGGAGTTATAAGGAGATTTATTGGCCACATAGGTTACAAATGGGTGGTTAAATTCAAGAATTAAAGGCTTTATGTTACAATTTCATTAGGGGTCGGTTACTAACTTGTTTGTAGGAATAATTCAAAGGGTATTAAGAGTATTAAGAGGAATTTTGACTTAGATGAGAGGGGCTGGACATTTTTGCTTAAAAATGGGCATAAAAGTGTAAGTTATGAAGTTATTAGGAGGTTACAAAGGTGGAATTAAAGGCTGAAATTTAAAGGCATGTAAGGGGGTTACAAGAGTGATATTTTACTCACTTTTGGCCGTCCAAAACTCAGCAAAAGAGAGGAAAAATTCATGAGTTTGAGTGTGAGGAAAAAGAGATAAGAGTGTGAAAAGTTCATCCAACAAAGAGAGAAAAATGAGAAAGTATGTTCGAATAATTCAAGTGTGGCCGTGAGATACAAGTTGGCCGTGAGTTTGAAGGAGTTAGGACGTGTATTTGCAAGTTGATTCATCCTAAGTTCGTGGTGATTCCATAGTGCTAAATGAATTGAAGGTTTGGTAAGGCTATTTAGGGTGATTTCTTATTTAATCCTTTAAGTTTGGAAGTAAGATTATCTTCTTCTTTTATAGAATTTTCTAAGTGATAATTATATTGTATGAAGGTTGTTCATGTGTCCGAAATGATGAGGAAGTATTGAGGATTAGCAAAAGAAAGGGGCTTAGTGAAAGTGTGCATATCGTATACTTTTTCATCCGTGTTCGAACATCAAATTTTGTAAGGTTTAAAAGATGGGGAATTTTATTTACACTTTAGATATACATGTATACTGTGTGCATGTATCATGTTTATATGAATTTCGAGCCCCGAAGTGGTTCGTGAGAGATGTGTGTACAATAGCCTTTGTGGTCATTGTATGATGAAAAGAAGATACCCGGTTACGTGTCTATTTTGAAGTTTAAATTTTATTCCCCACTGTGTATGAAATTATTTCGTACTCACCCTTTCCATTTACAATTTTCAGGATGAAAAATGAAGGAGAAAGCCGAGGGGATGAGTGGTGCAGACTTGGGAAAAAAATGATGAAGAATTGAAGATTTTAATTAAAGTGGTATTTTTTTTATCTAAAGGATGATTTTTGAAATGTATTAATTCATGGTTTGGTTTGGATTTTGAAACTTGTTAGACTTTGAAAGGACTTTGGATATTTTTGGGACATTTTAACGAGTATTCATGATTTTTGGATATTTCTTTAGTTTATGGTATTACTTGTGCTACATGTTGGTTTTAATTGGTTGAATTCTTTGTGTATACAAATAATATAAAGTGTATTTTTGTGTTGATAGAGGTTCATGCATGGGTATTATATTTTATGTAATTCACACTTTTAGAAGATAAATTGGTATTTTCGCATAAAAAGTAATTAGTGTGTTTTTGGGCTTTTATGAAAACTAGTGTGGATTGTGTGATTTTCTAAGAAAATTCTAACTTGTGGGCAAAAATTATTGTTTATAACTTTTGTAGTATTTTTATTAATATATTGGTTAAAAGTGTATTTTGGGTATTTAGTATATTTTTTTTTAGTGTTAGAGTGCGTATGCTTGTGAAGTGTATTATGTGCAAAGTTTTATTTTCTAAAATTCATTTTTTTAAATTTTATTGCCAAGTATTAGCTACTTTAGTGAATAGTACTAAAATGACCCTTTAAAAAGAGTGTTTTTCTGTATGGGGTGTTTGTAAGTGTGTTTTAAGATTTCAAGCTTTATTTTTTAATAAAAGGCCAAATTAATTTTTATTAGTAGTATGTGGATTTCAGTCTTATGGATGATAACTTTATATTATTGACTCTTGTTTTCAATTAATGTTTTAATGATGGTTGATAATATTTTCACAAGTAGATTATATTTTATGTTGCGTTAATTATTATTATTTTGGATTTGCGCACGTTAAAAATGTTTACGTTTCCGCTAAGAAAAGATTTAGATTCACTTTCTCTAAAAAAAAAGTTTAAGATTTGGAAAAGTTCACACTCAAGCGAATTTTTATAAAATATGGTACTTTAACTAAAAAATAGTACTTTGAGAAGTAGGGTGAAGTAGGGTGTGACAGTATGGTATCAGAGCAGGTTTACGATTCTGTAGACTTGCTAAAATGTTTTAAAGGTACAAAAGTTGTGAAAATTTTATTTTGAAAGTATGAAAGTCTAAGATTTTAAAAGAACGTTTGAAGCAAGTCCACCATTTATCTCCTGCAACGGCTCCTCCAGGTTTGCAAAAGTGTTCGAAATTTTTTTAATATTTAAAGTTATTACGTGATTCAAGTAAATGTTTTGATACATATGATGTTATGCATATGAATTATATTTAAGCTCATACTATGTTTTGAAGATTTTGCTCAATAAATGTTTTATGTGAGGTTATAAAATGCATGCATGCAAATGAAAGTGCATTTATTTTATCCATAAAATGATGCACGAATGAAAGAATGATTGAAGTATATGAGCAAAATAAAAAGTTTTGATATGTATGAGCAACTTGATAAATTACAAAGAATGATATGGTATGCACACTAGGCCTGCTATGAAAGTATAATAAGTGCTAGAAATTGAAAGGCATGATATGGGAATTATGAACCTAAGTATTCAACTAGAGGCATGAATTAAGTATGTGAATGAAATGATGCATAAATGGTGAATTCTAGAGATAAGTTGAACTCAAAGTTTTGGGATTTTAGAAATATTAAGTTAAACTGAATATTTGGGCTTACTTTAGGGTACCCTCCTGATTTAGATGCCTCCTAGAAGAAGTTTACGTGTACGGAATAGAAGAGGTCGAGCGAATGCACCAGCTGCTCCTGAAGCACCTGCTGCACCGAATGTGCCTGATGTACCTGAGGCACCTGCTGAGCCTGAGGTACCAATTGAACCAGAACCTGAGGTACAAGAGGTTGCACCAGTAGCACAAGAAGTGGTGGCTGTCCAACCTGAGGCAGTTAGTACAGTACAAGTAGTTGAGCAATTTCGGAGGTTCAAACCTTCCACCTTTAATGGAAGGGATGGACCGGACAAAGTGGAGAGATGGTTCCGATCCATGGAGAGAATTTTTAGTCTGATTCAGTGTACAGACGCTCAAAGGATTGCTTGCGTATCCTTCCAGTTGGTCGAAGATGCCGACCATTGGCGGGAAAGCTATTGGAGGATTCGGCCCGAGAAAGAGAGAGATGAGCTGACATGGGAGCGTTTCAAAGAGATAGTGATGGAAAGATACTATCCCCAGTCCTATAGGGATAGTAAGAAGACGGAGTTCCTTGAGCTGAAGCAAGGAATTTCCACAGTGGCTGAATACGAGCTTAGGTTCAGCCAATTAGCAAGGTATGCCCAACACCTTGTTAACACTGAATCGAAGAGAGTACTGAGATTCATTCGAGGTTTAAGGCCAGACATCCGGGGAATATTATCTGGATAGGGTGACCTGTCATATATAGAAGCTTTCACTCGAGCTGAGAGGATTGCTGCAAGTCAGAGGAGTGATGCTGGAGCAAATGTTCGTGTGAATATGGGAGGCAAGAGGCCATGGTTGGGTCCTAATCGTTTTGAAGGACCCAACAAGAATAGAAGATTTGGAGCTGGTCTGGGTACGCAGACTCGGGGTCCTACACAGAATCAGGGTCCTGGAGTAGCAAGACCGGGATAGCAGATGGGGTAGAAATGGTGTGCAGACTGTAGAAGATACCACGTGGGAGAGTGTCTGAGGGGGAAGTGTTTCCGTTGCAAGCAGCCGGGGCATGTAGCATTGCAGTGTCCTACTCTACCCCCAACTACACCCAGGAATCCATCACTCCCACCACTCAGAATTCAGGAGGCAGTATCTAAGACACAGGCAAGGGTGTTTGCTCTTGAAGGACCATCGGGGACTAGTGGATCGTCTAAAGCAAGCGGAAGCGGAAAACAGCCAGACACGTTGGCAGGTATGCTTTCAATTAATGGAGTACCAATTGTTGCACTGTTTGACACCGGGGCAACACATTCATTTGTGTCCTCCAAGTGTTGTAGTAAGGTTGGTTGTCGGGTAACTGGCGCCATAGAAGCCTTAGAAGTTAGTCTACCTTCCGGTAAGACTTTTCAGACTGATAAGGTAATAGAAAACTTAGAGTTCCAAATTTGCAAGCGAACCTTAAAAGGTTATATGCACGTGATAGAGATGGAGATGTTTGATGTAATATTTGGCATGGATTGGTTAGAAGAATATCAAGCTGTCATCGATTGTTGGAAGAGGGAAGTAGTGATGAAACTTCCGACGGGTGAAGAGCTTGTTTACTATGGGTCAAGGCTGAAGAGGGGGAACTTGATAGTAACAGCTATGAAAGCAATGAAGATGTTAAGGAAGGAAGGGTGTCAAGGATATCTGGTACACATAACGGGTGAGAAAAAGCTGGAACTAGAAGATGTACGAGTGGTACGTGAATACCCTGATGTGTTTCCAGAAGAGTTGCCCGGTATACCTCCTGATCGACAGGTGGAGTTTACCATCGATCTGGTGCCTGGAGCCGCTCCAGTTTCGAAAGCACCCTATCGAATGGCGCCAAAGGAGCTTGAAGAGTTGAAAGTCCAGTTACAAGAGATGTTGGACAAGAAGTACATCCAGCCTAGTGTATCACCTTGGGGTGCACCTGTGCTGTTTGTAAGGAAGAAGGACGGATCCATGAGGATGTGTATAGACTACCGGGAGTTGAACCGGCTTACTATTAAGAACAAGTATCCGTTACCAAGAATTGAAGATTTATTTGATCAGTTGAAGGGGTCGGGAGTGTTTTCCAAGATTGATCTGATGTCGGGGTATCATCAGCTGAAAGTTAGAGAAGAGGATAGACCGAAGACTGCGTTCAGAACGAGATATGGACACTACGAATTTGTAGTGATGCCATTTGGACTCAGTAATGCGCCTGCAGTATTCATGGACTTAATGAACCGAGTGTTTCACCCTTACTTAGATCAGTTTGTCATTATCTTCATAGATGACATCCTAATCTACTCCAAGAATGAAGTGGAACATGAGGAACATTTAAGGACTGTGTTGGAGTTGTTGCGTGGAGAGAAGTTGTACGGAAAGTTCAAGAAGTGTGAATTCTGGTTAGACAGAGTTGCATTCTTGGGGCATGTGATTACAGCACAAGGGGTGGAAGTGGACCCGGCAAAGGTTGAAGCTGTGAGCGAATGGAAGATGCCGACTAATGTTGGGGAGATTCGCAGTTTCCTAGGTCTAGCAGGGTATTATCGGAGGTTCATTGAGGGGTTCGCAAAGTTGGCATCTCCAATGACCCGTTTGACTAGGAAGGGTGTGAAGTTTGTGTGGTCTCGGGAATGCGAGAAGAGTTTTCAGGAGTTGAAGAAGAGGCTAGTTTCCGCGCCGGTGTTAATTATTCCAGAAGTTGCTGAAGGGTTCGTGGTGTACAGTGATGCGTCTAAGCAAGGACTAGGTTGTGTACTCATGCAACACGGGAAAGTTGTAGCTTATGCGTCGAGGCAGTTGAAGACTCATGAGTTAAACTATCCTACTCATGATCTCTAGTTGGCAGCAGTTGTGCACGCATTGAAGATTTGGAGACATTATTTGTTTGGGACTAAGTGTGAGATATATACTGATCACAAAAGTTTGAAGTATATATTCACACAGAAGGAGCTGAATATGAGGCAAAGAAGGTGGTTGGAGTTAGTAAAGGATTACGACTGCACTATCAGTTATCATCCGGGGAAGGCGAACGTGGTAGCAGATGCTTTGAGTCGCAAGGGAAAGAGTGAGATGAGTTGCCTATTGATGACACAGGAAGATCTGGTGAGAGAGTTTGAGAAGATGAAGTTAGAGGTTGTGGAGCCAACAAAGGATCTGGAAGCAGTGATTTCAGCGATGCAGATTCAGCCGACTTTGAGAAGTCGAATCGTCGATGCACAAAATGGAGACATATTTATTGAGAAGATGCGTAAGCGTGTTATAGATGGAGTCGGGCAAAAGTTTGAAGTTGCAGAAGATGGAGCACTATTGTATAGTGGCAGATTGTGCGTACCGGACGAGAGCGGGTTGAAGAAAGAGATATTAGAGGAAGCTCATAGTTCGCTTTACACGGTACATCCGGGTGGAACCAAGATGTATCGGGACTTACGAGCTCAGTTTTGGTGGAAGAACATGAAGAATGATATAGGTGCGCATGTAGAAAAGTGTTTAACGTGTCAGCAAGTGAAAGCTGAACATCAACGACCTTCTGGGTTGTTGAAACCGTTAGAGATCCCTCAGTGGAAATGGGAGCATGTTACGATGGATTTTGTGGTCGGATTACCTAGGTCAGCGAAGGGAAATCAGGCTATCTGGGTAATAGTGGATAGATTGACTAAGTCTGCCCACTCTTTACCTATGAAGATGATGAACAGTATGGAACAGTTGGCCCAGTTGTACATTCGAGAGATTGTAAGGTTGCATGGAGTGCCTGTCTCGATAGTGTCGGATAGGGATTCTCGATTTACTTCCCAGTTTTGGAAAGGTTTACAAGCTGCGATGGGAACGAGGTTGAACTTTAGTACAGCTTATCATCCTCAAACGGATGGTCAGTCAGAAAGGACTATTCAGACGCTTGAGGATATGCTGCGGGCGTGTATGTTAGATTTCGGCGGAGGATGGGAAGGATATCTACCTTTGGTAGAATTCGCGTACAATAATAGTTTCCAGGCGACGATTGGAATGGCTCCTTATGAAGCGTTGTATGGGAGAAAGTGCAGATCACTACTATATTGGGATGAGGTTGGTGAGAGAAGAATGTTGGGACCCGAGATTGTTGAGAGGAAGGTGGCAATTGTAGATAAAATTCGGGAAAGGATTCGAAGTGCTCAAGTTCGACAGAAATCTTATGCGGATAGGAGGAGGAAGTCTTTATTTTTTGAAGTGGGTGAGAAAGTGTTCTTGAAGGTATCACCTACTCGAGGAGTGGTACGTTTCGGACGGAAGGGAAAGTTGCAGCCAAGATTTATAGGACCGTTCGAGATTTTAGAGCGGATTGGTGAGTTGGCGTATAGGTTAGCCCTGCCGCCAAGTTTGTCAGTTGTGCACAATGTGTTTCATGTATCGATGTTGAGGAAGTATGTGCACGATCCCAGTCACGTTGTGGATTACTCGGGGTTGGCGATTGATGAAGGTTTGACTTATGAAGAGGAACCAGTCGAAGTGTTAGATACGAAAGTTCATCAGCTCAGAAATAGGGATGTATTGCTCGTGAAAGTTCGTTGGAGTAGACATGGGCACGACGAAGCGACTTGGGAGCGTGAAGATGAGCTACGAGCAAAATTTCCGGGATTTTTGTGATAGGTATGTTTCGCTTCTTAAATTTCGAGGACGAAATTTGTTTTAAGGGGTGTAGGATGTAACACCCGAAATTTATTTAAGTATTAGATGATTTATAGTTTAGTTTTACTTTGGATTTAAGTTATTAAGTGAAGTGTTTTGAAATTAAATAAAGTTGTGACTTACTTTTTAGTAGCATGGACCGAATTTATAGATGTATTTATATAGGGATTTCAGTTTTTTTTTAAGAGGTGTATTTGTGTTTTCGGTTTCGGTCCATTAAGTGTACGTTTTAAGGAGAAATGTTACAAACAATTAAAAAGGGCAGTTTTTCTTCTTTTTTTTCCTTCCTCTTGGCCGTGTGTGTAGATGTGTAGGAGGGAGTTATATGTTTTTAAAGACAAGGAGTTATAAGGAGATTTATTGGCCACATAGGTTACAAATGGGTGGTTAAATTCAAGAATTAAAGGCTTTATGTTACAATTTCATTAGGGGTCGGTTACTAACTTGTTTGTAGGAATAATTCAAAGGGTATTAAGAGTATTAAGAGGAATTTTGACTTAGATGAGAGGGGCTGGACATTTTTGCTTAAAAATGGGCATAAAAGTGTAAGTTATGAAGTTATTAGGAGGTTACAAAGGTGGAATTAAAGGCTGAAATTTAAAGGCATGTAAGGGGGTTACAAGAGTGATATTTTACTCACTTTTGGCCGTCCAAAACTCAGCAAAAGAGAGGAAAAATTCATGAGTTTGAGTGTGAGGAAAAAGAGATAAGAGTGTGAAAAGTTCATCCAACAAAGAGAGAAAAATGAGAAAGTATGTTCGAATAATTCAAGTGTGGCCGTGAGATACAAGTTGGCCGTGAGTTTGAAGGAGTTAAGACGTGTATTTTCAAGTTGATTCATCCTAAATTCGTGGTGATTCCATAGTGCTAAATGAATTGAAGGTTTGGTAAGGCTATTTAGGGTGATTTCTTATTTAATCCTTTAAGTTTGGAAGTAAGATTATCTTCTTCTTTTATAGAATTTTCTAAGTGATAATTATATTGTATAAAGGTTGTTCATGTGTCCGAAATGATGAGGAAGTATTGAGGATTAGCAAAAGAAAGGGGCTTAGTGAAAGTGTGCATATCGTATACTTTTTCATCCGTGTTCGAACATCAAATTTTGTAAGGTTTAAAAGGTGGGGAATTTTATTTACACTTTAGATATGCATGTATACTGTGTGCATGTATCATGTTTATATGAATTCCGAGCCCCGAAGTGGTTCGTGAGAGATGTGTGTACAATAGCCTTTGTGGTCATTGTATGATGAAAAGAAGATACCCGGTTACATGTCTATTTTGAAGTTTAAATTTTATTCCCCACTGTGTATGAAATTATTTCGTACTCACCCTTTCCATTTACAATTTTCAGGATGAAAAATAAAGGAGAAAGCCGAGGGGATGAGTGGTGCAGACTTGGGAAAAAAATGATGAAGAATTGAAGATTTTAATTAAAGTGGTATTTTTTTTTATCTAAAGGATGATTTTTGAAACGTATTAATTCATGGTTTGGTTTGGATTTTGAAACTTGTTAGACTTTGAAAGGACTTTGGATATTTTTGGGACATTTTAACGAGTATTCATGATTTTTGGATATTTCTTTAGTTTATGGTATTACTTGTGCTACATGTTGGTTTTAATTGGTTGAATTCTTTGTGTATACAAATAATATAAAGTGTATTTTTGTGTTGATAGAGGTTCATGCATGGGTATTATATTTTATGTAATTCACACTTTTAGAAGATAAATTGGTATTTTCGCATAAAAAGTAATTAGTGTGTTTTTGGGCTTTTATGAAAACTAGTGTGGATTGTGTGATTTTCTAAGAAAATTCTAACTTGTGGGCAAAAATTATTGTTTATAACTTTTGTAGTATTTTTATTAATATATTGGTTAAAAGTGTATTTTGGGTATTTAGTATATTTTTTTTTAGTGTTAGAGTGTGTATGCTTGTCAAGTGTATTATGTGCAAAGTTTTATTTTCTAAAATTCATTTTTTTAAATTTTATTGCCAAGTATTAGCTACTTTAGTGAATAGTACTAAAATGACCCTTTAAAAAGAGTGTTTTTCTGTATGGGGTGTTTGTAAGTGTGTTTTAAGATTTCAAGCTTTATTTTTTAATAAAAGGCCAAATTAATTTTTATTAGTAGTATGTGGATTTCAGTCTTATGGACGATAACTTTATATTATTGACTCTTGTTTTCAATTAATGTTTTAATGATGGTTGATAATATTTTCACAAGTAGATTATATTTTATGTTGCGTTAATTATTATTATTTTGGATTTGCGCACGTTAAAAATGTTTACGTTTCCGCTAAGAAAAGATTTAGATTCACTTTCTCTAAAAAAAAGTTTAAGATTTGGAAAAGTTCACACTCAAGCGAATTTTTATAAAATATGGTACTTTAACAAAAAAATAGTACTTTGAGAAGTAGGGTGAAGTAGGGTGTGACATGGACACTTCAGGTGCCTCAACCTCCATCTCTTGAGGTCCGTGACCTCCTCCACCAACATCGGTCTCTTCTTCCTCAGGTGTGTTCCCTCCTTCTTCATATTCGTCCTCCTCCTCTTCATCTAGGTCCCGAACTCCACTGGATCCGGCCCCACTCGTTCCTGCTGCACCTCTATGCCTCTTTTTTGGCCTTGATCCCATAATCCGCAGCTCTCCAATCTGGCCTTTAATTTTTCCATTACCCTTTTGTGGTTCGAACCATCCATCTGTGTATTCTCCTTCTTCAAACCTCTCAGGGTCACCAACTTCTCATTGGGCATCGGGAACAGCTCATCATCTCGGAGTCTCATGAAATATTTCCCACTTCAATGCTCGCACATCCACGTGTTATACATGTGCTCAAAGTCGATGTCTCTTACCTCACAAGGAGCTGCCATCGGTCTGATATCCAAGCTCTCTAAGAATGCACAAATGAGGCCTCCACCTCGTATCCTAGAAGTCTTCGTCCCACACTTGTATGAAGCCTCAATCTGCATCTCGAGAAAATTCTTTCCAAAGTCGTGCTCTCATCAATGAAGGAGGCACCACAATCCATATAACTCTTTAGAAGTCACAGTGCCCATTTCAGACCTAGCATAGATGGTGTTCCCTAAGATTCTTTCAAGGTATCGGATCACAGGGTTCCTGATTGAAGAAGCTCGAGACGTCCTCGCAGAGTACTTTCCAGCCAACCCTCCGGTGATTTGCTGCCAGAATTCATCAGCCTTGTACCTTCCCGATCTGGTGTTCCGTTCATTTGGTTGGGGTAAGTGCAGGGCTGTATTCACCATCCCTATCTCATAGGCGTGCCACTCATTCTGTATCATGAACCGAAAAGTGCCATCCCCCTGCATCTTCACCGAGGCTAAGAATTGCTCCACCAAGTCTTGGTGCGTCTTCATGGAGACCAAAATTTCGTAAAATTGCTACATATTGTTCTTCTAAAAAATTCTCTTGATCTTGTCTTCGATCCCCAACTGCCTCATGAACTCAACGCAAGGTCGCCTCGTCTTCTCCACTTTCCCAGCAACCAAATTCCACCGGTAGGCGTGAGCAAACCATCTATCCCCATATGTTAAATTATCCCAACGAGAGGGCATCAATCCCTTCCTCATCAATTCTGCAGTCAAAGCCAACAACTCATCCCCTTCAACGAACTGATCCTCGTACTTCTTTGGAGGAGCCATTACCTAAAGCATCACAATAATTCACCAAACCAAACTTATGAATATCTAAGACAATCTCAATTGAGTCAAACACCATTTTCAAGCTCAAATTTCATCAATGGTGTTCAAGGTTTTACACACGGGTGATATCATGATAACAAATCAATCTACTGTTCATATACTCTTTCACAATTCATAAGAATTCCAAAACATAAGTCTATCATGAAGTAACATCAAATATTCATGCAATTTACATGCTCAAGACTCAATTCATCATTCACCCTCAACAATTTCAATTCAAAATCTCCAAAAATTCCAAATTTCATAATACCCATGTCAATTCCTACTTTATCTCTCTAGAAATTCACCAAATTCACTCATGCAATTTCAAAATTGAAGCTTGAATTCGTAAACCCATAGCATTGAGACAACAATTATCATCATAGAAGCAAAAACCAACAAGTATCATGAAAATCCCCAATTCCTATCAAGAACATATGAACCCTAACTCTCACATAATCAATTCATGCTAAATCAAAGCCAAAACTAAGAATAGAATGAAGAGAATGATAGAATACTTACCTTTTGTTGAAGAACCGGGTGAATTCGTACATAGACGAACGAAAATTGAAGATTTGAGGGCAAAGAAAGATTAATTCGTACGTTCCAGCTTATTTTCGGGCCCCAATTGTGTGAAATATATGTGAAAAGTGAGAAATATGTATTTATAGGGTGGAAATATCGACTTAGGGCTTTGGACTCCGAAATCCACGATTGCTCGTGCACTACTCGAGCACTAGTGCACGAGTAACTTCAGCTCGAGCGCCCCCGACTTCTAGAACCGAAAAAGCACATGAGTGCTCGAGCTCGTGCACTATGCACGAGTACTCGTGCAAGGGGTGCACGACCTAGCTGAGCTCGAGCGCAGTGCATGACTGCTCGTGCACTAGGTGCACGAGCAAGGCTACTTGAACATCTCTACTTCCCAAACTCGAATTTCAACCTTTTCGAACTAAATTGCAAGAATTTACGACCAACACAAGTACTAACCTGGAAAACTCCTCGATTTAAGCCCAATCGCTCATTCGACCGAGGAGTTGGGGTCTCTTCCAAACGTGCAATTCACCAAGCCAACTCAAGTTGAACTTATGCACTCACATTAAATTCGATCCAACTACCCTCATGCATCGATATTTTCGAAAAATTTGACCAATTTTTCATTAGAATTTCGTGTACCAACTCGAAGTACGAATACACACCCCCCAAACTTTGTTCTTGCTACGCAATAATAAAGTTTGAAAAAGAATGAGTACGTACGAGTAAGTACACTAAATTCTCATGAACTTAAATCACTATCAATGTAAAGTATTGAACGAAAAAAAACATCACCCCCCAAACTTCGACTTCGCAAAGAGGTCTATGTTTGGGGTTCGGGTTACCTCAAACTCCAACAATCGAATGCTTTCCTATTCAACATCTCCATCGTCATGAATTGCTTCACCTTTTAAGCTCACTTACTCGAATCAAGCACCACGAAACAAGCCTACACCATAAAATTCTCACAAACGAGGTTAACATCTACGATTCACAAAATGACAAAACTAACAAAACACATAAAAGCAAGTAAAAATGGGTTGCCTCCCATTAAGCGCTAGTTTTAAGGTCCTAATGCCAGACCGAGCTCGAAGGAGCTCACGGGACTTGAGAATCTAAAATACCTCCCTTATTCTCATAAGAGAAGTTGAAGAATTTCTTTACTTGATGCCCGTTCACCATAAATCTATATCCATCCTCCTTCTCGACTTCAAGGAATCCACTCTTATGCACTTCCCTCACAATATATGACCCGTTCCACTTGGACTTGAGCTTTCCACCAAACAGCTTCATCCTCGAATTGAATACGAGGACTTTATCATCCATTTTGAACTCCTTTTTCCTCAATCGAGCATCATGCCACTTCTTGGTCTTCTTGAAAATTTGGGCATTCTCATAGGCACTATCTCGAAACTCCTCCAACTCATGCAATTGGAGTAATCTCTTCTCACCAAGTTCTCTTTCCCCCATCTCAGCTTGAGGCGTCTCAGAATCAGCAGGCATCTGAGGACCTTCATAGTTGGTTCCACTTCTAAGCTGGATTGCC
Source organism: Ballota nigra (assembly GCA_947034835.1). Taxonomy (NCBI): domain Eukaryota; kingdom Viridiplantae; phylum Streptophyta; class Magnoliopsida; order Lamiales; family Lamiaceae; genus Ballota; species Ballota nigra. The sequence goes on from OX344726.1 coordinate 75,868,322, forward strand.
TTGCAATGCTCTTTCGGGTTCCCCTCCGGCATGGAAGGATACTTACCCGGCTCTCTATTCAATGACTTTGCCATCTGGCTCATCTGGAACTCTATAGAAGTGAACCTTCGATTGTTCTCTTGTTGAGTTCTAGTCCACTCAACGTTCATCTTTTGGAGCTCTTGATCACGTTGATCACCCTTTTTATGCAAATCCTTCACATCGTACTCCAAGGATGACAACCTCTTACTTCATTCCTCCACCTTCTGAAGAATAGCTCTCAACATCTCCTCGGTTGATGCACCGCCTTCTCCACCAGGAGGTTTAGACCCCGGATCAACACCTGCAGGAATAATAATACCAGCTTTTGGGTTAGCATAAGAAAAGTTCTCATTCTTCCTCCATGTGTTTTGAGGAGGCTGCTAGCCTCCTTGAATTCCTTGTGTGTTCCTCCATTGATTTTGAGGCGGCTGTGGCCCTGGAGGTACAAATGGTTGGCCATAAGGAGACCTTCCATACTGATTTCCACCTTGGTAGCCATTCTGATTGTAATACGGACCTCCCATGTAATTGGCTACCTCTTGCTGTCCACTTGGCTGGTCTACTCTATCATTCTCTGCTGCATGCTCTTCAACCAAATTCTTCCCCAACTCGAGGTTGTTGATCTTCTCCATCATGGCCATCAATAGCCTTCTCGTTCCTTCACCCTCTTCAACCTGATGAACTCTCTGAAAATCTGGATCTCCATTCCAAGCCCCGGCATTCGTGACAATGTTGTCCACGATCTCTCTACACCTCTCTATGCCTTGATTCAGGAATGCTCCGCCCGCACAGGCGTCTAAATGGTCTTGCCCCGCCTTGTTGGCATCACTGTAGAAGAATGCCATAATATCCCCCTCATTGTACCCGTGCTGCGGGCACTCTATCAACATGTTTGAGTATCTCTCCCACGCTTGACGTAGGTCCTCTCCTTACTTCTGGCTGAAAGAAGAGATCTCAATCCTCGCTTTTATAGTTCTTGATGGAGGGTAGAATCGCTCGAGGAATAGACGCTCGAGCTCAGCCCATGTGGTTACACCTCCCCGTGGGAGCGTGTTGTCGTACCACTCTTTTGCTATTCCCGTCAATGAGAATGGGAACAACCTAAGCCTCTTGGCATCTTCAGACATGCCATTGTAATTGAAGGTGGAGGCTATCATTAGAAAGCTCCTCAGATGTGTATGAGGATTCTCCTTCCCGATCACCCCCTTGAACTGATTCTCGGTCAGCAGCTTTAGAATTTCTGGGGAAATCGAGAAGTTATTTGCCTCAACAGGAGGCAATGCCACTCCATCATAGTACCGCTGTGGATGCGCCGCAAACCTCCCTCGAATAGCCATATTGTGATCTTCGTTCTGGGGTACAGGCTGATGAGCAACAGGTGGTGCTGGTACTTGTTGAACTGGAGGTGGTTGGTACACAGGTGGTTGGTTGTAAACGGGAGGTGGATGATATGGGTATGGTGGATAAGGGTATGGTGGGTATGGGTAATGTTGGTATACTGGGTTGTTGAAAGGGTTATTTGGGTTTTGTGGGTAAGCAGGGTTGTTCAGAGGATTTTGGACAAAATTCTGAGCTGGATTGATGACGTTTTGTGCACTCGGGTTTTGGCTCTGACTATCCCCTAACGGATCTTGGTTCTTACTGATGTTGCCATCAGTGCCGTCAACCTGGTTCAACCCCTGGTTAAACTCATTCTCTGCATCTTCCAACTTATTAGTGATGTCCATTGGTTCTTCCCCTAAGTCGGCAGCGTTCATCCTTCTCAAGAAGGCTCGGTTCCTTCTAGCTATTGTCTCAGGATCTGCAGGTAATCTCTCTTCGCTCGTATTGCCTTGTGAGCGTGTTTTCATAAACCTGAAACACTAGCAGAATGATCAAAATGCAACTGCCTAATGAATGGAAATAAAAATAAAAACAGAAAATAAATCACCCACTACTAACTACTAAGCTATCTACAAGTCCTATTCAAAAGCATAAAACGCCATCCCCGGCAACGGCGCCATTGACTTGAACCGAAAATACTAACTTATACTAATCGCTCACCCGCAAGCGGACGGGTTCACTGTAGTATAAGTACGTATAATGACCAAGTAGTATCGAACCCAAGGGATGGAGTGTATACGAATAGATCCCTGAAGATCTACGCATCGTAGTTAATATGAGTGTGTTGTTTTTGGATTTTTTGGAAAGATTAATTAAAAGACTAAAATAAACTAAGTAAACTAAAATACTAAAGAAATCAAATTAACTAAGGGTTGTGTTCTAATGAGGGATGGTGATGCTTAGGATAGGAATCCCTACGTATACTAACGGAACAGGTACATAATCAGAATAACTGTGACACACAAGAAATAACCTAAGTCTAAGAATGCAAGGTGAAAGCTCAAGATTCTAAACCCTAATACTTTACCCTAACACTCGACTTCACTAATCTACTAACAAGTTAATAGATTGTGCTTAATTAATGAGACCCTAATTTAACTAAGGTGATGCGGTCGTCCTCCTTCGCTAAACCGGTAAATGAATTAACCCTTTCTAAACCTTCTCGTTAAGACTACTAATTGTTATTGAGTGATGCGGTCGTCCTCTCTCTAACACTTTCATACGAAATTCAAAGGTAAAGATAAGGTTAATTATAAGAATTCATTAATCAAGAGAATTAAAACTAACGTCACGAATTACCCTAATTACGTACCCACATCCTACTTCTACGAGTTCATCCTACCCTAAGCATGCAAGAGTTTTAGTTAAACATAGGTTTAACGTAAACAAGAGCAATTAAATAAGTAACGAACATAAACATGATAATCAAGACTAAGAAGAGATCAAACATAGACTAGGTTAATGAAATAAAAGAATAAACTGAAGTTAAATTAATAGAAACGAAATATAAAGTGTTTAACGTAGCCGAATTACTGAAAAGAAACTAAGAGACGAAAAGAAACTAAAAATTCTTATGAAAACCTCAACAAAACGTAAACGTAAACTTGCTTTTCTCCTTCCTCTAAAAAAACGAACTCCCTATCTCGTGTGTGTGTCCAGTCGTGGTTTGAAACGAGTTTGTAAAGAGTATATATAAAGATCGGGCCGAATCGGGATCTCGTGGGCCGAAAAATGAAATTTGGAAAATAAGTCTCGGAAGCGCTCGAGCTGTCCCGGTCGAGCGGGGCGCTCGACCCTTTGAGCTCGAATGAATTGCTTGGTCGAGCGGGGCGCTCGACCTACGTTGGTCGAATGGTTCAAGAGCTCGAGCGGGGCGCTCGAGCTGTGCCCCTCGAGCGGCAAAAACTTTCTGTAAGTTTGGAGCGCTCGACCTACGTTGCTCGAGCGAGGATGCTCGAGTGATGGTGCTCGAATGACCCTTCCTTCCTTGCAACTGACACTTTTCTTTTCACGTACTAATATCAATCGTATTTCTTCGATATCTTCTCATCCGGGCATCCGTTTGAGTCGATTCAAAGTCCTACAAACTCCATTTTCCATCCTCGATTCACCTATGAGTATCAAAGAGACAAATTCATCAATGTATAGAAAAAGTACTCATTTGGCTCTAAAAACTCAATAAAATCGGCCAAAACTAGGGCATTTCTAGCTACGAATCATGATAATTTCACGCCTAATCAGACTGTTGAAGTCACTGATTGTTCAACAACCAACCAACACAAACACCAACAAATATAAAAGGGTGTCGAAGAATTTACAGTACCTGGAGATATTTTAACAAAGAAAAACAAGAGGAAGGAATTTGAAATTTGTCTATACATACTACACCACGAGCCCCTTGATCATATACCAGTAACATCACCATGCTGAAACTGCATAGAATGAAAATAAAAGCAAAGCGGCACAAAAAAGCATCAATTGCCCATAATTTCCACTCTCTCCATTTTTTATTAAAAAACCAATATACCTTTTTGCAATGTTACAAATTGAGCACTTCACCAGATTAGTAAGTTCTTGATCTCTTACCCCACCCTTTCTCAGGAAATATATAAGTGATAAAATGGATATCTCCCAAACACCAATAATTACCTTATGTCATTTGTTCCAAAATATTCATATAGTATGTTAACAGCCTCTAGATACAAGGGTTCCGCTTTATCATAGTCTTTTTTGACTTTATAGAGCTCAGCCTGCAATAGAAATTATGTTTTACTAACTTCTGGGTTACTAAATAGCAGCATAAAAGAAGGGGGGTAAGGGTATTTAGTGTTTTTATGATTAAATGCAGTGAGGATATTCCTCTAGAATTATGAGCATATCCACGAAATATGCAACAAAAATATATCAATAGGAAAAACTGGGGAACATAGAACCTCTTAACTCCACTAAAATTTCTTACAGAAGTACGTAGCTCCATTTAACAAGCTTAAACTAACATCTTCCAACAGAAAATCAGCAGTATCAATAAGACAATTGCAACCACCAATAGTACAATAACTTACTAGTTACTAGCTAAGTAAAATGCATGAGCTAGAGTTCAATGTACACGTCCCGAACCAGAGCTCACTGTCAGACAAGCATAGAAAACCATAATTGCAATTTTGTGCCATATAAGATAGACAAACCAGGTTGTTGCATGAAGAGGCAACATGAGCATCTTTTTCCCCAAAACCTTTTTGGCTTCTTTTTATACAGACACAGAATTTCTCAGCTTGCTCAATACTCCCCTAGATGGCATAAAAGATCATTAAAAGAAAGTTCCAAATGTTAGTGTATACAAATGGACCATATGGGAAGGAATAAGAAACACATGCCTTCATAAATTAGTCTCTTCCATTATCACTAAAAATTCTCCATTTAGATGTATGCTCATTTGATATCATTGATCCATCCTCTATTTTACTCAAGCCACTAAAGTCATTCATACTTGATACATTTTTGGAACTTGATTCAGTCGATACGGCGAGGATCATGTCCCCAGAATAATTGCTGAAACGGAAAACATTCAACAGTTGTGCCTCATAAACATGTTTCGCAAGGATGAGGGTGAAATATCTAGCCAAACATTCTGAAGATGAGTATGGAAAAACCGTCAAACACAATTTACATATGTTAATGCACAAAAAAAAGTTATGGGTGGCTATATATCTATTGGTAGATAAAACCGTAGCAACTTCATAAATTAGAAAATTAAAAGGCTAAGAGTTTACGTGAACATATAATTAGTCAAATAATTGGAACATATCAAAATTTGTGCTTCATCATCAGTTTTTTTTTCCCTTTGGCTATTCTATGCTTTACTAGACAAGGAAGTACATACCAGCTTGTCCAGTTAGCAAAACCCATTGAAATACTTCTAACCGACGCTTATTCCATGTATGACCTCCAAAATCATTTTCACAGGAAACTATAAGCTTTCTTGGGGGAGAAAAAGGTATATCATCTCATAAGTACCCGAACAAAATCAGCAATGTAGTGATTGAAAAATGTACGATTGAATCATTTTTCATTAACTTAAAAATGATCCGATCAAAGTCTGGAAATGATTAAAAGTATATCAGCTCATAAGTACCCTGCAATACTCATCCCCAACCCACAAAATGGAGACAAAATGTTAACTTAATTCCTGCCATCAAAATGTATCAGTTAAAAGGCCCTGATAAAGGTTATAAGAAAGAAAGAAAATCATTAGTGCGCTTTCAAACAAAGTCATGGGGAACGATTAAACCATAGCACGATAACATTTCAAAATGATTGCACCAACTATTGAATCACAACATGAATTGATGGTAATCAAAATAAAAACATTCAAATGACATGAAGCAGCATATGATGCATCTCTACATGAAATGGTAAAGCCCCAAGGAAAATGGTGATGATTCATACCTGATGATGCCCCATCTTACCCATAAATTCATGACCAAGGGGAACAAAACTTTGTCATTTTCCAGTGGATAAGAATATTGACAGCAACAACTATCGAAAAATAAGAAATACGAGAATATTACCTGAAACAATGATCAGCCGGTAGAACACGTATTTTTGAAGTATCGTTAGGATTGCCAAATTGACACTCATCTTCTCAAACTGAAAAATTATCGTAGCTAGGGCAGGATATGCAAAATTATTGTGACACACATGACTAAAGTAGAATTTTGACTAAAGACTAACCTCTCAAAAGATTCAATCTGCAATCCCTGATATAAACAATAATCTACACAAGGAGACTCGTTTCAAATTATGACAATTAAAGGTAATAGAATTCGCTATAGAAAACAGGGAGTTTAGCAACGAAAATTTAGCGGTTGTGGAATTAGAGAAAGTACGAACTAGGAGGTGGTGTCGCGGAGGTGGAGGCGGTGTCGCGGAGGTGGAGGCGGCGTCACGCAGAGGTGTGGATGCGTGGGTGGAGGTATTTAGATGGTGTGGCGGTGGCTCGCGGAGGACGGTGGAAGCAGTGTCGCCTAGGGACGCACACGCTGGGGATGGCGGTGGCTTCGCGGTGGATGACGGCACTCGACGGAGGTATAACTGGATAGTGATTTAGCTGGTGTTGTTAATGCATGGTAATTAGGGCATAGGAAAGAATTGGGGATCCTTTTACCAAGAGTGTTGAATACGTATGGTTGAATTGAAAATTGAATTTTTTTTAAGTGTGAAATTATTTTGAATTGAAGTTAATATTATGTGATAGATAACTAAAAAAATAGATAACTGATTCATAATCAGTTATCCAAGGAAAAATATTAACTAAAATTTTATAGTTTAAAATAAAAAGTTACATTAAGTAACTGAACCTAGATAACCATAAGAAAAATCAGTTACCTATGAGCGAACACCCTTTTACCTAGATAACAGATATTACCTAGATAACGGATTTATGAATCACAGATAACTGATTCAATAATATCCGTTATCTAGGCCCAGTTATCTATGAGTGAAAATGTAGTAGTGTAAATCCCTAATTCAATTCCAAAAAAAAAAAGCACTCCACATGATAGAATGGTACACGGGTTTAGTACACTATAATTCTAAAGAATAAAAAACGAACGGCAACACCATCACCAAATTTGTACAATAACAGAATATACATTTTAGCATGCTCTTCGACTAAAAAAATTCCTTAAACTAGAACTTAGAACATCTAAAGGGATATAAATAAACAAAAAACTCGTAGCGTAACTTTAATAGATCTTACCGAAAACCGCCGGCAGCAATCCACCGGTGAAAAATTTCGGATCCAGCGAGAACCAAGCTACGCCTCTCCGACTTCCTCCCTATCAAGAAAAAAGGGCCCAAAATTCAAATGACTGATTTTAAATTTTCTGGTTGCGTGAATGAGCCTACAATATTGGTAGATTTAGGCTACTAAGCAGGCTACCGAAAAGTTGTCTTTTGACGTCAACTCAAACAGTAATTTGTCTTGTAATAAAATAGGGATAGAAATGTCTTATTGTAGTGTATTGTATTTTGCTAGTTGCTAGTTGCTCTTAGAGTCCCAATTTTGTACCCTAGTGTCATTGCCCTATCTTTTATTATAAACAATTCATACTCTTTAGTAAAAATAACTAATGCACTTTAATATTCGTGTATAAATCAATTTCACCCCATACATGCTCAAAGTTTATATGACATCAGGTGTTCTTATGCATCTGACAACTTATGATTTGAATTAATTATGAAAGTTTACTTATTAACCATAGCCATAGGGTAAAATGACACTTCACCCCTCTAATTTTGGTGCCGTTACAAATGTGGACAATTTTGTTGCCGTTACCGTGATGCCAGTCAGTAATGCGTATGAAATGAAAGTTGAGTTCATCTTTTCCCATAGATTTTTTAACCTCAAAAGTCAAAAGTGTGTCTTGGGGTGCAAAGGTTTAACTTTGTGGTTTGTGGACCTAAAGCTCAACTTTACTCCAATAGTTTTAATGGGGTAAAGTGTAATTTTGATCTAACGAGGGTGGGTGATGTGCAAAATGGCTTTTTCTCCAATAGTTAGTCTCATAATTTCTTTTTACCTTTTTGCTCCAAAATAATTTTAGTGTTGATTTCAAGAAAATATATAAATTATAATTTTGGTCCCAAAAATTAATGGATAAAACTAAATTTATGAAGAAAAAAAAGATAAAAAAAGAATGTAGAATCAAAATTGTTAATAGAAAATTCTAAATGGACCAAAATTGCATTTCTTTTTTCAATTTTGATAGTATATATCTTGATTTACCTAACTTTTAATTTATATACTTCCTCCGTCTACCAAAAAAATAAAAAGTTTGTTGTCATTTTCACATTTATTAAAAAAATAAATATAATATGTAAAAAATAATAAGAATTGTATCAAATCAAATAAAAGATAAATTATTTTAAAATGTTACAGGTGTATGTTAAAGAATGTAAATGAAATTTATTATTTTTATTTTAAAAAATAAGACTAGCTATTTTTTGTGGACGGACAAGTAAGACAATCAAAATCAATTTTCGTGGATGGAAAGAATATATATTTCTCCCTATAAAAAATTAGATACATTTGGATTTGAAATATTCTACTTTATCCTTTAAAAAAACTATTTTATAAGGCAAAAACTTGTATGAGACCGTCTCATACCATGAGACCACACTATTTGGGCTATTTCTATGCTTGTGGGCTGTTTAACCCATTTTTTATTTTATTCTAAATCTTAGTCCACCAAATGCGGCCCAACACAAAAATGGCCCGTACTTTGCCTACGCTGCCCGCAAAAATTACCCGCGAATTTTTCCGCTTAATTTGATTTTCCTTTTCTTTGAAATTCCTCACTCTCCCTCTCCGATGAAAACCCTTGAAGGAAATGGCTCCAATCATTTTTCTAGCTTAGTTTGCTGAATACCCAGGTTTGTTTTCTCATTTCACGATTTGATATGGATCATAGTGTTTGTATTAATTTGATACAATATCTTATAATTGTAGACCATTGCACAACCAAAACCACAATTGTGTGTTGAATTTTCCATTTTCTGTTGATAAAACCACCAAAATTACCTTTGGAGCAACTCACTATTAGATTCAGGAAAAAACCAAACGGACTCCAATTTCTCCAATTGTTCTCCCGCTGAAATTGTTATAAGCCTTTTTTTTAAATTGGTGACTTGAACTACTTTAAATATGTGCATTAGCGTGTGTATAGGAATTACCGGTCCTTTTCTGCAACTCCTTAGCCATCTCTTGCTGTGTGTGTGTGTGTTTTAGTGTGTGTGAGAGGTTAATGGGGGAAGTTATGGGAATTGGGGAGCAGTGTTGTGTATATAAAGGGATAAGTGTGACGCTAATGGAAATGAGGGGGCAAGGTGTGGAGGTTGCAAAATTAAATATTGGGATGTGGTGGTTAATTGATTCTTCTGAAGTCAAAATTGTGAGAAAAGTGTTGGACAAACTCTTTACACATTTTGACATGCCAAAATATTACTACCTCCAATTTCTCCAATTGCTCTCCTGCTGAAAAAACCCAACGGACTCACTGTTTGATAAAAATTATGTGTTTTCCTTATAATACTTTAGTAGGAGGAGTATTTATTTGTGTTGTCTCATGCTATGAGACGGTCTCATAGGCATGAGAAAGTCTCATACAAAAATTTGTCAATTTTTTTTGTAGGCCATGGCTCGTCATAAGGTACTGCAGAGATCATCGAGGAAATGTGATCCTAATATTATCAAAAGGTAAAAGTTGTATAGGAGTGAATTAACTATGTTGTCAAAATATAAGATAATATCATATTTTTTGTGTGTCTTTATTTTGCAGGTGTACAAGAGGTAAATTAATCTCCATGAACTTTCATATTTTTCTTTTAAAAGTTTTTTATGTGATAATATATATAGTAGAAGTGATGACTCTCATTTAAAAAGTGACTGAATTTTAATTTATAACTGGGCATATGACATGTGCTTTTAATGCCTTTTTACATTTTATATTGCAGAGAGAAAAGGTCAGAAAAAGTCACAACTAATGTCTTAGAAGTTAATGATGAAAGGTAAAAATTATATATTAACTTTTTCTTGTAGTAGTAGTTTATGAATCCATAGTCCATACTCCATAAGAATCCTTGCTGCTTAGGGTTCTTCGTCCTGTCTCTAACTAGAATTTACTATATCTGCCTTTTATCGAGGAATACAGTGATATTGCTTTACTGTTCTTTGTAGACTGTTACTGTGATTATCTTGACAATTATGACCTTTAATACAATGCTCGATAATTTATAGTGGATTTCTGTTCTAAACTAGAAATTCGTAATAAGAGATATGATAATAGAATTTCTTACTGTTGATAATTTATAGTGGATTTCTGTTCTAAATTAAAATAAATTTCTACACAAGTCTAGAGTTTGGTGGATAATAAAATGATTGATTCTTTGAGTTCCCAAAGATGGAATCAGACTTTGGATTGGACTTTTGAATATTTTATCACTATGTCGAAGCACACTTCATTGCTTAGACAAGTTTTTAATTCCTTGAGCTGCTGTTTTCACTGGAAATTTGCGTGTAAGTACTTGTTAATAAGAAGAAGATGGAGAAAGAATGGATAAAGTTCATCTATGAGATAATACAATGATGATATGCGTAGCCCTCCACCTAGTCCATCTGAACATAATAGATACCAGTAATTGAATGTGTTGAGTGTTAATTTTGTGATATATAGTCAGTGTTATCTAAGTAGTGATATACTTTATTAAAAGTTTTATTTCTGGGATAAGTGAGAACCCTTTTGATACTTGAAGGTGGAGATAATTCAGAAACCAAATGGGCTTGAAGTATTAAAAACACAACCAAAAATTGTGTAACACACCTGCTATAAAATGAGGTGCTTGGAGCCTTTGTGCCCAAGCTCCCATATACCCTAAAAGTAGTCAAAGAAGAGCAGATAAAATGATGATTGAACTATTCATTCAACCTGTGCTACTGTGTGTGCATAAGGCAATAGTTTCATTCAATTTTTTTTTTTTTTTTTGTAAAAAGTGATTATGTATTTAGTAGAAGTGATGAGTTTCATGTAAAAAGTGTCTGAAATTTATGTGAGATCATTCTTGTTTGATATAAAAATTGGTGATGACTAATAGTTTGCTTATATATTTTTTGTGTTTTGTTTTTTAAATTTTTTATGCAGAATGAACAAGAAAAAATTTGTCACTCAATGCAGACCTCAGAGTCTTTTTGACCTTGTGAGAAGTTTGAACAATAAACAAAAAGAAGATGTTGAAAGTATAGGTTTTGGTGGGCTATTAAAACTCTCTACTCCATTGATTCCGGTTGATTTACTTAAACAATTTGTCAAAAAATTCAATGGTGTGAATCATATGTTGATGATCAATGACAAATAAAGTTTTGTGGTCACACCAATTACGATCTCACACAAGTTTTTCACTTATTATACTCTCGTCATCCATCAAAAGTGTGCTCATTTCTTCGGGCACACGTTTTAAGAAAGTGTAGATAAAAGAAGAAGAATAAAGTATGAATAAAATAGGATTATAATAAAATGTAACAATATTATTTGAAAAAGTGATAATATTTTTCTTAAAAGTGATTTATCATTTTTTTTAAATATAGTCACTTTTTATAATAATCAAATCACTTTTTTTTTATTTGATCCCACACAAGTTTTTCACTTATTATACTCCCGTCATCCATCAAAATTGTGATTTATCATTTTTTTTAAATATAGTCACTTATTATAATGAAATGTGACAATATTTTTTATAAAAAAAGTGATAATATTTTGAAAAGAAGTGATAATATTTTTCTTAAAAGTGACTTATCATTTTTTTTAAATATAGTCACTTTTTTTTTTTAATTTGATATCACACAAGTTTTTCACTTATTATACTCCAGTCATCCATCAAAAGTGTGCTAATTTCTTCAGGCACACGTTTTAAGAAAGTGTAGATAAAGAAGAATAAAGTATGAATAAAATAGGATTATAATAAAAGTGACAAAATTTATTTTTAAAAAGTGATAATATTTTTCTTAAAAGTGATTTTTTATTTTTTTTAAATATAGTCACTTTTTATAATAATCAAATCTTTTTTTTTAATTTGATCTTACATAAGTTTTTCACTTATTATACTCCCGTCATCCATCAAAAGTGTGCTCAAATCTTCGGGCACAAATTTTAAGAAAGTGTATATAAAATAAGAATAAGGTATATGAATAAAATAGTATTATAATAAATGTGACAATACTTTTAAAAAAATGATAATATTTTTGTTAAAAGTGACTTATCATTTTTTTTTAAATATAATCACTTTATTTATTAATTTGATCTCACACAAGTTTTTCACTTATTATACTCACGTTTTAAGAAAGTGTAGATAAAAGAAGAATAAAGTATGAATAAAATAGGAATATAATAAAATGTGACAATATTATTTGAAAAAGTGATAATATTTTTCTTAAAAGTGATTTATCTTTTTCTTTTTTTAAATATAGTCACTTTTATAATAATTCAATCACCTTTTTTTTTATTTGATCTCACACAAGTTTTTCACTTATTATACTCCCATCATCCATCAAAAGTGTGCTCAATTCTTCGGGCACCAATTTTAAGAAAGAGTAGATAAAATAAGAATAGGGTATGAATAAAATAGAATTATCATAAAATGTGACAATATTATTTTAAAAAGTGATAATATTTTTGTTAAAAGTGATTTATCATTTTTTTTTAAATATAGTCACATTTTTTAATTTGATTTCACACAAGTTTTTCACTTATTATACACCTATCATCCATTAAAAATGTGCTCATTTTTTCGAACACACGTTTTAAGAAAGTGTAAATAAAATAAGAATAAAATAGAATTATAATTAAATGTGACAATATTATTTAAAAAAGTGATAATATTTTTTTAAGAGTGACTTATCATTTTTTTTAAATATAGTCAATTTTATTATCAATCCGCAGAAGAAACTATTACAAAACATAGTTTAGGTGGAACATATATTTATGTTCTATATATTTCTTATGAATTGGAACTAAAAATGATTTGTTAGCTTTTGCTCTGACCCACTGCACAAGCAATAATACTTACTTGATTGTCATACTCACTTGGTCATCATTTGTTACTACTCAACATTCACAGCTACTCTGGTCTAAGGATAATTTCGGAGACTTGAAACTAACTAATTTAGGAATATTTAAGATTATAAACAAATTTTTGAGTTAGCCAATTTCCTTGATTTTTATAAAATGCCATCGTACCTCTTCTGCTCGGTCGCATGCTTAATGCTAAAATAAAGAAGCATTTCCTTTCTTTAATCAATCACAGGATATGGTACCAGGTCTTTGTGTAAAAATTCTGAATTCTGATATATTTATAGTCTAATATTTTCCAAAAAAAAAGTTTTGACTTTCATTATTTGAAATGGTCGACAGATTTTTATGCGTTGATCAAAGAAATTAAGAAGTCTAAGACTTCAAATTACATGTTTATATGCTACTTGATTTCGTCCCTGCTTAATCTCATCCCTTAATATCATATCAACAATTCGGTATTCCTGCCATATTCTGATCCAAGAGAGTTGACTTTGAATAATAATTCATCACATGAAATCTTGATTCTTTGTATCACAAATTGGTGCAAAACTCCAGCCTTGAAAAAAATCAAAATCCAGTCATGCAATATTTTTTCACAGCACTTGTGCTGTTGATTTGTTGTCTCAACTGTTTAAGCATCCAGGTCTCATCTGTTGACACTCTAAAACAAGCACCAGACAGCCTGAACCCATCTTCTCAACTAGTTTCTGCTAATAAAATTTTCATCTTAGGATTCTACACCCCTGATAACACCAATAACACTTACTTAGCAATATGGTTCACTGATCTTTCCTACTATATACAAATAGTTTGGATTGGCAACCGCGATAATCCCACTGGCATAGACGAGTCTCCTTGTTGAATTGTCGTTGAATTGCTATTGATCACCGTCGAATCGCTGTTGAATCGCCGACCGTGACGCGCGAGAATTGCCTCTCACGTTTTCTCTTCTTCGCGGGAATTAGTTGTGAGCTTATGAGTTTGGGCTGGGGCAGTTTTTTTTTGGGCTCGGGGGCAGGCTTGTTTGGGCCGTATAATTTGAATCCAATTTTAAATATTTGTTGTCGGTCTCATAGTGGTCTCATACTATGAGACGGTCTCATACAAGACCAACTCATTTTATAAATATAAAAATCTAAACACAAACACTCATATTTACAATATTACACAAATCAAGATGTGCGCAATGTACCTTAAAAAGTTAAAATGGACTCGCTTCTCTTTCTTCCTCTTACATCCACGTTTCTACTTCTCTGCGGAAGGGAGTATATTTTTATTTTTTCATAAGATTACAATATACTATTGTTTAAAAATATTAAAGTTAAAAGGAAAGGGGGCAGAAAGTGATAAAAGAGAAGAGTTGAGGGGTTGAAAAGTGAAAAGAATAGTGGCGTAACGCGTGGGAGTTTGGAGCTGGCGTGTGGTGGGCCCCAAGATAAGGACAAGCAGTGGAGGACCGTTTGATTCTCATTGCTCCTAAAAGAGAAAACAACGGGCGCTACTGGGGCCCACTTCTCAATCAAATCAAACTCATTATTGCATCTCACGAATAATTACACGTATTTCATCACCTGATCTTTTGTTGTAAGAATTTTATGGCAAATTTTTGTTTATAATTAAATTAGTTCACCAAGTCCCCAAATTCCCCAAAATAATTTTCAAACACTCCTTATAACTCCCATAATTCGTTCTCAAAAGGAATCGAACTCGGGTCACTCACTAGAGTGTGGAACCCGATGGCCAGGTGGGCTAAGCCACCTGGTTAGTCCATTAATAATATTATAACATTCTTCAATGTTATTAATAATATTATTTATCCGTCTCACAATATCATTCACACCTCTAAATTAAAAATAAATATTTCTCACAAAAATTAATAAATTGTTAAAGTATTATTATTTTATTCAATTGCTTATTTACACATTTAGTTTTTTAATTTTAAAGACCGTGCATTTCAAGGTGTGAATGGTTCTTTAGAACGTAGAGTATTATTCTTATATACATATTCCTTGCATAATTTACTTATTTGAACGTCTCACACTAATTTGCATACTACCTAAAAATAAAATATTGATTTGCTTGGACATTTACACAAATATATACATATTTACCCATATATCACTATTTTACTCTTTTTTTTAAATCTACGTCCAATCTCAAATATGCAAATTCCCCTGAGACGAAGATATTATTATACTTCATCTGTCCCGAACTCGTTTACTACATTGTCAAAAAGGTCCGTCTCATACTCATTTGCTACATCTACTTTTGGCAAAAAAGTAACAATATTTTTTAATATTATATTCTCAATACACTAATAACCAAAAATATCTATTTTATCACTTTAAATACTATAAACAACTCTTTTCTTAATAACCGTGCAAACAATAAATGCAAAGTTGAGTTTGAGACGGAGGGAGTAATATTTTGCATACACAAATATACCAAATTATGTAAATAAAGGCTATAGTATTAGTTTATATATATAATAGTATTATCAAATGAATTGTCTATTATTAATAATAAATGATGTAATGGTACATATTTGATATTTCCATATATTAACAAGTTTCATAGGAGATCGACTCATCTTTAATATAGTCTAATTGGCTGAGCTTATAAACACAATTAAATAACTTATAAGTTATTGAAGAACTTATAAATATCATCAAAGTGTTTGATAAAATAACATGTTTAATAGCTTTAAAGATCTTAAAATAAGCTACTTACAACTTAGCTGTAAAAAAAAATTGAAATATCTCAACTTATTTTACTCACCGTCTCCACACCCACCCACCCACCCCATCTCGGACCCCGTTACTCCTCCTCCACCCTCACAGGTATATACCTCAACATATTTTTTTAAAATCATATTAAAATTTAAAAATTAATTATTTATAAATTATTAAATATCTTATAAATGTTATTCTTCACATACCTCAACAATTTATAAGTCACTTAAAAATAAAATTTTAAAAATCTTATAGGAGCTAAGTTTAGCCAGTTGGATCATTAATTATATATGTGTGCAGCGTTTGAGAATTTAATATAAAAAAAACTATTTGTATGTAAGTTTTTTATTATATTAACGATTTCACATCATACCAACAATTCCATTCTAGTACCTTCTTGTAAGGTTGTCGCTTTGTTCAAGATTTCTGACTTTTTTTCCATGATCCATCTTCGTAGTCTCTTGAGCTCGTTTTCAATTTTTGAAATAACCTTCCAAATTTAAATAAATAAAAAAACACTCGTATAAAAACTTTTAATTATGGAAGTAGACTTTTGATGAAGTATTAATTCTAGATGGGCTCTTCAACAGTTTTTTTTAGATCCCTTCAAAGATTCAACGAATATAACGAAGTAAGTCAATAATTGATGAGGGAATATGAAATATTAAGCTAATTCTTTAAATGTTGGGTCAATTTAAATGAGATCAGCGAAATATGTTTTTTTATTAATTGAGACTCAAATTATTTAGTACCTTACATATATAAATTCACACTGTACTTTATCTTTTTAAGCCTTTAAAAAACTTCGTGCCAAGTCTATGGACTCTTTGATTGTATTAGTACACAAGAAATAGACTAGTACTCGTGGTATTATTAGTACACAACTACACATGAAATAGACTAGTACACGTAGTATTAGTACACATGAAATATAAAGATAGTCTTATCCACAGAATTGCTATAGCAAATAACGAGTAAGAAATTAATTACAGTTAAGAAAAACTAGTTGAAGGATAATTTCTTCAAGACAGGAGAATTTGAGACAGGTATCGGTTAGGGATTGCTTAGAAACCCACTAAAGTTCGGAGAATTTAAGTAGTTCATTGTAATAGTTGTATAATTGAAACAATTGTAAAAGGTTGAATACTCCTTCTACTCTACACTTTTATAGGGGAAATTGCAGAAATGGTCCCATAAGAAATGATCCTCATAAATTTGATCTTTTTTTTAGCGCAAGTAGTCCCATACGATTTTTCCATAAAAAAAGTAACGGATTAACGAGCATGAGGCCACAAGCCCATTAGTTTTCTGCCAAAAACACACATGCATAATTCCCAACCTAAAAAAAAATTAATTCTCAGCTTCTTAAAACTATACGAACTAGAAAAAACACAAAATTTCCCAAACCCCACACCATAAAACCACCGTTTCAAATCTTCCTCATAATCGCCCTGTTAATCAAAGCGAAATCAAATTCAATTCACTCAAAAATCATCCCCAAATAGTAGGTCCCTAGAATGTACACGCATATGGTGCAAAGAGGAAATTTGGTGGAGAGAAATTCATCCCCAATCGCCAATGTCGGAGGATTCGAAGAAAATGCAGCGGAGAAGAAATACTACAGTTGCAGGATCACCTCCATACTTGCATTTTACATTGAAATGCTTGTTAATAGCAAAAACTGGCTCATTTCCCTCCAAAAATCAACTTGAAAAGGTTTTTCCATCTAGTTTTTCATAAGAAACTGTTAAATATTTAACGTATGGGACCATATCTGCTAAAAAATGGGACCAAAAAAGAACATGAGACCAAATCTGTCAAGTACGAATTCTTATGGGACCATCCTTGCAATTTACCCCACTTTTATAATATATTTTTTCCTGATTAAGAAAGAAATTGAAAGGATCATTTCACATGTACCAATACAGTTGGTAAATTGCACCACCAAAATTAATTTGTAACATTATTTGCACATTGCACTTTTTTTAATAATATTATTTATTTCATTAAATAATATTATTTATTTTATTTAATGATATTATTTAAAAAATAGTTACACTATGCACATCAATTGAATAATATTACTCATATTTATTAAATAATACTTTTTTTTATCCGTAAAATTGTAAGTAGTATTATTCATTTCACTAAATATTTGTTGCGAGCGTTCAACTCATTTACACAAGTACGACGTACTGTCTAATTAATACGTGGATTCATGTATGTTTTATCATAGTACTAGTATCTTAATTCCATTTTATGACATCTTTTCTCATTGTTTGGTATAACGTTGTAGAGAGTTGAGAGCACTAGTATCTTAATTCCATTTTATGACATCTTTTCAATTTAAAGATTTCATGTTAGATTATCATTTGTTCCATATCCTCATTACCAAGTCGGGTCTACCAAACTTATTATCATAATAATAATAATAATAATAATAATAATAATAATAATAAAAAAAAAAAAAGAGTAATTTTATTGTAAACTTATGTTACCGTAAAACATAAAATGGTATTACATAGGCATACTACCAAACTAAATTTTTAATAAAAGGATTAATATTGTTAAAAATAAACAAAATACAAAAAAAAAAAAAAATTATGGTGAAATTGTTTTGTAATATACATTACCTATAATAATTTTATCTTTCTATTTCGTATTTATTTACATTTTTGTTGTTTGAAGGTTTCTAATTAGGTTGTATAAGTAAATGTCGTATTATCTTTTACTCTATACACTTTTTTCATTTTATATTAGTGCAAGAATATTATTTTTTCTTTAAACATTTTTAATAGTTCATGTACTTGCTATTGATATTTTATTTCTTTAGATTAAAAAGAGAATAAAAGTGTTGGTAATTCAATGAACCAAATCCTCATACAAAATTAAAAGTTGTTTTTCTCATTGTTAATTTGGTATAAAGTTGTAAAGAGAGTTGAGAGCACTAGCTAGTATCTTAATTCCATTTTATGACATATTTATAATTTAAAGGTCTCATGATAGATTATCATATGTTCCATACCCTCATTATCAAGTCCCGTCTTTAAATTTTGTCCATTAATATCTTTTTATTTGAGTAAATTAATTTCACTGATATTATTTATTTTTATTATACTATAATACTATCAAATTAATATATTTTAATAAAATTACAAATGCTACTAAAAAATACATAAAAATATACAAATAAAAAAATTCAGGGTGTATCTAATTCATAGTATACTTTTCTAATAATTTTGTATTCATCTTCATTTTGTTGTTTTAAGGTTTCTAATTATGTTGTATAAGTAATGTCGTATTCTCTTTTTCTTTATACACTTTTCTAATTATGTTGTATAAGTAATGTCGTATTACAAGAATATTATTATTTCTTTAAACACTTTCTAATAGTTCATGTACTTACTATGATATTTTATTTCTTGTGATTTAAAAGGAGAATAAAAAGTGTTGGTAGTTCAATGAACCAAATCCCCATACATAATTAAAAGCTATTTTCCCAAAGTGGGTTGGAAAAAAAAACTAATCTTCACCTAGAGATCGGAGAAAAAGGCTGTTGAAAATCATTGCGATGCTTTCGTTCATTTTTTCACAAATAAATAAACGTGATCATCGATCGATCTTTTCCTTTTGGCAAAAGAATAATATCTCAAAAAGAGTAGGTTTGATTTGGTAAAAAGAGAGCATTGAGGGGCAAATCGGTCATTCCAATGCGAACAGCTCAACACTGTGAGTGAGAATTCAGGGGCACCACACATCACTCCCCGCGGGCCCCACCGTCCTAATAGTCCAAAAACCCCGAGGAAAAAAATAAATGAAGCGGGCCCATCACAACCGGGCCAGCAATAATGACACCCAATCAGAGCCCAACGCGCGTCCATCTCCGGCGACGTCAAGGCACCGGAATCTCGAGGCTGAGTCAGAATACGGCATTGTGGGCCCGCCCTCGGGATTGGGTCCCAATCATTGGACAGAGACGTCTCATAAAATATTGCCCACTGACAAGTGACATAGTATTTATTTAAAATTTAATTTGGAATCCAATTTTATAATAATAGAATAAAGTGGTTCAATAATTCAACTTTGGTATAAAAAATGAAGCCATGGTATCGTAAGCCGCTATATAATTTGTAAAATCAAACCAAACTATGGGCTTACTCTAACAACCCCATCCAACATAAAACTACGAGCACCCCTCTTCAATATCTCTCTCTCTAAACAAGTTTGACATCTTTTTTTAGAGGGAGAGAGGGAATTTTTGTAGCCATGCTAGGAAAAACATCGAAGCCGGTGATTGAAATTCTCACCGGCTCGCTAGTCTCCGGGACCAGCCCGAGAAGCAACATGCAGTCGCCCCGAGGGCTAAAAAATTTCGATTTTGGCGGGATCGGCTTGGGGATAGTGGCCGCGCTCGAGAAATCGGGCGAAGCTCCGGCCACCACGGCGTTGTTCGGCCGGAATTTGGCCCGCTCGAGCCCGATTCCGGTGAAGAATTCGTGGAGGATGAACAGAAGGAGCATGGAGGAAATGGAGATGGATGGGAGCTTAGAGGAGTACACGATAGTGACGTGTCACCGCCCGGACAAGAGCTGCACCACCAAGGTGTATTCCGGCGCCGCGGAGGCCGGCAGAAGGGGCGACGATAGAGCCCCTTTTAGAATACAGAGCAGCCGCCGCGGCGTTTTTCATATATCTCCGGTGGGCCATCCCGACGCCGGCGGAATTCCGCCGCCGGATTTTCTTAGCGCCTGCAATTTGTGCCACAAGAATCTCCACGGCAAAGATATATACATGTATAGGTATATTTTCTGACTCCTTTTTGCAAATTTTGTGTGCAATTACATTTTTATGTGAAAATAAATTCATACTATTACATGTATTTATAAATATTATTGCATATATTCATTGATACTGTAATATTTTGTTACCTTTTAATTCTATCATTTTAATTTATTTGTCTAACAGTATTAGTCAATACATGTAACGACATAAATTTCACACATGAATTTTAAATATGTTATGATCCGTTTAAAAATAAGACAAAATTAAATTGAAATTGAATTAATATTCAAACCATAAGCGCGACTCTTAACAATGCTCTTTTTAGGTTTTAAGTGATTTTTAAAAATCACTTTTTGAAAATCAATGATTTTTATAATTTATGAGGTTTTAAAATTTGTTTGTTTTTTTTGTTTTTGTTTTGAGTAGGGTAGATTTTAATTGTTATTTATAGGTTTGTAAGATTATAATTTCAAAAATCAAATTTTAAAACTCAAACTAAAATTAATTTTAAATTTTAAATTCGATTTTTTAAAACCAAGAAACCGTCTTATTTTTTTTTTTTTGAAATAAAAATCAAATCGAGTATATAGATGTAAATTTTATCCAACTTCAATTTAATTTTAAAAACGTAAAATAACAGAGGATTAAAAATTGCAGGGGTGAAAAAGCTTTCTGCAGTACAGAGTGTAGATACAGGCAAATGGTCGCGGATGAAAGGAGAGAGAAAGAGAAGTGCGGATCGGAAGCGGCGAGGGCGGCGGCGGCGGAGGTGGTGGGGTCGCCGTACGCCGGCAACGCCCAGATGTTCACAAATGGGATTCTGGCGATATAGATCTAATAACAAATGAATAATTAAAAATATATATATGACTGCGGAATTATATTGTAACACCCTTATACATATGAGAAACAGCTCATTAATGGGAGCTTCTTTTTTCTTGTTTTTTTTTTCCCAAAATCTCTCTACTTGAAGAAGAGAGATTTTGGTTGGTTTTGATCAAGTTATTATTAGCAGTGTTTAAGATTGTGAATCAACGGTCAAAAAGCTTGTAAATCTGTGTTATTGGAGGAATAAAAAACGAATTTAGCCAAATTTAATTAATTTTTGTGAGAATATCATGAAAAAACCCAAGAACTTTTATTTTTTCTCATAGTAGGCTCTTCAAAGACATCAAAAAGTTCATTTGTTTTCTTAGAAATTAATATAAATAAATTGATTTCACCCATTCTTTACAGTTTAAATTTTTAAATGAGAAGTAAGAAAATAATTCTCTTATGACCTATGGTATAGACCTAAAAGTTTTAATTTAAATCCAATTGAAAATAACTTCCATCATATTAAATTATTTATTACGTGGGTCCTATTCTGATGAGTGGTGGAAAATAGTAAATGAATTGATTCAACATTTATTTATACTTTTGGAATTTTTCAATAAATGTAATTCCTTCAGTTTTCTATTTCATGATAGTCTTAACTAAAAAATATTTCCTCCATTCTGGAATAAGTTTTTCACTTTTATTTTTAATCCCTCTCACAATAAGTTTCTCATCTAAAAAATGATAAGAACAACACTCTACTACATATAATTTTTAACTTTTAAATTTAAATAATATTACTAAAATATCACTCATACTATTCACTTTTTTACAATATTCATTACTTTACCCCAAAAGTCAACATTTTATTCACCATATATTAATAAGCAAATGCATTTTTTAAACACAACAAAACCAAAAAAAAAAAAAAAAAAAGAGGAAAAATTAATTTTGGGACGAAAGAGTAAAATTTAACATATGAATATCTTTATATAGAGCTTATAGAAAAAGGAAAAAAAAAAAAAAAAAGACAAACAAAGAGCAAACCAAGGTGGAACAACTTAGGGATCTATCCAGAAGGCTTCCTTGAGTCTTATTTTTGTTTTATTATCGATTACTATTGTCTACATGTGTTGGAACAGTTCATATATTTGATGATGAGTTTTTCATTATTCGTTATGAACTAGATCAGCATGTGATGTAATTTAGCATTGAATCCACGTGTTTATATTTTTGTTTCTTGAATTTCAATTGTTTTTAACTTAATTAATTTTGCCTAAATCATCATCATATATATATATGTATAGAGTGAAATTGATTGGGAAAATTGTTATTTTAGGACCGTAACTTAATTTAGGGTGGTAGGAAAATGAGGACCATAACTTTTTAGGTTAACAAAATAAGGACCGTAACTTTTTAAATTGGCAATTTAAGGACTATAACTTTCAAAACTTGCAAATTAATGCCAAATTAAGCCTGAATTCAAGCAAAACAGGCCCGATTTGGGCCCGAATTCTATCCTATTCGGGCAAATTATCCCGATTTGCATTGATTCAGGTTGATTTGTCCTCAATTTGCCAGATTTTAAAGACATTGTCTTCATTTTGCCAGTCCGATAAGTTATGATCCTCATTTTGCTAGCCCCCCCCCCCCCCCCCCCCCCCCCCCCCCCCCGAATTACAATCTTGCAAAATAATTTACCCGAAACTGTTTCATTCATGAACCATCTTGCAATACTTTTTAGAGTAATCAGCTAATACCCTTTAGTGTAATAAAGCAATACTCTTCGTACCCTTCAACTAATATAGTTTAGTGAAAACAACTAATATTCTCAATAAATTAATATTTTTTAGTGAAAACTACTAATATCATTTAGTGAAAATAAATAATACCCTTCAAATGATTCATGAACGATTTTCAATATATATGTGTGTATATATATATATATTTCAAACTTACACATACATACATATATATACACATATACATATACATTATACACACATATATACGCAAATATATTTATAGTGATCGCCTATTCAGCCTGCCTAGCTACCCTTTACACTCAATTAAGTAGCTCGGGTATCTTACCTTGCAGTAGCCAATAGATATTTTAACACAAAGTATGAAAATTTAAAAGGTTAACAATAACAAATCAATTATGCACATGAAAATAAAATGAAATAGACCGTGGTATTGACCCCAATAAAGTTACCGTTATATATACATATTTTAATGAAACGGACCACATTCATTTGTTGAAAATCTATCAATGAGTACAAAATATTTTGAAAATTTTGCGATAATTGTCTTTGTGGTCCTAAAAAAATAATGGAGCAATTTAAGTGGGTCACTTTATATATATATATATATATATATAAACACAGAATTACAAGTCATTTAAAAAAGAAATTTAGTTGATATATATTTTAAATCTTTATATGTAAAGAATTTGGTGATATTTTGGAGATACATGGAGGGAGGAGGAGTTTACTCTTTTATGCAATATTGCACTGTACAATACTCTGAAAGATAAGGAATATAAAAAAAAAAATCTCGTGGATCTAAAACATTGGTGAACTTTAAAGAAACTTATGTGTCGAAAATGCGTCATAAATATAATACTACTTGATTACTTTAAGGGTAGCTTTGGTAGGGGTTAATAAATTAGTAGCTAGATTTTAATTCTGTATTTAATTAGTGAGATAAGTATTATTTACATGTGTTTGGTAACAAATAATAAAATGTATACTATATTATTTTGAGTGTTTGATAAGTGATACTTTAATTGATATTATTTGTATTCACTTGTTTGGTAGAGTATATATTATTTCATTTAGTGGTGTTAATTGACTTATATACTGTTGGGACATGTCAGTTTTGATTAAGATCTCAAAGCCCCTGAAAAGATGATTGTTTTAGTCAGGCTAGTCTTGGTTAGGTTCTTGTACTTAGCTATTTTACACTTCACAGGTACTCAGTGAGAGGAGAACTCACTGATGTCAATCAAGACTAAGAGCCTGAAGACGAAGAGCATTATCCTGAACTTATGGGAGTCTTCTAAGCTGGCTGAGTAAGTGTCAGTGATGAAAAGTATGACCTTGAGGTCATTACTAACTCAATCCTGAAGTGAACATGATGATACTGTGTTAATGGGAAAGACTTGGAGTAGAGCCAATCAATGCATAAGGAATGTCAGCGTCGGGACAAAACCTTTGTGCAAGAGACAAAAAAGAACTTAATAAGACAAGCCTGAAGTCTAGGAATAAGTTCTGACATTCTCACCAATCTGATGACGTGGACCAATCCAGGAAGGACACACACGTATGGACCCTGATATGAAGACTGACTTCAGATTGTACATTCAACGAGCAAGCATTAAATGGTACATTAAATGCAATTATCAAATCCATGCAAGGACGGCTGCTGCATGGGAAATATGTCCGTTTGAACCACTCTACATAGATGACTAGAAGACTATCTCTTCCAACGGATAGTTTTCAAATCACCTATAAATACAGAAGGCCTTGAACCCATTCAAGGTTAGAGGAAATTTTCAAGCCAGAAATTACTCAAACTCTGAAGCATTCAAAGCATTCAGCCTTTAGAAGAAGCACTCGAAACCATCTAAATTTCCCAAGTGTTTCTTAGCTACTGAGAGTTATTTTGTATTCCAAAGAGCGTATTAGCATTATCCCAAGCTTAGAGTGATTATCTAATCCTTAGCAAAGCTTTGTCTTGTAAGGATAATCACAACCTAGCTGGAATCCAAACTGAAACCAAAATCCTAAGTTAGGTTTGTTGGTAGTAAGTTCAGTTAGTGAGTTAGTAAGGAGTTGTATAGGTCAGTGAGGTTAGCTGATTTTGGTGCACCTTGACACGTTAAAAACAAGAATCCCTTGAGTGGATTTCCTGTTAGATCAGGCCGTGGACGTAGGATCTTGAGACTCTGAACCACGTTAAACTCCCTGTGTTCTTATTGCTTTGATATTGTGCATACCAGCCATATTAACTGATCATTCATAGCATTTGTTTTATCAGGCCTGAATCAATCAGCTCGATCCTAAAAAAGAGCATTGCCCTACTAATCACTATTCAGAATTGAGTAAACAAGTTTTTCAGAAAGCAAACTAAACAAGACTTTAAACTATCAGGGCTCATGCATTTCCGCACTGATCTTGAATTGATAGTTAACCAACTGACCCGCACTAAGTGTAGTCAGTGGGTATATTATCAGCTCTTAGTTCCTTATCACTCTGAGTAAAGGGAATTCAGTAAGGTTTAAGCTGAAAAATTGGTATACGTGTATTCCCCCCCATACACGTATTCACCAGTCTTGTACCGGGACCAACAAGTGGTATCAGAGCAGTGGTTCACAAGACCACTGACTTATATACCCTTCCATTTAAGTTTTTTTTTAAATTAAAATCGTTCCTAATTAAAAAGCCCACACATGGACCGACATAAAAGTCCACGTCTTGGCCCACAAATCGCTGGAATCCAACGCCGTTGCAGAATTTCCATTATCCCCACAGGCAGATATAACAATAGTCCATGAAATCACATTCTTTTCCTCTATCCTCTGAAAAGCCTTAATTGCCATATCTAGACTACGACATTTGGAGTATAAGCTACAAAGCGAGTTCCCTATACTCGCATCATCCTCAAGATCGTATTTTATAATGTATGCGTGAATCTGCTTTGCAAATTCAAAATCACACAACGAAGAGCAAGCATTTAAGATGATTCCTAAGGTGTAATTTGTGGGGAACCCCCCAATTTCCAACATTTCCTTGAAAAGACTAATTGCAAACTCGGGCTGCGAGTTATTAACATAGCTAGTCATCAAAGAAGTCCATGTGACCACATTTCTCTTGGGCAAATTATCAAACACCTTCTGTGCACTCCCTATCACCCCACATTTGCCATAAACATTGACCAGAAATGTCATGAGGAACAACTCCTCATTCAACCCACTCTTTATAATCGCTGGAATCTCAAGAAATGGGAAACGACATTTGAGCTTCCCCATTTCCCCCCTAATTTGGTTCCACCATTTCCATCCATATTGCAGTTTAACATACCCAGCAACACATCCCAAACAATATTTCGCGGTCCCGGAAAAGAGTCAAATACGTGGATTCGAAATAGAGCCGAAATTATTGCAGTCCCGAAATTATCGATTAATTCCCACAGTGTAAACTAAGCAGAAATAGGGCTTGTTTTCGCCGGAGATAGTGTCAAATCGACGAATTAGTGTTTAATTCCGGAAACCCACCCCACCGCCGGATGAATTACGAGGCCGATTCACAAAACATGAAGAAAGTTTTAATTAAGCAACAAAGAATTTAGTTTTAATTCGGGAAATTACAACAAAGACAATGGAAGCAATCGAAGACTGATAATTGGGTGCTGTTGACAGGCATTTTCGTACGGGTAGATTTATGTGGCTATTTGAGTTATGCCCGACAAACAATAAATATAAACGAATACGAACGGTTGGGGAAGAACTTTCGTTCTTCCCACGAATATGAGAGCTTCTTGGATATATGAGAAATGAGAGAAAAATGAAAATCCCTTACAATGAGGGGGTGACCCCCTATTTATAGAGGTTCACCCCCAAAGGCCCAAAAGTGGCCCTAAATTCGTCTCAACCCTTTATTTAGGGATTTATTACAATTATTAATATAAAGATCAACAATAGACCTATAATACATTAAATACTCTTTTTTTATGTAGACTCTCGATCTTGTCGGGTCAGTGTATCTTTAGGAATCTGACCTTCTGTCAGGCGAGGATATTTCCTGCTGTAACAATTGCCCCCAAGATTGGGCTCTGATTGCGGCCAGAGTTCGATCTTGATCTGTGCTTCAAATAGGTTTTGTTCCCGAGCCTGAAAACGGGATAGCTCGGATGCCCCTAGGGAATCTTCGATGACCGGGTCCTTGATGGGCGAGTCTTTCGTGTCACCTTCGAATCGTCAAACTTTTACTTAAACTGGTCGGGTTAGGTGGGGTACGATCTTCCGTCGTGCCCCCGAGTCGAGTGCCGTGACGTTCAATTAATAAATAATTCTTGCCGCTGGCCGGCATTGATTTTAGTAATAGGGCGATGAGGACCGCGATGATAAATTAATGAAGTGCTTAGGCCGCTTGCGGGTAGCGACTTCACGGACAACAGATCGACTTAACAATCAATTAAAAGATAAATCAACAGATTAATGAGTGAAGTGCTTTGGCCGATAGACGGCAGCGACTTCACGGGATACATGATTGAATTAACAATCGATTAAAAGATTAACCAACAGATTAATGAGTGAAGTGCTTTAGCCGATGATCGGGCAGCGACTTCACGAAGATGGGATTGAATTAACAACCGCTTACAACATTAACCAACAGATTAATGAGTGAAGTGCTTTAGCCGATGATCGGGCAGCGACTTCACGAATATGGGATTGAATTAACAACCGCTTAAAAGATTAACCAACAGATTAATGAGTGAAGTGCTTTAGCTGATGATCGGGCAGCGACTTCACGAAGATGGGATTGAATTAACAACCGCTTACAACATTAACCAACAGATTAATGAGTGAAGTGCTTTAGCCGATTGACGGGCAGCGACTTCACGAAGATGGGATTGAATTAACAACCGCTTACAACATTAACCAACAGATTAATGAG
Source organism: Ballota nigra (assembly GCA_947034835.1). NCBI lineage: Eukaryota > Viridiplantae > Streptophyta > Magnoliopsida > Lamiales > Lamiaceae > Ballota > Ballota nigra. The sequence goes on from OX344726.1 coordinate 75,896,360, forward strand.
TGAAGTGCTTTAGCCGATTGACGGGCAGCGACTTCACGAATACAAGATTGAATTAACAATCGATTTGTTGATTAAACAAAGCGTCCAAGACACGATATATTATGGCCGCAAGTGGGCAAAAGCGATGCGGGTCAGTCGATGCCGGTGAAGGCGGACTGGTCAATGCCGTTAACATGGATAAACCAAAGCAGAGAATAGATTAGTTAACGCCGGTGAAGACGAACTAAACAACACCTCGCCCATTAAGGCGGAAAGTCAACGCTTAAAATGCGGACTGGATCCACGCCGAGAGGCGGATTAGTTGACGCCGGTGAAGGCGAACTTATCAAGGCAGAGTGACGGATCGTCTTGAGAGGCAGATTAGTTGACGCCGGTGAAGGCGAACTAATCAATATGTCAACGCATAAAAGGCGGACTAATCAACGCCGAGAAGACGGATTAACTCGAGAAAGAGATTAGTTGACGCCGGTGAAGGCGAACTAATCAATACGTCTACGCCTGAAAGGCGGACTAATCAACGTCGAGGAGACGGATTACTTCGCCACTCCAGGCGGATTGTCGACGCCTAACAGGCGGACTAATCAACGCCTAAAAGGCGAATTACTTTGCCACTCCAGGCGGATTACCTCGCCACTCCAGGCGGACCGTCAACGCCTAACAGACGGACTAATCAACGCCTAAAAGGCGGATTACTTCGCCACTCCAGGCGGATTACCTCGCCACTCCAGGCGGACCGTCAACGCCTAACAGCCGGACTAATCAACGCCTAAAAGGCGGATTACTTCGCCACTCCAGGAGGATTGTCGACGCCTAACAGGCGGACTAATCAACGCCTAAAAGGCGGATTACTTCGCCACTCCAGGCGGATTACCTCGCCACTCCAGGCGGACTGTCGACGCCTAAAAGGCGGATAAACTCGAGTGGATTAGTTGACGCCTGTGAGGGCGAACTAATCAATACGTCAACGCCTGAAACGGCGGACTAATCGACGTCGAGAAGACGGATTACTTCGCCAATTTAGGCGGAATGTCGACGCCTAAAAGGCGGATAGACTCGAGTGGATTAGTTGACGCCTGCGAAGGCGAACAAATCAATACGTCTACGCCTGAAAGGCGGACTAATCAAAGCCTAAAAGGCGGATTACTTCGCCACTCCAGGCGGACCGTCAACGCCTAACAGGCGGACTAATCAACGCCTAAAAGGCGGATTACTTCGCCACTCCAGGCGGATTGCCTCGCCACTCCAGGCGGACCGTCAACGCCTAACAGGCGGACTAATCAACGCCTAAAAGGCGGATTACTTCGCCACTCCAGGCGGATTATCGACGCCTAAAAGGCGGATAAACTCGAGTGGATTAGTTGACGCCTGTGAAGGCGAACTAATCAATACGTCAACGCCTGAAATGGCGGACTAATCGACGTCGAGAAGACGGATTACTTCGCCAATTTAGGCGGAATGTCGACGCCTAAAAGGTGGATAAACTCGAGTGGATTAGATGACGCCTGTGAAGGCGAACTAATCAATACGTCAACGCCTGAAACGGCGGACTAATCGACGTCGAGAAGACGGATTACTTCGCCACTCCAGGCGGATTACCTCGCCACTCCAGGCGGACTAATCAACGCCTAAAAGGCGGATTACTTCGCCACTCCAGGCGGATTACCTTGCCACTCCAGGCAGACCGTCAACGCCTAACAGGCGGACTAATCAAATCAACGCCTAAAAGACGGATTACCTCGCCACTCCAGGCGGACTGTTGACGCCTAAAAGGCGGATAAACTCGAGTGGATTAGTTGACGCCTGTGAAGGCGAACTAATCAATACGTCAACGCCTGAAACGGCGGACTAATCGACGTCGAGAAGACGGATTACTTCGCCAATTTAGGCGGAATGTCGACGCCTAAAAGGCGGATAAACTCGAGTGGATTAGTTGACGCCTGTGAAGGCGAACTAATCAATACGTCAACGCCTGAAACGGCGGACTAATCGACATCGAGAAGACGGATTACTTCGCCAATCTAGGTGGAATGTCGACGCCTAAAAGGCGGATAAACTCGAGTGGATTAGTTGACGCCTGCGAAGGCGAACAAATCAATACGTCAACGCCTGAAACGGCGGACTAATCGACATCGAGAAGACGGATTACTTCGCCAATCTAGGCGGAATGTCGATGCCTAAAAGGCGGATAAACTCGAGTGGATTAGTTGACGCCTGTGAAGGCGAACTAATCAATACGTCAACGCCTGAAACGACGGACTAATCGACGTCGAGAAGACAGATTACTTCACCAATCTAGGCGGAATGTCGACGCCTAAAAGACGGATAAACTCGGGTGGATTAGTTGACGCCTGTGAAGGCGAACTAATCAATACGTCAATGCCTGAAACGGCAGACTAATCGACGTCGAGAAGACGGATTACTTCGCCAATCTAGGCAGAATGTCGACGCCTAAAAGACGGATAAACTCGAGTGGATTAGTTGACACCTGTGAAGGCGAACTAATCAATACGTCAACGCCTGAAACGACGGACTAATCGACGTCAAGAAGACGGATTACTTCGCCAACCTAGGCGGAATGTCGACGCCTAAAAGGCGGATAAATGTTTGTAGTCGAAAGGTGTGACCATGTTTTAAATATTGAGTTATTTATTCGGTGAGCAACCTCAATAATTTTTTGAAATTATATTCGAAGTTTCAAATAACCGACTGTATTTAATAATATTCGGTGTCGAATAATTTATTTTTTGATTTTTTGATATCACAAAATGAGTTTAGGATACCTATATCCATGCCCCCGCCTTTTAATGTATATGAAAACTTACGAGTTACGATATATATTAAAAGGAAGTGTCAAATGAAAACTGTATTTCAAAAATTGCCCCCGCTTTGAATTTTCGAAATATGAATATATACCCCCGCTTTTAATTTATATGAAATTTGGGAGTTGTAATATATATTAAAAGGAAATTATCGAAATAAACCTGGTGTGAGTGGGCAAAGGACTGCCCGTAGATTTTTCGTTGATGAAGAGGTCCCGGATGCTCGTCCCACACAAGCTGCTGCGCCCTTCTTTTTTTTTTTTTTTTGAAGGGCCCTGAAGTTAAATGAACTTGGCCCCGTAGATGAAATAAGAAAGGGCCAAATAATTAAACAAGATGGGCCCAAAATATTAAATAAAAAGGGCCCAGTAGTTTAGATATATCATAAGTAGCCCAACACCTAAATAAATTGTGGCCCAGCAATTGAAAAATAAACCTGGTCCACCAAATGAAATCAGACCCATATCAAAGATTAATATGCCCTTCGCGTTAAAACTAAGATCGAGGCGACGTGGGCCTGCGAGGAGCATCCGGTGTCGTCGGGGAGCGACGGGCGACGACGTGCGAGTAGGCGTGCAGACGACGCGGGCAGATCGGAGGTCGCACGGGCAGCGGAGTTGCGCGGAGGACCGCGGCCCCGCGCGCGGGCAGCGGCTACGGGGGGAGGATGTGCGCAGGCGGTGGAGGCGGTGCCCACGCTGGGCGACGCGGGAGGCCCGATTGGCGGCGCGGGGAGAAGACGCGCGGCGGAAGAGGACCCGGGGGCGACAACGGGTAGGGAGCGCGCTACGCCGGGTTGCGGGCGTAGGCTGCGGCCGTGAGCGGCGAGAGCCGTGTCGGGCTGCCGGAGCCCGAGATGGGGCGCGGCCGCGATGGGCGGGGAGAAGGCCGGTCGGGGAGGCCGTCAGCGAAGGCGGCGTGCGGCGTCGGCCGCCGCGGGCAGCCATGGCCGCTGGGCGACGGGTCGCGACGGGCGGCGGAGAGGCGGCGTGCAGCGATGGCTGCTGCGGGTAGGCCGCTGTGTGACGGCGAGGCTGACCGCCGGGATGTTTGCCGCGGGGAGCTGTGAGGCGCGGGAAGGCTCGTCTGTTGAGGCCGCGTCTTGGCGGCGCGGGAGGATTTGCGGAGGCAGACGGCGTGAGCTCGCGGGCCTCGGGCAGCGGGGTGAGTCCGAGCGCGGGAGGGATGCAGTGTCTCTGCCTATGACGGCCGCTGTGCGGGAGCGATGCGCGAGTAGGTAGGCCAGCCCGGCGACGCCTCGAGCCCGTCCTCGGGGTCGGGCAGCGGGTTGAACGAAGGTAAGCGGTGGCGCGCGGATCAATGTTGTCAGGAATCTTTTGACTTTCAACGTGTATTGGGGAACGTGCTAAAAGCAAGCTAAAAAGGTTGTACTGGTGTAGAGGAGTTGGTACCGCGTTCGAGGTTGGCAGTGGGGGCCTGAAGCCAACAGTAGCCTCCCCTTTATTTTTGTTTCTGCCTCAACGCTTGAACGTCACTCCGGTGGGCGATGGAGCTGGACGGAAAAGGCATTACTTTGATGGAAATTTTGGGGGGAAGACCGTCGGGACGACGGAGTGGCAGTGGCCCGAGCGGAGTTCGGTGGCGTGGGGGAGACGAGTGTGAGTTCTGTAGAGGCGATTCCGGCGGAGCTTCGTGGCGGTGGAAAACCCGGCGGCCGGAAACTGGGGAGAGAGACCCAGATCCTTCTCATGTTTATTTTTTCTTCTAGTTGCCTGCGTGAGGCTCTGCTATACGGATGAAATGAGATTTTTTGGAAAATTTCTTTTTTTGGTAACTTGGATGAACCGGTTGTTTGCTAGCAGAATTTATTTTTGATTTTTTGTTGCTTGTATGGTTTGGATCGAAAAGGTTTATGGTTTATGGAATCTGGTTTTTTGATTTTGATGGGAGGATCTTCGTGTTCATCCCTCGAGATGAACCCGAATCAACCCTCCTTCTAGCGCCAAATTGTTGACAGGCATTTTCGTACGGGTAGATTTATGTGGCTATTTGAGTTATGCCCGACAAACAATAAATATAAACGAACACGAACGGTTGGGGAAGAACTTTCGTTCTTCCCACGAATATGAGAGCTTCTTGGATATATGAGAAATGAGAGAAAAGTGAAAATCCCTTACAATGAGGGGGTGACCCCCTATTTATAGAGGTTCACCCCCAAAGGCCCAAAAGTGGCCCTAAATTCGTCTCAACCCTTTATTTAGGGATTTATTACAATTATTAATATAAAGATCAACAATAGACCTATAATACATTAAATACTCTTTTTTGATGTAGACTCTCGATCTTGTCGGGTCAGTGTATCTTTAGGAATCTGACCTTCTGTCAGGCGGGGATATTTCCTGCTGTAACAGGTGCCATTGAGTAGTTGCCGGAACTGGAGCTTCTTCTTCCGCGATGAGGGCCTCGCCAAATTGCTCTCCGTCGAGTGGTTTCTGGTTGAAGCCAAGAAAGTAAAATCTGAATTTGAAACAAAAAGCAACCCCAATCTATTATTTTCTCTAGAGATAGCACCAGGGGCGGATGCATATAGGTGAGTGGGTATGCAAGTGCATACCCACATTTTTTTCCAAATAGTTACATATATAATGTTTATATATATTTTTTGATGTATGGGCTATTAAAAAATGTAAAGGAAAACTATATTTCATTTTACATTAAAAAAAAATCTTGTATTCATAATATTAATATGTTTTAAATTTTAGGAGGCATTTGATTTGAAAATTCTTCCATTGAAATAGGAATGTTGATAAATATTACCTCCTCCACAAAAAATGGTCCTACTTTTTACACAAAATTTAATGCTATATTTCGGATGGTATTATGGGGTATTGTGAGATTCGTTTATGAATAAAATGATTGTCAATACCCATAATGTCATCTGAAATATCGCATTAAACTATGTGCAAAATAACAGAACCATTTTATGTGGACAAAGGAAGTATATGATAATCATAGTGGTTAATGAGAATAAAAATGATCTACGACACTATTTTCCCTCTTAAATAAAGTAATTATTCATCCATTTAATTATCTTTCTTCTTATACAAATTTTCCCAATCATTTCTATCTTTATGCTACCACCAACAATCTTTATTTATATCTCTTTTTTCAAACCTAGAGTACAACACTAGGGGCTTAATCATTATAAAGACGATCATTCATCTAATATATTCGAGAGTTGAGAATAGATTTTTTTTTCCTATTGAAATTTTTGAAACAAGCTTCCCCTAAATTATTTAGGGTCCGCTTGATTGGGGGTGATGATTATAGGGTAATGAGAATGATTAGTAGTGCTTGGTTATCAACACATTGTAATAAGATTGAAAATGAGTTATAATTTACATATCAAACGACTCCTTATTCATTACCATCTATTTTGATGACTTCTCAATCACTTTAATTCTCATTACCCTATAATCATCACCCCCAACCAAGCGAACCCTTATATTTTGTTTTTGTTCTACATTTTATAAGGACTTACTTTAGATTTATTAAATTGCATGATTTTACTTTTTTTTTTCTTTTAGCATTCTTAGAATTGTGCATACCCTATTTGAATTTTCTGGATCCGCCACTGGATAGCACTATACCACCAACTTGGTGGTATAGGTATTGCATATAAGAACATTAACTCGGAGAGAATGTAGAGGAGTTGCCGTGTCGGATCGTTGCTTTTACCGGGCAAGAGACACATGGATGACCTTCTACCAAATAGATGTTAAGGGGTGAATTGGTTTATTTCACCCCCTTTTCACACCCTTTTCACCTCTACCAAAGGGGGCCTAACAGTATTACATTAATATTCTTGTATTATCGGTATTATGTATGTTAATTATTAAACAATAGTATAATACTGCATGCATTATACTTTGAGTAGATCTTGTATGAGACCGTCTCATGACATGCGACAAATGAGATGTGATACTACTATAATTTGGAAATAGTGTGTATTTTAAAAAAAATGGGGTACTATATATATATATATATATATATATATATATATATATATATATATATATATATATATAGCATCAGTTGCAAATAATGTGTATTTTTAAAAAATGTTATTTTGTATAATTAGAAAATGATAGTTGTGTATCAGTTTCACCACCTTACACTTAGCTAAGACAGAATATTATTATTCGTCAAGAATAAAAATAAAATTATACAGTATATTAATTTATTAGTTGAGGAGATAAATCCATGCATATAATAGGGAAGAAAATTAATGGATACGAAATATTCTCTTTCTCTATGAAAGTTTTGTCGCCTATTCCAGAGGCGTTGATGGGAAGAAGGGCGACGGACGTCGACTATCGATAGAGATATATACCAATAAAGATATCTTCTTTAATCAAGAATATTAACTCACAATACATACACACCTATAAATAAAATACGAAACAATTTTATATAATCACGATACTTCTTTAATCAAGAATATTAACTCACAATACATACACACCTATAAATAAAATACGAAACAATTTTATATAATCACGATACAAATATATATCCCAACGAGTTCGATTGAGCAAGCAGAAACAGCCAGAAAAACTACTTAATTAATTATTACCTGGATAGTGCACATTTTACCAATAAAGAAAGGGAAAGTATAATATGAAAATAATTTATGATAAATTTATTATGAAACTATATTAAAGTATATGTGATGAAAATAATTATATGAATTAAATTCAAATCTTTCTACAAATTTGGACTTTAATTTTAGATGAGGCGTAATTCTTTCAGTATCGAATATTTGATCAGAAGTATCGATAATCTCACCAGGAGTATTTATCGATACTCCTTATCAAATATTCGATACTTTAAAACAGTTTCATGATAAACTTATCATGAATCATTTTCATATAAAACTTACTCATAAAGAAAATGATTAATGGTATTTATAGACCCCTAAAAAAATTTCCTTACGAAAATTGTCATTTTTCTTAGTAATTTTGATCCCGCAGAAATTTTCCGTTCAAAACTTAACTGATGTTAATGCTTGAGATACACGCAGTGTTAAGAATTGTATGAAAATGATCTTTTTCTGATATTTTTGATCCCATATAAATTTTGGAATTCTGGTCAACTGAAGGATTCTATCAACGAAAGATTAAAGAATTGTTTTCAAATATAATTATAAAAAATGTTTGTGAAAAATCCATGTAGGACTAGTATTCAAATTTACCCATAAAAAAATGCATTGTGTTATCAAAATATTTGTAAAAGTTGTGTATATAATTGTTTTTATTAATTAGTTTATAATATTTTATATTTTACAAACATCCTTAGAAGGCGTTTGCAGGTATTTTTATTTTAAAAATTGATTACAATTTGAAATTGTGAATGAATTATATAATCAGTAGTTCGTTTAATCAAAAGAAGTCGTCTTCTTTTCTTCGGTCAAAAGTAGTTGAAATGAGGAGCTGATTGAAATTTTATTTGAAGCGGCACGATTTAGAGAGGATTTGAAATGCTATTAAGAGGGTGTTTGGCTGAGTTTAATTGAAACATCTTATAAGCTCTAACATCTTATAAGTTGTTTTAAGAGCTTATAAGATGTAATTTTTAAGTAGCTTATAAGTTGCTAAAGTGTTTGACTTATACAACTTATAAGATCTTTGATAATTTATAACAGATATTTTTTAAATTTATAAAAAATAAAATTTTCTATTTTTTATCTTGAGATAGGAGTGGGGTTGGGGTTGGGTTGGGGTGGGGGTGGGGGTGGGGGTGGGGTGGGTATTTTTTAAATTTACAAAAAATATATTTTTCTATTTTTTATTTTAAGGTAGGGGGTGGGGTGGGGAGGGGGGTGGGTGGGTGTGGGTGGGGTGGGGGTGGGGGCAGGGATGAGGGTGGCTGAAATGGGATGAGGGTGGGGTGGTTCTAAGGTGAGGTGGGTGGTTGGGGTGGGGGTGGTTAGGAAAATAAGTTGGAAAATCTCAACTTATTTTTTTACAGCTTATAAGATGGTAGGAGCTTATTTTATGATCTTATAAGCTGTTAAACATCTTATTTTGCCAAACACATTGTTGGTACTTATAAGCTCTTAAACAACTTATAAGATGTTTTAAGGAGCTTATAAGCTCAGCCAAACGCCCTCTAAATCAATTAAATATTCACTTTTGAGTATGAGTTAAGTTAGTCGAAATTCCAATTATTGACACATTCTCTTATTAGGGTGTTTCGTCCATTTAAAAATTCACATTGAATCAAGTATCCACATTTTGTGAAAGACCTTACTCCCCACCCACCAAATTTTAACCCAGTTTTTTTTTTATCTGTCCACTAAATTTTTATCATTCCTCTTTTAAAAATAAACTACACTCACAAACAAATAAATGGGTTCCACAATACCCACTACAATACTCTTATTTTATCTATTTTATCCACTTTCTCAATAAAATATCAATTTTCATTAAAAACAGTGTCCAATAGTAAACGGGTACAATTTTCGTGGATGGAGGGAGTATTATTTTTTATCCTTTTAATTGCCTTTTGGTTTCAAGAAAAAAAAAAAAAAACACTATTTTTAAGAAGTTAAAAAATCTGAAAAAGAAATTCAACAAACACCCTCTTGTGATTTCTTACTTCAATTTATTCACTAAAATAGCAAAAGCTGAAAATTTGATTTGTTTATTTCCATGTTATACGGCTAGGTAGTGTAAAATAATATCTTAAGAGTTTTGTACTATATACTTAATACAAACATGTTAATAAACGTGAAAAGCGCAACCTCCACTTGGCTTGAAGGCCTGATATTTTTTGAACAGTAGTCCTTTGCAAAAAACAAAACAGCTTTTCTCAAGCCAAAAGTTGATAAAATGCTCAAAGAGCACGTGCAAAGCAATTACCGAAAATATCTTATACTCTCTCCTTCCACTATTATTTGCATATTTAAAATGATAGTACAATTTCTTTTAAAATAAATTTTTTGAGTAAACAGTGACACGTGGATAAATATATAAATTGTTAGTCTTGAACAAATTTGAGTAATACGTGTAGAGGGAGAGGGGAAATACACGTATTCAAATTTTGCTTTCTTTTTCAAAGTTTAGTCCCCTTAACTCAGAGCGTTTAACGTGGTTCAAAGACTCAAGCTCCTACGTCCACGGTCCTGATTGAACAGGAGAATCCCTTAATGTATTAGCTTGTTTTTAACGTGACAAGGTGCACAATGATCAGTTTCACTGGTCCCTAGAATTAGAGTTCTAGTCCTCCTTCTCCTAACCAACTTTCTAACTTCAACCAACAAACCTAACACTTAGGGTTTTAGTTTCAGTTTGAATTCCAACTAGGTTGTGATAATCCTCACAAGACAAACCTATGCTAAGGATTGAATTATCACTCTAAGCTTAAGATGTGTATAATGAGCTCAGTGGAATACAAAATAGACTCTAGACTTATAGAAACACTTGGGAAATTAAAGGGGTTTCGAGTGCTTCTTTGAATGCTTTGATTGCTTGAGAGTCTTGAGTAATTTCTTGGCTTCGAAATTTTCCGTAACCTTTTTTGGGTCAAGGTCTTCTGTATTTATAGATGATTTTGAAAAAACTATCCGTTGGAGAGATAACCTCCTAGCCATCTTTCTTGTAGGATGCTTCAAGGGTCATCGTCCTTCATGCAACCGCCTACTTGCATAGATTTGGTAAATGCATTAAATGCATATCTATTGAAAACTGCATGAATGGTCAGGCTTGATGTCAGGTTCGTACGTGCGTTGTCCTCTCCTGATTGGTCCACATCATCAGGTAGGTGAGAATATCAGAACTCATTCTTCAGTTAAGTCTTGTCTTTTCTGAGTTCAGGTTTGTCCTCATCTACGTACATGGTCCAACGCTGACATTCCTTTTGCTTGCTTGGATCCTACTCCAAGTCTTTCCCAAATACTCAGGCAGTCTGACTCCTTCAGATCTGTGAGTTAGCAATGATCTCAGGATCATGCTCTTCATCCTTACACTTACTTAGCCAGCTTAGAAATACTAACATAAGTTCAGTGATGACGCTCTTGTGTTCTTCAGGCTTGAGTCTTGATTGTCATCAGTGAGTTCTCCTCTCACTGAGTACCTGTAAATATAAAAACTTCTAACTTATCTAATCCTATCCAGACTAGCCTGATTATTACAACACTTAAGCAAATCATCTTTGTTGATAGGCGAACATCAATCAATATATGACGAACAACAAGTTAAAGCCCTAATGAAGATTATAAAGCATCGACCCCAAATTAGAGATGATTAACAAAGAAAATAAAAAAAAAGAGTGCATAAATCAATCCAGGAGGTATATTGAACGACAAACAACTCCCGCGACGAACAACATACTGGCGAACAGGTCCTGGGACCCGAGGCCAGATATGGACCCTACATTAAGTCATTAATGACGAGCAACATTGTCTAAAGGAGGTGTATTTACCAGCCTAAGAGATGTATGTTGACGAACAAAGGACTAAGATCCCGAAGCCTATCTATACGGAATACAAAGGCGAACAGCTTCCGAACCATAACCTTAAGAGGCGAACAACTTTTACCGAAAGAACAATTTGGACCAACCAAGCCACTCAAGATGAACAACAATAAGTCCGAGATAAGGCCAAAATAAGACTTTGTAACTAAGTTTCAGCTTAGATAAGGTCAAACAAGGTCAAAGAACACTTGTCTAACATGCAAGCTAGGAAGTCGAAGAGTCTTGTACACCACCTACTTGGTGACCTCTATAAATAGTTGCTCACCAGTTGAGAAATAGAAGTTCAAATCCACAAATACTCTTAAAAAACATAAACAAACACACCTAAACGTACACATATACGAAATAAATACGAATTCAACCCTCGTATTTATGATTTTTACAACCTGAACCTTCGATTTACCATTTACGGTGGTAATCAATCACACGTTATTGATTGGTGATTCCTAAACCGAATTAAAACAGCCACTAATCCTCACGATTAAATTTGATCACCAAAAATCTTTTCAGGGTATTTGGGATTAACTCAAAACTGACATTGTCCCAATAATTTTCCCCTTTTTGATGATGTCAAAACACTGAAAAGATCTATAGAACACTTAGTGGAAATAATCCTATCTATAAGATAAAAGACCAGTGTTAGAGCAGTTCTTGATAAAGTACATAATTTAGATAATAGCCAAAATAGACAATGAGTTGTTGTCTTAGGGAAAAAGCAATAGATTTCGTTGATGAATATAACAAGTTTACAATGAACCTATCTATTACAATTCCAACAGGATAAAATCAGATTCTACGCATCTCAGGTTTGATGTCGTAGCCAGTGTAGACTATTTCCTTGAGATCTTCAACGCGTTTCAACTGGTTCTGATATCCTTCAGCCTTAACAATCTTTAACACCTCTTTCATAATGGCCCTCGAGTCGTACATTATTGATCCTGGAATGTATGGAGGAGTGCAAGTGATAAGTCCAGGAGCCTTCACTTGAACTTTAGCTTGATCAGACTCGTCCAAAATTAGCTTGAATAGCTCAGGATGGTTGTCCACTTGAAGTCAGTGAAGCGCGCGTCGATGTCTTCAGTGTCGCCCCACTTCTTGACCACATACCAGAGTGTGATAAACTCATTCCTTGCATCCTCCAAGAATTCCTTCAGTTTCTCAGAGATGAACGTGTCAGTGAGAACTGTCTTATTACTTGACTCTTTTGGGACTTGGACCTTCTTCGCCCTTGGTGCAGGTTGCTTCCTCTACTTTCATTGTCCAGGCTTCTCCTTCTTCCTTCTTCCTTCTTCCTTCTTAGCAAACTGAATATACCATCATCAAGTTCTTTTTGTTGCAATTCAGTGATATATGTCAGCTTCTCAACTTTCTTCTCCAAGATGCGCTGCGATGAGCTTCAGTCTTCTCCGATGCAACTCCCCAAGCCTCTGAACAAAGTTCAGCTACTTGATCACCATTAAGAGTGATGGGATTTCTTCTTGAATCGACAGGGGAGTGCTCTAAAGCCTCAGGGATTGGAGGAAGTTAAGGAAGTTGAGTTTATTGTAGTGAAGGATCATTAGCCTGAATCGCCGCCAATCTCGCTGATTTTCTAGGAGTAGTCTGAACAATTGCTTGAGATGCCTCTGATGCCTCAGGGTTGGATCTTTTCCTCCTTATCCTTTCCTCCTTTTTAGCATCATCCTTGGCAGGTGGGAGAGTTCTTGGAACTGCATCTTTCAGGATCTCATCCTGATGGTTGACAACAAAGGCAGTCAAAGAGTATACCTCGTGTAGGTGCTCCTTCATCAACTCAACACCAGTATCGATCCCATGTCCAGAGAACTTCAACTGAGCAAGCCCTGGTCCCATCTTCTTCTGGAATTCCTCCCTTGACATATTCAGGCACTTCTCAGTGTCAGTCAACCTTGCCACCATCTTCTCAGACTCTGACTCCATCCTTGCAGCCTGATCATTCAAGGCCTTAGTGAGAAGTTCAGTGGACTGTGCAGTCAAGTGCTCCACTATCTTGAGCATCATTTGTTCATTGGTCTCTTTGATGGAAGTCAATGCTCCTTCAATCAGCTTCTTGGTCTTCTTTCTCTCCAGCCTCACCCTCCCGACAGTCCCCTTCATGGATATTTCAAGACACCCTAGTCTGTTATTGGCTATGCCACTGAGATTTGCTTGATATTTGTTCCAAGACAAATCAACTCCAAGGGTCGTCTGCATCCACTTCATCATCTTCTGGATAGCCTTCACCTTGCTATTTTGATCTATCTTCAAAAGGTGAAGCTCATTCTCCAGGTTGGCTAAATTCTCAGTGGTTTTCTCTTATTTCATTGTAATGATATCAGTGAAATTTCCTTGGCGAATATCAGTGATCACCACATCTTCCTCAGCATCAACCATTGGCTGCTTTTCCTTGTCAGCCCCTACCGGCGCAGTCTCCCCTTCAGGATGCACTGAGGGCAGTTGTAGAGTGATCTCAGCCGCCTGCCTGTCAGGCTCGACTGAGTCAGCTCAAACTTCAGGGCGGGTCTCCTCAAAGACTGGCCCATCAAAACTAGAAGTCTCCAATGGCGCCTTAGCAACTTCCTTCTGTGCCTCAGGGCAGGGAATCCCTTCATCGGCAGTAGCCTCATTGGCGGATGAACCAACCTTATTGGTCTTGTCAACTGATCCACCCTTAGATCTAGTCCCTTTTTCACTTTCCCCCTGAGCACAAGGCTCAGAGTCCATCGCATCCATTTCCTTAGCACATTCATCAACAATGTCTTCGTTGTCCTTTTCTCCAGCGCCATCAGTGCCATCATTATCATCATCTTCATCGCCATTCTTATCTAGTAATACCAAAGTAGGAACTGTTGGGACAATGTCAATTTTGAATTGATCCCAAATACCCTAAAAAGATGATTTGCCTAAGTGTTGTAATAGTCAGGCTAGTCTTGTTAGGTTAGAATATTTTATATTCACAGGAACACATTGAGAGGAGTACTCAGTGTTGTCACTCAAGACTGAAGCCTGAAGACACGAAGAGCACCATCACTGAACTTATGACAGTCTATCTAAGCTGGCTGAATAAGTGTCAGGATGAAGAGCATGATCTTGAGATCATTGCTAACTCAGCCTGAAGGGAACATGACTACACTGAGTTATTGGGAAAAGACTTGGAGTAGGATCCAAGCAAGCAAAAGGAATGTCAGCGCTGGAACACGTACGTAGATGAAGACAAACCTGAACTCAGTAAAGACAAGACTGAACTGAAGAATGAGTTCTAATATTCTCACCTACCCGCTGACGTGGACCAATGAGGAGATGACAAGTCATGTTTGGACACTGACTTGAACCTGACATCCCTGCAGTTTTCAACGGAAAGAACATTTAATGCAATTACCAAATCCATGCAAGGACGACTGTTACATGAAGATATTCCCGTTGAAGTATCCTACAAGAAAGGTGACTAAGGAGCTATCTCTCCAACGGATAGTTTTCAAGTTTGCCTACAAATACAGAAGACCTTGGACCCAAACAAGGTTATGGGAAATTTCGAAGTCAGAAATTACTCAAACTCTCAGTGTTCAAAGCATTCAAGCATTCAAAGAAGCACTAAAAAAATCTAGAATTTCCCAAGTGTTTCTTAAGTAGAGAGTTATTCTGTATTCCACTGAGCGTAGCGTTCATATCTTAAGCTTAGAGTGATTATCCAATCCTTAGCATATGTTTACCTTATAAGGATAATCACAAATAGTTGGAATCCAAACTGAAACCAAAACCCTCTCAGTTAGGTTTGTTGGTTAAATTAGTTAGGTGGTTAGAAGGAAGAAGGGTCAGTGAGACTGATCTTGGTGCACCTTGGCACGTTAAAAACAAGTCAATCCTTAGTGGATTCTCCTGTTAAACCAGGATCGTGGATATAGGAGTTTGAGTGTCTGAACCACATTATCTCGTTGTGTTCTTTATTGCTTTGATATTGTGCTCATTTGATATTATTGTCATAAGTCATTCATTGCATGTTTTGTCAAGTCTGAACCAATCAGCCTTGACTATTGAACTCAGCGCACTGCCCTTCTAATCACGGCTTCGTAAAGGAAAATCAGTTTTCAGAAAACAAACTCTTAAACAAGTCTTAAAATCTTTCAGGGCTCACACATTTCCGCACCTAAACATAAATAGATAGTTGGCCAACTGACTCGCCTCAGTGCTGTTAGTAGGTTTTATTATATATTCAGTGTTCAACACTTAGACTCAGAGTAAAGGGACTCAATGTAGAAAAGGAAAGAAAAAGTTGTATATGTGTATCCCCCCAATACATGTATCACTTAGACTTGAACGGGACCAACAAGTGGTATGAGAGCAGTGGTTCAAAAGACCACTGACTTTGAATACTAATAGTTTCAGAGGAGAAACTGTTGGTGGTCACTGAACAGATCTTTGTTTGCATTCTTTGAAAACTTTGCATCATGACTTCGAAGAGACTTGAAGCTTCATTGCCTGAATTCTCTATCTCTATCTTTGTCTACTGGAGATTCAGATTAGAAGCACATCTAGAATCCATCCATGACCAGATGCCGCGTGTTATCAAGGAAGGACCCATCAAGATCACTATTCCAAATGTCAAAGGACTGGGATATGATCATCTCCCCATTGGCGAATAGGTTCCGAAGGAGAGGAGCCAACTGACCAATGACGAGATCAAGATGATAGGACTGAATAAAATGGCCAAGAATATCATTCTGCATATGGTACCTTTCGAGGAGTTAGCCAGACTGATGCACTTCACTGCGGCAAATGAGGTATGGGATGAGCTGAACCAGATGTGCGAAGGATCAAAGAAGATTAAGGAGAATAAGAGAAACATTGCCATTCAGAAATTTAAAACCTTTGAGATGCTGCCTGAGGAAACAATCGATCAGATGGAGTCAAGATTCATCAAGATGATGAATGAGTTAGTGATGTTGGGGAAGGATGTTCCCAAGAGAGAAATTGCTTCGAAAATCCTGAATGCTCTGCCTGAACGATGGGATAACAATGTTATCATGCTCAAGAACACTCAGGATATGAGCAACATTACTTCAGCTCTACTATTTTTAGAGCTCAAAGCGTTGGAATTCGATCTGAACAAGAGAAAGAAGAAAGTAGTACCTGAAGAGGAGGAGAAAACTTCAGAGAAAAGTTTGGCATTCAAAGCCAAGTCAGAACCCGTTGAATCTTCATCAAAGTCACTGATGGAGATGAGCAAAGAAGAGCTCGTTGAGGCGTACAATATGATGACCAGACGTTTTGAAAAGTTAAACTCAAGATTTGGTCGATACAAGAAGTACTATCAGGACACTAGAGACAGGAAACCTGAAGGAAGCCACCAAAGTTCCAGAAGGTATGAAGACCGGAGGAACACTGACCAGAGACGCGGTCGAGGTGAAGAAAGAAGGTATTCTGTCCCAAAACCTGATCGTAGATGTGTGGACCAGAGACGTGCTCGTGATGATAGGCACTCAGGGAAGAATGAAAGCTCATCAAGACCAAGGGAACCTGACTCAAGAAGGAACCCTGAACCAAGGAAAGAAAGAAGAGATGAGCCAACAACATGTTACAACTGTAACAAGAGTGGGCACTATCAGTATGATTGCCCGGAGCTGAGTGCAAGGGAAAGAGAAGAAAATAGGACTAAGAGAGACCAGAGATATATGGATAGGAGAGCTATGCTCGCTGAAGACGTGTTAGGATAAAATTTATATAGTTTTGATGAGTTAAAACAAACCAGAAGATGTAATAGGACCATCTGGACCTGTTAGCCAGATGAGGTAATAGATTAGGACTTAGTCTAGGGGGAACTTCCAGACTAGAAGACTTCACCAGAAGAGTCACCAGAAGACCTCACTAGAAGACCCTACCAGAGGACTTCACTAGAGGACTTCACCAGAGGACTCCTCCAGAAGACTTCACCAGATGAGATCTGACCAGAGGCAGAAGACCTTCCCCAGACCAGACGAGTCTGGTGAACCAAAAGATGCTCAGAACCATCTCTAGATTCTACTAAGTATTCTGGTTCTTAACCGACTCTGGACCAGAGGACATCGAGGGCATCTGGTGTCTGGTCTTGCCTACTCTGGAAGAATCAGAATTGGGAAATGGAAGCATTTGACCGTTGGTAATTCAAATCAAGTCAAATAAGATCGATTGGAAAGTATTTGAAGTCAATCAATCCAAGGATCTCACCAACCCAATTAATCAATTAGGGAATTGATTGATTGAAGCTTCCTTAATTAGAGATCTGATTAGATTAGCTCTCCAATGGCTAAACCCTAATCATCTCTATAAATTCAAGAGTGCATCTTTGAAGAAAGGCTCTAGAAAAGATACGTGCGCACGAAGTTCATATCCAAGCCTTTTGATTATCACACTTTAACACTCTTATCCTGTTCATATTCATATTCACTCATTAAGGAGTTGTTGGAATACTCAACCTGTTCATCTTGTTAGACAAGGTTGTAGTAAGTTTAGCTTTAGGTCGAAGTTATATCTAAAGGCTGCTGTAAGAAGGTTCTGGTACTTCTCAATTCCAGAAAGATAGTTGTTGGTTGGTTGGTTAGTAAGGCCCCTTTTGATAAAAAGAGAGAGTGGACGTAGGATCGTTATATCCGAACCACTATATATCTTATCTTCTTTAATTTCTTTCATTTATATTTCTTTGTGCTCTTGAAAAAGGATTTTGAAAAGGATTTTTAATCTAAGTTTAAGCTTCCGCAATTAATCTATCTAGTGGGACCAACAAGACACCACTGACTCAGATGGTCCTGAGGAGAGGTCGCCTGAACTCTTTTCCGATGATGAGTAAGATGATTTGTGCCTGATGGCTAGAGAGGAGCCTGAGATAACTTCTAACTCTACATGTGGTTCACACACTGGTCAAAATCCTGAGCTTAGCTCAGAGTCAGTTAGAGAAATGAACATTCAGATCTGTTTGCGTTAATTGATGGTTGATTTCTCCAGACTGTAGGAAACTAATATCTTCTTGGCGAAGGAGAATGAGAAATTGATTACTGAGGTTCAAAGCCTGACTAATCAGCTAACTCAGTCAGATCTGAAGGAGTCAGCTCAAATTGTAAGGCTAACTCAGGAAATTGACATGATCAATGCTGAGCGTCTTCCAAGAGAGAAGATTCTGAAGGAACTGGCTGATGAGGAACTGGTCAGGAAGGAAGAGCTAAAGGCACTCAAAAGTAAGTTTGATGACCCTTATGCCAGCCATGAAATCCTGAAAAAGAGTGAGGACTCCCTCAAGCAAAAAGTTGCAGCAATGAATAAATCTTCAGTGGCTGTAGAGGAAATAGATAGCAACCAAGAGCTTGGGAAGGAGAAAGCTGGGATTGAATATGCTCCCAAGAAATCCTCACGGGGTCAGTCTCATGTTGCTTTAGGGAGCAACACTGAGATGGTGTTTGTTCAGGCAGACCAGAGTACAAAGAAGGTTGTATTCGAGGCCCGCCAGACTGATAAGGGCAAGGAAACTGTTATGACAGTCAGGGTTGCCCACAAGGTTGTGAAGCTAAAACCCAAGTGGAAGACTAAGCAACCTAAAGAGGCCCCTGAGAGCTCAGGCCAGAAAACTTCTCAGCGTAAGCTGAGGAGAGCTCATGCCCAGAGCACTCAGACTTCTCAACAAAGGTATCATCATGCTTGGAAATACCATCAGGGAAGGCCAAATATGATGATTCTCCCATGGTTTTGGCATCCTGAGGCCTTTAACTGTTTCCAATTCCCTCACTTGCCTAGGGGGAATAAAAAACAAGGTCCTTATCAAGAACAAGCTCCAAGACCCGCTGCACAAAGGCCTAGAAAGAGCAGGAAGCCAGCCCCAAAGGCTACCACTCAGGCTCCTGTGACTCCGAAGCCTGACACTCATACACCATCTTCCTTTAAGGCTAAGAAGAAGAAAGTAGTGTATGTGGATGTTACTGGGAGATAAATTTACGACTCCGAGGCAATCACGGTAGTGAAGCAAGTCTGGATCCCAAAAGGTACAGCTGACACTATAGGACCCAATACCCAATGTGTACCTAAAGCCCGATTCTGTTGCAGGCGGCTGTGGGCCACATGAGAAGGAAGGATGACTCAATAAAGGTTGTTTGGTACCTAGATAGTGGGTGCTCAAGGCACATGACTGGAATGAAGAGTCTCCTTCAAGATTTTCAAGCTAAAGATGGTCCACATGTAACCTTTGGTGATAACTCAAAAGGTTTAACTAAAGCTTTTGGTGTTTTGGTAATAGGTACAGTCAGAGTGGAAAATGTGTCTTTTGTTGAAGGACTGAAGCATAACCTCTTATCAGTGAGCCAGTTTTGTGACAAAGGGTTTCAGTGTTAAGTTTTCATCTAATATATGTTTGGTAAGGGATAAATCAACTCAAGTGCTTCTTTCAGGTATTAGGAAAGGTAATGTGTATTTAGCTGATTGGAGCAACACTATTCCTAATACTTGTTTTGTTGCTAAAAGCTCTTCAAAGCTCAATTGGTTATGGCATAAAAGATTAAACCATCTGAACATCAAGATTCTTAACAAGATTTCTAGACTTTCACTTGTTGAAGGTTTACCTAATGAAGTTTTTAGCAAGGATCATGTGTGTAAGGCTTGTCAGGAAGGGAAGCAAGTCAGAGCTACATTCAAGGAGAAAGCCACCTTCTCAACTGACATAGTTCTTTAGCTCTTGCACATGGATTTGTTTGGCCCCGTAACACCTGTGAGTATGTATGGTAGGAAATATACCCTTGTGGTCATTGATAATTATTCTAGGTATACTTGGGTTATTTTCTTATTGAATAAAAAGCAAACATATGTGAAGCTTCCAGAGTTGCTCAGGAGACTCAACAATGAGCAGAATCAGTCCATAGTCAAAATTAGATCTGACAAGGGCACTGAATTTGTAAATTCATATATTTCTGATTTCTGTAATAAATTTAGTATTCCACATGAGACTCTTGCAGCTAGAACCCCACAACAAAATGGTGTCGCTAAAGAATTAACTTGATGCTAAAGTCAAGGCAGTGCCTATTCCATGCTGGGATGATGATGAAGACCAGGATGAAAATCCAAGTGCCACCCGTAAACTCAGCACATCAGAGATAATTGAGCCTCAGACTGAGGAATAGGCTCAACCTGAGGTAAGTACTGTTAATAAAGATGCAGTCACAACTGAGACAGCTACTGAGTCACCATATCAAGGGGGAATCAATAACCCTGACATTGAGTTGGTTAATCCCTTTGGTATAGACTCAGGTTCATCCTCTTCTGTTCATTTCCCTGAATTTATAGAGTCTGTAGATACTAACGTTGCAGGTACATCAGGGACAACTCCAAGCAAGAGGTCATGGCTAGAAGAACATCCCATTGACCAAGTCATTGGTGATCCAACTGAGGGAGTCAGGACCAGGCGGTTCCATGGTGAGAACGCTCTGTTTTTGTTGCTTTCTCTCTAAGCAAGAGCCTCAGAACATAGAAGAAGCCTCACTGATTCGAACTGGATCATAGCCATGCAAGAGGAGTTGAATCAGTTCATAAAGAATTAGGTTTAGAAACTGGTATATAGACCTAGGCATCAAGGTGTGATTGGTAACAAGTGGGTCTTCAAGAACAAGAAGGATGAAAATGGTGTTGTAGTAAGGAACAAGGCAAGGCTGGTTGCAAAGGGATATTGTCGGTCTGAAGGAATAGACTATGATGAGACCTTTGCTCCAGTGGCTAGGCTAGAAGCAATCAGGTTTTTCCTTACATATGCAACATATAAGAAGTTCAAGGTGTATCAAATGGATGTGAAGAGTGTTTTTCTCAATGATATCCTGAATGAAGAGGTATATATGAAACAACCTACAGGCTTTGAGGTTGGAGACAAGGTATACCACTTGAAGAAAGCACTGTATGGACTTAAGCAAGCTCCTAGAGCTTGGTATGATACCCTCTCTCAATTCCTGACTGACCATGGGTTCAGGAAGGGAACCGTGGATAGGACATTGTTAAGGATCACTGAAGGTGATATCATTCACTTGGTCCAAATATATATGGATGACATCATATTTGGATCACCAAATCATCAACTTTGTGAGAAATTCTCTAAGTTGATGACTGGTAAATTTGAGATGTCTATGATGGGAGAGATGAACTTCTTTTTGGGATTGCAAGTCAAGCAAATTGATCAAGGGATTTTCATTAATCAGGCCAAGTACACAAGAGATTTGATTCAGAAGTTTGGATTTCAGCATTGCAATCCAGCCAGGATCCCAATGAACACAAATTAGAAGATGGATCCTGACACTAATGGGGTATCAGTGAATCAGACTGAATACAGAGGGCTTATTGGATCACTATTGTACCTGACTGCAAGCAGGCATGTCATTGCTTTTGCAGTTGGTGTGTGTGCTAGGTATCAATCTGACCCTAAGAAAAGTCATTTGGAGGCTGCAAAGAGGATACTTAAGTATTTGAAAATGATAGTTAATTTAGGACTATGGTATCCTTCTGATGACAACCTAGAACTGACAGGATATTCAGATGCAGATTATGGAGGTTGAAGGATTGATAGGAAATCATCCTCAGGGACATGTCAGTTTTTAGGAAGTAAGTTGATCTCTTGGTTCTCAAAGAAGCAAAACTCAGTGGTGACATCCACAACAAAGGCTGGGTATATGGCGGCAGGTAGTTGTTGTGCTCAGATTTTATGGTTGAGGCAACAATTGAGAGACTACCAAGTGTTTGCAAATGAAGTCTCAATTTATTGTGACAACAACAATGCTACAACAATCACTCAGAACCCAGTGCTTCACACAAGGTGCAAGCATGTGGATATTAGGTATCACTTTATAAGAGATCATGTGGAGAAGAAGGACATTAGGATGGAGAAGATTCACACTGACAGGCAGAGAACCGATATCTTGACTAAGCCTTTGGCTGAATCAAGGATTATGGAACTGTCAGTGGAGTTAGATCTCTTAGATCCGAGAGAGCAGTCAACATAGGATCTAGGGGGAATTAAGGTTCAGAGTCGAAGGGGGAACTCAGGTTCATACTCGACTCAACGAGGTATCAGGGTGCTACAATGTCACCCTGATAGGTATGAACTTTAAAACCTGACTCTTTAGAATTTGAATCGTTGCACTGAAATGTCCATCCTGAAAATTACATTAAACGCATTATGTTATCATTTAAAGTGTACCTTTTAGTATTTAAACCCATTCACGTCAGAGCATTTAATGCGTACAGTTACTTTTTCACATATGTGTCTGTATTCTACGGAATGTGGCTGACGTGAGGAAATGAGTTGCCCTTGAGTTAATCCTGGTCTTTCATTTAAAAAACTTTTCAAATTCAGGATTAATCTCAACCACACGTCTGAGTAACTGATTGATTCATATCAATTTGAGAAGCCATTTGAGGAATTTACGCTTACACAAATCCACACTTGCTCACTGAACTTTCTCTCGTTCAAAGCTTACTTTGTAAATTTCTCAAAACCCTTTTCAAAACCAAATGGCAACTCCGGACAATGTTTGGACTATCGATGACTATGCCACCGTAGTCCAGAATAGGCTGGTCCACATGGAATATATCATCTCCATGGATGGACCATATTGAAGGTGAAGAAGATCAAACCGGTTCTTAAATGGATCTCCAAGGTGGGATTGAAGAAGTACTTCTCCAAACGGCCGACGATGGTGCTTTCGAAGGCAGTGGTGGAGGCGTATGTAAACATGTTCAAGCGCAAGGGAGAATTATTTACCAGGGTGACCGTGCTTGTACCCAATGGTAATAAGGACGATGATGGAGAGGATCTGTTTGATGAGGAGGTCAGGGAGATTGACCTCCGGGTGGCGGCGAAGGCGGTGTTTGGGCTGGCGTGTTCTGGTATGAACCCCAAGACCTACATGGAGAACAAGGAGGGTGACTTATTGAAGGTGTTCACCAAGTCAGGGTCGGCTAAATTCAGGGTCCGAATGCATAAGGACCTGTTGAAACCTGAATACAGGGCGCTCATCGACTTGGTAACAAGATAGTGATGGGGACAGTTAGTTCTCATGAGCAAATCAACCGAGACAAGCTCAAGATCATGGTGGCGATGATCGACAGTGTAGAGGCCAACTGGGAGCAGTTATTTTTGGATCAACTCGCTCATGCTGCAACTGAGAAGGTGAAGAGAGACGATGAGAAGAAACATATCTCTGTAGCTGCAGCACTGCCCTTTGGGACGAGGCTCTCAATGATGATTACACATGCTTGTCCTGGATGCTCATTTAATATGGAGGCTGACATGTCAGTGAAAAAGATCATGTTCTCCACAGAGGGCGACACTTACTCTATCCTAGGGCTCACTGACCCCAATGCACCTAAAAAGGGTCAGAAGAATAAGCAGGAGCCTAAAGGAAAGAAGATGAGCTCTAATCTATTGGAGAGAGTAGATGAGCTCTTTGAGAAAGCTCAAGAGACTGAAGCAGCAGTGAAGGCTGAGAGACTGGCTGCGGAGAAGGAGAAAGGGAAGGAGGAAAGAGCTACTGGCCTGAAGGTGCGCTGAAGAAGAAGGTCACTACAGCTGGGAAGAGGGGGACTAAGAAAGTGTCTAAGAAGGCTGTCTCTGAGGCTGAGGACACTGACGAGGAAGTCGTAGATGGAATGTTGGTGGTAAAGCCTAAGGAGTGGAAGAGGCTGAGGAAAGGTGTCAGGGGATCTCCAGTGAAGAAGAGGAGGGAGCTAAGCCCTGAGAAGGATGCAGTTGGGTCTGGCGTGGAGGAGGCCACTGATCTTGTTCAAGTCAGGGAGGTAATTGAAATTGCGTCCTTACTCTAACCTAAACAACCCAACCCTTCAACCACTGAACCCCAAACTGCTGAACCCAACCTTCCCACAACTCCCACTGAACCATTTACCAACCCCTGTGAGCCAAACAATGACCAACCCCAACCCCTGTCAGAGCCAAACATTCTCATCCCACCTGACACCCAAACTGAGATGCTATCCCCATCCAATTTTCCCATAATTGATAAAGATCCCAAATCCACCATCCCAAGAGAGTCAACCCAGAGCTGGAATACATCATAGAAAATCCAGAGGAGGACTCTGACGATGATGTCTCATTGCACCTTGTGGAGAACATGATCAGGACACGAGCATCGGACTGGGTTAACAAGTGATTTCGCGGCCTCGAGCAATATCCAGCCTTGTGCCAACATGTTATCGATCTAAAGGTTTGGCTAGAGTACAAGCAAGCCAACATGCAGGAGCAGCGCATGATGGTTGAAGCTCATGGCTGGGACTTCTGGGTCAATGGGGAGGCACGCCTTTGCTCTTATTTCAATATCACAAGTTGGCTGGAGATACTTTATATTGAGGCCCTGAAGAAGCTAGTGGAAGGGATGAAAGTGGCAAGAGAAGGGAGATTCATTGATTCCCCTAAAGGAAAGAAGAAGGATGATGAAGATGATGATGATGATGATGATGATGATGATGATCAGGGTGGTGATGGAGGAGATGGAAGGAAAGCGAGTGAAAAGGTAGTGGAGGAGACTGCCAAGGAGGTAGATGAGATGGACTCTGAGCCTAGTGCTCAGAGGGAAGGTGAGAAAGGAACTAGCTCCAAGGGTAGAGTAGTTGGTGAGACCACTAAGACTGGTTCACCTGCCAATGAAGCAACTGGCGATGAAGGGATTCCCTGCCCTGAGTCAAAGGAGGAAGTTGCTGAGGCACCTAAGGTTACTCCTAGTTCTAAGGGACTTGTTCCTGAAGTTCGAGCTAACTTAGTTGAGCCTGAGTGGGCAGCTATGATCACTCCTGAACTGCCTTCAGTACATCCTAAAGAGGAGACTGAAGATGCAGGGGCTGTTAAGGGAAAATAGCCAATCACAGTGAAGCAAGAGAAGACAACAGAGAACCTGGTTGAGTTGGACATAAGATTCATATGCTTGAAGAAGAGCAAACCAACAAGGACTAGGCTATCCACAAGCATATATGGTATCTGAAGTCAGCACTTAGGGCGGTTGCTAATAGTAAACTCAAGCACTTAGAGAAGGCAATGAAGGTCACTATCACCTCAGTGAAGAAGGAGAGGAAGAGAACGAAGTCCTTGATGACTGGTGCACTGACTTAAATGAAGGAGCAGAATGAAGAAATGATGCTCAAGGTGGTGGAGCAGTTGACTACTCAATCCACTGAACTGCTCACCAAAGCCCTGACTGACTCAGTGGAGAAGATGGCACTGGATTCAACCAAGATTGCATCAGAGTCAGAGAACTTCATTGCAGAGTAAGCGAAGGCAGCAGAAAGGCTGGCGAAGACTGAGCAAAGCTTGCACACCTCAATGGAGAATTTTGAAAAGAAGATAAAGTCAAGCCTAGCTAAAGTGTCTTACGCGGGGTCAGGTGTAGTAACAGGTGTTGATTTAATGAAGGAGCATCTAAAGGAAGTTCAGTCCTTGACTTCATTTGTTATCAACTCTGCGGAGGAAGCCTTCAGGGAAGTTGTGCCTATGGCTCTTCCTCCTGCCAAGGATGATGCCAAAAAGGGGGAAAAGAAGGAGAAGACGAAGAAAAGATCCAACCCTGAGGTATCGAAGGAGGAGGAAAATGTGCTAATAATGAAGACACCCCGCAAGCCAGCAAGGTTGGCGGCTCAGGTTAACGATCCTTCCAAGAAGGTTCCTCAACTTGCACCTATTCCAGAAAATACTTCAGTGCACTCCCATGTTGAAACAAGGAAAAATCCCATCACTTTGGTGCGGATCAGGTCGCAGATCTCTGCTCAGAGGTCTGGGGAGTTGCACCTGAGAAGAATGAGCATTGCGCAGGGCTGAAATTGCTCAGTAGGAGAAGATGCGCATTCTGGAGAAGAAAAAGGAAAAGCTCTCTGAGATCAACGCACTGCAACAAAGAGAACTTGACGATGAGATGATCAGTTTACTAAGGAGGAAGAAGGAGAAGCCAGAACCGAGGAAGTACAGGAAGAAAGCTGCACCCCGAGCGAAGAAGATGCTAATCCCAATTGAGTCAAGTACTAAGCTTATCCTCATTAACACGTTCATATCAGAGGAATTGAAGGAGTTTTGGGAGGATGCAAGGAATGAGTTCATTAGGTTGTGGTA
The DNA here is from genome assembly GCA_947034835.1 of Ballota nigra. Classification (NCBI taxonomy): domain Eukaryota; kingdom Viridiplantae; phylum Streptophyta; class Magnoliopsida; order Lamiales; family Lamiaceae; genus Ballota; species Ballota nigra. The sequence continues at coordinate 75,922,772 of OX344726.1, forward strand.
TATTGTCAAGAAATGGGGTGACACTGACGATATTGATGTCAATTTTACTGATTTCATGGTCGACAACTACCTTGAGCTGTTCAAGCTCATCATGGACGAGGCTGAGAAAGCTAAGGTTCAAGTGAAGGCCCCTGAACTTATCACTCGTGCTCCCCCACTGATTCTTGGCTCAACCATGTACGACTCAAATGAGATAATGAAGGATGTGCTCAAGATAGCCAAGGGTGAAGGGTACATCCACCAGCATAAGAGGATTGAAGAGTTAAAGGACAGAGTCTGTAATGGTTATGGACTTAAGCCTGAAATGCGAAGAATCTGAGCTATAGGATTCATTGTACTCACTGTTATATCTATCAATGAAATATATTACTTTGCCCACAGACAAAGTCTCATTGTCTTTTTGGCTGCTATTTAATTTATGTACTTTATCAAGAACTACTATAACACTAATTTTGTCTTATAGTTAGGACTTTACCTCCACTAAGTGTTTTGTGGATCTTTTCAGTATTTTGGCATCATAAAAAAGGGGAAATTGTTGGGCCAATGTCAGTTTTGAATTGATCCCAAATACCCTGAAAAGATGATTTGCCTAAGTGTTGTAATAGTCAAGTTAGTCTTGTTAGGTTAGAATATTTTATATTCACAGGAACACATTGAGATGAGTACTCAGTGTTGTCACTCAAGACTGAAGCCTGAAGACACGAAAAGCACCATCACTGAACTTATGGCAGTTTATCTAAGCTGGCTGAATAAGTGTCAGGATGAAGAGCATGATCCTAAGATCATTGCTAACTCAGCCTGAAGGGAATATGACTACACTGAGTTATTGGGAAAAGACTTGGAGTAGGATCCAAGCGAGCAAAAGAAATGTCAGTGCTGGAACACGTACGTAGATGAGGACAAACCTGAACTCAGTAAAAACAAGGCTGGACTGAAGAATGAGTTATGACATTCTCACCTACCCGTTAACGTGGACCAATGAGGAGATGACAAGTTATGTACGGCCACTGACTTGAACCTGACATCCCTGCAGTTTTCAACGGGAAGATCATTTAATGCAATTACCAAATCCATGCAAGGACGGCTGTTGCATGAAGATATGCCCGGTGAAGTATCCTACAAGAAAGGTGACTAGGGAGCTATCTCCCCAACAAATAGTTTTCAAGTTTGCCTATAAATACAGAAGACCTTGGACCCAAACAAGGTTACGGGAAATTTCGAAGCCAGAAATTACTCAAACTCTTAGTGTTCAAAGCATTCAAGCATTCAAAGAAGCACTAAAAAACCTAGAATTTCCCAAGTGTTTCGTAAGTAGAGAGTTATTCTGTATTCCACTGAACTTAGCGTTCATATCTTAAGCTTAGAGTGATTATCCCATCCTTAGCATAGGTTTGCCTTGTAAGGATAATCACAAATAGTTGGAATCCAAACTGAAACCAAAACCCTCTCAGTTAGGTTTGTTATTTGAAGTTAGTTAGGTGGTTAGAAGGAAGAAGGGTCAGTGAGACTGATCTTGGTGCACCTTTGCACGTTAAAAACAAACCAATCCTTAGTGGATTCTCCTATTAAATCAGGACCGTGGACATATGAGCTTGAGTCTCTGAACCACGTTATCTCGTTGTGTTCTTTATTTCTTTAATATTGTGCTAATTTGATATTATTGTCTTAAGTCATTCATTGCATGTTTTTGTCAAGTCTGAACCAATCAGCCTTGACTATTAAACTCAGTGCACTACCCTTCTGATCACGGCTTCGTAAAGGAAAATCAATTCTCAGAAAGCAAACTCTTAAACATGTCTTAAAACCTTTCAGGGCTCACACATTTCCGCACCTGAACATAAATAGATTGTTGGCCAACTGACTCGCCTCAGTGTTGTTAGTAGGTTTATTATCTATTCAGTGTTCAACACTTAGACTCTAAGTAAGGGGACTCAGTGTAGAAAAGGAAAGAAAAATTTGCATACGTGTATTCCCCACCATACACGTATCACTTAGACTTGAACGGGACCAACAGGAACATAGGCGTGCTTCCTCCTGGACCCAGAAGTCCCATCCACGTGCCTCGACCATCATTCATTGGTCTTGTATATTGGTCTGCTTGTACTCCAGCCAGACCTTCAAATCTGAGACATGTTAGCTAAGAGTTGGATATCGACTCAACCCAGGCAAGCACTTGGCTACCCAATCATCTGCCCTTTCCCTTTTCATGTTCTCATATACATTCAGGGCAACATCACCATCCGAGTCCTCCTCCACCGGGTTTTCAACGAAAAATTTTGGTTCAGGGGTGGGTTCTTTTGGATTAGAGGGTAGGGATGATGAAGGTTCTTTAGGGTTAGCGGCTATGAGTGTAGGTGAGGATGTTTAAGGTTCAGTGGGGTTTGAAGATTCAGTGGGAGTAGGCTGGGTAGGTTCAGTAGGGTTGGGGTTGGTAGGTTCTGAGGGGGTTGGATTAGGATCAGTGACGGATGTTTCAGTGGGGTTTGGGGTAAGCTTAGGTTGAAGTAGAGAGGCAGTGTTGATTAACTCTCATACTTGGGTTAGGTCCGACTCCTTCACCACCGTCTCCTCAGTCTCCTTCCTTCCTCAGCCTCTTGAATGACTTGGGCTTCACCACCAGCTGCCCATCCTCGAATACTTCATCGTCGGAAGCCTTAGACTCTGGAGTAGCCTTCTTAGGTTCCTTCTCAGTATTATTCTTTTTCTTCTTCCCTGCGGTTGCCTTTTACTTCAGCACAACCTTCGGCTTGGAGATAGTCTCCTCAGTTCTCTCCTTCTTAGTCTCCTTGGTCTGAGCACGCTCAGCCAGCGGTGCCTCAGCCTCCTCCTGCCCCTTTGCAAGGAGCTCATCAACCTCAGCGATGAGGTTTCTCTTCACTGGCTTCTTGCCCTTAGGCTCAACCCTCTTCTTTTGCCCCTTGGGTGGAGCATTTGGGTCAGTCAGGCCCAAAATTAGATAAGTCTCCTTCTCAGTGGAGAACATTATCTTCTTCCCGGGGAGCTCCACCTCCCAGTCGAAAGAGCAGTCAGGGAAGGCATTGGTGATGAGCATAGACATCCTCGTCCAAAAATGAAGTACACCTTTGATGAAGATGTGCTTCTTCTGTTCATCCCTCTCCACCTTTGTTGCGGCTTCAACGGCGAGCACATCCAAGAAATATTGCTCCCAGTTGACCTCAGCCTGGTCAATTATAGCCGCCATCAGCCTGAGCTTATCCTTGCTTACTTGCTCATGGGACCCTACATTCTCCATACTGATCTTGCTCACAATATCCAACAGAGCCATGTACTCTGGTTTAAAGTTATCCTTATGCATGCGGGCCTGAAAGTCAGAAGACCCTGACTTTGTGAACTTCTCCAAGTAGGCACCTTCATTATTATCTTGGTACACCATGGGGCTAATACCAGTGCAGGGGAGAGCAAACACTTCCTTCACCATAGCTCTGAGGTCCACCTCCCTGACCTCCTCCTCAACCAGTTGCTCCTCTTTCTCATTCTTTCCGGCAGGCACCTCCACCTTCACTTTCATGAATAGCTTGCCATCTCGTTTGAACATCTTGATATATGCCTCAACCACCGTCTTGGGAATTACAGATGTGGACTTCTTGGCGTAGTAGGTCTTCAGACCAGCCCTAGAGATCCATTAAAAAACCGGCTTGATCTTTTTTTATCTTCAAACAAGGCCCATACATGGCAATAATCTGTTCTATTTGAACCTGCTTGTTCCGGACTACAGATTCGTAGTTGGCAACGGTCCAAGCTGTGTTCGAGGAAGCCATTGAAATATTTTGAAAGAGAGATTCGAACGAATGCAAAGATTATTTGAGTGCGAGAGAAAACTCAGTATGCAGTGATAGTATGAATGTGTAAGAAAATCTCAAATGGCTTCCAATTTGATGTTTTATTTGAACAGTTACTCTGATGTGTGGTTGAGATTAATTCTGAATTTGAAAGGTTTTGAAATAAAGGGCCAGGATTAATTCAAAGGAAAGTCCTTTGATTGCGTTAGTCATATCCTGCCTAAAGCGGGCACATATATGATAAAGTAAATGTACACATTAAATGCTATGATGCGCATGAGTTTAAATATCAAAAGTTGCGCTTTTAATGAAAATAAAATGTGTTTAATGCGATTATCAGGATTGAAGAGAGTCAGTGTGACGGTTCGAATTCAAAGAGTCAGGATTAAAGTTACATACCAGTCAGGGCAACATTGTAGTACCCTGATACCTCATCAGTGTCGAGTCTGAAACTGAGTTCCCCCTTGACACTGAACCTGATTCCCCCTGAATTCTATACTGATTGTTCTCTCGGATCTTAAGAGTCCTAATTCCACTTATAGTTCCAAAAATCTTGCTTCAGCCAAAGGCTTAGTCAAGATGTCAGCTCTTTGCCTATCAGTGTGACTCTTTTCCATCCTAATGTCCTTCTTCTCCACATGATCTCTTATGAAGTGATGCCTAATATCCACATGCTTACACCTTGTGTGAAGTACTGGATTTTGAGTGATGGCTATAGCACTATTGTTATCACAATAAATTGGGACTTCATTTGCAAACATGTGGTAGTCTCTCAATTGTTGCCTCAACCATAAAATCTGAGCACAACAACTACCTGCAGCCATATACTCAGCCTCAGTCGTGTATGTTGCTACTGAATTCTGCTTCTTTGAAAACCAAGAGAACAACTTGCTTCCTAAAAACTGACATGTCCCTGAGGTTGATTTTCTATCAATCCTACAACCTCCATAATCTGCATCTGAATACCCTGTCAGTTCTAGGTTGTCATATGAAGGATACCAAAGTCCTAAATTGACTAGAATTTAAGGTGAATGGGGGATCAGGTTTGACGGATAGGATGAAGGAATATGGTGATCTTCCAGGTGAGAGTGTTGGAAAAGAACAAGTGGCCGATGAAATAGGAGGAAGTGAAATGCATAATAACAGTGAAGGGTGTTTTAGGGATGATCTTGGTTCAATGGATGATATTATTTGTTCACGGAAGAAACCAGTTAGTGATTGTGGTTTGAATGAGATGTTGGGTGATGGAACAGTGTATTCTGGGAAGGGATTTGAAAGGAGTGGTGGGAAAGTTTATGTTAAAACCACAATTGAATAAAGCAAAATAGGGCAGGGCAGTAGAATGGTCGAAGAGTTGAAGTTGTTGTTGGCTACGAAAGAAGATGAGATTAGGCAGAAGGAGAATGCAATCGAATGCCTGCAGCGTGAGTTGATGGAGTTACAGAAAACACGTGAGAGTGCGATTGAACCGACTACAATGTAAGTACTTGAGAATCCGGAAACAATACGCCGCATATATACAATAACAGAGTTGAAAAAGAAAAGAAGGGAGAATGCGAAGTTGTTGGTGAAGAATATTGATATCCAGGAGATGATAAATAGCATATTAGACGGTAGTGATGTACATGGTGATTTAGAGATGGCGACGCTGAAAGTGCAAAAGAGAACAAGATCTAAAAGAGGGTTAGGGCCAAACACGTTGATAAGAAATGTGAAGGCAAGGACACTTATTAATGATAGGAAGGCTGTAGTGTCACGCCGCAGCCGAACACTCCAGAAATTGAAAAATTCCTGGCACATGGGAGACCAGTTACTGGAATTAGGTGGGACAGGTCGTTTGGCGATGTGCGCAAAATAAAGGATGAAATCAAGAAATGTATTGAGGACGGGTGGAGAGAGAGTAAAGAAAAGTGAGTAATAATGTTTGATTTCAATAAATGTTGGTGTTTTTTTTAAGTAAGTGCGATGATTGATTAGGAGTGAAATTGTCATGATTCGTCACTAGAAATACCCTAGTTTTGGTCGGTTTTGTTGAGTATTTAGAGTCAATTGAGCATGATTTCTATACATTGATAAAATTGTCTCTTTGATGCTAATAGGTGAATCGAGGGTGAAAAACGGAGTTCGTAGGACTTTGGATCGACTCAAACGGATGCCCGGATGAGAAGATATTGAAGAAATACGAATGATATTAGTGTGTGAGAAGAAAAGTGTTAGTTGCAAGGAAGGAAGGCCCATTCGAGCTCAACCACTCGAGCACCATCGCTCGAGTAACGTAGGTCGAGCGCCCAAACTTACAGAGAGTTTTCTTCGCTCGAGCACCACTGCTCGAGCGCCTCCGCTCGAGTGCCTGTTCCATTCGACCAACAAGGTCGAGCGCCTTCAAGGCTTAAATTCCAAAAGTCGTTTTTCGGCCCATTAACTCCCGTTTCAGCCCGACACTTATATATACCTCTTTCGAACAAGTTTTTGAGGATCCATCCACGAACCAACACAGGAGACATCACTTTTAGACTGAGTTTTTAGAGAGAGAAAGAGGAGAATAGACGAGTAAGCTTTACTTTTACGTTTTTGAGGTTTTCTTTACGAATTCTTAGTCCGATTTTACTTTGTAGTTTCGTTTCTTCAGACCTTTGTTCTTGAACCGTTGAGACTTCGTTTTATTGATTTAATTTCAGTTTATTCCTTTATTTCTTGAAACCCTAGTTTATGTTTGATCTTTTCTTCGTTCTAATCATTATGTTCATGTTCGTTATTTATTCAATCGTTCTTGTTTACGTAAAACCCATGTCTAGCTAAAACCCTTGCATGCTTGGGATAGGATGAACTCGTAGAAGTAGGTTGTGGGTACGTAATTAGGATAATTCGTGACGTTTAATTTAATTCTCTTAATTAATGAATTCTTAAAATCAATCTTAATTTTACCTTTGAATTTCGTACGAAAGTGTTAGGGAGAGGACGACCGTATCACTCTTTAACAACTAGTAGTCTTAACGAGAAGGTTTAGAAGGGGTTAATTAATCTATCGGTTTAGCGAGGGAGGACGACCGCATCACCTTAGTTAAATTAGGGTCTCGTTAATTAAGCACTATCTATTAACTTGTTCGTAGATTAGTGAAGTCAATTGTTAGGATAAAGTATTAGGGTTTTAAATCTTGAGCTTTCGTCTTACGATCTTTAACTTAGGTTATTTTTTGCGCGTCACAATTATCTTGATTATGTACCTGCTCCGTTAGTATACGTAGGAATTCCTATCCTGAGCATCACCATCACTTATTTGAAAACACACCTTAGTTTATTCGTTTCTTTCGTTCTTTAGTTTAATTAGTTTAATTTAGTTTATAATTAATTTTTCAAAAATCCAAAAACATACACTCATATTAGCTAAGACGCGTAGATCTTCGGGGACCTATTTGCATACATACACTTAGTCGCTATACTTGCCAATACTACAGTGAACCCGTACTCTTGCGGGGAAGCTACTAGTAGAAAGCTAGTATTTTCGCTTCAATGTCAATAGCGCTGTTGTCGGGGATGGCGTTGTATATCTTTTGAATAGGACTTGTAGATAGCTTAGTAGTTAGTAGTGAGTGCTTTACTTTTCTGTTTTATTTCGTATGTATTCGGCAGTTGCATTTTTACTCGTTTGCTAGTGTTTCAAGTTTATGAAAACACGCTCACAAGGCAATACGAGCGAAGAGAGACTACAGTCAGATCCTGAGATAATAGCAAGAAGAAACCGAGCCTTCTTAAGAAGGATGAACGCTGCCGGAGGGAAAGAACCAATGGACATTACTAATGAGTTGGATGATGTTGAGAATGCGTTTAATCAGACATTGAACCGGGTTGACGGCACTGAAGGCAATACCAGTAAGAATCAAGATCCGTCAGGGGAAAGCCAGAGCCAAAACCCGGGTATACAGAATCAAAATAGTCCAGCTCATAACATTGTCCAAAATCCTCAGAACAACCCTGCTTACCCATATCCTAACTTACCACAAAACAACTTACCTTATCCATCTTACCCATACCCACCTTATCCGTATCCACCATACCCGTATTCTTCACCTCCTGTTTACAACCAACCACCAGTCTATCAACCACCACCAGTCCAACAAGTACCCGTACCACCTGTTATTCCTCAGCCCGTTCCTCATAATGCAGATCAGAACATGGCTATTAGAGGAAGGTTCGCGGCACAACCGCAGAGGTACTATGATGGAGTGGCATTGCCCCCTGTAGAGGCAAATAACTTCTCGATTTTCCCAGGAATTCTTAAGCTGCTTACCGAGAATCAATTCAAGGGGGAGGTTGGGAAGGAGAATCCTCATACTCATCTGAGGAGTTTTCTGATGATCACATCCACATTCAATTATAATGGCATGTCTGAAGATGCCAAGAGGCTCAGACTGTTCCCATTCTCTTTGACGGGAATAGCCAAGGAGTGGTACGATAACACGCTCCCACGGGGAGGTGTAACCACATGGGCCGAGCTCGAGCATCTGTTCCTCGAGCGATTCTACCCTCCATCGAGAACTATTAAAGCAAGGATAGAGATCTCTTCTTTCCGTCAGAAGCCAGGAGAGGATTTACGTCAGACGTGGGAGAGATACTCGACTATGTTGATTGAGTGCCCGCAGCACGGGTATAATGAGGGAGATATCATGGCATTCTTCTATAGTGGAGCCAGCAAGGCTGGCCAAGCCCATTTAGATGCATGTGCGAGTGGAGCTTTTCTGAACCAAGGGATAACGAGGTGTAGAGAAATCGTTGACAACATTGTCACGAATGCCGGTGCATGGAATGAGGATCTGGAATTTCAGAGAGCGTGTAAGTTGGAAGAGAATGAGGGTACGAGGAAGTTGTTGATGGCTATGATGGAGAAGATTAGCAACCTTGAGATGGGGCAGAATCTGGTTGGAGGGAATGTAGCAGCGAATGAGAAAGTGGACCCACCCACGAGTCAGCAAGAAGAGGCCAACTATATGGGAAGGCCTAACAATCCACAAGGGGGGTATCCACAAGGTGGAAATCAGTTTGGAAGACCTTCTTATGACCAGCCATTTGTACCTCCAGGTCCACAGCCGCCTCAAAATCAATGGAGGAACACACAAGGATATCAAGGAGGCCAGCAACCTCCTCAAAACACATGGAGGAAAAATGAGAATTTTTCATATGCTAATCCAAAGGCTGGTATTACAGTGCCTCCAGGTGTTGACCCAGGTTCTAAACCTCCGGGTGGAGAAGGCGGTGCCTCAACTGAGGAGATGTTGAGAGCTATTCTTCCGAAGGTGGAGGAAGGTAGCAAGAGATTGTCCTCATTGGAGTATGATGTTAAAGATTTGCATAAGAAAGGTGATCAACGTGATCAAGAACTCCAGAAGAGAGATGTAGAGCTGAATCGAATTCAGCAAGAGAACAATAGGCGGTTCACTTCGATAGAGTTTCAGATGAGTCAGATCGTAAAATCATTGGGTAGAGAGTCGGGTAAGTATCCTTCTATGCCGGAGGGAAACCCGAAAGAGCATTGCAAGACGATCAAGCTTAGAAGTGCGACCAACTATGAGGGTCCTCAGATGCCTGCTGATTCTGAGACGCCCGAAGGAGAGATTGAGATTGAGGAGATGGAAGTTGAGAAAAGGGTTGAGGGTGAAGGCATTCAGAAGGGTAAAGATGTGGATGAGTCCAATGAGAGCAAAGAGCCTAAAGAGGAAGGCATCGAGAAGACTGAGAGAGTTCCTAAGTGGAAGAAGGCAAATGAAGCAAAGGAGAAAGTGAAAGAGACCGAGCGTGATGAATGAGGGGTACCAAAATCTGTGATACCCATCCCGTATCCACAGCGCTTTATAAAAAAGAAGCTTGATGAAAAGTTTGCTATATTCCTTGATGTTTTTAAGAAATTGCATATTAACATTCCTTTTTATGATGCTTTGGAACAGATGCCGAATTATGCCAAATTCCTGAAGGACTTAATAACGAAGAGACGGAGAGTAGATGAACCCAAGTTGGTGCAGTTGAACCATGAGGTGAGTGCATTAGTGCACAAGGCGCTTCCCCCGAAGTCAAAGGATCCGGGAGTTTCACGATCTTATGTGATATCGGGAATGGAGTCAAGAAGGGAGCATTATGCGACCTTGGGGCGAGCATCAATCTTATGCCCTTGTCGTTATTCAAGAAGTTGGAGGGTGGAGAACTTCAACCGACAATGATGACACTTTAACTTGCCGACCGGTCTATTACTCGACCTCAAGGTGTAGTTGAAGACGTCCTCGTGAAAGTTGGAGATCACATTTTTCCAGCCGATTTTGTGGTCCTAGAGATGGAGGAAGATGAGCATGTTCCATTGATCTTGGGAAGACCATTCTTAGCAACGGTCGGAATGGTGCTAGATGGGAAGATCACGTTGAAAGTTGACGATCAAGAGATAAAGATTTCCCTATATGAGGCCATGAAGTACCCGAAGGAGGATGAGAGCTGTTATTGCATGGATGTCATTGATCCTTGTGTTGAAGACACACCTCCTATCTCTAACCTTTCTTGTATTAATGATTTTGATAATCCTTCATTTGATGAGTTAACCCATGAGCATTATGATCTTAATGGTTTTGATAGGGGTAAAGGGAAGAAGTTGAAGGATGAAGAAGTGAAAAGTGAGGACGAGGTCCAGTTGGAAGGGAAAGGAGGAGTTAAGAAGAAAAAGTCCAAGCGCAAGAAATTGCTTAGTAAGACTCCTCCAGATAAAGGTGAGAAGAAGTTGAGACCTCCACCACTTGAGGTGGTGAAGGAAGCAAAGGAGTTCATGATGGAGGGGCATCAAAGAAAGGAATTCAACCACCACTCTTATGAGAGTAAGTGAGGTAATTTTGAGTATCATGTCCCATAAGCTCCTTTGAGCTTGGTCCGGCATGAGGACTTTAAAAATAGCGCTGAATGGGAGGCAACCCATTTTTATTTGATTTTGAGTTATATGTTATTAGGGTGTTGTTTTGAATAGTAAGTTTTAACCTCGTACTTAAGAGTTTTTTTTGTAGGCTTGACTCGAAGGAGTAAAGGTACCATGGAGTTATTCAAAAGGGAGGAACTCAAGCAAGGGAGTGTGCCGCGTTGTTAAGAGAAATTGAACTATTTGGATGAGGTAACCCACAACCCCAAACTTAGACCTCTTCACAAGGTCGAAGTTTGGGGAGGTGGAGTTTTTTTTTTATGTTTTAGTGTTACATTGCACCGGCGCACACGTCTCTTTGAGTTGAGTTTGGTTATTTGAGTCTTGAGATGCTCCTTGGGTTGTTAGTGTTTTGAGGTGGTACTACATATTTCATGTCTATCAATCATCTTATGCTTGTTGATTGCTATCTTTGAGTATGATTTGATGAGTAGGGTGATTTGTGGATTTGAGTTAGGGACTCTTTTGTGTGAGTGGTTGAGCTAGAGTTGATTTGAAAAAGAACTAGTATGCTTGTGAATTCTTCTTTTTGAGTGCTTGTGTGATGAGAGTGAGAATTCACTAGGACTAGCATGGATGTGAAAACTGTGAGATTTGAGCCTTTTGAGATTTTGATGCATGAATTGATCTCTTCGTTTGTGAGTGAGTCGTCACCTTAGAGGATGCTAGAATTTTGTGTGTGCTCTTGTTTCTTGATTGTGTCTAGTTTGATATGCCGAAGGTGATCTTAGGCCATCTTTGTTTTGATTGAGTCACTTAGCTTAAATTTTCCCTACCATTGATATTTGTCCCTTGTTAGCCCCTTTGAGCCTTAAGCCTATTTTCTTTGCTAGCACATTTAAACACTATTCCAATTCCTAAGCCTTTTGTCCCAATTTGAGTGGAGAATAGGAAAAGTGTGAATGTTGAAGGGATTGAGTTGAGTTGAGAAAAGGAATTATGATGGTTGAGTGGTGATAAAATAAGGGTGTGAATGAGATTTGAGTTGTGGGAAAGAAAAAATTGAGAATGAGCAAAAGAAAAAAAATGAGCTCATGTATTTGTGCGAAAAAAAAAGAAAAAGAAAAAAATGTGAAGTGATTGAAAAAAAAAAGTGAAAAGAGTTAGAAAGAAAAAAAAATTGAAGTGTTGAGAGTATTGGAATTGAAAGTGTGTTGATTGAAAATGTTTGAAGTAGCCTGTTCCTAATCTCGAAGTGCGAAAGTTTGATGTTCTATTCTCCATTCACTTGAGTCACTTACCCATATTGTTATACCACCTGTCCAAAGAGCCTACATTACAACCTTGAGAAAAGTCCTTTTTGATTCGGCATTGATTTCTAGAGTATGGTCGGAGTTGAGAGTGCTTACAAGCCTATGGCTGTCGATATGAGTGATTGATTGTTTGAGTGAGTCCCTTTATCATTGATATACACTTGTGAGGGAGTGAAACACATCGTTGAGTGCACATCCATGTTTGATTTTGGTGATTCTGGCTGTTGTTGCATGAGTATGATGAGGGAAGGTGGGTGAGTATGCTTGTGATTGATCTTTGAAGCTCGAGTTCATTTGCTTGCATGATTTGATTCTTTGACTCATTCCTAACAATTTCACTTGACTTATTATTTCATTGCTTGAGGACAAGCAATATGGTAAGTTTGGGGGGGTTGATTAGGCGTGAAATTGTCATGATTCGTCACTAGAAATACCCTAGTTTTGGTCGGTTTTGTTGAGTATTTAGAGTTAATTGAGCATGATTTCTATACATTGATGAAATTGTCTCTTTGATGCTAATAGGTGAATCGAGGGCGAAAAACGGAGTTCATAGGACTTTGGATCGACTCAAACGGATGCCCGGATGAGAAGATATCGAAGAAATACGAATGATATTAGTGTGTGAGAAGAAAAGTGTTAGTTTCAAGGAAGGAAGGCCCATTCAAGCTCAACCACTCGAGCACCATCGCTCGAGTAACGTAGGTCGAGCGCCCAAACTTACAGAGAGTTTTCTTCTATCGAGCACCACTGCTCGAGCGCCTCCGCTCGAGTGCCTGTTCCATTTGACCAACAAGGTCGAGCGCTTCCGCTCGAGCTTGACAGCTCGAGCGCCTTCAAGGTTTAAATTCCAAAAGTCATTTTTCGGCCCATTAACTCCCGTTTCAGCCCGACGCTTATATATACCTCTTTCGAACACGTTTTTGAGGATCCATCCACGAACCAACACAGGAGATATCACTTTTAGACTGAGTTTTTAGAGAGAGAAAGAGGAGAAGAGACGAGCAAGCTTTACTTTTACGTTTTTGAGGTTTTCTTTACGAATTCTTAGTCCGATTTTACTTTGTAGTTTCGTTTCTTCAGACCTTTGTTCTTGAACCGTTGAGACTTCGTTTTATAGATTTAATTTCAGTTTATTCCTTTATTTCTTGAAACCCTAGTTTATGTTTGATCTTTTCTTCGTTCTAATCATTATGTTCATGTTCGTTATTTATTCAATCGTTCTTGTTTATGTAAAACCCATGTCTAGCTAAAACCCTTGCATGCTTGGGATAGGATGAACTCGTAGAAGTAGGCTGTGGGTACGTAATTAGGATAATTCGTGACGTTTAGTTTAATTCTCTTAATTAATGAATTCTTAAAATCAATCTTAACTTTACCTTTGAATTTCGTACGAAAGTGTTAGGGAGAGGACGACCGTATCACTCTTTAACAACTAGTAGTCTTAACGAGAAGGTTTAGAAGGGGTTAATTAATCTACCGGTTTAGCGAGGGAGGACGACCGCATCACCTTAGTTAAATTAGGATCTCGTTAATTAAGCACTATCTATTAACTTGTTCGTAGATTAGTGAAGTCGATTGTTAGGATAAAGTATTAGGGTTTTAAATCTTGAGCTTTCATCTTACGATCTTTAACTTAGGTTATTTCTTGCGCGTCACAATTATCTTGATTATTTACCTGCTCCGTTAGTATACGTAGGAATTCCTATCCTGAGCATCACCATCACTTATTTGAAAACACACCTTAGTTTATTCGTTTCTTTCGTTCTTTAGTTTAATTAGTTTATTTTAGTTTAGAATTAATTTTTCAAAAATCCAAAAACATACACTCATATTAGCTACGACGCGTAGATCTTCAGGGACCTATTTGCATACATACCTTCCCTTGGGTTCGATAATACTTGGTCGCTATACTTGCCAATACTACAGTAAATCCATACTCTTGCGGGGAAGCTACTAGTAGAAAGCTAGTATTTTCGCTTCAAGTCAATGATCTGTATGCTTAACCTAATGTTTGTTGCGCAAGTTTGTCGCCTATTGTGGTATAGGTCCGATGTCAAAGGTGTTGTTGGTAGATTTATTGGAAGTTCTGCATCACGGGTGTTTATCTAATGCAGTAAACATAAGATATATTTCAAAGAACTGCCAAAGTTATTTTTTACTCGGATTTATGATTATATAATATTCTGCAGGTCGTTGATGGGTGGTCGGAGCTAGTGGTGGCTTAGATAAGGGTAAAGTACAAGTGGGCACACAATGTCCATGTATTCTCGTCGTCAAGTTGGGTAACTAGAAATTTGTTTAGTTTATAATTGACGTGCATTTGAAATTTCTACTACTATTGAGAAATTGTGGATGCAGAGATTTATATCGAGGCTGGAGAAGAATTCCGTTGACAAAAACCTGAAGGCCTTAGTGGACAAACCCCTGGAAGAAGTTGGGTATGAGGATGTTATATTGTTTCCCCTGCTGACGGATAATGGGAGAGGCCGAGGAGTAGACCACTGGACTCTGCTAAAATTTGATTTGAAGTTAGGGGAGTGGAGCTTCTTTAATTCAATGCCCCCACGGACAGCGAACACAAAAGATTCACATTTGGAAAGGTCAATCAAAGTTGTAAGTTGGATGACCGGAATGTTTATGTCTGTATAGTTTCGATGTATCATATGTGAAAGTGGACAATAAATATTTGCCTTTTTGTAATTGACAGGTGGATTATGTTGAGAAATGCCTTAAAAATGTGGAAGGAAAAAAATCTTGGGCATGTATTGTTCAAGGTGAGAGCTGGCAAACCATTAGCAGCCTCGTGCTTGGAGCAGGTTCTAGATTAGGTGGATTGTGGTGTTATTGTCTGTAAAAATATTGAGAACGAAGTGTTGAGCGAGCCTAGCGTTGCAAAGAAGTTTAGCCAGAAGGATGCTTCTGAGTATCGGAATAAAATGGTGGAAGGGTTTATGGACCCTTTGAGCGTAATTGTGAACACACCGTAGTTCGTTAAGTATAGGCTGTGGTTCGTTAAGTAGTATTCGATGTATCTTATTTGTTATGGACTCTTGAATTGATTCACCCTTGTGGTATTTCTGGGACAACATGACTGAACTTGTTAAGAGGTACATGAAGCTGTACGGTATGTGTTATGGTATGTGGTGAACTTTGGTATTCACAGTATTGAATGGGATGAGAAAACAAAACTACGTTATTTGATTGAGTATGCATTGAAAAGATTGCACGTACTGTTTTAATGGCTAAAGTATTTTTGTTGTATGTGTACCTTTTGACTACTAAAACTAATAATCAACACACGAAAATGCTAAAAATATCATTGGACAGTGAATATGACGACGTCGAAATTTTTTGGGTAAACTAATACTAGTGTTTCCATATTTGTCGGTTAATGTGTTTAAACAGCAGAAAGATAGTAAATTGTATAGGCTATTAGCACCATACGATCAAAGAAAATTCCATAAAATAAATAAGAAAATGATGTTTACACATTCACCGAAAGACTAAAGAAAGTTGAATTTTTTTACAAAGAAACCTAAATCTCTTTATCTTGTGATATATTATTCAAATAAATATGTAAATCATATAGGGGGAAATATAAAGTAGTCGTAGGTAATAGGAAGTTATGGATAAGCATTGTATATTGTGATTTACTTAGATATATTTATTTGGAAAAATACATCTTACTAAGTATTTTCAAAAGGTACAAAGTGTAAGAGACCTACGGCTTGGCGTGTACCATACGGTGCAACTGTCTAATAACCCAAGATTTTCTGATGATTTTTTTTCAGTGGATGGCTAAAAATATAGGCGGGAAGTTGGAAGCAACACTCACGGTAATTCAAGTTGGAACACGTGGAAAAATCATGTGAAGTGGTAAAATCTTCTGGTGAATCGGTGGAAAGATATCTGCGAAAAGGTTTGTAATTCTTCCTCGGTTGGAATACCAAGGGTCGCGCTCCTCTGCCTTGAATAGATGCAAATACTGTGTGAAGAGTTGTGACTGATGTGAGTTAGGCTTATATAGATACACATTAGGAAGACCAAATCCACAAGTAAATATCAGTTCATTTCAAAATCTTTGCAAAGACAGAAAATTGATCGCCGGAGAATTGAACCGATGCTCAAATGTTGGGGGAGTGGTTTTCCCGGAGGATATCATGATCGAGATCCTGTCTAGGATGGAGATGAAGTCGTTGGCCCATTTCAAAAGTGTGAATCGAGGATGGAAGGCTTTGTTAAGTTCGAGGTATTTTATCATGAAGAAGCATCTTGTGCAAATGAGGAAGAAGAACAACGTGGGGTTCGTTATGCAAATGCAATATGGGTACTACCCATTGGGGTACGAGAAGACTCCCCTGGGGAGCCATTGAGAAGGTCATTGTTGGATGGAGACCCGGATGTGGACTTCCTGTGCAGTTGCAATGGACTTGTGGTGTACTGCAACATGTCTGATGAGTTTTTCCTTTGGAATCCGGTGACGGATGAAAAAGCAGGACTCACTTCAATGACGATCGATTTCACGCCCGATTTTGTAGGTGCCTCAGTATTTTTTGGGCTGGGTTATGACTCTGACGCAGATGAATACAAGCTGATGAGGATCGCCATGCTTAGTGCCATTAGCTTTGTGGCACATGTTCATGTGTTGTCCTTTGGAACAATGGAATGGAGGAGGGTGGGGGACTTTCCAAACGAATACCCCGTGGCCAATCCTGAGGTGTTTGTTGCCGGAAGCTTGCATTACTTGGTGACTGAATCGCACAAGCTTTTGGGGATTGCTACATTTAAAATTTCAACTGAGGAATATGGGTTCATTGATCTGCCATCTGGCTTGGAAAGCTTGCAGTATTGTGTGGAGCTCTCTGCAATTGATGAGGACCGCATTGCTTTGTTCTTGAGCATGTGCATGTCCTTTGGCAATTTTGAGATGTGGATCTTGGAAACTCATATGAGGCCAGAGAGTTTGAGGCGCATTTTGTTCTCGCCTTACTACCCAATTATTGCTAACGACCACGTGATTAGCCCGCAGCCCCTCTGCTTGCTGAAGGAGGACAATCAGAAGATACTTATGAGGGTCGGGCCTCTTGGGGTTATCCTCATATATGACATGCTTCTTGGAACGTATACGCTGATCGACGGTCCGGCTGCTGGGGAGGAGTATTTCACTGTGTTTGCCTATGTGCAAAGCGTGGAGTCACCACTGCTTTTGGTTGGTTGATATGAGGTATGGAGGTTGTTGATCAGTCGTGTGAAACTGTAGTCTAATTTACTTAGTCTTAGTTTA
This sequence comes from Ballota nigra, assembly GCA_947034835.1. NCBI lineage: Eukaryota > Viridiplantae > Streptophyta > Magnoliopsida > Lamiales > Lamiaceae > Ballota > Ballota nigra. Next base: position 75,940,052 of record OX344726.1, read on the forward strand.
ACTAGGGTGATTGACTAGAAATAGTATTTTGGTTTATTTAGCGTCATGAGAAATATGCTAATATATTGACGTGTATGTATATTTTGTTGTTGGTGGCTAACTCAGATGGTATGATCGTAGTAGTAGGAAAGCCACTCAACTCTATTTTGATGTTGGGATGTTGCCCAGATGTTAAGGCAATAGCTTTTGAACTTTGATTCGTGCATTAAGTTGAATGGCAGTGTCCATTTTGTGTTTTTGATGCTCTGTTTTCGGGGTCGCTGAATGTGCGTAGTACTATTTTTATTGCTTTGATGGATATGGGGAGTTGGGGAAATGTTATAACTGTAATGTTTATTGGATACCATTTGGAACGTCGAATACCGTGTGTGTAATATTATACCAGTTATTTAAACAATATATGTTTCAACAACGTGTGTACTTTATAAATCAAGGTGTATTGTACATATCAGTAATTATTAAAGTGAGTTTTTGTGTACTATTTATATAACTGCGTTATATACACAGAAACATGTACAAGTATGTTACAGGTATAAATGATTCTTGTACTAGAGGATGGTAGATTTATTAAGTAAATAGAGTACCATTAAGAAATATAAAAAAAAATAGGATAGAGTAAGAAAAAGGAATGAGTGACATATACGAGCTAATCGTAGCGTCATGTTGGCAAGCCGAAGAATAAAAAATTCAAATATGCTATCAATAAATTATAGGAATAATACTACGGAAAAATACAAAGAAAATATACCATAAAAATATTGATTTTTTAATGAACTTGTGTTAGCAATTGCACCTAATAATAATATGGTATTTTAATATAATAGGTTATTATGTGTGTGGGGTTTGTTAATGGGCCCTCCAAAATTGAAACTGGAAGAAAACATATTACAAGATATAGAGGGGTGTATTGGTTATAGAGTCTGTAGGATTTTTTTAGATTTTAAAAGTTTGGGGGTATTCAATCTAGATTTTCAAAAGTCTTTAAAAATCCTAAGGTATTCAATACGGATTTTAAAAAGTCTTAAAAAATCTTCAGGCATTCAACAATCTATGGATTTTAATACTCCACGGATTTTCTTAGATTTCCCTTCCAAAATATGAATTGATTTCACTCTTCAAAATCTCTTCTAATAACCAGAGATTTCTATGGATTTTGAAAAGTCTTAAAAAATCTTTAGGTATTCAACAGTTTATGGACTTTCTTTGATTCTTTTCCATTGGGATGTTAACGGGGCTGGGACGGGAGTTCATTCCCCATCTCCGTCCCTGCAAAATAAATGGGAAATTTTTCCCCCATCCCCGTCTCGCGGCGATTCCCCGTTCCCCGCCTACTTATTTTTTTATCTTATTTTTAAAATATAAAAAAATATTTAAATTAAAAACTTTAAATATACACAACAATTACTTTAAGTTGGTGTTAAAAAAAATTAATTTAAACAATTTGAAGAACCTCTAATTCTAATATTTTTAATTAACATATATACTAAAGTGAAAATAATATAATTTGGAACTAATAACATAACATTAAATAAAAAATGTAATTTTTAATAAATAGTTAATTGAGTAGGAAACTATGAAATATTTATTTGTAATTTACTTTAACATTAAAATTATATATAAATATATTAATTATATAAAAAATAATGCGGCTCCCCGCGGGGAACGAGACGGGGATCCTCCGGGCTGAGAATACTATCCCGGTCCCCGCCCACGGGGCAAAAAAATTTTCTGTCCCTGTTTGCTTTGGGGATTACCCGCCCCGTTGTCAAGTCTACTCTTCAAAAAATATAAATAAATTTTACTCTCCAAAATCTCTTCTAACAACCTGAGACTTCTAATGAGGGCGAGGTATAACGGTGATGGAAATGAAGATGAAATAATAATGTATTTTTTTAACTAATGTATTTTTTTTAAATAATTTGGATAAATTTTTTTATATACAAGTGTGGCTCATATATATTTGCACCAATGTTCCAGCGCCGGAGTCTATGTAAATCCATGTAAATCAATAAAAAAAATGTATTCCACAATCCTGTGAAGTCTATGAAAATCCAAATAAATCAATAAAAAAAAATCAGTCAAACTCTGCATGGAGTCTATAGATTTTCTAAATCCACGGACTTTTTAAAGTAAAAAAAAAAATCTGATAGAATCCCAATTGAATACACCCCTCATAGTTTAAGTGCTAACAAGACCTAATGTTTGGAAATGACCGTTGGGGGGTTAACATGTTACGTTGAAGATTCACATTTGTTTTCCTCTCTATTATAAATATAGACAACACCCACCCAAATCGTGGGTCAATACACAATGCTTATAACTTTGGGCGAGAGTGTGGCGAGCAATTGTTAAAATCTGGAAAAATGTCGAACTCAAGCCACACTACACAAGTCGGTGCGTATCCGCAGTACGAGAGGGGGAACCGTTAGGAATGTGGATGGGTTATGTGCATCAGGATAAACTATACGCAAAGGAATCCGGGGAGATTGTATTACCACTGTGAGGACCATGGCTATTCACACTGGTGCATATCGTGTTAATGGCCGGAAAGAGACGAAGGGCTGGATATGCGCTCCCATGAGGCGGAATGAGGACAGTGCACGAAATAAAGCTGCTAACACTGCTTGTTGCAAATATTGTAACTATCGTTGCAGTGATGCTACTGGCGAGTTTATTAAAATAAGAGCATGATTTAGTAAGTTTTACATCTAAGTAACATTATGTTGTGTGAAGTTATTTACAAATATATGTGTCAAATATATGTCTGACTTAGGTGTCAATGTGTGATAATGTTATAAATGTAATACCTTTATGTTAATGTTGTATAGATGAGCGGTATTCTCAAAGATGAAATCCATACGACTTGATAATTACCAAAAAAAAGTTTGTTCCAACATCCAACATCCTCAAAATGAGAACAGAGATGATGTGATGCGACATTCATATAAATGAAAACATTGCCATATACAAAAGATAATGTGCTTGGGCATATTAGCCCCTTGCAAAAATAGTATAGCATTTGGATTAACACCTACACGAGCTGCGAGCTGACTTTCGTTTCTTACCTTTTATATGCTCTCCAAATGACTTATTCCTTGATTTCTTTGGGCGTTTAGGCATACGTTTAAGGATGGGTGGCAAAATCTTTAGAGCATTATCAGCTGAGGAACATGCATATCTTTCACCATCGGGTATGGGGTTGATGTCACACATGTAACACTCTTTGTATGCAGTTGATAAGAAACAATCCTAAATGTATGCAAAAACAGAAGGACCATGATAGTTAATAACGGATGTTGCGTGAGGGCATGGGAACACTGCTAGTTGCCATTTTGAACATGAGCATGTTCTAGATCCAATGTCAACGCAAGTTAGAGGGGATAAATGGACCTCGAACTTGCACCTTTTATGCTGTTGCACCTTCATTGAATGAGATACTCTTGAATCGGTCTTCCACAGCTTGTCCTTCCTAGGACACAATAGGCTAGACCATTCAATGCTTCTACACCTTCGTTCAAAAAACCAGCGACTAGTCTCTGTGCACCAAACAAACACAAAAAGGTGAGTGTAATGTATTTAGAGAGATGCTAAAATTGTTGGAATATGATTTGTTAAATTATTAGAAAGTACCTGAACGAATGTGATCCAACATGTTAGTGATGGGGAGACCACGTGACGTCTTGACCCACGAATTGACTGATTCGGCTGCGTTTGATGTCATCTCACTGTATCTGGTGATCTCGTGAGAATAAGAAACAACCCATTTCTCGAAAGGCATTTGAGACAGTCAGTCGACTTCTAATGAACCTCCGGTTAACTTGAATAGGTCTAGTTGCTGCTCAAAAAGGCATTTATCTAGTGCATAAGCACACGCCTTGAACAAGTCAAGAAGATTTGCACGTTTTGAATTCTTTGAGCCACCGCCAAATCTCCCTCAGGTTAGTTAATAGATGAAAGAGACAGAAGAAGTGCCTTGGTTTATCAAATTCAATGGGAAAGGCAGCCATTAATCCGTAGTTCCTATCAGATACATATAAAATCTCCTTCGGATGACGGCATACACTGCTGACCTTTTGCAGAAACCATACCCAATTGTCCATGTTCTCGACTGATACAATAGTGAAAACAATGAGAAAGAGACCTGGAACAGTGTGGGTGCAAACGCTAATCAGATAAGGTGTGCCATTAAATTTGTGTGACGCAAATCGATTTGCATTATAAAAGAGAATACAGTTGTTTCCATCATTCGAGGTGGCTGTAAGGAGTATACCTTTAGCACGTCCATACATAAATGTGTTATCTGTGAATAACATTGGATGGCAACTCTTGAAACATTGAATGCACGCATTGAATGATAAGAATAGACGTTCAAAATGTTGTGTCTTGAGATTGCACTCAAAGCCCACAACACTACCTGCAAGACCAGACAAACATGGTGAAGCAAAGGTAATCTCCTTACAAAAAGCAGAATGCCAAACATTTTATATCAAATTAGAAAGCATGAAGAATGTACCCGGTTTTGTTCTCTTGACAGCTTCACAATACCAACGAAGTTGGTCATAAGAGTCCGCATATGTGCCAAAAATCTGGTCTCATGCTTGTTCGGCTGTACGCCATCCTTTGTAATATGGAATAGTTATATTGTAGTTAAGTTGAAGGATATCAACTATTCTTTTACCGCTAATGTTGGGATTATCCCTACCTTCGTAGAGCACCAGCTTCCCAATTATCTTGGGAATGAGCCGAGCGTGGTGCCGAGATATACCCCTTCCTAAGCACTTGTGCTAAAAATGACCACTATATATCTCAAAGTGCATAGTGATATCTTGTAATCTAGCCTTGATGAACCACTCACGTTGACAGATTCAAACGAACTGCACTGAACATATACGTAATGTGAAGCATTCCTCAAATAAACAAAATTATAACCCAATAAAACAGAGTGCTTAATTAACTCTGTTCTAAAGCCATCGGCTCCACCTACAAAAACTGACCCAACCCCATCCTTAAAAATGTCACCCCACAAGTCCGGCAACAAAGGTTGTTCAACAATAGGCGGACATATGTCATTATTTGGCAATGACCCGAGCTCACTGAACTCATCGTATTGGCCGTCATTACGACACACCTTCGACACCCTAAAAGGCAGCTTGGTCTGACGATAACGCTTCTGTTTCAACTCTGGGACGTTTTTGTCATTTTGCTTTTTATGAAGATGACCATGAGCAAGATAATCACCGCTTACATCTATTAAATCATCATGAAAAGATTCGGGTGGAGTTGGTATATATGGTTCCGATGGCAAATTAGCGCTATTACTACTTCCAACAAATACTGATTCACTTGTAACACAAACTTCGACGGAAACAATTTTTTGCCCAGTTAATTGACATAACAACATATTCCTTATATCATCATCTGAACCCAAAACACAGTTACTAATATTACCAGACGTGTACCTGAATGATGTAAAATCCGGCTGCAATTCCAGCTTCATTCCGAATATTGTCCGAGAAAAAACGGAGAACAACTGATCAACAACTATGTTAACTATCTTGCATTTCGTCTTGTAGTTTACAGTGCACAGAATTACACAAGCCATCCTCCGACTACCGTCTTACCAAAAAATATATTTGGGATAATCGAAATTGAATATAGGCAAAATGGGGGTACCGAAATTGAATGTAGGCAAAAAGAATTGGGGATTACTGAATTGATATGGGTGAATTTGAATACCTAATTTGAAAAGAAAATATAATTTGAAAAGGCATAGGCTTTTTTAGGGGAAGACTAATTTTCCCCCTTTGCTGCATGTGTAAAACGGTAGATATTAGATGTGTAAGACAGTATAATGTCAACTCAATGTGTAAATGTCCGCTATTGTATTGGGTTGTAATGAAAATGCACCCCATTGTTATATGAAAAAGTAGGAGAACTCCATTGTAATTTTTTCTATATATTTGCACCCCAGTGTAATTATTCCGTGTGTAAATTAGTATGGAACATTCAAATAAAATAAGTGTACAAATTTTTTCAGAGGATGGATAAGATTTTACTTTCCTCATGGAAAATGTAATTTTTATAAGTTAGAAAGAAATGTCCAAATTTGATTATGTTATTTAATACGCCGTTATTAAAAAAGTTGATATACGTAAAAAGTAAAAAAATTGTGTTACATTAAGTACAAAATAAATTATTTTAAAAATATTATGTGTATATGTTGAAAAGTGTAGATAAAGTTTTATTATTTCCAACAAGAACATTTTTTAGGGACGGCTTAATAAGACAACCATGATCATTTTTTAGGGACGGAGGTAGTATATAGTATTTGAGTAAATATATAGTATTTGAGACGGTCATCCGCACTGGTTGTACCGTGTAACTAAATATATAACACGTGCAATTGGACATAGAAATCAAACGTGAGAGACTAATTTAACTAAAACATGCAGATAAATATAATTAAAACATACATATTAAATTTGATTGAAAACATGAAATGAAACATGTAGCCTAATATAATTGAAACATATAGATTAATATAATGAAAACGTACAGACTAATATAACTTAAATGTAATGAGGATAGGATCTAAGATTCATACACCGTATACATATGAAACTTGGTGATAGAATATATATTCATAACACTAATTCATTTTAACTAACTGATAACAAAATTGTCATTGCACTACAACATTTTAAAAGCTAATAAACTCTTTTAAATAATATTAAGCTCAAACTTTCTTGTGTCTTTAGAAAAGGAGTGATTTTCAGACGGAACCTTGCATGAGAGTGAAATTCCATTATAATATATGTATCTTTATGAGATTTCATAATATACCCATTATGCAAAAAATCCTCTAGGCGGCGGCCTAGGCGCTCATCAGCCGATCCGATTTTAGTATAATCCGTCTAGGCAGGCTAGACGACCATTGTTTTATTTTTTCCACTTTGAAACGACGCTGTTTAGAGAATTTCACTTAATTTGATGTAAACTATTATTTATTTTAGTTTGTTATTTAATTTTTATCAATTTATAGTTTATATATGTATTGATTATTGTCTGTTGATTATTGATTTATACTGTAATAAATACTAAAAAAAAAAAAATTGTATGTAAAAGATTATCAAATGATTTTAACCATATTAGTGAGATATAGAGCAAAAAATTTAAAAATAATCCTACCGACTAGTCCCCAACTAGACAGTCTAGACACTAGGCCTTCAAAATCCGTCCGACTAGCAATTTCCGACTTCTACACCCTTGGCTCCATAAGCCTTTGCTCCATTTTTGGTGCATGATTAATAAAATCGAATTTTTTGTTTTACGAAACGCCTAAAGCATAAAACTGTTAATTCATACCTTTTTATAGTAAACTCATGTGAAAAATAATGCATACAAGGTACTTAAAAAAATGATTGGGACAACAAAAATCCATTACCAATATAACCATCGAAAATTGGTGAGGTGACCAATTCCAGAAAATCCGTAGGTAAATGAATGTGTATTGTAAATATAGAAATTTGTGACAAAATTTGTAATTTTGAGGTGCACAGAGTGTGACCAAATAAAAAAATATGCTAAATATTAAAGGACAAAGGGAGTAATAGATATGAGTGTTCAAAAGCAATGGCCGGAGAATCATAGTAAATAGGAAAAAAATTGAGACAACATAAATTAACATCCATTCATATCAAAGTGTTAATGAGTTATACCCAATTTATACCCCCATCTCACCGTCTCATGGTATGAAATGATCTCACACAAGACCTACTCTAGTAAACATATATTTAAAAGCACCCTCCCAACATTATCATATTTGTAAAATAATAAATGTTAAATAATCGGCAAATTAGTACAAAGTCAGAAAATCACAAAGACCAAGATTTTGTGAAATTTAACATCCCTAATCCGTAAACTAACATACAAGCTACAATTACACATAAATCAAGATCCAAAGAAAAAGAAAAAATCTCTCACTGATAATACAATGGTGGTTGGGTGGTGGCGATGCCTGGATATCCGCCATCGTAAATGGGTTGAGTAGCAGCTCCGAGACGGTGGCCCTGTGAATTCAGAAGAAGCTGAGCCGAAGCGTATTTACTCAATGCAAGTTGGCGTTCATAGGCAGCCAGGTCAGCGGCTGTATAACCGGGAACATGTGCTACACCTGGCGGGGGTAGAGGGGTAGAACTCGTTCCGGGCGGAGTCGGCTTGCTTCCCCACGAGCACTACATACAGAAAAGCCCTTATAACTTAACAGTTTTGGTACATTTAATATTATTAATGTAAAGAGAGATTAATATAACTTATTAATTTAAGAAATATAGTTTTACACAAAGTTAATGAATACAAACATATTGTACATAATGTTTTAATATAGTAAAATTTAAATAGATTACTGTATGTTTAACTAAATATATTCATGTATCAATACATTGTATAACTAATTAAATATGTCATGAATGAAACTACTACATAAACCTCTATGTGAAAAATAAAATTAAGGGGGCGTTTGGTTAGGAATTCTTCAATGGTAATGAGAATGAGATTAAAAACTCGAATAATTATAATGATTCATAAGAACAAAATCATTACCTCCCCTCCTAGATAAGATAATCGTTACTCCATTTTGATACAACCATTTGTTGTCCACTTTTATTCCAAAATTAGGACATAACACTAGCAATACAACCACAATTGAAACAATTCTAAAATGACTTACTCATTATATTATTATCTTAATAGGTTTTGAGAAATCTAAAATGACTCTGAGGAAGTACTATTTTGTTATCATCTTATTAAAATTGATGATTTTTAAAACTGGTCTAAGTCGGTACCAGAGAAAAATTATTATTTTATAGAGTTTATTAATTTACCGAGTAAAAGAGGTTCCACTGTATAATCAATCATCAATTGGTTAGGTTAGAAAACAGCAAATGTAGAATGAATGTGTATAAATACGAGCACGTGACATGAGAGAGAAGCTTTAGATAACACTACATCTAATCTCATACCACTTGTTGTGAAACCGTATAATCTCTCACTGCCTGCATAAAAGTACATCTACTGTATCAAGTTATCCTCCCTCCGTCCCAAAGAAGAGTCCCATCTCTTCCTAGTACACCTAATTTATCTGTGGTCGACTATAGGTACTGCCTTCCATAAGCCCCTCCATTCGTTTCCCAGTTAAACTTATTAAATCACACATGCCACAGAATTCAATTATTCTATTACCCAAAATACCACCATCCAACTGCAACTGACAAACTGAGGCAAAAGTAAATGTACCTTGACAGGTTTGCCAAAAAGGAATCGAGCATTTCCCATCTGGATAGCACGGGCAGCTTCAGCATGGCTGCTGTACCTTATGAATCCAAACCCTTTGTCTCTCTGAATGCGCACATCTTCTATTACACCAACCCCCAGTGCATGGAAATGACGATGGAGATCAACTGATGTAATCTGCAACATGGCCAATGTCAACCATAAAAACCACAATAAAAAAAATAAAAAAAAGGAATGAAAGGGAGACAGAAAATAAAAACAACACACACATAACTTGCACAACTAGCCGGGAGAAAGACAATTAAAAAACGGAAAAAGGCATGAATGGTGCTGCTTTATTAAAAAACAATGGCTACAAATTATTTTGGTTATAAATTAAGCTTAAATTAGACTGATGAAATCCAATGCACTTCTCTTTTTGAACAAAATTATAGATGACCTAAAGCTAAGACATTCATGAGCCATGTAGCGGACCCAAAAATTTTACGCGAGGGTTTCCGACTAATACTAACAATAGAACACTAATTCAAAAAATACGATCACAAATAGTAACAATTAAATAATGTGAATAATTACATATTTTGTAAATGAATCTCAGATCAAATAAATATTTATAGAAAGCATGAATCAACTATTAAATTATCAACTCTAACTCAAATTTAATAATTTGCATGATAATCAAATATGTAATCATGTATTTAACAACTAAATTAAAATATACTCCATCCGTTTTGGAATTACTTCCATACGTGTAAGAGCACTCAAAATAAGAAAGTGGAGTAATGAGTAGGGTTAAGTAAAGAAACTAGTTGGATGTGTGTATGTGTGGGTCTAAGATTAATGACATTTTGTGTCAAATTGTGATTATTGTAAGAGTGAAGCTTATGGAGGGTTTTCTAATATAAACTTTAAATATAAATGAATTACTCCCCCCGTCCACCAAAACTGTGCCCCTTCCGTTTTTCTTTACCATGCAACCATCACTTAATTACTTCACATGTCATTGATTTCACACTCACAAACATCCACTTAACTCATAAATGGACCACGCAATACCCCAAAATACACTTACTTTATCTACTTTATTTACGTTTTCTTAAAAACAGTCAAAAACAAAAGGGCACAGTTTTCGTGGACGGAGGGAGTACTTAATATCATAAAAAATCAGGGCCTTCGTATAGAAGTTGATGTTTTGGGAATTGAGTGAACCTAATACTCCAAAACTTGAGAAAATCAAATTAGCATTTTTTAAATAAAAAAATTAAATAACCTTGAGAGAGAAGAGGGAGGGGGTGGGGAGACAGGGAGAGAGGACGTTAGGAAGTAGGAATATAGGGACACTTGAATCTGAGAAAGCCTGAGAGCAGCAGAAAGAGAAGGGAAACACATTTACATTTCATTAAAAATAAATGTAAATAGGCTAATCAAACCCTGATATTTTTTAATAGCTGAGAGGGGCCCAGTGTCCCCATTGGGACTCTTAATAGGTCCGCCCCTGCGATGCATTGATATTGAAACTTCTGAAATAATTCAGAAAGCTTTGGGCTTTTGCAAGTTCATTGATGAATATTCAGGTACATTGCTCATGAAAAAGGCTCGATTTTTTAATTAAAACATATTCGAGGTTTTATGAAACAACAATAAGCAAAATAGCATAATTGGGTTCAAATTTTACTTACTTCAGGAGCCAGATTCCCAACATAGACAGTGGTGTACTGTGGATTATTTTCTGGAGCATCATCGTTCCTCCTTTCTTGACCATCGTCTGCAAAACAGATTGTGAGCAAATACAAATTAAGATACACCTGGTCACAAAACAAATCAAACTCCGAACATACTACCAATATTAGGATAACATAAACCAAATTGTCCTTAGCATGTCTCGCCTGATAAAATATCATCCACATTAAAATTCAAGATTTTTGAAAATGACACATATAACACAAAGCTTCTAACTACAACTCACTAACTTCTACTCATATTCAATAATGCATGAGAAAAGGTAATGAGTCAATTTCATTTTCACAATATTTATAGCATGCAGGGCAGGACTTGCACATCAAAATAGAAGAACTTTAGATCAATGATTAATGTTATTAAGGAACAAACCTGATGTTCCATTAGTTAGTTCCACGACATTTTTTGAATCAGTATTCTGCTGATCATCACCACCAGCACTTTTCGCTGCCCAATTGCAGCGAATTTGTCTACTTCCAAGCCACTTCCCTGAAATTTTAAGCACCACAACTCAACGTTTGAGCATATTTGATAAATATATGTAGTTTTTCCAGATCTAAATTGTCTCTTAAATCCTAAAACAGTTAAGTATTGTCAGTTCAGCAGAAAGGCCAATTAGGTTACGAAAGCAATAGTAGACTCTCTGGATGCATCTCTCTGCACATCTTTTCCTCTCATAATTATAGGATGCTATCTATCCATGGACTTAATAAATACTAGTCAACTTCAAAAGGAATCTTCAGTGTGCTTCTGTAGCTATTGATCAACATCATAAGTACGTTTTGAAACAGGGATTTTGTATGCCCAAGTGCCAATTTGGCTTTACTTTTTATTTCAAATCTTCCCATTTCTTGATATTTAAAAATGAGATAAACCAATTGTTAGCTCATTTTCATCATAAACACCATTACTTCCATTAATTCTGAAGCCTACTAGCGGTTTCATGCCTTTCACACACCCACCAAATTCATTCAGACTAAAATTTTCAAACCTCGTTTGGAAAACACTATCAAAGAAACATGGTTCATTTACAAATCCCATATTCATATATAAAAACACATTTAGTTCACAAACCAAACAAAAGTGAGTTCATTTTCTAACCCATATTCATATATAGGAACATATCTAATTCACAATCTTCATAAAATCTAGTAACATTCTTGAACTCTAGAAATGGGCTGAAGAAAGCTCTAAGATTCACACAGTTTTCCAGCAAGAGAAAAAATGAGTTGTTTAGTTCAATACACAATCTGCTTCAATATTCCATTAAATATAGTAAATCTTGTTGTGAATCACAGGTGCTATGCATATATAAGCCTTTAGAGGTGAATTGGTGACAGCCTCCAACCTCAGAAAATATTAAAATATTCTGGGAGATAAAAGGAGAGAAGAAAAAAGAATGCAAGGAATGGAGAAAGAAGCAAGAGAGAAATGTTAGCAGAATGGATCAGCCTTATTATTGACTCATTGACATCTAACAAGTACGAAAATGAAACAGAACAAAACAAGGGAAAAATATCTCACCATTCAAGTCATTTATCGCACTTTGGGCATCCTGAAAATATACAAAAGGAGCATAACCAATCACTATTTTCATCGATTAATGGAAGGGAAAAAAAAAAGGAAGCAATAAAAAACATTTGCAGACCTGCTGACTACGAAAAGAAACAAAACCAAAACCCCTTGAACGGCCAGTCTTCTGGTCCCACATAACCCTTGCATCTCTGCATGGGCACAAGTTACATTTAAGTCAAAAAATTCATCAGAGTGTAGGATTTTTAGGTTTTAGGAATTGAACTTACGAGCAAGTAGAATACACAGAGAAGCAGGCAAATAAGGTAGCATCAGTAACCTCCGGACTAAGATCACCAACAAAAATGTTGAAATGATCTGTAAAGCAAGTTCAGATATAGTACACACTATCAAAATCAAACCCACAAATCAAGAAAAACAGCTAAGCAAGTAATATATACAGGATAGATGTACTCACTGGATGTGTCCTCTCTCTGAGCACTAGCATATGCCCAATTGACTTTTATAGCCTGTCCAAACCTGCAAAATGCATATTAGACAAACAAGAGTCTATCTAATCTCAGGGGTAAATCGGACTTCTACTTACAAATGCCTGCCATTCAGAGTCACAATGGCAAGGGCAGCTGATCGACGATCAAAGTAATCCACAAAACCATAGGATGACTGCATCACAGAGAAAAAGAAAAGTTCAATATCCTATGCACTTTCCTTCTTAGAGAATAACTGACCATGGAAGCTTCAACTGTATACCACTTTGATTTCATAATTCAAAGGTAAGGTTAAGCATAACTCAAAGTTCTTTTATCAGTTCATTGTCACGTCAGAATCCCCAAAAAAGAACTACAAAAGAATATTTTGTTCTCTAGCTAACCTTAGAAAATGCAGCAATTTGGATATCTTGATAATATTTTTTGCTGCGAAAAGGAGAAAAATAGGGATATGTATTCTATTAAATCGGAATCAGCATGAAGTCAATGGCCAAGACTTGAGAATTGACCCAGTAATGATATAAAAGCATTTCTTCTCCAAAGTATAGCTCCAAGCAGAAACTTTATAAGGTTATATCCTGCTTACTCTGCTTAGCCCATAAATAGAGCTGAAGCCACGGATTAAACTTAAGAGGTGGAAACTTAAAGCAACGAGTCTAGTAATAGAAAACATAAGTAGGCTTATTAGAAATCTGGTGTGCATATGCATTTACATCTTTCCATACAAATTTAGGTAATTTAGTTAATATGAGAAAATTATTTGTTAGCTACTATTGAAAGTGATAAAAACTAGAGGATAGCATTTCAATACTAGCCCTTGTATTACCATTTCAACTATAAAGAACATTTCCTCTCATTTCTGCCTGAAAAGATATTCAAAGAGTAGGGCCAGAATGAACAGTAAATGAAACTTTAAGGGGCTGTGTGTTTACGCTTCCCACCCCACTTTTTTTATTTCAAATCCAAATCCTCATTTGTTTATCTGGATTTTGGTATAAGATTTTAAATCCTCTAAAATTCTACCCTATAATACACTAGTTTATTTTTTTCTAACACAATTTTCAATACAATATCAATCATCTATCACCTACTATCAAATTATTATTATCTGCCCAACTCAACACTCTCTCACCTCCTTTTTTACTTTACACACCCTCTCTCCTACTTTACACAATTTTGTAACACAATCAATCATCTATCACATACTTTTAAAATCCTACCTTACCAAATCCTGCAAAATCCACACTCCCAAACATATACAAAATTCAAATACACCTTTTACTACTCATCAAATCCACCCTAGTAGATTTGAAATCCACTCCAATCCATAAACAAATAGGCCCATCAGTGACCAATTACAATGCATCATAAAATGCCTCAGCGTTGTAATTAAAGAGCCTAAAAAGCATCTAGGACAAGTTAAAAGACACATTTCTTCCCAAACATACACGAGCAATATATAGAGTCCATAAACTACCAAAAGAAAATGAGTGAACTAGATATATACTCCCTCCGTCCCAAACTCAAATTCCCCTTTACTGTTTGCACGGTTATTAAGAAAAAAATTGTTTATTAGTATTTAAAGTGATAAAGTAGATGTTTTGGTTATTAGTGTATGGAGAATATAATATTAAAAAGTATTGTTACTTTTTTGCCAAAAGTAGATGTAGCAAATGAGTATGGGACGGACTTTTTTGGCAAATGGGAACTTAAGTTTGGGACGGAGGGAGTACCTTTTCTTTCCTGATGAGCTTGCAACCTTCAAGAGGACCAGTGCCTGAGAAAACCTCCTGAAGAAGAGGTTCAGTAACTTGTGGGTGGATATTGCCAACATATCTGCATTATATCAGACCAAGGAACATATATATTAGAAACAAAAATTTGAAAGTGCCCAAAAGACAGTATTGCATGTCAACAGCCTTCTTAGCATCCCTGAAAAGATCTAGCAGTAAATAAGCAAAATAGAAACATAAAAACAAAAGTTGCAGATCAAAAGAATGGAAACCCAAATATGTTAATATGCTTGCTGCCTTTAAGGTAATATAGATGGTTAGCTTGAGTCTAGGCTAGGATCCCTCATAAAGGATTAAGCCATAAGGTGATGTTTGTTTTTAGGTTTTGGATTTAACAATTGGTTCTAATTTGGGATTTTGAAATCCGGTTTTTATAAAACCACCACTAGAACACTTGTAAACATACTATCACACTTTCAAATACAATCAATTTTCTCTTGTTATACTTTCATATGTTTAAATCATAACTCACTTTATCCAATCATTACAATCACACAATATCATAATAATACATCATTCACTCCTACACATTGATTTGACATAGTGTTAAATCTCACCCTACTCAAAATTCCAAAGCAAAAACACACATTATTTATCAGGATTTCAAAATCCTCTGATTTAAAAACCATTTAAAACCCAAAACAAACATCACCTAAGGAAGTCCAGTTAAATGTGTTATGGGGCTTATGTATTTAATATTTTGCTTCATCAGATGACTTGATGTGATATATTTCTAGACAAAATTTTGTGTTTGCTTATTTTTCAGGGACACATCTCCTACAGCACTAACTCGGAGAATGTACTGACAGGTAAACAGAAGAACTGTAGAGACTGTAAGCAATAATATGAAATTCTAAATCGCTCGCAGGCCAAAGTAATATTCTATGTGTTGTCTAGTTGATGGTGTCACAGTACGCTTATATTTTAATATGATGCTATTATAGTAGTGTAATTCAAAAATAAAGATCTATTTTCAAGATATAGATTTTGAAAATTTACATTTACATATTACTTAACTAAAATGCAGACTGTAAAATTACATATGTATAAAAACTATATATTGAACAAAAATGATTTCTGTAAATATCTCAGGAGAAGTGGTAGATTTCTTTAAAGGAAATATGAACCCCAAAAGCTTTCAATATTTTGATTCATTTTTGTGAATGAAAACTAGAAACCCACGGTCCCACCTCCCAACTCCACCACCACCACCACCAAAAAATGCAAAATAATTGAAGACGAGAAAACAAATCACTAAGATAAGTCGTGGATCAAAGTTAATTTGTCTATGATATTAATGGGGCTAAATTTTAATATATGTAATAACTAATAGTAATTGTTAGATGTATTTTTAGAGATAGTAATAATTATTAGAAGTAATGGTGCTTCGTTATTTAATAACCAATTAAGTTCTTAGAAGTAATAACTGGACAATGAAGTAAGGTTATTGGGTGAGCCACTAAAAACACTTCCAGCCCCACATCTGATCATATAATCCACCTCCTAGTAATAACCAAGACTAGTCTCTCTAAAGTACAATGGCTGGAAGCTAAATCACATTATGCACATCTATACTTTCAAGAAACTCTTGATTCGATAAGATCTCCAATTTTGCTTTCCGATAAAATTAATGTTACCACTATTATTCCAAAATATATGTACAGCAGGTATTGAACCACCTAGAACATATATATATATATGTTTGACGGGAACCACCTAGAACTTATATGTTTACGCAATTGGATATCTTATACTGGAGGGATAACACAAGCATATGCTAAGAAGTGAAAAATCATTCTCGGTGATCATAAAATTTTGAAAATGAGATGAACAAGAACTATTGCAAAAGAAGGACTTAAAATGGAAAAGAGAAATGACATGGAGTCAAATGTTCATAAGCACTCACACACTGCGGCATGTACTTGAATCGAATCCAGGGGGCAAGTTTCCACTCAAGATAGGCTCTATCTGCATATTGAAAAAGTTCATAAATAATTAGAAGCCCTTCAGTTGGAACATGAACAGAACATAGATAGGTTTGTCTTCAAAATCAGCCAAAAGGCTCATATAAACCCACAGAATGACAAATAATATTTATTAATAATTGCATCCATTGCATTTTTCAAATTTAGCAGCCATCTAACAGGTTCAATTGAATTGTTTTCATCAACCACTTTTGTTCCCAATAAGGAATTGATTCAATTGAAGCATATAGTACAACAAATATTAGCCGACCAAAGAAGCAAAATCCCGATTATGAAAAAAAAAACTCAAAAACTCATAGAAATGACAAATTTATTCACAAAATCAACGCATAGTAAAACAAACACTGAAAAATAAAATAAAATAAATCCATAACTTAGTACAATAAAGTCAAGGAACATAATTTCACACAAAAGGGCAAAAAATTAGCACAAAACAATGAAAAAGAAAACCTGAGGAGCGAGAAGACCCGGATGGTAGAGAGATTGATGCATTAGGGCTTGTTGTTGCTGCTGCTTTAATCTCTGCTGCTGTTGCATATTTGTACGAACAATTGAAAAAAAAATTACAGAATTAATCAAGGAAAAAAAAACGGAGAATTAGAAAACGATAATCGGCGTGGCAAAAAAATGAAGAGGAAATTGAAATTAAATAAACAAAAATAAGAAAAATGAAAAGAAAAAAAAAAAGGAAAGAAAAGAAAAGAACCCTCTGAGAGGGGTAGCAGAAATGCGAGCGAGGATGAAGGTGGTGTGTGTGTAAGTACACTATCACTCGTCTTTTCTTTTTCACTGGGAAGGGCTGTGATTAGGTGTGTGTGCTTTTAAGAATCCATTCGTGCAACTGCCTTTGTGAACCGTCCGATCATGGTTTCTTATAATTTTGGAATAATTACAAAATGGTTCAAAAATAAACCATAATTACACATTTGTTTAAGAGATTTGCATGAATACATAAAATTATTTGTACATAAATATAATTTTATTTTTACAAATATGTATCTAGGTAAATCTTTTGAACCAATTTATAATTATGGTCTCTCTATTTGAAAATGTTTAAGATATCAATCAAGAATTGGAGTTAGTGTATTTATATTATTGTTTAGGAGGATCAATAATAATTACTCATTTCCTTCCGCGATTACTTGCACACTACATTTTTCCTTATATTTTAGCAAGTGGGTTGTTTATTAATATTTGAAATGATAAAGTGATTTTAAAGAAGTGGTATGATAAATTTATATCTTCTCTATTGTAAAGTGACTTAAAAATTATTTTATCACTTCAAATACTATTAAAAAGGCCGTTCGCTAAAACACGAGAAACCAATAACTATGAAAGAAATCTTGTGATAGAGGGAATATTTTTTCATTATTTAAATAATTAATTTAATAAATAAAAATATAGTATTATAATAATCAAGTTTAAATTATCAAAGTTTTAGAAAAGAAATGTCTAAAATATCCAAGAATTTAACCAAAAGCATCAAAAGCGGATAGTGGTTCATGTCAAGTATAGATTGAAAATGTACATGAACCACTTGAAGGGTATTAATTATTTTCACTAAAGGGTATTAGTTCTGGAAAGTATTAGTTATTTTCATTGAAGGGTACGAAGAGGATTAGTTGTTAACTAAAGGGTATTAGTTGGTTACATTAAAGGGTATCAAGTGTTATACTCAAAAGGATTGCAAAGTGGTTCATGTATGAATCAATTTCACTCTATGCATACTCTATAAAATTTACACATCTGAGTTTTCCCACATTGAAACTTTGAAAAATAAGATTAGTTTATAAGGCTAGTGGGTTACTCCTCATAAGAGCAATTGATTTTAGGATAAAACCTCACAAGGGGTGCGACTTGTCTCCTTCACATTTTGGTGTGTTCAATTTGTAGGACCGCATTGTGCACCCCAATTAATTTCTACATGGTATCAAAGCAAGCTCCATACTTAGGCAAAATGGATTGTTGAAATGATGGGGAATGGGTGATCCTATCTCGACTAATGAGAACTCATATGTGAGGGGTGAAGGGGGCGTGTTGAGAATATAGAAGATTATACATGTAAGTTGTCCCACATTAAAATCTTAAAAGTGAGATTAGTTTATAAGCATAGTGAGTAGGGTTGTTCACGGAGTTACCGAACTTGTACTGAAATACGCACCAAAAAAGAACCGAACAAAAAAAAAATCATGGATTTTTTTTACTTAAACTGTACCGAAATCGAACCGAATATTTTTTTGGTACGGATCTGGATATTACCAAATTAACTGTACCGAAAAATCAAATGTGGCCGTACCGAACCGAATCGAATAACTGAATTAAATATGTATTAAATTTAATGATTTTTTATTTATCAAACATTATTATAATGTTATTAAATTCAAGTATAACCATACGATAGCATAATTTCTCCTCCTTTTCAGAATAAAAACATTATATTATTTATCTTATTAAGTTCTTAAAATGTTAACTTATGTTTAGGTGTATATCAAAATGATTTAAAATTAATTTTTTATTCTTTTAATTTCATTGTTAACGTATATTCATTTCTTACAATAACTTGGATATGGTGTACTCTATATCATGAATTACGATCAACGTGATTTTAATAATGCACTTTTCATTCACAAGATAGTTCAAAAGATTCTTTTTAAATATATATTTTATATACTGTATTTTAAATACTTTATTGTTGGTAATTTGAGTTAATTTTTAACCATCCATTATCATATAATGTGTTATATTTGAGCTTGTAATGATATATGTTTGATTATGGTTGAAGTTGTGTAGTATTCGTGTGAGTGTACATGCATTAATTATTTTTTAAAATTGATTTAAAAAAAAAGGAGAGAATGATAAAAAATGGGTAAAAAAACTGTTTCTCCGCTCCACTCCATACCGATCTGATCCGGTCCGTTTGTAACCGAAAATCCGCTCCAATCCGAACCGAAATTTTGGTACGAATACGAACACACGAATTTTAAAATAACCAAACTTTGGTACGGGCATGAATATTTTCAAATATTCATTTTAGTCCGTACTGTGAACAACCCTAATAGTGAGTTACTCATATGACCAATTGGTTTTAGGATGAAACCTGTCTTCTTCACATATTGGATGTGCTCAATTTGTGGGACCGCACCGTACACACTCAAATTAATTTATACAGTTTATATCATTAATAACATTCATATAATACATACTCGATCTTCAGTACTTTTGGCCCTTTTGGGAGGGGAAGAATATTTTTTCGAAGCAAAGTATTATAGTGAACATTATTCACTATATATCACTTACATTATCACCTACAAGAATTAATATTATTATTTTGAAAATTAAATATTATGCTTGTAAAAACTGATATTATTTCATGTGATATTGTACAATGTGTACATAATACCTTCTCTTTTGTATAATTAAGTCATTATCAACTTCTAGATTTTTTTCTTTTTTTTTTAAATAAATTGCATTCACATTCTTATCTCGATTTAAAAAAAAATGGATAGCTCAAAATTTATTTCTTCAATTCTCATTATTTCTACATTTTTATATATTTATTATTTATCATATCTTTAATTTCCATTAGTTTTCCAATCTTCAATTCGTAATATAAATTTAATAATCATATTTACACGGCTTGTATTGACTCATTTTGGCAAAGTATTATATGAAAATAGTTCATTATAAGCTTATCATGAAACAATTTTAAAGTATCATTAATCTAATTGGGAGTATCATTAATCTCATCAGGGGTATCATTAGTCCGATACTCCCGATGAGATTAATGATACTCTAAAACTATTTCATGTTAAGCTTATTATGAAGCGTTTTCATATAAAACCTACTCTTGACTTTTATGTTTTTCAATTTTGCAATTAATTTCTTAAATGTATCCTAAACAAAAAATTTATGATAAATTTAAAAATAATTTGTTAACTACAAATTTTATGATTTAATTTTTTTTAGTTTTATATAAACATAGCTTAGATGTTTATCCACATTTGCAATCTTAAACAATCATAAATTCTCCTATAAAACTTGTTCATAGTATAAAATTTATACCATAACATTCACACAATGATACCATAACATTCATTAAGTGATATCATTGCGCTTATAAATTATTATTATTATAGTGTAAAATGATATGTGTCAATTTATAAGAGCTAATCAGTGAATGAATGTTATGGTATTAGTTTCATACCAGAACAAGTTTCTTAGGAGAGTGACTCTAATATAATATGTTTTGTTGTTCGATATAATTAACAAATTATAAGTTCTTTTAGTGTGTGTGTGTGTATATATATCACATAATGAGTAAATAAGTTGATTTATAGAAATTAATAAGGAACATAAATTATTCTAAAACCAATAGAAGTCAAACATTTTATTTTATTTTACAAAGAAAAGAAAACTCATTGATTATGAAAGTTTAACTCAACAAAGAGAACTCACATAAGATTAAAAATTCTTAAATTAATCTATGTGTTACAGTGTTACCATTACAACGAATATAACCAATATAAAAAAAATTATTTTTTTATCAGTAAAATTATGATTCAGATAAAATAAAGACTTTGTTAGTGGGGTTGCACTATAGATGACTAAAAATAAATAGCTAGCAAAACTGAGGCTTGTGATGAACATAATTTCTTTAAAAAAAATTATACTCTTTACTTTAGGTGTTAATGAATCGTAGGACACTTGTTTTATAGGATACAACATAAATAAACAAAGATATAAATATTATATCTTTGAAATCTAACGAACTGAAATAATGCCTAAAATATATTACCAAAATATGAATAAAATTGAAGTAAAAAATGAAGCTAAGGAAAATAACAATTGTTGGAATAACACATATATCAATTTCTCTCAAGTTGTGTTTTGCAACAAACACTTGAGATTCTACTTATAACACAAAAAATAGAAATGTTGGAGTATGATATCTGACCGTAACCAAATTACCTAAGTAATGGATATTAACTCGGGTTTTAAATTTCAAAACAGATGTTGTAACATAGTTGTTGCATCCGTTGTAGTCAAGTGATTAGGCGTGAAATTGTCATGATTCGTAGCTAGAAATACCCAAGTTTTGGTCGATTTTATTGAGTATTTAGAGTCAATTGAGTATTATTTCTACACATTGATGAATTTGTCTCTTTGATGCTCATAGGTGAATCGAGGGCGAAAAAATGAGTTCGTAGGACTTTGAATCGACTCAATCGGATGCCCGGATGAGAAGATATTGAAGAAATACGAATGATATTAGTGTGCGAGAAGAAAAGTATCAGTTGAAGAAGAAGGGAGCCACTCGAGTGCACTCACTCGAGCAAGGGAATGGCTCGAGGGCCCAAAACCAACAGAAGATTTCGGTCATTCGAGCGGCTCGAGCGCCACCGCTCGAGCCCTTGTGTCATTCGAGTGCATCTACTCGAGCGCCTGCGCTCGACCCCCTGTGTCATTCGAGTTGTTAAGCTCAAGCGTCCCCGCTCGAGCGGGAGGTGCTCGAGCGCCCTATGTTTTTACGATTCGATACGTTTTTCCGGCACATGAGTTCTCGAATCTGCCCGACGCTTATATATACTTGTTCCGAACTCGTTTTTTTAGGAGAATCACATAACACATACCTTTTGGGAGTTCGTTTTTGGAAGAGTTAGAAGAGTGAAGAGACGAGCAAGCTTTATGTTACGTGTAATTGAGGTTTTACTTCACGAATTCTTGTTTCAGTTTAGATTTAAATTTATTTTCGTTCGCTCTTTGACATTTAATACTTGAGACTTAGTTTTATCAATCAAATTTCAGTTCTTAGCATTTATTTTCTTTAAACTCTAGTTTATGTTTAGTAGTTACTTAGTTCAAATCATCATGTTTATGTTCGTTATTTCTTCAATTGCTTTTGTTGTCGTTAAAACCATGTCCGGCTAAAACCCTTGTAATGCTTAGGGTAGGATGAACTCGTAGAAGTAGGATGTGGGTACGTAATTAGAGTAATTTGTGACGTTTAGTTTTAATGATCTTAATTAATGAATTCTTAAAATCAATCTTAACTTTTCCTTTGAATTTGGTTCGAAAAGTGTTAGAGAGAGGACGACCTTATCACTCTTTAACAACGAGGAGACGTAACAAGAGGGTTTAGAAGGGGTTAATTAGTCTACCAGTTTATCTAGGGAGGATGACCGCATCACCGTAGTTAAATTAGGGTCTCGTTAATTAAGCACTTTCTATTAACTTGTTAGTGAATTAGTGAAGTCGATTGTTAGGATAAAGTATTAGGGTTGAATTCTTGAGCTTTCATCTTACAATCTTTTACTTAGGTTATTTCTTGCACGTCACGGTTATTTTGATTATGTACCTGCTCCGTTAGTATACGTAGAAATTCTTATCCTAAGCATCACCATCTCACATTCGAAAACACATACTTTTACGTTCTTAGTTTAATTTTCCTTTTTGCATTCATAGAGTAATTTAGTTCCGATTAGTTTCTTTTAATAAAAACAAAAAATATACACTCATATTAATTACGACGCGTAGATCTTCGGGGATCTATTCGCATGCATCACTTTCCTTTGGTTCGATAATACTTTGACCCTATATTTGCCCATACTACAGTGAACCCGTACTCTTGCGGGGAAACTACTAGTAGAAAGCTAGTATTTTCGGTTCAAGTCAATGGCGCCGTTGCCGGGGAAGGCGATGTATGTCATTTGAATAGGACTTGTAGATAGCTTAGTAGTTAGTAGTGAGTGCTTTACTTTTCTTTTTTAATCTTACTCGTTCGGCAGTTGCATTTTGATTTGTTTGTTAGTGTCCCAGGTATATGAAAACAAGCTGACAAGGAGATACGAGTGAGGAGAGAATACCGCTAGATCCTGAAACAATAGCAAGAAGAAATCGAGCCTTCTTAAGAAGGATGAATACTGCTGGAGGAGAGAACGATAATATGGACATCAGTAACGAGTTGGATGATGATGCAGGTGAGTTTAATTAGGCAGTGAACCGGGCTGAGGGGACTGGAGGAACTAACAGTCAGAATCAAATGCCGTTAGGGGAAGTCAGAGCCAAAACCCGGGTACACAGAACGTGAACAATCCAGCTCGTAACCTTATCCAACATCCTCAGAACAACCCTGCTTTTCCACTGAACAACTTCCCACATAACAATTTACCTTATCCTTACCAAAACCCACCATATCCATATCCACCTTATCCATATCCCCCACCGCCTACTTATAACCAACCACCAGTTCCTCAACCACCACCAGTCCAACAAGTACCGGTACCACCTGTTTATCCTCAACCCGTTCCTCAGAACGCCGATCAGAACATGGCCATTAGAGGAAGGTTTGCGGCGCAGCCGCAACGGTATTATGATGGAGTGGCATTGCCTCCGGTAGAGGCCAACAACTTCTCAATTTCCCCTGGAATTCTAAAGCTACTTATCGAAAATCAATTCAAATGGGAGGTTGGGAAGGAGAATCCTCATACTCATCTGAGGAGTTTTCTGATGATCGCATCCACGTTCAATTATAACGGCATGTCTGAAGATGCCAAGAGGCTCAGGCTGTTCCCATTCTCTTTAACAGGAATATCAAAGGAGTGGTACGATAACACGCTCCCACGGGAAGGTGTAACCACATGGGCCGAGCTCGAGCGTCTGTTCCTCGAGTGATTCTCCCTCCATCTAGAACCATTATAGCAAGGATAGGGATCTCTTCTTTCCGCTAGAAGCCAGGAGAGGACTTACGTCAGGCGTGAGAGAGATACTCTAACATGTTAATTGAGTGCCCGCAGCATGGGTACAATGAGGGGGATATCATGGCTTTTTTCTACAGTGGAGCCAGCAAGGCTGGTCAATCCCATCTTGATGCGTATGCTAATGGAGCGTTTCTGAACCATGGTACAACTAGATGCAGAGAGATCGTTTATAATATTGTCACGAATGCCGGACAGTGGAATGAGAACCCAGAATTTCAGAGGGCATATCAGATTGAGGAGAGTGAAGGGACGAGGAAGCTGTTGATGACTATGATGGTGAAGATAAGTAACATTGAGGTTGGGCAGAATTTAGTTGGAGGGAATGTAGCAGTGAGTGAGAAAGTGGACCAGCCCCCAGTTCAGCAAGAGGTAGCCAACTATATGGAAGGACCTTACTACAATCAAGGCGGGTATCCACAAGGTGGCAATCAATTTGGAAGGCCCTCCTATGGCCAACCATTTGTACCACCCGGTCCACAACCTCCTCAAAATCAGTGGAGAAACAATCAAGGTTATCAAGGAGGCCAGCAGCCTCAATAAAACTAATGGAGGAAGAATGAGAACTTCTCGTATGCCAATCCAAAGGCCGGAATTACAGTTCCTCCGGGGGTTGATCCAGGGTTGAAGCCTCCGGGTGGAGAAGGTGGTTCCTAGACTGAGGAAATGTTGACAGCTATCCTTCAAAAGGTGGATGAAGGAAGCAAAAGATTGTCTTCTTTGGAGTATGATGTTAAAGAGTTGCATAAGAAAGGTGATCAGCGTGATCAAGAACTCCAGAAGAGAGATGTAGAGCTGAATCGAATTCAGTAAGAGAATAACCGGCGGTTCACTTCCATAGAGTTTCAGATGAGCCAGATTGCAAAATCATTGGGAAAAGAATCGGGTAAATATCCTTCCATGCCGGAGGGGAACCCGAAAGAGCAATGTAAGGCTATCCAGTTAAGAAGTGGAACCAACTATGATGGTCCCCAGATGCCTGCTGATTCTGAGACGCCCCAAGGAGAGGTTGAGATAGAGAAGAAAGAGCCTAAGAAGGATAGAAATGAAATTGAGGAGGTAGGAGTTGAGAAGAAGATAGAGGGTGAAGACACTCAAGCGAGCAAAGAGCCTGAAGAGGAAGACCTTGAGAAGATTGAGAGAGTTCCTAAGTGGAAGAAGACAAAGGAAGTAAGGGAGAAAGTGAAAGAGACTGAGCGTGATGAATGAGGGGTACCCAAATCGGTGATACCCGTCCCGTATCCACAACGCTTCATGAAGAAAAAACTTGATGAGAAATTCGCTAAATTCCTTGATGTTTTTAAGAAGTTGCATATTAACATTCCTTTTTATGATGCTTTGGAACAGATGCTGATTTATGCCAAGTTCCTGAAGGACTTGATAGCGAAGAGACAACGAGTAGATGAGCCCAAGCTGGTGCAGCTGAACTATGAGGTGAGTGCATTAGTGCACAAAGCGCTTCCACCGAAGTTGAAGGATCCCGGGAGTTTCACGATCTTGTGTGATATCGGTAATGGAGTTAAGAATGGAGCATTATGCGACCTTGGAGCGAGCATTAATCTGATGCCATTGTCGTTATTCAAGAAGTTGGAAGGTGGAGAACTTTAGCCTACAATGATGACGCTTCAACTAGCCGATCGGTCTATTACTCGACCTCAAGGAGTAGTTGAAGACGTCCTCGTGAAAGTTGGAGATCACATTTTTCCAGCCGACTTTGTAGTGCTCGACATGGAGGAAGATGAGCGAGTGCCTTTGATCTTGGGAAGACCATTTTTGGCAACGGCGGGGATGGTGCTAGATGTGGCAAATGGGAAGATAGCATTGAAAGTTGACGATCAAGAGATAAAAATATCCCTATATGAAGTACCCAAAGGAGGATGAGAGTTGTTATTGCATGGATGTCATTGATCCTCGTGTTGAAGACACACCTCCTCTCCCTAATCTTTCTATTAAGCATGATTTTAATAGTCCTTCACTTGATGATTTAACCCATGAGCATTATGATCTTGATTATTGATTAGGCGTGAAATTGTTATGTTTTGGTGCCCGATTTACTCATGTTTTGAGTGTTTTCGATTAGTGTTTGGAGTTAAATGAGTGTCATTTTTATAAAATCAGTAATTTGTCTCTTTGATGCTCATAGGTGAATAGAGGACAAAAAACGGAGTTCGTAGGACTTTGAATCGACTCAAACGGATGCCCGGATGAGAAGATATTGAAGAAATACGATTAGTATTAGTGCGGACGAGGAAAAGTATCAGTTGGGAGGAGTTGTAAGTCACTCGAGTGACTAGGTCGAGCGCCACCGCTCGAGCGCATTGCTCGAGCGCCTAAACGTACAGAACTTTTCTTGCGCTCGAGCAGCTCGAGCGCCACCGCTCGAGCGAATTGCTCGAGCGCCCAAAACATACAGTGTGATTTCAGCGCTCGAGCGGAACCGCTCGAGCGATTGTGTCATTCGAGCTACACTGCTCGAGCGGGACCGCTCGAGCGTTTTTGCCTCCGGATGCGTATTTTCGGCCCATTAACTCCCGTTTCGACCCGTGCCTATATATACCTCTTCCAAACATGTTTTGAAGGATCCCGAACTTTAGAAATAGTTTTAGACTTAGTTTTTTTGGAGAGGAAGGAGACGAGCAAGCTTTATTTACGTTTTGTTGAGGTTTTTCATACGAATTCTTAGTTTCTTTTCGTTTCTTAGTTTCTTTTCATTAGCTTGATTACTTTAAACGCTTTGAACGTTGTTTTAGTTAATTAAATTTCAGTTCTTCGAATTATTTTCTTTTAAAACCCTAGTTCATGTTTCATATTTTCGTTCTTCAATTCATTATGTTTATGTGTGTTGTTTCTTCTATTGCTTTTATTTTTGTTAAAACCATGTCCGGCTAAAACCCTTGCATGCTTAGGGTAGGATGAACTCGTAGAAGTAGGATGTGGGTACGTAATTAGGGTAATTTGTGACGTTAGTTTTAATTCTCTTAATTAATGAATTCATATAATTAATCTTAACTCTACCTTTGAATTTCGTACGAAAGTGTTAGAGAGAGGACGACCGCATCACTCAATAACAATTAGTAGTCTTAACGAGAAGGTTTAGGAAAGGTTAATTCATCTACCGGTTTAGCGAAGGAGGACGACCGCATCACCTTAGTTAAATTAGGGTCTCATTAATTAAGCACAATCTAGTAACTTGTTAGTAGATTCGTGAAGTCGAGTGTTAGGGTAAAGTATTAGGGTTTAGAATCTTGAGCTTTTACCTTGCATTCTTAGACTTAGGTTAATTCTTGTGTGTCACAGTTATTTTGATTATGTACCTGCTCCGTTAGTATACGTAGGGATTCCTATCCTAAGCATCACCATCTCTGATTTGAATCCAACCCTTAGTGAATTCGTCTGCTTTAGTATTTTAGTTTAATTAGTTTATTTTAGTTTTAATTAATCTTTCTAAAAAATCCAAAAACATACACTCATATTAACTACGACGCGTAGATCTTCAGGGATCTATTCGCATATACACTATCCCGTGGGTTCGATAATACTTGGCCATTATACTTACTCTTACTACAGTGAACCCGTCCGCTTGCGGGTAAGCGACTAGTAGAAGTTAGTAAAATCGCTTCAAGTCAATGGCGCCGTTGCCGGGGATGGCGTTGTATGCTTTTTGAATAGGACTTGTAGATAGCTTAGTAGTTAGTAGTGGGTGATTTATTTTCTGTTTTTAATTTTATTTCCATTCATTGGGCAGTTGCGTTTTGATCCTTCTGCTAGTGTGTCAGGTTTATGAAAACACGCTCACAAGGCAATACGAGCGAAGAGAGAATACCGTTGGACCCTGAGACAATAGCCAGAAGGAACCGACCTTCTTGAGAAGGATGAACGCTGCCGACTTAGGAAAGGAACCAATGGATATCAATAATGAGTTGGACGATGCTGCCAACGATTTCAATCAGACAGTAGACCGAGTTGAAGGCACTGGAGTTAGTGGTAGCCAGAATCAAATTCCATTAGGGGATAGCCAAAGTCTAAACCCGGATACACAAAACGTAGGGAATCCAGCTCAGAACCTTGTCCATAATCCTCATAACAACCCTGCTTACCCACAAAACCCAAATAACCCTTTTAACAACCCAGTATACCAACATTACCCATACCCACCTTATCCTTACCCACCATATCCATATCATCCACCTCCTGTCTATAATCAACCACCTATTTACCCACCACCACCCCAACAAGTACCAGTACCTGCTGCTAATCCTCAACACGTTCCTCAGAACGTCGATCACAATATGGCTATTCGAGGGAGGTTTGCAGCGCAGCCACAACGGTACTATGATGGAGTGACTTTGCCTCCTGTTGAGGCGAACAACTTCTCGATATCCCCGGGGATTTTAAAGCTGCTTACCGAGAATCAGTTTAAGGGGGTGATCGGGAAGGAGAATCTTCATACACATCTGAGGAGCTTTCTCATGATAGCATCAACATTCAATTACAATGGCATGTCTGAAGATGCCAAGAGGCTTAGGCTGTTCCCATTCTCATTGACGGGAATAGCCAAGGAGTGGTACGATAATACGCTCCCGCGGGGAGGTATTACCACTTGGGCTGAGCTCGAGCGTCTATTCCTCGAGCGATTCTACCCTCCATCTAGGACGATCAAGGCTAGAATTGAGATCTCGTCCTTTCGCCAGAAGTCCGGAGAGGATTTACGCCAAGCGTGGGAGAGATACTCAAACATGCTGATTGAGTGCCCGCAGCACGGGTACAATGAGGGAGACATTATGGCGTTCTTCTACAGTGGTGCCAACAAGGCGGGGCAAGACCATTTAGACGCTTGTGCGGGCGGAGCATTTTTGAACCAAGGCATAGAGAGGTGTAGAGAGATCGTTGACAACATTGTCACGAATGCCGGTGCTTGGAGTGGAGATGCAGATTTTCAGAGAGTGCATCAGGTTGAAGAGGGAGAAGGAACGAGAAGGCTGCTGACGGCCATGATGGAGAAGATCAACAACCTCGAGTTGGGAAAGAGTTTGGTTGGAGAGCATGCAGTAGAGAATGAGAGAGTAGACCAACCAAGTGGACAGCAAGAGGTAGCCAATTACATGGGAGGTCCATATTACAATCAGAATGGCTACCAAGGTGGTAATCAGTATGGAAGGCCTTCTTATGGCCAACCATTTGTACTTCCAGGCCCTCAGCCACCTCAAAATCAATGGAGGAACACACAAGGAGTTCAAGGAGGCCAGCAACCTCCTCAAAACACATGGAGGAAGAATGATAATTTTTCTTATGCTAACCCAAAAGCTGGTATTACTGTGCCTGCAGGTGTTGATCCGGGGTCTAAACCTCCTGGAGGAGAAGACGGTGCATCAACCGAGGAGATGTTGAGAGCCATTCTTCAGAAGGTGGAGGAGGGAAGCAAGCGGTTGTCATCCTTGGAGTACGATGTGAAGGAGTTGCACAAGAAGGGTGATCATCGTGATCAAGAGCTCCAAAAGATGAATGTTGAGTGGACTAGAACTCAACAAGAGAACAATCGAAGGTTCACTTCTCTTGAGTTCCAGATGAGCCAGATTGCAAAGTCAGTGAATAGAATGCCGGAGGGGAACCCGAAAGAGCAGTGCAAGGCGATCCAGCTGAGAAGTGGAACCAACTATGAAGGTCCTCAGATGCCTGCTGATTCTGAGACGCCCCAAGTTGAGAAGGGGATTGAAAGTGAAGTGATTGAGAGGCATGAAAATATGGATGAGTCCCAGAAGGGCAAGGAAAGTGAGGAGGTTGAGAGAGTTCCAAAGTGGAAGAAAGCAAAGGAAGCAAGGGAGAAAGTGAAAGTGACCGAGCGAGATGAATGGGGGGTACCCAAATCTGTGATACCCGTCCCGTATCCACAACGCTTTATGAAGAAAACGCTTGATGAGAAATTCGCTAAGTTCCTTGATATTTTTAAACAATTGCATATTAATATTCCTTTTTATGATGCTTTGGAACAGATGCCGCACTATGCGAGGTTTTTGAAGGACTTGATCGCGAAAAGACGGCGAGTGGATGAGCCAAAGTTGGTGCAGTTGAACCACGAGGTGAGTGCATTAGTGCACAAGGCGCTTCCACCGAAGCTGAAGGATCCCGGGAGCTTCACGATCCTATGTGATATTGGGAACGGGATCAAGAAGGGAGCGTTGTGCGACCTCGGGGCGAGCATTAATTTGATGCCACTGTCGCTTTTCAAGAAGTTGGAAGGTGGTGAACTTCAACCCATAATGATGACGCTTCAACTTGCCGACCGGTCTATTACTAGACCTCAAGGTGTGGTTGAAGACGTCCTAGTGAGAGTTGGAGATCACATTTTTCCAGCCGACTTTGTAGTGCTAGAGATGGAGGAAGATGAGCACGTGCCCCTGATCTTGGGAAGACCGTTCTTAGCTACGGCGGGGATGGTGCTAGATATGGCAAACGGGAAGATTACGCTGAAGGTTGATGATCAAGAAGTGAAGATCTCCTTATATGAAGTCATGAAGCACCCGAAGGAGGATGAGAGCTTGTATTGCATGGATGCCATTGATCCTCGTGTTGAAGACACACCTTCTATCCCTAATCCTTCTCATATTCATGAATTTTATACTCCTTCACTCAATAATTTAACCCATGAGCATTATGTTCTTGATTATGTTGATAGGGATAAAGTGAGGAAGTTGAAGGATGAAGAGGTGAAGAAAGTGGACGTGGTCCAGCTAGAGGGAAAAGAAGGAGTTAAGAAGAAGAAGTCCAAATTCAAGAACTTGTTTGGTAAGACTCCTCTAGATAAATGAAAGAATGAGTTGAGACCCATAACATTTGGGAATGAGAAGAGAGCAAAAGGGCTCATGATGGAGGGGCATCAAGGAAAGGAGTTCAAACACCACTCTTATGAGAGTAAGGGAGGTAAATTTGAGTATGATGTCCCATAAGCTCCTTTGAGCTAGGTCCGGCATGAGGACCTTAAAAATAGCGCTGAATGGGAGGCAACCCATTTTTTATTTGCTTTTGAGTGTTTTTAGTTATTTTCCTTTTATGTTACTAGGATGTTGTTGAGTCGTATGTTTAACCTCGTATTTGAGTAAGTTGCTTGTAGGCTTGTCTCTAAAGGAGTAAAGGTATCAAAGAAGTGGAGATTGAAGGAACCAACTTGAGACAAGGGAATGTGCAAAGCTATTGAGAGAAATTGAATTGTTTGGTTGAGGTAACCCACAACCCCATACTTAGACCTCTAGCAAGGTCGAAGTTTGGGGGGGTGGAGATTTTTATGTTTCTTGTTACATTGCACATGCATGCACGCCCTTATCTTTGAGTTGAGTTTGATTGATTATTAGATAGTTGAGATGCTCCCTGGGGTGATTTTGGTTTGACTCGCTATTGCATATTTCATGCCTATCAACCATCTTATGCTTGTTGATTGCTATCTTTGAGTATGATTTGATGAGTAGGGTGAGTTGTAAGGTTGAGTTAGAAATTCTTTTGTGTAAGTATGTGAGTTTGAGCTGATTAGGGAGAGAACCCGTATGCTTATGAATTTTCTTTTGAGTGCTTGTGTGATGAGAGTGAGAGTGCACTAGACTAGCATGGATGTGAAAACCGTGAGAGTTGAGCCTTACGAGATTTAAATGCATGATTTAATCTCTTCGTTTGTGAGTGAATCGTCACCTTAGAGGATGCCAGAACTTGTGTGTGCTCTTGCTTCTTGATTGTGTCTAGTTTGAAATGCCGAATGTGATCTTAGGCCATCTTTGTTTTTATTGAGTCACTTAGCCAAAAAATTTCCTTACCAATGACATTGAATCCCTTGTTAGCCCCTTTGAGCCTAAAGCCTATTTTATTTGCTAGCACATATGAACACTATTCCAATTCCTAAGCCTTTTTGTCCCAATTTGAGTGGAGAATAGGAAAGTGTGAATATGAAGGGAGTGAATTGAGTTGAAAAAGGAAAAGGTTGTTTGTTGAGTGAATATGAGAAGAAGGTGTGATGAAGTTTTGAGATGTGGGAAAAAGAGAAAGAAAATTGAGAATGAGCAAAAAGAAAAAAATGAGCTCATGTGTTTGTGCGAAAAAAAAGAGAAAAAAAAAAGTGATTGAAAAAAAAAAGTGAAAGAGTGAGAAAGAAAAATTTGAAGTGTTGAGAGTATGGAGTTGAAAGGGTGTTGATTGAAAATGTTTGAAGTAGTCTGTTCCTAATCTCGAAGTGCCAAAGTTTGATTTTCTATTCTCCATTCACTTTAGTCACTTTACCTTATATTGTTATCCCACCTGTCCAAAGAGCCTACATTACAACCTTGAGAAAAGTCTTTTTTGATTCGGCATTGATTTCTA
Source organism: Ballota nigra (assembly GCA_947034835.1). Lineage (NCBI taxonomy): Eukaryota > Viridiplantae > Streptophyta > Magnoliopsida > Lamiales > Lamiaceae > Ballota > Ballota nigra. The sequence continues at coordinate 75,972,973 of OX344726.1, forward strand.
GAGTATGGTCGGAATTGAGAGCACTTACAAGCCTATGGCTGCCAATTTGTGTGATTGATTGTTTGAGTGAGTCCCTTGATCATTGTTATACACTTGTGAGGGAGTGAAACACATCGTTGAGTGCACATCCATGCTTGATCTTGGTGTTTCTTGTCATTGTTGCATGAGTACGATAAAAGAAAGTGAGTGAGTATACGGGTGATTGACTTTTGAAGCTCGAGTTCATTTGCTTGCATGATTTGATTCGTTGATTCATTCCTAACAATTTCACTTGACTTATTATTTCGTTGCTTGAGGACAAGCAACATGGTAAGTTTGGGGGGGTTGATTAGGCGTGAAATTGTTATGTTTTGGTGCCCGATTTACTCATGTTTTGAGTGTTTTCGATTAGTGTTTGGAGTTAAATGAGTGTCATTTTTATAAAATCAGTAATTTGTCTCTTTGATGCTCATTGGTGAATAGAGGACGAAAAACGGAGTTCGTAGGACTTTGAATCGACACAAACGGATGCCCGGATGAGAAGATATTGAAGAAATACGATTAGTATTAGTGCGGACGAGGAAAAGTATCAGTTGGGAGGAGTTGTAAGTCACTCGAGTGACTAGGTCGAGCGCCACCGCTCGAGCGCATTGCTCGAGCGCCTAAACGTACAGAACTTTTCTTGCGCTCGAGCAGCTCGAGCGCCACCGCTCGAGCGAATTGCTCGAGCGCCCAAAACATACAGTGTGATTTCAGCGCTCGACCGGCTCGAGCGGAACCGCTCGAGCGATTGTGTCATTCGAGCTACACTGCTCGAGCGGGACCGCTCGAGCGTTTTGCTCGAGCAACCTTGGATTTTTGCCTCCGGATGCGTATTTTCGGCCCATTAACTCCCGTTTCGACCCGTGCCTATATATACCTCTTCCAAACATGTTTTGAAGGATCCCGAACTTTAGAAATAGTTTTAGACTTAGTTTTTTTGGAGAGGAAGGAGACGAGCAAGCTTTATTTACGTTTTGTTGAGGTTTTTCATACGAATTCTTAGTTTCTTTTAGTTTCTTAGTTTCTTTTCATTAGCTTGATTACTTTAAACGCTTTGAACGTCATTTTAGTTAATTAAATTTCAGTTCTTATAATTATTTTCATTTAAAACCCTAGTTCATGTTTCATATTTTCGTTCTTCAATTCATTATGTTTATGTGTGTTGTTTCTTCTATTGCTTTTATTTTTGTTAAAACCATGTCCGGCTAAAACCCTTGCATGCTTAGGGTAGGATGAACTCGTAGAAGTAGGATGTGGGGTACGTAATTAGGGTAATTTGTGACGTTAGTTTTAATTCTCTTAATTAATGAATTCATATAATTAATCTTAACTCTACCTTTGAATTTCGTACGAAAGTGTTAGAGAGAGGACGACCGCATCACTCAATAACAATTAGTAGTCTTAACGAGAAGGTTTAGGAAAGGTTAATTCATCTACCGGTTTAGCGAAGGAGGACGACCGCATCAATTTAGTTAAATTAGGGTCTCATTAATTAAGCACAATCTAGTAACTTGTTAGTAGATTCGTGAAGTCGAGTGTTAGGGTAAAGTATTAGGGTTTAGAATCTTGAGCTTTCACCTTGCATTCTTAGACTTAGGTTAATTCTTGTGTGTCACAGTTATTTTGATTATGTACCTGCTCCGTTAGTATACGTAGGGATTCCTATCCTAAGCATCACCATCTCTTATTTGAATCCAACCCTTAGTGAATTCGTCTGCTTTAGTATTTTAGTTTAATTAGTTTATTTTAGTTTTAATTAATCTTTCTAAAAAATCCAAAAACATACACTCATATTAACTACGACGCGTAGATCTTCAGGGATCTATTCGCATATACACTATCCCGTGGGTTCGATAATACTTGGCCATTATACTTACTCTTACTACAGTGAACCCGTCCGCTTGCGGGTAAGCGACTAGTATAAGTTAGTAAAATCGCTTCAAGTCAATTATTTTGATAGGGATAAAGGGAAGAAGTTGAAGGATGAAGAAGTGAAAAGTGTGGACGTGGTCCAGTTGGAGGGGAAAGGAGGAGTTAAGAAGAAAAAATCCAAATTCAAGAAATTGCTTAGTAAGATTCCTCCAGATAAAGGTGAGAAGAAGTTGAGACCCCCACCACTTGAGGTGGAGAAGGAAGCAAAGGAACTCATGATGAATGGACATCAAGGAAAGGAATTCAACCACCACTCTTATGAGAGTAAGGAAGGTAAATTTGAGTATCATGTCCCATAAGCTCCTTTGAGCTTGGTCCGGCATTAGGACCTTCAAAATATCGCTGAATGGGAGGTAACCCATTTTTATTTTCTTTTGAGTGTTTTATGTTATTAGGGTGTTGTTAAGTCTTAAGTTCTAACCTCGTACTCGAGAGTTTTATTTTGTAGGCTTGTCTCGAAGGAGTGCCAAAGAAGTGGAAATTGAAGGAACTCGAGACAAAGGAGTGTGACACGTTGTTGAGAGAAACTTGAACTATTTGGATGAGGTAACTCACAACCCCAAACTTAGACCTCTTCACAAGGTCGAAGTTTGTGGGGTTGGAGTATTTATTTGTTTTATGGTGACATTGCACATGTGCACACCCTCTCTTGAGTTGAGTTTGGTTATTTGGTATCTTGAGATGCTCCTTGGGCTGATATTGATTTGATTTGCTACTACATATTTCATGCCTATCAATCATCTTATGCTTGTTGATTGCTATTCTTGAGTATGATTTGGTGAGTAGAGTTAGAGTTGTGAAGTTGAGTTAGGAATTTTCTTGTGTGAGTGTAGGAGTTAGAGTTGATTTGAGAGGGAACTAGTATACTTACTAATGCCCCTTTTTGAGTGCTTGTGTGATGGAAGTGAGAATTCACTAGGACTAGCATGGATGTGAAGCCGTGAGATTTGAGCCTTTTGAGATTAAATTGCATTAATTGATCTCTTCGTTTGTGAGAGGATCGTCACCTTAGAGGATGCTAGAACTTGTGTGTGCTCTCACTTCTTGATTGTGTTTAGTTTTATATGTCGAATGTGATCTTAGGCCATCTTTGTATTGATTGAGTCACTTAGCCTAAAATTTTCCTTACCATTGATATTTATCCCTTGTTAGCCAGTTTGAGTCGTAAGCCTATTTCATTTTCTAGCACATTTGAACACTATTCCAAGTTCCTAAGCCTTTTTGTCCCAATTTGAGTGGAGAATAGGAAAAGTGTGAATGAGGAGGGATTGAGTTGAGTTGAGAAAAGGAATTATGGTGGTTGGGTGATTATGAGAAGAAGGTGTGATGAAGAATATGAGTTGTGGGAAAGAACAAAAGAATTTGAGAATAAGCAAAAGAAAAAAAATGAGCTCATATGTTTGTGCGAAAAAGAGAAAAAAAAAGTGAAGTGATTGAAAAAAGTGAAATGAGTTAGAAAAAAAATTGAAGTGTTGAGAGTATTGGAATTGAAAGTGTGTTGATTGAAAATGTTTGAAGTATTCTGTTCCTAATCTCGAAGTACTAAAGTTTGAGTTTCTATTCTCCATTCACTTAAGTCACTTATCCATATTGTTATCCCACTTGTCCAAAGAGCCTACATTACAACCTTGATAAAGTCCTTTTTTATTCGGCATTGATTTCTAGAGTATGGTCGAAGTTGAGAGTACTTACAAGCCTATGGCTGCTGATATGAGTGATTGATTGATTGAGTGTGCCCTTAAATACTGTTATACACTTGTGAGGGAGTGAAATACATCGTTGAGTGCACATCCATGTTTGATCTTAGTGTTTGTTGCAATTGTTGCATGAGTATGAAAAAGGGGGTGTAAGTTTGAATACGTGTGAACGATCTTTGAAACTAGAGTCCATTTACTTGCATGATTTGATTCTTTGACTCATTCCTAACAATTTCACTTAACTTATTATTTCATTGCTTGAGGACAAGCAATATGGTAAGTTTGGGGGGGTTGATTAGGCGTGAAATTGTCATGATTCGTAGCTAGAAATGCCCAAGTTTTGGTCGATTTTATTGAGTATTTAGAGTCAATTGAGTATTATTTCTACACATTGACGAATTTATCTCTTTGATGCTCATAGGTGAATCGAGGGCAAAAAAGAAGTTCGTAGGACTTTGAATCGACTCAATTGGATGCCCGGATGAGAAGATATTGAAGAAATACGAATGGTATTAGTGTGCGAGAAGAAAAGTATCAGTTGAAGAAGAAGGGAGCCACTCGAGTGCACTCACTCGAGCGCCACCGCTCGAGCAAGGGAATGGCTAGAGCGCCCAAAACCAATAGAAGTTTTCGGCAATTCGAGCGGCTCGAGCGCCACCGCTCGAGCCCTTGTGTCATTCGAGTGCATCTACTCGAGCGCCTGCGCTCGACCCCCTATGTCATTCGAGCTGTTAAGCTCGAGCGCCCCCGCTCGAGCGGGAGGTGCTCGAGCGCCCTATTATTTTACGATTCAATACGTTTTTCCGGCCCATGAGTTCTCGAATCGGCCCGACGCTTATATATACTTGTTCCGAACTCATTTTTAGGAGAATCACATAACACATACCTTTTAGGAGTTCATTTTTGGAAGAGTTAGAAGAGTGAAGAGACGAGCAAGCTTTATGTTACGTGTAATCGAGGTTTTACTTCACGAATTCTTGTTTCAGTTTAGATTTAAATTTATTTTCGTTCGCTCTTTGACATTTAATACTTGAGACTTAGTTTTATCAATCAAATTTCAGTTCTTAGCATTTATTTTCTTTAAACCCTAGTTTATGTTTATTAGTTATTTAGTTCAAATCATCATGTTTATGTTCGGTATTTCTTCAATTGCTTTTGTTGTCATTAAAACCATGTCCGGCTAAAACCCTTGTAATGCTTAGGGTAGGATGAACTCGTAGAAGTAGGATGTGGGTACGTAATTAGAGTAATTTGTGACGTTTAGTTTTAATGCTCTTAATTAATGAATTCTTAAAATCAATCTTAACTTTTCCTTTGAATTTCGTTCGAAAAGTGTTAGAGAGAGCACGACCTTATCACTCTTTAACAACGAGTAGACGTAACAAGAGGGTTTAGAAGGGGTTAATTAGTCTACCAGTTTATCTAGGGAGGACGACCGCATCACCGTAGTTAAATTAGGGTCTCGTTAATTAAGCACTTTCTATTAACTTGTTAGTGGATTAGTGAAGTCGATTGTTAGGATAAAGTATTAGGGTTGAATTCTTGAGCTTTCATCTTACAATCTTTTACTTAGGTTATTTCTTGCACGTCACGATTATTTTGATTATGTACCTGCTCTGTTAGTATACGTAGGAATTCTTATCCTGAGCATCACCATCTCATATTCGAAAACACACACTTTTACGTTCTTAGTTTAATTTTCCTTTTTGCTTTCGTAGAGTGATTTAGTTCCGATTAGTTTCTTTAAAAAAAAAACAAAAAATATACACTCATATTAATTACGACGCGTAGATCTTCGGGGATCTATTCGCATACATCACTTCCCTTGGGTTCGATAATACTTGGTTCCTATATTTGCCCATACTACAGTGAACCCGTACTCTTGCGGGGAAACTACTAGTAGAAAGCTAGTATTTTCGGTTCAAGTCATCAAGGAATTAACATCCCAATGCGATTGTTAACTCTACACTTAACAACTATTAAATGAGACAAAAGTTAGTTGTCAAGCCGCAACCAATTTGATACGACATTCGTCACTACAAAAAAATATTGTTTTCGTAACGAAGAAATTGATTACAAAAGGCCCTTTTTTTGGTTACAAAAACATTTTGTAACGAAACAATTCATTACTAAAGTTGGTTATTTAAAGTCTGTGGCAAAAAGATTTTATAACGAAAAAACACCAGTTTCATTACCAATACAATTGTAACGAGACATTTTTTCGTTATAAAAACTTTAATAGAAATAACCAAACTTTCATTACTAAAGGTCAATTTCGTTACAAATAAATTTGTTACATAAAATCATATATCTGGTGTTTTAATATTTAATTCGTCATTCATATTCCATTACATTTATTGCATCATTTCATTTAATAAAAAAAGATCATAATGCAAATGACCATATAAGAAACATATTAGAAACCTTAAAAATAATGGGCATAATGCAATAATTTTATTTTTTTAAAAATAACCATTCTCTAAATATATTCAAGTTAACAGTGATACATACTCATAAATAGATTAATAATGTATTCACACACTTCAATGTACATATTAAAAGATTAAAAAATATAAATCTAAAGTTCTGAGTTGAACTTGAGATCTTGATTAGTCTTCTTGCAGACAATCTAATTGACACTTCATTGCCCTACAAAATTAGTATAACAACAAAATATCACCAGATTGAAATTTTAATGCACAACAAGAACTTTGATAATTAGAGTAATAAGAATTTACAATGCACAACAGTAGTAAAATATCATAACCATGAATATTTACATCATGGGCGGTTATAGAGTTAATGGATAAATTGTTTCTAGGTCGTTCCAAACTAATCTAGTGATTGTAACTTCTGGTTGATCCTGCATCTATAAATACCAGAAGATGTACGAAGGAAAAACCAGGGGAAACAAGCCAGGAAGTAGTAAACAAGAGCTACACTATCGAGATTTCAAGTACATCTAGTGTAGAAGGGCAGTTATTACTATCTTTTGTATTGGCCGAGCGCTGAAACGCTCCTATCAATATTGGGATCGAAAATAGGCTAGATTAGGGTCTGAGTGTGATCTGTTTTCTAGTAATCATAGATATGTTTAGGCGGTGTGTTTACACCTTACCCTCACTTTGAGATCTTATGTTAGATCTTTGTTTGTATCACTACATGGTTATAGTGAAGCTTTTCGCCATGAGGTATGATAGACTTTATTTAAGTCTATGAAATTTTTTGAATTCCATTTGCAAGGTGTTTAAGTCTTTCGCTGCTTTAAACTGTTTAAAACCGTTCATAATTATCTTGTGTTGTCGCGCATGTTGTCAATATTTCAGTTAACGCTAATCTGAAAAATATCACGCACACTCACAATTGGCACCAGAGCCCAAAACTTAGTCTTTTAAATTTAGATCCAGTATCTTGAGTGTATTTTTTATTGCAATGGAATATCCCCATACTCCTACACTTAAGCCTCCTGTTTTAGATGGAACAAATTATGCGTATTGGAAGCCTAAAATGCGTATATACATCACGTCCATTGTTGAACGCGCATGGAGGAGTGTTTCGTCTGGTTGGACTCAACCGATGACACCGGCTGATGAGGACAATGAGGCCCGGATCAAAAGAGAACTAGACTGGATAAATGATGAAATTCAATTGGCTAGTTACAACTTGAAGGCCTTAAATGCTATTTTTACAGCAACAGATGTTTCCATGTTTAAACTAATCTCAACTTGCATTTCTGCAAAGGATGCTTGGGAAAGATGACTTGAACGCAAAATACTAGCTATACTAGTAGTTACCCCACAAGAGTATGAGATCCCTGTAGTATTGGCAAGTATAGAGACCAAGTAGTATAGAAACTAAGGGAAGGTATGTATGCGAATAGAACCCTGGAGATCTATGCGTCGTAGTTAATATGAGTGGATGTTCTGGTTTAATAATGGCATTAAGCTACTCTAAAGTCTACTTCAAACAATGCAAATTATGAAATCAAACAAAATAATAAGGGTTTTAATAAAATATGAGATGATGATGCTAAGGATAGGAATTTCTACGTATATACTATGGGAGCTAGTATGATAACTAAAATAACCGTGATATGCAAGTATTAATACTAAGTGTACTAAAACTACGCAATCAACTTCCCTAATCTAGCACCAGATTGAAAACCTAAAAACTCAAGAATTAACTCTAATACTTCGTCATATCAACCTACTTCACAACCCACTAAACAAGTTAAATGGATTATGCTTAATTAATGAGACCCTTATTTACCTAAGGTGATGTGGTCGTCCTCTCTAGATAAACCGGTAGATTATAAACCCCTTCTAAAACCCTATCGTTAAGCCTATTCATTATTAAAGAGTGATAAAATTGTCCTCTCTCTAATAATTTTCATACTCAATTCCAAGATAATTATAGGGTTTATTTTAAGAATTCAATGAATTAAGAGAACTAGCACTAAACATCACGAATTATCCTAATTATGTACCAACATCCTACTTTTACGAGTTCATCCTACCCCAAGCATACAAGGGTTCTAGCCTACCATGGTAATTTGAAGAACAAAAGCAATAACAATAACGATGAACATATGCATAATTGAATAATCAAAAGAATTGGAAAGCATAAACAAAATACTATCTCAAAAATCTCAATAAATCTGGTGAAGTAGGGTTTAGAAGTCTCAAAGGTTCAAGAACGAAAGAATTAAACGAAAAGAATCAAAAGAAGTATCTAAGCTAAGAATTCGTAAGATCAAAACCTTGTTTACAAGTGTGAAACTCTCTAAAATCTCTCTATCAAGCTCGTATGCCAAAAATATGAATCGGGATCAAAGGGTATCTAAAAACGAACTTGGGATCGGGTATATATAATCAACGGGCCAAATACGGGTGAAAATGCCACAATCATGCACATTTGGGTGATGGTCGAGCGGGTGCGCTCGAGCCCTCCTTTGGTCGAATGGGCTACTCCTCCAGAACTCTTGGGGCGCTCGACCATGGCTTGGTCGAGCGGGGGTGCTCGAGCTGTACTGGTCGAATGAAACAAGCGCTCGAATGGGGGCGCTCGAGCTGTGGTGCTCGAATGGGACATGCTCTCGAATGGGGCTGCTCGACCATGTCTTGGTCGAGCGCCCTTGCCTTCCAGAACGTAAAAGGCGCTCGATCAACCTCTTGCTCGAGCGATGGTGCTCGAGCAACTCCTCCTTTTGAGCCAAGTGATACTTTTCTTCGCACAAACTAATACTTTTCATATTTCTTCAATATCTTCTCATCCGGGGATCCGTTTGAGTCGATTCAGAGTCCTACGAACTCCATTTTTTGCCCTTAATCCATCTATGAGCATCAAAGAGGCAAATTCACCAGTTTTTGAAAATAATACTCAATTGACTCTAAATACTCATCGAATTCACTCGAAACACGGGCAAAATGAGCTATAAATCATAACAATTTCACGCCTAATCAACCCCCCAAACTTACCATATTGCTTGCCTAAAAGCAATGAAATAATAAACCAAGTGAAATTGTTAGGAATGAATTAAAGAACAAAATCATGCAAGTAATCGAGCGTCAAGCTTCAAAGATCGATCATTCATACACAAACTCACCCCCCTTCATCATCCTCATGCAATAACAATAAGAAACACCAAGATCAAACATGGATGTGCACTCAACAATGTGTTTCACTCCTCACAAGTGTATATCAATATTAAGGGACTCTCTCAATCAATCAATCACACGTATCAGCAGCCATAGGCTTGTAAGCACTCTCAACTTCGACCATACTCTAGAATCCATGCCGAATAAAAAAAGACTTTATCAAGGTTGTAATGTAGTCTCTTTGGACAGGTGGGGTAACTAGATGGGATAAGTGACTCAAGTGAATGGAGAATAGAAAATCAAAATTCAATATTTCGAGACGAGGAATAGAATACTTCAAACATCTTCATGCAATACACTTTCAATTCCACTACTCTCATCACTTCAATTTTTTTCTAACTCGTTTCATTTTTTCAATCACTTCACTCTTTTTCTCTTTCACACATACATGAGATCATATTTCTTTTGCTCATTCGCAAATTCATTGTTCTTTCCCACAACTCAAAATCTCATCACACCTTCTTCTCAGATACACTCAAATATTAATAACTCTCCTTGATCAACTCAATCCATTTTCTTATTCACAACTTTTCCTATTCTCCACTCAAATTGGGACAAAAAAAGTTTTAGAATTTGGTTAAGTTTAAATGTGCTAGCGAATAAAATAGGCTAAGACTCAAACGGGCTAACAAGGGATAAATGTCATTGGTAGGAAAATTTTGGCTAAGTGACTCAATCAAATCAAAGATGGCCTAATATCACTTTCGGCATATCAAACTAGACACAATCAAGAAGCGAGAGCACATACAAGTTCTAGCATCCTCTATGGTGCGATCCACTCACAAACGAAGAGATCAATTTATGCATTTTAATCTCACAAAGGCTCAAGTCTCACAACTTTCACATCCTAATGAATTCTCACTCTCATTACACAAGTACTCAAAAGAAAAGTTCGTAAGCATACGAGTTTTCTCTCAAATCAACTCTAACTCCTACACTCGCACAATAAACTTCCTAACTCAGCCTTACAACACACTCACTCATCAATTCATACTCAAGAATATCAATCAATAAGTACCAAGAGTCAAAAGGCATGAAATACATCAAGTAGCTCAGTCAATTCAGCAACAATCACAGCCCAAAGAGTTAAAATTCAGTTACAGCCCCAAATTCAAGCAACATCAATCAAACAAAATAGTCTCACACTCAAAAGAAAAGAAAAGAAAAGAAAAGAAAAGAAAAGAGAAAGAAACTGGGGGGAATCCCCATGATCACGCATCCGGAGGCGGCGGAGGTCGGTAATTTGGATGATCGGCTCCAAGGATGGAAACAAACATCTTCTCCATCCATCAATGCATGTCGGAGAACTGGTCCTCTATCCGAGCTGAACCAACATACATCCTATCTTGAGCTTCACGGAGGTAAGTCACATCCGTTTGGAGGGTCTGAATCTGATGCTCCATTCCTATCCACTCCGAGTGCGACGGGTACCATTACTCGGGAGATTCCGCTGCTGGCGACTCGACCTCCATCTCCTGCGGTCCTTGCTCCGCTTCCCCTCCTCCTTCTTCATCCGCTCCTCTCTCATACTCTTCCTCCTCTTCTTCCTGCAAATCTCGGGCCCCACTCGAACTAGCACCACTCATGCCCTCTCCTCTAGTCCTCTTTGATCGGCCTTGCATCTCTTAAACCTCTATCATCCACTACCTTAGTAAACCTCTTTCCCAGCTCTAAATGCTTGTTCCCGTTCGTAACAATATTTTCCTTCTTCTTTCCCTTCAAAGTTACCAAACTCTCATTGGGAAGAGGGAACAAATCGTCCTCCTTGTATCTTATGAATAGGAGCCCATCCATCGCTCAAACATCAAGGTGTTCATCAGCTGCTCGAATCCAAATCCTTTCCTATGCACGGTGCCGAGACCCATATACACCCAAAACTCTTCACAAAGATAGAGATGAGACCCCCTCTTCTTACTTTCGACGTCTTCGCTCCTAGTTTGAAAGGGACCACCAAGTGGTGCTCTAGGAAATCTCTCCTAAAGTCGTGATCCTTGACATAGAGCAGACACCACATTCTATAGAGCTGTTTTACATTCACCGTTCCCATCTCAGATCGGGAATAAATAGTGTTCCCTAAGATCCTATTCAAGTACCTCAACACCGGGTTCCTAATAGTGGAGGCTCGTGCATGTTGCCCCCTATAATCTCCCGCCATTCCGCCGGTGATCTCCTTCCAAAAGGCGTTGGCTTTGAATGACTTAGACTGTCGGTTTGGCCTACTCAAAGCTAGGAGCATAGGAGCTTCGTTGATGGCACCCACATCACAATTATGCCACTCATCCCTATGCTGAACCTAAATGAATTCTCACCCCTCTTCTTCATAGTGGCCAAGAACTGCTCCACCAAATCGGCATTCGTGTCCATAGTGAGTAGTAACTCATAGAAATTCTCCATCCGGTTCCTAGTGAAGATCCTCTTAATCTCTTCCTCTATGCCGATTTCCCTCATAAACTCGACACAAGGTCGTCTGGTCTTCTCCACTTTTCCTGCTACAAGGTTCCATCTATATGCTATAAAATGCCAATTCTCCCTGTAGTCCAAGTTTTCCCACCTCGAGGGCATCAATCCCTTTCTAGTGAGCTTAGCTGTTAGCTCCTCAAGCTTGTCACCTACCACCATACGATCCTCGTGTTTCTTCGGGGGAGCCATTAAATCTGTCTCACACAAATGCTCACACAATTAGAGACCATTTACTACCCAAGAACGTCATAAACACTACAAATCAACTCAAATAGTCAATCAATCTCAAATTCATATTCTTTGTGCACACAAGCTCACATAGAAGTGTAATTCCCATCTCAAAGCATACTCATCAAACTCACAACATTCAAATGGGCACCAACATTCCAAATGGGCAACAACAATCCAAGAGTAATATGTCTATCTCAACACAAGTTTACTCAACAATCCCAACATTCAACAATAATGCCCATAATTAAGTCTATCAGGAAGTAACATCACAAAAATTATGCAATTTACATGCTCAAGACTCAATTCATATCCATCTACTCACTCAATTCATTCCAACTCTCAAGAATATCCACACAACATGCAATACCCATATCATTTCCTAAAATTCCTACTTTCTCACTCTAGAAATTCACCAATTCTACTCATGCAATTCCAAAACTGAAAGCAAAACTAGTAAACCCATATCATATATGCATCAATTATCAACAAGGAATTAAGAATCAATGAGCAATATGAAAATCCCCAATTTCTATCATGAACACCTACGAACCCTAATTCTTAATTCTCAAATCATCCCTAATCAAAGTGGAAATTACGAAAAGAGAGAAGAGAATTAGAAATTACATACCTTAGGGTGGAGAAATAGTGATTTCGTGTGAAAATTGGACGAAATGAGTGCAAGAGAGTGAAAAATTGGAAAGTCTAAGCCAAATCGCGCCTCTTAGTGTGTGTGTTGTGTGTGAAAAATGTGGGGAGTGATATTTATAGGGGCACACGACTTGGGCATTCTGGGTGCTGAACCGCTCGACCGCGTCACTTGGTCGAGCGGTGGCGCTCGAGCAACAGTGGTCGAACAATTCTCTAGCTCAAGCGGGTGCGCTCGAGCCCTCCCTGGTCGAGCGGCCAAAATACTCTTCAAGATTAGGCGCTCAAGCAACGGCCTTGGTCGAGCGGGGGTGCTCGACCTAGCACCGGTCGAGCGGCCTAACTTCAGAAACTCACAAAAAGGCCCCAAAAACTCAAAATTTTCAAAGAAACTAGCACGAAACCTCATTCAATCAATTCCAAAACATGTACTAACCTGAGAACTCCTCGATTTAAGCCAGACGCTCATTCGACCGAGGAGTTGGGGTCTCTTCCCAACGTGCAATTCTTCAAGACAAATCAACAGACAATAATGTACTCATACTCAATTCACTTCAACTTGCTTCATGCATCAATATTTTCAAAAAAATTGACCAATTTTCATTAGAATTTCGTGTACAAACTCGAAGTACGAATACACACCCCCAAACTTTTTCTTGCTACGCAAGAATAAAGTTTGAAAAGAATGAGTACGTACGAGTACGTGCACTAAATTCTCATGAACTTCAATCACTATCAATACAAATAACAAAGAGCAAAATAAAAAACTCCACCCCCCAAACTTCGACTCTATCAAGCGGTCTATGTTTGGGGTTCAGGGTTACCTCATACTCTAAACTCCGGTTGCTCCTCTACTAGGCATACTTCCTCTTCAAGATTTGCTTCACGTTAAGCTTTACTATGGAAACTCTAGCACCCCAAGACAATCCTACACCAAAATACTCAATAACGAGGTTAACACTTACGCTTCACACAAAATAAAAAGAAAAAACAAACACTCAAAAGCAAGTAAAAGTTGGTTTCCTCCCACTCAGCGCTATTTTTTAGGTCCTGATGCCGGACCAAGCTCGAAGGAGCTCACGGGTCATGAGACTCTAAGTTTCCTCCCTTATTCTCATAAGAGAAGTCGTAGAATTTCTTCACTCTATGCCCGCTCACCATGAATACGTTCCCATCCTCTTTCTCTACTTCAAGGAATCCGCTCTTGTAAACCTTTCTCACCACATAAGGACCATTCCTCTTGGACTTGAGCTTTCCACCAAATAACTTCATCCTATAGTTGAACACTAGGACTCGATCACCAACTTGGAACTACTTCATCAAGCGTGCATCGTGCCATCTTTTAGTCTTCTCCTTGAAAATTCGAGCACTCTCATATGCACTATCTCGAAACTCCTCCAACTCATGCAATTGAAGTAGTCTCTTCTCGCCCACCATAGCACTATCAAAATTTAGCTTCTTGATTGCCCAATATGCCTTGTGCTCAAGCTCAACCGACAAGTGACACGTCTTCCCAAAAATAAGTTGGTACGGAGACATACCAAGAGGGGTCTTAAAAGCTGTCATATACGTCCATAATGCATCATCTAGCTTCAAAACCCAATACTTCCTACTAACACTCACCGTCTTCTCAAGGATCTCCTTAATTTGACGATTTGACACCTATGCGAGACCATTAGATTGAGGATGATAAGCAGTAGAGACACGATAACTAACCTCATATTTTGACAGCAACTTCTCCATCAACTTGTTCACAAAGTGACTCCCCCCATCACTAATCAAAGCTCTCGAGACTCCATATCTAGAGAAAATATTCTCCCTCAAGAAATCAATCACAACATGGGAGTCGTTCTCTCAAGTCGGGATAGCCTCAATCCACTTCGAGACGTAATCAACATACACAAGGATGTACAAGAATCCGTTACTAGGAGGAAATAGACCCATGAAATCAATCCCCCATATGTCAAATACCTCTACTTCCATAAACACGTGCAACAACATCTCGTCCCTCTTAGTAATAGAGCTGAAACATTGGCATTTATCACATCACTTCACCCATTCCATGTAATCCTTCAAAATTGTAGGCCAATAGAAACCAGCTTGAAGCATCTTCCTACCGGTCTTCTCTTCACCCAAATGTCCTCCACATGGTAAGGCGTGACAATACCTTATGATATCACTCCACTCCTTCTCGGGCACACACCTTCTAAGCACAAGATCTATCCCTATTTTGAACAAGTATGTGTCATCCCAAATAAATTCCTGGACCTTCTTCAAGAATGCCTTTCGGTGCAATGTATCCATGTCCGCAGGTAGCTCTCCACTTGCTAAATAATTAGCATAATCAGCGAACTACGGGGCCTTACCTTCTACTCGATAACCGGGACATCCCCCAAACCAAATAGCTTCTCGTCTGGAAACTCATCATTTACCTCTCGCTCCTCTACCATATTTTCCTTGGTAAGCTCCATCCTTGAGAGGTGGTCTGCTATCACATTCTCACTTCCCTTCTTATCTCGAATCTCAACATCAAATTCCTGGAGTAACAAGATACAACGAATGAGATGGGGCTTTGCATCATTCTTACTCATGAGATACCGAATCGCTGCGTGATCCGTATATACGATTATTTTTGTCCCTATGAGGTAGGGTCAAAATTTATCAAAAGCATACACGACCGCCAACAACTCATTTTCGGTAGTCGTGTAATTCACTTGAGTAGAATTCAACATCTTCGAGGCATAGTAAATAATGTGAAACCGCTTGTCTCGTATTTGCCCCAAAGCAACCCCCATAGCATAGTCGCTCGCATCACACATGAGCACAAAAGGACTCGACCAATCCGGAGTGACGAGAATGGGGGCATTCACCAACACTTCTTTCAACCTATTAAAAGCCACTAAACACTCATTAGTAAACTCAAAGGCGACTTCGTTTTCAAGAAGACGCGAAAGGGGTTTAGCAATTTGTGAAAAATCTTTTATAAAGCGTCTATAAAACCCCGTAAGGCCTAGAAATGACCAAATTCCCTTCTCGGTCGAAGGTGGAGGAAGCTTTTCAGTAGCAATCACTTTAGCTTTATCCATACCTTTCGAGGACACATGATGTCCAAGAACAATACCCTCTTTCACCATAAAGTGACACTTCTCCCAATTGAGTACCAAGTCTGTCTCTTCACACCTGCTCAAGACAACTTCAAGATTGGTTAGACACTTATCAAACGACTCCCCGTAGATGGAGAAGTCATCCATGAAAACCTCCATAATCTTCTCAATCAAGCCATGGAAAATAGCCATCATACACCTTTGAAAGGTGGCGGGTTCATTACACAACCCAAACGGCATTCTCCTAAAGGCAAAAGTACCATAATAGCAGGTGAAGGTGGTTTTCTCCTGATCCTCGGGCGTTATCATAACCTGATTATATCCCGAATACCCGTCTAGGAAGCAATAATACTCAAAACTACCTAATCTACCAATCATTTGATCAAGGAATGACAAAGGAAAGTGATCCTTGCACGTTGCCTGGTTCAACTCTCTATAATCAACACACACGCCATCCCATCACTAATCTAGTGCCTACCAACTCATTAGATTTAATTTTAATTACCGTGGTACCCCCCTTCTTGGAAACTACATGTAACAGACTCACCCATGGACTATCAAAAATAGCAAATATCATATCACTATCTAACAGCTTCAACACCTCCTTATGTATCACTTCTTGTATCACCGGATTCACTCTACACTGATTTTGTACTATGACCTTTGTACCCCCCTCCAATATAATCTTATGCATGCAAATAAAAGGACTAATACCCTTAATATCCGCAATTGACCAACCTATAGCAGATTTGTGCTTATGAAGCACCACTAAAAGTCTCTCTAATTGATCATCAAGTAAAAGAGTAGATACAATTACCGGGTACTTCTCACTATCGTCTAAGTAAGCGTACTTGAGGTGATACAGTAGTGGTTTCAACTCCTTCTTCACCTCCAATGGTGGCGCCTTATCGAACGTAGTGGACTCTTCCACATCTAACTCTTCCTCATCCTCGACTTTCATCACATCCATGAACTTTACAACCTCGTTCTCTTTCAAGCTGTCAAAATAATCAAGGTAAAAAAGATCATATGTTAGTTCATCGAGAATAGGATAATCATAATTATGAACATAGAAAGAGCAAGGGTCAAGGAGTGTGTCTTCAACACAAGTGTCCAAGATATCAATGAAGCGACAACTCTCATCTCCCATTGGATATTTCTTGATCATCGACTTTCACCATGATCTTTCCATTGGCCACATCTAGCAACATCCCATCAGTAGCCAAGAATGGTCTTCCCAAAATCAGGGGTACATGCTCATCTTCCTCCATATCGAGGACCACAAAGTCGGTGGGAAAAACATGATCTGCCACCGTCACTAGAACATCCTCCACCACTCCTTGGGGTCTAGTGATAGACCTATCGGCAAGCTGGAGAGTCATCATCGTGAGCTGAAGTTCACCCCCATCCAACTTCTTGAACAACGATAGAGGCATCAAATTAATGCTAGCCCCTAGATCACATAAGGCTCACTTCTTGATTCCGTTCCCGATATCACATAAGATCGTAAAGCTTTCGGGATCCTTCAACTTGGCAGGAAGCGTCTTGTGCAACATGACACTCACCTTATGGTTCAAATGCACAAGCTCGGGCCCATCTACTCTCCTCCTCTTAGCTATCAAGTCCTTCAGGAACTTGGCATAATTAGGCATCTGTTCCAAAGCATCATAAAAAAGGAATATTAATATGCAATTTCTTAAAGACATCCAGAAACTTAGCGAATTTTTTTTATCTAATTTCTTCTTCATGAATCGCTGCGGGTATGGGACCGGTATCACATATTTGGGTACCCCCCATTCGTCTCGCTCGGTCTCTTTCACATTTTTCTTTGCTTCTCTTGCCTTTTTCCACTTTGGAACTCTCTCAACTCCTCAATGCCTTCCTCCTCATGTTCTTTGCTCTTCTTAGTATCTTCTATCTCAACCTCCTTCTCAACTCCTACCTCAACTGTCTCAACTCCATCTTTCTTATGTTCTTGTCCCTCAATCTCAATCTCCTTATGTATCTCCTCAAGATCAACAAACATTTGAGGTCCATCGTATTTAGTCCCACTTCTCAACTCGATTACCTTCAATTGCTCTTTCGGGTTTATCTCGGGCATAAATGGATATTTACCCAGCTCTCTCGTTTGCGACTTTGCAATTTGGCTAATCTGGTACTCTATAGAAGTGAACCGTCTATTGTTCTATTTAGATCCATGTCTCTCCTTTAGAGTTCTTGATCTCTCCGATCACTCTTCTTGTTCAACTCTTTAACATCATACTCCAAGGAAGACAACCTCTTACTATCTTCTTCTACCTTCTGGAGAATAGCACGCAACATCTCTTCGGTGGAGGCACCGCCTTCTCCCCCTGGAGGTTTTGAACCTGGATCTACTCCGCGAGGTACAGTGATTCCTGCTTTAGGATTGGTATACAAGAAGTTCCCGTTCTTCCTCCATTGGTTCTGAGGAGGCTGCTGGCCTCCTTGATACCCTTGGTTGTGTCTCCACTGATTTTGAGGAGGTTGTGGACCTGGTGGTACAAACGGTTGACAGTAGAGAGGTCTTCCCTGCTGGTTGCCACCTTGTTGGTATCCGCCTTGATTGTAATTAGGCCTCCCCATATAGTTGGCCTCCTCTTGCTGGCTTGCTGGTTGGTCCACTTTCTCACTCATCACATTATTCTGACCACTCAAACTCTGGCCGACTTCCAAGTTACTTATCTTCTCCATCATCGCCATCAACAACTTTCTAGTACCCTCACTCTCATCCATCTGATAAGCTCGCTGAAACTCTGCCTCATTCCATTGTCCCGCATTTTTGACAATGTTATCAATAATCTCTCTACACCGAGCTACACCACAATTCAGGAATGCTCCACTAGCACATGCATCAAGATGGTCTTGACCTGCCTTGCTGGCTCCACAGTAGAAATAAGCCATGATGTCACCTTCATTGTACCCATACTGCGGGCACTCAATAAGCATATTATAGTATCTCTCCCAAGCCTGACGTAAGTTCTCTTCTGGCTTCTTCTTAAAAGACAAGATCTCTAGCCTTGCTTTGATCGTTTTCGATGGAGGATAAAATTGCTTGAGAAATAGACGCTCGAGCTCGGCCCATGTGGTTACACCTCCCCTTGGGAGCGTGTTATCATACCACTCCTTCGCAATTCCAGTTAAAGAAAACTGGAATAGTCTGAGCCTCTTGGCATTTTTAGACATGCCATTATGGTTGAAAGTTGATGCAATCATCAGAAAATTCCTCAAGTGAGTATGAGGATTATCCTTTCCGACCTCCCACTTGAATTGATTCTCGACTAGCATCTTCAGGATACCTGGGGAGATAGAAAAGTTGTTTGCCTCCACTGGTGGCAATGCTACACCATCATAATACCGTTGCGGCTGTGCCACAAACCTTCCTCGAATTGCCATACCCGGATCAGCGTTCTGAGGAACATGCTGAGGATAGACTGGTGGTGGGGGTACTTGTGGAATATGAGGTTGGTTATAAGTAGGGTGTGGAGGGTAGTATAGTGGGTATTGGTAAGGATAAGGTGGGTTGTTTTGTGGGTAGACAGGGTTGTTTAGAGGATGTTGGACTAGGTTTTGAGCTGGATCGTTTTGATTCTGTGGGACCGAGTTTTGGCTGTGGCTTTCCCTTGAAGAGACTTGATTCTAACTGTCATTTCCTCCAGTTCCCTCAACCCGTTCCACTTCCTGATTGTACTTAGTTGCAGCTGCAGCTGCATCCAACTCATTACTTATGTTCATGTTGTCGTTCTCACCACCAGCAATGTCCATCCTTCTATTGAAGGCTCTGTTTCTTCTGGCGATTGTCTCAGGGTATAACTTTGTTCGGTCTTCACTCGATTTTCCTTGTAAGCGAGTTTTCATATACCTGAAACACCAAAAGAAATATCAAAACGTAACTGCCTAATTTCTACTAATAAAAACAGAAAAATAAAAGCACTCACTACTAACTACTAAATTATCTCCAAGTCCTACTCAATGGACATACATTGCCATCCCCGACAACGGTGCCATTGACTTGAACGCAAAATACTACCTATACTAGTAGTTACCCCACAAGAGTATGAGATCCCTGTAGTATTGTCAAGTATAGGGATCAAGTAGTATCGAACCCAATGGAAGGTATGTATGTGAATAGAGCCCTGGAGATCTACGCGTCGTAGTTAATATGAGTGGATGTTTTGGTTTAATAATGGCATTAAGCTACTCTAAAGTCTACTTCAAACAATGCAAATTATGAAATCAAACAAAATAACTAAGGGTTTTAATAAAATATGAGATGATGATGCTAAGGATAGGAATTTCTACGTATATACTATGGGAGCTAGTATGATAACTAAAATAACCGTGATATGCAAGTATTAATACTAAGTGTACTAAAACTACGCAATCAACTTCCCTAATCTAGCACCAGATTGAAAGACTAAAAGCTCAAGAATTAACCCTAATACTTCGTCATATCAACCTACTTCACAACCCACTAAACAAGTTATATGGATTATGCTTAATTAATGAGACCCTTATTTACCTAAGGTGATGCGGTTGTCCTCCCTAGATAAACCGGTAGATTATAAACCCATTCTAAAACCCTATCGTTAAGCATATTCGTTATTAAAGAGTGATAAGATCGTCCTCTCTCTAATAATTTTTGTACTCAATAACTAGATAATTCTAGAGTTTATTTAAGAATTCAATTAATTAAGAGAACTAGCACTAAACATCACGAATTATCCTAATTATGTACCAACATCCTACTTCTACGAGTTCATCCTACCCCAATCATACAAGGGTTCTAGCATACCTTGGTAATTTGAAGAACAAAAGCAATAACAATAACGATGAACATATGCATAATTGAATAATCAAAAGAATTGGAAAGCATAAACAAAATACTATCTCAAAAATCTCAATAAATCTGGTAAAGTAGGGTTTAGAAGTCTCAAAGGTTCAAGAACGAAAGAATTAAACAAAAAGAATCAAAAGAAGTATCTAAGCTAAGAATTCGTAAGATTAAAACCTCATTTACAAGTGTAAAACTCTCCAAAATCTCTCTACCAAGCTCTAAGTATGCCAAAAATATGAATCGGGATCAAAGGGTATTTAAAAATGAACTTGGGATCGGGTATATATAAGCAACGGGCCAAAAATGGGTGAAAAGGCCAAAATCACGCACATTTGGGTGATGGTCGAGCACTTGGTCGAGCGGGTGCGCTCGAGCCCTCCTTTGGTTGAATAGGCTACTCCTCCAGAACTCTTGGGGCGCTCGACCATGGCTTGGTCGAGCGGGGTGCTCGAGCTGTACTGGTTGAATGAAATAAGCGCTCGAATGGGGGCGCTCGAGCTGTGGTGCTCGAATGGGACATGCGCTCGAATGGGGCTGCTCGACCATGTCTTGGTCGAGCGCCCTTGCCTTCCAGAACATAAAAGACGCTCGATCAACCTCTTGCTCGAGCGATGGTGCTCGAGCAACTCCTTCTTTTGAGCCAAGTGATACTTTTCTTCGCACAAACTAATACTTTTCGTATTTCTTCAATATCTTCTAATCCGGGCATTCGTTTGAGTCGATTCAAAGTCCTACAACTCCATTTTTTGCCCTCAATCCATCTATGAGCATCAAAGAGGCAAATTCATCAGTTTTTTAAAATAATACTCAATTGACTCTAAATACTCATCAAATCCACTCGAAACACGGGCAAAATGAGCTATAAATCATAACAATTTTACGCCTAATGAAAAGATTAAAAGAACATTGTAAAGGATTAGACAGTGTTCGAAGGACCAAACTTTGAATGTTTGGGACAAAGTTTGAGAACATGAGGACGAAAGAAGATGAAATAATCTCACCTTACAATGAAAGAATTAGTGAGATTGCAAATGAAGCGCCATGCTCTTGGAGATCCTATCTCTTATACCCGGTTAGTACATAAAATTCTTAGTACTACTGTACCTAAGATTTGATTCTAAGATATGTGCTATTGAGGAAGCTAAAGATACTGATACCATGTCTCAAAATGAACTTGTAAGTATCCTAAAAACATATGAAATGAATATAACACAAGCTGAAGATTTAAAACATGATAAAAAAGTTGTTATGTTCAAAGGTAGCACTTCTTCTAATTTTGAAAAGACTTCTTATATTACTGAAATTGAATCTGATCATGATGATAATATTGTCAGATTATGTCTTGACAATTCAGACAACATTGCTATTTTATTTAAGCAATTCAATAAGTTTCTTAAGAAGAAAATGAAATAATTCTAAAGGCATTGCTCAACCTAAAGTTCAGATCAATAATTCTCCTCAAGTTTATGAAAGAAGAACAAATTTCAATCAAACTAAATCTCAAAATAGAAATACCAAATTCAGATATGATCCTGAATACAGAAAGAATGTGAAATGTGATGCATGTTCTGGTTTTGGTCATTATGCTAATGAATGTGCTAATACTTTACAGAAAAAAAAGTATAGTTTGACTGCCACTTTGAGTGATAAATCTGGTGATGAAAATGAATCTGATAAAGAAGATGAATGTGTTTTTTCTGCTAGGATAGAGTATGATGATACTTTTGATGATCATCTGGATGATTATTACTCTGATGTTGACAAAAATGACATGTCATTTGAGACAACACTGGGTGAAAATGGTCCAGATGTGAATTGTTTTAATGGTTTACTTGATGAGATATGTAATTCAATGGAAATTCACAAGGAGTGTGATTCTGAAAGACAGAAGCTGAGTAAGGAACTTGAATCCAAAAATCAGATTCTAGAGTCTTTGACTTTGGAAAATTCTGATTTAAGGAATTCTCAAAAGTTGGAAGTGATTTTGACTAGAAAGGACTTGGAACTGTGTAAACTTAAGGAGGATCTGAAAAGATCAACTTTGCGTTTCAAGAAATTCTCACAAGGGAAAATAAAGTTGGATGATGTTATGACTTATGGACAATCAAACAAAGCTGGTCTTGGCTTTGTTGGTGACACTTCTAAACCTTCTCATTCTGATAAGCATGTTAAATTTGTTAAAGCAAAACATGAAAATATTAATTTTGATAATTCTGAAAAGCATGTTAGGAAGAATGATAAAGTCTATATATGTCATTACTATTCTGAAACAGGTCATATTAAGCCATATTGTGCAAACTTGAAAAATGATAAAGGCATGTTACCTAAAGTGTTACAACATTCTGAGAAACATACTGATAAATCTTGGATTTCTAAAACTAAAATCTCATATAATATTGTGTATACTTCTCTAAAAGCATGTGTACCTGGTTTATGGTATTTTGATTCAGGCTGCTCAAGACATATGACTGGACAAATAGAATATTTAGCTGATTATGAGTCATATGATGGTGGAAATGTAACTTATGATGGTGGTTCTAAAGGAAAAATCATAAAAGGAACTCTTAATGTAAAAGGTTTTCCAAAGTTATCAAATGTGTTACATGTTGATGGTGTTTTTGCAAACTTTATTAGTATTAGTCAGTTATGTGATGATAACTTGCATGTAAATTTGATAAGAATGCATGTAATAGTTTTAACCAAGACAATGAATGTTTGATGACTGGAAATAGATCTGCTGATAATTGTTACTTGATTAGTTCAGATAATGTTTGTAATAGCATGAAAACTGATGATAGTATCTTATGACATAAAAAATTAGGACATGTTAATTACAGAATAATTCAGGAATTGATTAAACATGATGTTGTAGTTGGTTCACCTAAATTACAGTTTAATAATGCTAAAGTCTGTGGACCATGTCAAAAAGGTAAGCAATCAAGAGTGCCACACAAAGTGTTATCTTCATGCACCACAACACGATGTTTAGAATTGTTACATGTGGATTTAATGGGTCATATGGAAACAAAAAGTATAGGTGGTAAGAGATACTCTTTAGTTGTTGTAGATGATTTTTCTAGATTTACACGGGTTGAATTCTTGAAAGAAAAATCAGATGCTTTTTCTGCATTCAAAATTCTTTACAAAAGATTTAAGACTATTTAAAACTTGAAAGTAAGTATGATAAGATTAGATCATGGTAGAGAATTTGAGAATAGCTCATTCATTGAATTTTGTGAAAACAAAGGTATTTTTCAAGAGTTTTCCTCTCCCAAAACACCACAACAAAATAGCATTACTGAAAGAAAGAATAGAACTCTTCAAGAGATAGCTAGAGTCATGTTAATATCTAAAATTTTTTCAAAATGATTCTGGGCAGAAGCCTTGAATATTGCATGTCATGTTGCAAATAGTGTGTTCATTAGATCTGGAACTTCTAAAATACCATATGAAATCCTGAATAACAAGAAACTTAATCTAAAGTACTTTCATGTTTTTGAATGTATTTGTAACGTACTTAATGATAGAGATCAATTGCACAAATTTGACACTAAGAGTGACAAAGGATTTTTCTTAGGTTGCTCTAGGAATAGCAAAGCTTACAGAATATACAATCTAAGGACAGATACTGTTCAAGAATCCAATAATGTGGTATTTGATGATACATCTAGTATTGCAGGTACAAATTATGAGGATGATGTTGTTGATCTCATTGAAACTCCAAAAGTTTCTGACCAGAAAAAAGATGTTGCCCAAAATGAGTCATCATCTGGGACAACATTGCCTGAAAAATTTGAAAATATTGTTAAGTCAGAAAATATATTAGAAACTAGAAAATACCTTCTTCAAGGATCCTAAAGAGCCATCCAATGAATCAGATAATTGGTGAACAGTATACTGGAGTACAAACCAGAAGGAAATTTGAAACTGACCCCAAGGATGAGGTAAGGTCTATTTGCATGTCCTCTATATGTAATCAGGTAAATTTCGAATGTTATCATTCACTAATTGAGCCTAAAAATGTAGCTGAAGCTCTTAAAGATGTTAATTGGATAAATACAACACATGAAGAGCTAAACCAGTTTGATAGAAATGAAGTTTGGAGTCTAGTTCCTAGACTTAGTCATAATAATGTCATAGGACAAAATGGATTTTCCAAAATAAGATTGGTGAATTTGGTAATATAGTTAGAAACAAAGCTAGGCTAGTAGCTCAAGGTTATACTCAAATAGAAGGAATAGACTTTGATGAAACATTTGCTCCTGTAGCAAGGATTGAGTCTATTAGACTGTTATTAGCCATTGCATGCTTTGTTGATATTAAACTACACCAAATGGATGTTAAAGCTGCCTTCTTAAATGGAATGCTTAAAGATGAAGCTTATGTAGAACAACTAAAAGGCTTTGAAGTAACTGAATATCCTGATCATATTTATAAAGTGAATAAGGCTTTGTATGGTTTCAAACAAGCACCTAGAGCTTGGTATGGGAGACTAACTGATTTCCTAATTCAATTTGGTTTTGTTAGAGGAGAAGCTGATAGGACTTTGTTTATTAAACATTCAATTGATTATCTCTTAATTGCTCAAATTTATGTGGATAATATTGTATTTGATTCAACAAGTGAACATATGTTGAATAAATTTTTGCATGAGATGACTTCAACATTTGAAATGTCTATGGTGGTGATCTAAATTACTTTCTTGGATTGCAAATTAAACAAAGTAAATATGGTATATTTTTCTCACAAAGTAAGTATGCTAAGAATCTGGTTAAAAAATTTAGATTAGAAAATACTAAAATCATGAAAACACCCATAGGTTCTACATAAAAACTGAGTAAAGACAGTGATGGACAGAATATTGACCCAACATTGTACAGATCAATGATAGGAAGTTTGTTATATCTTACTTCTAGTAGACCCGACATCATGTTTAGTGTTTGTTTATGTGCAAGATACCAGGCAAACCTAAAGAGTCTCATTTAAATTTTATGAAAATAATTATAAAATATGTTGTTGGAACTAGTGAGATGGGTATAATGTACTAAAAAATACTAATTGTGCTCTAGTTGGTTATAGTGATGCTGATTGGGGAACAATCTGATCTCATGGCATAGCAAGAAGCAGAACTGTGTTTTACAATCAACTGCCGAATCAGAATATGTTGTTGCAGGAAGTTGTTGTACACAACTTCTATGGTTAAGAAAAATAATTTATGATTATGGCATTGATAGTGATGTTCTGACTGTTTATCGTGATAATACTAGTGCCATAAATATCTCTAAAAACCTTGTGCAACACTCATTAACTAAGCATATTAGTATAAAACACAATTTCATAAGAGACCTTGTAGAGAAAGAAGATGTGAAATTGGAGTATATTTCTACTGAAAAACAATTAGCTGATATATTTACTAAAGCCCTTGATTATGAGAGGTTTTCTTCCCTTAGGAAATCTCTTGGTTTATGTAATATCCGAGTCTGTTTTAACAGGATGTTGTGCAAAATGTGGACAACACTTTAAACATCAGTATGAGTCATGTTTTTATTGCTAAGTATCAGACCTATTTTGTCTATTAAGTGAATTTCTTGTAGAATATTGTCCATTTGGACCTTGAAAATTATTTTCTGGACACACATCTCTTGAATTTTTTAAAATTGAAAAAGCACAATAGATGCTTAATCACTGAGTAACTATGAGACACGGAGCTCGCGACTACGATGATCTCTTTTCAAAAGGTGATTAAATATGCATCAATATTGTATTAATTACTGAGTAACTATGGGACACAGAGCTCGCTAATATGATGATCTCTTTTTAAAAGGTAACTAATTCATTATGGTCATAATCCACTGAGTAGCTATTGGGCACAGAGTTGACAACTATGATGTACTCTTTAAAAAAGGTGGATCAATATGATCAAGTGATTTTGTGCTTGAAAGTTGAAATTTATAAGTATTGTTGGGATAATGTTAGTTTTGAGTTGATCCCAAATACCCTGAAAAGATGAATTTGCCTAAGTGTTGTAATAGCTAGGCTAGTTTTATATTCACAGGTACACAGTGAGAGGAGTACTCATTGTTGACATTCAAGACTGAAGCCTGAAGAACACTAGAGCACCATTACTGAACTTATGGCAATCCTTCTAAGCTAGTTGAGTAAGTATCAGGATGAAGAGCATGATCCTGAGATCATTGCTAACTTACGGACCTGAAGGGAACATGCTACCTGAGTAACTGATAAAAACTTGGAGTAGGATCCAAGCAAGCAAAAGTAATGTCAGCGCTGGACCTTGTACGTAGATGAGGACAAACCTGAACTCATAAAAGACAAGACTGGACTGAAGAATGAGTTCTGACACCCTCACCTACTTGATGACGTAGACCAATGAGGAGAAGATAAGTCATGTACGGACACTGACTTGAACCTGACATCCCTGCAGTTTTCAACGGGCATGCATTTAATGCATTTACCAAATCCATGCAAAGATGACTGCTGCATGAAGATTATGTCCGTTGAAGTATCCTACAAGAAAGGTGACTAGGAAGTTATCTCTCCAACGAATAGTTTTCAAACTCACCTATTAGTACAGAAGACCTTGCCCTAAACAAGGTTACGGGAAATTTCGAAAGCCAGAAATTACTCAAGACTCACAAGCATTCAAGCATGTAAAGAAGCACTCGAAACCCTACAAATTTCCCAAGTGTTTCTTATAGTCTAGAGTCTATTTTGTATTCCACTGAGCTTACCATACATATCTCAAGCTTATAGTGATAATCCAATCCTTAGAATAGGTTTTCATTGTAAGGATTATCACAAACTAGTTGGAATCCAAACTGAAACCAAAACCCTAAGTGTTAGGTTTGTTGGTTGAAGTTGTAAGTTGGTTAGGAGAAGGAGGACTAGCAATCGAATTCTAGGGATCCGTGTGACTGGCCATTGTTCACCTTTGCATGTTAAAAACAAGTTAATCCATTAAGGGATTCTCCTGTTCAATCAGGACCGTGGACGTAAGAGCTTGAGTCTTGAACCACGTTAAAAAGCTCTGAGTTTTTACATACTTTGATATTGTGCTTAAACTGTTTATCACTTCATTCATTGCATGCGTTATCAGTGTTGAACCAATCAGCCTTGCCTGGGGGTCCGGGGGGGGGGGGGGGGGGGGGGCGGAGACGCCCCCCGGCCCAACGGTATGCAGTATTGGGCCTTAAGCCCAATTTCGGTGTTTTATCTCAGTGCTATATATATGGTCTTTGAGATCTGTAATCTGTAACCTACATCAGTAATAAAATCCGTTCTCCTCTCTGCCCGTGGATGTAGCCAATTTATTGGTGAACCACGTAAATCTCTTGTCTTCTTTATGTTTCTTGTTTATGCTCTATAATCCTATTCGGTCACAACACAGCCTGACTTTAGAACCCATTGCACTGCCCTTCTAACCACGACTTTATAAGAAAGATACATTCAGTTTTCTGAAAGCATTAAAACAAGGCTTTAAACTTTCAGGGTTCACATATTTCCGCACAAGGCATAAATAGATAGCTGGCCAACTGACTTGCTTTAGAGCAGTTAGTAAGTTTATTATCTATTCAGTGCCTATCACTAAACTCTGAGTTAAGGGGACTCGGTCTTTGAAAAAGAAAGTAAAAATTGTATACTTGTATTCCCCCTGTTGATGTTAGGTTAATGTTGTCCAGTAGAGAAAAAAAGTTTTTTGGTCCCATAACTTATCAAGTGTCCAACTTTGGTCCCAAAAATTTTGACTCTTCAATATTGGTCCCGTAACTCCTAGGAATTGTCCAATTTTGGTCCCATTTTCTTCAAAAATACAAAAATGATGCCCTTTTTTGTCATGCTCAACTCACATTCTGCCTAAATTTGGGCCTTTATGGTACCCTCGAAGATGTGTCCACAAAATAATTTTTTTTTTTCATTTTTGTATTTTTTAATCATTTTTTCCATATCACTAATATGTGGTTGAAAAATGGACAAACTATAGGAGTTACGGGACTAAAATTGAAGAGTCAAACTTTTTGGGACTAAAATCGGACACTCGATAAGTTATATGACCAAAAAGAAATTTTCCAGCAAGAATGGGACCAAAAATTGGCAAACCGTAGAAGTTATGGGACCAAAATTGAAGATTCAAAATGTTACAACATTTTCTGCAACATTAGAATTTGCCCTTTCTTCTAACACTAACTCCGAATATTGCAATGTTTGTCTTTAATGTTTAAACATGTAGAATGAAGACGTGGAAGTTACCAGGTCAGGCGGTTGCAGTTTAGAGTGAGTTATTTGAAGCTACAACATGGGCGGTTATCAAGATCATGGAGGCTTAGTGTTGGACGGTTCTACATCATGGGAAACCATGATATTATGTGTTCACATGCAAGATTTGAAGTCTATAAATATCGTACGCATGAGACACATTTAGCGTGAAGAAATCGAGATACCTATTTACCTATAGAAAGTGTGGTTATTTCGATTCTCTCCTTTGTAATTCTAATAGTGTTTTTTGTTCGACCTTTGAATAGGTTATTTGTTTTACACGATTAGAATTATAGGACTTTTGATTGTATACCTAGAGTATATGATCTTGATGTAAATTCCTACTGTTGGTTTTTATTTTGTCTTTGTATCACTACTCGTTATAGTGAAGTTTCGCCATGAGGCATCATAGATTATTTCATAATCTATGAAAAAGTTTTGATATCCCGTTTACAAATTTTACTTTCTGTTTTTCAAAGTCTTCCGCTGTGTATGTTGTCATTTATGTTTCAACACCTTCGACAACGTTCTGGAAAAACATCCACGCACACCCTTCAATTGGCACCAGAGCCATAACTAGATATACTTAGTTAGATCCCATGTCTTTAAGTGTGTAAATTTTATTTACAATGGAATATCCACTTACCCCTGCTTTAAAACCACCGATTCTAAATGGATCGAATTACGCATATTGGAAACCAAAGATACGAATACACATTAAATCCCTTGATGAACGAGCATGGAGAAGTGTACTGTCTGGATGGACTCAACCCAGGACTCCAGCCGATGAGGATAATGAAGCACGAGTTAAACATGAGCTGGATTGAACCAATGATGAAGTAACCGTGGCTAGTTACAATTCGAAAGCGTTGAACGCAATTTTTACATCAGTTGATGTATCTATGTTCAAACTGATCTCGAATTGTATATCTATAAAGGATGCTTGGGATCATTTGCAAGAGCATTGTGAAGGATCTGAAAGTATTCGTAGAACAAAACTACGAATGCTAGGCACCAAGTTTGAAAACCTCAAGATAAGAGAAGATGAAAGTATCTCTACCTACAACGAGAGACTTTCTGAGATTGCTAATGAATCTCATTCTCTAGGTGATCCAATTTTGAATACCAGGTTAGTTCATAAAATACTTATAACAGTTCCAAAATGTTTTGATGCTAAAATATGTGCTATAGAAGAGGCTAAGGATAATGATACTATGAGTCAAAATGAATTGATAAGTATTCTAAAAACCTATTAAATGATCCATGATCAAAAGAATGATTCTTCTGATTGTTTAAAGCCTCCGAATGGAATTCTCTTACAGCGGATCTTAAGTTCGCGCATCACACTTCGTTCTTTCGCTCCTAAGTCGCGGAAAGGTATTTATTTTCAAAGGTGAAACTTTTTCTAAAAATGAAAAACCGTCATTTGTAACTAAATTCGATTCTATTCTGAATATGTTAATTTATCTGATGACAATTCTAAGGATATTGCCTTTATAATAAAATAGTTTAAGTTTTTTTTAAAGAACAGGGCTAATAGGCGAAAAGGTAATATTCAACCAAAAGTTGAAATCAACAATAATCAACAAATGCCTGAAAGAAAAAATAGATTTAATCAAAACAGAAGATCAGGTAGTAGCAGTAACAAACCTAGGTATGATCCTGAGTATAGAAAGTCAGTAAGATGTGATGCTTGTACTGGTTTTGGTCATTATGCAAATAAATGTGCTAATACCTTGCTAAGAAAGAAACTGAACTTTAATGCTACTTTGAGTGATGAATCAGAAGATGAAAATGAGTCTGAGAAAAATGAAGAATATGCTTTCTCTGCAAGATTCCTGTATGATGATACTTTTGATGATCATCTGGATAATTATTATTCTGATGTTGATACAAATGTTCCGATATTTGTTACAAAATCAGGTGATAACAGTCCAGATGTGAGCTATTTTACAAGTTCTTTTGTGGAGACAGGTACTTCCTCACTAGATAAAACAGGTTATATCTTATGTCGAGATAACATCAAGGAGATTGAATCATAATCACAGATTCTTAAGTCAATGACTTTAGAAAATTCTGAATTGAGAGATTTACTAATCAAGCTTGAAGTTATCCTTACAAGGAAGGATATAGATCTTGAGAAGCTGAAAGAAGAGCTTAGAGGTTCAACCTTGAACTTCAAAAAGTTTACCAAAGGGGCTGAAATTCTGGACAATGCCTTGGTACTTGGTAATTCTGGTAGAAAAGGTCCTGGTTATGTTGATTCTTCTGAAAAATCTAAAGCTAGTAATGAACCTGTTAAATTTGTAAAATCAGGAGCAGATTCTATAATCAACACTCCTGACTATGAAAATAAATTGTTTGAAAAATCTAGTAATTTTCTATGTCATTACTGCTATAAAAAGGGCCATATCAAACCTTACTGCTGGAAATTGAAAATAGATTTAAATATTAAATCTGTGTTACCAAGTTTGTCACCTCATTTGACAGAACATTTACCAAAAACTACTTGGGTCAGTAAGTCTAAAAGTTGTAATGTTGTTTATACTTCTGTTGGGCGCGGAGTCCAGCATCTCCCAGCCGAGTCGGGTGCGATAAAGGCCCGGTGCGTCAAGTCCGGCGGAGGCTATTCGACCCGTGGCGCTGCAGCTAGATAGGGTTAAAGGAAATAAAGTAGCACCTCACTACAAGTCCGGGCTTTTAGTCTAGTGGCAAGCGCTTGATCCTACAATTGGTATCAGAGCACAGGTCACGGGTTCGAATCCCAGTGGAAGGCATTTGTTGGCCAAGAGGGCTGGCAGATGGTGGGGGGGATTATTGGGCGCGGAGTCCAGCATCTCCCAGCCGAGTCGGGCGCGATAAAGGCCCGGTGCGCCAAGTCCAGCGGAGGCTATTCGACCCGTGGCGCTGCAGCTAGATAGGGTTAAAGGAAATAAAGTAGCACCTCACTACAAGTCTGGGCTTTTAGTCTAGTGGCAAGCGCTTGATCCTACAACTTCATTAAAAGCTCATGCACCCGGTTCATGGTATTTTGATAGTGGCTATTCTAGGCATATGACATGTAATATTGATTATTTGACTGATTGTAGATTAGATGTCGATGGTAATGTGATATTTGGAGGTGGTTCTCGTAGTGCAGTCATTGGTAAGGGTACTTTAAATGTTCCCGGATTTCTTAAATTGACTAATGTGTTGCATGTTGATGGATTAATTGTAAATCTGATCAGTATAAGTCAATTATGTGATGATGGCCTACATGTGGATTTTGATAAGAATTCATACTATGTGAAAATGAAAAAAATTAGTGCCTTATGGTTGGTCACAGATCAGTGGATAATTGCTATGTAATTGATACCCTCAAAACCTGTAACAATGTAAAAACTGATGAGAGTATCTTGTGGCTTAAAAAATTTGGGCATACACATTACCAAAATATTTTGAAATTGATTAAAACAGGGGCTGTAAATGGCCTTCCTAAATTACAATTGAACAAATCAAAGGTTTGCGGTCCTTGTAAAAAAGGTAAACAATTTAGAGTGTCACACAAAATGCTGTCACATTGTTCTACACAAAAATGTTTTGAACTTCTTCAAATGGATCTTATGGGTCCAATGGAAACTGAGAGTATAGGTGGAAAAAGATATTCTTTTGTTTTGGTCGATGACTATTCTAGATACACTTGGATTGGATTTCTTAAGGAAAAATCTGAAAGTTTTTTTGTGTTCAAGAATCTATACAAGAAATTAAAAAATGTTAGGGAATTCCAAGATCCAAGATCAAGAAGATTACCTTTTTTGTGTTCAATTCCAAGATCAAGAAGATTAGATCTGATCATGGTAGGGAATTTGAAAATAGTGATTTTACAAAGTTTTGTGAAGATAAAGGTATCATGCAAGAATTTTCCTCACCAAAAACACCACAACAAAATGGAATTGCAGAAAGAAAGAATAGAACTTTACAAGAAATGGCTAGGGTTATGCTAGTATCAAAATATCTTTCAAAAAGATTTTGGGCTGAAGCACTAAACACTACATGTCACATTTCAAACAGAGTCTACTTGAGATCAGGCACCACAAAAACTTCCTATGAAATTCTGAATAACAAAAAACCAAATGTTAAGTATTTCCATGTGTTTGGTTGTGTTTGTTATATTTTAAACGATAGAGAACAACTGCACAAGTTAGATTAAAAAAAGTGATAAAGGATTCTTTCTAGGTTATTCAAGAAATAGCAAAGCATATAGAATCTATAATTTAAGGACTGATACTGTGCAAGAGTCTGTTAATGTAGTATTTGATGATAATGCAAGTCTTGCAGGTCCAACTGTAGAAGATGATGTTTCTGGAGTTATTGATGTACCAGTGAATCCTTCAGATTCTGGTCAAAATAAGGATGTTGTTCCAAATGTTCCAACAACTAGAACAACACCTGAAAAATCAGAATGTTCTGGGAATTCACTCGAGTATAACAAAGTTCCATCTTCTAGGATAATTAAAGATCATCCCGCAGAACAAATTATTGGAGAAATATACTCTGGAGTTTAGACAAGAAGAAGAATGGGTATTATAGGCAATTTGGTAAGAACAATCTGTATGTTTTCCATCTGCAAAAAGGTAAGTCATGAGTGTTATCTTTCCTTAATTGAGCCTAAAAATGTGATTGAATCTTTGAAAGATGAGAACTGGATTTATGTTATGCATGAGGAATTAAATCAGTTTGAAAGGAATAATGTATGGACTTTAGTTCCTAGGCCTGAACATACAAATGTCATAGGAACTAAATTGATTTTCAAAAACAAAACTGTTGAATCTGGTAACATTGTCAGAAATAAAGCTAGATTAGTTGCTCAAGGATACACTCAGGTAGAAGGAATTGATTTTGATGAAACTTTTGCTCCAGTTGCTAGAATTGAATCTATAAGATTGTTGCTTGCTATTGCATGTTTTCTGGATATTAAGTTGCATCAAATGGATTGTTGGGAAAATGTATAAGACTTATGTTTTGATTAGATGCCAAAATGTTCCTCCTAAGTTGTTTTGTAAGTAAATTATTCAGTAGAGTTAGTACTTAGTCAAACAGTTCAAAGTGTTAAGAACTGGAGTACAGTTAGTAATTGTTAGAGTGCATTTAAGAATGAAGTCCGCTGAAGATGAAGTCCGCTGAAGATGAAGTCCGCTGAAGACAAGTGATCTGAGAATAAGTCTAAGTCTTGATTGTTTTCTAAGTACATTCTCACTAAGACTAAAACTATCAGGAGAGGACCAAGGTCCACTGATGGTAACTAACAATGCACATTCAATGCTAAAACATATTAAAAGCTGTTAGTTAATCTGGTTGGAACAAGGCAAAACGAATTTCAGTGAAGCTTACAATAAAGAAGGAATAAGAAGGTTCTCTCAGAGGAGTTCCACCTAAAGCAAGACAAGAATCTGGGCATGCAGACATAAGGTCCAATGAGAAGATGACACGTCAGTGTACTTTACTGACAGCCGACCTGCCCCAGCCTGACAAGTACCAAAAATCTTTCTCTAGCAATCTACAGAAAGTTGGTGAACAGGCATGGTCTTTCAGCCATTTCTTGAAAAGACTTAAAGCTTCAAATAGAGCCGTTTGAGCCAATCAGATACAAGAAGACTTACTTGAGAAGATTCAAATCCAACGGGAAGATTTTCAAGGAAGCCTATAAACACAGAAGGACGTGCACATTTCCAAGCACGGGAAACTTACAAGATCAAAGCTATCTCTACATTCATAACAACTAAGAAGCACTCGAAATTACCTTTGTTTCCCAAGTGTTTCACTTTTGTAGAGAGCCTAACAACCTTCTGTAACCAAGCTTAAAAGCTATATCCAAATCTTAGAAAGAGATAATCTAATCCTAAGCCTTGAGCTAAACTTGTAAGGATTATCTCAAAATAGTTGGAACCAAAACCCTACTCAATACCCTACTCAGTGTTTAGGTTGAGAGCTAGTGTTAAGTGGTGTTAGTAAGCTGATTGTTGTATCAGTCTGAAAGCTGGTTTGTTTTGGGAACTAGGACCTGGAATTTCCTAGTGACAATCATCCTAAGAGAGGATTAGTTGATCAATGCACCTTGGCACTATAACACAAGGAATTCCAAGTGAAAGGAATTCTCCTGTTTGATCAGGACAGTGGACGTAGGAGTTTCATCTCTTTATCTGCTTTCCTAAGTGTGTGTTAATCTCAAAGTTTATCAAAGTAAAACGAGTTTTCTAAGGGCTCACTAATCCGCATCTGAAAGCTAATTAGATAGTAGTTCAACTGAAAGTCTTGAGCTTTCAGTGGAGGTATTATCTCAGTAAGCTT
Source organism: Ballota nigra (assembly GCA_947034835.1). Lineage (NCBI taxonomy): Eukaryota > Viridiplantae > Streptophyta > Magnoliopsida > Lamiales > Lamiaceae > Ballota > Ballota nigra. The sequence goes on from OX344726.1 coordinate 76,008,173, forward strand.
TCACAAAGTAACTCTCAGCAGACCTCAAGTCCACTGACGAGCTACTGTCTTAAGTAACCTGATAAGTTTTCAAGAAGTTTTAATTTGTAACCACATGTGTATTCCACCCCACATACACCTGTTTACTCATTTCGGGACCAACAATTGGTATCAGAGCAGTGGTTCAAAAGACCATTGTTCTAGGTATACCTTGTGCTTAAAGGTATTTTTTCAAGGTCACCTGAATTGATCTTTTTGATAAACTTGTTTATATACTATGGCTGACAATGCAGCTAGGGTAGCACCACCAGCAGAGAACAACATGGGAGTTAATCCCTTGAACCATATGTCTCATCACAAGCTTCCACAATTCTCAGTGGAAAACTATGACTTCTGGAAGATCAGAATGAGAGCTCATCTTGCCTGTGTGCATGATGAAATGTTAAGGATTATTACTAAAGGTCCATTTGTTTTTATGACACCTAACCCTAGAACTACAGCTGAAACTATTGCAGACCCTAGAGAAGAATGGCCCAAAGATGAAGATAACTTCACTGCAGATGAGAGGAGGAGAAACAACCTCAACTTCATAGCCATGAACATTCTCTACACCACCATTCCAGATTCTGTAATGGGAAGAGTGATCCACTGCAAGACTGCAAAGGAACTATGGGACACTCTTGCTCTCATGTGTGAAGGAACTGACAAGATAAAAGAGAACAAGCTTTTAGTAGCTGTTCAAAAGTATGAGCAGTTCACCATGGAGCCCACTGAGACCATTGACCAGCTTGATGGGAGGTTCACAGACATCATGAATGAAATAAATTCTCTGGGAAAAGTCTATACCAAGAGGAAGGTTGCCTTAAAGATCCTGAGAGGTCTAACCTCAAGATGGGATGTGTACTCTGTGATGATGCAGAATACCAAGGATCTATCCAGCATGTCTATGCAACAGGTATTCTCTGAACTCAAGGCTTATGAGTTTGATCTGAACAGGAAAATGGTTCCTGATTAGACCTCAGCTGAGAAGGGAGTAGCCTTCAAAGCCAAGGAGTCTGAGCCAAAATCCCCAAAGCCTCAGAAGAGTACAAAGGCAAGCAAGTCACAAAGCAAGGCTGAGATGCAAGAGGAACTCAGCTTGATGGCAAGATGGTTTGAACAACTTAACAGCCGCTTTGGCAAGTATAAAAGATTTTACAGGGATAACAAGGAAGGTAGAAGTTATCCACAAAAGACCACCAGAGAAGGAGAGAAAGCTCATCTGAGCTGGAAAAGAAGAAGGAATACAAGAATTACACCAAGGCTGAAGGATCATCATCAAAGACCAGAGAGTCCACTGATGATGCCAACAGGTGTTTTCAGTGCAAGAAGATTGGGCACTTTTAATATGATTGTCCTCAACTGAGCACAAAAGAAAGAAAGGAAAGGAAAGCCAAAAGAGATAGAAGATATGGAGAAAGGAAAGCCATGGTGGCTGAGGATGTGGATGAAAATCTGGAGTCATCTGATGGACTGTTCTCTGACAGCAGTGATGATGACATGTGCCTCATGGCAAGAGAAGAACCTGAGGTACAATCTAAACCATCCATTTCTCTAGAACACACACCTGAGCTAAGCTCAGAGTCAACTGAGGAACTCAATCTTCAGTCCGCTTTGGAACAATTGATGATTGATTTCTCAAGGTTACAAGAAGCAAGTTTCTATCTTCAAGATGAGAACAAACAACTCTTGAGTGAAAACTCCAAGTTAATTGAGTCTGGGAATCAAGCAGATCTGAACTCAGCCAAATCTACCATTGAACTGACAAAAGAGGTGGAAACCCTCAGGAGTCAAAGAAATGGTAGAGATCAATTGATAAAAGATCTAAATGAATCTAAGACAAAGTTAACTGAAGAGAATTTAAAATTGGTAAGCCAAATAAAGGATTCTCTCCTGAAAATTGATGTCTTACAAAAATCTGAAGAGACCTTGTTAAAAAGGATTGATGCACTAAACAAACCCTCTCTTGCCATAGAGGAGATTCAAAACTTTCAAATCAATCCTAATAACAAGTGTGGGATATGTTTTATTCCAAAACCTTCAGAAGGTCCTCTGAGTGTTGCTTCTTCAAGTGGCACAAAGAGAGTTTTTGTCAAGTCTGTGACATTTCAACCACAGACTGTGGATAAAGGAAAAAGACCAGCTGAGATCACTCAAAAGAAAAGTCAATCTAAGCCAAAACCAAATTGTTGGTCCCACTAGATAGATTAATTGCGGAAGCTTTTTAAACAAAATGTCTTTAGAGGAAATCTTTTGTAAGAGCACAAATGATAAACAACATGTATTAAAGAAAGCAATAAATAACACCGTATTTATAGTGGTTCGGATCTGAATATCCTACGTCCACTCTCCCTTGATCAAAGGGGTCTCACTATCCAACCAACAAACTCACTACTTACTGGAATTTCCGAAGTACCAGCACCTTCTTACAATCTTTTTAGATCTAACTTCGATCTAAAGGCAAACTTACTCCAACCTTGTCTAACAAGATGAACAGGTTGAGTATATAAACTCCTTACGAGTAGATGAGTAATTAAGAATAAAGTTAGTGCAAATGCGTAGTGATCAAAAGCTTAGTAAGCTATGTGCGCGTGAGAGACTTCTAGGGCTTTTTCTGAACTGCACTCTTTGTATTTATAGAGGGGATTAGGAATTAGCCGTTAGAGAGCTAATCCAATCAGATCCTCTATAAAAAGGAAGCTTCAATCAATCAATTCCCTAATTGATTGATTGGGTTGGTGGGATCCTTGGATTGATTATCTTCAAATACTTTCCAATCCTGATCTTGTTGACTTGATTTGAATCACCAACGGTTAAATGCTTCCTCTGCCTAACTCTGATTCTCCACAGAGAAGGCAAGACCAGACACCAGGCAACCTCGGTGTCTTCTGGTCCTAATCTGGTGAACAACCAGAATACTCAGTAGACTCAGGGGATCAAACTGAGCATCTTTTGTTCCACCAGACTCGTCTGGTCCGGACTCGTTTGGTCTGGGGAAGGTCCTCTGCCTCTGGTCATATCTCATCTGGTGAAGTCTTCTGGTGGAGTCCTCTGGTGGGTCTTCTGGTGACTCTTCTGGTGAAGTCTTCTGGTCTGGCAGTTCCCCCTAGACTAAGTCCTAATCTAGATCATCATCTGGCTAACAGGTCCAGATGGTCCTATTACATCTTCTGGTTTGTTTTAACTCATCAAAACTAACAATTTTTATCCTAACAATTTCCCCCTTTTTGATGGAGTTAAAACACAACCAGAACTGATCACACAGAAGACTTAAGCAAGAAAACATATAAGGGATAAGACCTTAGAGTAGATCTTATCAGGCAAACAATTAAGACAACAAGAGGTTGTCTTTTGAACAGAGAAGATAAGATATTTCCATTGATAATAAGGACAAAGAAGAATACAGATTACAATGCATTTCTGGTCCTATTCTAAGCATATCTTCTGTTGTCTTTAGGCACCAGAAACCAGTCAAGAAACCTGTCTTGAATGGCCTTCAATTCTGCAGAAGATGTTGGAGTGAAGTTCACCAACACCTTGGTCTTGAATAACTTCTTCAACTCTAGCCAATCAACCTGGTCCCCTATCATGGGAGTGTTGAGATAATGAAACTCAGGGGCAGTAACTTCCAGGTTGAACTCTATAGTTGAGTCCATCAGCTGCTTGTAAAGCTATGCATCGTAACTCTTCATCCACGAATGGAAGGTCCTGTTGATAAGTGCTTCATCTTCTGGAGGTGGTCTCTGGATGTAGTGTTGAATAAACCAGTGAGTCTTGGCTTCTCTCCATTTTTCAATCAGGGGCACTGGCACAGTAGAGTCAAAGGACCCTTCTGTCCTGAGAGGCAAGATGTTCAACACTTCAGTGGGAGCTTTCCTCCTCTGGCTCGATCCACCAGCACAAGAAGAAGCACCAGCTTCTCTGCTCTTCTTGCTTTGCCTCCTAACATATCTGAGCCTCTGCTCTTCATCTATGTTTTTCCTTATTCTGGCTTGTTTCTCCTCTGGAGTCTCTTCTTTGTATCTCTTCTCTGCTTCTTCAACGACCTCTTCCAAGAAGCTCTTCTTAACTTTCCTGATCGCTTTCTTTGCAGGTCCAGAGATGGAAATAGGATCCTGCTCTGCTTCAGACTCTACTCCTGCGGCAAGCTGTTTAGCCATGGAAAGAGATTTGAGTTCCTCTTTCTTCTTCTTCTGCAACTCTGCCTGGGCCAAAGTGTTCTCCAACAGGTCCAGACGAGCTCCATGGCTGAAGAGGGTTTCATCTGTGGTCTTCGCCAGATCAGTTCTGGACTTCTCTTTCCCCTTTTTAACTTCATCAAGGAGGGGTTCCACTACCTGCCGAATGAGATCAGGCAAGGCAGTGTTGGAGGAAGAGTGAAGATCACGCAGCTGCTTCGCTTCCTCCAGGTAGGCTTTCGACTCTGCAACAAGTCTCTCTTGCTTCTCTAACATCTCCTGGAGGGAGTCTTTCAGCTTTGCAGTTTCCAGCATTTGAGTGGCCAACTCCACTTTAAGCACCGAAACAGGCCTCATCTGGTCTAGAACATATTGCTGAAGCTGCTTCTGGCTCTCATGCACATCCATCTTCAAGAACAGGCAATCAGATTTGAAGGCAGCTTTGGCAGAGGCAAAAACATCCTTGATCTGCTTCAAAAACTTCCTTCGCTCATCCTTAATTTGATGTTCAACAAGAGCCGGTGCCAAGTGCTGCATAGCCTTTGAAAATCTGCCAATCTGCTGGATTTGTTCATTGAAGAACAACTTCATCTTCTGGAGGATAGCAAGAGTGACTTCAAAGTCTTCTTCGTCGGAATACAACTCTGAGGGGAAGACGAAGTGAGGACCAAACTTGTAAGAGGGGCCCTCTGGAGAGATCATCACTCCCTGCTAGATGAGAAGAGTTTGAATCACCACCTTCGTTGCCTCTGGTGACTCTAGCTCTGCAGGATTTTGAAGATTTAGCTTCTGCTTCAGCTCGATCTCCCAGGCAGTGAAGTTGGAGGGACCCATTTCCTCAAGCAACATCATAAGGTCCTCCACATCCTTCAGTCTGGCCTTGCTCCAAACCTTAGCATCAGTAAGGTCCGCCAGAAGGGGTAAGTGCTCCAGAAGAACTGGGAAAAGCTCTCTTAGCCAGAGCTGAGAACTTACACTCATACTCTGCCTAATGGGACCCATGTCTGCAGATGCGAAAGTGAAGGGTTTGGGCCCAGAGGCAGAGGAGGAAGGTGCTATGTTAGAAGGCTCAAGTGAAGCTTCCTCATCTTCACTATCATTGCTGGTTGAACAGGAGGGAGAAGAGAGAGGGGCAGAGAATCCCAGAGCCATAGAAATGGTTGGGTCCTGTTCTGTATGGGTTTGTGGAGGGGTAGGATTTTGTGAGGTAGAAGTGGAGGGGATGGGTTGTTCTGCACCAGAAGAGGATGGAATCTCTGGTACAGAAGTTGGGATGGGAATGTGTGAAGTGGAAGTGGTTGGGAGGGAAAAGTCTATACCAGAAGAGGTTGATGGCACCTCTGGTACAGAAATTGGGGGAGAGGAGTGTGTGTTTAGAGGAATATGGGAAGATGGGGGAGAAGGTGTTTGAGGAATCGTTGAGGTAGAGAATGTAGGTGTTTCTGGGAGAGTCTGGTCTGGTGAGAATGAAGGAGCACCAGGAGCAGATGAGATGGGATGAGTTTGAGTATCTGGTGGGGAGGTAGAGGTGGAGACAAGATCAATGGAAGGAGAGAAAGGGAAGAAAGGGTTTACCTCTGCTGGGTCAACACCAGCAGGCGCAACGAGCTCTGGAGTATCGTCCATCATCAGAGAAGCCTCATTAATGGCCTTCTCCAAGGCCTCTCCAAGATCAGATCCAGAGTCAGGATCTTGATGAATGGCTCTCTTGGCCTTGGATTTCCTCACAAGAGGCTCAACCTCTTCCTCTTCTTCCTCCTCTGACGGCTCATCTACCAGGAGGGTTTTCTTGGGAGCTCTTCTGCCAGTCCTTGGCTTCTTGGCAGATTTCTTCTTGGCCTCCTCTGGCCTCTTCCTCTTGGCTGCTCCAGCCTTCTTGGCAACCTCACTCTTCTTCTTCAGAACATCAAGAAGAGGGATCTGGTCCTCCTCTGAGGAACCAGAGAAAGCAATGGTTGAGGAACCAGTTGCTTCAGCAGCTTTCTTCTGGGTCTTCTGCTGCTGCTGTCTCTTCTGCCCCTTTACAGGAGAGGGTACTGCCTGAAGAGGAGGGGCAGGGATGGCTTCTTCTCCATCAGAATCAGGATGGCCATGAAGGGGACCATCCTTTGAGAATAGCACCTTAGACTTGTGAAATCCTTTGCACCAAGTCTCCTTCCATTTCTTCTCTGGAAGCAAGGAGTCCAAAATCAAGGTAAGTTTTGTACCCAACGAAACATTAGCAGTGAAACAAAACTGCATCTCCCCTGGCTGGGAAGGACAAGCTTTCTTGTTAACTTTCGCTTTATTCTTCCTCAAGACGCCCCAAAAGAACTCTGCCCAATTGCATTGGACGCCGTCATACAAAGCCCTCATCACACACATTCTTCCATTAAAGATTGCATCTGTGCTGTGATTTTCACACATCAACACTTTTACAACTATGTCAAAAAGTACCTTGTACTTTTGCCTCAGATGCTTATCCAGAAATCCCTTCGTGATATTCTGGCAAGACGAACGAGCAAACAGTTTGAAGGAACCCACAATATCATCCTCCTTGTAGGTTAAAGGATCCACTCCTTCCGCCGAAATGTTCCCAAACAGGACACAAAAATCATGCTTGGAAAACACCAAATCTTCCTTGTCAATTTTTGTAGAAATATGGTCTTCGTTGATCTTCATACGAACCAAAAACTGGGCCGCATAACCGTCAAGAGTACGAAAATCTCTGGGAATGGTGGAGATCAACTTCTCAACTCCGGATCTCCTCAATAGTTCCAGAATAGCAAGTGCAGACGAGTTCTTGGTGGTGTAGAAGTCAACCACCATCTCCGTTTTCAGTTTCTTCATCATTAATTCATGGTCAAAATTACATGGGGGAGCCATATCTGTGAGAGAGAGAGAGAGAAAGGAAGAACTTTGCAGAGAGAGGTTAGGGTTTGAAAGTATGAAAACGTGAAAGGACAGATTGAAAAGAAAATGTGATTTAAATAGGGTAATACGCGTGGCTTGAATAATAAATGAAGTGTGAACGCGTGTAATACCAAAATTAAATTAGGGAACAAAATCAATATTTGAATTGATTGACATTTTGCACAGTGATTAAATCCGATGGCCACAAAGAAAGGCAAGATACAGATTTAATCTGGTGCGTTGGCATAGTCATTGGGACGGGGCATAAAGGGGTTTTGTGGCAGTCAAGAGAAAAAGCGAAATGATTGCCTAGGCCCTATACCCTAGTCTTAAATACACTCCGAAGTTGAAAGGTTTTGAGTGTACTTACTAATTTGAAAAGTGTATCCCAATGAGCAGAGGCCAGAGAAGTAAAGGCATACCTGTCACCTGATATTGTAACCAAATGATACCACAGCTACATCTCCTCTGATGGAGCTTATCTGGTCCTGGTCAGAGAAGATTTTGGACAATTGACTCAGCACCTCATCTGGGACAGGTGTCACCTGGTGCATACCTCATCTGGTACCTTCTCTGATATATCTAATCTGCAGGTATGTTGGTTTTAAACGAAATAAATAATATGCAATAAAGTATAAATAAAGGATACTTCTCTGATGTTCCCCCTAGAACAAATCTGTCTCTGGATCCAACAATCCTAACTCAAAAGCTAACTCTCTGAATCTGGTCTCAGCCAAAGGCTTAGTTAAGATATCTGCTCTCTGCTTCTCTGTTGCAATCTTTTCCATCCTTATATCTCCCTTCTCAATATGATCTCTGATAAAATGATGCCTTATATCAACATGTTTACACCTGGTATGAAGAACTGGATTCTGGGTAATTGCAATGGCACTATTACTATCACAGAAAATAGGAATATCCTTAGCTCTAATCTGGTAATCCCTAAGCTGTTGACTAATCCAAAGTAGTTGTGAACAACAACTCCCTGCAGCCATGTACTCTGCTTCTGTTGTTGATGTAGCAACTGAAGTCTGCTTCTTAGAAAACCAGGATACCAATTTATTCCCTAGAAATTGGCATGTTCCACTTGTAGACTTCCTATCTATTCTGCATCCACCATAGTCTGAATCTGAATAACCACTCAATTCCAAATTGTCATCTGCAGGATACCACAATCCTAAATTCACTGTTCCCTTAAGATACTTCAATATCTTCCTAGCTGCTTCCAAGTGACTTTTCTTGGGATTAGCTTGAAATCTGGCACAAACTCCTACAGCAAAAGTAATATCTGGTCTGCTTGCAGTCAGGTACAGAAGAGAACCAATAAGTGCTCTGTACTGAGTCTGGTCCACATTCTCTCCAGACTCATCTGGATCCATGTTAAAATTTGTCATCATAGGAATTTTGGCTGCTTTGCTAGATCCTACTCCAAATTTCTCTAACATGTTTCTGATGTACTTTGCCTGATTTATGAAAATTCCCTTCTCTGATTGCTTTACCTGCAAACCTAAAAAGTAATTCATTTCTCCCATCATGGACATCTCAAACTGACTTTGCATGAGTTCACCAAACTTCTCACACAACTTCTTGTTAGGGGATCCAAATATAATGTCATCAACATATATTTGGACCAGAAGGATGTCCTTTCCTTCTTCTTTCCTAAACAAGGTCCTATCAATCTTACCCTTAGAAAAACCATTGTCCAGAAGAAACTGAGATAGAGTGTCATACCATGCTCTGGGTGCCTACTTCAGCCCATAAAGAGCTTTCTTAAGCTTAAACACCTTGTCACCTTGTTCAAAACCAGGAGGTTGTTCCACATACACTTCCTCAATGAGAATCCCATTAAGAAAGGCAGATTTCACATCCATCTGGTATACTTTGAACTTCATGTGAGCAGCATATGCTAAAAACAATCTGATGGCTTCTAGTCTGGCAACAGGAGCAAATGTCTCATCATAGTCTATTCCTTCAGACTGAGAATAGCCCTGAGCCACTAGCCTTGCCTTGTTCCTAGTAATGACATCATTCTCATCTTTCTTATTCTTGAAAACCCACTTAGTGCCTATCACCTTTTGATGTCTTGGTCTGTCTACCAGCTCCCAAACATCCTGTCTGGTGAATTGATTCAACTCCTCTTGCATTGCAATGATCCAATTTGAATATTTCAGTGCCTCCTTGATGTTCTTGGGCTCAATCAAGGACACATAGCAATTGAATAAGGCAGCTAAGGTAAGAGTTCTCCTAGTCTGGACACCCTTAGTTGGATCTCCTAAGATCAGGTCATTGGGGTGATCAACCAGGGTCCTCCTTCCCGTGGTCTTGCCTGGGTGATCATCTTCTGCAGTACCTTGGTGATTATTACCACCTGCAGAAGAGCTTCCCCCTATAGGAGTTCCAACCTCTTCTGGTTCTGCTTCTTGTGAAGGCTTTTGCTTCAGAGAACCAGGAGATGGGTCATCATCTGAATCTGAATATGAATCAACAATAGGTGGGTTGACTTTGATTACTCTGGGCGTAGTCTGATTCTTGGTCTCATCAGAAGACTTAGATTCCACCTTGCACTCAAAAGTAGATTCATCAAAAACAACATGAGGTGTTTCCTCCACACAAAGTGAATTCTTATTAAAAACTCTAAAAGCCTTACTGGTGCTGGAATATCCTAAAAATATTCCATCAGCCACTTTGGCATCAAAGGTTCTTAATTTAGATTTCCCATTGTCATGGATGAAACACTTACATCCAAAAACATGAAAATATGAAACAAATGGGGTTTTACCTTTCCATACCTCATATGGAGTCTTATTATGTCTCTGGGCAACTAGGCACCTATTTTGAGTGTAGCAGGCTGTATTAATTGCCTCTGCCCAAAATCTCTGTGGAGTGTTGTACTCTGCCAGAAGAGTTCTGGCAGCCTCTTTCAGGGTTCTATTCCTCCGTTCTGCTACTCCATTTTGTTGGGGTGTTCTGGCAGCAGATGTCTCATGAAAAATTCCATGGTCCTTACAGTAATCTGCAATGTGTGAATTCAAAAACTCCGTTCCTTTATCACTTTTGATTCTGACTATGCTCTGGTTCTGCTCATTCTGAATCTGCTTGAAGAACTCTGGCAGCTTAGTGATAGTTTCATTTTTCTTAAACAAGAACACTACCCAAGTGTATCTTGAAAAGTCATCTACTATCACCAAGGTGTACTTCCTTCCACTGAAACTCAGAGGAGAAACAGGTCCAAACAGGTCCATGTGAAGTAGTTGAAGTACTCTGGTTGTGGTTGTGCTCTGGACATCTTTAAAAGAAGTCTTGGGTTGTTTACCCTTCTGGCAGGAACCACAAACCTGATCCTTCTTAAACACCTCATTTGGAAGACCTCGAATGAGACCTTTTCTGGCAATCTTATTCAGTGTCTTGAAGTTAAGATGACACAATCTCTTGTGCCAAATCCAGCTGTTCTCTGCAGATCCTTTAGCTACCAGACAAGCATTTCTTGGGCAACTGTTAAAATCTGCAAGATAAATGTTACCTTTCCTCAAACCTATTAGCAAGATATCATTATAATCAGAAGAGAAAACAGTACAAGAATCACTAGAAAACTTCACTGAGTATCCCCTGTCACAGAATTGGGATACTGAAAGCAGATTATGCTTGAGTCCTTCAACATAGTAGACTTCTTCTACAGATACGCCATTAACGGTCAACGTTCCAACTCCTCTGGTGACTCCATAGTTGTTGTCACCAAACATCACTCTTGGCCCATTTAATGGCTTGAAATCTTGGAGATTATCTTTCTGGAAGGTCATGTGCTTGGAACATCTACTATCAATGTACCGGACATGATTGCTTGAAAATCCTTTCTCCAATGGACTCTTATCTACCTGCAGAGAAATCAATTAGGTCCCCTACTAGTGCTGGGTCCTGATTGGTTAGTTGCAGGTTTTGTAGGAATCCATAGATAAAGATCATCTCTTGTTGGATGAGGAGATCTTATCTTCCTTCCAAATCTATCTACCAGAACATGTCCTCTTACGATGACATATTGAGTTACTGGTCTGATAAGGACACCTTTCCTATAAACAGGTCTGGTGTACCTTTTCTCAAATCTGGCCTGCCTCAAAGACATGGTCTTAAAGGTCTGGTTGTAAGGGTACATCCTAGAAGAACCATCTCTGGTGTCATAACTTCCCAGATCAGTTGGTTTTCTATAGATGGGTCTGGAGGACCACCTCTGGTTCTGAAAAGTAGACTTGGTCTGGTGGTTATAGTTCCTTTGAGTATACCTATTCTGGAATTGATTCCTCTGAGAGAATTGTCTCTGGGGTACCTGGTGCTGTTGAACATTGTTCCTTCTCTAGTAGTTCTTACTCTGATTGGTATTCCCCTTTCTTGAGTGTTTCCCTTGAGGTCCCCTAACCTGGTTAGGTTCCCTTTGAGGATTTCTCTGGGGTCCTCCAACTTGAGTAAGTTCTACTCTTTGGGACTCATTGTTCACAGGACCATCAATCTTCAATGGTCCCCCTTGTTGACTTTTATTCTCTAGGATCTTCTCTTCCAGGACAGTCAACTCCTCTGGACCATTTGTTATGTGATTAGCAGAGTGATTCCTTTTCCAATCAGGATTGTGAATCACCTTGTAACCATTACCAGTTAAGTCTTTTTCATCCCAGATTTCTACCAATTTACCAGCTCTTACAGACTTGTCTTTATTATACATGTATTTATGAGTTTTAGAGGTCATTCCAGAATATCCTAAACCACTCTTATCACAAATGCGCTGAGAAGATTCTGATATGATAGATACAACATATGGTATCTTAGGAGCTTCTCTGAGCATAGGTATCTCCTCTATGTTGTGAGCAACTTGTTTTCCCTTGATAAGAGTCTGGTATTTGGCCCTGAGTTCATTGAACTCATCTTCTTGAGAGTTCTTTTCTTTCATGAGTTGATCTACCAGAGTATCTCTTTCTGTGATCTTATCCTGAAGTTCAGAGACTTCTTTGGAATGATCTTTCATGAGTTCTCTGGTGGATTTATGCTCATGAGAGAGAGATTGAACTTCAGCTCTGAGCTTACCATTCTCTGTCTCAAGTTTTTGACACAGTTGGACACAGTTTTGGAGATCTGATAGCATTTGTTGCATATCAGACTCTCTGGAGTTACCAGATGAATTAGAGGATTCAGTATATTTGGAATTTGATAAGACTAGAGTAGTTTCGTTTACCTCAGTGATGTCTGCCATTAGACATACATCATCATCTGATCCAAAGTCAGAAGAAGAAGAACTGGAACTAGTATCCTCCTCCTCTGCTTCTGCTAGCAATGCTCTCTTATCTGCATATCTCCTGTCTCTCTTGATTCTCTTCTCTTCTCTTTCTCTAGGAGTAAGTTGAGGACAATCATAACTGTAGTGACCAGTCTTGTTGCATGTGTAGCAGGCATTGTCTCCTCTGGGACTAGGACTAGGTTCTCTTCTCCTCTGGTTGTAGTCTGGTCTGGCTGGACTACTTTCTCTCCTCTGGTAGTCAGGTCTGCCAGAGCCACCATCCCTCCTTTGATAATCTGATCTCCCTGAGCTGCTAGGGTTGTCATCTCTCCTCCTCTCTGGAGTTCTAAATCTGGTCTCTCTTGAGTCTCCAGATGCCTTCTCCTTCTCTGCAGGCTTGAAAGAACTCTTCCTGTCTCTGGTAGACTCCTTCCAATGCCTTTTGTACCTGCCATACTTTGAACTCATTTTATCTAATTTACGAGTTAGAAGTGCTACCTGCTCCTTGAGGCTCAAGTCATCTGCAGTAGACTCCTTTGGCTTGACATCAGGATTGATGGTTGAAGAGAATGCAACACCTTTCTGGCCAGAAGAGGGAACCTCTTCTGTTTGATCCTCCTCTTGAATATCATACTTGTAAGCTTTGAGATCAGACAACAGAAGATGGTGATCCAGAGTGTTGAGGTCCTTGTTGTCCTTGATCACGTGACTTTAATTCTCCACCTGCTTGTTAGTGAGCGCAAGATTTTACTATTAATTTCTTTTTCAGAATAGGTCATGCCTAAGGCACTAGCCTTGTTCAAGAGGTTTGTGAGACGCATATCCAGCTGGTCAATGGTCTCGTCTGGTTTCATTTTAAAGGTGTCAAACGAGTGTTGAACAACCTGGAGCTTGTTATCCTTAATCTTCTCTGTTCCTTCACAGAGAAGTGCAAGTTTGTCCCACATCTCCTTCGCAGTGACACAGGTTCTGACCTTCTCTATTACCTCCTTGGTGAGAGTGTTGATAATCTCGGTTCTTGCCACCTGGTCCAGGTTATATAGCTTTCTTTCATCATTATCAAGTTCATCTTTCTTTTTGAGGATTTTCTGCCTGGGAACTCTATCCTCAGCAGTTTTCTGGGCAGCTTCACTAGTTTCTTCTCTGGACTCTGACCTGCCACTATCAATAGGAGTCCAGTAAAATTATATGGGGCCACTTTCAACCACATCTAGCATGCGGTGGTGAATAGCTCCAAGATGATTGCTCATCATGAAACTCCAGTGGCTGTAATCCTCAAATGAGAACTCTGGCAATTTGCGACTCTTATAAGAAGATTTTGCAGACATTTTAGATAATATTTGGGATGTAACAAGAACTTTAACAAAAGCACTAAGGAGCAATGGATCTGCCCGGTGACCACCAAAAGCTTTACAAAGCAGTGGTCGTTGGACACACTGCTCTGATACCACTTGTTGGTCCCACTAGATAGATTAATTGCGGAAGATTTTTAAACAAAATGTCTTTAGAGGAAATCTTTTGTAAGAGCACAAATGATAAACAACAGGTATTAAAGAAAGCAATAAATAACACCGTATTTATAGTGGTTCGGATCTGAATATCCTACGTCCACTCTCCCTTGATCAAAGGGGTCTCACTATCCAACCAACAAACTCACTACTTACTGGAATTTCCGAAGTACCAGCACCTTCTTACAATCTCTTTAGATCTAACTTCGATCTAAAGGCAAACTTACTCCAACCTTGTCTAACAAGATGAACAGATTGAGTATATAAACTCCTTACGAGTAGATGAGTAATTAAGAACAAAGTGAGTGCAAATGCGTAGTGATCAAAAGCTTAGTATGCTATGTGCGCGTGAGAGACTTCTAGGGCTTTTTCTGAACTGCACTCTTTGTATTTATAGAGGGGATTAGGAATTAGCCGTTAGAGAGCTAATCCAATCAGATCCTCTATAAAAAAGAAGCTTCAATCAATCAATTCCCTAATTGATTGATTGGGTTGGTGGGATCCTTGGATTGATTATCTTCAAATACTTTCCAATCCTGATCTTGTTGACTTGATTTGAATCACCAACGGTCAAATGCTTCCTCTGCCTAACTCTGATTCTCCACAGAGAAGGCAAGACCAGACACCAGGCAACCTCGGTATCTTCTGGTCCTAATCTGGTGAACAACCAGAATACTCAGTAGACTCAGGGGATCAAACTGAGCATCTTTTGTTCCACCAGACTCGTCTGGTCCGGACTCGTTTGGTCTGGGGAAGGTCCTCTGCCTCTGGTCATATCTCATCTGGTGAAGTCTTCTGGTGGAGTCCTCTGGTGGGTCTTCTGGTGACTCTTCTGGTGAAGTCTTCTGGTCTGGCAGTTCCCCCTAGACTAAGTCCTAATCTAGATCATCATCTGGCTAACAGGTCCAGATGGTCCTATTACATCTTCTGGTTTGTTTTAACTCATCAAAACTAACAATTTTTATCCTAACACAAAAGGAAAGGCTCAGGTGACTTATCCAACTAGATCTCAGCAGAGGTACTATCAGCCGAGGTCTTCACAGATGAAGCAACCTCAGCTGAGAGCACCCAGGCATGAGCAGTCCTCAAGGAATGACTCATATGGAAGAACTATTCCTTTTGTGCCTAAAGGAAAAGGTCCTTCATACCTTTATCAACAAAAACCAAGACTAGGTGCACCTAAGCCAAAGAGAAAGAATGTGAAGAAGGTTCCTGTTCCTTCAAAGGCTGACACCCATAGAAAGTTTACTCCCAAGGCACCTAGGGAGATAACAATCTATGTAGATGTTTATGGAAGACAAATTAGCCAATCTAAAGTGATTAGAACTGTGAGGCAAATTTGGATTCCGAAAGGTACAGCTAACCTGATAGGACCCAACACCAAATGGGTACCTAAAGCTTGATCTGTGATTACAGGGCTCAGTGGACCTCAACAAAGGAGAAGCTCTTAAATCATCAGTCTGGTACTTGGACAGTGGATGTTCTAGGCACATGACTGGCAACAAAGATCTCCTGACATAATTTGTTGAGAAAGAAGGTCCACAAGTCACCTTTGGTGACAACTCACAAGGAGCCACTAAAGGTTATGGTACTTTAATCATGGGCTCAGTAAGGGTAAGCAATGTATCCTTTGTCAGTGGACTTAGGCATAATCTTCTGTCCATAAGTCAATTCTGTGATAAAGGATACAGTGTTGAATTTTCATGTAACCTGTATTTTGTTAAGAATATATCTTCACAACAGGTACTACTAACTGGGATAAGAAAAGGAAATGTCTATCTTGCAGATTAGAAGTCTTGCACACCTAATGCATGTCTTATTGCTAAGAGCTCAACTGACACTAATTGGTTATGGCACAAAAGGCTAAGTCATCTGAACTTCAAGATGATGAACAGTATAGCAAGACATGGACTGGTAGAAGGAATGCCAAATGAAGTATACAACAAAGAACATATCTGCAAAGCCTATCAGGAGGGAAAGCAAGTAAAGGCATCTTTCAAAAGCAAAGTAACAACCTCTACTGACAGAGTACTTCAACTATTACATATGGATCTTTTTGGTCCAGTAACCCCTATAAGTATCAATGGGAGAAAGTATACACTTGTTGTTGTTGATGATTTCTCCAGGCACACATGGGTGATATTCCTTGCAAGCAAAAATAAGACTCAACTGAGGCTGCCAGAGCTCCTGAAGAAAGTTAGCAATGAGAAGAGCCTAAACATTGTAAAGATAAGATCAGATAAGGGCACTGAATTCATTAATTCTATTATATCTGATTACTGCAAAGAATTAGGTATTTCACATGAGACATCAGCTGCAAGAACTCCACAACAAAATGGAGTAGCTGAAAGAAGAAATAGAACTCTCAAGGAGGCAGCAAGGACAATGCTTGCAGAAGCTCAAGTTCCTAAAAGATTTTGGGCTGAAGCTATCAACACTGCCTGCCACACTCAAAATAGATCCATGGTAACCAAACATCAAGGAAAAACTCCATATGAATTATGGAATGGCAGAAAGCCACAGGTATCTTACTTTCATATTTTTGGTTGCAAGTGTTTCATTCACAACAATGGGAAAACTCAACTGAAAGCTTTTGATAGCAAAGCTGATGAAGGAATTTTCTTAGGATATTCCCAAATCAGTATAGCTTTCAGAGTTTACAACTGTAGAACTCTTGTTGTAGATGAGATGGTTATTCTCTCAGACCACATTGATGAACTCATGGAGTCCACAACTACATCACTTCAGAATCTCACACTTAAAGTTGAATACTCTCAGCAAATGGTGATTGATGTAGTTGAGGGACAAAGTGTGTTAGTCATTGATACCCTGAAGAAGCTAGAAAAGTCTGAAGAAGAGGCCAGGACCAAGTTTCTCAAAGACTCAGTAGAGAACGTTTCCATCAACCTGAAGTCGTCAGTAGAGGCCTTCTCAGAAGACCTACTTGGAAAGGTTGAAGGATTATGGAACTCTAAGATGTCTGAATTCGAGGCTAAGCATGCTGAGCTAGGAGCCAAACTAGGAGAGGTACTGAAGAAGGCAGCTGAAGACTTCCCAACACAAGAGAAAACTGATGTGCTGATCAATGAGAAGCTATCATAGTTTGTTCAATTTGGGCAGACAGCTGGAGCTACTTTGGAAAGACTTGAAGATGAGGTAGACCATTGCTCAACTGAGCTGAAGGCATTGGCCCATGATCAACTAAAGCTCAACATCACTGTAGCTGAATGCATGATTAATGCCGGAAAGGGGGAAAAGAGGATAAGTGCAAAGGACATGAAGCTTGATCCTAAGAATAAGATGAATATTATCCTTGAAACCCCTAACTTCGAGAAAGGCCGACAGGTGAAGAGCACCTTGAAGAAAGTTGATGCTGAAGCCCAGAAGATAGCAGAAGCCAAGAAAGGCAAGGAGACCACCTCGGCTGACCTTTCAAAGTTCAAAGAGGAGCACCTAAAGGAGAAGGAAGAGAGAGCTGCGAAGAAGGGGGAAACCACAAAGAGAAAGGCATCTGATGCCCTCTCAGCAGAGGTTGCCAAAAAGACAAGAACCTCAGGGAGGTTGGCAGCTAAGTCCACAACCTCTACTGATAAAGTTCAGGTACTTCATATTCTCAATCCTGAACCCTTATCTTCTGAACCTCCCAAGTCTGCACCCACAAAAGTCACAGAGCTCGCTGAGCTAATCAAAGAGGCTGGAGGAATGAATGAAAGAGCAATGAAGCTAACTGCACATCAGCAAGAAATGAGAGATAAGGTGGTTGGTAAGATGGAGACCATTGCTGAGTTAGCTGAGAGAAAAAGAAAGGAGAGGCTAGCCACATTTGATAAAACTACTTCCAAGAAATTCAGGAGTGGTTATCAAAGGTGGGCTGCTAAGCTGAAGAAAGACAAGATCACACCATCTCTGAACAGATTTCCTCATCATGATGCCTGGGTTCCTAAGAAGCTCAATGATGCTTGGGAGACTGCTAAAAGGGAATTTATGTATTCCTTTTATGTCAGTGGAGAGTTAGGAAGGGACAATGCTCAAGAAGTCTTCAACTCATGGTTGTTTGATGCCTATCCCAAACTCTATCCTGAGATCAATGATGCTTGGAATGATGCCTTCCCTGATCAAGCCCTGAAGGCCCCTGAGCAAATCACCTACTGGGCTCCTCAAGATGCAACAGGTGCTGTTGATAGAGAAAGGATCACTGAAGAGTGGACATCCTTGTGTGAGCATCTTGGACTCAGAGGACATTCGAAGGAGATAATGGAGAGGAAGAACGAGCTGAAGATTAGAGTTTTCAAGCAGTATGGACTTGAACCCATCTTCGAATCCATCTGAGAAGTTTGTATCATTTGCTGGGCATTTGTTTATAAGTCCCAGGTGTGTTTAAGTTTGAAACTTTTTGAGAGTAGACTTCATGTATTATGTACTTCATCACTTTATCAATGAAATGAACTCTACTGATGTTTTGCCCAAGATAATATCTCATTATCATTTAGGCTTATGCACTTGAATGTTTTACTTACAAAATCTTTGAACTTTGTATGTCATCTGAAGAACCTCATCTGAAAGAAGATATGTAATAAGATAGGTTCCGGCATAATAAAAAAGGGGGAAATTGTTGGGAAAATGTAAAAGACTTATGTTTTGATTAGATGCCAAAATGTTCCTCCTAAGTTGTTTTGTAAGTAAATTATTCAGTAGAGTTAGTACTTAGTCAAACAATTCAAAGTGTTAAGAACTGGAGTACAGTTAGTAATTGTTAGAGTGTATTTAAGAATGAAGTCCGCTGAAGATGAAGTCCGCTGAAGACAAGTGATCTGAGAATAAGTCTAAGTCTTGAATGTTTTCTAAGTACATTCTCACTAAGACTAAAACTATCAGGAGAGGACCAAGGTCCACTGATGGTAACTAACAATGCACATTCAATGCTAAAACATATTAAAAGCTGTTAGTTAATCTGGTTGGAACAAGGCAAAACGAATTTCAGTGAAGCTTACAATAAAGAAGGAATAAGAAGGTTCTCTCAGAGGAGTTCCACCTAAAGCAAGACAAGAATCTGGGCATGCAGACTTAAGGTCCAATGAGAAGATGACACGCCAGTGTACTTTACTGACAGCCGACCTGCCCCAGCCTAACAAGTACCAAAAGTCTTTCTCTAGCAATCTACAGAAAGTTGGTGAACAGGCATGGTCTTTCAGCCATTTCTTGAAAAGACTTAAAGCTTCAAATAGAGCCGTTTGAGCCAATCAGATACAAGAAGACTTACTTGAGAAGATTCAAATCCAACGGGAAGATTTTCAAGGAAGCCTATAAATACAGAAGGACGTGCACATTTCCAAGCACGGGAAACTTACAAGATCAAAGCTATCTCTACATTCATAACAACTAAGAAGCACTCGAAATTACCTTTGTTTCCCAAGTGTTTCACTTTTGTAGAGAGCCTAACAAACCTTCTGTAACCAAGCTTAAAAGCTATATCCAAATCTTAGAAAGAGATAATCTAATCCTAAGCCTTGAGCTAAACTTGTAAGGATTATCTCAAAATAGTTGGAACCAAAACCCTACTCAATACCCTACTCAGTGTTTAGGTTGAGAGCTAGTGTTAAGTGGTGTTAGTAAGATGATTGTTGTATCAGTCTGAAAGCTGGTTTGTTTTGGGAACTAGGACCTGAAATTTCCTAGTGATCAATCATCCTAAGAGAGGATTAGTTGATCAGTGCACCTTGGCACTATAACACAAGGAATTCCAAGTGAAAGGAATTCTCCTGTTTGATCAGGACAGTGGACGTAGGAGATTCATCTCTGAACCACGTTATACCTTGTGTTGTTATTATCTGCTTTCCTAAGTGTGTGTTAATCTCAAAGTTTATCAAAGTAAAACGAGTTTTCTAAGGGCTCACTAATCCGCATCTGAAAGCTACTTAGATAGTAGTTCAACTGAAAGTCTTGAGCTTTCAGTGGAGGTATTATCTCAGTAAGCTTTCACAAAGTAACTCTCAGCAGACCTCAAGTACACTGACGAGCTACTGTCTTAAGTAACCTGATAAGTTTTCAAGAAGTTTTAATTTGTAACCACAGGTGTATTCCCCCCCATACACCTGTTTACTCGTTTCGGGACCAACATGGATGTTAAAGCTGCTTTTCTAAATAGAATTTTGATTGAAGAAGCTTATGTAGTGCAACCAAAAGGATTTGAAAATCCTGACTTTCCAAACTATGTGTACAAACTGAATAAGGCCTTATATGGTCTCAAACAAGCACCTAGAGCTTGGTATGGAAGGTTAACTGATTTTTTGGTTAACTTTGGATTCATTAGAGGGGAAGCTGATAGGACCCTATTATTAAACAAACTGATATTCACATTATGATAGCTAAAATCTATGTTGATGATATTGTGTTTGGCTATACATGTGATAAAATGTTTGAATTATTTGTAAAAGAAATGACAGCCACTTTTGAAATGTCAATGGTTGGGGACTTAAATTTATTTTTAGGTCTTTAGATTAAACAAGATAGAGATGTTATTTTCTTTTCACAAAGCAAGTATGCAAATAATCTTGTTAAGAGGTTTGGACTAGAAACTGCTAAAACAATAAGAACTCCAATGGGTTCAACACAAAAACTGTGTAAGGATGATGCTGGACAAAGTGTTAATCCAACCTTATACAGATCTATGATAGGCAGTTTACTATATTTAACCTCCAGTAGACCAGATATAATGTTTAGTGTATGTTTGTGTGCTAGATATCAAGCCAATCCTAAGGAATCTTGTTGGTCCCGAAACGAGTACACAGGTGTATGGGGGGGGGGGGGAATACACCTGAGGTTACAAATTTAAACTTCTAAAACTTATCAGGTTACTTAAGACAGTAATTCGTCAGTGGACTTGAAGTCTACTGAGAATTACTTGTGAAAGCTTACTGAGATAATACCTCCACTGAAAGCTCAAGGCTTTCAGTTGAACTACTATCTAATTAGCTTCCAGATGCGGATTAGTGAGCCCTTAAGAAATCTCGTTTTACTTTGATAAACTTTGAATGAGTAACTCACATTTAAGAGATAGCAGAATGTAAGTACACAGAGATATAAAGTGGTTCAGAGATGAATCTCCTACGTCCACTGTCCTGATTAAACAGGAGAATTCCTTTCACTTGGAATTCCTTGTGTTATAGTGCCAAGGTGCACTGATCAATTAATCCTCTCTTAGGATGATTGATCACTAGGATAATTATAGGCCCTAGTTCCCAAAACAAACCAGCTTTCAGACTGATATAAACAATCAACTTACTAACACCACTTAACACTAACTCTCAACCTAACAACTGAGTAGGGTTTTGTTCCAACTGTTGTGAGATAATACTTACAGTTTAACTCAAGGCTTAGGATGGATTATCTCTTTCTAAGGTTTGGATATAGCTTTAAGCTCGATTACAGAAGGCTTGGTATGCTCTCTACAGATATGTAACACTTGGGAAACAAAAGTAATTTCGAGTGCTTCGTAGTAAGTTATGAATGTAGAGATAGCTTTGATCTTATGAGTTTCCCGTGCATAGAAATGAGCACGTCCTTCTGTATTTATAGACCTTCTTGAAAATCTTCCCGTTGGAGTTTGAATCTTCTCAAGTTAGTCTTCTTGTATCTGATTGGTTCAAACGGCTCTATTTGAAGCTTTAAGTCTTGTCAAGAAACGGCTGAAAGACCATGCCTGTTCACCAACTTTCTGTAGAATGTTAGGGAAAGACTTTTAGTACTTGTCAGTCTGTGACAGGTCGATTGTCAGTAGAGTACAACTACGTGTCATCTTCTCATTGGGCCGTTCAGTCTGCTTGTTCATAATCCTGTCTTGCTTTAAGGTGGAACTCCTCTGAGAGAACCTTCTTATTCCTTCATTTATTGTAAGCTTCACTGAAATTCGTTTTGCCTTGTTCCAACCAGATTAACTAATAACTTTTAATGTGTTTAACATTGAATGTGTTTTGTTAGTTTACATCAGTGGACCTTGGTCCTCTCCTCATGGTTTTAGTCTTAGTGTGAATGCACTTAGAAAAATATTCAAGACTTAGACTATTTCACAGATCAGTTTGTCTTAAGCAGACTTCATACTTCAGCGGACTTCATTCTTCAGCGGACTTCATTCTTCAGCGGACTTCATTCTTCAAATACACTCCAGAAATTTCTAACTGCACTTCAGTTCCTTAACATTTGAACTTACTTTCTAAACTATAACTCTACTTACAAATAACTTAGGAGGAACTTTTTGGCATTTTAATCAAAACTTAAGTCTATACAATTTCCCAATAATTTTCCCCTTTTTGATTATACCGAAACCTATCTTATTTCATATCTTCTTTCAGATGAGGTTCTTTAGATGACATATAAATCAAAGGATTTTTGTAAGTAAAAATATTCAAGTACATAAGCCTAAATGATAATGAGATATTATCTTGGGCAAAAACACAGTAGAGTTTCATTATATTGAAGAACTGACGAGTACAAATACATAACATCCACTGATAAGTAAAGATTCAAAACAAGATCAGCTGGGATTTATAAACAAATGCCCAGAAACAACACTTAACTTCCTTAGATGGACTCAAACAGAGGTTCAAGCCAATATTGCTTGAAGACTCGAATCTTCAAGTCAATTTTCCTCTCCATGACTTCTTTTGAATGTCCCCTGAGACCTAAATGCTCACAAAGGGACACCCATTCTTCTATGATCCGCTCTCTATCAATTGCTCCAGTTGCATCTTGTGGAGGCCAGTAGGTGATTGGCTCAGGAGCCTTCAATGCATGATGTGGAAACTTGTCATTCCAGGCTTCACTTATCTCAGGGTAGAGCTTTGGGTAGGTTTCAAACAACCAATCGTTGAACAAATCCTACGCATTCTCCTTCCCCAATTCTCCACTGACATAGAAAGAGTACACAAACTCCCTCTTGGCAGTTTCCCAAGCATCATTTAGCTTCTTGGGAACCCAAGTATCATGATGAGGGAACTGGGCCTTTGAAAGAGCCACCTTGTCTTTCTTCAGTTTTGCAGCCCACCTTTGATAACCATTCCTGAATTTCTTAGAAGTAGTTTTATCAAAAGTAGCTAGCCTTTCCTTCCTCTTCCTCTCAGCTAACTCAGCCACTGACTCAATCTTCCCAACCTCCTTATCCCTTCTTTCCTGTTGTTGGGCAGATAACCTCTTAGCTCTTTCATTCATTCCACCAGCTTCTTTGATTAGCTCAGTGAGCTCAGTAACTCTGGTGGGGGTAGATTTAGGAGTTTCAGATGAGATAGGTTCAGGATTTAAAACAGGAAGTACATCTACTGAATCAGTTGAATCAGTTAATTTTGCAGCCAACCTTCTTGAGGATCTTGTTTTCTTTGCCACCTCCACTGAGAGAACATTAGTAGTCTTCCTCTTAGTTGATTCACCCTTTTGAGCAACTCTCCCCTTCTTCTCCTTCTCATGGGCTTCCTTGAATTTTGACAAGTCTTCTGAAGGAACCTCTTTTCCCTTCTTGGCATCAGCAATTTTCTAGGCTTCAACATTTACCTTCTTTATGGTGTTTTGGAGCTGTTGGCCTCTTTCAAACACTGGGGTCTCAAGAATTATCTGCATCTTGTTCTTGGGATCCTTCTTCATGTCTTTTGCACTAACTCTCTTTTCCCCTTTTCGGTATTAATCATATATTCAGCAATAGATATGTTTAGTTTCATCTGATCATGACTAATGGCCTTCACCTGGGTAGAGCAGTGATCAAATTCATCTTCAAGCCTTTCCAGAGTTGCCCCAGCTGTTTGTCCAAACTGTACAAACTGAGCCAGCTTTTCATCAATCATGACGTTTGTCTTTTCTTGGGTAGGGAAGCCCTCTGCAGCCTTCTTCAGGACTTCACCCAGCTTAGCTCCCAACTCCTCGTGCTTAGCCTCAAACTCTATCAGCTTCTGGTTCCATAACCCTTCAACCTTCCCTAATATGTCAGCTGAGAAAGCCTCTACAGTGGACTTTAGGTTAATGGAGACATTCTCCACCGAATCCTTCAAGAACTGAGTTCTGGCCTCTTCTTCCTTTTGCTCCAGCTTCTTCAGAGCCTCTATTACCAGCACACTTTGGCCTTCAACAACATCTAACACCATCTGTTGTGAATCTTCTATCTTCAGTGTCAAATTTTGGAGTGATTTGGTGGTAGACTCCATCAGCTCATCAACATGGTCTGAGAGGATGACCATTTCATCTACTTCTTCTTGAACAATTTCTTGGACATCTCTCAGCTGAGCTTGTAGAGAAGGAAGCTTTTCATTTTGAATGAGTTGGACAACTTCTCTCAGTGGAGTTAGGTTGACCTGGACTGAGGGAACTTCATCACTTTGTATACCTGCATGGCAAACAGTGTTAGTCCTTTCCCCCTTTTTCTCACAGCCTAAGTCACCTGACATAACTACCTCCATTGCAACTCCCTCCTCCTCTCTCTTCTCACTTTCTCTCTCACTCTCTTTTTCAACTCTAATTTTTTCAGCCAACTCGTCCTTTACAGGAACGATTGCTTTTATCTCTCCACTTACCACATTGGTGATCTCCACCTCATTTTCTTTTTCTACTTCTTTTTCAACTCCAACTGTACCAGTCACCTCAGCTGACTCCATAGTCACCACTGAGGGTTGTTGTGGGATAGCTTCAGTAGACTCCTCTACTGAGCTTTCCTTTGGTAAATTTTGTGCCTCAGTATCTCTTGCCAAAGATACATCCTTGACTACTTCACCACCACCTTGCTGTGGTGAAGTATCTTCTCCTTGTTCCATCTCTCTTTCCTTCTCCTTCTCTCCCTCTCCTCCTTCAACAGTTTTTACCTCCTCTGGTTTTTCTTTTTCCTTTTCAGCAGATTTCTCCTCTCCAGATACCTTGCTTACTTTAGCAAGCTTGTCCATAACCAGACTTTGGAAGATCTTCTCATCACAGAGAAGTCTGGTTTTGGTCATGCCTGCAAACTCCAACACCTCCATCTCTTCTTTCTTCCATTCATCAGCATTGCTGCCTCCAACAACCATGAGGATCTCTCCCAACCTCCTGTCCTTCAGCTGGGCAAGTAGCCTTACTCTCATGAACATAGCTTTCAGGGTGGGGTGCCCATCAAGCTCAGGATACTTAGATTCCAAAGAGTAAGCTACCTCATCCTTAAGGGTATCCAAGAAGGAATACCCTTCTTCATCATCAGATGGTATAGAAGGGGTAGGGGATCTGATCTCAGTTGGCTCTTCTGGGATTGACTCCAGGTGAGTTGAAGGTGGGTTAGGTTCAGATGAGGGTAAGGTTTGTGTTTCAAGAGGGGTTTGGATTTTGTCAGTGGGGGTTGAGGATGTGTTCTCAGGAGGGGTTGAGGTTGCCTCAGCAGATGCATCAGAGGGGGAAGTATTTTGGGATCCACTTTCAGGTTGTTGAGAGCCTTCAGTGGGGGGTTTTTGATATCTTGGATATTTTCTTGGTTTTGAAAGGAGTACGGGGTTTGGTTTTGGGTTTGATGGGGGTGGGGGTAGGGACATCTGAGTCAGACTCAGTGGATATAACGTTAGGAGATGAGTCAGGGTTACCTAAAGATGACTCATCAGTGGAGTTTGTAGTTTTGACTCTCTTTGAGGCACTCTCCTTCACAGCCTCAGAAGACCTCTTCTTTTCCTTCTTTGAGGCCTTCTCTGCCTCATCCTCCTTATGTAAGGCCATCTTGTCACTCAGTTTTACCAGCCTCCTCTTCAGCTTGGTCTTTTTCTCCACAACAGGGTTTGCTTCCTCCCCCTCTGCTGCTTCAGGGCTATCCACCTCCGTGCTCAGCTTCCTGTCTCCAAGGCTTTTCCAGATTTGAATAAAGCCTTCAGATTGCTCCACTTCCTTTCTTCTTTCCAGTCTACTCCCACATTTACATTCTTAATTAAGTAGGAAATCTTTGTGGCAAAGTTCAGCTTACTTGCCAATTGAGGAGTCTAGTCAGGCTGGAATTTGGATTGTTCCTTATTCAACGCCCTCAAGAAAAATTGTTGCCAGTTAAAGCTCATTTCTTTGCTTTCCACTATAACTTTCATTAGCCTCAGTTTGGGCTTGCTCACTTGCTCCGTGCTTCCTTGGTTTCCCAGAATGCATTTCCCAACAATCTCACAAAGGACATTGTATACGGGAAGAAGTACACTTCTGTTCATTGTGGGACTGTACTTCGTCTTCTTCTGCATTATGGTGTAGACCCATTTCTCTTCCTTATCCGCGATACAAGTATTCGGATTTGGGCCTTCAGATGGAAGTCCAAAGAGATCCTTGAGATCATCACTTTCCAGACGAATCTCTTTCCTAACTTTCTGGTGCTCGATGATTTCAGTATCATCCCTCATCACCTTCTTCTTCCTCTTTAAGAACAAACAGGACTTGATTTTTGAATCAGTGTTAGCAACACTGAAAAAGAACTCCAAAACTTGTCTATCGAAGCAGTTTTGGGGATGAATAGACAAGAATTTTTCTAAACCTGCTGCCTTTACCATGTCCAGGGCCTCCTTGATATGCCTGAACTCAGGTCGAGTTTGAATCTCAGGGTTATCAAAAACGACTATAGGCTCATACCAAAAGTGATCTTTTTTGGTAAGGAAGCCTAGATTTACTCTTGCCATTTGATTTAGAAAGGGATTGTAAGAAATTTGCAGAGAGAATTTTGAAAGAGAAAGTAAGTATTTGCTTGAAGAGAGTTCGAAAAGGTTCTTAGACTGATTTTGGGGTCTTTTATATGAGGAATGAATGGTGAGATTGAAACGCACAATCAACATATGAGATTAATTTGGAAACAGATCGTGGATAGTCGAAAAGGTTAGCGGGGAGTTTTTGATAGATCTAGACGGTTAGGGGGGAACCGCCTAAAATGAAAGGTGGGGATTGAAAGAGTTGGTAGCCGGAAGGTCACATCATCCGACTTTTAGGGCGCGTGAGATAGGTAACTAAAAAAGCAAGTCTGACTTGTACAACGCGCATTAAATGCCCGCCTTATCAAAATCTCCTTGAAATAGTGTAAAAAAGATTTAATTTTCAGAAAGCACTCATTAAAGAATTTTAAAAATAATATTTAGAAACCAAGAGGCTTTCAGATTTTAAGAATAACATAAGTACAAAAACATTGACCTCCACTGAGGTTGAACCTATCTGTGAAATGAAACTCTTCTGAGATCAGTGACTCCTCTGAGGTTAATCCTCTTCTGAGGTGGAACCTCCACTGAATCGAATTCAACTCTTCTAAGTTTTGTAAAGACTTCATCTTTTACTCTCCTGGATCTAGAAGTCCAAGCTCCACTGACAAGTTCTTGAAACCTTGCTTCAGCCAAAGGTTTAGTAAATATATCTGCCTTTTGTTTGTCAGTGTGAATCTTGAGCATTTTCATATCCTTCTTTTCCACATGATCTCTGATGAAATGATGCCTTATATTCACATGCTTGCATCTTGTGTGGAGAATTGGATTTTCTGAAATAGCAATTGCACTGTTGTTGTCACAGAAAATAGGAACTTCATTAGCAAAAATGTTGTAATCTCTCAGCTGTTGTCTTAGCCATAGAATTTGAGCACAATAACTTCCAGCTGCCATATATTCAGCTTCAGTAGTGCTTGTGGCTACTGAATTTTGTTTCTTGGAAAACCAAGAGATCAGCTTACTTCCCAAGAATTGACAAGTGCCTGAGGTTGATTTTCTATCAATTCTGCATCCTCCATAGTCTGCATCTGAGTATCCTGTGAGTTCTAAGTTGTCATCTGAGGGATACCATAATCCCATATTCACAATATCCTTTAAATATTTGAGAATTCTCTTAGCTGCTTCCAGATGACTCTTCTTTGGGTTGGCTTGATATCTAGCACATATTCCTACTGCAAATGTGATATCAGGCCTACTTGTTGTAAGATACAATAGAGACCCAATGATTGCTCCGTAGTGAGTCTTGTCTACTGATTCACCATCTTCATCAGGTTCCATTTTGGTGTTGGTGTTGAGTGGAACTCTTGCAACTTTGCTGGTCTGGCATCCAAACTTGTTGATCAGCTCTCTTGTATATTTAGCTTGGTTGATGAAGATTTCTTCAGAGGATTGCAGACTTGGTTTGGAGAACCAAAGATGATATCATCCACATAGATTTGAACTAGCAGAGTGTCTTCTCCTTTTGTGATCCTGAAGAGTGTTCTATCAACTCTTCCTTTGATGAAATCATGATCCAAAAGGAACTGTGACAAGGTATCATACCAGGCTTTTGGAGCCTGTTTCAGTCCATATAGAGCTTTTCTCAGTCTATATACTTTGTGGCTCTCTACAAAACCAGGGGGTTACTCCACATAGACTTCCTCATTGAGTATTCCATTCAAGAAGGAACTCTTTACATCCATTTGATACACCTTGAATTTCTTGTGAGCAGCATATGCAAGAAATAACCTTATTGCTTCCAATCTGGCCACTGGGGCAAAAGTTTCATCATAGTCAAAACCTTCAACTTGAGAATAGCCCTTTGCTACTAGCCTGGCCTTGTTTCTGACTATGACATCATTCTCATCCTTCTTGTTCTTGAATACCCACTTGGTTCCAATCACATTGCAATGATATGGTCTGTCCACCAGCTCCTATACTTGATTTCTTGTGAATTGGTTGAGCTCTTCTTGCATAGCAATAATCCAGTTTGAATCTTGAAGTGCTTCTTCAATGGAACTGGGTTCCTGGTTAGATAAGAAACAACAAAACAAAGCACTTTCTCCATGAAAACTTCTAGTTTTGACTCCCGAGGTAGGATCACCTAGGATTAGCTCAACATGATGATCTGAGAGCCATGTCCTTCTAGGATGATGCCCTTCAGTAGAGTTTAACTCTTCTAAAGTTGAGTCACTAGACATAGGAATGAATTCAAATTCAGGAAATAAGACAGAGGGTTGAAGTCCCGAGTCATCATTTAAGGTATTTTCATTCTCAATAGTAGTATCATTGGTACCCCCTTGAATGATGGGCTCAGTAGATGTCTCAGTTGTGACCATATCTTCATCGACATTACTTACATCTTGAACTGGGATAGTGTTCATCAGTTCAGTTGCATGTTCAGGAGAGCTCTCAGTTGAGCTGTGAGGAGTGGTTTGACTTTGAGTGTCCTCTTTGAATTATTGATCATTTAGGTTATCCCAGGTTGGGATGTATGCATCAACACAATTCTCAGGATAGCCTTTTGACTTGATACTCAGTCTAGTTAGTCTTTTGCTTATCACTTCCTCATTCTCCTTACTCCTGGACTCAAAGGTAGATCATCAAAGACCACATGAGGTGTTTCTTCCACAACAAGAGTTCTACAGTTGTAAACTCTGAAAGCTCTACTGATTTGGGAATATCCAAAAAATATTCCTTCATCAGTTTTGCTATCAAAAGCTTTCAGTTGAGTTTTCCCATTGTTGTGAATGAAACACTTGCAACCAAAGATATGAAAGTAAGATACCTGAGGCTTTCTGCCATTCCATAACTCATATGGAGTTCTTCCTTGATGTTTGGTTACTATGGATCTATTCTGAGTGTGGCAGGCAGTATTAATAGCTTCAGCCTAAAATCTTTTAGGAATTTGAGCTTCTGCAAGCATTGTCCTTGCTGCCTCCTTAAGAGTCATATTTCTTCTTTCAGCTACTCCATTTTGTTGAGGAGTTCTTGCAGCTGAGGTCTCATGGGCAATACCTAACTCTTTGCAGAAATCAGAAATTATTGAATTAATGAATTCAGTGCCCTTATCTGATCTTATCTTTACAATGTTCAAGCTCTTTTCATTGCTAACTTTCTTCAGAAGTTCTGGTAGCCTGAGTTGAGTCTCCTTCTTGTTTCCTAGAAATACCACCCAAGTGTACCTGGAGAAATCATCAACCACAACAAGAGTATATTTTCTTCCATTGATACTTACAGGGGTTACTGGACCAAAGAGATCCATGTGCAACAATTGAAGTACTCTGACAGTAGAGGTTACAACTTTGCTTTTGAAGGTTGCTTTCACTTGCTTTCCCTCCTGACAGGCTTTGCAAATATGTTCTTTGTTGTATACTTCATTGGGCATTCCTTCCACCAGTCCATGTCTTGCTATCCTATTCATCATCTTGAAGTTCAGATGACTTAGTCTTTTATGCCATAGCCAGTTAGTATCAGTTGAGCTCTTTGTAATAAGACATGCATTTGGTGTGCAAGACATCTAATCTGCAAGATAGACATTTCCCTTCCTTGACCCAGTTAGTAGTACCTGTTGTGAAGATATATTCTTGACAAAACACAGGTTACATGAAAATTCAACACTGTATCCTTTATCACAAAACTGACTTATGGACAAAAGATTATGCTTAAGGCCACTGACATAGGATACATTGCTTACTCTTACTGAGCTAATTATTAAAGTACCATAACCTCTAGTGGCTCCTTTTGAATTATCACCAAAGGTGACTTGTGGACCTTCTTTCTCAACAAATTCTTTCAGGAGATCTTTGTTACCAGTCATGTACCTGGAACAGCCACTGTCCAAGTACCAGACTGAAGACTTTAGAGTTTCTCCTTTGTTGAGGTCCACTGAGCCCTGCAGTCAAAATCAAGTTTTAGGTACCTATTTTATGTTGGGTCCTACCAGGTTAACTGTACCTTTCGGAATCCAAATTTGCCCCACTGTTCTAATCACTTTAGAATGGCTAATTTGTCTTCCATAAACATCTACATGGATAGTTATCTCCTTGTGTGCCTTAGGAGTAAACTGTCTATGGGTGTCAGCCTTTGAAGGAATAGGACCCTTCTTAACATTCTTCCTTTTAGGCTTTGGTGCACCTGATCTTAGTTTTTATTGATAAAGATATGAAGGACCTTTTCCTTTAGGCACAAAAGGAATAGGTCTTCTATATGAGTCATTCCTTGAGGAGTGCTCATGCCTGGGTGCACTCAGCTGAGGTTGCTTCATTTGTGAAGACCTCGGCAGATAGTACCTCTACTGAGATCTGGTCTGGTTAGTCAACTGAGCCTTTCCATTTGGTTTGGGCTGAGTTTGACTTCTCTTTTGTTAGACCTCAGCTGGTCTTTTTCCTTTAGCTAAAATCTGTGGTTGAAGGGTCACAGACTTAACAAAAACTCTCTTTGTGCCACTTGAAGAAGCAACACTCAGAGGACCTTCTGAAGGTTTTGGAATAAAGCCTATCCTACACTTGTTATTAGGATTGATTTGAAAGTTTTGAATCTCCTCTATGACAAGAGAAGATTTGTTAAGAGCATCAATCCTTTTTAACAAGGTCACTTCAGATTTTTGTAAGACATCAATTTTCAGGAGAGAATCCTTTATTTGGCTTACCAATTTTTAGTTCTCTTTTGTTAACTTTATCTTAGATTCAGTAAGATCCTTTATCAGTTGATCTTTGCCATTTCCTTGACTCTTGAGGGTTTCCACCTCTTTTGTCAATTCAATGGTAGATTGAGTTGATTTAAGATCTGCCTGATTCCCAGATTCAATAAACATGGAGTTTTTACTCAGGAGATTTTTGTTTTCATCTTGGAGACAAAAACTTGCTTCTTGCAACCTTGAGAAATCAATCATAAATTGTTCCAAAGTGGACAGAAGATTGAGTTCCTCAGTTGACTCTGAGCTTAGCTCTGGTGTGTGTTCTAGAGAAATGGATGGTTTAGATTGTACCTCTGGTTCTTCTCTTGCCATGAGGCACATGTCATCATCACTACTGTCAGAGAACAGTCCATTAGATGACTCCAGATCTTCATCAACATCCTCAGCCACCATGGCTTTCCTTTCTCCATATCTCCTGTCTCTTTTGGCTTGCCTTTTCTTTCTTTCCTTGGTGCTCAGTTGAGTACAACACACCACAAAGGTTTTGGGCAGAAGCCATCAATACAGCCTGTTACACCCAGAACAGATGCCTAATTGCCCAGAGACATAGCAAGACTCCATATGATGTATGGAAAGGTAAAACCCCATCTGTTTCATATTTTCATGTTTTTGGATGTAAGTGTTTCATCCATGATAATGAGAAATCTAAATTAAAAACCTTTGATGCTAAAGTGGCAGATGGAATATTTTTGGGATATTCCAGCACCAGTAAAGCTTTTAGAGTTTTTAATAAGAATTCACTTTGTGTGGAAGAAACACCTCATGTTGTTTTTGATGAATCTGCTGTTGAGTGCAAGGTGGAATTAAATTCTTCTGGAGAGACCCAGTATCAGACTACTCCCAGAGTAATCAAGGTCAATCCACCTATTCTTGATTCAGACTCAGATTCAGATTCAGATGTTGACCCATCTTCTGGTTCTCTGAAGGAGAAGTCTTCACAAGGAGCAAAACCAGAGGAGTTTGGAACTCCTGTAGGGGGAAGCTCTTCTGCAGTTAGTGATATTCACCAAGGTACTGCAGAGGATGATCAATCAGGTAAGACTACGGGAAGTAGGACCCTGGTTGATCACCCCAATGACCTGATAATTGGAGATCCAACTAAGGGTGTCCAGACTAGCTAGGAGAACTCTTAACTTAGCTGCCTTATTTAGTTGCTATGTATCCTTGATTGAGCCCAAGAACATTAAGGAAGCACTGAAAGATTCAAATTGGATTGTGGCTATGCAAGAGGAGTTGAATCAATTCACCAGACATGATGTTTGGGAGCTGGTAGACAGACCAAGACATCAAAAGGTGATAGGCACTAAGTGGGTTTTCAAGAATAAGAAAGATGAGAATGATGTCATTACTAGGAACAAGGCAAGGCTAGTGGCTCAGGGCTTTTCTCAGTCTGAGGGAATAGACTATGATGAGACTTTTGCTCCTGTTGCCAGACTAGAAACCATCAGATTGTTCTTAGCATATTCTGCTCACATGAAGTTCAAAGTATACAAGATGGATGTGAAATATGCCTTTCTTAATGGGATTCTCACTGAGGAAGTGTATGTGGAACAACCTCCTGGTTTTGAACAAGGTGACAAAGTGTTTAAGCTTAAGAAAGCTCTTTATGGGCTGAAGCAGGAACCCAGAGCATGGTATGGCACTCTATCTCAGTTTCTTCTGGACAATGGTTTTACTAAGGGTAAAATTGATAGGACCTTGTTTAGGAAAGAAGAAGGAAAGGACATCCTTCTGGTCCAAATATATGTTGATGACATTATATTTGGATCCCCTAACAAGAAGCTGTGTGAGAAGTTTGGTGAACTCATGCAGAGCCAGTTTGAGATGTCTATGATGGGTGAAATGAATTATTCCTTAGGTCTGCAGGTAAAGCAAACAAAGAAGGGAATTTTCATTAATCAGGCAAAGTACAGCAGAAACATGTTAGAGAAATTTGGAATAAGATCTAGCAAGGCAGCCAAGATTCCTATGATGACAAATTTCAACATGGATCCAGATGAGTCTGGAGAGAGTGTGGACCAGACTCAGTACAGAGCACTTATTGGTTCTCTTCTGTACCTGACTGCAAGCAGACCAGATATAACCTTTGTCGTAGGTGTGTGTGCCAGATTTCAAGCTAATCCTAAGAAAAGTCATTTGGAAGCAGCTAGGAAGATATTGAAATATCTTAAGGGTACAGTGAACTTGGGGTTATGGTATCCTGCAGATGACAACTTAGAGTTAAGTGGTTATTCAGATTCAGATTATGGTGGGTGCAGAATAGATAGGAAGTCTACAAGTGGAACATGCCAGTTCTTAGGGAACAAATTGGTATCCTGGTTTTCTAAGAAGCAGACTTCAGTTGCTACATCAACAACAGAAGCAGAGTACATGACTGCAGGGAGCTGTTATTCACAACTACTCTGGATTAGTCAACAGCTTAGGGACTACCGGATTAGAGCCAAGGACATTCCAATATTCTGTGATAGTAATAGTGCAATAGCAATCACCCAGAATCCAGTTCTTCACACCAGGTGCAAACATATTGATATAAGGCATCACTTTATCAGAGATCATGTTGAGAAGGGAGATATAAGGATGGAAAAGATTGCAACAGAGAAGCAGAGAACAGATATTCTGACTAAGCCTTTGGCTGAGTCCAGATTCAGAGAGTTAGCATTTGAGTTAGGCTTATTGGATCCAGAGACAGATTTGTTTTAGGGGGAACATCAGAGAAGTATCCTTTGTTTCATTCTATTACTTAATCTATTCTTTTTCAAACTAACATGCCTACATGCTAGATATATCAGGGAAGTTACATCTCCAGATGAGGCTTGTACCAGATGAGGTACTGAATAAGATTCCTGAAAAGTCCGGAGTCTTCTCTGACCAGAACCAGATGGGTTTCATCAGATGAGATGTAACACCAGACTAGCTGTGGTATCATCTGGTACAATATCAGGTGACATGTATGCTTTTACTTCTCTGGCCTCTGATCATTGGGATACACCTTTCAAAGTACTTAATACACCCAAACTGTTTCAACTTCAGAGTGTATTTAAGACTAGGGTATAGGGCCTAGGCAATCATTTCGCTTTTTCTCTTGACTGCCACAAAACCCCCTCGAACCCAGTCCCAATGACCACGCCTACGCACCAGATTAAATCTGTATTTCACCTTTTAATCTTGGCCATCAGATTTAATTAATGTGCAATATGTCAATCAATTCGAAAATTGATTTTGTTCCCTAAATTAAATTTGGCAATTACACGCGTTCACACTTCATTAATTGTTCAAGCCACGCGTCCTTATCTATTTAAATCAAACCTTTCTTCAATC
This sequence comes from Ballota nigra, assembly GCA_947034835.1. Taxonomy (NCBI): domain Eukaryota; kingdom Viridiplantae; phylum Streptophyta; class Magnoliopsida; order Lamiales; family Lamiaceae; genus Ballota; species Ballota nigra. Next base: position 76,042,720 of record OX344726.1, read on the forward strand.
TGTCTTTTCATGTTTCCTTACTTTCAAAGCCCTAATTTCTCTCTGCAAGTTTTCTTTCTCTCTCTCTCTCTCTCTCACACCGCAATGGCACCCAAGTGCAACTTCGATCCGGAGTATGTTTGCAAGAAGTTGAAGTCAGAGATGGTGGTGGATTTCTATTCCACTAAGAATCCAGCAGCACTGGAGATTTTGGAATTGCTTAGGCGATCTGGAGTGGCGGAGTTGATCTCCAAAATTCCCAAGGACTTGCGCACGGTGGATGGGTATGCTGCCTAGTTTCTTGTCAGAATGAAGATTCATGATGACCATATTTCCTCCAAGATTGATAAGGAGGATGTCGTCTTCTCGAAGGCTGATTTCTGCAGTCTGTTTGGCAACATTTCCTCGGAGGGTGTGGATCCCTTGAAGTATAAGGAAGGAGAAGCGTTGGAGTCATTCAAGCTTTTTGCCAGATCTTCATGTCAGAACATGACGGAAGGCTTTCTAGATAAGCATTTGAGGCAAAAGTACAAGGTGCTTTTTGACATCGTGGTGAAGGTATTAATGTGCGAGAGCCATAGCATAGATGCCATCTTTACTGGCAGGCTCTGTGTTATGAGGGCCATTTTGGATGGTGCCCAATGCAATTGGGCAGAGTTCTTCTGGGGGGTGCTGAGGAAGAACAAGCTGAAGGTGCAGAAGGAGGAGTGTCCCAGTATGCCAGGGGAGCTGCAGTACTTCTTCAATGCCAATGTTTCTCTTGGCACAAAGCTCACCCTAATCTTGGACTCAATCTTTCCAGAGAAGAAGTGGAGAGATTCCTGGTGCAAGGGCTTTCACAAGTCCAAGATCCTATTTTCAAAGGATGGACCTCTTCATGGCCATCCTGACTCTGATGTAGAGCAAGCCATCCCTGCCCCTCCTCTCCAAGAAGTTCCCTCACCTGCAAAGGGGCAGAAGCAGCAGAGGCAGCAGAAGAGCCAGAAGAAGCCTGCTGAAGCAACTGGTTCTTCAACCATTGCTTTCTCTGGTTCCTCAGAGGAGGACCAGATTCCCCTTCTTAATATTCTGAAGAAGAAGGGTGATGGTGCAGAAGCTGCTAAGAAGGCAGGTGCACCCAAAAGGAAGAGGCCAGAGGAGGCCAGGAAGGTATCTGCCAAGAAACCCAGAACTGGCAGAAGGGTTCAGAAGACACTCCTGGTGGATGAGCCATCAGAGGAGGAGGAGGAAGAAGAGGTTGAGCCTCTTCAAAAGAAGAAATCTCGGGCCAAGAGGGCCATTCTTCAAGAGTCAGATTCTGGATCTGATCTTGGAGATGCTCTGGAGCAGGCAATTGATGAAGCAGCCAGAATTATGCAAGACTCCACTGCTCCAGTCCCATCTGTTGAGGTAAACCCACCTATCCCTAACTCTACCCCCATTAATCTTGTTACCCCATCAACCTCTCCCCCAGAACACCCTCCCCAAGACCCATCTACTGCTTCTGGTGCCCCCATTGCTTCACCATATACACTCCCTCCACCATACCTACCCAAACACCTTCTTCCCCACCTTCCCAAACACCTCTTACCACTAATCCCTCTCCCCCAGCCCCTGTACCAGAGGTACCATCCACTTCTGGTGCCATCCCAGCCTCTGTACCAGAGATACCATCTTCCTCTGGTGCAGAACAGCCCCTTCCCACAACCTCTACCTCACAAAATCCCACCCCTCCCCAAACTCACTCAGACCAGAACCCTTCTATCTCCATGGCTTTGGGACCTCTTGCCCCTCCCCATTCTCCCACCTGTCTGACTAGCGATGATAGTGAAGATGAGGATGCTTCACTGGAGCCGGAGGTCTTAGCACCATCCTCCTCTGCCTCTGGGCCCAGACCATTTACTTTCTCATCTAAAGAAATAGGTCCCATCAGGCAGAGCATGAGTGTAAGTGCTCAGCTCTGGCTAAGAGAGCACTTCCATATTCTGTTGGAGCACTTACCACTTTTGGCAGACCTGACTGATGCCAAAGTCTGGAGCAAGGCCAGACTAGAAGATGTGGAGGACTTGATGCTGCTGCTCGAAGAAATGTCTCCTTCCACATTCACTACCTGGGAGATTGAGCTCAAACAAAAGCTAAACATCCAGAACCCAGCTGAGCTAGAGACCCCTGAAGCAGCGAAGGTGTTGATTCGCACTCTGATCATCCAGAGAGGAGTTATGATCTCTCCTGAGGGCCCCTCCTACAAATTTGGCCCTCACTTCTCTTTCCCTCCAGAGCTCTACTCTGATGAGGAGGACTTTGATGTCACTCTTGTCATGCTGCAAAAGATGAAGACCTTCTTCAATGAGCAGATCATGCAGATTGGGCATTTTTCCAAGGCATTTCAACATATGGCCCCTGCTATGATTGAGCACCAGATCCGGCAGAAGAGGAAGATCTTCTTGAAGTAGATAAAGTCCACCTTTGCAGCTGCCAAAGCCTCTTTCAAAGCAAATGGACTCTTTGTTTAGCTGGATGTGATGCACAGCCAGAAGCAGCTCCAGGAGCATGTGTTGGAGCAGCTGAGGCCAGTTTCTGTTTAGAAGGTTGAGATGGCTTCCCAGATGCTGCAGACTACCAAGCTTAAGGACTCCCTCCAGGAGATGTTAGAAAAGTAGGAGAGGCTTGTTGCTGAATTAAAAGCTTACCTGGAGGAGGCAAAGCAGCTGCGTGATCTTCACTCTTCCTCCAACACTGCCTTGCCTGATCTCATTAGGCAGGTGGTGGAGCCCCTTATTGATGAAGTTAAAAAGGGGGAAGAGAAGGCCAGAACTAATCTGGCGAAGACCACAAATGAGACTCTCTTCAGCCATGGTGCTCGTCTGGACCTGCTGGAGAACACATTGGCCCAGGCCGAGCTGCAGAAGAAGAAGAAGGAAGAGCTCAAATCTCTTTCCATGGCAAAGCAGCTTGCGGCAGAAGAGGAGTCTTCAGAAGCAGAGCAGGATCCTATCTCAATCTCTGGACCTACAAAGAGGAAGATCAGAATGGTGAAGAAGAGCTTCCTAGAAGAAGTAGTAGAGGAAGCAGAGAAGAGATTCAGGGAAGAAACGCCTGAAGAGAGGCAAGCCAGAATAAGGAAGAACATAGATAAAGAGCAGAGGCTCAGATATGTTAGAAGGCAGAACAAGAAGAGCAGAGAAGCTGGTATCACTCCTGGTGCCAGTGGATCCAGCCAGAGAAGAAAAGCGCTTGTAGAAGTGATGGAGATTTTGCCACTCAGGACAGAAGGGTCCTTTGACTCTACTGTACCTGTTCCCCTCATTGAGAAGTGGAGAGAAGCCAAGACCTTGTGGTTCATCCAGCACTACATCCAAAGGCCACCACCAGAGGATGATGCTCTCATCAACAGGACTTTCCACACCTGGATGAAGGCATATGATGAAGGGCTCTACAAGCAGCTGATGGACTCCACCATTGAGTTCAACCTGGAGGTCACTGCCCCTGAATTTCATTATCTCAACACTCCAATGATAGGGGACCAGGTTGATTGGGCTGAACTGAAGAAGCTTTACAAGACCAAGGTGTTGGCAAATTTCACTCCAACATCTTCTGCAGAGTTGAAGGCCATTCAAGACAGATTCTTCGACTGGTTCCTGGTGCCTAAAGAGAACAGAAGATATGCTTAGAATAGGACCAGAATTGCTTTGTAATCTGTAATCACTTTTGTCCTTATTATTAATAAAATATCATATCTTCTCTGTCTTTAAGACAACCCCTTGTTGTCTTCTTGTTTGCCTGATAAGATCTATTCTAAGGTCTTATCCTTTTATTGTTTTTATGCTTAAGTACTGTTATTTGATCAGTTCTGGTTATGTTTTAACTCCATCAAAAAGGAGGAAATTGTTAGGATAAATGTTGTATAGTTTTGATGAGTTAAAAACAAACCAGAAGATGTAATAGGACTATCTGGACCTGTTAGCCAGATGATGAACTAGATTAGGACTTAGTCTAGGGGGAATTGCCAGACCAGAAGACCTCACCAGAAGACTCACCAGAGGACTTCACCAGAGGACTCCACCAGAGGACTTCACCAGATGAGACTGACCAGAGACAGAGAACTTTCCCCAGACCAGACGAGTCCGGACCAGACGAGTCTGGTGAAACAAAAGATGCTCAGAATCATCTCCTTATTCTGATGAGCATTTTGTTTCTTAACCAGATCAGGACCAGAAGACATCAAGGTTGCCTGGTGTCTGGTCTTGCCTTCTCTGGAGAGGATCAGAGTTAGGCATTGGAAGCACTTAACCGTTGGTGATTCAAATCAAGTCAACAAGATCAGGATTGGAAAGTCTTGAAGTCAATCAATCCAAGGATCTCACCAACCCAATCAATCAATTAGGAAATTGATTGATTGAAGCTTCCTTAAATAGAGGATCTGATTGGATTAGCTCTCCAACGGCTATATCCTAATCACCTCTATAAATACAAGAGTACAGACTCAAGAAAAGGGCTAGAAATCCTACGCGCACGAAGTCATATTCCAAGCTCTTGATTATCAAGCATATAACACTCTTATTCTGTTCATACTTTCATATTCACTCTTAAGGAGTTGTTGGATTTCAACCTATTCATCTACAAGATAAGGTTGAAGGCTGTGATCTTTAGATCGAAGTTAGATCTAAAGATATTGTAAGAAGGAATTGGTACTTCACAATTCCAGTAAGTAAGTTGGTTGTTGGTTGGATAGTGAGACCCCTTGATCAAGGGAGAGTGGACGTAGGATATTCAGATCCGAACCACTATACATCCGGTCTTATTTACTGTTTTCAACATTTATTGTCTTGCTTATTTATTGTGCTCTTGTAAAAAGAACTTTGCTAAAGACATTCCCATTAAAGCTTCCGCAATTTATCAATCTAGTGGGACCAACACACCCAAGCCTAAAAGAAAGTATGTAAAGAAGGTTCCTGTTCCTTCAAAAGCTGACACCCATAGAAAGTTTACTCCCAAGGCGCCTAGGGAGATAACAATCTATGTAGATGTTTATGGAAGACAAATTGACCATTCTAAAGTGATTAGAACAGTGAGGCAAATTTGGACCTCAACAAAGAAGAAGCTCTAAAATCTTCAGTCTGGTACTTGGACAGTGGATGTTCCAGGCACATGACTGACAACAAAGATCTCCTGACAGAGTTTGTTGAGAAAGAAGGTCCACAAGTCACCTTTGGTGATAATTCACAAGGAGCCACTAAAGGGTATGGTACCTTAATTATTGGCTCAGTAAGAGTAAGCAATGTATCCTATGTTAGTGGACTTAAGCACAATCTTTTGTCCATAAGTCAGTTTTGTGATAAAGGATACAGTGTTGAATTTTTATGTAGCCTGTGCTTTGTCAAGAATACTTCTTCACAACAGGTACTACTAACTGGGTCAAGGAAAGGAAATGTCTATCTTGCAGATTGGAAGTCTTGCACACCAAATGCATGTCTTATTGCAAAGATCTCAACTGATACTAATTGGCTATGGCACAAAAGACTAAGTCATCTGAACTTCAAGATGATGAACATGATAACAAGACATGTACTGGTGGAAGGAATGCCAAATGAAGTATACAACAAAGAACATATTTGCAAAACCCGTCAGGAGGGAAAGCAAGTAAAAGCATCTTTAAAAAACAAAGTAGCAACCTCTACTGACAGAGTACTTCAATTGTTACACATGGATCTCTTTGGTCCAGTAACCCCTGTAAGTATCAATGGGAGAAAATATACACTTGTTGTTGATGATTTCTCCAGGTATACTTGGGTGGTATTTCTAGCAAGCAAAAAGGAGACTCAACTCAGGCTACCTGAACTTCTGAAGAAAGTTAGCAATGAAAAGAGCCTGAATATTGTCAAAATAAGGTCAGACAAGGGTACTGAGTTTATTAATTCTATAATATCTAATTTCTGCAAAGAGTTAGGTATTGCTCATGAGACCTCAGCTACAAGAACTTCACAACAAAATGGAGTAGCCGAAAGAAGAAATAGAACTCTTACGGAGGCAGCAAGGACAATGCTTGCAGAAGCTCAAGTTCCTAAAAGATTTTGGGCTGAAGCTATTAATACTGCCTGCCACACTCAAAATAGATCCATGGTAACCAAACATCAAGGAAAAATACCATATGAGTTATGGAATGGCAGAAAGCCACATGTATCTTACTTTCATATCTTTGGTTGCAAGTGTTTCATTCACAACAATGGGAAAACTCAACTGAAAGCTTTTGATAGCAAAGCTGATGAAGGAATTTTCTTAGGATATTCCCAGATTAGTAGAGCTTTCAAAGTGTACAATTGTAGAACTCTTGTTGTGGAAGAAACACCTCATGTGGTCTTTGATGAATCTACCTTTGAGTCCAGGAGTAAGGAGAATGAGGAAGTAATAAGCAAAATATTAACTAGACTAAGTATCAAGTCGAAAAGCTATCCTGAGAATTGTGTTGATGCTTACATCCCAACCTGGGATAACCTCAATGATCAACAATTCAAAGAGGACACTCAAAGTTAAAACATTCCTCACAGCTCACCTGAGAGCTCTCCTGAACAAGCAACTGAACTGATGAACACAATCCCAGTTCAAGAGGTAACTAATGTCGATGAAGATGTGGTCACAGTTGAGACATCCACTGAGCCCATCATTCAAGGAGGAACCCATGGTACTACCATTGAGAATGAGAATACCTTGAATGATGACTCAGGACTTCAACCCTCTGTTTTATTTCCTGAATTTGATTTCATTCCTATATCTAGTGACTCAACTTCAGAAGAGTTAAACTCTACTGAAGGGAATCAGTCTAGGAGAACATGGCTCTTAGATCACCCTGTTGAGCAAATCCTAGGTGAACCTACCTCGGGAGTCAAAACTAGAAGTTTTCATGGAAAAAGTGCTTTGTTTTGTTGTTTTTTATCTAACCAGGAACCAAGTTCCATTGGAGAAGCACTTCAAGATTCAAACTGGATTATTGCTATGCAAGAAGAACTCAACCAATTTACAAGAAATCAAGTATGAGAGCTGGTTGACAGACCATATCATTGTAATGTGATAGGAACCAGGTGGGTATTCAAGAACAAGAAGGATGAAAATGATGTCATAGTCAGAAACAAGGCCAGACTAGTTGCAAAGGGCTATTCTCAAGTTGAAGGTTTTGACTATGATGAAACATTTGCCCCGGTGGCGAGATTGGAGGCAATAAGGTTATTTCTTGCATATGCTGCTCACAAGAAATTCAAGGTGTATCAAATGGATATCAAAAGTGCTTTCTTAAATGGAGTACTCAATGAGAAAGTCTATGTGGAGCAACCCCCAGGTTTTGAAGAAAGTCACAAAGTATATAGACTGAGAAAAACTCTATATGGACTGATACAGGCTCCAAGAGCTTGGTATGATACTTTGTCACAATTCCTATTGGATCATGGCTTTATCAAAGGAAGAGTAGATAGAACTCTCTTCAGGATCACAAAAGGAGAGGACACCTTGCTAGTTCAAATCTATGTGGATGATATCATCTTTGGTTGTCCTAACCAATTCCTCTGTGAGAAATTTTCTCAACTGATGAAAGGAAAGTTTGAGATGTCAATGATGGGAGAAATGAACTTCTTCCTAGGACTTCAAGTCAAGCAGTCTCCTGAAGGAATCTTCATCAACCAAGCCAAATATACAAGGGAGTTGATCAACAAATTTGGATGCCAAATCAGTAAAGTAGCAAGAGTTCCACTCAACACCAACACAAAGATGGAACCTGACGAAGATGGAGAATCAGTAGACCAGACTCACTACAGAGCAATCATTGGATCTCTACTGTATCTCACAGCAAGCATGCCTGATATCACATTTGCAGTTGGGATATGTGCAAGATATCAAGCAAATCCCAAGAAAAGTCATCTGGAAGCTGCTAAGAGGATTCTTAAATATCTCAAGGGTACTGTGATTATGGGATTATGGTATCTCTCAGATGACAATCTGGAACTCACAGGATACTCAGATGCTGACTATGGAGGATGCAGAATTGACAGGAAATCAACCTCAGGTACTTGTCAATTCTTGGGAAGTAAGCTGATCTCTTGGTTTTCCAAGAAACAAAATTCAGTAGCCACAAGCACTACTGAAGCTGAATATATGGCTGCTGGAAGTTGTTGTGCTAGAATTCTATGGCTAAGACAACAACTGAGAGATTACAACATCTTTGCTAATGAAGTCCCTATTTTCTGTGACAACAATAGTGCAATTACTATTTTAGAAAATCCAGTTCTCCACACAAGATGCAAACATATGAATATAAGATATCATTTCATCAGAGATCATGTGGAAAAAAAGGATATCAAAATGCTCAAGATTCATACTGACAAACAAAAGGCTGGCATATTTACTAAACCTTTGGCTAAAGCAAGGTTTCAAGAATTGTCAGTGGAGCTTGGACTTCTAGATCCAGGAGAGTAAAAATAAAGTCCTTACAAAACTCAGAAGAGTTGAAATCAAATCAGTAGAGGTTCTACCTCAGAAGAGGATCAACTTCAGTGGAGTCACTAAATCTCAGAAGAGCTCAAATTCACAGAAGAGGTTCAACCTCAGTAGAGGTTAATGTTTTGTACTTATGCCATCTTTCAAAACCTAAAGCCTTTTATCGTTTATAAATATAAATTTGATTTCAAATGAGTGCTTTATGAAAATTGAATCTTTTTACACTATTTCGAAGAGATTTTGATAAGGCGGGCATTTAATGCGCGTTGTACAAACCAGAGTTACTTTTTCAGTTACCTATCTCACGCGCCTAAAAAGCCGGATGATGTGACCTTCCGGTTACTAACTCTTTCAACCATACCTTTCATTTTAGGCGGTTCTTTCCTAACCATCAAGATCTCTAAAAAACTCCCCACTAACCCCTTTGACTATCCACGACTTTTCAACCAAATTAATCTCAGACGTTGATTGCGGGATTAAATCTCACCATCCGTTACACATATAAAAGACCCCAAAATCAGTCTAAGAACCTTTTCGAACACACTTTCAAGCAAACACTTACTATCTTTCCAAAATACTCAATGCAAATTACGCTCTGCAAATTTTCTCACAATCCTATTCTCAAATGGCAAGAGTAAATCTAGGTTTTCTTACCAACAAAGATAATTTCTGGTATGAGCCTACAGTTCTTTTCGATAACCCAGAGATTGAATCCAGGCTGGAATTCACTCATATAAAGGAGGCCCTGGAAATGGTTAAATCCGCAGGATTAGAAAAATTCTTGTCTATCCACCCTAAAAGTTGCTTCAATAGACAAGTTCTGGAGTTCTTTTTCAGTGTTGCTAACACTGATTCTAAAATCAAGTCCTGTCTATTCTTAAAGAGGAAGAAGAAGGTGATGAGAGATGGTAATGAAATTATTGAGCATCAGAAAGTAAAGAAGGAGATCCGGTTGGAAGGAGATGATCTCAAAGAGCTGTTTGGACTTCCCTCTGAAGGCCCAAATCTGGACACATGTATCATGGATAAGGAGGAGGAATGGGTCTACACCATTATGCAAAAGAAAGTGAAGTACAGTCCCACAATGAACAGAAGTTTACTTCTTCTCATTTACAATGTTCTTTGTGAGATTGTTGGGAAATGCATTCTGGGAAATCAGGGGAGCACGGAGCAAATAAGCAAACCAAAGTTGAGATTGATGAAAGCTATAGTGGAGAGTAAGGAGAAAAGCTTTAACTGGCAGCAGTTTTTCTTAAGGGCGCTGAATAAGGAGCAATCAAAATTTTAGCCTGACAAAACTCCCCAGCTGGCAAGTAAGCTGAATTTTGCCACCAAGATCTCCTATCTGATTGAAAAAGTTGATGTGGGAGTGGATTGGATTGAGGATAGGAAGTGGAGCAATTTGAAGACACTCTTCAAATCTGGAAAGACCCTGGAGGCAAGAAAGCTGAGTATGACGGAGGGCAGCCCTGAATCAGCAGAGGAGGAGGAAGCAAACCCTGCTGAAGGGAAGAGGACCAAGCTGAAGAGGAGGCTGGTCAAACTAAGTGATAAAATGGCCCTGCACAAGGAGGAGGAGGCACAAAAGGCCTCAAAGAAGGAGAAGAAGAGGTCTTCTAAGGCTGTGAAGGAGAGTGCCTCTAAGAAGGTCAGAGCCACAAACTCTACTGATGAGTTATCATCAGGTAACCCTGACTCATCTCCAAATATTATATCTACTGAGTCTGACTCAGATGTCCCTGCCCCTACCCCTATCAAACCCAAAACCAAGCCTAGAACCCCTGTCAAAACCAAGAAAATCTCCAAAATCTCCAAAACCACCACTGAAGGCTCTCAACAGCCTGAAAGTGGTTCCCAAAATGACACCCCCTCTAAGGCATCTGCTTAGGCATCCTCAACCCCCTCTGAACCCATTCCCTCAACCCCCACTGAACAAAACCCATCTGAACCCCAACCCCAAACCTCATCTGAACCCAACCCTCCTGAAGCCCATACCACTCACCTGGAATCCATCCCAGAAGAGCCTACTGATATCAGATCCCCTACCCCTTCCCTACCCTCAGACGATGAAGAAGAGTACTCTTTCTTGGATACTCTTAAGGATGAGGTAGCTTACTCACTGGAGTTAAAATATCCAGAGCTTGATGGGTACCCCACCCTGAAAGATATGTTCTTGAGAGTAAGACTCCTTGTCCAACTCAAAGACAGGAGATTGGGTGAGATCTTAATGGATGTTGGAGGCAGCAATGCTGATGAGTGGAAGAAGGAGGAGAAGGAAGTGTTGGAGTTTTCTGGGATGAACAAAACCAAACTTCTCTGTGATGAGAAGATCTTTCAAAGTCTGGTTATGGACAAACTGGCTGAGGCAAAGAAAAGTGATGGAGGAGAGAAGGAGAAGCCAGAGAAAGTTGAGAGGGAGTAGGAGGGAGAAAAAGAAAAGGAGCAGAAGGAAGCAAAATCTACTGAAGGTGAGGAGGAAAGCAAGGAGAAATATGAAGGTACTTCACCACAGCAAGGTGGTGGTGAAGTAGCCAAGGATGCATCTTTGGCAAGAGATACTGAGGCACAAAACTTGCCACAGGAGAGCTCAGTAGAGGTGTCTACTGAAGTTCTCCCACAACAACCCTCAGTGGTGACTACGGAGTCAGCTGAGGTGTCTGGGAAAGAAGGAGTCGAAAAAGAGAATGAAAAAGAAACTGAGGTAGAAATCACTGGAATCGTGAGTGGAGAGATTAAAGCAATCATTCTTGTAAAGGATGAATTGGCTGGAAAAAATACAGTTGAAAATGAGAGTGAGAAAGAAGGTGAGAAGAGAGAGGAGGAGGGAGTTGCAATGGAGGTAGATATGTCAGGAGACCTAGGCTGTGAGAAAGAGGGGGAAAATACTGACATTGTTTGCCATGCAGGTATTCAAACTGATGAAATCCCCCCAGTCCAGGTCAACCTCACTCCACTGAGAGAAGCTGTCCAACTCATGCAAGATGAAAAGCTTCCTTCTTTACAAGCTCAACTGAGAGATGTCCAAGAAATTGTCCAAGAAGAAGTAGATGAAATGGTCATCCTCTCAGACCATGTCGATGAGCTGATGGAGTCTACCACCACTTCACTCTGGAATCTAACTCTAAAGATAGAAGATTCACAACAAATGATGCTAGATGTTGTTGAAGGTAAGAGTGTGCTGGTGATTGAGGCCATGAAAAAGCTGGAGAAAAAGGAAGAAGAGGCCAGAACTCAGTTCCTGAAAGATTACGTGGAAAACGTCTCTATTAACCTAAAGTCCTCTGTAAAGGCTTTCTCAGCTGACCTTATTGGGAAAGTTGAAGGTTTATGGAACCAGAAGATGACAGAGTTCGAGGCAAAGCACGAGGAGCTGGGAGCCAAGCTGGGTGAAGTCCTGAAGAAGGCTGCAGAGGACTTCCCTACCCAAGAGAAGACAAATGTTTTGATCGATGAAAAGCTGGCTCAGTTTGTGCATTTTGGGCAAACAGCTGGGGCAACCTTGGAAAGGCTGGAGGACGAGGTTGACCACTGCTCTACTGAATTGAAGGCCATTGCTCATGATCAGATAAAATTAAACATATCTGTTGCTGAGTTTATGATTAATGCTGGAAAGGGGGAAATAGAGTAAGTGCTAAGGACATGAAGCTGGACCCAAAGAACAAGATGCAGCTGATCCTTGAAACCCCAGAATTCGAAAGAGGCCAACAAATCAAGAGCACCTTAAAGAAGGTAGATGCTGAGGCCCAGAAGATTGCTGATGCCAAGAAGGGAAATGAGGTTTCATCAGAAGACGTGTCAAAGTTCAAAGAAGCCCATCTGAAGGAAAAGGAAGAGAGAGCTGCCAAAAAGGGAGAATCAACAAAAAGGAAGGCAACTGACGTCCTCTCAACGGAGGTGGCTAAGAAGACCAGAACCTCAGGAAGGTTGGCTGCAAAGTCAACTGGTTCAACTGAGTCAGTTGAGGTACTTCCTATACTAAACCTTGAACCTATCTCTTCTGAAACCCCCAAATCTGCCCCCACTAGAGTTACGGAGCTCACTGAGCTAATCAAGGCAGCTGGAGGTATGAATAAAAGAGCTAAAAAGCTAACTGCTCAACAGCAAGACAGGAGAGACTAGGTTGTTGGGAAAATGGAGACCATTGCTGAGTTGGCTGAAAGAAAGAGGAATGAGAGGCTAACCACCTTTGATAAGACAACATCAAAGAAATTCAGGAACAATTATTAAAGGTGGGCTGCAAAGCTGAAGAAAGACAAGGTAGCTCCTTCAAAGGCTAAGTTCCCTCACCATGATGCGTGGGTGCCCAAGAAACTCGATGATGCATGGGAAACTGCAAAAAGGGAATTTGTGTATTCCCTTTATGTCAATGGAGAATTGGGAAGGGATAATGCACAAGAAGTATTCAATTCATGGTTGTTTGAAGCATACCTAAAACTCTACCATGAGATCAATGAGGCCTGGAATGATAAATTCCCAGATCTTGCTTTGAAGGCTCCTCAGCCAATCACATACTGGCCTCCTCAAGATGCAACTGGAGCAGTTGATAGAGATTGAATTACAGAAGAATGTGTGTCCTTGTGTGAGCATTTAGGTCTCAAAGGACATTCAAAAGAAGTGATGGAGAGGAAAAATGAACTGAAAGTCCGAGTCTTCAAACAATATGGACTTGAACCTTTATTTGAATCCATCTAAAAAATTAAGTATTTGTACTGGGCATTTGTTTATAAGTCCCAGGTGTTTTTACATTTTGAACTTTTGTTAGTAGACTTCATGTAACTGTACTCATCATATTTTTCATGGAATAAAACTCTACTGCTGTTTTTGCCCAAGATAATATCTCATTATCATTTAGGCTTATGTACTTGAATGCTTTTACTTACAAAAATCGTTAAACAATTCTGCCATTTGAAGAGCCTCATCTGAAAGAAGATATGTAATACGATAGGTTCCGGCATAATCAAAAAGGGGGAAATTGTTAGGAAATTGTATAAACTTAAGTTTTGATTAAGATGCAAAAATATTCCTACTAATTTATTTGTAAGTAAAATTATTCAGTAGAGTTAGAATTTTAGATAGCCAGTTCAAATGTTAAGGAACTGAAGTGCAGTTAGTAAATTCTGGAGTGTAGTGAAGAATGAAGTCCGCTGAAGACAAAGTAATCTGAGGAAGTAGTCTAAGTCTTGAATGTTTTCTAAGTGTATTCTCACTAAGACTAAAACCATCAGGAGAAGACCAAGGTCCACTGATGTGAACTAACAAAGCAAATTCAATGCTAAACACATTAAAAGCTATTAGTTAATCTGGTTGGAACAAGGCAAAACGAATTTCAGTGAAGCTTACAATAAATGAAGGAATAAGAAGGTTATCTCAGACGAGTTCCACCTTAAAGCAAGATAGGATTTTGAGCAAGCAGACTGAACGGCCCAATGAGAAGATGACACGTAGGTGTACTCTACTGACAGCCGACCTGTCCCAGACTGACATGTACCAAAAGTCTTTCCTTAGGTTTCCCCAGAAAGTTGGTGAATAGGCATGGTCTTTCAGCCATTTCTTGATAAGACTTAAAGCTTCAAATAGAGCCGTTTGAACCAATCAGATACAAGAAGACTTACTTGAGAAGATTCAAATCCAACGGAAAGATTTTCAAGGAAGCCTATAAATGAAGAAGGACGTGCCCATTTCTATGGAGGGGAAACTCACAAGATCAAAGCTATCTCTACATTCATAACTATCCAGAAGCAATCAAAATTACCTTTGTTTCCCAAGTGTTTCACATTTGTAGAGAGCATAACAAGCCTTCTATAACCAAGCTTAAAAGCTATATCCAAACCTTAGAAAGAGATAATCCATCCTAAGCCTTGAGCTAAACTGTAAGGATTATCTCACATCAGTTGGAACCAAAACCCTACTCAGTTGTTAGGTTGAGAGTTTGTGTTAAGTGGTGTTAGTAAGCTGATTGTTTGTATCAGTCTGAAAGCTGGTTTGTTTTGGGAACTAGGACCTGGAATTATCCTAGTGATCAATCATCCTAAGAGAGGATTAATTGATCAGTGCACCCCTGCACTATAACACAAGGAATTCTAAGTGAAAGGAATTCTCCTGTTTAATCAGGACAGTGGACGTAGGAGATTCATCTCTGAACCACTTTATATCTTGCGTACTTACATTATGTTATTTCCTAAGTGTGTGTTATCCACTCAAAGTTTATCAAGTAAAATGAGTTTTCTAAAGGGCTCACTAATCCGCATTTGAAAGCTAATTAGATAGTAGTTCAACTGAAAGTCTTGAGCTTTCAGTGGAGGTATTATCTCGGTAAGCTTTCACAAGTAATTCTCAGCAGACCTAAAGTCCACTGACGAGTTACTATCTGAAGTAACCTGATAAGTTTTTAAGAATTTTAAATTTTGTAACCTCAGGTGTATTCCCCCCCATACACATGTTTACTCGTTTCAGGACCAACAGTCATATTGAAAGTGCCCAACTTTCTTGCATTGAAAACATCTGTTGGCATCATCATTCTTTTCCTCAGTAGACTCTCTAGTCTTTGAAGATGAACCTTCAGCTCTGGGATAGCTCTTGTAATCTTTCTTCTTTTCCAGCTCAGTTGAGCTTTTCTCTCCTTCTCTGTTGTCTCTTTATGGATATCTTCTTCTTTCCCTGTTATCCCTGTAAAACCTCTTATATTTCCCAAAGCGGCTGTTAAGTTTTTTAAACTTTCTGGCCATCAGGCTGAGTTCCTCTTGCATCTCAGCCTTGCTTTGAGATTTGCTTGCCTTTGTACTCTTCTGTGGCTTTGGGGATTTTTGCTCAGTCTCCTTAGCTTTGAAGGCAACTCCCTTCTCAGCTGAGGTCTCGTCAGGAGCCCTTTTCCTATTAAGATCAAACTCATAAGCTTTGAGTTCAGAGAATACCTGTTGCATAGACATGCTGGATAAATCCTTGGTATTCTGCATCATCAAATAGTATACATCCCATCTTGAGGTTAAACCTCTCAGGATCTTTAAGGCAACTTCTCTTTTGGTGTAGACTTTTCCCAGAGAATTTATTTCATTCATGATGTTAGTGAACCTTCCATCAAGCTGGTCAATGGTCTCAGTAGACTCCATGGTGAACTGCTCATATTTTTGAACAGCTAGAGAAAGCTTGTTCTCCTTTATCTTGTCAGTTCCTTCACACATGAGAGCAAGAGTGTCCCAAAGTTCCTTTGCAGTCTTACAATGGATCACTCTTCCCATTACAGAATCTGGAATGGTGGTGTAGAGAATATTCATGGCTATGAAGTTGAGGTTGTGTCTCCTCCTTTCATCTGCAGTGAAGTTGTCTTCATCCTTGGGCCATTCTTCTCTTGGAACTGCAATAGTTTCAGCGGTGGTTCTAGGGTTAGGGGTCATAAAAATAAATGGACCTTTAGTAATCACCCTTAACATTTCATCATGCACACAGGCAAGATGAGCTCTCATTCTAATCTTCCAGAAGTCATAATTTTCCACTGAGAATTGTGGAAGCTTGTGATGAGACATATGGTTCAAGGGATTGACTCCCATGTTGTTCTCTGCTGGTGGTGCTACCCTAGCTGCATTGTCAGCCATGATATACAAACAAGTTTATCAAAAGATCAATTCAGTTGACCAAATATAAAATACCGTTTAGCACAAGGTATACTTAGAACAATGGTCTTTTAAACCACTGCTCTGATACCAATTGTTGGTCCCGAAACGAGTACACAGGTGTATAGGGGGGGGGGGGAATACACGTTAGGTTACAAATTTAAACTTCTAAAACTTATCAGGTTGCTTAAGACAGTAATTCGTCAGTGGACTTGAAGTCTACTGAGAATTACTTGTGAAAGCTTACTGAGATAATACCTCCACTGAAAGCTCAAGACTTTCAGTTGAACTACTATCTAATTAGCTTTCAGATGCAGATTAGTGAGCCCTTAAGAAATCTCGTTTTACTTTGATAAACTTTGAATGAGTAACTCACACTTAAGAGATAGCAGAATGTAAGTACACAGAGATATAAAGTGGTTCAGAGATGAATCTCCTACGTCCACTGTCCTGATTAAACAGGAAAATTCCTTTCACTCGGAATTCCTTGTGTTATTGTGCCAAGGTGCACTGATCAATTAATCCTCTCTTAGGATGATTGATCACTAGGATAATTCCAGGTCCTAGTTCCCAAAACAAACCAGCTTTCAGACTGATACAAACAATCATCTTACTAACACCACTTAATACTAACTCTCAACCTAACAACTGAGTAAGGTTTTGAGTAGGGTTTGGTTCCAACTGTTGTGAGATAATCCTTACAGTTTAGCTCAAGGCTTAGGATGGATTATCTCTTTCTAAGGTTTAAATATAGCTTTAAGCTCGATTACAGAAGGCTTGGTATGCTCTCTACATATATGAAACACTTGGGAAACAAAGGTAATTTTGAGTGCTTCGTTGTAAGTTATGAATGTAGAGATAACTTTGATCTTGTGAGTTTCCCGTGCATAGAAATGAGCACGTTCTTCTGTATTTATAGACCTTCTTGAAAATATTCCCGTTGGAGTTTGAATCTTCTCAAGTAAGTCTTCTTGTATCTGATTGGTTCAAACGACTCTATTTGAAGCTTTAAGTCTTGTCAAGAAATGGCTGAAAGACCATGCCTGTTCACCAACTTTCTGTAGAATGCTAGGGAAAGACTTTTGGTACCTGTCAATCTGTGACAGGTCGGTTGTCAGTAGAGTACAACTACGTGTCATCTTCTCATTGGGCCGTTCAGTCTGCTTGTTCAGAATCCTGTCTTGCTTTAAGGTGGAACTCCTCTGAGAGAACCTTCTTATTCCTTCATTTATTGTAAGCTTCACTGAAATTCGTTTTGCCTTGTTCCAACCAGATTAACTAAGAGCTTTTAATGTGTTTAGCATTGAATGTGCTTTGTTAGTTTACATCAGTGGACTTTGGTCCTCTCCTGATGGTTTTAGTCTTAGTGTGAATGCACTTAGAAAAACATTCAAGACTTAGACTATTTCACAGATCAGTTTGTCTTCAGCAAACTTCATACTTCAGCGGACTTCATTCTTCTAATACACTCCAGAAATTTCTAACTGCACTTCAGTTCCTTAACATTTGAACTTACTTTCTAAACTATAACTCTACTTACAAATAACTTAGGAGGAACTTTTTGGCATTTTAATCAAAACTTAAATCTATACAATTTCCCAACAAATCTCACATAAATGCAGTAAAAAGGATTATTAAATATGTTGCTGGAACATGTGATCTAGGAATCTGGTATGGGAAGGACACTAACTGTACATTGATTGGTTATAGTGATGCAGATTAGGCCGGAGACAGTGATGACAGGAAGAGTACAAGTGGTGTATGTTTCTATATGGGAAACAATCTCATCTCATGGAATAGTAGGAAACAAAACTGTGTTTCTCAATCCATTGCTGAGTCAGATTACATAGCAGCAGGGAGTTGTACTCAATTACTGTGGCTTAACTTTATGTTTGATGACTATGGTTTAGATAGTGATATACTAACTATATTTTGTGATAATACAAGTGTTATCAATATATCAAAGAATCCTGTACAACATTCTTTGACAAAGCATATAAGTATTAGACACAATTTTATCAGGGATCTTGTTGAAAAAGAAATTGTGAAATTAAAATATATCTATACTGAAAAACAACTCGCAGATATATTCACTAAAGCTCTTGATTTTGAGAGGTTTTCTTCACTTAGAAAATCTCCTGGTTTATGCTCACACTGAATAAATTAGTACCGTGTTGTGAAAAATGTTTCAACATTGATCACAACATCAGAAGAAAACTCAGTAAATATTTTTCTAAATATTAATTCTGTTTGATTCTTGATTATTTGTACTTATTGATAGTTATTTGATTTTGAAAATGTGTATGTTTTTGTGATCACATATCATTGCGTACTAAAGTATTTGAAATATCACAAGTAAGATACTTTAATCACTGAGTAACTATGGGACACGGAGCTCGCTACTACGATGTACTCTTTTCAAAAGGTGATTAAAAATGTATCAATTTGTTCATAAATCGACTGAGTAACTATGGGGCATGGAGTTCGCAACTAAGATGTTCTCTTTTCAAAAGGTAGATCAATGTGAAATCTTGTGATAAAATGGTTAATTGATAAAACAATCCAATGTTGATTGTACTATTGAAATGTTAAGATATGTGTTCTAACAAAAATAACAACATTCTGCGAATTCAAATTACATATTAATTTGTATGAATTAATTAATTTTTGGATAAGATAAATATTAAGAGAATATATATTAAGAATATTCTACAGTATTTATTTTAAATTCAGTATCTAGCATAAAAATCGTGGGTAATTTATTTAATTTCTTTTTCATACCACACATCTCCACACACACCACATTCGAACAGTTTATGGGGGAGGTTCCCAAAAACCACCACATAATGCACGACAAAACATGGAGTATATATGATAACTTCCATATTTCTTTCTATATAAGATCTCTTGATTTAGTGTGTTTCTTAATTACTTATAAGCTTAGATCGAGTTTTGTTATACAAATTTCAGAAGGTATCATTGATATAGTACATTTGTATTACACATAACATTATTTAGTATTATCTCTGTCGACCTATAGGGTATTTAGATTGCTAAGCTTTAAATATTTTTATTCATTATTTTGAATCTAAATTCAAACTTTATTGCAGGTTATTATGACTACTCAGTGAGATGTTCCATCTTCTCCTCATTCGAATTCTCCCAAACTACCTGCATCTTCTTCCACATCCGAAAACCCTCTTAACTTTCTTGCATCAATGGCTTCAAAGACCGATTCTCATAATGTTACTGCTAATGTTGGCGCCTCTCCGTCAACATCTCCTTCGAGTACTATCGGTTCATATGAAATACCAATTTCGCAAGAAGTCAATCCTTCCTCTTCGATTCCAAACCCTCCTGAAATCTCTTCTCCAGTGAAGGACACAACTGATGTTTCTTCACCTTTGTTCAACCCTCTACGAACTTGGATAACTTTCTTGACCCTAATCCTATCTCCATAAACTTCAGTTTAGGAACCCCCTTTGAGTAAATTGCTGCTACTTATCAAGTTCTGAGACTTAAAACATCCTAAAATCCTACTTGGTGATGAAGAGGTAGACCTTACTGAGCTTGAGAGGATGCGTAATCCTCAACAAGTGTCACAAAATGCTGATGATCAAGAAACTAAAACAGAACCTGCTGTGGACATTCAACAAGAAACATCAAATGATACTGAAGGACTAGGAGAAAGGATTAGAAATGCCTGGAAAAAGAGAAAAGTAAGTCAACCAAAGAAGGGAGGAAAAAGAAGGAGATCCTATAGAAATATGGGAAATAAGGTGGATTATGCTGAAACAAGACAAAAGGGAAAGAAGGAGGATACCTCAAAACCTATCTTGATCGATGAAAGCTCAGAAGAAATGGCTACAGATCCTAATGTAGCTGGAACTGAAGAAGTACAATATGGACCTACTCAAGTCCCAGATTCTGATTCCGAGATGAATGTGCCCCTTGCACAAGTAAGGAAGATGAGCAAGACAAAAAAGAAATTTGATCTAATGCCATCTGTTGCTGAGAGTGAACCTACTGTTGCTGAAAATGTGCCATCACCTATGGCAACATCTGAAGAATCTGAACCAGAACAAAAGAAAGAAGAAGAACAGAAGAGTTATGACCCAAAATCCAGTGATCCCTCTCTGCTGGTCCCGGTACAAGACTGATGAATACGTGTATGGGGGGGAATACACGTATACCAATTTTTCAACTTAAATCTTACCGAGTCCCATTTACTCAGAGTGATAAAGAACTAAGAGCTGATAATCTACCCACTGACTACACTTAGTGCAGGTCAGTTGGCTGACTATCAGTTCAAGTTCAGTGCGGAAATGCGTGAGCCCTGATAGTTTGAAGTCTTGTTTAGTTTGCTTTCTGAAAACCTTGATTACTCTATTATGAAGTAGTGATTAGTAGGGCAGTGCTCTGTTTGATGATCAGGCTGATTGATTCAGCTTGATAAAACCAAATGCTATGAATGAACAAGTAATATGACAAGTAAGCACAATATCAAAGCAGTAAGAACACAAGGAGTTTAACGTGGTTCAGAGACTCAAGCTCCTATATCCACGGCCTGATTTAACAGGAAATCCACTCAAGGGATTCTTGTTTTTAACGTGCCAAGGTGCACCAAGCTCAGTTACTCCCTACTGACCTATACAACCTCCTTACTAACTCACTAACAACTTACTACCAACAAACCTAACTTAGGGTTTTGGTTTCAGTTTGGTTTCCAACTAAGTTGTGATTATCCTTACAAGACAAAGCTTTGCTAAGGATTGGATAATCACTCTAAGCTTAAGATAATGCTAATACGCTCTTTGGAATATAGAATGACTCTTAGTGACTAAGAAACACTTGGGAAATTTAGATGGTTTCGAGTGCTTCTTCTAAAGACTGAATGCTTTGAACGCTTGAGAGTTTGAGTAATTTCTGGCTTGGAAATTTCCCGTAACCTTGAATGGGTTCAAGGCCTTCTGTATTTATAGGTGATTTAAAAACTATCCGTTGGAAGAGATATCCTTCTAGTCATTTATGTAGAGTGGCTCAAACGGACATATCTTCATGCAGCAGCCGTCCTTGGATGAATTTGGTAAATTGCATTTAATGCGCCATTTAATGCTTGCCCGTTGAATATGCAGTCTGAAGTCAGGTTCCACACGTGTGTGTCCTCCGTGGATTGGTCCACATCATCAGGTTGGTGAGAATGTCAGAACTTATTCCTAGGCTTCAGGCTTGTCTTATTAAGTTCATTTTGTCTCGAGCACAACGGTCTTATCCTGACGCTGACATTCCTTTTGCATTGCTTGGCTCTACTCCAAGTCTTTCCCATAAACTCAGTATCATCCTTTTCCCTTCAGGACTGAGTTAGTAATGACCTCAGGGTCATACTCTTCATCACTGACACTTACTCAGCCAGCTTAGAAGACTGCCATAAGTTCAGGATGGTGCTCTTCGTCTTCAGGCTCTTAGTCTTGATTGTCATCAGTGAGTTCTCCTCTCACTGAGTACCTGTGAAGTGTAAAATAGCTAAAGACAAAAACCTAACCAAGACTAGCCTGACTAAGACAAACTAAGGCACATCATCTTTTCAGGGGCTTTGGGATCTTAATCAAAACTGACAATGTCCCAACAATTTCCCCCTTTTTGATGATGCCAAAACACTGAAAAGATCCTCAAAACACTTAGAGGAAATATAAAATCCTATCTATAAGATAAGTCAGTGTTAGAGCAGTTCTTGATAAAGTACAAAATTTAAATAACAGCAAAAAAAACAATGAGTTTTTGTTTATGGGCAAATGTAATAGATTTCATTGATGATATAGAATTGGTACAATGAACCTGATCTATTACAAATAAAGATGTGAACACCTAAACTAATCTCATTTCAGGCTCGAGTCCATAACCAGCATAGACTCTAACCTTCAACTCATCTACCCTTTTAGGTTGGTTCACATAGCCTTCAGCTTTAGCAATCTTCAAAACTTCAGTCATGATGGCCTTTGTATCGTGCTTTCCAGTTCCAGGAACAAGAGGGGGTGGTCGAGCAACGAACTCAGGAGCTTTCACTTGGACTTGGGCTGCATCAGCTTCTTCCAAGATCTTCTGAATCAACTCAGGGTGATTGTCCATCATATAATCAGTGAAGTGGGCATTGATATCTTCAGAGTCGCCCCACTTCTTTACTACGTACCAAAGTTTGACAAACTCATCCCTTGCATCAATCCAAAACTCCTTCAATGTCTCTGAGATGAACTCATCGACATAAGCTTCTCTCTGACCTAATTCCGGCCTTCTGACCTGCAATAATGTGGACTTCCTTGTTGTTAGCTTCCTCCTGTACTTCCTTGGCTCAGGCTTCGCCTTCTTTCTCCTTAGCAAACTGATTACTGCATCATCCAATTCTCGCTTTTGTAAGTCAGTGAGATCAGTTAGCTTTTCCACC
Source organism: Ballota nigra (assembly GCA_947034835.1). Lineage (NCBI taxonomy): Eukaryota > Viridiplantae > Streptophyta > Magnoliopsida > Lamiales > Lamiaceae > Ballota > Ballota nigra. The sequence goes on from OX344726.1 coordinate 76,065,205, forward strand.
TTTCTTTCCAAAATGCGCATCTTCTCCTTCTGAGCTATGTTCGCCCTGTGGTCAGCCTCAGACTTTTTAGATGGTGTTCCCCATGCCTCAGCGCACAGTTCAGCCACCGTCTCTGCAGAGTAAGAGATGGGATTTTTCCTTGTGTGTATTTGGGGAGACTTCTGAATTGACTCAGCCGGTTTAGAAGATTGGAGTTCCTTAGAATGTTTGTTGGTCCCGGTACAAGACTGAGGAATACGTGTATGGGGGGGGGGGAATACACGTATACCAATTTTTCAACTTAAAACTGACTGAGTCCCCTTTACTCAGAGTGGTAAGGAACTAGGAGCTGATAACACACCTACTGACTACACTTGGTGCGGGTCAGTTGGCTAACTATCAGTTCAAGTTCAGTGCGGAAATGTTTGAGCCCTGAAGGTTTAAAGTCTTGTTTAGTTTGCTTTCTGAAAAACTTATGTTACTCAATTCAGAATAGTGTTTAGTAGGGCAGTGTTCTTATGAAGATCAGCCTGATTGATTCAGGCCTGATAAACTTGAATGCAATGAATGAACAAGTAATATGGCAAGTATGCACAATATCAAAGCAGTAAGAACACAAGGAGTTTAACGTGGTTCAGAGTCTCAAGCTCCTACGTCCACGGCCTGACTTAACAGGAAATCCACTCAAGGGATTCTTGTTTTTAACGTGCCAAGGTGCACCAAGACCAGCTATCCTCACTGATCTATACAACTCCACTTACTAACACTCTAACTGACTTACTCCCAACAAGCCTAACTTAGGGTTTTGGTTTCAGTTTGGATTCCAACTAGGTTGAGATTATCCTTACAAGGCAAAGCTATGCTAAGGAATGGATAATCTCTCTAAGCTTAAGATAATTCAAATTAGCTCTTGGAATATAGAATAACTCTCAATTGCTAAGAAACACTTGGGAAATTTAGAAGGTTTCGAGTGTTTCTCTTAAGGGTTGAATGCTTTGAATGCTTGAGAGTTTGAGTAATTTCTGGCTTGGAAATTTCCCGTAACCTTGAATGGGTTCAAGGCCTTCTGTATTTATAGGTGATTTGAAAAAAATATCCGTTGGAGAGATAGCCTTCGAGTCATCTATGTAGAGAGGCTTCAAACGGACATATCTCCATGCAGCAGCCGTCCTTGCATGGATTTGGTATTTGCATTAAATGCACATTGAATGCTTGCCCGTTGAATATGCAGTCTGAATTCAGTCTTCATGTCAGGTTCCGTACGTGCGTGTCCTTCTCGGATTGGTCCACGTCATCAGGTTGGTGAGAATGTCAGAACTTATTCCTGAGCTTCAGGCTTGTCTTATTAAGTTCATTTTGTCTTGAGCCCACCAGTCTTGTCCTGACGCTGAAATTCTTTTTGCATTGCTTGGCTCTACTCCAAGTCTTCCCATTAACTCAGTGACATCCTGTTCCCTTCAGGACTGAGTTAGTAATGACCTCAGGGTCATACTCTTCATCATTGACACTTACTCAGTTAGCTTAGAAGACTGCCATAAGTTCAGGATGATGCTCTTCGTCTTCAGGCTCTGAGTCTTGATTGTCTCCAGTGAGTTCTCCTCTCACTGAGTACCTGTGAAGTGTAAAATGACTAAGTACTAACCCTAATCAAGACTAGCCTGACAAAGACAGATTAAGGCAAACATCTTTTCAGGGGCTTTGGGATCTTAATCAAAACTGACAATGTCCCAACAATTTCCCCCTTTTTGATGATGCCAAAACACTGAAAAGATCCTAAAAAAATTTAGAGGAAATATGATAAACCTATCTATAAGATAAGACAGTGTTAGAGAAATTCTTGATAAAGTACAGAATTTTAACAACAGCCAAAAAGACAATGAGTTTTTGTCTGTGGGCAAAACGTAATAGATTTCATTGATAGATGTGGAAATTATTACAATGAATCTAATCTATTACAACGAAGCCTGTGAACACCTAGACTAATCTCATTTCAAGCTTGAGTCCATATCCTGCATAAACTCTTGCCTTCAGCTCGTCAAGTCTTCTAGGTTGGTTCACGTACCCTTCAGCTTTGGCTATCTTCAATACTTCCATCATTATGGCCTTTGTGTCATGCTTTTGAGTTCCAGGAACCAAGGGAGGAGCTCGAATGGTGAACTCAGGAGCCTTCACTTGAACTTGAGCTGCATCGGCCTCCTCCAAGATCTTTTGGAATAGCTCAGGATGATTGTCCATCATGTAGTCAGTGAAGTGAGCATTGATATCCTCAGTGTAACCCCACTTCTTCACAACATACCACAATCTAACAAATTCATCCCTTGCATCAGTCCAGAACTCCTTCAATACCTCTGAGACGAACTCATCGACAAAAACTTCCCTTATTCCTGATTCTGGCCTACTGACTTGAAGAATTGTTGATTTCCTAACTGTTGGCTTCTTCCTGTACTTCCTCGGCTCAGGCTTCGCCTTCTTCCTCCTTAGCAAGCTGATCACTGCATCATCCAGTTCTCGTTGTTGAAGCTCAATGATATCAGTCAGCTTCTCAACCTTCTTCTCCAAGATGCGCATCTTCTCCTTCTGAGCAATTTCAGCTCTGTGCATAGCCTCAGATTTCTCAGAGTGATCTCCCTATGCTTCAGCACATAACTCCGCCACCAACTCCCCTGAGTAAGTGATGGGATTCTTTCTTGAGCTCATGGGAGACGATCTTTGAACTGGCTCAGATTGTTGCTTGGAAGGTTCATCAGCCTTTGCCTTTGTTGCCTCCTCCCTCAGCTTGGCAACAACTTCCATTCCTTCCTTCTCCACTGCCGCTAACCTAGCTGACTTCCTCACCCTTAATATGTTCCCCTCAGGATTGGCTTCAGGGTCAGCTAGAACGGTCTCACCTTGATTGACTGCCTCCGATGCCTCAGGGCGGGATCTTTTCTTTTTTTTTCCCCCTTTTTGGCATCATCATTGGCCTCGGATGGGAATGCGTCAGATCCGCTGTTGATTACGAAGGAGGCTAGGGAATGGACATCGTTAATTCCCTCCTTCAATAATTCAACACCTATCGAAATTCCAGTGCCTGCGTAGGAAACCGAACTGATAGCAGCATTGACTTTCTTTTCAAAGACCTCCATGGAGTGTTGGAGTCTTTGTTCAGCCTTGGTGATCCTTTCCTCCACCTTCAAGGACTCACCGCTGACTCTGCTGGCCTCAGTTAGTATCTTTGTAGACTCGTCAGTGGCCTTTGCCAAAATGTCTGCCACTGACTGAGAGGTGCGATCCAGCTTCCCTGACTCCAGCTCCAGTTTGGACGCTGAGTCCTTCATGGCCTGAGTGACAATAGCTCCAGTCTGAACTGCAAGCCTGTCAACTGCCTGATTCAACTTCTCATCCCTGATCGCATCCCTCTCATCAAGTTTCTTGAGAGTGTTCCTAAGCATCTTCTTGGTGCGCTTTCTCTCATTCCTCACTGACTTGGCCGTGTCAGTCATCGTCCTCTTTAGAAAAATCAGCTCCCTGTTGGCAAGGGTGTTGTAGGCTGACTTTGTCCACCTGATGTGTTTTGCCAGGGCCTTGGAGTCTTCTTCTTTTTCAGCTCGTAGCCTCATTACTTCCTCCTGAAGTTTAGCTAGATTTTCTGTGGTTTTCTCCTGCTTGACCTCCACTATGCTTGTAAATTCAGCACGTCCGACCCCGGTTATTATTATATCTTCATCATCAACGGCCGCATCAGAGATTGACTGCTTTCCCTTGCCAGCCCCTGCGTCATCAGTCCCTTCTTCAAGGTGCACTGAAGGCAGTTGTGAAGTAGTCAAAGCCGTCTGCTCAGGCTCAGCTAAGCTAACTTGAACCTTAGGAACTTGTCCCTCGGAACTGAGAGTCTCCTCGGATGCCTCAACATCTTCCTCTCTTGTCTCAGGGCAGGGAATCCCTTCATCGACAGATGTCTCATTGGCAGCTGAGATGTTCAAAACATCCTCAGCCACTGGTCCACCCTTGGCACCAGTGTCCTTATCACCTTCCCCCTGAGCCTGAGGCTCAGAGATCATCTCATCAACTTCTCTCGCAGTTTCCTCCACTGCCTTCTCCACAGCTCCACCCTGAGCTTCATCATCCTTCTCACCATCCTTCTCGTCATCAGACAGGAGGTCAGCCCTGCTCTTGGACATCATCTCAGCCACTAACTGCTTCAGGTTGTCAAAGTTCAATAGTTGAAGCCAGCTAGTTAGTCCAAAGAAAGAGCAAATCTTGGCCTCCTCCGCCTCCCAGTGCTCCCAGCCGCGAGCATCCACTAGCATATGTTGCTCCTGCATGTTTGATTATTTGAAATCCAACTAAACCTTGAGCTCAATCACGTACGCTAGCAGCTCAGTGTACTTGTACAGCCCAGGCCAACACTTCCCTGCCCATTCTGTGGCATTCCCCCTGAGTGTGTTCTCAAGAATCCCACCAGCCATATGCTCATCTAACTCCTCCTCCTCCACTTCAAGGAATTCATCCTCTTCAGCTGAAATGGATTTGGGACAGTCTTTGGGATTGGGGTATGATGGAAAGTCTGCGGGGTTTGGAAGATTCGGCTCTGCTGACTGGTCAGGCTCATTCGTGTGTGAAGTTGATGGCGCTGACTCAGTAGGCTGATTTGGCTCTGAGGTTTGGGGTGGTTGGGGGGTTTGAGGTGTGGGGTCAGGGATGGAAGGTGTTTGGGTTTCAGGGTGTGGGGATGTTTGAGTGGGTGCTGTCTCAGGCTGCAACGACTCAGCCGTCTCGACAGTCTTTCTCACTTCCTCCAAGTCAGAGGCTCCAGGAGAGTTTGACTTCTCCCTCTCACTCACCTCAGGTAGCTTCTCAGCAGGGGACCTTTTTATTCCCTTCCTAAGCCTCTTTAGGGGCCTCTCACCCTGAGCACCCTCCTTTCTGACGTCATCATCAGTTCCCTCAGCCTCAGACCCGGCCTTCTTGGGATCAGACTCAGTCCCTGATTTCATGCTCTTCCCTGACAGCACGATCTTCACCCTCTTCTTCTTCTCAGCCGCGTCCACCTCAGGCTGCTCCACCTCCTCAGCTGCAACCTCCTCACCATCCTTACTCCTCTCAAGGAGCTCATCTACCCTTTCAATGAGACTGGTTGCCACTCTCTTGGCCTTACCAGCTGGCTTTTTGGCCTGACCCTTTGCTTTCGCATTGGGATCAGTCAGCCCTAACACTGAATATGTATCACTCAGTGAGGAAAATATTACCTTCTTTGAGGAAAGACTGTCCTCAAAATCGAAGGTATACCCATGGCAAGCATGAGCAATCAGGATGGACATCCTCGTGCCGAATGGCAAGATGGCACTGACGGATATGTGCTTCTTCTCCTCGTCTCGCGTAAGCTTGTCCAACCCGGCCTGATGGAGTTGATCGAGGAAGAACTGCTCCCAGTTCGCTTCCACTCCATCAGCAATTGCTCCCATGAGTCTCAGCTTGGGCAGACTCAACTGCTCGTGAGAGCCAGTTGCTCCCATCACTATCTTGGACAACAAATCCACCAGAGCCCTGTACTCAGGCTTCAACGTATTCTTGTTCTGACGGGCCTTGAACTCTGATGACCCAGATTTGGTCCATTTCCCAAGGAATTCTCCCTCCGAGTTTTCCTTGTACGTTTTTGGGTTGGTGCCTGAGGATGGCAACTTGAAGACTTCCCTCACCACCTGCCTGATGTTAATAGTGACCACCTCTGCGTTGTAAAGAGGCTCCCCGTCGCCGTACTTCTCTCCCGTCGGCTTCAGCGCAGTCACCTTCGTGAAAACTTCCCTTTTCCGCAAGAACAAGTTTAAGTATGCTTCCACAACTGTTCTTGGGAGCACGGAAATGGGGCGGGTGGTGAAGTATGTTTCCAACCCAGCATCGAAAATCCACTTGAATACGGGTTTGATTTTCTCAACTGTGAGACAGATACCTTCCATGGAGATGACTTGCTCCATGTGTACCAGTTTCCTTTCGACAACGTCTACGATCTTGTCGGTTGTCCAGTTGGAATCAAGAAATGCCATTGTTTTGAAAGAAGAGATTTTTGAAATTTCTGCGTTTGAGCAAGAGAAAACTCAGTGTGCAGATTGTGCGTTGTGTTTGCGTAAAAACCTCAAATGGCACTCTTGATTGATAAGACTAAGTCAGTTACTCAAACATGGGGTTGAGATTGATCCCTGAATTCGAAAGGTTTTGAAATGAAGGGCCAGGATTAATCTCAGCTTCAATTAAACCCCATGTCTGTCATATTCCGTATAAAACGGACACGTATATGAAAAAGTAACTGTAACATTAAATGTTCCGTGCGCGTGGGTTTTAAATATGAAAATGTGCGCTTTTAATGAAAACGGAATGCATTTAATAAAGATTTTCAGGACGAAGGACTCAGGGAGACGCTTGAAATTCACAAGAGTCAGGTTAGAACTCATACCTGTCAGGGAGACATTGTAGGACCCTGATACCTAGCTGAGTCGAGTCTGGCCTGAGTTCCCCCTAGAACCCTACACTGACTGCTCTCCCGGATCTAAGAGTCCTAACTCCACTGACAGTTCCATAAACCTTGCTTCAGCCAGAGGCTTAGTCAAGATGTCAGCTCTTTGCCTGTCAGTGTGAATCTTCTCCATCCTAATATCTTTCTTCTCCACATTTCTCACAGAGCTGATGATTTGGTGATCCAAATATTATGTCATCCACATAAATCTGGACCAAGAGAATATCATCACCTTCAGTGATCCTGAACAAAGTCCTATCCACAGTTCCCTTCTTGAACCCATGATCTGTCAGGAATTGAGAGAGGGTATCATACCAAGCTCTTGGTGCTTGATTAAGTCCATAGAGTGCTTTCTTCAAATGGTATACTCTATTTCCAACCTCAAACCCGGGAGGTTGTTCAACATATACCTCTTCATTGAGTACACCATTCAGGAAGGCACTCTTGACATCCATTTGATACACCTTGAACTTCTTATATGTTGCGTAGGCAAGGAACAACCTGATAGCTTCCAACCTAGCCACTGGAGCAAAAGTCTCATCATAGTCTATTCCTTCAGAGTGACAATACCCTTTTGCAACCAGTCTAGCCTTGTTCCTTACCACAACACCATTCTCATCCTTCTTGTTCTTGAAGACCCACTTGGTACCAATCACGCCTTGATGCCTAGGTCTATCTACCAGTTCCCAAACCTGATTCCTTGTGAACTGATTCAACTCCTCTTGCATGGCAATGATCCAGTTCGAGTCAGTGAGAGCTTCTTCAATGTTCTGAGGCTCTTGCTCAGAGAGAAAGCAGCAGAACAATGCACTCTCACCATGGAACCGTCTGGTCCTGACACCCTCAGTTGGATCACCAATGATTTAAACAATGGGATGATCTTCTAACCATGTTCTCTTGCCAGGAGTTGTTCCTGAAGTACCTGCAATGTTAAGTGACTACAGGCTCATGAAATTCAGGAAATTGAACAGAAGGGGATGATCCTGAGTCTATACCAAAGGGATTAATAAGTTCAATGTCAGGGACATTGATTCCCCCTTGATGAGGTGACTCAGGAACCGTCTCAGCTGCAACAACATCTTTATAGACGGTGCTTACCTCAGGTTGAGCCTGTTCCTCAGTCTGAGGCTCAACAATCCCTGATGTGCTGGGCTTAGGAGTGGCACCTGATTCATCATCCTGATCGTCATCATCATCCCATCTCGGAATTGGCACAGTCTTGATCTTGGGATCAGGTTGATTCTTCAAGCTCAGCCTTGTCACACTCCTTGTGACCTCCTCAGTGTCAGGATTCAACACCTTTGCCCTAGGCTCATTAGCAGATTCATCAAAGACAACATGAGGTGATTCTTCCACAACAAGGGTCCTACAATTGTAAACCCTGAAGGCTTTACTAACTTCAGAATATCCTAAGAATATTCCTTCATCAGATTTGCTATCAAAGGCTTTCAATTGGGTCTTCCCATTGTTGAGGATGAAGAACTTACAACCAAATACATGAAAATAAGAAATACGAGGTTTCCTTTTGTTCCATGTCTCATATGGGGTCTGTGCATGTTGTTTGTTCAGCATGGATCTGTTCTGAGTGTAGCATGCGGTGTTGATAGCCTCAGCCCAGAATTTCTTGGGCAATCCCGACTCAGCCAGCATGGTTCTTGCAGCTTCCTTCAGTGTCCTGTTCCTCCTTTCAGCGACACCATTCTGTTGTGGGGTTCTAGCTGCAGAAGTCTCATGAGCTATACCAAGTTCATTACAGAAGTCAGAAATATATGAATTTATAAATTCAGTGCCCTTGTCAGATCTGATCTTAGTAATGGACTGATTCTTCTCATTGCTGAGTCTCCTGAGCAACTCTGGAAGCTTCACCTGTGTTTCCTTCTTATTTAACAAGAAAATAACCCAAGTATATCTAGAATAATCATCAATAACCACAAGGGTATAAGACAGTCTGGATCTTCTCAAAAGAGGCAGAACCAGATGACTCCTACTCACCTGCAGAAGACTTTCAAGTCATCTGCCAGACCAGCTGGAACCTTTGATGGTTCTAGTAAGACTTATCCTTATCAAAAGAATTTCAAGTCGGTTGCTTTAAGACAAGTTACTTCTTCTACTGGACAAGCTCATAAGAGAAGAAGAGCCTCTAGAAGAAATAACCATGTCAAAGGTTCTTTTGTTGAGTGTGTTTTTGTGGATATGTATGGAAGAAAGATAAGATCACCTGATCCAAAAAGGGATGATCTATTCTTATGGCTTCCTAAAAATTGTGCTAATCCCCCTGGACCCAAAAGGGTACCAAAAATTTGATTGCCTGCAGATACACAAGAAGACCAGCTGATATTATGCCCCAATATCAGCTGAGCATACTTTGAGGGGGAAGATCAGTTGACCCAGTCTGCTAGAATCTCTATTTAGATATTTCAAAATTTTCTTGTCTTGTTTTATTTAAGTTCTTTCAGTTTTAACATCATCAAAAAGGGGGAAATTGTTGGGATTTAGATTAGATGTTTTGAAGATGTTAAAACAAAGAACTTGTAATAGGATTAGCTGAACCTGTTAGTCACCTACAGATTAGTCTAGGTCTAGAATAAGTCTTTGGTTAAGGGGGAAGAAATCTGTGCAGACCAGATGAGAGGTGACCAGATGAGGTGACCAGATGAGAGGTGACCAGACCAGAGCAAAAGAGTCACCAGAGCAGATGAGGTCCAGATGAGTCTGACCAGATGAGCTCTGACCAGAGGAGTCTGCCAGAGGAGTCTGACCAGATGAGCTCTGACCAGAGGAGTCTGCCAGAGGAGTCTGACCAGATGAGCTCTGACCAGAGGAGTCTGACCAGAAGACCTCTCCCAGATGAGGACCAGAGCAGAAGTGTTACCTGACCAGACCAGACCTGACCAGAAGACCCCAAACCAGACGAGTCCTGACCAGATGAGGGAGACGGATTAGTTCACCCACATGGAGGCTGCGTGTATTCTGGAGACAAGGAAATCTAGGAGTTCATTGATAGAGAAGAAGGCAATCTGGAAGTCAATTGATGGAGGATTTGATTGATTACTTGATTGAAAGTCAACTAATCAATCATATAATCAATCTTTGATTGATTATATCCCTCCAATTATGGTTGTTTGAATTTCTAGCTTCCAACGGCTAGTTAATTCTCACAACTATAAATAGGAGTGCTTGGATGAGTTCATTAGACACAAGAGTCGCGCGAGAGCACACCAAGAACACACGAACTCTTCCACTCACTCACTTTGTCCTTTCAAGTTTATATATACTCTTTAGGAGTTATTAGTTGGAAGATTACACAATCTTTATCTTCCTAGATAGATTGGTGTAAGGCTTAGATCGTAAGATTGAAGCAAGTTGTAAGAAGGAGCTGGTACTTTGCAATTCCAGTGAGTCAGTAAGTTGGTTGGAGAGAAAGTCCCCTTTGGAGAAAGGGAGAGTGGACGTAGGACCTGTTGTCCGAACCACTATAAATTCTGGTGTCATTTACTTTTCTGCACTTTAGTTTTCTGCATTTTCTATTAGCACTTAATTTAAAAGGGTTTTTCATAAAAATTAAACTCAAAACATTTCCGCTGGATAACCTTTTTGGGACCAACAATACTCACAGGTGTTATGGGACCAAATAAATCCATGTGCAAGAGCTGAAGTATCCTGTCAGTGGAATAGGAAGCTTTCTCTTTGAATGATGCTCTGACCTGCTTCCCTTCCTGACAAGCTTTGCACACGTGATCTTTACTAAAAACTTCATTAGGTAGACCATCAACAAGTGACTGTCTAGAAATTTTGTTAAGAATCTTGAAGTTCAGGTGGCTTAATCTTTTATGCCATAACCAACTGAGCTCTAGAGAGCTTTTAGCAACAAGACAAGTATTAGGAATAGTGCTGCTCCAATCAGCGAGATAAACATTACCTTTCCTTATACCTGATAGAAGCACTTGTGTTGATTTGTCCTTGACTGAACATATATTCGATGAAAACTCAACACTGAACCCTTTGTCACAGAATTGACTTACTGACAGCAGGTTATGCTTCAGTCCTTCCACAAAGGACACATTTTCCACTCTGACTGTACCTATTATTAAAACACCAAAACCTTTAGTAACACCTTTTGAGTTATCACCAAAGGTTACCTGTGGACCATCTTTAACTTGATATTCTTGGAGAAGACTCTTCATTCCAGTCATGTGCCTTGAGCAACCGCTGTCTAGGTACCAAACAGCTTTAATTGAGTCTCCTCTCCTCTTGTTGTGATCCACAGCCGCCTGCAAGCAAATCAGGCTTTAGGTACCCATTGGGTGTTGGGTCCTATTGTGTCAGCTGTACCCTTCGGGATCCAGACTTGCTTCACAACCCTGATTGCCTCAGAGTGGTAAATCTGTCTCCCTGAAACATCGACATACACAACTTTCTTCTTCTTTGCCTTAGAGGAAGATGGTGTATGAGTGTTAGACTTAGGCTTCACAGGAGCCTGAGTGGGTGCCTTTTGGGCTGGCTTCCTGTTCTTCCTAGGTCTAGGTGCAGCAGGTCTTGGGCCTTGTTCTTGATAAGGACCCTGATTTCTATTCCCCCTAGGCAAGTGAGGGAAAGGAAAACAGTTAAAGGCCTCAGGATGCCAAAACCACGGGGGTGTCATCATGTTTGGCCTTCCCTGTTGGTATTGCCAAGCATGATGGTACCCTTGCTGACCAGTCTGAGTGCTCTTGGCCTGAGTCTTCCTCTGCTTTCGCTGAGGTTTTCCCTGGCCTGAGCTCTCAGGGGCTTCCGTAGGTTACTTTGCCTTTCCCTTGGGTTTTGGCTTAGCTACCTTAGCTGCCTGTCAACGGTTTCCTTGCCCTTATCAGTTTGACGGGCCTGGAGCACAACCTTAGGTGCACTCTGGCCTGTCTGAACAAATACCCTCTCAGTGTTGCTCCCTGAAGCAACATGAGACTGACCTTGTGAGGATTTCTCAGGAACATATCCAAGTCCCTTTTTCTTGTTCCCAAGTATCTGGTTGCTATTTATTTCCTCTCTAGCCACTGAGGATTTATTCATTGCTGCAACCTTTTTCTTGAGAGAGTCCTCACTCTTTTTCAGGATTTCATGTCTGGTAAATAGGTCATCAAACTTACTCTTAAGTACTTTTAGTTCTTCCTTCCTGACCAGCTCTTCGTCAGCCAGTTCCTTCAGAATCTTCTCTCTTGGAAGACGCTCAGCATTGATTAAATCAATCTCCTGAGTTAGTCTCACAATTTGAGCTGATTCTTTAAGATCAGACTGAGTGAGTTATTCGTTCAGGTTTTGAACCTCAGTACTCAATTTCTTGTTCTCCTCTACCAAGAAGACATTAGTTTCCTGCAGTCTGGAGAAATCAACCATCAATTGATCAAGGCAGATCTGAAGGTTCATTTCTCTAACTGACTCTGAGCTAAGCTCAGGATTTTGACCAGTGTAAGAAGCACAAACAGAATTTGATGTTACCTCAGGCTCATCCCTAGCCATCAGACAAACATCATCGTACTCGTCATCTGAGAGGAGTTCAGGTGACCTTTCAGCAGGACCATCAGAATCTGTTGCATCTTCAGCGACCATCGCTCTCCGATCAGCAGATCTTAGATCCCTAGTGGCTCTCCTTTCCTCTCTCTCCCTCGCACTCAGCTCTGGACAGTCGTACTGATAGTGACCAATCTTGTTACAGTTGTAACATGCTACCTGCTCACTCACTCTTTCTTTTCTCGGTTCAGGGTTCCTCCTTGAGTCAGGTTCTCTGGTTCTTGGTGAGCTTTCAGTCTTGGTTGGATATCTATCATCGCGAGTACGTCTCTATTCATCTCTTCTTTCAGGTTTTGGTTCAGAATATCTCCTTTCATCACCACGTTCTCTCCTCTGGTCAGTGTTCCTTCGCTCCTCATATCTCCTCGAGCTTTGGTGGGTTCCTTCAGGTTTCCTGTCATGTGAGTCTTGATAAAACTTTTTATAACGACCAAACCTGGAATTGAGCTCGTCAAATCGTCTGGCCATCAGGCTGTACTCCTCAGTGAGTTCTTCCCTGCTCATCTCCATCAGTGACTTTGATGAAGAATTTGATGAGGGCTCAACAGGTTCAGACCTGGCCTTGAACGCCACACTCTTCTCAGGAGTTTTCTCCTTCACTTCCTTTTCTGACTGAACTTTCTTCTTTCTTTTGTTAAGATCGAATTCAAGCGCTTTGAGCTCTGAAAAAAGTAAAGTAGAAGTTATGTTACTCATATCCTGAGTGTTCTTAAGCATAATTACACTGTTGTCCCATCTCTCAGGAAGGGCATTCAGGATCTTTGAAGCAACATCTCTCCTTGGGACATCCTTGTCCAGCATCTCGAACGCCTCGAATTTCTGAATGGCAATGTTTCTCTTGTTCTCCTTGAACTTTTCAGATCCCTCACACATCCTTGTCAGTTCATCCCAAACCTCATTTGCCGTCTTTAAGTTCATCAGCCTAGCTGACTCCTCGAAGGGCACCGTATGCAAGATGATGTTTCTGGCGACGTTGTCAAGTCCCACCATCTTGATTTCATCGTTGGTCATATCTTTTCTTTCTTTAGGAACCTGCACGCCAATCGCAAGATCCTCATATCCCAGTCCTCTGACGTTAGGAATAGTGATCTTGATCGGTCCCTCCCTGAGTACACGCGGCATCTGGTCATGGATGGCATCTAGATGTGCTTCTAATCTGAACTTCCAATAGACAAAGTTAGACACAGAGAATTCAGGTAACGAAGCTTCAAGTCTCCTCGAAGTCACGATGATGCAAGTTTTAAGAAAAGCAAACTCAGATCTGTTCAGTGACCACCAACAGTTTCTCCTCTGAAATTATTAGTACTCAAAGTCAGTGGTCTTTCGAACCACTGCTCTGATACCACTTGTTGGTCCCGGTACAAGACTGAGGAATACGTGTATGGGGGGGTAATACACGTATACCAATTTTTCAACTTAAAACTGACTGAGTCCTCTTTACTCAGAGTGGTAAAGAACTAGGAGCTGATAACACACCTACTGACTACACTTGGTGCGGGTCAGTTGGCTAACTATCAGTTCAAGTTCAGTGCGGAAATGTTTGAGCCCTGAATGTTTAAAGTCTTGTTTAGTTTGCTTTCTAAAAAACTTGTGTTACTCAATTCAGAATAGTGTTTAGTAGGGCAGTGTTCTTATGAAGATCAGCCTGATTGATTCAGGCCTGATAAACTTGAATGCAATGAATGAATAAGTAATATGGCAAGTATGCACAATATCAAAGCAGTAAGAACACAAGGAGTTTAACGTGGTTCAGAGTCTCAAGCTCCTACGTCCACGGCCTGACATAACAGGAAATCCACTCAAGGGATTCTTGTTATTAACGTGCCAAGGTGCACCAAGACCAGCTATCCTCACTGATCTATACAACTCCACTTACTAACACTCTAACTGACTTACTCCCAACAAGCCTAACTTAGGGTTTTGGTTTCAGTTTGGATTCCAACTAGGTTGAGATTATCCTTACAAGGCAAAGCTATGCTAAGGAATGGATAATCTCTCTAAGCTTAAGATAATTCTAATTAGCTCTTGGAATACAGAATAACTCTCAATTGCTAAGAAACACTTGGGAAATTTAGAAGGTTTTGAGTGCTTCTCTTAAGGGTTGAATGCTTTGAATGCTTGAGAGTTTGAGTAATTTCTGGCTTGGAAATTTCCCGTAACCTTGAATGGGTTCAAGGCCTTCTGTATTTATAGGTGATTTGAAAAAACTATCCGTTGGAGAGATAGCCTTCGAGTCATCTATGTAGAGAGGCTTCAAACGGACATATCTCCATGCAGCAGCTATCCTTGCATGGATTTGGTATTTGCATTAAATGCACATTGAATGCTTGCCCGTTGAATATGCAGTCTGAATTCAGTCTTCATGTCAGGTTCCGTACGTGCGTGTCCTTATTTCTTATTTTCATGTATTTGGTTGTAAGTGCTTCATCCTCAACAATGGGAAGACCCAACTGAAAGCCTTTGATAGCAAATCTGATGAAGGAATATTCTTAAGATATTCTGAAGTTAGTAAAGCCTTCAGGGTTTACAATTGTAGGACCCTTGTTGTGGAAGAATCACCTCATGTTGTTTTTAATGAATCTGCTAATGAGTCTAGGGTAAAAGTGTTGAATCCTGACACTGAGGAGGTCACAAAAATAGTGACAAGGCTAAGCTTAAGGAATCAACCTGATCTAAAGGTCAAAACTGTGCCAATCCCAAGATGGGACGATGATGATGATCATGATGATGAATCGAGTGCCACTCCTAAGCCCAGCACTTCAGGAATTGTTGAGCCTCAGACTGAGGAACAGGCTCAACCTGAGGTAAGTACCGTCTATAAAGATGCGGTTGCAGCTGAGACGGTTCCTGAGTCACCTCATCAAGGGGGAATCAATGTCCCTGACATTGAGTTTGTTAATCCCTTTGGTATAGACTCAGGATCATCCCATTCTGTTCAATTTCCTGAATTTTATGAGCCTGTAGACACTAACATTGTAGGTACTTCAGGAACAACTCCTGGCAAAAGAACATGGCTAGAGGATCATCCCATTGATCAAATCATTGGTGATCCAACTGAGGGAGTCAGGACCAGACGGTTCCATTGTGAGAGTGCATTGTTCTGTTGCTTTCTCTCTGAGCAAGAGCCTCAGAACATTGAAGAAGCTTTCACTGACTCGAACTGGATCATTGCCATGCAAGAGGAGTTGAATCAGTTCACAAGGAATCAGGTTTGGTAACTGGTGGATAGACCTAGGCATCAAGGTGTAATTGGTACCAAGTGGGTCTTCAAGAACAAGAAGGATGAGAATGGTGTTGTGGTAAGGAACAAGGCTAGACTGGATGCAAAAAGGTATTGTCAATCTGAGGGAATAGACTATGATGAGACTTTTGCTCCAGTGGCTAGGTTGGAAGCTATCAGGTTGTTCCTTGCATATGCAACATATAAGAAATTTATGGTGTATCAAATGGACGTCAAGAGTGCCTTTCTGAATGGTGTACTCAATGAAGAGGTATATGTTGAACAACCTCCCGGGTTTGAGGTTGGAGATAGAGTATACCATTTGAAGAAAGCACTCTATGGACTTAAGCAAGCACCAAGAGCTTGGTATGATACCCTCTCTCAATTCCTGATAGACCATGGGTTCAAGAAGGGAACTGTGGATAGGACACTATTCAGGATCACTGAAGGTGATGACATTCTCTTGGTCCAGATTTATGTGGATGATATAATATTTGGATCACCAAATCATCAGCTCTGTGAGAAATTCTCTAAGTTGATGACTGATAAATTTGAGATGTCAATGTTGGGAGAGATGAACTTCTTCTTAGGATTGCAGGTTAAGCAGACTAATCAAGGTATCTTCATTAATCAGGCCAAGTATACAAGAGACTTGATTCATAAGTTTGGTGTTCAGAACAGTAATCCAGCCAGGATCCATATGAACACAAATTGGAAGATGGATCCTGACACTGAAGGGACTTCAGTAAATCAGACTGAGTATCGAGGGCTGATAGGTTCTTTGTTGTACCTGACTGCAAGTAGGCCTGACATTACGTTTGCAGTTGGTGTGTGTGCTAGGTATCAGTCTGATCCCAAGAGAAGTCATTTGGAGGCTGCTAAGAGGACACTTAAGTATTTGAAAAGGACAGTCAATATGGGACTATGGTATCCTTCAGATGACAACTTAGAACTGACAGGTTTTTCAGATGCAGATTATGGAGGTTGTAGGATTGATAGGATATCAACCTCAGGGACATGTCAGTTTTTGGGGAGTAAGTTGATCTCATGGTTTAGTAAGAAGCATAATTCAGTGGCTACATCCACAACTGAGGCTGAGTATATGGCTGCAGGTAGTTGTTGTGCTCAGATTTTATAGTTGAGGCAACAGTTGAGGGACTACCAAGTATTTGCTAATGAGGTTCCAATCTATTGTGACAACAATAGTGCAATAGCAATTACTCAGAACCCAGTGCTTCACACAAGGTGCAAGCTTGTGGATATTAGGCATCACTTTATTCGAGATCATGTGGAGAAGAAAGATATTAGGATGGAGAAGATTCACACTGACAGGCAAAGAGCTGACATCTTGACTAAGCCTCTGGCTGAAGCAAGGTTTATGGAACTGTCAGTGGAGTTAGAACTTTTAGATCCGGGAGAGTAGTTAATGTAGGGTTCTAGGGGGAACTCAGGCCAGACTCGACTCAGCGAGGTATCAGGGTGCTACAATGTCTCCCTGACAGGTATGAGTTATATCCTGACTCTTGTGAATTCCAAGCGTCTCCCTGAGTCCTTCGTCCTGAAAATCTTTATTAAATGCATTTCGTTTTCATTAAAAACGCACATTTTCATATTTAAACCCACGTGCAATGGAGCATTTAATGCCTAAGTTACCTTTTCATATACGTGTCCGTTTTATACGGAATATGACTGGCGTAGGTAATTGATTGACACTGCATTTCAAAACGTTTCGAATTCAGGGATTAATCTCAACCCCACGTCTGAGTAACTGACTTAGTCATATCAATCAAGAATGTCATTCGAGGTTTTTACGCAAACACAAGGTACATCTGCACACTGAGTTTTCTCTTGCTCAAGCAATCTCAGAATTTTCAAAAATCTCTCTTCTTCAAAATCAAATGGCACTTCTTGATTCCAACTGGACAACCGACAAGATTGAGGATGTTGTCAACAACAAGCTAGTACACATGGAGCAAGTCATGTCCATGGAGGGTACCTGTCTTACAGTAGAGGAAATCAAACCCGTTTTCAAATGGATTTCCAAAGCTAGGTTGGAAACATACTTTACCACTCGCCCTATCTCCGTGCTTCCAAGAACGGTTGTGGAAGCTTATCTCAACATGTTCTTACGGAGGGATGAACTCTTCACAAAAGTGACCGCGCTCAAGCCGACGGGGGAGAAGGACGGCAACGACGAACCTCTCTACAACTCAGAGGTGGTCACCATCGACATTCGGAGGGCGGTGAGAGAAGTTTTTGGACTGCCATCCTCAGGCATCAACCCAAGGCTCTACAAGGAGAACTCGGAGGGAGAACTCCTGGGTAGATGGACCAAGGAGGGGTCATCTGTGTTCAGGGCTCGTCAGAATAAGAACACGTTGAAGCCTGAATATAGAGCGCTTGTGGACCTTGTGTCCAAGATGGTGATGGGATCCACGGGATCACATGAGCAGTTGAGCCTGCCCAAGTTGAGGCTGATGAGGGCGATTGTAGATGGCGTGGAGGCCAACTGGGAGCAGTTCTTTCTGGACCAACTTCATCAGGCTGGTCTGGATAAGCTGAAGAGGGATGAGGAGAAGAAGCACATCTCCGTTGGTGCTATTCTGCCTTTCGGAACCAGGCTCTCAGTCCTGATTACTCATGCTTGCCATGGGTACACCTTCGACTTTGAGGATAGCCTCTCATCGAAGAAGGTGATGTTTGCCTCACGGAGCGATACTTACTCAGTGCTAGGGCTGACTGATCCCAATGCTCAGGCAAAGGGTCAGGTCAAAAAGCCAGCTGGTAAGGTCAAGAAGGTGGCTACCAGTCTCATTGAAAGGGTAGATGACCTCTTTGAGAGGAGCAAGGAGGTGGAGAAGGTTGTGGCAGCTGAGAAGGAGGTAGATCAGCCTGCAGTGGAGGAGGCTGAGAAGAAGAAGAAGAAGGTGAAGGTTGTGCTGTCAGGGAAGAGCACTGCATCTGGGACTGAGTCAGATCCCAAGAGAGCCATATCTGAGGCTGAGGGAACTGACGATGACGTCAGGAAGGAGGGTGATCAGGGTGAGAGGCCCTTAAAGAGACTAAGGAGAGGGGCCAGAAAGTCTCCGGCTAAGAGCCTGCCGACTCTGAGTGAAAGGGAGAAGTCAAGCTCTCCTGGAGCCTCTGACTTAGAAGAGGTGAGAAAATCTATCGAGACGGCTGAGTTGCTGTAGCCTGAGATAGTACCCCCCCCAAAATCACCCACACATCCTGAACCCCAAACTCAATCCATCCCTGACCCAACACCTCAACCCACCCAAACACCCCAAACCTCAGAGCCAAACTTTCCCACTGAGTCAGTGCCATCCAACTCACCCACTAATGAGCCTGACCAGTCATCTGAGCCAAACCTTCCCGATCCCACAGATTTTCCCTCTTACCCCAACCCCAAGGATTGCCCCAAATCCTTCCAAACTAAAGAGGACGATTTCCTTGTAATTCAGGAGGAGGAGGAACTGGATGAACATTTGATGGGTGGTGTGATTGAGAACACCCATAGGGGTAATGCCACCGAATGGGCATCTAAGTGCTGGCCCGGGCTGAACAGATATAAAGAGCTACTGGCAAATGTAGTTGAGCTCAAAGTCTGGTTGGAATTCAAACAATCAAATATGCAAGAGCAATATTTGCTGGTGGATGCTCGTGGCTGGGAGCACTGGGAAACCGAGGAGGCCAGGTTGTGCTCCTACTTTGGACTGACTAGCTGGCTTCAACTGCTCAACTTCAAAAATCTAAAGGAGCTAGTCAACAACCTGATGTCTAAGAGCAAGGCTGACATCCTATTTGAGGATGGGGAGGATGATGAAGATGCCCAGGGTGGAGCAATGGAGAAGGCTGTGGAGGAGACAGCAAGGGAGGTTGATGGTATGGACTCTGAGCCTCAGGCTCAGGGGGAAGGTGAGAAGGACACTGGTGCCAAGGGTGGACCAGTGGCTGGGGATGTTTTGAACATCTCAGCCGCCAATGAGACATCTGTCGATGAAGGGATTCCCTGCCCTGAGACAAGGGAGAAAGATGTTGAGGCGTCTAAGGAGACTCCCAGTTCCGAGGGACAAGTTCCTAAGGTTCGAGATGGCATGGCTGAGCCTGAGCAGACGGCCTTGACCACTCAGCAACTGCCTTCAGTGCACCCTGAAGAGGGGACTGAGGATGCAGGGGCTGACAAGGGAAAGCAGCCAATCACTGACGAGGCTGAAAATGGCCGTGCTGAGTTTACAAGCATTGTGGAAGTCAAGAAGGAGAAAACCACAGAAAATCTAGCTGAACTTCAGGAGGAAGTAATGAGGCTACGAGCTGAAAAGGAAGAAGACTCCAAGGCCCTGGCGAAACACATCAGGTGGACGAAGTCAGCCTACAACACCCTTGCCAACAAGGAGCTGACTTTGTTGAAGAGGACGATGACTGACACGGCCAAGTCAGTGAGGAATGAGTTGAAGAGAACAAAGAAGATGCTAAGGCAGACCTTGAAGCAATTAGCTGAGAAGGATGAGCAAAGGAAGGAGGATCTCAATCAGGCTGTGGAGAAGCTTGCAGCTCAGGCTGGAGCACTATTCACTCAAGCTATTTCTGGCTCAGTCTCAAAGTTGGAGCTGGAGTCAGAATGATTTGTTCAGACTTCAAAGGATACTGCTGAGAGGCTGACTCAAGCAGATGAGCGATCTGCTCTGGTGGAGGAGAAGATCGAGAAGGCTGAACAAAGACCCCAACTTTCCATGGAGATCTTTGAGAATAAAGTGAACGCTGCAATCAGTTCTGTTTCTTTTGCAGGAACTGGAATCTCGATGGGAGTTAAGTTGCTGAAGGAGGGAATCAATGATGTCCATTCCCTAGCCTCCTTCGTAATCAACAGCGGATCTGACGCATTCCCATCCGGGGCCAATGATGATGCCAAAAAGGGTGAAAAGAAGAAGAAAAGATCCCGCCCTGAGGCATCGGAGGCAGTCAACCAAGGCGAAACAGTTCAAGTCAATCCTGAAACCGATCCTGAAGGAAATGTGCTGAGGGTAAGGAAGTCAGCAAGGTTGGCGGCAGTGGAGAAGGAAGGAGAGGAAATTGTTGCCAGGCTGAGGGCGGAGACAGCAAAGGCAAAGGCTGATGAACCTTCCAAGCAACCTGAGCCAGTTCAGAAGTCTTCTCCCATGAGCTCAAGGAAGAACCCCATCACTTACTCTGGGGAGATGGTGGCGGAGTTATGCGCTGAAGCATGGGGAGTTACTTCTGAGAAATCTGAGGCTATGCACAGAGCTGAAATTGCTCAAAAGGAAAAGATGCGCATCTTGGAGAAGAAGGTTGAAAAGCTGTCTAACATCACTGAGTTTCAACAAAGGGAACTGGATGATGCGGTGATCAGTCTGCTAAGGAGAAAGAAGGTGAAGCCTGAGCCTAGGAAGTACAGTAAGAGGCCAATAGTAAGGAAGTCATCAATTCTTCAAGTCAGTAGACCAGAATCAGGAATAAGGGAAGCTTATGTCGATGAGTTCATCTCAGAGGCATTGAAGGAGTTTTGGGCTAATGCGAAGGATGAGTTTGTGAAATTGTGGTATGTTGTGAAGAAATGGGGCGACACTGACGATATCAATGTCCACTTCACTGACTACATGATGGACAATCATCCTGAGTTGTTCCAATTGGAGGAGGCTGATGCAGCTCAAGTCCAAGTGAAGGCTCCCGAGTTCACCATTCGAGCTCCTCCCTTAGTTCCTGGAACTCAAAAGCACAACACGAAGGCCATTATGATGGAAGTTTTGAAGATTGCCAAAGCTGAAGGATATGTGAACCAACCTAGAAGACTTGACGAGTTGAAGGCAAGAGTCTATGCTGGATATGGACTCGAACCTGAAATGAGATTAGTCTAGGAGTTCATTACCTCTTTGTAATAGATTAGATTCATTGTAACCACTTTCATATCAATCAATAAAATCTATTACTTTTGCCCACAGACAAAAACTCATTTTCTTTTTGGCTTTTGTTTAAATTTTGTACTTTATCAAGAACTGCTCTAACACTGTCTTATCTTATAGATAGGTTTTTATATTTCCTCTAAGTGTTGTGAGGATCTTTTCAGTGTTTTGGCATCATAAAAAAGGATGAAATTGTTGGGACATTGTCAGTTTTGATTAAGATCCCAAAGCCCCTGAAAAGATGTTTGCATTTGTTTGTCAGGCTAGTCTTGGTTAGGATTTGTACTTAGTCATTTTACAATTCACAGGTACTCAGTAAGAGGAGCACTTACTGATGACAATCAAGACCCAGAGCCTGAAGACGAAGTTTACCATCCTGAACTTATGGCAGTCTCCTAAGCTGGCTGAGTAAGTCTCAGTGATGAAGAGTATGACCCTGAGGTCAGTACTACTCAGTCCTGAAGGGAACAGGATAAAACTGAGTTAATGGGAAAGACTTGGAGTAGAGCCAAGCAATGCAAAAGGAATGTCAGCGTCAGGACAAGACTGGTGAGCTCAAGACAAAATGAACTTAATAAGACAAGCCTGAAGCTCAGGAATAAGTTCTGACATTCTCACCAACCTGATGACGTGGACCAATCCAGGAAGGACACACACGTACGGAACCTGGCAAGAAGACTGATTTCAGACTGCATATTCAACGGGCAAGCATTTAATGTGCATTTAATGCAACTACCAAATCCATGCAAGGACGACTGCTGCATGAAGATATGTCCGTTTGAAGCCACTCTACATAGTTGACAAGAAAGACTATCTCTCCAACGGATAGTTTTTCAAATCACCTATAAAGACAGAAGACCTTGAACCCATTCAAGGTTACGGGAAACTTCCAAGCCAGAAATTACTCAAGCTCTCAAGCACTCAAAGCATTCAGTCTTTAGAAGAAGCACTCGAAACCATCTAAATTTCCCAAGTGTTTCTTAGTTACTGAGAGTTATTCTGTATTCCAAGAGCGAACTAGCATTATCTTAAGCTTAGAGAGATTATCCAATCCTTAGCATAACTTTGCCTTGTAAGGATAATCTCAACCTAGTTGGAATCTAAACTGAAACCAAAACCCTAAGTTAGGTTTGTTGGGAGTAAGTCAGTTAGTGAGTTAGTAAGTGGAGTTGTATAGATCAGTGAGGTTAGCTGGTCTTGGTGCACCTTGGCACGTTAAAAACAAGAATCCCTTGAGTGGATTTCCTGTTAAATCAGGCCGTGGACGTAGCAGCTTGAGTCTCCGAACCACGTTAAACTCCCTGTGTTCTTATTGCTTTGATATTGTGCATGCTTGCTTTATTACATATTCATTCATTGCATTCGGTTTATCAGGCTTGAATCAATCAGCCTGATCCTTAAAAAGAGCACTGCCCTACTAATCACTATTCAGTTTTGAGTAAAACAAGTTTTTCAAAAAGCAAACTAAACAAGACTTTAAACTATCAGGGCTCACACATTTCCGCACTGAACTTGAACTGATAGTTAGCCAACTGACCCGCACCAAGTGTAGTCAGTAGGTGTGTTATCAGCTCTTAGTTCTTTACCACTCTGAGTAAAGGGGACTCAGTCAGGTTTTAAGTTGGAAAAATTGGCATACGTGTATTCCCCCCCATACACGTATTCCTCAGTCTTGTACCGGGACCAACAACTTGATATACTAAGTTTAGATCCTGAATTTTTTAGTGTGTCTTTTGCTATGGAATATCCTGTAAACACCCCACTTAGGCCTCCTATACTAGATGGAAATAACTATGCCTATTGGAAACCTAAGATGCGCATGTACATCAAGTCTATTGATGAACGTGCTTGGATAAGTGTTCTGACCGGTTGGGAATGTCCTAGAAATCAAGCAGATGATAATGGCGAGATAAGAGTCAAACGGGAGATTGAATGGACAAATGAGAAGGCCACGACGGCAAGCTATAATTCTAAAGCTCTCAATGCTACCTTTTCCTCTGTTGATGTGTCTATGTTCAAGATTACATCAACATGTACCACGGCTAAAGATGCATGGGAAAGGCTTCAAGAACATTGCGAAGGAAGTGGAAGTGTTCGAAGGACCAAACTTCGAATGCTTGGGACTAAGTTCGAGAATCTAAGGATGAAGGTTGATGAGACGATCACGGCTTACAATGAGAGGCTGAGTGAGATTGTCAACGAATCACACGCACTTGGTGATCCAATTTCCAATGTACGAGTTATACACAAAATTTTGCAATCTGTTCCTAAACGGTTCGATGCAAAAATTTATGCTATTGAAGAAGCCAAGGACACAGACACTCTAAGTCAGAATGAGCTTGTAAGTATTCTCAAAACATATGAGATGAACACAACTCAATCTGATGATACAAGTGAAGGAAAGAAGTTGTTGTTTTCAAAGGTGAAACATCTTCTAACACTGAAAATCAGCCATTTGTGACTGAGGTTGAGTCTGATGAAGATGTTTTAGACCAATGTTACAACACTCCTGAGCACATTTCCTTCCTCACAAAGAAGTTCAATTCCTATCTTAAGAAGAAACTGAATAGATCTAGAGGAAATATCCAACACAGGATTCCATTCAATAACACACCATAAGACCCAGAGAAAAGGAAGGATCAGAATCAATCAAGGCAATTTGGAGGTAACAAATCAAGGTATGATCCTGAATATAGAAAATCAGTTAGATGTGATGCATGTACTGGATTTGGACACTATGCAAATGAGTGTGCAAATACCAGATTAAGATAGAAACTAAATTTTAATGTTACCTTTAGTGATGACTCAGATGATGATGAACCTGAAGGTTCTAAAGATGAGGAATTAACTTTTTATGCAATAATTGATTATGATGATTCTTTAGATGATGATCTGGATGATCTAGACACTGATGCTATTTCCAATGTTATAGCATCAAAAACAACATTTGTCAAAAATCATTCAGATTTGAACTATTTTAATGGGTGTGTTGATGAGACAAGTTCTAATGACATAAGGGATGATGATTTCAGTATAGCCAAAGAAAATGATGATCTCAGAGAGACTGTGACAAAGTTGGAAGTCATTCTAACAAGGAAGGATTTAGAAATTTCTAAACTAAAGGAAGAATTGAAAAATTATACCTTAAGTTTTAAGAAATACTCTAAAAGTTCTTCCATTGTAAGTGATTCTTTAACTACTGAACAGTCTAGTAAACATGGTTTGGGCTATTGTGGTGAGACTACTTCTAAATATGTGAATAATCTTGTAAAATTTGTTAAGGGAAAAATTGAACTTTTTGCTGAGACAAAAGTATATGTCATTAAAAAACCTGTGAAGAAGTATGTGTGTCACTATTGTTCTGAAATTGGTCATATTCGTCCTTACTGTCAAAAGATGAAAAGGGATCTGGAAATTTAAAAAGTGTTATCTGAAATGTCTTCACATTCTAAGTAACACTGGTCAAAATCTGCTAAGAAAAAGAAAGAACATGTTACTTGTAATGTTGTTCAAACTTCTCTGAAAGCATGTGTACCTGATCTATGGTACTTTGATAGTGGTTGTTCTAGACATATGACTGGTCATGTTAACTACTTATCTGATTATGAACCTTGTATGGTGGAACTGTTACATATGGTGGTGGATCAAAAGGTAAGATCATTGGAAAGGGAACCTTAAATGTTGAAGGTTTTCCTAAACTTAAGAATGTTTTGCATGTTGAAGGTTTACTTGCTAATCTGCTTAGTATAAGTCAACTATGTGATGACAATTTGCATGTTGAATTTGATAAAGATTCATGCTATTTTCTAAACAAGGATAATAAGTGTCTAATGCCTGGAAATAGGTCAACTGATAATTGTTATCTAATTGGAACAAACAAAGTATGTCATTTGTCAAATTGTGATGATAATGTCCTATGGCATCAAAGACTTGGACATGCAAATTATAGATTCATGCAAAAATTGGTTAAGTCTGAAGCAGTGAAAGGTTTACCTAAACTGAAGATTGTTACACCTATTGTATGCGGTTCATGCTAAAGAGGTAAGCAGGTAAGAATGTCGCATAAAATGTTAGCACATTGCATGACACATCGTTGTTTTGAATTACTGCATATGGATCTTATGGGTCCCATGGAAATCGAAAGCATTGGTGGTAAGAAATATTCACTGTTTGTGGTAGATGATTACTCTAGGATTACTTGGATTGAGTTTTTAAGAGATAAATCTGAAACTTTTGATGTTTTAAAAATTCTTTACAAAAGATTTAAAACTGTTTTCAACTTGAATGTAAACGGGATTAGGTCTGATCATGGTAGAGAATTTGAAAATAGCATGTTTTCAGAATTCTGTAATAAGAAAGGAATTGTCCAAGAGTTTTCTTCTCCTAAAACTCCACAACAAAATGGGATAGCTGAAAGGAAAAATAGAACTCTTCAAGAAATGGCAAGAGTAATGCTTACTTCAAAAAATCTTGCAAAGAAATTTTGGGCTGAAGCATTAAATACTGCATGCCATATTGCTAATATAGTCTATTTTAGATTTGGAAGCAACAAAACCCCGTATGAGATCTTGAACAATAAGAAACCGAATGTGAAATATTTTCGTATTTTTGGTTGTGTGTGTTACATTCTGAATGATAGGGATCAACTGCATAAGTTTGATTCTAAGAGTGATAAAGGTTTTTTCTTAGGTTATTCTAGATATAGTAAAACCTATAGAGTATATAAACTGAGAACTAACACTGTTCAAGAATCTGTGAATGTTGTTTTTGATGATGATAAGAATCTGATAGATGGAAACGATACTGAAGATGTGACTGAAGTTACTGAAGTTCCAAAAGAATCACTGAAAATAGAGAGTGTTACACCAAATGTTACAACATCTGGTCCAACATCCCCTGCAGATTCAGTTGATACTTCACAGAACAGTCAGTATACTCCAAAGAAGAATCCAGCTACTTGGATTACAAAAAGTCATCCTTCAAATCAGATCATTGGAGATGCTTCAGTTGGTGTTCAAACAAGAAGGAGAGTAAGTGCAAACCGTGTTGATGTGGTAAGGTCTGTATGCATGTCCTCAATATGCAATATTGTGAATGCTCAGTGTTACTATTCTGAAATTGAATCTAAAAATGTTACAGAAGCATTAAAAGATGAAAATTGGATTAATGTTATGCATGAGGAACTTAATCAGTTTGAGAGGAATGATGTTTGGTCATTAGTTCTAAGACCTGATAATGTCAATGTCATTGGAACTAAATGGATCTTTAAAAATAAAACTGATGAGTCTGGTAACATAATTAGGAACAAATCTAGATTAGTTGCACAAGGTTACACTCAAGTTGAAACATTTGCACCTGTTGCTAGGATAGAGTCTATTAGATTGTTACTAGCAATTGCATGTTACATTAACATTAATCTTCATCAAATGGATGTAAAAGCTGCATTTCAGAATGGCATATTAATTGAAGATGCATTTGTTGAACAACCTAAAGGTTTTGAAAACCCACATTATCCAGATCATGTGTACAAACTAAAGAAAGCCTTGTATGGTCTCAAACAAGCTCCTAGAGCTTGGTATGGTAGACTTACTGACTTTCTGTTGCAATTTGGTTTCATAAGAGGAGAGGCTGATAGAACCTTGTTCATTAAAAATTCTGGAGAAGACTTATTAATTGCTCAGATATATGTTGATGACATTGTTTTTGGTTCAACTTGTAACATTATGTTAATCAAGTTTGTTGAAGCAATGACAACAACATTTGAGATGAGCATGGTAGGTGATTTGAATTACTTCCTAGGACTTCAAATCAAACAAACTGATAAAGGTATTTTCTTCACTCATAGTAAGTATACAAAGAATTTAGTGAAAATGTTTGGTTTAGAAAGCTCAAGAGTCATGAAAACTCCTATGGGATCTACACAAAAGTTGTGTAAAAATACTGTTGGTCAAGATGTTGATCCAACTTTGTATAGATCCATGATAGGTAGCTTTCTGTACTTAACCTCAAGCAGGCCTGATATTATGTATAGTGTTTGTGTTTGTACTAGGTACCAAGCTTGTCCTAAGGAGTCACATTTGAATGCTATCAAGAGAATCATAAGATATGTGGCTGGTACAACTGATCTTGGTATAGGGTATACCAAAGACACAAGTTGTGCTCTTGTTGGATACAGTGATGTTGACTGGGCTGGAGACATTGATGATAGAAAGAACACGAGTGGTGGTTGCTTTTATATGGGTAACAATTTGATTTCATGGCATAGTAGAAAACAGAATTGTGTATCACAATCTACTGCAGAGTCTGAGTACATTGCAGCAGGTAGTTGTTGTACACAACTTCTTTGGTTGAGTAAAATGTTTAGTGATTATGGTTTAGAGAGTGACACTTTAACTGTATATTGTGATGATACTAGTGCTATCAACATTTTGAAAAATCCAGTTCAACACTCACTT
This sequence comes from Ballota nigra, assembly GCA_947034835.1. Taxonomy (NCBI): domain Eukaryota; kingdom Viridiplantae; phylum Streptophyta; class Magnoliopsida; order Lamiales; family Lamiaceae; genus Ballota; species Ballota nigra. The sequence goes on from OX344726.1 coordinate 76,092,811, forward strand.
ACTAAACACATATGTATTAGACATCATTTCATAAGGGATCTTGTAGAAAAGAATATTGTGAAGTTAGAATACATACCCATTGAAAATCAATTTGCTGACGTGTTTACTAAAACATTAGACCATGAGAGATTCTCATTCTTGAGGAAATCTCTTGGTATGTGCACAATCTGAGTAACTGTAAAGCGGATGTTGTTATGTATGCTAAAACATCTATAAAAACATCAGGGTATATGCATGTTCTAATTAAAGCTTATTCGTGTATTTTGTTTCGTAATTTCTTTATAAAATAAAACTGGACAAAGTATGATTGTTGTGTAAAAATAAAGAGGAATCACTCTTCTCAAACATATAATAAGTTTTTGAAAAAACACATCAAGATGTAACAAATTCACTGAGTAACTATGGAGCACGGAGTTCGCTACTACGATGTCTTCTTTTCAAAAGATGATTAGTAAAACATCAATATGTCACAAATCCATTGAGTAATTATGGGGCACAAAGTTCGTTGCTACGATGCACTCTCTTGAAAAGATGGATCAATGTGAATAAAAGTGCTAAAATTGTTTGATGAAAATTGCGACATTGGATGTTAAGCCGATGTTGAAGTGTGTGTTCCAATTTTGAATGCAACATCATATGTTGTTCGTATTTATTTTCTAAGTCAAGATTATGAACTAATTTTTTAGGGATTTGTTTTTAATTTCCACATGATAAAACCCACGTTCTTATTTTTATTTTATATCGTGCATATTTTCTTATTTTTATTTAATTAAAATTCGAATTTTAGAATATGAGAAACCCACGATCTCTTCATGGGGGAGTGGAGAATCCTCACGTCATTATCCAGAATTTTCTTTTGTGGGTAACTAGAAATAACTTCCGTATTCTTTCTCCTATAAATATCCTCCGTATCTTATGTTTAATTTTTTGTGCTTTAGCATATTAGTAAAGTTCAGATTTTTCATATAAGTGTTGGAAATAGTGTGTTCGCATTCTAGGGCTTAAAGTGTTATTTCTCTTAAATTTTATTTTACTTGCTTTTACTAAGTACTTAATGGCTGGAAATCAAAAGAAGAACTCCCACAATTCAAAAACTCCCTCAAACTCTCCACCTTCTCAAACCTCAAATCTAAACCTTCTTGCAGAAATGGCCTCAAGCCAAAACCCAAATGTTGCCTCTGTTGCTCCATCATCGAGCACATCACCTTCTACCACTCTAACTCCTGTTCAAGCTTTCCCTGTAAACATCTACATTCCAAATGAAGCCACCGTCGATCAGCTTTAATCGATCGTACGAGGTATAGCACGGAGCCTTCAAGGAAGTCCTGTGGTTCCTAAGCTAACCATTGACTCTATTGAAGTTGGTGTTGCGTCTTACCTGAATCAAACTAAAAAACCTTCTCCCACTGTTCAAATCGAAGGCACTACTTCGATTGCCAAACCGAAATTCCTCAATCCTCAAGCCAAGCTAAAAACCCTACTGCTAATGTTTCAAAAGATGTTGAAACAGGTGATCAAACCATGGAGAATGCTCCCATTGCCGAGGAGACTGTTGCTGAAGAAACTAAGGAAGAAAGCCCTAATGCTGAAGTCCCTGATGAGGAGATGCCATAGGAAGACAAAGAAGAATCACCCAAAACCAATTCTTCAATATCTGAGGACTCTGAGCCTGCTCCAATAGCCAAGGCTGTAAAGAATAAGGGTGGCAAGAAGAAAAAAAGCCCTGTTCAATCAAGGAGGAGATCAGGAAGAGCAAAGAAAAGGGTGAACTACTCTGAAACCGCAAGGTAGAAGAAAGATGATGAAGGAGATGTTGCTGCACGACCCATTCAAGTATTCTCAGAATCTGAAAAGGAGTCAAGCTCTAAGGGCTCATCTGAAAGAGAAACTGATAACTCTCACAGCCAAGGGAAGGAAGTTTCTGATGAGAGTGATGTACCCATTTTTGAACTAAGTATAAGAGATAGAGTTGAGCTAAGAACAAAGAGAAAATTTGAGTATGCTGCTGGTAGTGTTGGAGCAAGTGCAGCAGTACCAGAACCTGAGGATGATGATAGTAGTCTGGAGAGTAGCTCAGAAAAGACCAAAACTGATTCTGATAGAGGTAATGAATTTGAACATTTTGTTGAACAAGTTAGTACTGATAATGATGATGATGAATCCCTAGAACAAAAGATAGCTAGGTTAAGGAAGAGAAATTTGTTAATTGAGAGGAAGATTAACATTGATGAATTTGAATCTAAGGGTCTTGTTAGATACTTAGAGGAAAGGAGTCTGATGCATGCTGTAACCTTTGCTGATGCTTTTGTTACTGATTGGGTGTATGAGTTCTATGCTTGTCTGAGGAAGAATCATGCTAGAAGAAATTCTAGGCGGTATGGGTCTGTAAGATTTAGGGATAGGAGTGTTCCTTTTACTCCGAAGTTGATTAATCAGTTTCTGCATGTTGAGAATGTTGAGGAAGAAGAGGTTCCTCACATGGATGAGATCATTAATGTTCTAACTGGGGGTAGAGTAAACAAGTGGAAGAAGAATATGCTTGCAGCTTCATTAACTTTACTGTATTCTGTTTTACACAAACTTGTGGTGTATAACTGGATACCCTCTACCAACTCAACAAAAGTGACCAGAGATCAAGCAATTCTGATGTATAGGATAGGTGTGATGAAGAACTTCAACTTAGGATTGGTTATTTTTCATCACATGATGAAGTTTACTTGAAAGATCTCTGAGAAAGGCAACTTGCCTTATCCTGTGTTAATATATGGCTATTTGAGAAGTCATAATTTTGTCCATAGGAGGAATGAGTTGTTGAGAGGGAGAGTAAGTTTAATGGGCATATCTCACTACTTGTTGTCTGGGAATAGAGTGCTGGATCTACCTTTACAGGAGGATGCTGATGAAGAAGCTACAGAAGAGAACCAACCTGTTCTTGATCCTGCTCCTGCACAAGATGCTGCACAAAATGCTGGAAACATACCTAGCAACATTCCTGCTCCTACAGCTCATTCTCTGAATATCTCACCTGAGTTTATTCAAACTCAACTGAAGCACTTGCAGGACTCTATTGATGAACTGCAATTCCTCAAGAACTACTGGGAAAACCTACTTTCTGCCACAATAGGGGGAGTACCAGTTGCTGTTGCTCGAGGAGTTGAGATTCATGAGATGAATGATGCTGCTGAAGTTGCTGAGGAAGGAAGAACAGTTGCTGATGAAGCTGTTGCAACTGGACTTGATGCTGCTGGGAAAAGTGCAAATGCTGCTGAAGATGTTGTTGCAAATCTTGCAACAATTCATATCCAACAAGCAGAGGATGAAGAGCTGTATGGTGATCTGCCAGATATTTCTGCCAAAGTTTGAGATGTCTTAGAGACTGGAGGAAGCACAATTTATGGGGGAGCTTAGTGCAAGATGTTTGTAGCTGCAGCTGTATATCTTATACAGTGATATCAAGTCCCTTTTTGTGATGCCTCTAAGTACTATTGGTTGATTTGTGTTTCTGATTAAGTTTGCTATAAATTTGCTCTGATAGTAAGTTTTTAAAGAGACAATATTATATTAGTTGTTAAGTTATTATATTAGATAGGATTTATTTTGATGATTTTGATAAAGTTGTAATTTGAATGGGTAAACATTATGTCACTCATTTTGATGATTTTGATGAGCATATATGATAATGTTCATTCTGTTTTGGTGAAATTAACTTATTGTTATTTCATCTTGATTTTGGTGATTCAACTTACAGTTGATCATCTTATTTTTTGGTTGTTTTGCTACACGAGTGTGAAAAGCTAAATGTACAATACGATGTTGATCTCTATTGTACATACATCACTGACTTATATATTGAAAAAATATATACATCAGGTGTGTTATAGCAGAAATGTCAAATTGGGGGAGATTGTAATGTTGTTGGTAGCGAAGTATTCACTATTTACTTTGAAACAACATGAATTTGTCCTTTCTTCTCATTAACCAACACTTTATGATCAAATGTTGTCTTAGATGTTTTAACATGCAGGATGAAGATCTAGAAGGATCTACAAGTTTCTGGAATACTCAATGTTGCAGTGAATGTTGCAGGCATTGGTTGCAACATGAGCGGTTACGGCTTCCAGAAGGATCTACAAGGATCTACAAGAGCCTACACGATCCAGACTTATCCAGGACGTTTTAGAACAATCTAGATCAGGCGGTTGCATCATGAAATATCAGGAATAAAGATAAGGATGTGGGATTACATGAAGATCATGGAGCGGTTACATGAAGAAGTTATTTTTGGATTGAAGACTTCCATCTATAAATAGAAGCCGAAGTTTTCAGTACCAAGTGTGGAGTAAACGAGTACACCTACTCTAGTGTTGATCCTGAGTTTAAAGGTGATATGACAATTATTCCAACATTTATGTTATACTTAGAAGTAGAGTTCTTCTCGTATAACTTGCGGTCGAACCTATATCCATAGATAGTGAGATCATAGATATAGTGTGAGATAAACTTTGACGGTGTATAGTGTTATACACTTAGCCAATTTAGATTTGATAGATGATATCGAGTCGTGTTTCCGTTGTGAACGATTTTACTCTTCACGTAACTTTTTTATCACTAATCTTATTATAGTGAACGTTTCGCCGTAAGGCTAGCACAAGCTATTTTATATAGTGTGTGTTAAAAAGTATTCCATCTTGCAATAGTGTGTTTAAATCTTCCGATGTACACATTTTATATTCTGATTTTCCCAATTGTTGTAGTGATTGTCTTAACATCCGTTACAATATCTAACACACGAACACCTTCAATAGACACTAACATTGCAGGAACTTCAGGAACAACTCCAGGCAAGAGAACATGGCTAGAGGATCATCCCATTGACCAGGTCATTGATGATCCAACTGAGGGAGCCAGGACCAGGCGGTTCCATGGTGAGAGCGCACTGTTCTATTGTTTACTCTCTGAGCAAGAACCTCAGGACATTGAAGAAGCTCTCACTGACTCGAACTGGATCATAGCCATGCAAGAGGAGTTGAATCAGTTCATAAGGAATCAGGTTTGGGAACTGGTAGATAGACCTAGGCATCAAGGTGTTATTGGTACCAAGTGGGTCTTCAAGAACAAGAAGGATGAAAATGGTGTTGTAGTAAGAAATAAGGCAAGGCTGATTGCAAAGGGGTATTGTCAGTCTGAAGGAATAGACTATGATGAGACCTTTACTACAGTGGCTAGGTTGTGAAGCTATCAGGTTGTTCCTTGCATATTCAACATACAAGAAGTTTAAGGTGTATCAAATGGATGTCAAAAGTACCTTCCTGAATGGTGTACTCAATGAAGAGGTATATGTTGAACAACCTCCCGGGTTTGAGGTTGGAGATAGAGTATATCATTTGAAGAAAGCACTCTATAGACTTAAGCAAGCTCCTAGAGCTTGGTATGATACCCTCTCTCAGTTCCTGACTGACCATGGGTTCAGGAAGGGAACTGTGGATAGGACTTTGTTCAGGATCACTGATGGTGATGACATTCTCTTGGTCCAGATTTATGTGGATTACATAATATTTGGATCACCAAATCATCAGCTCTGGGAGAAATTCTCTATGTTGATGACTGGTAAATTTGAGATGTCAATGATGGAAAAGATTAACTTATTTTTAGGTTTGCAGGCCAAGCAGACTAATCAAGGGACTTTCATTAATCAGGCCAAGTATACAAGAGACTTGATTCAGAAGTTTGGAGTTCAGAATTGCAATCCAGCTAGGATCCAATGAACACCAATTGGAAGATCGATCCTGACACTGAAGGAGCTTCAGTAAACCAGACTGAGTACCGAGGGCTGATTGGATCTTTGTTATACCTGACTGCAAGTAGGCCTGTCATTACTTTTGAGTTGGTGTGTGTGCTAGGTATCAGAGTAACCCTAAGAGAAGTCATTTGGAGGCTGCTAAGAGGATACTTAAGTATTTGAAAAGGACAGTCAATATGGGACTATGGTATCCCTCAGATGACAACTTAGAACTGACTGATTATTCAGATGCAGATTATGGAGGTTGCAGGATTGATAGGAAATCAACCTCAGGGACATGTCAGTTTTTGGGGAGTAAGTTGTTCTCGTGGTTTAGTAAGAAGCAGAATTCAGTGGCGACATCCACAACTGAGGCTGAGTATATGGCTGTAGGTAGTTGTAGTGCTCAGATTTTATGGTTGAGACAACAATTGAGAGACTACCAAGTGTTTGCAAATGAGGTCCCAATCTGTTGTGACAACAATAGTGCTATAGCAATCACTCAGAACCTAGTGCTTCACACAAGGTGCAAGCATGTGAATATTAGATATCACTTTATTCAAGATCATATAGAGAAGAAGGACATTACGATGGAGAAAATTCACACTGACAGGCAGAGAGCTGACATCTTGACTAAGGCTTTGGCTGAAGCAAGGTTTATGGAACTGTCAGTGGAGTTAGGTCTCTTAGATTCGGTAGAGCAGTCAGTATAGGATCTAGGGGGAACTCAGGCCAGACTCGACTCAGCGAGGTATCAGGGTACTACAATGTCTCCCTGATAGGTATGAGTTCAATCCTGACCTTTGTGAATTTGAAACGTCTCACTGAGTCCTTCGTCCTAAGAATCTTTATTAAATGCATTCCGTTTTCATTAAAAGTGTACATTTTGATATTTAAACCCACGCGCATCGGAGCATTTAATACGTTCAGTTACTTTTTCATATAGGTGCCCGTTTTATACAGAATATGACTGACTTGGGTAAATGATTGTACCTAAGATTAATCTTGGCCCTCCATTTTAAAATCTTTTCAAATTCAGGATTAATCTCAACCCCACGTCTGAGTAACTGACCCTATCATATTAAATTATAAAAGTTATTTGAGAAATTTACGCAAACACAATCACACTGCACACTGAGTTTTTTCTCAAATTCAAAAAATCTCTTTGCAAATTTCTCAATTGTCAATCTCAATGGCTTTTCTTGAAACCACCTGAACTACTGATGATATCTCCGATGTTGTCAAGAACAAGTTGGTGAACATGGAGCACATCATCACCATGGACGGGGTCTGTACTAATGTGAAGTAGATCAAACCTGTCTTCGACTGGATCACTAGGGCCCGGATGGAGAAGTATTTCACGAGGAAACCCACCTCTGTGCTTCCTAAGGCAGTCATGGAGGCGTATCTGAACCTCTTCACTCGCAAGGGTGAGTTGTTCACAAGGGTGACCGTCTTGGTGCCAACTAGAGAGAAGAACGAAGATTGGGGAAAAGCTTTACAATGAGAAATCTCGTGATATCAACCTTTGCAAGGCGGTGAAGGAAGTGTTTGGACTTCCGTGCTCCAGGATCAATCCACGGACGTACAAGGAGAACAAAGAGGGAGAGCTCCTGAAGGAGTGGACGAAGTCAGGCTCCTCTGAGTTCAAGGCGAGGCAGCACAAGGATACGCTCAAGCCTGAGTATCATGCCATGATTGATGTGGTCTCTAAGATGATCATGGGCACAGTAGGGTCCCATGAGTAGCTGAGCCTGCCAAAGCTGAGGATCATGGGGGCTTTGGTTGATGGAGTTAAAGCTAACTGGGAGCAGTTTTTCCTTGACCAAATCACTCAGGCTGGCTTGGACAAACTGAAGAGAGACGAGGAGAAGAAGCACATATCAGTGGGTGCAATTCTTCCCTTTGGGACCCGGCTGTCTCTACTGATCTCTGAAGCTTATCAGAGATGTTCGTTCGACATGGAGGACGATCTCTCCTCCAAGAAGGTTATGTTCACTACTGAGGGTGATACATATGCCATCTTGGGGATGCCTGACCCCATTGCTCTTTTGAAGGGTCAGGGGAAAAAGGCTGGTGGCAGGAAGGTGGTGTCCATTCTGCTCGAGAGGGTTGATGAACTCTTCGAGAAGGGTAAGGATGTGGAAGCTGAGGGTGCGTCAGAGAGGAAGATGAAGAAAGTGGCGGAAGAGAAGGCCCAGGAGAAGAAGAGGGCCACACTGAAAGTTGTTCTGAAGTCCAAGGCTACGACCAAGGGACTGAAAAAGGGGACTGAGAAAGTTTCCAAGAATGCCACTTCGGAGGTTGAGGAGATTGACGATGACGTCAGAACGGGGAGGGGAGAGGAGCTGAGGCAGCTGAAGAGGCTCAGGAAGGGACCTAAGAAGTCCCCGGCAAAGGCACTAAAGGAGGTCAGCTTTGTCAGGGAAGAGTCAAGCTCACCTCGAGCCTCTGACTTAGTTCAGGTCCGCGAGACTATTGAGTCTACGGAGATTCTTCAGCCTGAACTACCCTCTGATCCTCAATCCCAAAACCCAACCATCCCTGAACCCACCTCATCTCACCCTGACCAACCCACACTCCTCACTGAACCTATCTTACCCCCATCCAATCCTGAACCATCATCACAACCCACTGAACCCTCCAATCCAAACACTGACCTACGCCCACCCCAAAATGAGCCAGAGCCAAATATTTCAAATATCGTTGAGCCTGACAATAACCCTGAACTAAACACTTCCACACCCAACCCTGAAGACTTCCCTTCCTATCCCCACCCTAAAGACTATCCCAAAACCACTACCCAAGAAGATTCAGCTGATGAGTTTCTTGACTTAGCAGAGGGGGAGGAGCTGGATGAAGGGATAATGGCGAGTATGTACGAGAGTACACTCAGGGAGAAGGCTTGTGTTTGGGTGTCAAAATGCTGGCCCAGACTGAACAAGTGATCGAACTAAAGGTCTGGCTTGATTTCAAGCAGTCCAACATGCAAGAGCAACGCATGCTTGTTGATGCCAGGGCTGGGAGTATTGGGAGAAGAAGGAGGCAAGGTTATGCTTGTTTTTTCGATATCACCAGCTGGCTACAGCTTCTTAACTTTGAAAATCTAAAGCAGCTGGTGGAGAAATGAAGGTGGCCAAAAAGGAGGATTACGAGGATGAGCCTGAGGGCGACAATGATGATTGCGAGGATGGTCCAACTGGCAGGGCCAATGAGAAGATGGTGGATGAAACCGCCAAGGAATTGGACGAGATGAACTCTGAGCCTAGTGCTCAGGGAAAAGGTGAAACTGGGACTGCGTCCAAGGGTGGAGCAGTTGCTGAGACCAACAAGGTTGGTTCAGCTGCCAATGACACATCTGTCTGTGAAGGGATTCTCTGCCCTGAGGCAAAGGAGGATGATGTGGAGGCACCAAATGAGACTCTTAGTTCTGAGGGTTCCGTACCCAAAGTTCGAGCTGACGGGATTGAGCCTGAGCAGACAATCCTAATCACTCAACAACTACCTTCAGTGAACCCTGATGAGGAGTCTGATTCTGCAGGGGCTGACAAGGGAAAATAGCCAAGCACTAAGGAGGAGGCTTATGATGATATGATCATCACAGGGACTCAACGAGGCAACTTTACCAACATCATTGAGGTAAAGCAAGAAAAGACAACTGAGAACTTGGCTGAGCTTTGGGAAGAGATCCAGAGGATCAGGGAGAAAAAAGAGTGTTGGTCCCGGTACAAGAATGAGGAATACGTGTATGGGGGGGGGGAATACACGTATACCAATTTTCAAACTTAAAACTGACTGAGTCCCCTTCACTCAGAGTGGTAAAGAACTAGGAGCTGATAATACACCCACTGACTACACTTGGTGCGGGTCAGTTGGCTAACTATCAGTTCAAGTTCAGTGCGGAAATGTTTGAGCCCTGATAGTTTAAAGTCTTGTTTAGTTTGCTTTCTGAAAACTTGTTTTACTCAAAACTGAGAAGTGTTTAGTAGGGCAGGTTCTTTTGAAGATCAGGTTGATTAATTCAGGCCTGATAAACTTGAATGCAATGAATGAACAGGTAATATGGCAAGTATGCACAATGTCAAAGCAGTAAGAACACAAGGAGTTTAACGTGGTTCAGAGTCTCAAGCTCCTACGTCCACGGCCTGACTTAACAGGAAATCCACTCAAGGGATTCTTGTTTTTAACGTGCCAAGGTGCACCAAGACCAGTTACCTCACTGATCTATACAAACTCCTCTTACTATCACACTAACTGACTTACTCCCAACAAGCCTAACTTAGGGTTTTGGTTTCAGTTTGGATTCCAACTAAGTTGAGATTATCCTTACAAGGCAAAGCTATGCTAAGGATTGGATAATCTCTCTAAGCTTAAGATAATTCTAATTAGCTCTTGGAATACAGAATAACTCTCAGTTGCTAAGAAACACTTGGGAAATTTAGAAGGTTTCGAGTGTTTCTCTTAAAGGCTGAATGCTTTGATTGCTTGAGAGTTTGAGTAATTTCTGGCTTGGAAATTTCCCGTAACCTTGAATGGGTTCAAGGCCTTCTGTATTTATAGGTGGTTTGAAAAACTTTTTTTTTGAGAGATAGCCTTCTAGCCATCTATGCAGAGGGGCTTCAAACGGACATATCTCTATGCAGCAGCCGCCCTTGCATGTATTTGGTATTTGCATTAAATGCACATTAAATGCTTGCCCGTTGAATATGCAGTCTGAATTCAGTCTTTATGTCAGGTTCCGTACGTGCGTGTCCTCCTCGGATTGGTCCACGTCATCAGGTTGGTGAGAATGTCAGAACTTATTCCTGAGCTTCAGGCTTGTCTTATTAAGTTCATTTTGTCTTGAGCTCACCGGTCTTGTCCTGACGCTGAAATTCCTTTTGCATTGCTTGGCTCTACTCCAAGTCTTCCCATTAACTCAGTGACAACCTGTTCCCTTCAGGACTGAGTTAGTAATGACCTCAGGGTCATACTCTTCATCACTGACACTTACTCAGCCAGCTTAGAAGACTGCCATAAGTTCAGGATGGTGCTCTTCGTCTTCAGGCTCTGAGTCTTGATTGTCTCCAGTGAGTTCTCCTCTCACTGAGTACCTGTGAAGTGTAAAATGACTAAGTACTAATTCTAACCAAGACTAGCCTGACAAAGACAGATTAAGGCAATCATCTTTTCAGGGGCTTTGGGATCTAAATCAAAACTGACAATGTCCCAACAATTTCCCCCTTTTTGATGATGCCAAAACACTGAAAAGATCCTCAAAACACTTAGAGGAAATAAGACAAACCTATCTATAAGATAAGACAGTGTTAGAGCAATTCTTGATAAAGTACAGAATTTAAACAAGCCACAAAGACAATGAGTTTTTGTCTGTGGGCAAAAGTAATAGATTTCATTGATAGATGTGGAAATGATTACAATGAATCTAATCTATTACAAAGAAGCCTGTGAACACCTAGACTAATCTCATTTCAGGCTTGAGTCCATATCCTGCATAAACTCTTGCCTTTAGCTCGTCAAGTCTTCCAGGTTGGTTCACATATCCTTCAGCTCTGGCTATCTTCAAGACTTCCATCATTATGGCCTTAGTGTCATGCTTTTGAGTTCCAGGAATTAAGGGAGGAGCTCGAATGGTGAACTCAGGAGCCTTCACTTGGACTTGAGCTGCCTCAGCCTCCTCCAAGATCTTCTGGAATAGCTCAGGATGATTGTCCATCATATAGTCAGTGAAGTGGGCATCAATATCGTCAGTGTCGCCCCACTTCTTCACAACAAACCATAGCCTGACAAATTCATCCCTTGCATCAGTCCAAAACTCCTTCAAAGTCTCTGAGACGAACTCATCAACAAAAGCTTCCCTTGCTCCTGATTCTGGCCTTCTGACTTGAAGAATTGTTGCCTTCCTAACTGTTGGCTTCTTCCTGTACTTCCTTGGCTCAGGCTTCGCCTTCTTCCTTCTTAGCAAGCTGATCACTGCATCATCTAGTTCACGTTGTTGAAGCTCAGTGATATCCGTCAGCTTCTCAACCTTCTTCTCCAAAATGCGCATCTTCTCATTCTGAGCAATTTCAGCTCTGCGCATAGCCTCAGTCTTTTCAGGTTGATCTCCCCATGTTTCAGCACATAGCTCCGCAACTAACTCACCTGAGTAAGTGATGGGATTCTTCCTTGAGCTCATGGGTGATGATCTTTGTACTGGCTCAGGTTGTTGTTTTGAAGGTTCATTAGCCTTTGCCTTTGTTGCCTCCTCCCTCAGCTTGGCAACTAATTGTTCTCCTTCCTTCTCCACGGCCGCTAACCTAGCGGACTTCCTTTACCTTAGAATATTTCCATCAGGATTGGCTTCAGGATCAGCTAGGACGGTCTCTCCTTGACTAACTGCCTCAGATGCCTCAGGGCGGGATCTTTTCTTCTTCTTTTCCCCCTTTTTGGCATCATCATTGGCCTCAGATGGGAATGCGCCAGATCCGCTGTTGATTACGAAGGAGGCTAGGGAATGGACATCGTTGATTCCCTCCTTCAATAACTCAACTCCCATTGAAATCCCAGTCCCTGCAAAGGATACTGAACTGATGGCAGCATTGACTTTCTTCTCAAAGACCTCCATAGAGAGGTGGAGACTTTGTTCAGCCTTGGTGATCCTTTCTTCCACCTTCAAGGACTCACCGCTGACTCTGCTAACCTCAGTCAGTATCTTCGCAGACTCCTCAGTGGCTTTAGCCAAAATGTCCGCCACTGATTGAGATGTGCGATCCAGCTTCCCTGACTCCAGCTCCAACTTGGACGCTGAGTCCTTCAAGGCCTGAGTGACAATAGCTCCAGTCTGAACTGCAAGCCTGTCCACTGCCTGATTCATCTCTTCGTCCCTGATCGCATCCCTCTCTTCAAGCTTCTTGAGAGTGTTTCTGAGCATCTTCTTTGTGCGCTTCCTCTCATTCTTCACTGACCTGGCCGTGTCAGTCATTGTGCGCTTTAACAAGATCAGCTCCCTGTTAGCAAGGGTGTTGTAGGCTGACTTTGTCCACCTGATGTGTTTTGCCAGGGCCTTGGAGTCTTCATCTTTTTCAGCACGTAGCCTCATTACTTCCTCCTGAAGTTCAGCTAGATTTTCCGAGGTTTTCTCCTGTTTGACCTCCACTATGCTTGTAAACTCAGCACGGCCGACCCCGGTTATGACCACATCTTCATCATCAGCGGCCTCATCAGTGATTGGCTGCTTTCCCTTGTCAGCCTCTGCAGCATCAGTCCCTTCTTCAAGGTACACTGAAGGCAGTAGTCATAGCCGCCTCCTCAGGCTCGGCTAAGCTAACTTGAACCTTAGGAACTTGTCCTTCGGAACTGAGAGTCTCCTTGAATGCCTCAACATCATTCTCTCGTGTCTCAGGGCAGGGAATCCCTTCATCGACAGATGTCTCATTGGCAGTTGAGATGTTCACAACATCCTCAGCCACTGGTCCACCCTTGGCACCAGTGTTCTTGTCACCTTCCCCCTGAGCCTGAGGCTCAGAGTCCATCTCATCAACTTCTCTTGCAGTCTCCTCCACTGCCTTTTCCACAGCTCCACCTTGAGCGTCATCATCCTCCTCATCATCCTCCTTCTCTTCAATGGAGAGAAGATCAGCCTTGCTTTTGGCCATCATTTCAGCCACAAGCTTCTTCAGGTTATCGAAGTTCAAGAGTTGAAGCCAGCTTGTCAGGCCAAAGAATGAGCAGATCTTGGCCTCCTCCGTCTCCCAATGCTCCCAGCCGCGTGCGTCTACCAGCATATGTTGCTCCTGCATGTTTGATTGTTTGAAGTCCAACCAAACTTTGAGCTCCACCACATATGCCAGCAATTCAGTGTATTTGTACAGCCCAGGCCAGCACTTTCCTGCCCACTCCGTGGCATTCCCCCTGAGTGTATTTTCCAGTATACCTCCCGCCATGTGCTCATCCAGCTCCTCCTCCTCTATTTCAAGGAACACATCCTCTTCTGTTGAAATAGATTTGGGACAGTCTTTGGGGTTGGGGTATGAGGGAAAATCTGAGGGGTTGGGAAGGTTTGGCTCGGCTAACTGGTCAGGCTCAATTGTAAGTGAGGTTGATGGCACTGACTCAGTAGGGTAATTTGTCTCCGAAGGTTGGGGGAGTTGGGGAGTTTGAGGTGTGGGGTCAGGGATGGAAGGTGTTTGGGTTTCAGGATGTAGGGGTGTTTGTGTGGGTGCTGTCTCAGGCTGCAATGACTCAGCCGTCTCGACAGTCTTTCTCACCTCCTCTAAATCAGAGGCTCCAGGAGAGCTTGACTTCTCCCTCTCACTCAACTCAGGAAGTTTCTTAGCAGGAGACTTCTTTACTCCCCTCCTAAGTCTCTTCAGGGGCCTCTTTCCCTGAGCGCCCTCCTTACTGACGTCATCATCAGTTCCCTCAGCCTCAGTCCCGGCCTTCTTGGGATCTGACTCAGTCCCTGACTTCGTGCTCTTCCCTGACAGCACGATTTTCACCCTCCTCTCCTTCTCAGCCACGCCCACCTCAGGTTGCTCCACCTCTTCAGCAACAGCCTTCTCAGCCTCCTTACTCCTCTCAAAGAGCTCATCCACCTTTTCAATGAGGCTGGTTGCCACTCTCTTGGCCGTCCCAGCTGGCTTTCTGGCCTGACCCTTTGCTTTCGCATTGGGATCAGTCAGCCCTAGCACTGAATAGGTGTTACTCAGTGAGGAAAACATGACCTTCTTTGAGGAAAGGTTGTCCTCAAAGTCAAAAGTGTACTCATGGCACGCATGAGCAATCAGCATGGACAATCTTGTGCCAAATGGCAAGATGGCACTGACGGATATGTGCTTCTTCTCCTTGTCACGCGTGATCTTGTCTAATCCCGCCTGATGGAGTTGATGATGGATCGCGCCGGTGAAGGCGGTCCGTCCCCAAGATCGTTGTTGGGATACCAAACGTGTATAAACAATTAAAAACCTAAACATGCATCTAAAGACAAGTTTAGATCCGTTACCCTTGAAGACCGAGGCGTTGATTCCACTACTGATCTTCTAATCTGTCTCCCAACCTCGTTCGTACACCGGGTGGATGGCGAACTAGCGAACGTGGAGAAAAGTGCCTCCCAATTTCGTCTCTTCAAAAACCCTTGCTCACGAAATTCAGCTGCTCACGAAATTCTTTTTGTGCTAGGGTTTCAAAGAACGAAATTGAAGCCTTTATATAGGTTTCATGGGCCAGACTAGGGATCTGTTAGAAGGTATAGGTTTGGGCTCCTCATGGACCCAAATATTCTTATGTTCAGCCCAGAACATATATTTGGCCCGTGAACATTAATTCATTCCACTAGAGAATTAATGTTGCACTCCCGTCCTATCCCGAACCGAATCAGGGCTTCTATTAGACTCTATAATTCCCCGTATTAAAGATATCGCACGTCCATTAATTATTAAAGCTTCTGACCGCTTTAATTAATTAACATCTATTATTCCTTGAGTAGTACCACTCAACCTTGTTGTCGTACGGATTAAATCCACCTGCAGGGTTTAATACGACAATCCTTTATGAGTTTCCTCAAGGGGACGTCATCAACCTGGATCACCAGGACACGGTGCCCTAATGCCAATAAATAGACATCGTGCAAACGATGTCACTACCCAAAATACATAGTGCATTGAATCTAACAAGATTCTCACCCATAGTAAATCAAAGTAGTGAACAAGCGCTCCACATATCTAGATATCACAATTAGGGTTAAGAATTACAAGAGTCACCAAGACCTTTAGTTCTTCATAACAGTCAGAATAGAAGAACATGTCTTAACTGTGATCCATTCAATACGACATAGCGTACTAGTATGAACTAATGGCCAAGACAAGCCACTAACAAGTTCATACTACAACTTATACCAATAGTTATGTCCAGAACTATCTTAGTTGTGAATACTGTTTATATCTTATAAGGAACTGACAATGTGATCTTCTGTGTGACTACAAACCCACCACATTATCTACAATATAAGATAAATAGACATACAAGTAATACAAGCAATTAATAAGATTGCAATAATGTGAAAAACCATTTATTTCAGATAATAAGGAAATTGAATATATCCATAAAAGCCCAACAAAAGTTTGTTTTACAGTATACACCAACAGTTGATCGAGGAAGAACTGCTCCCAGTTCGCTTCCACTCCATCAGCGATTGCTCCCATGAGCCTTAGCTTGGGCAGACTCAACTGCTCGTGAGAGCCAGTTGCTCCCATCACCATCTTGGACACCAAGTCCACCAGAGCTCTGTACTCTGGCTTCAGAGTGCTCTTGTTCTGACGGGCCCTGAACTCCGAAGACCCTGACTTGGTCCATTTCCCAAGGAATTCTCCCTCCGAGTTTTCCTTGTAAGCCCTGGGGTTGATGCCAGAGGATGGCAGCTTGAAGACTTCCCTCACCGCCTGCCTGAGATCGATGGTGACCACCTCCGAGTCGTAGAGAGGCTCTCTGTCGCTGTTCTTTTCCCCCGTCGGCTTTAGCGCAGTCACCTTTGTGAAGACTTCACCCTTCCGCAAGAACATGTTCAAATAAGCTTCCACCACTGTTCTTGGGAGCACAGAAGAGGGGCGGGTGGTGAAGTATGTTTCCAACCCGGCGTCGGAAATCCATTTAAAAACGGGTTTGATTTCCTCAACCGTTAGACAGATACCTTCCATGGAGATGACTTGCTCCATGTGTACCAGCTTCTTCTCAACAACATCGACGATCTTGTCGGTTGTCCAGTCGGAGTCAAGGAATGCCATTGTGTTTTGAGAAAGAGGTTTTAGAAATTCTGTGTTTGAGCAAGAGAAAACTCAGTGTGCAAATTGTGCGTTGTGTTTGCGTAAAGACCTCAAATGACACCCTTGATTGATAAGACTAAGTCAGTTACTCAAATGTGGGGTTGAGATTGATTCCTGAATTCGAAAGGTTTTGAAATGAGAGGCCAGGATTAATCTTAGTTTTAATTAAAACCCCAAGTCAGTCACATTCCGTATAAAACGGACACGTATATGAAAAAGTAACTGTGGCATTAAATGCTCCGTGCGCGTGGATTTAAATATAAAAAGGCGCGCTTTTAATGATAACGGAATGCATTTAATAAAGATTTTCAGGACGAATGACTCAGGGAGACGCTTGAGATTCACAAGGGTCAGGTTAGAACCCATACCTGTCAGGGAGACATTGTAGCACCCTGATACCTCGCTGAGTCGAGTCTGGCCTGAGTTCCCCCTAGAACCCTACACTGACTGCTCTCCCGGATCTAAGAGTCCCAATTCCACTGACAGTTCCATAAACCTTGCTTCAGCCAAGGGCTTAGTCAAGATGTCAGCTCTTTGCCTATCAGTGTGAATCTTTTCCATCCTAATATCTTTCTTTTCCACATGATCTCGAATGAAGTGGTGTCTAATATCCACATGCTTGCACCTTGTGTGAAGCACTGGGTTCTGAGTGATTGCTATTGCACTATTGTTATCACAATAGATTGGAACCTGATTAGCAAATACTTGGTAGTCCCTCAACTGTTGCCTCAACCATAGGATCTGAGCACAACAACTTCCTGCAGCCATATACTCAGCCTCAGTTGTGGATGTTGCCACTGAATTCTGCTTCTTACTAAACCACGAGATCAACTTACTTCCCAAAAATTGACATGTCCCTGAGGTTGATTTCCTATCAATCCTACAACCTCCATAATCTGCATCTGAATACCCTGTCAGTTCAAGGTTGTCATCTGAAGGATACCATAGTCCCATATTAACTGTCCTTTTCAAATACTTAAGTATCCTCTTAGCAACCTCCAAATGACTTCTCTTGGGATCAGACTGATACCTAGCACACACACCAACTGCAAACGTAATGTCAGGCCTACTTGCAGTCAGGTATAATAAAGAACCTATCAGCCCACGATACTCAGTCTGATTCACTGAAGTCCCTTCAGTGTCAGGATCCATCTTCCAATTTGTGTTCATTGGGATCCTGGCTGGATTGCTGTTTTGAACACCAAACTTATGAATCAAGTCTCTTGTATACTTGGCCTGATTAATAAATATACCTTGATCAGTCTGCTTGACCTGCAATCCTAAGAAGAAGTTCATCTCTCCCATCATTGACATCTCAAATTTACCAGTCATCAGTTTAGAGAATTTTTCACATAACTGATGATTTGGTGATCCAAATATTATGTCATCCACATAAATTTGGACCAAGAGAATGTCATCACCTTCAGTGATCCTGAACAATGTCCTATCCACTGTTCCCTTCTTGAACCCATGATCAGTCAGGAATTGAGAGAGGGTATCATACCAAGCTCTTGGTGCTTGCTTAAGTCCATAGTGTGCTTTCTTCAAATGGTATACTCTATCTCCAACCTCAAACCCGGGAGGTTGTTCAACATATACCTCTTCATTGAGTACACCATTCAAGAATGCACTCTTGACATCCATTTGATACACCTTGAACTTCTTATATGTCGCATAGGCAAGGAACAACCTGATAGCTTCCAATCTAGCCACTGGAGCAAAAGTCTCATCATAGTCTATTCCTTCAGACTGACAATACCCTTTTGCAACCAGTCTAGCCTTGTTCCTTACCACAACACCATTCTCATCCTTCTTGTTCTTAAAGACCCACTTGGTACCAATCACACCTTGATGCCTAGGTCTATCTACCAGTTCCCAAACCTGATTCCTTGTGAACTGATTCAACTCCTCTTGCATGGCAATGATCCAGTTCGAGTCAGTGAGAGCTTCTTCAATGTTCTGAGGCTCTTGCTCAGAGAGAAAGCAACAGAACAGTGCACTTTCACCATGAAACCGTCTGGTCCTGACTCCCTCAGTTGGATCACCAATAATTTGATCAATGGGATGATCTTCTAACCATGTTCTTTTGCCAGGAGTTGTTCCTGAAGTACCTGCAATGTTAGTGTCTACAGGCTCATAAAATTCAGGAAATTGAACAGAAGGGTATGATCCTGAGTCTATGCCGAAGGGATTAACAAGCTCAATGTCAGGGACATTGATTCCCCCTTGATGAGGTGACTCAGAAGCCGTCTCAGCTGCGATAGCATCTTCATAGACGGTACTTACCTCAGGTTGAGCCTGTTCCTCTGTCTGAGGCTCAACAATCCCTGATGTGCTGGGTTTAGGAGTGGCACTTGGTTCATCATCCTGATCGTCATCATCATCCCATCTGGGGATTGGCACAGTCTTGATCTTGGGATACGTGTATGGGGGGGGGATACACGTATACCAATTTTCAAACTTAAAACTGACTGAGTCCCCTTCACTCAGAGTGGTAAAGAACTAGGGGCTGATAATACACCCACTGACTACACTTGGTGCGGGTCAGTTGGCTAACTATCAGTTCAAGTTCAGTGCGGAAATGTTTGAGCCCTGATAGTTTAAAGTCTTGTTTAGTTTGCTTTCTGAAAACTTGTTTTACTCAAAACTGAGAAGTGTTTAGTAGGGCAGGTTCTTTTGAAGATCAGGTTGATTGATTCAGGCCTGATAAACTTGAATGCAATGAATGAACAGGTAATATGGCAAGTATGCACAATGTCAAAGCAGTAAGAACACAAGGAGTTTAACGTGGTTCAGAGTCTCAAGCTCCTACGTCCACGGCCTGACTTAACAGGAAATCCACTCAAGGGATTCTTGTTTTTAACGTGCCAAGGTGCACCAAGACCAGTTACCTCACTGATCTATACAAACTCCTCTTACTATCACACTAACTGACTTACTCCCAACAAGCCTAACTTAGGGTTTTGGTTTCAGTTTGGATTCCAACTAAATTGAGATTATCCTTACAAGGCAAAGCTATGCTAAGGATTGGATAATCTCTCTAAGCTTAAGATAATTCTAATTAGCTCTTGGAATACAGAATAACTCTCAGTTGCTAAGAAACACTTGGGAAATTTAGAAGGTTTCGAGTGTTTCTCTTAAAGGCTGAATGCTTTGATTGCTTGAGAGTTTGAGTAATTTCTAGCTTGGAAATTTCCCGTAACCTTGAATGGGTTCAAGGCCTTCTGTATTTATAGGTGGTTTGAAAAACTATCCGTTGGAGAGATAGCCTTCTAGCCATCTATGCAGAGGGGCTTCAAACGGACATATCTCTATGCAGCAGCCGCCCTTGCATGGATTTGGTATTTGCATTAAATGCACATTGAATGCTTGCCCATTGAATATGCAGTCTGAATTCAGTCTTTATGTCAGGTTCCGTACGTGCGTGTCCTCCTCGGATTGGTCCACGTCATCAGGTTGGTGAGAATGTCAGAACTTATTCCTGAGCTTCAGGCTTGTCTTATTAAGTTCATTTTGTCTTGAGCTCACTGGTCTTGTCCTGACGCTGAAATTCCTTTTGCATTGCTTGGCTCTACTCCAAGTCTTCCCATTAACTCAGTGACAACCTGTTCCCTTCAGGACTGAGTTAGTAATGACCTCAGGGTCATACTCTTCATCACTGACACTTACTCAGCCAGCTTAGAAGACTGCCATAAGTTCAGGATGGTGCTCTTCGTCTTCAGGCTCTGAGTCTTGATTGTCTCCAGTGAGTTCTCCTCTCACTGAGTACCTGTGAAGTGTAAAATGACTAAGTACTAATTCTAACCAAGACTAGCCTGACAAAGACAGATTAAGGCAATCATCTTTTCAGGGGCTTTGGGATCTAAATCAAATCTGACAATGTCCCAACAAAGAGGAAGCAACCAAGGCTCTCCATAAGCATATCCGTTGGACCAAGTCAGTCTACAATACGTTTGCCAACAAAGAGCTCATCATACTAAAGAAGACGATGGTTGGTTGTTGGTCCCGGTACAAGACTGAGGAATACGTGTATGGGGGGAATACACGTATATCAATTTTTCTGACTTTCAATCTTGCTGACTCCCCTTAGCTCAGAGTGTTAAAGAACTCAGGGTTGATAACACACCTACTAAGTGCACTGAGTGCTGGTCAGTTGGCTAACTATCAACTTGAGTTCAGTGCGGAAATGCGTGAGCCCTGAAAGTTTATAGTCTTATTTTATGTTTGCTTTCTGAAAACTTGTTTACTCTGTTCTAAAATAGTGGTTAATAGGGCAGTGTTCAGGTTATTGATCAGGCTGATTGATTCAAGCCTGACAAAACCAAATGCTATGAATGACTTAAGCTAATAGGCAAATAAGAATAATATCAAAGCAGTAAGAACACAAGGAGTTTAACATGGTTCAGAGACTCAAGCTCCTACGTCCACAGTCCTGATTTAACAGGAAATCCACTACTGGGATTCTTGCTTTTTACGTGCCAAGGTGCACCAAGATCAGCTAACCTCGCTGACCTATACAAACTCCTTTCTAACTCACTAACACAACCTCCACCAACAAACCTGACTAAAAGGATTTTGGTTTCAGTTTGGATTCCAACTAGAATGTGATTATCCTTACAAGACTAAGCTATGCTAAGGATGGATAATCACTCTAAGCTTATGATATGGTTTGAACGCTCAATGGAGTACAAAATAACTCTCACTAATCTAAGAAACACTTGGGAAAATTTGTCTGGTTTCGAGTGCTTCTTTTGAACGCTGAATGCTTTAGAAAGCTTGAGAGTTTGAGTAATTTCTGGCTTGGAAATTCCCGTAACCTTGAATGGGTTCAAGGCCTTCTGTATTTATAGGTGATTTGAAAACTATCTGTTGGAAAAGATAGTCTTCTAGTCATCTATGTAGAGTTGTTCAACGGACATATATTCCATGCAGCAGCCGTCCTTGCATGAATTAGGTAATGGAATTTAATACACCATTTAATGCTTGCCCGTTGAAAGTGCAGTCTGAAGTCAGTCTTCATGTCAGGGTCCGTACGTGCGTGTCCTCCTTGGATTGGCCCACGTCATCAGGTTGGTGAGAATGTCAGAACTTATTCCTAGGCTTCAGGCTTGTCTTATTAAGTTCTTTTTGACTCGAGCACAACGGTCTTGTCCTGATGCTGATATTCCTTTTGCATTGCTTGGCCCTACTCCAATTCTTTTCCCATTACTCAGTATCATCCTGTTCCCTTCAGGACTGAGTTAGTAATGACCTCAGGGTCATACTCTTCATCACTGACACTTACTCAGCCAGCTTAGATAGACTACCGTAAGTTCAGGATGGTGCTCTTCATCTTCAGGCTCTAAATCTTGATTGTCATCAATAAGTTCTCCTCTCACTGAGTACCTATGAAGTGTTAAAAAGACTAAGTACAAAAACCTAACCAATACTAGCCTGACTGAGACAATCTAAGGCAGTCATCTTTTCAGGGACTTTGGGATCTTAATCAAAACTGACAATGTCCCAACATTGGTATTGCGAAGTCAGTGAAGCAGGAGAGAAGGAAGATGAATAAGCAATTTAAGCAGACCCTGGCCCTGCTCGAAGAGAAGCATGAACAGAGATTGACTAAGGCAGTGGAGCATCTGGCGAGTCAGGCTGGAGAGCTCTTCACTCAGTCCCTTAATGACTCAGTGGTCAAGCTGGCACTGGAGTCAAGGAAGATCACTCAGATCTCTGAGAGCGTCACTCAGTGGTTAGCCAAAATTGCTCAAGAGTATGCTCGGATTACTTCAGAGGCCAGTCTGATCAGCAAGGAAACTGAGAAGGTGGAGGCCAGGATTACTCGGGCTGAGCAAAGTCTTCATACCAACATGGAGATCTTTGAGAAGAATTTGACGGTAAGCATCGCCAGTGTTTCCTTCGCAGGAACTGGGATTGCGACTGGAGTAGATATGTTGAAGGAAGGAGTGTTGGAGGTTCAGTCCTTAGCTTCTTTCATCGTCAACAATGGGCAGGAGGTCCTCAGGAAGGCTCTGCCACATCCTCCCACCAAGGATGATGCCAAAAAGGGGGAAGGGAAGAAGAAAAGATCCCTCCCTGAGGCATCGGAGGCTCAGTCTACTCCAAAAAAGTCAGCGAGATTGGCGGTTGTGGCAAAGGCTAATGAACCTTCAGAGAAGCAAGTTCAAGCTTAACTCCCATCCATCCCTGAAGGAAGTTCAGAGTGCTCACCCTTAAGCACAAAGAAGAACCCAATTTCCCTAGATACCAATGAAGTGGCATCCTTGTGTGAAGAGGCTTGGGGTCTGCCCCATGAGAAAAGTGAGGCTCAGCGCAGGATAGAAGTTGCTGAAAAGGAGAAGATGCGCATCCTAGAAAAGAAAGTTGAAAAGCTTTCAGAACTGACTGAACTTCAACAGAGAGAGCTGGATGATGGGACCTGAGCATGTTGAGGAGGAAGAAGGCGAAGCCGGAGCCAAGGAAGTACAGGAAGAGGCCGACAACAAGGAAGTCAACAATTCTTCAAGTCAGGAAGCCAGAGGTGACAGTGAGGGAAGCTCTTATCGATGAGTTTATCTCAGACTCTCTGAAAGAGTTTTGGGTTGAAGCAAGGGATGAGTTCGCCAGAATCTGGTACGTGGTGAAGAAATGGGGCGACACTGAAGACATCGATGCCCACTTCACTGACTACATGATGGACAATCACCCTGAACTAATTCAGAAGATCTTGGAAGAAGCTGATGCAACCAAAGTCCAAGTGAAGGCCCTTGAGTTCATTGCACGACCACCACCTCTAATCCCTGGTTCAAACAAGCATGACACAAAGGCGATTATGACTGAAGTTTTGAAGATTGCCAAAGCTGAATGATTTGTGAACCAGCCTAAGAGTGTTGAAGAGCTGAAGGCCAGAGTCTATGCTGGTTATGGACTCGAGCCTGAAATGAGATTAGTTTAGGTGTTCACAACCTGCTGTAATAGATTAAGATCATTGTACTCACTGAAACATATTATCAATAAAATCTATTACTTTGCTCACAGACAAAAACTTATTGACTTTTTGGCTGTTATTTAAATTTTGTACTTTATCAACTGCTCTAACACTGACTTATCTTATAGATAGGATCTTATTTTCTCTAAGTGTTTTGAGGATCTTTTCAGTGTTTTGGCATCATCAAAAAGGGGGAAATTGTTGGGACAATGTCAGTTTTGATTAGATCTCAAAGCCCCGGAAAAGATGATTTACCTTAGTGTGTTTTGGTCAGGCTAGTCTTGGTTAGTTTTGTATTTAGTTATTTTACATTTCACAGGAACTCAATGAGAGGAGTACTCATTGATGACAATCAAGACTGAAGCCCGAAGATACAAGAGCACCATCCTGAACTTATGGCAGTCTCTCTAAGCTGACTGAGTAAGTGTCAGTGATGAAGAGTATGACCCTGAAGTCATTACTAACTCAGTCCTGTAGGGAACAGGATGATACCGAGTAATGGGAAAGACTTGGAGTAGGGCCAAGCAATGCAAAAAGAATGTTAGTGTCAGGAAAAGACCGTTGTGCTTAAGACAAAAAGAACTTAATAAGACAAGTCTGAAGCATAGGAATGAGTTCTGACATTCTCACCAACCCGATGATGTGGACCAATCCAGGAAGGACACGCACGTACGGACCTGACATGAAGACTGAGTTCAGAATGCACTTTTCAACGGGCAAGCATTAAATGGAGCATTAAATGCATTACCAAATCCATGCAAGGACGGCTGCTACATAGGAGATGTATTCGTTGAACAAACCCTACGTAGATGACCTAGAAGACTATATCTTCCAACGGATAGTTTTCAAAGTTACCTATAAATACAGAAGTCCTTGAACCCATTCAAGGTTACGGGAAATTTCGAAGCCAAGAAATTACTCAAACTCTCAGCGCACAAAGCATTCAGCATTCAAAGAAGCACTCGAAACATCTTAAATTTCCCAAGTGTTTCTTAGTTAGAGAGTTATTTTGTATTCCACTGAGCGAACCTAGATATATCATAAGCTTAGAGTGATTATCCATCCTTAGCATAGCCTTGTCTTGTAAGGATAATCACAATCTTAGTCGAAAACCAAACTGAAACCAAAACCCTCTAGTCAGGTTTGTTGGTTGAGGTTATTAGTGAGGTAGAAGAAGGAAGTAAGGGTCAATGAGTGTAGCTGATTCTGGTGCACCTTGGCACGTTAAAAACATGCCAATCCTTAGTGGATTCTCCTGTTAAATTAGGACCATGGACGTTGGAGCTTGAGTCTCTGAACCACGTTACTTCCTTGTGTTCCTTATTGCTTTGATTATTGCTCTTAACTGTTTATTCATTAAGTCATTCATCGCATTGTTTATCAGGCTTGAATCAATCAGCCTGATCATTAAACTGAGCACTGCCCTTCTAACCACAACTTCATAAGAAAGAAAACAAGTTTTTAGTAAGCAAACTAAAACAAGACTATAAACTTTAAGGGCTCACGCATTCCGCACTGAACATAAGTAGATAGTTAGTCAACTGACTTGCACTCAGTGTTATTAGTAGGTGTATTATCTACTCAGTGTTCAACACCACTCTGAGCTAAGGGGACTCAGTCTATTTGAAAGTCAGAAAAATTTGTATACGTGTATTCTCCCCCCATACACGTATCACTCAGTCTTGTACCGGGACCAACAAGTATGATGGCCAGACGGTTTGAGAAGCTGAATTCTAGGTTTGGTCATTATAAGAAGTACTATCAGGATACAAGAGATAGGAAATTTGAGGGAAATTACAACAGTTCCATAAGGTATAAAGAGCGGAGGAACACTAACTAGAGATGCGATCGAGGTGAAGAAAGGAGGTACTCTTACCCGAAACCTGATTGTGAGGAGTTAGACCCGAGATGTGCTCGTGATAACAAGTACTCTAGCAAGAATGAAAGCTCATCAAGATGGAGGGGACCTGACTCAAGAAGGAACCCTGAAGCAAGAAGAGAAGGAGGAGATGAGCTTACAAAGTGTTACAACTGTAACAAGAGCGGATACTATCAATATGATTGTCCTGGGTTGAGTGCAAGGGAGAGAGAAGACCGGAGGACTAAGAGAGACCTGAGATATGCGGATGGAAGAGCCATGCTCGCTGAAGACACCACTGACTCGGATGGTCATGAGGAGAGGTCGTCTGAACTCTTTTCTGATGATGAGTATGATGATCTGTGCCTTATGGCTAGGGAGGAGCCTGAGGTAAATTCTAACTCTGAATGTGGTTCATACACTGGTCAAAATCCTGAGCCTAGCTCGGAGTCAGTTAAAGAAATGAACCTTCAGGCCTGTCTTGATCAATTGATGGTTGATTTCTTCAAACTAAAGGAGACTAATGTCTTCTTGGTGAAGGAGAATGAGAAATTGAGTACTGAGGTTCAGACACTGACTGATCAATTGACTCAGTCAGATCTGAAAGAATCCTCTCAAATTGTAAGGCTAACACAAGAGATTGAACTGATCAATTCTTAGTGCCTTCCAGGAGAGAAGATTCTCAAAGAACTGACTGAAGACCAACTGCATGACCATGATCCAGTTCGAGTCAGAGAGAAAGCAATAGAATAGAGCGCTCTCACCATGGAATCTACGGGTCCTGACTCCATCAGTTGGATCACCAATGACTTGATCAATGGGATAATCTTCTAGCCATGTTCTCTTGCCTAAAGTTGTCCCTGAAGTACCTACAAGGTTAGTGTCTACAGGTTCTATAAACTCAGGAAATTGAACAGAAGGGAATGGAACTAAGTTAACACCAAAGAGATTAATGAGCTCAATGTTAGGGACATCGATTCCCCCTTGATATGGTGACTCAGTGGCCATCTCAGCTGCGACCGCATCTTCATTGACAGTACTTACCTCAAGTTGAGCTCATTCCTCAGTCTAAGGCTCAACTATCCCTGGAGTGTTGGGTTTAGGAGTGGCTTTTGAATTGTCATCCTAATCGTCGTCATAATCCCAACTTGGAATTGGCACAGCTTTGACCTTTGGATTAGGTTGATTCTTTAATTTCAGCCTTGTTACTCTCCTTGTGACCTCCTCAGAGTCAGGATCCACCACTTTTACCCTAGACTTAATGACAGATTCATAAAAAACAACATGTGGTGATTCTTCCACAACAAGGGTCCTACAATTGTAGACTCTGAATGCTTTACTGACTTTAGAATACCCTAAGAATATTCCTTCATCATATTTGGTATTAAAAGCCTTCAATTGGGTCTTCCCAATATTGAGGATGAAGCACTTGCACTTAAATATATGGAAATAAGAGATATAGCCTTCCTCTTGTTTCATGTCTCATAGGGGGTCTGAGCATGTTGCTTGTTCAACATGGATCTATTCTGAGTATAGCATGCAGTGTTGATTGCCTCAGCCTAGAATTTCTTGGGCAATCCTGACTAAGCCAGCATGGTCCTAGCAGCTTCCTTCAGTATTCTGATTCTCCTTTCAGCAACCCAATTTTGTTGTGGGGTTCTAGCTGCAGAAGTCTCATGAGTTATACCAAGTTCATTGCAAAAGTCAGAAATATATAAATTTATAAACTCAGTGCCTTTGTCAGATCTAATTCACAATGGGCTGATTCTGCTCATTGCTGAGTCTCCTGAGCAACTCTGGAAGCTTCACCTGTGTTTTCTTTTTATTCAACAAGAAAATAACCCAAGTATACCTAGAATTATCATCAATGACCACAAGGGTATATTTCCTACCATTCATACTCATAGGTGTTACAGGGCCAAACAAATCCATGTGCAAGAGCTAAAGAACTATGTCAGTGGAGAAGGTAGCTTTCTCCTTTAATGTAGCTCTGGCCTGCTTCCCTTCCTGACAAGCCCTGCACACATGATCCTTGCTAAAAACTTCATTAGGTAAACCTTCAACAAGTGAAAGTCTAGAAATTTTGTTAAGAATCTTGAAGTTCAGATGGTTTAATCTTTTATGCCATAACCAACTGAGATCTAAAGAGCTTTTAGCAACAAAACAAGTATCAGGAATAATGCTGCTCCAATAAGCTAAATAAACATTAATTTTACTAATATCTGTTATAAGCACTTGGAGTGTTGGTTTGTTCTTGACTAAATAAATATTCGATGTGAAATCAATATTGAAACGTTTGTCGCAGAACATACTCACTGACAATAGGTTGTGCTTCAGTCCTTCAACATAGCACACTGTTGGTCCCATTTTCAAATGCCAAAATGGGAATTCAGGAGCAAATTTTTTTTTAAAAACCCACGTTGCGCTTTGAAAGAGTTCAGTGAGGAAACACTCAAGCCACTGCGTTGCTAAGAGGCTGGGCTACCAAGTCAGTGAGACTTGAAGGCTCATGCTCTTAGCAACACAGTGACTCGAGAGACTGAACTCTCGAGCGTGTTGCCTGATATGGTCAGTGAGAGGAATCTCCCTGACCTGATTACTTAACCAAAGTTTTCTTATAACAAAGCTCAGTGAGGTGACTTTCACAATACTTTGGTAAATACTTTTAAAGATAAGTACGCTCAGTTTAATGTGGTTCAGAGACAAAAACTCTTACATCCACGGCCTGATTTAACAGGAAATCCACTACAGGGATTCTTATTTTTAACGTGCCAAGGTGCACTTACAACTGGACTCATGCCACTCCCTGGGCTGCCCCTCCTCACTCACTGACAACTTACTCCCAACAAACCTAACTAGAGGGTTTTGGTTTCGGTTTGGTTTCTCCAACTATGTGAGGTTTTCCTTTACAATGTGTTAGCCTCAAGCTAGGATTAGGAAAACCTCTCTAAGCTATGAGTTACAAGCTGAACACTCATTTGTGTATATCTATGAACTCTAAAGTTCAGTGTACAAGGTGTGAAATATGCCTCCTTATAACTCCCAATATAATGCACTAAAAACTCACACCTTCACAGCTCGTAGGTGTTTTTTTTTCTAACTTCACACACACTTAACACGCAGCTATGAGCTTGTATTTATAGTGTGGATTCAAATGTAACCGTTGAAGGAAATTACATTTGAATCCATACAATTAATGGTTTCAACCTCTTTTCTTGGAATGCGGCCTTTGTCAGTGTCAGAGTTGCTGCCTCGTGCTGATTAGTCCACACGGCCTGGATTCACGGATCTTTGACTCAGTGGGTTGACCAAGACCCACTGACTTTAGGTAGCTTCCTCCTTCACTGACTGATGATCTTCAGTGGACTGAACGTCTTCAGTGTGGTTTTCCTTCAAAGACTGTTTGAAGATCACTCCAAGAAGTTTGTCATAAGGCTGAATGACAAACTTCCCTGACCACAGTAGCCTGACTCCTTCAGGGGCAACTTGGTGCATCACTGATACTCTTGATCATGCTCTTCACTGAGTGGTCCACCTGACTTAGCTTAGATCAGCCCGGTTTACACTTAGTGGGACATCCTTTAGCCTTCTCTTCAGTTTCAGGTCTCTGACTTCAGTGTGTTCTTCTTGATGTCATCTTTGAATTCTTCAGGCTGTGTTGCTGAGTTCTCCCTTGCTGAGTTCCCCCTCAACTGAGTGTTCCCTCAACTGAGTTCTTCTCAACTGACAGCCTATTCTTACTGAGAAATGACCTACTCTGACCTTTTCAAAAGATACTATCCTGACTGCTTTCAAACCTATTACATGTTGTTTTGGAAAATCATCAAAACTAAAACATATCCCAACAATTTCCCCCTTTTTGATAATTCCAAAACTTCTAACCAAATGATTTTCTATTACAAGAATAATTTCAGAAAACAAGTAATAGTTTGAAATATGCAGGAATTCCCATTGTTTAAAACATTTAAGATCTGTTCGGTAGACTATTTTTCTTAACAAAACTGGATCAGTGGTCATGTGAACAACCCGCTCTGATACCAATTGTTGGCCCCATTTTCGAATACCAAAATGGGAATTCAGGAGCAAATTTTTTTTTAAAAACCTGCGTTGCGCTATGAAAGAGTTCAGTGAGGATACACTCAAGTCACTGCGTTGCTAAGAGGCTGAGCTACCAAGTCAGTGAGACTTGAAGGCTCACGCTCTTAGCAACACAGTGACTCGAGAGACTGAACTCTCGAGCGCGTTGCCTGATCTGGTCAGTGAGAGGAATCTCTCTGACCTGATTGCTTAACCAAAGTTTTCTTATAACAAAGCTTAGTGAGCTGACTCACAAAATAATTTGGTAAATACTTTTAAAGATAAGTACGCTCAGTTTAACGTGGTTCAGAGACTCAAGCTCTTACATCCAAGGCCTGATTTAACAGAAAATCCACTACAGGGATTTTTGTTTTTAACGTGCCAAGGTGCACTTACAACTGGACTCACGCCACTCCCTGGGCTGCCCCTCCTCACTCACTGACAACTTACTCCCAACAAACCTAACTAGAGGGTTTTGGTTTCGGTTTGGTTTCTCCAACTATGTGAGGTTTTCCTTTACAATGTGTTAGCCTCAAGCTAGGATTAGGAAAACCTCTCTAAGCTATGAGTTACAAGCTGAACACTCATTTGTGTATATCTATGAACTCTAAAGTTCAGTGTACAAGGTGTGAAACGTGCCTCCTAATAACTCCCAATATAATACACTAAATACTCACACCTTCACAGCTCGTAGGTGTTGATTTTTCTAACTTCACACACACTTAACACGCAGCTATGAGCTTGTATTTATAGTGTGGATTCAAATGTAACTGTTGGAGGAAATTACATTTGAATCCATACAATTAATGGTTTCAACCACTTTTCTTGGAATGCAGCCTTTGTCAGTGTCAGAGTTGTTGCCTCGTGCTGATTGGTCCACGTGGCCTAGATTCACGGATCTTTGACTCAGTGGGTTGACCAAGACCCACTGACTTTAGGTAGCTTCCTCCTTCACTGACTGATGATCTTCAGTGGACTGAACGTCTTCAGTGTGGTTTTCCTTCAAAGACTGTTTGAAGATCACTCCAAGAAGTTTGTCATAAGGCTGAATGACAAACTTCCCTGACCACAGTAGCCTGACTCCTTCAGGGCCTACTTGGTGCAGCACTGATCCTCTTGATCATGCTCTTCACTGAGTGGTCCACCTGACTTAGCTTAGATCAGCCAGGTTTACACTCAGTGGGACATCCTTCAGCCTTCTCTTCAGTTTCAGGTCTCTGACTTCAGTGTGTTCTTCTTGATGTCATCTTTGAGTTCTTCAGGCTGTGTTGCTGAGTTCCCCCTCAAGTGAGTGTTCCCTCAACTGAGTTCTTCTCAACTGACAGCCTATTCTTACTGAGAAATGACCTAGTCTGACCTGAACAAAAGATACTATCCTGACTGCTTTCAAACCTATTACATGTTGTTTTGGAAAATCATCAAAACTAAAACATACCCCAACAATTTCCCCCTTTTTGATGATTCCAAAACTTCTAACCAAATGATTTTCTATTACAAGAATAATGTCATAACACAAGTAATAGTTTGAAATATGCAGGAATTCCCATAGTTTAAAACATTTAAGATCTGTTCGGTAGACCATTTTTCTTAACAAAACTGGATCAGTGGTCATGTGAACAACCCGCTCTGATACCAATTGTTGGTCCCGTTTTTGAATACCAAAATGGGAATTCAGGAGCAAATTTTTTTTAAAAACCCGCGTTGCGCTTTGAAAGAGTTCAGTGAGGAAACACTCAAGTCACTGCTTTGCTAAGAGGCTGAGCTACCAAGTCAGTGAGACTTGAAGGCTCATGCTCTTAGCAACACAGTTACTCGAAAGACTAAACTCTCGAGCGCGTTGCCTCATCTGGTCAGTGAGAGGAATCTCCCTGACCTGATTGCTTAACCAAAGTTTTCATATAACAAAGCTCAGTGAGCTGACTTTCACAATACTTTGGTAAATACTTTTAAAGATAAGAATGCTCAGTTTAACGTGGTTCAGAGACTCAAGCTCTTACATCCAAGGCCTGATTTAACAGGAAATCCACTACAGGGATTCTTGTTTTTAACGTGCCAAGGTGCACTTATAACTGCACTCACGCCACTCCCCGGGCTGCCCCTCCTCACTTACTGACAACTTACTCCCAACAAACCTAACTAGAGGGTTTTGGTTTCGGTTTGATTTCTCCAACTATGTGAGGTTTTCCTTTACAATATGTTAGCCTAAAGCTAGGATTAGAAAAACCTCTCTAAGCTATGAGTTACAAGCTGAACACTCATTTGTGTATATCTATGAACTCTAAAGTTCAGTGTACAAGGTGTGAAACGTGTCTCCTTATAACTCCCAATATAATGCACTAAACACTCTCACCTTCACAGCTCGTAGGTGTTGATTTTTCTAACTTTAACACGCAGCTATGAGCTTGTATTTATAGTGTGGATTCAAATGTAACCGTTGGAGGAAATTACATTTGAATCCATACAATTAATGGTTTCAACCACTTTTCTTGGAATGCGGCCTTTGTCAGTGTCAGGGTTGTTGCCTCGTGCTGATTGGTCCACGTGGCCTGGATTCACGGATCTTTGACTCAGTGGGTTGACCAAGACCCACTGACTTTAGGTAGCTTCCTCCTTCACTGACTGATGATCTTCAGTGGATTGAACGTCTTCAGTGTGGTTGTCTTTCAGAGACTGTTTGAAGATCACTCCAAGAAGTTTGTCATAAGGCTGAATGACAAACTTCCCTGACCACAGTAGCCTGACTCCTTCAGGGCCTACTTGGTGCAGCACTGATCCTCTTGATCATGCTCTTCACTGAGTGGTCCACCTGACTTAGCTTAGATCAGCCCGGTTTACACTCAGTGGGACATCCTTCAGCCTTCTCTTCAGTTTCAGGTCTCTGACTTCAGTGTGTTCTTCTTGATGTCATCTTTGAGTTCTTAAGGCTGTGTTGCTGAGTTCCCCCTTGCTGAGTTCCCCCTCAACTGAGTGTTCCCTCAACTGAGTTCTTCTCAACTGACAGCCTATTCTTACTGAGATATGACCTTGTCTGACCTGAACAAAAGATATTATCCTGACTGCTTTCAAACCTATTACATGTTGTTTTGGAAAATCATCAAAACTAAAACATATCCCAACACACACAATCTCTACCCTGACTGTACCTATAATAAGAGTACCAAAATATTTAGTAAAACCTTTTTATTTATCAACAAAGGTTACCTGTGGGCCATCTTTTGCAGTGTAATCCTGAAGGAGACTCTTCATTCCAGCCATGTACCTTGAGCAACCACTGTCTAGGTACCAAACAACTTTGATTAAGTCATCCTTCTTCTTCTTGTAGCCCACAACTGCCTGCAACAAAATCAGGTTTTAGGTACCCATTGGGTGTTGGGTCCTACAGTGTTAGTTGTACCTTTCAGGATCTAGACTTGCTTAGCCACCCTGATTGCCTCAGAGGATTAAATTTGTCTCCCATTAACATCCACATACACTACTTTCTTCTTCTTAGCTTGAAAGGAAGATGGTGTATGAGTGTCAGGCTTAGGAGTCATAGGGGCCTTAGTGTTTGCCTTTGGGACAACCTTTCTATTCTTCCTAGGCCTAGGCGCAGCAGGCCTCGGGGTTTATTCCTGACCTGGGCCTTGCTTTCTATTCCCCCTAGGCAAGTGAGGGAACTAATAGCAGTTATAGGCTTCAGGATGCCAAAACCCCTATTACCCCTAAGGTTGTGAAGCCAAAACCCAAGGGAAAAGCTAAACAACCTAAACAGGCCCCTGAGAGCTCAGGCCAGAAGAAGAAAATACCATCTCATTGTTGCTCCCTGAAGCAACATGAGACTGGTCTTGTGAGGATTTTCTGGAATCAAAGCCAATCCCAGATCTTTCATTCCCAAGCTTCTGGCAGCTATTTATATCCTCTACAGCCACTGAGGATTTATTCATTTCTGCTACCTTCTTCTTGAGAGCATCCTCACTCTTTAGAAGAGTTGAATCAGTTCACAATGAATCAGTTTTGGGAACTGGAAGATAGACCTAGGCATCAAGTTATGATTGGTACCAAGTGGGTCTTCAAGAACAAGAAGGATGAGAATGGAGTAGTAGTAAGGAATAAGGCAAGGCTGGTAGCTAAAGGATATTGTCAGTCTGAAGGGATAGACTATTATGAGACCTTTGCTCCAGTGGTTAGGCTAGAAGCAATCAGGCTGTTCCTTGTATATACAATATACAAGAAGTTCAAAGTGTATTAAATGGATATGTATAGTGCTTTTCTTAATGGTATCCTGAATGAAGAGGTTTATGTGGAATAACCCCCAGGGTTTGAAGTTGGAGACAAGGTATACCACCTGAAGAAAGCATTATATGGACTTAAGCAAGCACATAGAGCTTGGTATAATACTCTTTCCTAATTCTCGACTGACCATGAGTTCAAGAAGGGAATCGTGGATAGGATATTGTTCAGGATCACCAAATGAGATGACATTCTCTTGGTCCAAATATATGTTGATGACATCATATTTGGATCACCAAATAATCAGCTCTGTGAGAAATTCTCTAAGTGATGACTGGTAAATTTGAGATGTCTATGATGGGAGAGATGAACTTCTTTTTGGGATTGCAAGTCAAGAAAACTGATCAAGGGATTTTCATAAATCAGGCTAAGTATACATGAGACTTGATTCAGAAGTTTGGAGTTCAGAATTGCAATCCAGCTAGGATCCCAATGAACACAAATTGGAAGATGGATCCTGACACTGATGGGGTATCAGTGAATCAGACTTAGTACAGAGGGCTGATTGGATCATTGTTGTACCTAACTGCAAGTAGGCCTAACATAACTTTTGCAGTTGGTGTGTGTGCTAGGTATCAGTCTGACCCTAAGAAAAGTCATCTTGAGGCTACAAAAAGAATACTGAAATATTTGAAGAGGACAGTCAATTTAGGACTTTGGTATCTTTCAGATGACAACCTAGAACTGATAGGGTATTCAGATGCAGATTATGGAGGTTGTAGGATTGATAGGAAATCAACCTCAGAGACATGTCAGTTTTTAGGAAGTAAGTTGATCTCTTAGTTTTCAAAGAAACATAATTCAGTGGCGACATCCACAACTGAGGCTGAGTATATGGCTGCAAGTAGTTGTTGTGCTAAGATTTTATAGTTGAGACAACAATTGAGTGACTACCAAGTGTTTGCAAATGAAGTCCCAATTTATTATGACAACAATTGTGCCATAGCAATCACTCAGAATCCAGTACTTCACACAAGGTGTAAGCATGTGGATATTAGGCATCACTTTATAAGAGATCATGTGGAGAAGAAGGACATCAGGATGGAGAAGATTCACAGTGATAGGCAAGGAGCTGACATCTTGACTAAGCCCTAGGCTGAATCAAGATTTATAGAACTATCAGTGGAGTTAGGACTTTTAGATCCAGGAGAGCAGTCAGTATAGGATGTAGGTGGAACTATGGTTCAGAGTCGAATGGGGAACTCAGAATCAGACTCGACTCAACAAGGTATCAGGGTACTACAATGTTGCCCTGACTGGTATGAACTTTCTAATCCTGACTATTTGAATTTGAATAGTCCCACTGAATCTTTCATCCTGAAAATCGCATTAAATGTTGTTCATTATCATTAAAAGTGCAAATTTTGATATTTAAACCCATGCATAACAGAGCATTTAATGGGTACAGTTAGTTTATCATATGCGTGTCTGCTTTAGGCGGGATATGACTGACATGATCAAAGGACATTTCTTTGAATTAATTATGGCCCTTTATTTCAAAACCTTTCAAATTCAAGATTAATCTCAGCCATCCGTCAGAGTAACTGTTCATATAAAACATCAAATTAGAAGTCATTCAAGTTTTTCCTACGCATACATACACTCTAGCACACTGAGTTTTCTCTCACTCACAAATTTCCTTGTATTCAAAAAACTTTCTCTAAAAAATACTTCAATGGCTTCTTCGAATACTTCTTGGACTATTGTCAACTACGAGTCCGTTGTCAAGAGCAGGCAAGTTCATATTGAACAGGTTATCGCCATGGATGGCCCGTGCTTGAAGGTGAAGAAGATTAAGCCGGTTCTTAAATAGATCTCTAAGGCTGGGTTGAAAACCTATTACACCAAGAAGCCCATGTCTGTGATTCCGAAGACGGTGGTTGAGGCATACATCAAGATGTTCAAGCGAGATGGTGAGTTATTCACGAAGGTGATGGTTGAGGTGGCTGTAGAGGAGAACGAGAAGAGATAGCCGTTGATTGAGGAGAAGGTCAGGGAGGTTGACCTCAGGGCAATGGTGAAGAAGGTATTTGCCCTACCCTGCACTAGTATTAGCCCCACGGGGTACCAAGAGAACAACGAGGGTGCATACTTGGAGAAGTTCACCAAGTTGGGGTCTCCTGACTTTCAAGCCCCATGAACAAGGACAATTTCAAGCCGGAGTACAGGGCTCTGGTGGATATTTTCAGCAAGAAAAATATGGGGAACGTTGGGTCCCATGAGCAAGTGAGCAAGGACAAGATAAAGCTGATGGCGGATATCATTGACCGGGTTGAGGTCAATTGGGAGCAGTACTTCTTGGATTTGCTCGCCGATGAAGCCGCAACGAAGGTAGAGAAGGATGTCCAAAATAAATACATCTTCATCAAGGGTGTGCTTCATTTTGGTACAAGGTTGTCTATGCTCATCACCAACGGCTTCCCTGAATACTCGTTTGACTAGGAGTTCACACTTCCAGTGAAGAAGATAATATTCTTTACTGAGAATGAGACTTATCCAATTTTGGGCCTCACTAACCTAAATGCTCCTCCAAAGGGGCAGAAGAAGAAGGCTGAGCCTAAGGGCAAGAAGCCTGTGAGGAGGAACCTCCTCAATGAGGTGGATGATCTAATCGTCAATGGCCAAGAAGAGACTGAGGCGATGCTGGCTGAGCGTGCTCAGGTGAAGGAGGCTGAGAAGGAGAGAGTGGAGAAGACAATCTCCAAGTTGAAGGTCGTGATGAAGGAGAAAGCGACGGCGACAGGGAAGAAAAATAGTACTGGGAAGGACTCCAAGAAGGCTGCGTCAGAGTCTGAGGAGTCCAACGATGATGTACTAGAAGAAGGGCAGCTGGTGGTGAAGCCCAGGACTCTGAAGAGGTTGAGAAAGGGAGGAAAGAAGGCGGTCGTGTCGACAGTAGAGGAGAAGTCGGATCTTACCCAAGTACGAGAGGTAATCAACATTGCCTCTCTACTTCAACCTGAACGAACTCTTAACCCCACTGAACCAACCGCCGCTGAACTCACTCCCACACCCACTAAGCCAAATGACCCAAACTCCACTGAACCAACTCAGTTAGAGCCAAATATCCCCAACCCACCTGGAAACCAAACTGACCCATCTATACCATCTCCATCAGATTTCCAGACACAGCCCAAAACCCAAAATAATCTACTTCACCCCAAACCACAGATCCTAAGGAACCCAATCCATCTGAATACTTTACCTTTGACCCTGAGGATGAGAATGATGAGGATGGCTCCTTGAATCTTATTGAAAATATGATCAGGGTAAGGCAGCTGATTGGGTGGATAAGTGTTTCCCAGGCCTAGAACAATATCCAACCCTGTGTAATCATGTCAATGATCTTAAAGTTTGGCTGGAATACAAGCAAGTGAACATGCAAGATCAAAGAATGATGGTTGAAGCACGAGGTTGGGACTTCTGGGTTCAAGAGGAGGCTCGATAGTGCTCATACTTCAATCTGACCAGCTGGTTGGAAGTTCTTGACTTCGAGTCCCTCAAAGCTTTTGTTGGGCGGATGAAGATTGCTAAAGAGGGGAGGTTTCTTGATACCCCTGAGAAGAAGGACGATGGGAAGGATGATGATGATAAAGAGGGCGGTGATGGTGGTAATGGAGGTCAGGCTAATGAAAGAATGGTGGATGAGATAGCGAAGGAAGTAGATGATATGTCCACTGAGCCTTCGACTCAGGGGGAATGAGGTGTGAAGGAGACTGCGTCCAAGGGTGGAGCAGTTGATGAGACCAGCTTTGTTGGTTCATCTGCCAATGACGCATCTGTTAATGAAGGGATTCCCTGCCCTGAGACACATGAGGAAGTTGCTGAGGCATCCAAGGAGACTCCTAGTTCTAAAGAGCAAGTCCTTGAAGTTCGAGTTGACTCAGCTGAGCCTGAGGGACAGGCGGCTGAGATCACTCCACAACTGCTCTCAGTGCATCCTGACGAGGAGACTGAGAAGGCAGGGGCTGATAAGGGAAAACAACCAATGAATGAGGATGAGGACGATGACGAGGTTGAGGTGACTGATATCTGCAAAGGCAAATTCACTGACATAATCACTGTGAAACAAGAAAAGACTACGGAGAACCTTGTAGAATTGGAGAACAAGCTGAGCGTGCTTGAATCTGAGCAAATCAATAAAGTCAAGGCAATCCAAAAGCAGATTAGATGGATGAGGTCAGAACACAAGACAGTGGCCAGAAGCTTGGGAATGAAAGATCTGGGATTGGCTTTGATTCCAGAAAATCCTCACAAGGTCAGTCTCATGTTGCTTCAGGGAGCAACAATGAGAGGGTGTTTGTTCAGGAAAGCTCGAGCATAAAGAAGGTTGTGGACAAGGTCTGCTAAACTGACAAGGATAAGGAAACTGTTGAGACAGTCAGGGTTGCCCCTAAGGTTGTGAAGCCAAAACCCAAGGTTTTGGCATCCTGAAGACTATAACTGCTATCAATTTCCTCACTTTCCTAGGGGGAATAGAAAGCAAGGCCCAGGTCAAGAATAAACCCCAAGACCTACTGCACCTAGGCCTAGGAGGAATAGGAAGGCTGCCCCAAAGGCAAACACTAAGGCCTCTGTTACTCCTAAGCCTGACACTCATACACCATCTTTCTTTCAAGCTAAGAAGAAGAAAGTAGTGTATGTGGATGTTAATGGGAGACACATTTAATCCTCTGAGGCAATCAGGGTGGCTAAGCAAGTCTAGATCCTGAAAGGTACAACTAACACTGTAGGACCCAACACCCAATGGCTACCTAAACCCTGATTTTGTTGCAGGCAGTTGTGGGCTAAAAGAAGAAGAAGGATGGCTTAATCAAAGTTGTTTGGTACCTAGACAGTGGTTGCTCAAGGCACATGGCTGGAATGAAGAGTCTCCTTCAGGATTACACTGCAAAAGATGTCCCATAGGTAACCTTTGTTGATAAATCAAAAGGTTTTACTAAATATTTTGGTACTCTTATTATAGGTACAGTCAGGGTGGAGATTGTGTGCTATGTTGAAGGACTGAAGCACAACCTATTGTCAGTGAGTCAGTTCTGCGACAAGTATTTCAGTGTTGATTTCACATCGAATATTTATTTAGTCAAGAACAAACCAACACTCCAAGTGCTTATAACAGATATTAGGAAAATTAATGTTTATTTAGCTTATTGGAGCAGCATTATTCCTGATACTTGTTTTGTTGCTAAAAGCTCTTTAGATCTCAGTTGATTATGGCATAAAAGATTAAACCATCTGAACTTCAAGATTCTTAACAAAATTTATAGACTTTCACTTGTTGAAGGTTTACCTAATGAAGTTTTTAGCAAGGATCATGTGTGCAAGGCTTGTCAGGAAGGGAAGCAGGCCAGAGCTACATTCAAGGAGAAAGTTACCTTCTCCACTGACATAGTTCTTTAGCTCTTGCACATGGATTTGTTTGGCCCTGTAATACCTATGAGTATGAATGGTAGGAAATATACCCTTGTGGTCATTGATGATAATTCTAGGTATACTTGGGTTATTTTCATGTTCAATAAAAAGGAAACACGGGTGAAGCTTCTAGAGTTGCTTATGAGACTCAACAATGAGTAGAATCAGTCCATTGTGAAAATTAGATCCAGCAAAGGAATTGAGTTTATAAATTCATATATTTTTTACTTTTGCGATGAACTTGGTATAGCTCATGAGACTTCTGCAGCTAGAACTCCACAAAAAAATGGTGTTGCTGAAAGGAGAAACAGAACACTGAATGAAGCTGTTAGGACCATGCTGGCTGAGTCAGCATTGCCCAAGAAGTTTTGGGCTGAGGCAATCAACATGCTCAGACCCCCTACGAGACATGGAACAAGAGGAAGCCTCGTATCTCATATTTCCATATATTTGGGTGCAAGTGCTTCATCCTCAACAATGGAAAGACCCAATTGAAGGCTTTTGATAGTAAATCTAATGAAGGAATATTCTTAGGATATTCTGAAGCCAGTAAAGCATTCAGATTCTACAATTGTAGGGCCCTTGTCGTGGAAGAATCACCAAATGTTTTTTATGTATCTGTCACTGAGTCTTGGGTGAAAGTGGTGGATCCTGACTCTGAGGAGGTCACAAGGAGAGTGACAAGGCTGAGCTTAAAGAATCAACCTGATCCAAAGGTCAAAGCTGTGCCAATTCCAAGTTGGGATGATGACGAAGATCTGGATGACAATTTAAGAGCCACCCCTAATCCCAGCACTTCAGGGGTAGTTGAGCCTCAGACTGAAGGACAGGCTCAACCTGAGGTAAGTACTATCAATGAAGATATGGTCGTAGCTGAGATGGTCACCGAGTCACTATATCAAGGGGGAATCGATGTCCCTGAAATTGAGCTCATTAATCCCTTTGGTGTTGACTCGGTTCCATTCCCTTCTGTTCAATTTCCTGAGTTTATAGAACCTGTAGACACTAACATTGCAGGTACACCAGGGACAACTCCAAGTAAGAGAACATGGCTAGAAGATCATCCCATTGACCAAGTCATTGGTGATCCAACTGAGGGAGTCAGAACCTGTAGGTTCCATGGTGAGAGTGCACTATTCTGTTGCTTCCTCTCTGAGCAAGAGCCTCAGAATATTGAAGAGGCTCCTACTGACTCGAACTGGATCATAATCAAGCAAGAAGAATTGAATCAGTTCACAAGGAATCGGGTTTGGGAATTGGTAGTTAGACCTATGCATCAAGGTGTGATTGGTACCAAGTTGGTATTCAAGAACAAGGAGGATGAGAATGGAGTTGTGGTAAGGAACAAGGTAGGACTGGTAGCCAAAGGATATCGCCAGTCTGAAAGAATAGACTATGATGAGACCTTTGCTCCAGTAGCTAGGCTAGAAGCAATCAGGCTGTTCCTTGCATATGCAACATATATAAAGTTCAAAGTGTATCAAATGGATGTGAAGAGTGATTTTCTTAATGGTATCCTGAATTAAGAGGTTTATGTGGAACAACCCCCAGGGTTTGAGGTTGGAGACAAGGTATACCACCTGAAAAAAGTATTGTATGGACTTAAGCAAGCTTTTAGAACTTGGTGTGATACTCTTTCTCAATTCCTAACTGACCATGGGATCAACAAGGGAACTGTGGATAGGATATTATTCAGGATCACTGAAGGTGATGACATTCTCTTAGTCCAAATATATGTGGATGACATCATATTTAGTTCACTGAATCACCAGCTCTGTGAGAAATTCTCTAAGTTGATGACTGGTAAATTTGAGATGTCTATGATGGGAGAGATGAACTTCGTTTTGGGATTGCAAGTCAAGCAATCTGATCAAGAGATTTTCATCAATAAGGCTAGGTATACAAGAGACTTGATTCAGAAGTTTGGAGTTCAGAATTGTAATCCAGCCAGGATCCCAATTAATACAAATAGGAAGATGGATCCTGACACTGATGGGGTATCAGTGAATCAGACTGAGTATAGAGGGCTGATAGGATCATTGTTGTACCTGACTGCAAGTAGGCCTGACATAACTTTTGTAGTTGGTGTGTGTGCTAGGTATCAGTCTGACCCTAAGAAAAGTCATCTTGAGGCTGCAAAGAGGATACTGAAATATTTGAAAATGACAGTCAATTTAGGACTTTGGTATCCTTAGATGACAACCTAGAACTGACAGGGTATTCAGATGCAGATTATGGAGGTTGTAGGATTGATAGCAAATCAACCTCAGGGACATGTCAATTTTTAGGGATTAAGTTGATCTCTTAGTTTTCAAAGAAGCAGAATTCAGTTGCAACATCTACAACTGAGGCTGAGTATATGGTTGCAGGTAGTTGTTGTGCTCAGATCTTATGGTTGAGGCAACAACTGAGAGACTACCAAGTGTTTGCAAATGAAGTCCCAATTTATTGTGACAACAACAGCGTTATATCTATCACTCAGAACCCAGTGCTTCACACAAGGTGCAAGCATGTGGATATTAGACATCACTTCATAAGAGATCATGTGGAAAAGAAAGATATAAGGATGGGGAAGATTCACACTGATAGGCAGAGAGCTGACATTTTGACTAAGCCTTTGGCCGAATCAAGATTTTTGGAACTATCAGTGGAGTTAGGACTCTTAGATCCGGGTGAGCAGTCAGTGTAGGATTTAGAGGGAACTAAGGTTGAGAGTCAAAGGGGGAACTCAGGATCAAACTCGACTCAACGAGGTATCAGGGTACTACAATGTTGCCCTGACTGGTATGTAATTTTAATCCTAACTCGTTGAATTTGAACTGTCGCACTGAATCTTACATCGTGAGAATTGCATTAAACGTTGTCCGTTATCATTTAAAGCATGACTTTTGATATTTAAAACCATGCACGTCAGAGCATTTAATGCGCGTAATTACTTTATCACATACGTGTCCGTATTCTACGGAATGTGACTGACGTGATCAAAGAGATTTTCTTTGAATTAATCCTGGCCCCTCATTTCAAAAGCTTTCAAATTTAGGATTAATCTCAACTACACGTCAGAGAAACTGTTTGATTAACATCAATTGTTTATCCATTTGATAAATTTACGCTTACACAAATACACACTTGCTCACTGAGTTTTCTCTTGCTCAAAGCTTTTCTGCAAATTTCTCAATCTTTCCCAAAACCAAATGGCTACCTCGAGCAATGCTTTGACTGTTATGAACTATGAATCTGTAGTCCAGAACAAGCTCGTTCACATTGAACATGTCATCTCCATGGATGGGCCTTTCTTGAAGGTGAAGGAAATCAAGCCAGTTCTGGAGTGGATATCGAAGGCCGGTCTGAAGACATACTTCTAAAAAAGACAGACTGTTGTGCTTCCGAAGGCGGTGGTGGAAGCCTATGTGAAGATGTTCACAAGGGGAGGTGAACTCTTTACCAGGGTGACGGTGCAAGTGCCCAAGGGTGTGAATGATAATGGAGAAGAGGTGTTCGAGAAGGAGGTTATGGAGATTAACCCCAGGACGATAGTAAAGGATGTGTTTGGGTTATCCTGCTCCGGCATTAATCCCAAAACCTACAAGGAGAACCAAGAAGGAGCTTTGCTAGAGGTGTTTACCAAGTTAGGGTCGTCTGAGTTCAAGGCCCGCATGCACAAGGATACCCTCAAACCTGAGTACGGGGCGCTCATTGACATCGTGAGCAAAATTATCATGGAGAACGTAGGTTCTCATGAACAGATCAACAAAGATAAACTCAAGATTATGGCTGCTGTGATCGAGCAGGTTGAAGCCAACTGGGAGCAGTACTTTTTGGACCAACTTGCAACTGCTGATGGAGAAAAGATGAGTCGAGATGAGAAGAAGAAGCACATCTCAATCACTTGAGCCCTTCACTTTGGGACTAAGTTATCCATGTTGATATCTCATGCCTGTCCTGGGTGTTCATTCGATTAGGAGGAGGAACTTTCCGCAAAGAAGATCATGTTCTCCTCTGAGGCTGACACTTATCTAATCTTGGGGCTCGCTGACCCTAATGCACCTACAAAGGGTCAGAGGAAGAAGTCAGCACCTAAGGGAAAGAAGGTGGTGAGTAATCTATTGGAGAGAGTAGATAAGTTGATGGAGAACTATCAAGAGACTGCTGCTGCAGTGGAGGCTGAGAGGGCGGAGTCTAGGAAGGAGAAGATGGTTGAGAAGGAGAAGGTGGTTGAGGAGGAGGAGACTGAGGAGAGAGTGGCCAAGCTGAAGGTGGTGCTGAAGCAAAAGGCCACGACAAGGAAGAAGGCGATTGAGAAAGTCTCCAAGCAGGCTATTCCTGAGGCTGAGAAGACTGACGATGATGTCATAGAAGAAGGAGTGTTGGTCGTAAAGCCTAGAAAGATGAGGAGGCTGAGGAAGGGAGTGAAGAAGGTGGCTAGGAGCCAGAGGCGGAGGACACGGATCTGACCCAAGTATGGGAAGTCATCAACACGGCTTCC
Source organism: Ballota nigra (assembly GCA_947034835.1). Lineage (NCBI taxonomy): Eukaryota > Viridiplantae > Streptophyta > Magnoliopsida > Lamiales > Lamiaceae > Ballota > Ballota nigra. Next base: position 76,136,458 of record OX344726.1, read on the forward strand.
CTACTTCAACCTGAGCCTACCCAAAACCCTACTGAACCCTCTACCACTGAACCCACTCAAACCTCCACTGAGCTAACAGAACCCAACTCACTGAACCAATTGATCCTTTGCCAACTGAACAAACACAGTTAGAGCCAAACATCCCCAACCCACCTGAATTCCACACTGATAAATTCATACCATCCCCTTCACAATTCCCAATCAATGCCAAAGATCCTAAAGAACCTACTTCATTCTAACTCACTGATCCTAAAGACCTCAAGGAACCCAACCAATCTGAATACCTCATTGTCGACCCTGGGGAGGAGGAGGATGAAGATATCTCCTTAGATCTCGTTGAAAATATGATCAGGGTGAGGGCGTCAGATTGGGTGGACAAATGTTTCCTATGCCTAGAGCAATACCCAACCCTGTGCAGTCATGTCAATGATCTCAAAGTTTGGCTGGAATACAAGCAAGCAAACATGCAGTGTTGGGATATGTTTTAGTTTTGATGATTTTCCAAAACAACATGTAATAGGTTTGAAAGCAGTCAGGATTGTATCTTTTGTTTCAGGTCAGGCTAGGTTATTTCTCAGTAGAATAGGCTGTCAGTTGAGAAGAACTCAGTTGAGGGGGAACTCAGCAACACAGCCTGAAGAACTCAAAGATGACATCAAGAAGAACATACTGAAGTCAGAGACCTGAAACTGAAGAGAAGCCTGAAGGATGTCCCATTGAGTGTAAATCGGGCTGATCTAAGCTAAGTCAGGTGGACCACTCAGTGAAGAGCATGATCAAGAGGATCAGTGCTGCACCAAGTAGGCCCTGAAGGAGTCAAGCTGCTGTGGTCAGGGAAGTTTGTCATTCAGCCTTATGACAAACTTCTTGGAGTGATCTTCAAACAGTCTCTGAAGGACAACCAAACTGAAGACGTTCAGTCCACTGAAGATCATCAGTCAGTAAAGGAGGAAGCTACCTAAAGTCAGTGGGTCTTGGTCAACCCACTGAGTCAAAGATCCATGAATCCAGGCCACGTGGACCAATCAGCACGAGGCAGCAACTCTGACACTGACAAAGGCCGCATTCCAAGAAAAGTGGTTGAAACCATTAAATGTTGATTCAAATGTATTTCCTCTCCAACGGATACATTTGAATCCTCATTATAAATACAAGCTCATAACTGCGTATTCAAGTGTGTTGTATTGTGTGAAGAAAGAAAAATCAATACCTACAAGCTATAAGAGTGTGTGAGTTGTTAGGGAGTCATAAGGAAGAGTTTCTCACACCTACGACACTGAACTTTAGGGTTTCACTAAATATTCATTGAGTGTCAAGCTTGTAACTCTTAGCTTAGAGAGTTTTTCCCAATCTTAGCTAGAGGCTAATACATTGTAAGGGAAAACCTCACATAGTTGGAGAAACCAAACCGAAACCAAAACCCTCTTGTTAGGTTTGTTGGGAGTAAGTCAGTGAGTTCGTGAGGAAGGAGAGGCAGCCCAGGGAGTGGCGTGAGTCCAGTGTATTTATGCACCTTGGCACGTTAAAAACAAGAATCCCATGTAGTGGATTTCCTGTTAAATCAGGCCCGTGGATGTAAGAACTTGAGTCTCCGAACCACGTTAAACTGAGCGTACTTATTCTTTAAAGTATTCACCAAAGTATTGTGAAAGTCAGCTCACTGAGCTTTGTTATAAGAAAGCTTTGGTTAAGTAATCAGGTCAGGGAGATTCCCCTCACTGACCAGATAAGGCAACACGCTCGAGAGCTCAGTCTCTCGAGTCACTGTATTGTTAAGAGCATGAGCCTTCAAGTCTCACTGACTTGGCAGCTCAGCCTCTTAGCAACGCAGTGACTTGAGTGTTTCCTCACTGAACTCTTTCAGAGCGCAACGCAAAGTGTTAAAAAAAATTTTGCTCCTGAATTCCCATTTTGGTATTTGAAAACGGGACCATCATGCAGGATAAAAGAATGATGGTTGAGGCTCGTGGATGGGACTTCTGGGTCCAAGAGGAGGCACGCTTATGTTCATACTTCAATATAAACTACTGGTTCGAAGTTCTTTACTTCGATGCGCTAAAGACCTTAATTGGGAGGATGAAGGTTGCCAAGGAAGGGAGATTTCTTGAACCCCTGAGAAAAAGGGCAACGGGAAGAATGATGATGATGGTGAGGGTAGTGATGGAGGCCATGGAGGAAAAGCCAATGAGAAGATGGTGGAAGAAACTGCCAAGGAGCTGGACGAGATGGACTCTGAGCCTAGTGCTCAGGGGGAAGGTGCTAAGGAAACTGTGTCCAAGGGTGGAGCAGTTGATGAGATCAACCAGGTTGGTTCATCTGCCAATGAGACAACTGTCAATGAAGGGATTCCCTGCCCTGACACACAAGAGGAAGTTGTTGAGGCATCCAAGGGGACTCCTAGTTCTGAAGGGCAAGTCCCTGAAGTTCGAGTAGACTCAGCTGAGCCTGAGGGGTAGGCAGTTGAGATCTCTCCAAAACTGCCCTCAGTTCATCCTGAAGAGGAGACTGAGCAGGTGGGGCTGAAAAGGGAAAATAGCCACTGACTGAAGACGAGGATGATGACGTTGTGCTAACTGATGTCCTCTGTTGGGAAAATGTATAAGACTTATGTTTTGATTAGATGCCAAAATGTTCCTCCTAAGTTGTTTTGTAAGTAAATTATTCAGTAGAGTTAGTACTTAGTCAAACAGTTCAAAGTGTTAAGGACTGGAGTACAGTTAGTAATTACATGAGTGTATTTAAGATTAAAGTCTGCTGAAGATGAAGTCCGCTGAAGTGAAGTCCGCTGAAGACTAAGTGATCTGAGAATAAGTCAAAATCTTGAATGTTTTCTAAGTACATTCTCACTAAGACTAAAACTGTCAGGAGAGGACCAAGGTCCACTGATGGTAACTAACAATGCACATTCAATGCTAAGACATATTAAAAGCTGTTAGTTAATCTGGTTGGAACAAGGCAAAACGAATTTCAGTGAAGCTTACAATTAATGAAGGAATAAGAAGGTTATCTCAGAGGAGTTCCACTTAAAGCAAGACAAGAATCTGGGCATGCAGACTTAAGGTCCAATGAGAAGATGACACGTCAGTGTACTTTACTGACAGCTGACCTGCCCCAGCCTGACAAGTACCAAAAGTCTGCATAGGCATGGTCTTTCAGCCATTTCTTGACAAGACTTAAAGCTTCAAATAGAGCCGTTTGAGCCAATCAGATACAAGAAGACTTACTTGAGAAGATTCAAATCCAACGGGAAGATTTTCAAGGAAGCCTATAAATACAGAAGGACGTGCACATTTCCAAGCACGGGAAACTCACAAGATCAAAGTTATCTCTACATTCATAACAACTAAGAAGCACTCGAAATTATCTTTGTTTCCCAAGTCTTTCACATTTTTAGAGAGCCTAACAAACCTTCTGTAACCAAGCTTAAAAGCTATATCCAAATCTTAGAAAGAGATAATCTAATCCTAAGCCCTGAGCTAAACTTGTAAGGATTATCTCAAAATAGTTGGAACCAAAACCCTACTCAAAACCCTACTCAGTGTTTAGGTTGAGAGTTAGTGTTAAGTGGTGTTAGTAAGCTGATTGTTGTATCAGTCTGAAAGCTGGTTTGTTTTGGGAACTAGGACCTGGAATTTCCTAGTGATCAATCATCCTAAGAGAGGATTAGTTGATCAGTGCACCTTGGCACTATAACACAAGGAATTCCAAGTGAAAGGAATTCTCCTGTTTGATCAGGACAGTGGACGTAGGAGATTCATCTCTGAACCACTTTATACCTTGTGTTCTTATTATCTGCTTTTCTAAGTGTGTGTTAATCTCAAAGTTTATCAAAGTAAAACGAGTTTTCTAAGGGCTCACTAATCCGCATCTGAAAGCTAATTAGATAGTAGTTCAACTGAAAGTCTTGAGCTTTCAGTGGAGGTATTATCTCAGTAGGCTTTCTCTAAGTAACTCTCAGCAGACCTTCAAGTCCACTGACGAGTTATTGTCTTAAGTAACCTGATAAGTTTTACAAGAAGTTTTAATTTGTAATCACAGATGTATCCCCCCTCCATACACCTGTTTGCTCGTTTTGGGTCCAACAATTAGTATCAGAGCAGTGGTTCAAAAGACCATTGTTCTAAATATACCTTGTGCTTAAAGGTATTTTTCAAGGTCACCTGAATTGATCTTTTGATAAACTTGTGTTTATACTATGGCTGACAATGCAGCTAGGGTAGCACCACCAGCAGAGAACAACATGGGAGTTAATCCCTTGAACCATATGTCTCTTCCACAATTCTCAGTGGAAAACTATGACTTCTGGAAGATCAGAATGAGAGCTCATCTTGCCTGTGGGCATGATGAAATGTTAAGGGTTATTACTAAAGGTCCATTTGTTTTTATGACACCTAACCCTAGAACTACAGCTGAAACTATTGCAGATCCTAGAGAAGAATGGCCCAAAGATGAAGATAACTTCACTGCAGATGAGAGGAGGAGAAACAACCTCAACTTCATAGCCATGAACATTCTCTACACCACTATTCCAGATTCGGTAATGGGAAGAGTGATCCACTGCAAGACTACAAAGGAACTATGGGACACTCTTGCTCTCATGTGTGAAGGAACTGACAAGATAAAGGAGAACAAGCTTTCAGTAGCTGTTTAAAAGTATGAGCAGTTCACCATGGAGTCCACTGAGACCATTGACCAGCTTGATGGGAGGTTCACAGACATCATGAATGAGATAAATTCTCTGGGAAAAGTCTATACCAAGAGGGAGGTTGCCTTAAAGATCCTGAGAGGTCTAACCTCAAGATGGGATGTGTACTCTGTGATGATGCAGAATACCAAGGATCTATCCAGCATGTCTATGCAACAGGTATTCTCTGAACTCAAGGCTTATGAGTTTGATCTAAACAGGAAAAGGGCTCCTGATGAGACCTCAGCTGAGAAGGGAGTAGCCTTCAAAGCCAAGGAGTCTGAGCCAAAATTCCCAAAGCCTCAGAAGAGTACAAAGGCAAGCAAGTCACAAAGCAAGGCTGAGATGCAGGAGGAACTCAGCCTGATGGCTAGGAGGTTTGAACAACTTAACAACCGCTTTGGCAAGTATAAAAGATTTTACAGGGATAACAGGGAAGGTAGAAGTTATCCACAAAAGACCACCAGAGAAGGAGAGAAAAGCTCATCTGAGATGGAAAAGAAGAAGGAATACAAGAATTACACCAAGGCTGAAGGATCATCATCAAAGACCAGAGACTCTACTGAGGAAAAGAATGATGATGCCAACAGATGTTTCCAGTGCAAGAAGGTTGGGCACTTTCAATATGATTGTCCTCAACTGAGCACAAAAGAAAGAAAGGAAAGGCAAGCCAAAAGAGACAGAAGATATGGAGAAAGGAAAGCCATGATGGCTGGGGATGTTGATGAAAATCTGGAGTCACCTGATGAACTGTTCTCTGACAGCAGTGAAGATGACATGTGCCTCATGGCAAGAGAAGAACCAGAGGTACAATCTAAACCATCCATTTCTCTAGAACACTCACCTGAGCTAAGCTCAGAGTCAACTGAGGAACTCAATCTTCAGTCCGCTTTGGAACAATTGATGATTGATTTCTCAAGGTTGCAAGAAGCAAGTTTCTGTCTTCAAGATGAGAACAAACAACTCTTGAGTGAAAACTCCAAGTTAATTGAGTCTAGGAATCAAGCAGATCTAAACTCAGCCAAATCTACCATTGAACTGACAAAAGAGGTGGAAACCCTCAGGAGTCAAGGAAATGGTAGAGATCAACTGATAAAAGATCTCAATGAATCTAAGACAAAGTTAACTGAAGAGAACTTAAAATTGGTAAGCCAAATAAAGGATTCTCTCCTGAAAATTGATGTCTTATAAAAATCTGAAGAGACCTTGTTAAAAAGGATTGATGCTCTAAATAAACCCTCTCTTTCCATAGAGGAGATTCAAAATTTTCAAATCAATCCTAATAACAAGTGTGGGATAGGCTTTATTCCAAAACCTTCAGAAGGTCCTCTGAGTGTTGCTTCTTCAAGTGGCACAAAGAGAGTTTTTGTCAAGTCTATGACATTTCAATTACAGACTGTGGATAAAGGAAAAAGACCAGCTGAGATCACTAAAAAGAAAAGTCAATCTAAGCCAAAACCAAATGGAAAGGCTCAGGTGACTTATCAAACTAGATCTCAACAGAGGTACTATCAGCCGAGGTCTTCACAGATGAAGCAGCCTCACCTGAGAGCACCCAGGCATGAGCAGTCCTCAAGGAATGACTCATATGGAAGACCTATTCCTTTTGTGCCTAAAGGAAAAGGCCCTTCATACCTTTATCAACAAAAACCAAGACCAGGTGCACCCAAGCCAAAGAGAAAGAATGTGAAGAAGGTTCCTGTTCCTTCAAAGCCTGACACACATAGAAAGTTTACTCCCAAGGCACCTAGGGAGATAACAATCTATGTAGATGTTTATGGAAGACAAATTAGCCAATCTAAAGTGATTAGAAAAGTGAGGCAAATTTGGATTCCGAAAGGTACAACTAACCTGGTAGGACCCAACACCAAATGGGTACCTAAAGCTTGATCTGTGATTGCAGGGCTCAGTGGACCTCAACAAAGGAGAAACTCTTAAATCATCAGTCTGGTACTTGGACAGTGGATGTTCTAGGCACATGACTGGCAACAAAGATCTCCTGACAGAATTTGTTGAGAAAGAAGGTCCACAAGTCACCTTTGGTGACAACTCACAAGGAGCCACTAAAGGTTATGGTACTTTAATCATTGGCTCAGTAAGGGTAAGCAATGTATCATTTGTCAGTGGACTTAAGCATAATCTTCTGTCCATAAGTCAATTCTGTGATAAAGGATACAGTGTTGAATTTTCATGTAACCTGTGTTTTGTTAAGAATGTATCTTCACAACAGGTACTACTAACTGGGTCAAGAAAGGGAAATGTCTATCTTGCAGATTGGAAGTCTTGCACAACAAATGCATGTCTTATTGCTAAGAGCTCAACTGACACTAATTGGTTATGGCACAAAAGGCTAAGTCATCTAAACTTCAAGATGATGAATAGGATAGCAAGACATGGACTGGTAGAAGGAATGCCAAATGAAGTATACAACAAAGAACATATCTGTAAAGCCTGTCAGGAGGGAAAGCAAGTAAAGGCATCTTTCAAAAGCAAAGTAGCAACCTCTACTGACAGAGTACTTCAACTGTTACATATGGATCTTTTTGGTCCAGTAACCCCTGTAAGTATCAATGGGAGAAAGTATACACTTGTTGTTGTTGATGACTTCTCCAGGTACACATGGGTGATATTCCTTGCAAGCAAAAAGGAGACTCAACTGAGACTGCCAGAGCTCCTGAAGAAAGTTAGCAATGAAAAGAGCCTGAACATTGTAAAGATAAGATCAGATAAAGGCGCTGAATTCATAAATTCTATTATATCTGATTACTGCAAAGAATTAGGTATTTCACATGAGACATCAGCTGCAAGAACTCCACAGCAAAATGGAGTAGCTGAAAGAAGAAATAGGACTCTCAAGGAGGCAGCAAGGACAATGTTAGCTGAAGCTCAGGTTCCTAAAAGATTCTGGGCTGAAGCTATTAATACTGCCTGCCACACTCAAAACAGATCCATGGTAACCAAACATCAAGGAAAAACTCCATATGAGTTGTGGAATAACAGAAAGCCACAGGTATCTTACTTTCATATTTTTGGTTGCAAGTGTTTCATTCACAACAATGGGAAAACACAACTGAAAGCTTTTGATAGCAAAGCTGATGAAGGAATTTTCTTAGGATATTCCCAAATCAGTAGAGCTTTCAGAGTTTACAACTGTAGAACTCTTGTTGTGGAAGAAACACCTCATGTGGTGTTTGATGAATCTACTTTTGAGTCCAGAAGTAAGGAAAATGATGATGTGATAAGCAAAAGGCTAACGAGACTGAGTATCAAATCAAAAGGATATCCTGAGAATTGTGTTGATACATTCATCCCAACCTGGGACAACCTCAATGATCAACAATTCAAAGAGGACACTCAAAATCAGACCACTCCTCAAAGCTCACCTGAGAGCTCTCCTGAAGATGTAACTGAATTGATGAACACTATCCCAGTTCAAGAGGTAACCAATGTCAATGAAGATGTGGTCACAGATGAGACATTCACTGAACCCATCATTCAAGGGGGAACCAATGAAATTACCATTGAGAATGAAAATACCTTGAATGATGACTCAGGACTTCAACCCTCTGTATTATTTCCTGAATTCGATTTCATTCCTATATCTAGTGACTCAACTTCAGATGAGTTAAACTCTACTGAAGGGTTTCAGCCTAGGAGAACTTGGCTCTCAGATCACCCTGTTGAGCAAATCCTAGGTGATCCTTCCTCAGGAGTCAAAACTAGAAGTTTTCATGGAGAAAGTGCTTTGTTTTGTTGTTTTTTATCAAACCAGGAACCAAGTTCCATAGCAGAAGCACTTCAAGATTCCAACTGGATTATTGCCATGCAAGAAGAGCTCAACCAGTTCACAAGGAATCAAGTATGGGAGTTGGTGGACAGACCATATCACTGCAATGTGATAGGAACTAAGTGGGTATTCAAGAACAAGAAGGATGAGAATGATATCATAGTAAAAAACAAGGCCAGGCTAGTTGCAAAGGGCTACTCTCAAGTTGAAGGATTTGACTATGATGAAACATTTTCTCCAGTAGCTAGATTGGAGGCAATAAGGTTATTTCTTGCATATGCTGCACACAAGAAATTCAAGGTGTACCAGATGGATGTTAAAAGTGTCTTCTTGAATGGAGTACTCAATGAAGAAGTCTATGTGGAGCAACCCCCAGGTTTTGAAGAAAGTCACAAAGTATATAGACTGAGAAAAGCTCTATATGGACTGAAACAGGCTCCAAGAGCTTGGTATGATACTTTGTCACAATTCTTTTTGGATCATGGTTTTATCAAAGGGAGAGTTGATAGAACACTTTTCAGAATCACAAAAGGAGAGGACACATTGCTGGTTCAAATTTATGTGGATGATATCATTTTTGGTTGTCCTAACCAGGTCCTCTGTGAGAAGTTTTCTCAACTGATGAAGGGAAAATTTGAGATGTCTATGATGGGAGAAATGAATTTCTTCCTAGGACTTCAAGTTAAGCAGTCCCCTGAAGGAATCTTCATCAATCAAGCCAAATATACAAGGGAGCTGATCAACAAGTTTGGATGCCAGACCAGCAAAGTAGCAAGAGTTCCACTCAACACCAACACCAAAATGGAGCCAGATGAGGATGGTGAATCAGTAGACCAGACCCATTACAGAGCTATCATTGGATCTCTACTGTATCTCACAGCAAGCAGGCCTGATATCACTTTTGCAGTTGGGATTTGTGCAAGATATCAAGCCAACCCCAAGAAAAGTCATCTGGAAGCTGCTAAGAGGATTCTCAAATATCTTAAGGGTACTGTGAATATGGGATTGTGGTATCCCTCAGATGACAATCTGGAACTCACAGGATACTCAGATGCTGATTATGGAGGATGTAGAATTGACAGGAAATCAACCTCAGGCACTTGTCAATTCTTGGGAAGTAAGCTGATTTCTTGGTTCTCCAAGAAACAAAACTCAGTAGCCACAAGCACTACTGAAGCTGAGTATATGGCAGCTGGAAGTTGTTGTACTCAAATTCTTTGGCTAAGACAACAACTGAGAGATTACAACATCTTTGCCAATGAAGTCCCTATTTTCTGTGACAACAATAGTGCAATTGCTATTTCAGAAAATCCAGTTCTCCACACAAGATGCAAACATGTGGATATAAGGCATCATTTCATCAGAGATCATGTGGAGAAGAAGGACATCAAAATGCTCAAAATCCACACTGACAAGCAGAAGGCAGATATCTTCACAAAACCTTTAGCTGAAGCAAGGTTCCAAGAGTTGTCAGTGGAGCTTGGACTCCTAGATCCAGGAGAGTAAAGAAAGGATTTAATCTCAGAAGAGTTACCTTCAACTCAGTGGAGGTTCGTATTCAGAAGAGGATCTTTCTCAGAAGAAGTTCCTCATCTCAGAAGAGGTCTGAATATCAGACGAGGTCGAACCCCAGTGGAGGTCAAAGTTTATACTTAGTGTTTTTCAAAGTTAAAGCCTCTTAGTTTTATATATATTTATTTGGTTTCAAAAACTTACTAATGAGTGCTTTCTGGGAAATTAAATCTTTTTCCACTGTTCCGAAGAGATTTTGGTATGGCAAGCATTTAATGCGCGTGGTACAAGTCAGACATGCTTTTTCAATTACCTATCTCACACGCCCTAAAAGCCGGATGATGTGACCTTCTGGCTACCAACTTTTCCAATCCATGCAATCCATTTTTAGGCGGTTCTTTTCTAACCGTCAAGATTTCTTAAAAACTCCCCACTAAACTCTGGGACTATCCACGATCTCAAACCTGATCAATCTCAGACGTTGATTTCTTTGTTCAATCTCACCGTTCTTCACTCATATAAAAACCCCAAACGTTCGCTTGTAAACCTTTTCGAATACACTTCCAAGCAAACACTTACTATCTCTTCAAACATTTTTCTGCGAATTCACTTTTTCTCAAATCCCACTTACAATCATGACCAAAATTAACCTAGGGTTTCTGAACAACAAAGAAAATTTCTGGTATGAACCTATAATTCTTTTCAATAATCCAGAGATTGAATCAAGACCAGAGTTCTCTCACATTAAGGAGGCTTTGGAAATGGTCAAAGCCGCTGGCTTAGAGAAGTTTCTATCAGTACATCCAGAGTACTGTTATGATAGGCAGGTTCTTGAATTTTTCTACAACATATCCAACTCTGACTCAAGAATCAAATCGTGTCTATTTGTGCAAAGAAAGAAGAAGGTGATGAGAGACGATATGGAGGTTGTTGAGCACCAGAAAATTCGAAAGGAGATTCGGATAAGCGGAGATGATTTGAAGGAGTTATTTGAACTCCCATCTGAAGGGCCAAATACAGATACTTGTATCTTGGATAAGGAGGAGGAATGGGTCTACACCATCATGGAGAAAAGGGTGAAGTATAGTCCCACGATGAACAGAAGCTTACTATTACCAGCATACAATGTCCTCTGCGAGATTGTTGGTAAATGTATCTTGGGAAACCAAGGAAGCACAGAACAAGTGAGCAAGCCAAAGCTCAGGTTGATGAAGGCTATTGTGGAGAGCAAGGAGAAGCCATACAATTAGCAGCAGTTCTTTTTTAGAGGTTTAAACAAGGAGCACTCAAAATTCCAGGCTGACAAAACTCCCCAGTTGGCAAGTAAGCTAAATTTTGCCACTAAAATTTCTTACTTAATTGAGAATGTAGATGTGGGAGTAGACTGGTTAAAGGATAGGAAGTGGAGTAACCTGAAGACCCTATTCAAGTCTGGAAAAACTCTGGAAATAAGGATGCTCAAGCCTGCTGAGGAGAGCCCAGAGGCAGTCGAGGAAGAAGAGGCTAACCCTACTGAAGGGAAGAAAACCAAGCTCAAGAGGAGGCTGGTTAAACTGAGTGACAAGATGGCCCAGCACAAAGAGGCCGAGGCAGTGAAAACCTCTAGGAAGGAGAGCAGGAGGTCCTCTGAGGCAGAGAAGGAGAGTGCCTCAAAGAAAGTCAGAGTCACAGACTCTACTGATGAATCCTCATCAGGAAACCCAGACTATTCTCCTAATATAATCTCAACTGAGTCTGACTCGGATGTCCCTGGACCTACCCCCATCAAACACAAAACAACAAAACCTCGCACCCCTGCCAAAACCAAACGTATCTCCAAAATAACAAAAACCCCCACTGGTGGCCCCACTGAACCCATCTCCACCCCTACTGAAACCACCCCATCAAACCCTACTGAACCTATCCCCTCAACCCCTTCTGAACCCACATCATCAAGCCCTACTGACCAAAACCCAACCTCACCTGAAACCCAACCTCAAACCTCATCTGAACCAAACCCTCCTGAAATTTATTCAACTCAACTGGAGTCTATCCCAGAAGAGCCAACAGAGAGCAGATCCCCTACCCTTTCCTTTCCTTCAGACGATGAAGAAGAGTACTCATTCCTAGATACTCTCGAGGATGAGGTAGCTTACTCTTTAGAGTCTAAATACCCTGAACTTGATCAATTCCCCACACTCAAAGCCATGTTCTTGAGACTGAGACTCATTGTCCAGCTCAATGATAGAAGACTTGGTGAAATTCTTCTAGCTGTAAGAGGCAGCAATGCAGAAGAGTGGAAGAAGGAGGAAGCTAAAGTGCTGCAATTTGCTGGGATGCACAAGACCAGACTTCTCTGTGATGAGAAGATCTTTGAAAGTTTGGTCTTAGAAAAGATTGCAGAGGCAAAGAAGGAGGGAGAAAAGGTTGCTGATGAAGAAAAGCCAGCTGAACCCTTATCTGAGAAGGAGAAGGAGAAGAGTTCAGAGGAGAAGGTAGTGGAGTCTGAACTTGAAGGAGGTGCTTCACCTAAGCAATGTGGTGGTGAAGCAGCCAAGGATGTATCCATAGCAAGGGATACTGAGGCTCAAAACTTGCCAAAGGAGGGCTCAGTAGAGGTGTCTACTGAAGCTCTCCCACAACAGCCCTCAGTGGTGGCTTTAGAGTTAACTGAGGTGTCTGGAACTGGAAAAGTTGAAAAAGAGAGTGAAAAAGAAAAAGAGGTGGAAATCACTGCAGTGAAGAGAGGAGAGATAAGAGCAATCATCCCTATAAAGGGTGAATTGGCTGAAAAAATAGCAGTTGAAAAGGAAAGTGAGGAAGAGAAAAGTAAGAAGAGTGAGGAGGAGGGAGTCCCCATGGAGATAGAGGCATCATGAGATCTAGGTGGTGAGGTTGAGGGAGTTAGAACTAACACTTCTTGCAATGCAGGTACTCAAACCATTGAAGTTCCCTCAGCTATGGTCAACCTAACTCCACTGAGTGATGTTGTTCACTCAATCAGAGAAGAAAGCCTTCCATCTCTTCAAACTCAGCTCAGGGAGGTCCAGGAGATTGTACAAGAGGAGGTAGATGAGATAGTTATTCTCTCAGACCACATTGATGAACTCATGGAGTCCACAACTACATCACTTCAGAATCTCACACTTAAAGTTGAAGAGTCTCAGCAGATGGTGATTGATGTAGTTGAGGGACAAAGTGTGTTAGTCATTGATGCCCTGGAGAAGCTTGAGAAGTCTGAAGAAGAGGTCAGGACCAAGTTCCTCAAAGACTCAGTAGAGAACGTATCCATCAACCTGAAGTCATCAGTGGAGGCCTTCTCAGAAGACCTACTTGGAAAGGTTGAAGGATTATGGAACTCTAAGATGTCTGAATTTGAAACAAGCATGTTGAGCTAGGAGCCAAACTGGGAGAGGTACTGAAGAAGGCAGCTGAAGACTTCCTAACACAAGAGAAAACTGATGTGCTGATCAATGAAAAGCTAGCGCAGTTTGTTCAATTTGGGCAGACAGCTGGAGCTACTTTGGAAAGACTTGAAGATGAGGTAGACCATTGCTCAACTGAGCTGAAGGCATTGGCCCATGATCAACTGAAGCTCAACATCACTGTAGCTGAATGTATGATTAATGCCGGAAAGGGGGAAAAGAGGATAAGTGCTAAGGACATGAAGGCTGATCCTAAGAATAAAATGAACATTATCCTTGAAACCCCTGACTTCGAGAAAGGCCAACAGGTGAAGAGCACCTTGAAGAGAGTTGAAGTTGAAGCTCAGAAGATAGCAGAATCCAAGAAAGGCAAGGAGACCTCCTCAGCTGACCTTTCAAAGTTCAAAGAGGAGCATCTAAAGGAGAAGGAGGAGAGAGCTGCGAAGAAGCGGGAAACCACAAAGAGAAAGGCGTTTGATGCCCTCTCAGCAGAGGTTGCCAAAAAGACAAGAACCTCAGGGAGGTTGGCAGCGAAGTCCACAACCTCTACTGATGAAGTTCAGGTACTTCTTATTCTCAATCCTGAACCCTTATCTTCTGAACCTCCCAAGTCTGCACAAACAAAAGTCACAGAGCTCGCTGAGCTAATTAAAGAGGCTGGAGGTATGAATGAAAGAGCAAGGAAGCTAACAGCTCAACAACAAGAAAGGAGAGACAAGGTGGTTGGTAAGATGGAGACCATTGCAGAGCTAGCTGAGAGAAAAAGAAAGGAGAGGCTAGCCACTTTTGACAAAACTACTTCCAAGAAATTCAGAAGTGGTTATCTAAAGTGGGCTGCTAAGCTGAAGAAAGACAAGATCACACCATCTCTGAAAAAATTTCCTCATCATGATGCCTGGGTTCCTAAGAAGCTCAATGATGCTTGGGAGACTGCAAAAAGGGAATTTGTGTATTCCTTTTATGTCAGTGGAGAGTTAGTAAGGGACAATGCACAAGAAGTCTTCAACTCATAGTTGTTTGATGTGTTGGTCCCGGTACAAGACTGGGGAATACGTGTATGGAGGGGGGAATACACGTATACCAATTTTTCAACCTTAAAACAGACTGAGTCCCCTTTACTCGGAGTGGTAAAGAACTAGAAGCTGATAACACACCTACTGACTGCACTTGGTGCTGGTCAGTTGGCTCACTATCAGTTCAAGTTCAGTGCGGAAATGTTTGAGCCCTGATAGTTTAAAGTCTTGTTTAGTTTGCTTTCTGAAAAACTTGGTTTACTCAATTCTGAAAGGTGTTTAGTAAGGCAGTGCTCTTTTTGAGGATCAGGCTGATTGATTCAAGCCTGATAAACCGAATGCAATGAATGAACAAGTAATATGTCAAGTATGCACAATATCAAAGCAGTAAGAACACAAGGAGTTTAACGTGGTTCAGAGACTCAAGCTCCTACGTCCACGGCCTGATTCAACAGGAAATCCACTCAAGGGATTCTTGTTTTTAACGTGCCAAGGTGCACCAAGACCAGCTAACCTCACTGATCTATAGAACTCCACTTACTAACACACTAACTGACTTACTCCCAACAAGCCTAACTTAGGGTTTTGGTTTCAGTTTGGATTCCAACTAGGTTGAGATTATCCTTACAAGGCAAAACTATGCTAAGGATCGGATAATCTCTCTAAGCTTAAGATGATACTTTTCAGCTCTTGGAATACAGAATAACTCTCAGTTGCTAAGAAACACTTGGGAAATTTAGATGTTTTCGAGTGCTTCTCTTAAAGGCTGAATGCTTTAAATGCTTGAGAGTTTGAGTAATTTCTGGCTTGGAAATTTCCCGTAACCTTGAATGGGTTCAAGGTCTTCTGTATTTATAGGTGATTTGAAAAACTATCCGTTGGAGAGATAGCCTTCTAGTCATCTATGTAGAGTGGCTTCAAACGGACATATCTTCATGCAGCAGCCGTCCTTGCATGGATTTGGTAGATGCATTAAATGCACATTAAATGTTTGCCCGTTGAATGTGCAGTCTGAATTCAGTCTCCATGTCAGGTTCCGTACGTGTGTGTCCTTCTCGGATTGGTCCACGTCATCAGGTTGGTGAGAATGTCAGAACTTATTCCTGAGCTTCAGGCTTGTCTTATTAAGTTCATTTTGTCTAGAGCCCACCAGTCTTGTCCTGACGCTGAAATTCCTTTTGCATTGCTTGGCTCTACTCCAAGTCTTCCCATTAACTCAGTAACATCCTGTTCCCTTCAGGACTGAGTTAGTAATGTCCTCAGGGTCATACTCTTCATCACTGACACTTACTCAGCTAGCTTAGAGGACAGCCATAAGTTCAGGATGGTGCTCTTCGTCTTGATTGTCACCAGTGAGTTCTCCTCTCACTGAGTACCTGTGAAGTGTAAAATGACTAAGTACTAATCCTAACCAAGACTAGCCTGACAAAGACAGATTAAGGCAAACATCTTTTCAGGGGCTTTGGGATCTTAATCAAAACTGACAATGTCCCAACAATTTCCCCCTTTTTGATGATGCCAAAACACTGAAAAGATCCTCAAAACACTTAGAGGAAGTATGATAAACCTATCTATAAGATAAGACAGTGTTAGAGCAATTCTTGATAAAGTACATAATTTAAACAAACAGCCAAAAAGACAATGAGTTTTTATCTGTGGGCAAAAGTAATAGATTTCATTGATAGATGTGAAAATGGTTACAATGAATCTAATCTATTACAAAGAAGCCTGTGAATACCTAGACTAATCTCATTTCAGGTTTGAGTCCATATCCTGCATAGACTCTTGCCTTCAGCTCGTCAAAACTCTTAGGTTGGTTCACATACCCTTCAGCTTTGGCTATCTTCAATACTTCCATCATAATGGCCTTTGTGTCATGCTTTTGAGTTCCAGGAACTAAGGGAGGAGCTCGAATGGTGAACTCAGGAGCCTTCACTTGAACTTGAGTTGCATCAGCCTCCTCCAAGATCTTCTGGAATAGCTCAGGATGATTGTCCATCATGTAGTCAGTGAAGTGGGCATTGATATCATCAGTGTCGCCCCACTTCTTCACAACATACCACAATCTAACAAATTCATCCCTCGCATCAGTCCAAAACTCCTTCAATGCCTCTGAGACGAACTCATCGACAAAGGCTTCCCTTACTCCTGATTCAGGCCTACTGACTTGAAGAATTGTTGATTTCCTAACTGTTGGCTTCTTCCTGTACTTCCTAGGCTCAGGCTTCGCCTTCTTCCTCCTTAGCAAGCTGATTACTACATCATCCAGTTCTCGTTGTTGAAGCTCATTGATATCAGTCAGCTTTTCAACCTTCTTCTCCAAGATGCGCATCTTCTCCTTCTGAGCAATTTCAGCTCTGCGCATAGCCTCAGATTTCTCAGAGTGATCTCTCCATGCTTCAGCACATAACTCCGCCACCAACTCCCCTGAGTAAGTGATGGGATTCTTCCTTGAGCTCATGGGAGAAGATCTCTGAACTGGCTCAGGTTGTTGCTTGGAAGGTTCATCAGCCTTTGCCCTTGCTGCCTCCGCCTTCAACTTGGCAACAATCACCTCTCCTTCCTTCTCAACTGCTGCCAACCTCGCTGACTTCCTCACCCTCAGCACGTTCCCTTTAGGATTTGCTTCAGGATCGGCTAGAACAATTTCGCCTTGGTTGACTGCCTCTGATGCCTCAGGGCGGGATCTTTTCTTCTTCTTTTCCCCCTTTTTGGCATCATCATTGGCCTCTGATGGGAATGCGTCAGATCCGCTGTTGATTACGAAGGAGGCTAGGGAATGGACATCATTTATTCCCTCCCTCAATAATTCAACTCCCATCGAGATACCAGTCCCTGCAAAAGATACAGAACTGATTGCAGCTTGGACCTTCTTCTAAAAGACCTCCATGGAGAGTTGGAGTCTTTGCTCAACTTTCTCAATCCTCTCCTCCACCTGAGTGGATCGCTCATCTGCCTGGGTCAGTCTCTCGGCAATGTCCTTCGAAGTCTGAGCAATGCGTTCTGACTCCAGCTCAAACTTTGACACTGAGCCAGAAATGGCCTGAGTGAATAGTGCTCCAGCCTGAGCTGCAAGCTTCTCCACAGCCTGATTGAGATCTTCATTCCTTTGCTCATCCTTCTCAGCCAACTGCTTCAAGGTTTGCCTTAGCATCTTCTTGGTGCGCTTCCGCTCATTCCTTACTGACTTGGCCGTGTCAGTCATCGTTCTCTTTAACAGAATCAGCTCCCTGTTGGCAAGGGTGTTGTAAGCTGACTTTGTCCACCTGATGTGTTTTGCCAAGGTCTTGGAGTCTTCTTCTTTCTCAGCTCGTAGCCTCATTACTTCCTCCTGAAGTTCAGCTAGATTTTCAGTGGTTTTCTCCTGCTTGACCTCCACTATGCTCGTGAATTCAGCACGGCCGACCCCAGTTATTATCACATCTTCATCATCAATGGCCTCATCAGAGATTGGCTGCTTTCCCTTGTCAGCCCCTGCGGCATCAGTCCATTCTTCAAGGTGCACTGAAGGCAGTTGTGAAGTAGTCAAAGCCGCCTCCTTAGGCTCAGCTAAGCTAACTTGAACCTTAGGAACTTGTCCCTCGGAACTGAGAGTCTCCTTGGATGCCTCAACATCTTCCTCTCTTGTCTCAGGGCAGGGAATCCCTTCATCGACAGATGTCTCATTGGCAGCTGAGATGTTCAAAACATCCTCAGCCACTGGTCCACCCTTGGCACCAGTGTCCTTCTCACCTTCCCCCTGAGCCTGAGGCTCAGAGATCATTTCATCAACTTCCTTTGCAGTCTCCTCCACTGCCTTCTCCATATCTCCACCCTGAGCTTCATCATCATCCCCATCATCCTTCTCTCCATCAGACCGGATGTCAGCCTTGCTCTTAGACATCATATCAGCCACTAACTGCTTCAGGTTGTCAAAGTTTAGAAGTTGAAGCCAGCTAGTCAGTCCAAAGTAGGAGCAAATCTTGGCTTCCTCAGACTCCCAGTGCTCCCAGCCACGAGAAATCCAACCAAACTTTGAGCTCAATCACATACGCTAGCAGCTCATTGTACTTATACAGTCCAGGCCAGCACTTGCCTGTCCATTCAGTGGCATTCCCCCTGAGAGTGTTCTCCAGAATCCCTCCCGCCATGTGTTCATCTAATTCCTCCTCCTCCACTTCGAGGAATTCATCCTCCTTAGTTGAAATGGATTTGGGACAGTCTTTGGGATTGGGGTATGATGGAAAGCTTGTGGGGTTTGGAAGATTTGGCTCGGCTGACTGGTCAGGCTCATTCGTTGGTGAAAGTGATGGAGCTGACTCAGTAGGATGATTTGGCTCTGAGGTTTGGGGTGTTTCAGTGGGTTGAGAAGTAGGGTCAGGGTTGGAAGGTGTTTGGGTTTCAGGGTGTGGGGGTGTTTGAGTGGGTACTGTCTCAAGCTGCAACAACTCAGCCGTCTCGACAGATTTTCTCACTTCCTCCAAGTCAGAGGCTCCAGGAGAGCTTGACTTCTCCCTCTCACTCACCTCAGGCAGCTTCTTAGCAGGGGACTTTTTGGGTCCCTTCCTAAGCCTCTTCAGGGGCCTCTCTCCCTGATCACCCTCCTTCCTGAAGTCATCGTCAGTTCCCTCAGCCTCAGACCTGACCTTCTTGGGATCAGACTCAGTCCCTGATTTCGTGCTCTTCCCTGACAGCACGACTCTTACCTTCTTTTTCTCAGTCTTATCTACCTTAGGCTGCTCCACTTCTTCAGCTGCTACCTCCTCCTCACCTTTCTTACTCCTCTCAAGGAGGTCATCTACCCGTTCAATGAGACTGGTAGCCACTCTTTACTTTCGCATTGGGATCAGTCAGCCCTAGCACTGAATAGGTATCACTCAGTGAGGAAAACATTACCTTCTTTGAGGAGAGACTGTCCTCAAAATCGAAGGTATACCCATGGCAGGCATGAGCAATCAGGATGGACATCCTCGTTCCGAACGGCAAGATGGCACTGACGGAAATGTGCTTCTTCTCCTCATCTCGCTTGAGTTTGTCCAGACCTGCCTGATGGAGTTGATCGAGGAAGAACTGCTCCCAGTTCGCTTCCACTCCATCAACAATCGCTCCCATGAGTCTCAGCTTGGGCAGACTCAGTTGCTCGTGAGAGCCAGTTGCACCCATCACCATCTTGGACACCAAATCCACCAGAGCTCTATACTCAGGTTTTAACGTATTCTTGTTCTGTCGAGCCTTGAACTCTGATGACCCAGATTTGGTCCATTTCCCCAGGAGTTCTCCCTCCGAGTTCTCCTTATACGTTCTTGGGTTGATGCCCGAGAATGGCAACTTGAAGACTTCCCTCACCGCCCTCCTGACGTCAATAGTGACCACCTCTGAGTTGTAAAAAGGTTCGCCGTCGCCGTCCTTCTCTCCCGTCGGCTTAAGCGCAATCACCTTTGTATAAATCTCCCCCTTCCGTAAGAACATATTTAAGTAAGCTTCCACAACTGTTCTTGGGAGCACGGAAATGGGGCGGGTGGTGAAGTACGTTTCCAACCCAGCATCGGAAATCCACTTGAATATAGGTTTGATTTCCTCAACTGTAAGGCAGATACCTTCCATGGAGATGACTTGCTCCATGTGTATCAGCTTGTTCTCGACAACATCTACGATCTTGTCAGTTGTCCAGTTGGAATCAAGGAATGCCATTGTTTTGAAAGGAAGAAATTTTTCGTAATTCTGTGTTTGAGCAAGAGAAAACTCAGTGTGCAGATGTGCGTTGTATTTGCGTAAAAACCTCAAATGGCACTCTTGATTGATAAGACTAAGTCAGTTACTCAAACGTGGGGTTGAGATTAATTCCTGAATTCGAAAGGTTTTGAAATGAGGGGCCAGGATTAA
Source organism: Ballota nigra (assembly GCA_947034835.1). Taxonomy (NCBI): domain Eukaryota; kingdom Viridiplantae; phylum Streptophyta; class Magnoliopsida; order Lamiales; family Lamiaceae; genus Ballota; species Ballota nigra. Next base: position 76,156,720 of record OX344726.1, read on the forward strand.
TCTCAGTTTCCATCAAAACCCCATGTCAGTCATATTCCGTATAGAACGGACATGTATATGAAAAAGTAACTGTAGCATTAAATGCTCCGTGCGCGTGGGTTTAAATATGAAAAGGCGCGCTTTTAATGAAAACGGAATGCATTTAATAAAGATTTTCAGGACGAAGGACTCAGGGAGACGCTTGAAATTCACTAGAGTCAGGATAGAACTCATACCTGTCAGGGAGACATTGTAGCACCCTGATACCTCGCTGAGTCGAGTCTGGCCTGAGTTTCCCCTAAAACCCTACACTGACTGCTCTCCCGGATCTAAGAGTCCTAACTCCACTGACAGTTCCATAAACCTTGCTTCAGCCAGAGGCTTAGTCAAGATGTCAGCTCTTTGCCTGTCAGTGTGAATCTTCTCCATCCTAATATCTTTCTTCTCCACATGATCTCGAATGAAGTGATGCCTAATATCCACATGCTTGCACCTTGTGTGAAGTACTGGGTTCTGAGTAATTGCTATAGCACTATTGTTATCACAATAGATTGGAACCTGATTAGCAAATACTTGGTAGTCCCTCAATTGTTGCCTCAACCATAAAATCTGAGCACAACAACTACCTGCAGCCATATACTCAGCCTCAGTTGTGGATGTAGCCACTGAATAATGCTTCTTACTACACCACGAGATCAGCTTATTTCCCAAAAACTGACATGTCCCTGAGGTTGATTTCCTATCAATCCTACAACCTCCATAGTCTGCATCTGAATACCCTGTCAGTTCTAAGTTGTCATCTGAAGGATACCATAGTCCCATATTGAATGTCCTTTTCAAATACTTAAGTATCCTCTTAGCAGCCTCCAAATGACTCATTTTGGGATCAGACTGATACCTAGCGCACACACCAACTGCAAACGTAATGTCAGGCCTACTTGCAGTCAGGTACAACAAGGAACCTATCAACCCTCGATACTCAGTCTGATTTACTGAAGTCCCTTCAGTGTCAGGATCCATCTTCCAATTTGTGTTCATTGGGATCCTTGCTATATTGTTGTTCTGAACACCGAACTTTTGAATCAAGTCTCTTGTATACTTGGCCTGATTTATGAAGATACCTTGATTAGTTTGCTTGACCTGCAATCCTAAGAAGAAGTTCATCTCTCCCATCATTGACATCTCAAATTTACCAGTCATCAACTTAGAGAATTTCTCACAGAGCTGATGATTTGGTGATCCAAATATTATGTCATCCACATAAATCTGGACCAAGAGAATGTCATCACCTCAGTGATCCTGAACAATGTCCTATCCACAGTTCCCTTCTTGAACCCATGGTCTGTCAGGAATTGAGAGAGGGTATCATACCAAGCTCTTGGTGCTTGCTTAAGTCCATAGAGTGCTTTCTTCAAATGGTATACTCTATCTCCAACCTCAAACCCGGGAGGTTGTTCAACATATACCTCTTCATTGAGTACACCATTCAGGAAGGCACTCTTGACATCCATTTGATACACCTTGAACTTCTTATATGTTGCATAGGCAAGGAACAACCTGATAGCTTCCAACCTAGCCACTTGAGCAAAAGTCTCATCATAATCTATTCCTTCAGATTGACAATACCCTTTTGCAACCAGTCTTGCCTTGTTCCTTACCACAACACCATTTTCATCCTTCTTGTTCTTGAAGACCCACTTGGTACCAATCACACCTTGATGCCTAGGTCTATCTACCAGTTCCCAAACCTGATTCCTTGTGAACTGATTCAACTCCTCTTACATGGCAATGATCCAGTTCAAGTCAGTGAGAGCTTCTTCAATGTTCTGAGGCTCTTGCTCAGAGAGAAAGCAACAGAACAATGCACTCTCACCATGGAACCGTCTGGTCCTGACTCCCTCAGTTGGATCACCAATGATTTGATCAATGGGATGATCCTCTAACCATGTTCTTTTGCCAGGAGTTGTTCCTGAAGTACCTGCAAGGTTAGTGTCTACAGGCTCATAAAATTCAGGAAATTGAACAGAAGGGGATGATCTTGAGTCTATACCAAAAGGATTAACAAGCTCAATGTCAGGGACATTGATTCCCCCTTGATTAGGTGACTCAGGAACCGTCTCAGCTGCGACAGCATCTTCATAGACGGTGCTTACCTCAGGTTGAGCCTGTTCCTCAGTCTGAGGCTCAACAATCCCTAAAGTGCTGGGTTTAGGAGTGGCACTTGATTCATCATCCTGATCGTCATCATCATCCCATCTTGGAATTGGCACAGTTTTGACCTCTGGATCAGGTTGATTCTTTAAGCTCAGCCTTGTCACTCTCTTTGTGACCTCCTCAGTGTCAGAATTCAACATCTTTACCCTAGACTCATTAGCAGATTCATCAAAGATAATATGAGGTGTGTTGTGACCGTTTCAGATCACAGATCGGCGCCGGCCGGAATAAGCCGCAAAAGGCAATAATACGCCCAATGGGCCGGCGCCGTCCAGGCCGACCAGAATCCGACCTCGGCGGGTTCTGACCCCCTTTTTCCGACCTCGAAGGTGAGGCCGGAAGTCAGCTTAAAACATGCGCCGATGGTCCCAAGCACAAGGTGACCGGTCCGGTCTCGGGCCACAGCCGACCGCGACCGAAAGAGTCCCGCGAAGGATGCCCGGCCGCGACCTACAGGCAGTGAGGCTCCGACCTCGTGACTCATCAAGAGACCGGCCTCCGACCTTATTGCATCTCCGACCGGCGTAGAAGATCTGGAGCACAGGATAGAATCAGGCAAGATCCTCTCCCAAGAGGGAAAAGGGCCGCCTCCGTACCCAGAGACTCAGAGAATATTCCACCCAAATGAGGAAATTCGCCAGAGAATCGTCCTTTTTGGACACGCGTCAACTCCCTAGTGGCCGGCCACCTGCGAGCCCTGACATACCAGAGCCCGCGCGTCCTCAGAGGCAGGAGACATTTAATGCACCTGTCCCCCGAGAGGCCGGAAATGACCAAAATACCCCTATAGTGAGAAAACTATAAATACCCCCACTTTTGTAATGTAAAAAAGGCTCAATCTCTCTCAGTATAATCAATACACACTCATTCAAGTCCAGGGACTCACAACCCCTGGCAATTCTTGGTGTTCTTAGTGTTCTTATTCATTTATTGCTTTTCTTCATTCAAGCATTAATTCTAGCACTAAAGAACCCAATCATTTGATGTTTTTACCAAAGCTTTCATAAATAACCATTCAATCCCAGCAAAATATATTTGGTAAACAACATTTGGCGCTAGAAGAAGGGTATCTAACCCATCAAACGCATATTTTCTTCATCTCTTTGAAGAACACTCACTGTTCTTCAAAGCTTCACATCCTCAAACCTTCAAACCTTCAAACCTCAAACTCCTCCTCTTGAAAGTAATGGATCCCCAGAGGTCATCCCATGCCCACGGGAAAGCCACACGAGTCGCCTCCCCAATTCGTTTTTCGGAGGAACCCCTCTCATCCGGGGGTCGAGGTTTCTTTACCCCTGACCAGGCCGGGTCAGGAAGATGCCGCCAGGCGGAAGAGACAAGGGGGTGCCGGAGCACCACCTCTGCCTCCAAAAAGAAGGCCCAGGCTCGCGCTCTCAAGGGTAAGGCGAAAGCCGGAGAGCACCAAGGCCAAAGCCAATGTCGGGCAAACCCCGTCTCCACCCGTTCACGAGGCTCCGCCCATCCGGTTTTTTACCGTTTGGGCACGACAGACCCATCGTGGTATCCGAGCCGCGTACCCAGTTACGACACTGGGTACGGTGACACCGAGTCCATCTCCAACTCTGGGAGCACGGCCCAAATGCCCCACAAGAGGGCGTCCGAGGTCAGCCTAACCCCGGCAAACTCCGCCAGGCGCAAGCTAAGCTTCGCTCAAAGCGGCCTTTTGGGACGCGGAGTCCCCCGTGCGGCCGTTTTCGACCGAATCGGCCCCCTAGCCGACGTGGGCGACCAGCTGGCCGAAACCCCCAGTCCAGAGCTCGTCAAGATGCAAAAGCAACTTGACGAAATGAAGGCGCTCCTCGAAGCGCAAGGCCAAACTAAGGCCCGGCCAGTCGCCAGTGAGCCTTTGGCGATCGATATTGAGCTCGCGCCGATCCAGCTCAAGATCGTCCCTCCGCCAACTCCTCTCTACGAGGGGAAAACAGATCCTGAGACTCACCTGAGAAAATTCCGGATCTATATGACCGGGCGTGGCGCGACAGACGCCACGAAGTGCAGGCTTTTTCCCCTCACCCTGGGCGATCTCGCCCACAGGTGGTACGTGTCCCTCCCGGCACGGTCCATTGACTCGTTCGCCACTCTAAGCGCCCAATTCTCATCTTACTTTGCGGCCAAGATTGCCCGGCCGGAAAGCTGGCACCGCCTGATGCGGATCCGCCAGGAGAAAGAAGAGTCCGACGAGGACTACGTGGCCAGAGTGGATGAAGTCATGCTGATCGGCGAGGCGGTAAGCGATCAACTGGCTTTGCACGCAACTCTGGGGGGTTTCCACGGCCGATCTCCTATGTTCAAACATCTCACCAAGGATTTCCCTAAAACCTACGCCGAATTCTGCGCCCGAGCCGGTGATTACCTGGCTCGGAGGAAGCTTCTGGCACTAAGGTTGGGGGAATCCGAGCCAACCCCAAAGGAGACGGAGGCGGCAACCCAAACCTCCCCCAAGAACGGCCCAAAGGCCAGAAGGGTGGCCAAACCGCCCGGCAACTTCAAGTCCTTCGAGGACATTGAGGTTCACCTAACCCAGGCCATGAGGCAGTCCCCCGCGCATATCTTCAATGCGATTCAGCACCGGGACGTGCTTCCCAGGCCAAGGCCCTATTCTGGAGACCGGTCCCGGCTGGACCCTAAAAAGTTCTGCGCTTATCACGACTCTATTGGCCACAATACGAGCCAGTGTCGTGATCTCCTAAAGCAGCTTTGGAAGCTGTTTGAGGAAGGGCATATGAACGACCTCCTTCAGAGGCCAGCCGGCCAACAGGACCAACAGCAGCAGCAGCAGCCCCAGCGCCACCCTCGAAGGAACGAGGAAGGCGGCCGGCCTCTTAGGCCGGTCGCAGCTTTGGAGGAAGATGATGATGAGGATGACCTCCTCCCCCCCGTGAATCCCGGCGGTCGGGTCAACATGATCCAGGCCGGCGGAGGGAACTTAGGCAGCCTCACCCCGATCTCGACGCAGTCCAACCGAAAACGGAAAGCAGAGGTCCGGGCGGTGACCAACGTCAACTTGGTCACGCCCCCAGAACCAAAAATTCACAAGAGCTTGGAGATAACTTTCTCCAACCAGGACAGGACCGGGGTGCTGTTCCCGAAGGGCGATGCATTGGTGATGGCCGCCCAGATCCTGGGCAAAGAGGTGCAACGCATTTTGGTCGACAATGGGTGCTTTTGCAATATCATTTTCAAAACAGCCCTAGACCAGCTCGGAGACCTCGTCAACTTCATCAGGCCGATCGACCTTCAACTGAAGGGATTTGGGGACGCAACGGTCGCCGCGTACGGGAGGATAAAGCTCTCCGTGGAACTCATCTGCTGCTACAACAAGGAGCTCAGGATAACTAGGCCGCTAGATTTTATAATTGTAGATCAGCCAAGCTCGTATAATGGCTTTCTGGGTAGGCCCTTTTTAGAAGTTTTTGAAGCTGTTGCTTCTTCCTACTATTACTGTATAAAATTTCCCATCCCCGAGGGGGTGGTCGGCACCATTAAGGGTGACCAGGCAATGGCTAGAAGGTGTTTGAACTATTCCTACTCTTACTTATTTTCAATTAGCAACAACCAAACACCGGACGGGCCACACCCCGACTCTGAAACGGCCATTTCGGCCGCAGAACCCATCGCGGAGGTCGGATCCACATCGGCCGACCCCCAGCCTATGCAGATCGACGATCCCGAGCTAAGGATCGGTTTCGAACCATCCGAGCTCGACCTCGATCCCAGATTCGATTCTTCTGACCGGCGGAGCTATGGACAAGCTACGGCTTTAGAGGATTTGGAACACATTCCGGTCGACCCCTCGAGGCCGGAACTGGAAGTACTGATCGGATCTCGCATACCGACCGAAATACGGGGGGAAGTGATCGAATTCCTCAAATCCAACGTTGGAGTCTTTGCCTGGTCTCACCAAGACATGGTCGGGATAGACCCAAAGCACGCATGCCATCGTCTAAAGATCGACCCCAACAGGAGGCCGGTCCATCAAAAAAGAAGGAAGTTCGGCCCGGAAAAGTACGAAGCTTTGGCTGAGGAGGTCAAGAAGTTACTAGACAACAAGCTGATCGAGCAAGCCCGGGACGAGCCCCAATGGGTCGCGAACGCCGTCCTGGTCAAAAAGACAAACAATGCCTGGAGGCTATGTATAGACTTCACCGACCTCAACGCTGCATGCCCAAAAGATCACTTTCCGATGCCGCACATCGACCACCTGGTGGATAGCACGGCCGGTCACGAGATGATGTCCTTCATGGACGCTTTCGCCGGCTACCATCAAATCCCCATGGCCGTTGAAGACATCAAGCACACCTCATTCCACACGGAGAAGAACATATTCTCTTGGCTCCGGATGCCTTTCGGTCTAATCAACGCCGGCGCGACCTACCAACGCCTAGTCAACAAGATGTTTGCAGATCAGATCGGAAAGACAATGGAGGTCTACATCGACGACATTGTGGTGAAAAGCTTGAAGAAAGAAGACCATCTCAGGGATCTCGAAGAGACTTTCAAGATCCTCAAAGCCTACAATATGAAGCTGAACCTGAAGAAATGCAACTTCGGGGTGGAGGCCGGCAAATTCCTGGGACATATCGTCAGCCAGCGCGGGATCGAGGCCAATCCGGCCAAGATCAAAGCCGTCCTTGACATGCAAGAGCCAAGGACGATCAAGCAAGTGCAACGCCTGACCGGATGCCTCGCCTCTCTCAACAGATTCATAGCCCGGCTCGGAGATAAAAGTAAGTCTTTCTTCTCGACTATTAAAAATGGCAAGTTTTCATGGAATAGGGAAAGTCAATTAGCCTTTGCGAAACTAAAGGAATATTTGGCAAACCCACAAATCTTAGTCAAGCCAGTCCCAGGGGAGAGGCTTTACTTATATCTCGCGGCCTCCGAGGTCGCACTGAGCGTGGTACTAGTCCGGGCAGACGGTCAGAACCACCTTCCGATCTACTTCGTAAGCCAAGCCCTCCACGATGCCGAGCTCAGATACACCCCGCTCGAAAAGTTAGCTTACGCTCTGGTCATGAGTGTAAGGAAACTAAGGCCTTATTTCTTCGACCACCACGTAGAGGTCCTCACCACTCTACCCCTGAGGCAAGTCCTACACCGGCCGGACACCAGCGGCCGGTTATTGAAGTGGTCGTTGGAGATAGCTCAGTACGGGGTCTCATACGCCCCAAGGACGGCCATCAAGGGTCAGGCCCTGGCCGACTTTATAGTAGAACTAACTTTCCCACCCAAGTTCACAAGAGTCAACCACCCACCTTGGAAGCTCTATGTGGACGGATCGTCAACTAATACTTGTGCCGGGGCCGGTATCGTCCTGATCGGTCCGGAGGGCCAAAATTTCACCCATGCAGTCCGCTTCAGCTTCCCAGCCACCAACAACTAGGCCGAGTATGAGGCTCTGGTCGGGGGCCTTGAGCTCGCAATCGCAATCGGAGTCTGTCGGCTGCATGTTTTCATGGACTCCCAGCTCGTGGTCAACCAGATCAAAGGAGAGTACGAGGCCCGGGGGGAGCAAATGATGAAGTATCTCGACCTGGTCACAACCTTATGCGAGAAATCTCATCAGGTTTTCATTGAGCAAATCCCGAGGGAACACAACACCCAGGCCGACGCGCTTTCCAAGCTTGCAACAGCGGAGGGAGCAGCCGACCTTGCCAACATTCAACTCTCCACGCTCGGAACGCCCACGGTCATCCGAGCACAGGTGGCGACCGTTCTAAGCACGGATGAGAATTGGATGACGCCGATCGTAAAGTACCTCAAGACTGGCGCGCTCCCTGAGGACAGGACTCGGGCCCGGCAACTGCAACTCCGGTCGTTAAGGTACACCCTCATTGACGATCTTTTATATAAGAGAAGCTTTACCCTCCCACTCCTAAAATGTATAACCCCGGAGCAAGGCCAGACCATTCTGGCCGAGATCCATGAGGGGGTTTGCGGAAATCATGCCGGAGGCCGGGCCCTAGCCCACAAGGTGATCAGACAAGGATATTTCTGGCCGACCTTGAATAAGGACGCCGTCAGCTTCGCAAGGTCATGCCACAAATGCCAAGTCTTGGGACCCAACATCAAACTGTCCCCCGAGCAGCTCTCTTCTATGTATAGCCCTTGGCCTTTTGCCCAGTGGGGCATCGACCTGATCGGACCAATGCCCACTGCGCCCGGGGGCCACAAATTCGCCGTCGTAGCCGTCGACTATTTCACAAAGTGGGCCGAGGCCGAGCCACTCAACAAAATCAGCCAGACCCAAATCATCAAGTTCATTTGGAAAAACATCATCTGCCGTTTCGGCCTACCTCAAGTGATCATCTCCGACAATGGGAAACAGTTTGACGGTCTCCAGATGATCCAGTTTTGTGAAAAATGGAATATCAAGAAGGTTTTCTCCACCCCCTACCACCCGCAAACGAACGGCCAGGTAGAGGCCGTAAACAAGATCCTCAAGCACACTATCAAAGCCAAGCTCGAGGACAAAAAGGGGAAGTGGGCAGCCGAGCTACCCGGTGTCCTCTGGTCATACCGAACGACTACGAGGAACTCAACAGACGAAACACCTTTCGCTCTAGCTTTTGGGACCGAGGTCGTCATTCCTTTAGAGGTCTCCCTACCAAGTCATCGGACGGCCCAGACGATCACCGGAGATAATGACACCGCCCGGATGATCGACTTGGACATGTTGGAGGAGAGAAGACTCAATTCTGATCTCCGAAATGCGGCCTACAAAAAGAAATCCGAAAATTTTTTCAACTCCAAAGTGAAGGCCAGACAGTTCCAGGTCGGGGACCTCGTCCTCAAGAGGGTTCAAGTACCAAAAGGGGTATTCGGCCCGAACTGGGAGGGTCCATTCAGGATATCCAAATGGCTCTCCAAGGGAGCTTACGAGCTGGAACTCATGGATGGAACTCCGGACCAATACCCCTGGAATGCAATCCACTTGAAGAAATACTACCAATGATCTTGTACTATGTATTCAAAGTTCTTATCAATACAAGGCTTTTAACACAGCTCAATCTTTTCCCAAGCACCGGGCTCAGGTCAAAGGCATATGCCGGCCGTATCGAGGGCGGCATATCACACTTGAACCCGGAAAAGCCACTCAAGGCCATCCAAAAACCGAGCCCAGTTCAAAAGCGTACGCCGACCGTATCGAGGTCGGCGTATCACACTTGAGCTCGGAAAGGCCACCCTAGCCACTTTAAAAGCCGAGCTCGGTTCAAAAGCATATGCCGACCGTATCGAGGTCGGCATATCACACTTGAGCTCGGCAAGGCAACCAAGGCAATCCTAGAAACCGGGCTCAGTTCAAAACATATGCCGACCGTATCGAGGTCGGCATATCACACTCGAGCCCGGGCCAAAATCTCATTCATACTTATGAAAATTTACTTCGACAGGTATAAGAAAGCGAGAGAGCAATAGTAGAACAATAAAATTCAAGGAAAATCTGAATTATATTAAGTCAAAACCGGTCTGGAAGCCGGGAAGTACAACGTCTTAAAATAAGACAAATCCGGTCAGAAGCCGGTTACATTCAGGAAAACAGTAAATAAATCTAAGTTTAAGCTCAAGAGCCGCCCTCCCCGGCCGCCGGGCTTGCCCGACCTCCGGCCCCGGCCACATAATCGGCCACCTCATCAACCAAGGCCTCCACCATAGCCCCGTCTCCGCCCGGTGCCTAGGGCCCCTCCGCAGGGACTTCCTCTTCCTCGTCTCCTTCTTCCTCATCACCGGCCGGCGGGTTCTCGCCATGCTTGAACAATCTGTGCCGATGGGGGAACCAAGAGAGGTCCACCCCATAGTCGGTCTCGAGGTCGAGGAAGGGGAACCAGAAACCATCGCTGACCGGGTTCTGGGCAGCGTACTCCCGGAAGTAGTCTTCCTGGGGCTTGGTGTCGAGGCTGGCCTGGCGCCCGGCCCGGATCACACTGGCGGCGGCCACATAGAAGCAAAACTCAGAAAAGAGCGCCGGGTTCTGGGTCGGATCCGCAGGGTCGAAAGCCGGCCGGCTCAGTGCAGCGGCCAGTTCTCCATTTTTCCTCTGGAGCTCTTTCTCCGCCTCGACCTGCCGGGCAGCAGCCTGGTCTGCATCCCCCCGGGCACGGTGCGCCTCCAACCGCAGATCGGCGAGGGAGTCTTCCATCTCAGACACGCGGTGCCGAGCATCCTCCAGGGCTTTATAGGCCATCTCCGCCCGTCCCAGTGCGTCGTCCCTCTCCTTCAAGAAGGCCTCCATCTGTCCGACCGCGCCATCTCTCTCCTTTTTGAGCTTGGCAACTTCGCTCTCGAGTCCAGCCTTCTCCTCCCGAGCACGGGTCAGGGCAGTCTCGGCCATCCGGAGCGACCGGGAGGTCTCGGTAAGCTCATTCTCCATCGCGTTGACCACGATGGCCGCCTGATTAATCAGTGCGACCCCGGTCCGGCCCACGTGCCGAGGTCGGCGTTCGACGATATCGGCGAGATCCCGCGTCCAAGCCTGGGGGAGAGAATTCGCAGCCCGGCGCATATAGTCCGGCATCTCTACAGTTGAGCCCGGAACGCGGGAGGAGAGGAAGTCAAGCACCATAGGGGGGAGGTCGGAGTCAGTTCGCGTCAGCCTAGGCAAAAGAAAACCCAAGTCAGGTACAAACGAAGTTATCTAAGAATAAGAATTTGTCAAAAGACTTACACTTGAAAGCGAACCGGGTCGCGACCAAAATATGGCCGGTCATCCTCCTGGCCGGGATTATGCGCCGCCCGGGCCACAGTTTCCGCCCCTACCGGCCCAACCCCAGGTGGGGTATCGTCAGACACGTCTACCCGGACCGGACTGGACCCGTGCGGGCCAATCTCCTCACTCTCGTCCACCTCACGAGGCCTCTTCCGACCAGTAAGTTGGGGGGAGGCAGTCGCCCCAGTAGCAGCAATCCCCACGGCCGGCACGGACTGGAGGGGGAGAGGGTCATCAATTACGACAGCGGTCCGGGCGCCGGTCCCTTTCTTCTTTTTCGTACCCTTGGCTATTTTTTTAGCCGCGCAAGATCCCATCAGGGCAAACATTTCCGGGCAGCGATCGAGGAACTCACGGGGGCACTGCCTAACGACCGGAAAGTCTGGCACTGCAAGGTCGAATCCCGAGGTGTTTAAAAAAAAATATAATAATAATAACTTATGGACCGGAGTCCGGTCACCCATTTTTCACTTACTCGTCAACTTTATATGACGGGGATACTGGAAGAATCGGCCGGCGATCCTGGTTTCTCTCGTCCGAAGAACTGCTTGATTCCGTTCCGAGGCCGGCAGGGACAGGATCCTTTCTCTGACGACCGCGAAGTCAAAATTCAACTCCCGATCAGTGGGGCAAGGATAGTCTGCGAAGAAAAGTAAAGATTAGATCAGTACCTTTTTCAAATATAAAATAAAAATTCCTTACTGGGGTGTTTAGGGCGGATATTGGTCGGAACGTCGATCTCCGTTCCGTCAGGATACCCGGTTTTCCAAGCCCCGCCAACAAAGAACCATTTTCTCCGGTCGTTCCGACCTTTACTGGGCAGGCTGGCCACCAGCTTTGGCCCTTTCGTCTGTATATAGATTTCACCGGTCCCACTCCGCTCACTTTGAACCCGATAGAGATATGTCATCTCTCCAGGGGTGGGCATCCGGTAAAGTCGGTTCTTGCCGAACAGAGCCATAACGCTCACAATTATCATCCACGCATTCGGAAGAAGCTGGATGGGCGCCTGATCCCAGAAATTCAACAGATAAGAGACGGCCGGATGAAGAGGGAAGCGCAATCCGACCTCCATCATGTCTTGGGTCACGGCCACCATTCCACGCGGAGGCTGGTCTGCCTGTTCGTTTGGCTCCGGCGCGTAGAGGTCGACGTCGAAAGGAATCTCCCATCAGGCCCGGGCGTCGTCGAGGAAACGCTGGGTCACCTTACTCTGAAATTGGCCGATGGTCCACCTATGGGACTCCTCCAGGTCGGCTATTCGAATAGTAGCCGGATGGCGGACAGTCGGCCCTCGCGGGAAATGGTCCGAATATTCTTCATAATCATACTCGAGAGATGCGACGTCGTCTTTTCTCTCCACGTACTCCCACCATAGGCAAAAAGCTCGTCTGACCTGGCCTTGCCGATCTTGGCTCACGCTACGACCAACGACGGCCGGCCTCTCTTCCACTTCCGTATCTGACCCCGAGGTCTCAGCCGCCGTTCCAAGCCTTTCTTTAATCTGCTCGGCTGCAAGGTTTTTTAGCATCTGGTTGTTGGCCTGATCGTCACCGCTCCTACGGCCGCTTTCCTCCTCATCTTCCTCCAGGAGGTCATCAAGTGGGTCTCTGTCCCCCACAGGCCGGGCTGCTCCTCCCACTCCGCACGTCTCGGTCGCCGCGGGAATCCCCTCCCGGGCACCCTCGCCCAGCAGTGATCGTCCCGGGCTCAGGAATAGGGCATCCAAGCCATCGTCGCCGCGCGCCCATATTGAGCCCGCCAAGCGTGAGGGGGAAGCACCACTCGCGCCGCGAGAGCTTCCCCCCTCATCGAACAAGCGCCGATGAGCTCCGCCGCCTCCTCCGCCGTTGGAGGAAGCACCTCCTCCCTGTCCAGGCGGAGGACCCGCCCACCGTCGCACCATAATAGAAGATAGAAGTGTGAGTTGCGAAAAAGTGAAGTTTACCTTTACAAAGCCACCAATCGCCGCCGTCCAAAACCCGTCACCGCCGCAAATCGCTCGCCGGAAATCGCCAAAGAAAACGCGGCAGTTTGAGTGAAGAAGCAAAAGTCCAAAATAAGAGAATAACCCCCCTATTTATAAGAAAGGGGCAGGGACCTATGAAGAAATAAGCTTCTAGGCATAGGGGCCTAGAAGCAAGAATTTGAAACGACGGTTTCAGCGCCAGACGCCTCGTACTTGGCGTGCATTCAATGAATGGGATTCGAGGAGTCGCACCACGTCACGTCAGGCTAATTCGCGAAACCCGAAGCGTCGCCTGACAACATACGTCACTTCAACCATCTCCTAACCGTAGGCCGATCTCCAATCACCCCAGGCGGATCTAGGCCGGCACCAACAAGAAACGATAAACGACCACCTCGCTCCTCATACTGAGAAACGAGCTGGGGGGCAATTGTTGTGACCGTTTCAGATCACAGATCGGCGCCGGCCAGAATAAGCCGCGAAAGGCAATAATACGCCCAATGGGCCGGCGCCGTCCAGGCCGACCAGAATCCAACCTCGGCGGGTTCCGACCCCCTTTTTCTGACCTCGAAGGTGAGGCCGGAAGTCAGCTTAAAACACGCGCCGATGGTCCCAAGCACAAGGTGACCGGTCCGGTCTCGGGCCACAGCCGACCGCGACCGAAAGAGTCCCGCGAAGGACGCCCGGCCGCGACCTACAGGCAGTGAGGCTCCGACCTCGTGACTCATCAAGAGACCGGCCTCTGACCTCATTGCATCTCCGACCGGCGTAGAAGATCTGGAGCACGTGATAGAATCAGGCAAGATCCTCTCCCAAGAGGGAAAAGGGCCGCCTCCGTACCCAGAGACTCGGAGAATATTCCACCCAAATGAGGAAATTCGCCAGAGAATCGTCCTTTTTGGACACGCGTCAACTCCCTAGTGGCCGGCCACCTGCGAGCCCTGACATACCAGAGCCCGCGCGTCCTCAGAGGCAGGAGACATTTAATGCACCTGTCCCCCGAGAGGCCGGAAATGACCAAAATACCCCTATAGTGAGAAAACTATAAATACCCCCACTTTTGTAATGTAAAAAAGGCTCAATCTCTCTCAGTATAATCAATACACACTCATTCAAGTCCAGGGACTCACAACCCCTGGCAATTCTTGGTGTTCTTAGTGTTCTTATTCATTTATTGCTTTTCTTCATTCAAGCATTAATTCTAGCACTAAAGAACCCAATCATTTGATGTTTTTACCAAAGCTTTCATAAATAGCCATTCAATCCCAGCAAAATATATTTGGTAAACAACAAGGTGATTATTCCACAACAAGGGTCCTACAATTGTAAACCCTGAAGGCTTTACTAACTTCAGAATATCCTAAGAATATTCCTTAATCAGATTTGCTATCAAAGGCTTTCAATTGGGTCTTCCCATTGTTGAGGATGAAGCACTTACAACCAAATACATGAAAATAAGAAATACGAGGTTTTCTCTTATTCCATGTCTCATATGGGGTCTGTGCATGTTGTTTGTTCAACATGGATCTGTTCTGAGTGTAGCATGCAGTGTTGATTGCCTCAGCCCAGAATTTATTGGGCAATCCTGACTCAGCCAGCATGATCCTTGCAGCTTCCTTCAGTGTATTGTTCCTTCTTTCAGCGACACCATTATGTTGTGGGGTTCTAGCTGCAGAAGTCTCATGAGCTATACCAAGTTCATTACAAAAGTCAGAAATATATGAATTTATAAACTCAGTGCCCTTGTCAGATTTGATCTTAGTAATGGACTGATTCTTCTCATTGCTGAGTCTTCTGAGCAACTCTGGAAGCTTCACCTGTGTTTCCTTCTTATTCAACATGAAAATAACCCAAGTATATCTAGAATAATCATCAATAACCACAAGGGTATATTTTCTACCATTCATACTCACAGGTGTTATGGGACCAAATAAATCCATGTGCAAGAGCTGAAGTATCCTGTCAGTGGAATAAGAAGCTTTCTCTTTGAATGATGCTCTGACCTGCTTCCCTTCCTGACAAGCTTTGCACACGTGATCTTTGCTAAAAACTTCATTAGGTAGACCATCAACAAGTGACTGTCTAGAAATTTTGTTAAGAATCTTGAAGTTCAGGTGGCTTAATCTTTTATGCCATAACCAACTGAGCTCTAGAGAGCTTTTAGCAACAAAACAAGTATTAGGAATAGTGCTGCTCCAATCAGCGAGATAAATGTTACCTTTCCTTATACCTGATAGAAGCACTTGTGTTGATTTGTCCTTGACTGAACATATATTCGATGAGAACTCAACACTGAACCCTTTGTCACAGAATTGACTTACTGACAGCAGGTTATGCTTCAGTCCTTCCACAAATGACACATTTTCCACTCTGACTGTACCTATAATTAGAACACCAAAACCTTTAGTAACACCTTTTGAGTTGTCACCAAAGGTTACCTGTGGACCATCTTTAGCTTGATATTCTTGGAGAAGACTCTTCATTCCAGTCATGTGCCTTGAGCAACCACTGTCTAGGTACCAAACAGCTTTGATTGAGTCTTCCCTCCTCTTATTGTGATCCACAGCCGCTTTCAAGCAATTCAGGCTTTAGGTACCCATTGGGTGTTGGGTCCTATCATGTCAGCTGTACCCTTCGGGATCCAGACTTGCTTCACAACCCTGATTGCCTCAGAGTGGTAAATCTGTCTCCCTGAAACATCGACATACATAACTTTCTTCTTCTTTGCCTGAGAGGAAGATGGTGTATGAGTGCTAGACTTAGGCTTCACAGGAGCCTGAGTGGGTGCCTTTTGGGCTGGCTTCCTGTTCTTCCTATGTCTGGGTGCAGCAGGTCTTGGGCCTTGTTCTTGATAAGGGCCCTGTGTTCTATTCCCCCTAGGCAAGTGAGGGAATGGAAAACAGTTAAAGGCCTCAGGATGCCAAAACCACGGGGGTGTCATCATGTTTGGCCTTCCCTGTTGGTATTGCCAAGCATGATGGTACCCTCGCTGACCAGTCTGAGGGCTCTTGGCCTGAGTCTTCCTCTGCTTTCGCTGAGGCTTTCCCTGGCCTGAGCTCTCAGGGGCTTCCTTAGGTTGCTTCGCCTTTCCCTTGGGTTTTGGCTTAGCTACCTTAGGAGCAACCCTGACTGTGTCAACGGTTTCCTTGCCCTTATCAGTTTGACGGGCCTGGAGCATAACCTTAGGTGCACTCTGGCCTGCCTGAACAAATACCCTCTCAGTGTTGCTCCCTGAAACAACATGAGACTGACCTTGTGAAGATTTCTCAGGAACATATCCAAGTCCTTTTTTCTTGTTCCCAAGCATATGGCTGCTATTTATGTCCTCTCTAGCCACTGAGGATTTATTCATTGCTGCAACCTTTTTCTTGAGAGAGTCCTCACTCTTTTTCAGGATTTCATGTCTGGTAAAGAGGTCATCAAACTTACTCTTAAGTACTTTCAGTTCTTCCTTCCTGACCAGCTCTTCCTCAGCCAGTTCCTTCAGAATCTTCTCTCTTGGAAGACGCTCAGCATTGATTAAATCAATCTCCTGAGTTAGTCTCACAATTTGAGCTGATTCTTTAAGATCAGACTGAGTGAGTTGTTCGTTCAGGTTGTGAACCTCAGTACTCAATTTCTTGTTCTCCTCTACCAAGAAGACATTAGTTTCCTGCAGTCTGGAGAAATCAACCATCAATTGATCAAGGCAGATCTGAAGGTTCATTTCTCTAACTGACTCTGAGCTAAGCTCAGGATTTTGACCAGTGTAAGAAGCACAAACAGAATTTGATGTTACCTCAGGCTCATCCCTAGCCATCAGACAGACATCATCGTACTCATCATCTGAGAAGAGTTCAGGTGACCTTTCAGCAGGACCGTCAGAGTCTGTTGCATCTTCAGCGACCATTGCTCTCCGATCAGCAGATCTTAGATCCCTAGTGGCTCTCCTTTCCTCTCTCTCTCCCACACTCAGCTCCGGGCAGTCGTACTGATAGTGACCAATCTTGTTACAGTTGTAACATGCTACCTGCTCACTTACTCTTTCTTTTCTCGGTTCAGGGTTCCTCATTGAGTCAGATTCCCTGGTTCTTGGTGAGCTTTCAGCCTTGGTTGGATATCTATCATCACGAGTATGTCTCTGTTCGTCTCTTCTTTTAGGCTTTGGTTCAGAATATCTCCTTTCATCACCACGTTCTCTCCTCTGGTCATATTCCTTCGCTCCTCATATCTCTTTGAGCTTTGGTGGGTTTCTTCAGGTTTCCTGTCACGTGAGTCCTGATAAAACTTTTTATAACGACCAAACCTAGAATTGAGCTTGTCAAATCGTCTGGCCATCAGGCTGTACTCCTCAGCGAGTTCTTCCCTGCTCATCTCCATCAGTGACTTTGATGAAGAATTTGATGAGGGCTCAACAGGTTCAGTCCTGGCCTTGAACGCCACACTTTTCTCAGGAGTTTTCTCCTTCACTTCCTCTTCTGACTGAACTTTCTTCTTTCTTTTGTTAAGATCAAATTCAAGCGCTTTGAGCTCTGAAAAAAGTAAAGCAGAAGTTATGTTACTCATATCCTGAGTGTTCTTAAGCATAATTACACTGTTATCCCATCTCTCAGGAAGAGCATTCAGGATCTTTGAAGCAACATCTCTCCTTGGGACATCCTTGTCCAACATCACCAACTCATTCATCAACTTGATGAATCTAGACTCCATTTGATCTATGCTCTCGTCAGGCAGCATCTCGAATGCCTCAAATTTCTGAATGGCAATGTCTCTCTTGTTCTCCTTGATCTTTTCAGATCCCTCACACATCCTTGTCAGCTCATCCCAAACCTCCTTTGCCGTCTTTAAGTTCATCAGCCTAGCTGACTCCTCGAAGGGCACCGTATGCAGGATGATATTTTTGGCCACATTATCCAGCCCCATCATCTTGATCTCATCAGTGGTCATATCCTTCCTTTCCTTAGGAATAGGTACACCAATATCGAGATCATCATATCCTTTCCCTCTGGTATTAGGGACAGTGATTTTGATCGGTCCTTCCCTGAGAACATGCGGCATCTGGTCATGGATGGCATCTAGATGTGCTTCTAATCTGAACTTCCAATAGACAAAGTTAGACACAGAGAATTCAGGTAACGAAGCTTCAAGTCTCCTCGAAGTCATGATGATGTAAGTTTTATGAAAAGCAAACTCAGATCTGTTCAGTGACCACCAACAGTTTCTCCTCTGAAACTATTAGTATTCAAAGTCAGTGGTCTTTCGAACCACTACTCTGATACCACTTGTTGGTCCCGGTACAAGACTGAGGAATACGTGTATGGGGGGGAATACACGTATACCAATTTTTCCAACTTAAAACCTGACTGAGTCCCCTTTACTCAGAGTGGTAAAGAACTAGGAGCTGATAACACACCTACTGACTGCACTTGGTGCTGGTCAGTTGGCTCACTATCAGTTCAAGTTCAGTGCGGAAATGTTTGAGCCCTGATAGTTTAAAATCTTGTTTAGTTTGCTTTCTGAAAAACTTGGTTTACTCAATTCTGAAAGGTGTTTAGTAAGGCAGTGCTCTTTTTGAGGATCAGGCTGATTGATTCAAGCCTGATAAACCGAATGCAATGAATGAACAAGTAATATGTCAAGTATGCACAATATCAAAGCAGTAAGAACACAAGGAGTTTAACGTGGTTCAGAGACTCAAGCTCCTACGTCCACGGCCTGATTCAACAGGAAATCCACTCAAGGGATTCTTATTTTTAACGTGCCAAGGTGCACCAAGACCAGCTAACCTCACTGATCTATACAACTCCACTTACTAACACACTAACTGACTTACTCCCAAAAAGCCTAACTTAGGGTTTTGGTTTCAGTTTGGATTCCAACTAGGTTGATATTATCCTTACAAGGCAAAACTATGCTAAGGATCGGATAATCTCTCTAAGCTTAAGATGATACTTTTCAGCTCTTGGAATACAGAATAACTCTGAGTTGCTAAGAAACACTTGGGAAATTTAGATGTTTTCGAGTGCTTCTCTTAAAGGCTGAATGCTTTGAATGCTTGAGAGTTTGAGTAATTTCTGGCTTGGAAATTTCCCGTAACCTTGAATGGGTTCAAGGTCTTCTGTATTTATAGGTGATTTGAAAAACTATCCGTTGGAGAGATAGCCTTCTAGTCATCTATGTAGAGTGGCTTCAAACGGACATATCTTCATGCAGCAGCCGTCCTTGCATGGATTTGGTATATGCATTAAATGCACATTAAATGTTTGCCCGTTGAATGTGCAGTCTGAATTCAGTCTCCATGTCAGGTTCCGTACGTGCGTGTCCTTCTCGGATTGGTCCACGTCATCAGATTGGTGAGAATGTCAGAACTTATTCCCGAGCTTCAGGCTTGTCTTATTAAGTTCATTTTGTCTAGAGCCCACCAGTCTTGTCCTGACGCTGAAATTCCTTTTGCATTGCTTGGCTCTACTCCAAGTCTTCCCATTAACTCAGTAACATCCTGTTCCCTTCAGGACTGAGTTAGTAATGACCTCAGGGTCATACTCTTCATCACTGACACTTACTCGGCCAGCTTAGAGGACTGCCATAAGTTCAGGATGGTGCTCTTCGTCTTCAGGCTCTTAGTCTTGATTGTCACCAGTGAGTTCTCCTCTCACTGAGCACCTGTGAGGTGTAAAATGACTAAGTACTAATCCTAACCAAGACTAGCCTGACAAAGATAGATTAAGGCAAACATCTTTTCAGGGGCTTTGGGATCTTAATCAAAGCTGACAATGTCCCAACATGATGCCTATCCCAAACTCTATCCCGAGATCAGTGATGCTTGGAATAATGCCTTCCCTGATCAAGCTCTGAAGGCTCCTGAGCCAATCACCTACTGGCCTCCTCAAGATGCAACAGGTGCTGTTGATAGAGAAAGGATCACTGAAGAGTGGACATCCTTGTGTAAGCATCTTGGACTCAGAGGACATTCGAAGGAGATAATGGAAAGGAAGAACGAGCTGAAGATTAGAGTTTTCAAGCAATATGGACTTGAACCCATTTTTGAGTCCATCTGAGAAGGTTGTATCTTTTGCTGGGCATTTGTTTATAAGTCCCAGGTGTGTTTAAGTTTGAAACTTTTTTAGAATTGGCTTCATGTAATATGTACTTCATCATTTTATCAATGAATTGAACTCTACTGATGCTTTGCCAAGATAATATCTCATTATCATTTAGGCTTATGTACTTTAATATTTTACTTACAAACTCTGTGAACTTTGAATATAACCTGAAGAACCTCTTCTGAAAGAAGATATGTAATAAGATAGGTTCCGGCATAATCAAAAAGGGGGAAATTGTTGGGAAAATGTATAAGACTTATGTTTTGATTAGATGCCAAAATGTTCCTCCTAAGTTGTTTTGTAAGTAAATTATTCAGTAGAGTTAGTACTTAGTCAAACAGTTCAAAGTGTTAAGGACTGGAGTACAGTTAGTAATTACATGAGTGTATTTAAGATTAAAGTCTGCTGAAGATGAAGTCCGCTGAAGTGAAGTCCGCTGAAGACTAAGTGATCTGAGAATAAGTCTAAATCTTGAATGTTTTCTAAGTACATTCTCACTAAGACTAAAACTGTCAGGAGAGGACCAAGGTCCACTGATGGTAACTAACAATGCACATTCAATGCTAAGACATATTAAAAGTTGTTAGTTAATCTGGTTGGAACAAGGCAAAACGAATTTCAGTGAAGCTTACAATTAATGAAGGAATAAGAAGGTTCTCTCAGAGGAGTTCCACTTAAAGCAAGACAAGAATCTGGGCATGCAGACTTAAGGTCCAATGAGAAGATGACACGTCAGTGTACTTTACTGACAGCTGACCTGCCCCAGCCTGACAAGTACCAAAAGTCCTTCTCTAGCAATCTACAGAAAGTTGGTGAACAGGCATGGTCTTTCAGCCATTTCTTGACAAGACTTAAAGCTTCAAATAGAGCCATTTGAGCCAATCAGATACAAGAAGACTTACTTGAGAAGATTCAAATCCAACGGGAAGATTTTCAAGGAAGCCTATAAATACAGAAGGACGTGCATATTTCCAAGCACGGGAAACTCACAAGATCAAAGCTATCTCTACATTCATAACAACTAAGAAGCACTCGAAATTATCTTTGTTTTCCAAGTGTTTCACATTTGTAGAGAGCCTAACAAACCTTCTGTAACCAAGCTTAAAAGCTATATCCAAATCTTAGAAAGAGATAATCTAATCCTAAGCCCTGAGCTAAACTTGTAAGGATTATCTCAAAATAGTTGGAACCAAAACCCTACTCAAAACCCTACTCAGTGTTTAGGTTGAGAGTTAGTGTTAAGTGGTGTTAGTAAGCTGATTGTTGTATCAGTCTGAAAGCTAGTTTGTTTTGGGAACTAGGACCTGGAATTTCCTAGTGATCAATCATCCTAAGAGAGGATTAGTTGATCAGTGCACCTTGGCACTATAACACAAGGAATTCCAAGTGAAAGGAATTCTCCTGTTTGATCAGGACAGTGGACGTAGGAGATTCATCTCTGAACCACTTTATACCTTGTGTTCTTATTATCTGCTTTCCTAAGTGTGTGTTAATCTCAAAGTTTATCAAAGTAAAACGAGTTTTCTAAGGGCTCACTAATCCGCATCTGAAAGCTAATTAGATAGTAGTTCAACTGAAAGTCTTGAGCTTTCAGTGGAGGTATTATCTCAGTAGGCTTTCTCTAAGTAACTCTCAGCAGACCTTCAAGTCCACTGACGAGTTATTGTCTTAAGTAACCTGATAAGTTTTACAAGAAGTTTTAATATGTAATCACAGGTGTATTCCCCCCCCCACACACACCTGTTTGCTCGTTTCGGGTCCAACATCCTCCAAGGGAACTTCACTGATATCATTACAGTAAAGCAAGAAAAGACTGTGAAGAACCTTGCACTATTGGAGAATAAGCTGCAAATGCTTGAGTCTGAGCAAACCAATAAGGACAAGGCAATCCAAAAGCAAATCTGGTGGATGAAGTCTGCACTCAAGACTGTTGCCAACAACATACTCAGACATCTTGAGAAGGCAATGAAGGTCACTGTCACTTCCGTCAAGTCAGAGAGGAAGAGGACAAAGAAGCTCATCCAAGGGTCTTTGACTCAAATGAAGGAGTAGAACGAGCAATTAATCCTGAAGGTCGTGGAGACACTGACTGAGAAGTCCACTGAGCTCTTCACCAAGGCAATCGCGGCTCAGATTGAGAATATTACTTCAGAGTCGGAGAAGATGGCTTCAAGGCTGGCTAAAACTAAGAAATGCTTGAAGAATTCGATGGAAGTCTTTGACAAGAAGCTGAGTTCAAGCCTATCTCAGTTGACTTATACCGGAGCTGGAATTGAGACTGGAGTTGATCTGATGAAAGAGCATTTGAAGGAGCTTCAATCCCTTACAAATTTTGTCATCAACAATGAGGATGAGGTCCTAAAAGATGCAGTGCCAAGAACTCTACCTCCTGCCAAGGATGATGCCAAAAAGGGGAAAAAGGTTGTGATGAGGAAAAGATCCAACCTTGAGGCATCTGAGGCAACTGACACTGCACTGACCCAGTCAACTCCGAGGAAGTCAACCAGGTTGGTGGCACAGGCTAGTGAACCTTCAACTCTTCCTTAACTCCCTCCTATCCCAGAAGCTTCAGTGCACTTGCCCATCGAAACAAGGAAGAATCTCATTACTTATGATGGTGATCAAGTACCAAATCTTTGCTCAGAGGCTTGGGGAGTTGCACCTGAACAGACTGAAGCTCAGCGCAGGGCTGATATAGCACAAAAGGAGAAGCAACGCATACTGGAGAAGAAGGTGGAGAAGCTGACATATATCAATGAGCTACAACAAAAGGAACTTGATGATGGTATATTCAGCTTCTTGAGGAGGAAGAAGGAGAAGCCTGAGCCGAGGAAGTACAGAAAGTATGCTGCACCAAGGCCGAAGAAGATCCAAGTCCAAACCGATTCAAACACTGAGCCAGTCCTCATTGTCACTTTCATATCTGAGGAGTTGAAGGAATTTTGGGTGGATGCTCGAAACGAGTTTATCAGGCTCTGGTACGTAGTCAAGAAGTGGGGCGACACCGAAGAAATCGATGCGCACTTCACTGACTTCATGGTGGATAACTACTCTGAACTGTTCAAGCTCATCATGGACAAGGCTGACAAAGTTAAAGTTCAAGTGAAGACCCCCTGAACTTATCACCCGTACTCCCCCATACATTCCTGGCTCTACTATGTATGGCTCCAGGGCAATCTATGGGCTCAAACCTGAATTCCGTAGGATCTGACTGTACCCTGAATTTTGATTGTAATAGATAGGGCCATTATACTCATTATCATTATTATCAATGGAATATATTACATTTTCCCACAGATAAAAACTCATTGTCTTTTTAATTGTCATTTAAATTATGTACTTTATCAAGAACTGCTCTAACACTGGCCTTTTATCTTATAGATAGGATTTATTTCCACTAAGTGTTTTGTGGATCTTTTAAGTGTTTTGGCATCATCAAAAGGGGGAAATTGTTGGGACAGTGTCAGTTTTGAGTTGATCCCAAATACCCTGAAAAGATGATTTGCCTAAGTGTTGTAATAGTCATGCTAGTCTTGATAGGATTAGAACTGTTAGAGTATTTTATATTCACAGGTACTCAGTGAGAGGAGAACTCATTGATGTCAATCAAGACTGAAGTCTGGATAACACAAGAGCACCATCACTGAACTTATGACAGTCTTTCTGAGATGGCTGAGTAGTGTCAGGATGAAGAGCATGATCATGAGACCATTGCTAACTCACGGACCTGAAGGGAACATGCAACTTGAGTATTTGGGAAAGACTTGGAGTAGGATCCAAGCAAGCAAAAGGAATGTCAGCGTTGTACCATGTACGTAGATGAGGACAAACCTGAACTCATAAAAAGTCAAGTCTGAACTGAAGAATGAGTTCTGACATTCTCACCAACCCGCTGACGTGGACCAATGAGGAGAAGACAAGTCATGTACGGACACTGACTTGAACCTGACATCCCTGCAGTTTTCAATGGGCATGCATTTAATGCATTTACCAAATTCATGCAAGGACGGCTGCTGCACGAAGATTATGTTCGTTGAAGTATCCTACAAGGAAGGTGACTAGAAGGGTATCTCTCCAATGGATAGTTTTCAAAATTATCTATAAATACAGAAGATCTTGCCCCAAATAAGGTTACGGAAAATTTCACAAGCCAGAAATTACTCAAGACTCACAAGCGTTCAAAGCATCCAAAGAAGCACTCGAAACCCCTTGAATTTTCCAAGTGTTTCTATAAGTCTGGAGTCTATTCTATATTCCACTGAGCATATCATACACATCTTAAGCTTAGAGTGATAATCCAATCCTTAGCATAGGTTTACCTTGTAAGGATTATCACAAATAGTTGGAATCCAAACTGAAACCAAAACCCTCAGTGTTAGGTATATTGGTGGAAGTTGTTAGTTGGTTAGGAGAAGGAGGACTAGAACTCACATTCTAGGGATCAGAGTGATTGATCATTGTGCACCTTGGCATGTTAAAATAAGCTAATCATTTAGTGGATTCTCCTGTTGAATCAGGACCGTGGACGTAGGAGCTTGAGTCTCTGAACCACGTTAAACGCTTAGAGTTCATTTACTGCTTTGATATATTGTTTTGCATTGCTTATCTTTTCCCATCCATTGCATACTTTGTCAGTGTTGAATCAATCAGCCAGACCTGAACTCATTGCACTGCCCTTCTAACCACGACTTCTTAAAAAAAACATTCAGTTTTCAGAAAAACACTAAAACAAGTCTATAAACTTTCAGGGCTCACACAATTCCGCACAAGGCATAATAGATAGTTGGCCAACTGACTTGCTTCAGAGCAGTTAGTAGGTTTATTATCTATTCAGCGCCTAACACTACTCTGAGTTAAGGGGACTCAGCTTTGAGAAGAAAGTGAAAAATTGTATACGTGTATCCCCCCCCCCCCATACACGTATTTACTCAGACTTGTAGGGAACCAATAGAAGTTGCCATTCATACTCACACCACTACTTCCAATGGCCAGAGACAGATGTGTGTGTGTATATATATATATATATCACTGTAAATGTATATATTAGCTACATATATATATATATGTGAGTGTGTGTGTGTGAGTGAGAATATGTATCATCAAATTGCAACATAAAAATATTTTATTTCTTTATTCGCAGGTAGTGGGGTTTATTCACAGGCCATGAAATATACTAGTATTTCAGACTATAAATGATCTGTAAACTGTAAGCAAGCAAATAAATTCATGTATATTCACAGATACATTCAATGTAACTCACCGAGGCGATCCTGGCCTACTGATTCTTCCATTGCCTAACTCGTAATGATCCCAGAACCATAACTCAGAATTATCTGATAAATACTCTTGGAGTATAATATAAAATTATGAAACCTAACAACAAATTTTCAACTTTGAATTATCTGATAAACAAAATTATGTGGTAAACAATTTCGAGAATTTTAAAATAATGAGACATAATAGACAATTTCAACCCAGAATGATCTGATTAATAATTTTGGAGTATAACACAAATTATGAAACCTATCAATCAATTTCCAAGATAAATTAGTTCGAATACAGGAATAAAATGCACTGGAGTGAAAATACCCCTTTCAAATCGCTTAAAAATCCCCTTTCAAATTTTAATCCATTCTCTGCATTGAAACTTTTCACTATTTGTGTGAGAGAGAGAGAGATAGACATTCAGTATATTTACAATACATTCGAGAGATAGAGAGAGAGAGAGAGACGGAAACTAACAGAGTAATTTTCAACTAGCGTTGAATCAACACTAAGCAAATACCTGGGAAGAATTAGGGCTTTAGACGGTAAAAGAAATTAGGGCTTGTAACACCCCCCGAATTCAAAAAATTGACCTTTGAGGTCACAACGTCCTAAACCCGAGTCATCACTTAGTGAACCATAAAAACTGAGCCAGGAAATTTCTTATAAAAGTTAAAACAATAAGCACAATTATACAGATGCAGCGGAAGAACTTAACACAATACTTATTTGAGAAAACATCATTTTGTTACTTAATAAAAACCATCATCCCATTACAAATAAGGAATATCCCGATGAGTCCTGGGTATGACTCTTGAGGCATTAGTGACAAAAGATTAACAGTAGTATTAAAATAACATATTGTCTCAATCTTGATAAAAACAGTTTATTTTATTAACAAGCAGGAGTGGGAAGCAGGCATCTACGGCAGCTCCCGGACCTCAGCATCATAGCCTGAAAATGTTTAGAGAGGGGCGTGAGATAAAATCTCAGTGGGTAACCTGTATGCTGTTATACGGATTGTCAGGAGATCCGAAATTATAATACCTTTAAGATTTTCACATTTCAGTTGGTTATTTTTATAATTCTTGGTCATGTGTATTTGTTTTCTTTAACATAAAACTTATAAACACAGATTTAGAACAGAGCATTCATATGGCCCGAAGGCCCATCATTCATATGGCTCAAATGCCCATCAATCTCCTTTCTTATTCATATGGGGGCACCGCGTCCTTGTCCCTAAAAACATAGGGGCACTGGTACTCTTTCAACCACATCCTTATCCCTATTGGGGGGCACCGGTAGCGACTCTACCGCATCCTTGTCCCTAAAAGATTTGGGGGCACTGGTACTCTTTCAACCACATCATTATCCCTGTTTTGGGGGCACCGGAAGCGAATCCACCGCGTCCTTATCCCTTCCATCCTTATCCCTCCACGAGCTTCCCTTACAACTTTCACATAGTTCACAAATCAAATACCACATGCTCACATTGTTATAATCGCATAATCACGTTCACATTCATAAGATTGTTCATGTCTTTTACTGATATTTATTACGTTTGTTTCAGAAAACTGACAACAGTCCATATAACATTAACTAGCTATACAGATAATGTCACCCACCTGGAAACTTTTAGAGGTAAAACTTAACTTCTTGATTGCTTAGAACACGGGCGACCTCCGAGCTTCCGAGCTAACCTCACTTTATCTAACACAGTCCGTTCACTTAGTCATCGTTCATTCTTTTAGTTTATTACTCAACTTCGCATTATACTTAGGGCTTTTCGGTTATAGGAGAATATATATTTCATTAGAACAGCCCTAGGATTTTCGTTCAAGTTCAACTAGGACGTTAAAACTTGTTTATTCGGATAGTAAGATTATTCTAATTCAATACGGGTCCACAAATTGGGGTTTTGGGTCTTTCGGGTTTGTTCAATACTCAAAAGTAAGTAAAACACTCAAACGAATTCTTGGACAAGTAAACACAAATTATTTATATACCTAAAACATGCATGTTTATAAAAGTATCATTTATTCCTTCTTTCTAGTGCTACTTATTTAACAAAAGAGATACATACATGTATTAACTGAAAAAAGCATTTATACTTACTGTAAAATTATGAAATTTTAGTATGTTATACATCGGATGATATGGAATAAAGTTCATTAAGGGTACCAAGTCATTTGAACTACGAAAATAGGGTACATTTGCATTTGAAAATAGAACAGCAAGACATTCGTCAAAAGAGTGTACATTGAAGTCTAAAAATCATATCTCACAGTAGGTGCATTAAAAAATTATGAAATTAGAATATATTATAGAGAAATTAAAATCTAAAAATTTTCATTTAGAAACCTAAGTCATTTGAATTATGGAACATTACCTGATGTTTGATGGAAAATGGGTTTATAACATAGTTTGTCATAGAGTACATGTTTTACTTAAAAATCCATACCTTATTGTAAACTTAATCAAAATTAACCAAGTATTTTATAAAAACATTAAGACTTAATGGAGAATATCTCAAAAAAATTCTAATATTTTTAAACACTTATAAAAGGGAAAAATGAATTTTTGGAAACAATAAATCAACCTCAGTCAAATATTTACCACATAATATTTAAAT
Organism: Ballota nigra; assembly: GCA_947034835.1. Classification (NCBI taxonomy): domain Eukaryota; kingdom Viridiplantae; phylum Streptophyta; class Magnoliopsida; order Lamiales; family Lamiaceae; genus Ballota; species Ballota nigra. The sequence goes on from OX344726.1 coordinate 76,184,589, forward strand.
AGGAATATCTCATTATCCTCTATATAATATATCTTAAAAAATAGAAAGGGGAACACCCCCAAACTTTTCTATAATTTTATCAATACTGGAAATAGGTAAAAAGGTTAAATAGAGTCACTGCTCCCAGTTTCGCACGGTTTCAGACATACAAATTTCCATGAATTTATTCTCCCTCAATATAAATCAGATGACCACCAATTTTTTACAGTTTCTTATATACACAAAATAATACATTAAGGTAATTTTTCACGATTTTTCAACATCAATAAAGGTCTGAAATTGGTTCGTCAAAAAGGGGGCAGTAGCTAACCCGGGTGGAAACAAACATTGTTGAACTTTCACATACATGATCATATAAGCTAAAAAAACGTGGGAGATCCTAAACTCAAACTTCATACATCATTCTTAAAGTTTAACTAAGTTTGGGAAAGGTTCTTAACATGCCATTTCTAAGAGTTTCATGTCCAAAACAAAATATGATCAAAGTATTAAGAGAAGTGGGTTTATAGGACTTACCCTTGTAGTTTTCCGCTCTTTCTTGGAAGATTAGGAACCAAAGATGAACACCCTAACTTCTAACACTCCCTTGGCTTCAAGATGGTGGGGAAACACTCCTCCTAGGTGGTGGTGGTGTATGCCAAGAGGGGGAGGAGAGGAGAAGACTTCTTCTCCTTCTACTCTCACTTCTAACTTTCTCTCTTTCTTTCTCATCTCTCTTGAGTACAAGAACTAATGTGGGTAAATGAAAGGGGTTGGAGGGGTATATATAGGAGGAAATGGGGAGTGGTGGCTGATCATAAGCAGAGGGAGATGTGTTGTTGGGTGTATTAAATACAAGAGTTATGAGATGGGATAGGTGGTAGGATTAGGGTAGGCTTTAGCATATCATTACATGTACTTCTACTTATTATGGCTGAGAAAATGGTCAGAGGTGCAGGTTTTTACTGTTTTGGGGCTGCCATTTATGGTAGTCCTGATTCTAGACGCGATTTTGGCTTCGACAGTGTATTTTTTATATTTTTCGGTTCGGTTTTTTGTTCCAAAATTTAATTCAAACGTACCGTTAAATTCGTATGATTTTTGTGGTTCATATAAATTTTCTTATTCATCATTTTGAATTCTTTAAATTTTTATTAAGAAAGTCGACCCATTTTTTAGATAAAACTAAAAAAAGTGCTAGTAGGGTTTTTCGGCTCGAATGTTCGTCTGTCACCTGAAAAATTAGAACTTGTATACACATATATTTAAAGTCAAATATTTTATTTAAACACATTAAAAACAAATCATGAAAATCCTAATTTGGTTTCGGGTCTTTACATCCTACAACCCTTAAAAGAAATTTTGTCCTCGAAATTTACTTACTTATCCCAAAGGCATTGCGGGTATTTAGCTAATATACTTTCCTCTCTTTCCCAAGTGGCTCTTTATTTTTCGTGTCGGATCCATTGTACTAGTACTAACGGGACTTTTCGGTTCCTCAAAAGGTGAACTTTTCTTCCTAAAAATGGTCACATGTACTTCTTCATAAGTTAAGTCACGGCTTAGACTTAGATCCTTAATTATAGGCTTCACTGTTTAGTTCGGTATAGCATAAGTGATTTTTGGGATTTTGTTTCTCCTACATTTTATGTTCGATGCTCATAAATTTCGTATATGTCATAGACTAACATCCAAGGAAGATATGATAAGTATTTCATAATTTTTTTTTTATGAACAGGAACATAGGAAAGATATTTATAATTAGTAGTTCATAAATTTATAACACGTATTTCAAAAATTCATTTCTCTCGTTTCCTTCATCAAAACACTTTAATTTTTTAATATGTTGTAGCCAACACATAGAAATATTTTCAAAAAAAATTCACATAGCATTTAACCACATGAATATCCCTAGTAATTCTGGTTCGGGGTATTACATCCTTCCCTTCTTAAAATAATTTCGTCCCCAAAATCCACTTGTTCTTCTTAAACATTCGGTACTTCCTATAGAATTTGTCTTCTCGATGAATATTGTGATCCTTACTTCCGCTATCTTTTCCCAAAATATTTGTACTCATATCTTATTATTCGAATCTTAATCTTGTGATAGTACCTTAACCTCTTACAACAAGCATTAAGTAATTTTTTTTACAGATATAAGGTAAAAGTTTATTCAAAGAAGCAATAGCTGCGTAAATATTTAGAGCTCTACTCAAAGACGAGAGCAAAAGAAAAAGCAGAAAAATAAACAACACGGTCGAATGATCTTTTATTCATACTTCAAGACATTACATATAAATCATAAAAATTATACTCCCAAAGCTAAGACTAAAAAATATGCAACGAGTATCATGGTAAGTACGAGAGGTGCACTAAATTCCTCATCTGCATTATAACAACCGATGAGCATAAAGACATAAACAAAAGTGACGATGGTGTAGAAGAGTTTACTCATTTTGGTTATCTTGATGAAAATTCAAAGAATGGTGCTTAGAGGTGGGAGTGAAATGAGGTATTTATAGAGTAAAAATTTTAAAAAAATATGGCCGTTTATGTCTGTTTACGACCATTGGAGGAGTTTAGTGGAAGTGATAAAGTTGTAGTTTGAAAAAAAATGTGGGAATTTTTTTTTAATACAACTTAATAAATATTTTTGTCACGAGTAAAATCGGCTACCCTATCGGCGGTGTGTCAACCCATATGAACATTTCGTTTAACAACCTTTGCAGTGGTACTAATTCATTGTGAGACTCTATCTATTAATCTAGAGTTACCCTCAAATTATTATTCCTCAAACTTTATCCAAAATTTTATTTCGACAAGAATGTGGTTTCCTTGGTCCACCTAGCTAATCGTCTTATGTTATGATAACTAGTCTATTCCCAAGATTATGCTAAAATCTTAATGTTAAGGTCAAGTTTGATCCCTATTTATAGTTCATTATATTTCATCCTTACTCCCGTACTAAATCTTGGATTCTTATTGAACACGTAGGTGTAATACTTACCTCAAACTTTCTCCTTTGATACTTTCTATTCCTAAAATTTCTCAACTTCTTAGACACAAGGAGTGAAATCTAAACAACTAGGTACCAAGCAGCAAATAAAAAAATAGGTTACTTTATATAGGTATGATAAAATTCAAAACAAAAGAATCCAACATTTAACACCATGGTATTAATTCAATCACGCAGGGGTGCACACAGAAACCGGAACATACTGTCATGATCAGCAGCACGGTAACGAGCTATGACGATGCATGTTAGGGAAAATAATGACACACGATGCAAATATAAGATAAACATAACAGATAAAATAGAATATCCCACGAAATAAAGCACGTGAGACTGTAGTAAGTATACATAATTGGAAAGAGAAAAATGAGTTCTCAAAGTTAAACGAAGAGAAACGGGTCTCCAACGAAAATCAAATAATGCGAGACTTCCAAAATATATAAAGATAGTATTAAAAGTAGTCAAGATATACATAATAAGTCGAACTGTGTAGGCTGCGAGACTGCTACAAAAGAAATAGCTCGAGCTACCAAAAGGTTAGAGTCTAAGTCAATCCATGAAATATCTTAGTTCCCAACGATTGGGGTCATCCGGCTACTACCGGGAGATTATTTCCACAACTACAAAAATTCAAATATGTACATTAGTTGGCAAAAGACCCATGAGGGTGACTAGGTCCTATCTCGATGTCATGCCTGTCAGGGTCCATTTTGGGAGATTGATTGGTCCTCATGACCCGTATCCACCATATCTTAGTCGATGGTTCTTCCTCGACAACTAGATAAGGCGTGCCACAAAATTATTTAGGTCTCGAACTTAGACTACTGTATGGTCAAGTAGTTACGCCTATATGCTATAATTCTCAATCTAAAATAAATCTAAGGTCCATAGGCAGAACATTGAAGGAGAAAAGAAAATAGTAATACTATACACAACATAACAATTTTGCTCGCTAGAGAAAATGACGTCATAGAATAGCATAACACGAATAATCAAGTAATTTCACATACATGCGCAAATAGTATGAAATTCAAGCACTTGTCCTCATAAGTTTCTCATGTTCTTTCTTTCGTTTTGGATTTTCTTATTTGTAAGGGGTTTGTTATTCGACTTCTCATAAGACATCACATACCTTGAGGTTTTTTCGGTATGCTCGCAGTAGAAAACTTTCCCACTCGTGACATTTAATTTGAAGTTTATAAAATTTGTATACTAAGTGAAATTTTTGAAATAACGGAAATTAAATCATTTGGTCCGAAGTTTTGAACATAAGCTCTGATACCACCTGTAACGCCCCGGAATTCAGAAAGTTAACCTTTGAGGTCACAAAGTCCTAAACTCGAGTCATCACTTAGTGAACCATAAAAATTGAGCTAGAAAATTTCTTATAAAAGGTAAAACAATAAACATAATTATACAGATGCAGCGGAAGAACTTATCACAATACTTATTTGAGAAAACATCAGTTTATTACTTAATAAAAATCATCATCCCATTACTAATAAGGAACATCCCGATGAGTCCTGGGTATGACTCTCGAGGCATTAGTGATAAAATATTAACAGTAGTATTAAAATAGCACATTGTCTCAATCTTGATAAAAACAGTTTATTTAATTAATAAGCAGGAGTGGGAAGCAGACATCTACGGCAGCTCCCGGACCTCAGCATCATAGCCTGAAAATGTTTAGAGAGGGGCGTGAGATAAAATCTCAGTGGGTAACCTGTATGCTGTTATACAGATTGTCAGGAGATCCGAAATTATAATACCTTTAAGATTTTCACCTTTCAGTTGGTTCATTATAATTCTTGGTCATGTGTATTCGTTTTATTTAACATAAAACTTGTTGGTCCCACTAGATAGATTAATTGCGGAAGCCTTTAGAACCAAAATGTCTTTAGAGAAAATCTTTTCTAAGAGCACAAATAATAAACAACAGGTATTAAAGAAAGCGCTAAATAACACCGTATTTATAGTGGTTCGGATCTGAATATCCTACGTCCACTCTCCCTTGATCAAAGGGGTCTCACTATCCAACCAACAAACTCACTAACCACTGGAATTTCCGAAGTACCAGCACCTTCTTACAATCTCTTTAGATCTAACTTCGATCTAAAGACAAACTTACTCCAACCTTGTCTAACAAGATGAACAGGTTGAGTATATAAACTCCTTACGAGTTGGATGAGTAATTAAGAACAAAGTGAGTGCAAATGCATAGTGATCAAAAAGCTTAGTATGCTATGTGCGCGTGTAGAGTCTCTAGAGCTTTTTCTTGAACTGCACTCTTGAATATATAGAGGGGATTAGGGTTAGCCGTTGGAGGGCTAATCCAATCAGATCCTCTATATAAGGAAGCCTCAATCAATCAATTCCCTAATTGATTGATTGGGTTGGTGGGATCCTTGGATTGATTATCTTCAAATACTTTCCAATCCTGATCTTGTTGACTTGATTTGAATCACCAACGGTCAATAGCTTCCTCTGCCTAACTTTGATTCTCTCCAGAGAAGGCAGGACCAGACACCAGGCAACCTCGGTGTCTTCTGGTCCTCATCTGGTCAAGAACCAGAATACTCAGTAGAGTCAGGGGATCAAACTGAGCATCTTTTGTTCTACCAGACTCGTCTGGTTCGGACTCGTCTGGTCTGGGGAAGGTCCTCTGCCTCTGGTCAGTCTCATCTGGTGAAGTCTTCTGGTGGAGTCCTCTGGTGAAGTCCTCTGGAGGGGTCTTCTGGTGACTCTTCTGGTGAAGTCTTCTGGTCTGGCAGTTCCCCCTAGACTAAGTCCTAATCTAGATCATCATCTGGCTAACAGGTACAGATGGTCCTATTACATCTTCTGGTTTGTTTTAACTCATCAAAACTAACAATTTTTATCCTAACAATTTCCCCCTTTTTGATGGAGTTAAAACACTACCAGAACTGATCAAGAATAGTAAACTTAAGCAGGAAAACATATAAAAGGATAAGACCTTAGAATAGATCTTATCAGGCAAACAAATAAGACAACAAGAGGTTGTCTTTTGAACAGAGAAGATATGAGATTTTCATTAATAATAAGGACAAAGAAGAATACAGATTACAATGCATTTCTGGTCCTATTCTAAGCATATCTTCTGTTGTCTTTGGGCACCAGAAACCAGTCAAGAAACCTATCTTGAATGGCCTTCAACTCTGCAGAAGATGATGGGGTGAAGTTTGCCAACACCTTGGTCTTGTACAGTTTCTTCAGCTCAGCCCAATCAACCTGGTCTCCTGCCATTGGAGTGTTGAGAAAATGGAACTCAGGAGCAGTGACTTCCAGGTTGAATTCAATAGTTGAATCCATCAACTGCTTGTACAGATCTGCATCATATGCCTGCATCCAAGAATGGAAGGTCCTGTTGATGAGAGCATCATCCTCTGGTGGAGGTCTCTGGATGTAATGTTGAATGAACCAGAGAGTCTTGGCTTCTCTCCATTTTTCTATCAAAGGCACAGGAACAGTTGAGTCAAAGGACCCTTCTGTCCTGAGAGGGAGGATGTTCATAACTTCAACAGGCCCTTTTCTCTTCTGGCTGGATCCACTAGCACCAGGAGTGATGCCAGCTTCTCTGCTCTTCTTATTTTGCCTTCTAACATATCGGAGCCTCTGCTCTTCATCTATGCTTTTCCTTATCCTTGCTTGCCTCTCTTCAGGTGAATCTTCCTTGAATCTATTCTCTGCTTCTTCAACCACAGATTCAAGGAAGCTCTTCTTTACTTTCCTTATCTTCCTCTTTGCAGGTCCAGAGATGGAAATTGGATCCTGCTCTGCTTCAGACTCCTCTTCTGCAGCAAGCTGCTTAGCCATGGAAAGAGATTTGAGCTCTTCCTTCTTCTTCTTCTGCAACTCAGCCTGGGCCAAAGTATTCTCCAGCAGGTCCAGACGAGCTCCATGGCTGAAGAGAGTTTCATTTGTGGTCTTTGCCAGATCAGTTCTGGCCTTCTCTTCCCCCTTTTTAACTTCATCAAGGAGGGGCTCCACTACCTGCCTTATGAGATCAGGCAAGGCAGTGTTGGAGGAAGAGTGAAGATCACGCAGCTGCTTGGCCTCCTCCAGGTAAGCTTTAGACTCTGCAACAAGTCTCTCTTGCTTCTCCAACATCTCCTGGAGGGAGTCTTTCAGCTTTGCAGTCTGAATCATCTGGCTGGCCATCTCCACCTTGAGAACAGAGACAGGTCTCAACTGCTCCAGCACGTGCTCTTGGAGCTGCTTCTGGCTGTGCATGACATCTAGCTTGACAAATAAGCCATTAGCCTTGAAGGAAGCTTTTACCTCTGCCAGAGAAGACTTTAGTTGCTTCAGGAAGATTCTCCTCTCATGCTTGATCTGGTGCTCTATCATAGCAGGGGCCATATGTTGAATTGCTTTGGAAAAGCGCCCTATCTGCATGATCTGCTCGTTGAAGAAAGCCTTCATCTTCTGGAGCACAGCAGGAGACATCTCAAAGTCCTCCTCGTCTGAATATAGCTCAGGAGGGAAAGTGAAATGAGGACCAAAGTTGTAAGAGAAGCCCTCTGGAGTGAGCATAACTCCTCTCTGGATAAGGAGAGTCTTGATGAGGATCTTGGCCGCTTCTGGTGTCTCCAACTCTGTCGGGTTTTGAATATTTAGCTTCTTCTTCAGCTCAATCTCCCAAGCAGTGAAGGTAGATGGAGACATCTCCTCTAGCAGAAGCATGAGATCTTCAACATCCTGGAGTCTAGCCATACTCCAAACCTTGGCATCAGTCAGATCTGGCAGGAGGGGTGAGTGCTCCAACAAAATTGGAAATTGCTCTCTTAGCCAGAGCTGAGCACTCACACTCATACTCTGCCTGATGGGGCCCATCTCATCAGAAGAGAAACAGAAGGGTTTGGGCCCAGAGGCAGAGGAGGAAGGTGCTAAGTGACCAGGCTCAAGTGAAGCTTCCTCATCTTCACTATCATCGCTTGTTAAACAGGTTGGAGAGGGGGGAGGGGCAGGGAATCCCAGAGCCATAGCAATGGTTGGGTCCTGATCTGTATGGGTTTGGGGAGGGTTAGGATTTTGTGAAGAAGAGGTGGTAGGAATGGGTTGTTCTGCACCAGAAGAGGAAGGAATATCTGGTACAGAATGTGTAGGAGGTGTCTGGGAGGTAGAAGTGTTTGGAGGGGGGATGTCTGCACCAGAAGAGGTTGAGGGTACCTCTGGTGCAGAAGGTGGGGGAGAGGGATCTGTGGGAAGATGTGTTTGGGAAATTGGGGGAGAGGGTGTGTGGGTAGGAATGGTAGAGGGAGTATATACTGGGGTATCTGGTATAATCTGCTCTGGTGGAACAATAGGGGTACCAGAGGCAGATGGGTTTTGGGGAATATTATCTGGGGGAGAGGTAGAGGGGGAGACAAGATTAATTGGGGAAAAAGATGGGAGGGAAGGGTTTACCTCTGCTGGGTCAACACCAGCAGGTACAACAGACTCTGGAGCATCCTCCATCATCTGGGAGGCATCCTCAATTGCCTTTTCCAAGGCCTCTCCAAGATCAGATCCAGAGTCAGGATCCTGAAGAAGGGCTCTCTTGGCCTTGGATTTCCTCACAAGAGGCTCAATCTCTTCCTCTTCTTCCTCCTCTGACGGCTCATCCACCAGGAGGGATTTCTTGGGAGCTCTTCTGCCAGTCCTTGGCATCTTGGCAGATTTCTTCTTGGCCTCCTCTGGCCTCTTCCTCTTTGAAGCTCCTGCCTTCTTGGCAACCTCACTCTTCTTCTTCAGTACATCAAGAAGAGGGATCTGGTCCTCCTCAGAGGAACCAGAGAAAGCAATGGTTGAGGAACCAGTTACTTCAGCAGCTTTCCTCTGGGTCTTCTGCTGCTGCTGCTGCTTCTGCCCCTTAGCAGGTGAGGGAATGGCTTGGAGGGGAGGAGCAGGGATGGCTTGCTCACCATCAGAATCAGGATGGCCATGAAGGGAACCATCCTTGGAGAACATAATCTTGGACTTATGAAAGCCCTTACACCAGGATTGTCTCCATTTCTTCTCTGGAAGGATCGAATCCAGAATTAGAGTGAGTTTTGTGCCCAATGATACATTAGCATTGAACACAAATTGTTGCTCTCCTGGCAACTGGGGGCATTCTTCCTTCTGGATTTTCACTTTGTTCTTCCTCAGCACCCCCCAGAAGAACTCAGCCCAGTTACATTGAACACCATCCAGAATGGCCCTCATAACACAGAGCCTGCCAACGAAGATGGCATCTGTGCTATGGCTCTCACACATGAGAATCTTTACCACAATGTCAAATAACACCTTATACTTCTGCCTAAGATGCTTGTCCAAGAAGCCCTTAGAAATATTCTGGCATGAATTTCTGGCAAACATCTTGAAGGATTCCAACGCCTCTCCTTCTTTGTACTTCAGTGGGTCCACACCTTCCGCAGAAAGGTTACCAAAAAGACCACAGAAGTCTGCCTTTGAGAAAACAACATCCTCTGAATCAATCTTGGATGAAATATAGTCTTCATGGATCTTCATCCGGATAAGAAACTAAGCAACATATCCATCCAAGGTACGCAGATCCTTGGGAACCTTTGAGATCAACTCCTCCAGCCCAGAACGTCGGAGAAGTTCCAAAATCTCCAAAGCGGCCGGATTCTTAGTGGAATAGAAGTCCACCACCATTTCTGTCTTGAGTTTCTTGCAGACATAGTCTGGATCGAAATTGCACTTGGGTGCCATTACTGTGAAAGAGAGAGAGAGAAGGAGAGAGAATGCTTTGCAGAGAGAGGTTAGGGTTTGAAAGTATGGAAACGTGAAAGGACAGATTGAAAGGAAAATTGATTTAAATAGGGTAATACGCGTGGCTTGATTATTAAATGAAATGTGAACGCGTGTAATTTCAAATATAATTGAGGAAACAAAATCAATTTTAGCATTGATTGACATTTTGCATAGTGATTAAATCCGATGGCCATGATGAAAGGCGAGATGCAGATTTAATCTGGTGCGTTGGCATAGTCATTGGGACGGGGCATAAAGGGGTTTTGTGGCAGTCAAGAGAAAAAGCGAAATGATTGCCTAGGCCCTATACCCTAGTCTTAAATACACTCCGAAGTTGAAACGTTTTGAGTATACTTACTAATTTGAAAGGTGTATCCCAATGATCAGAGGCCAGAGAAGTAAAACCATACCTGTCACCTGATATTGTAACCAGATGATACCACAGCTAATCTGATGTGACATCTCCTCTGATGAAACTCATCTGGTCCTGGTCAGAGAGGATTTTGGACATTTGACTCAGCACCTTATCTGGGACAAGTGTCACTTGGTGCATACCTCATCTGGTACATTCTCTGAAATGTCTAATCTGCAGGTATGTTGGTTTAAGAGAATAAATGAATATGCAATAAAGTAGAAATAAAGGATACTTCTCTGATGTTCCCCCTAAAGCAAATCTGTCTCTAGATCCAACAATCCTAATTCAAAAGCTAACTCTCTGAATCTGGTCTCAGCCAAAGGCTTAGTTAAGATGTCTGCTCTCTGCTTCTCTGTTGCAATCTTTTCCATCCTTATATCTCCCTTCTCAACATGATCTCTGATAAAATGATGCCTTATATCAACATGTTTACACCTGGTATGAAGAACTGGATTCTGGGTAATTGCAATGGCACTATTACTATCACAAAATATATGAATATCCTTGGCTCTAATCTGGTAATCCCTAAGCTGTTGACTAATCCAAAGTAGTTGAGAACAACAGCTCCCTGCAGCCATGTACTCTGCTTCTGTTGTTGATGTAGCAACTGAAGTCTGCTTCTTAGAAAACCAGGATACCAATTTATTCCCTAGAAATTGGCATGTTCCACTTGTAGATTTCCTATCTATTCTGCATCCACCATAGTCTGAATCTGAATAACCACTCAATTCCAAATTGTCATCTGCAGGATACCATAAGCCTAAATTCACTGTTCCCTTAAGGTATTTCAAAATCTTCCTTGTTGCTTCCAAGTGACTTTTCTTGGGGTTAGCTTGAAATCTGGCACAAACTCCAACAGCAAAGGTAATATCTGGTCTGCTTGCAGTCAGGTACAGAAGAGAACCAATAAGTGCTCTGTACTGAGTCTGGTCCACACTCTCTCCAGACTCATCTGGATCCATGTTGAAATTTGTCATCATAGGGATCTTGGCTGCTTTGCTAGATCCTACTCCAAATTTCTCTAACATGTTTCTGGTGTACTTTGCCTGATTAATGAAGATTCCCTTCTCTGATTGCTTAACCTGCAAACCTAAAAAGTAATTCATTTCACCCATCATGGACATCTCAAATTGACTCTGCATGAGTTCACCAAACTTCTCACACATCTTCTTGTTAGGGGATCCAAATATAATGTCATCAACATATATTTGGACCAGAAGGATGTCCTTTCCTTCTTCTTTCCTAAACAAGGTCCTATCAATCTTACCCTTAGTAAAACCATTGTCCAGAAGAAATTGAGATAGAGTGTCATACCATGCTCTGGGTGCCTGCTTCAGCCCATAAAGAGCTTTCTTAAGCTTGAACACCTTGTCACCTTGTTCAAAACCAGGAGGTTGTTCCACATACACTTCCTCAATGAGAATCCCATTAAGAAAGGCAGATTTCACATCCATCTGGTATACTTTGAACTTCATGTGAGCAGCATATGCTAAGAACAATCTGATGGCTTCTAGTCTGGCAACAGGAGCAAATGTCTCATCATAGTCTATTCCTTCAGACTGAGAATAGCCCTGAGCCACTAGCCTTGCCTTGTTCCTAGTAATGACATCATTCTCATCTTTCTTATTCTTGAAAACCCGCTTAGTTCCTATCACCTTTTGATGTCTTGGTCTGTCTACCAGCTCCCAAACATCCTGTCTGGTGAATTGATTCAACTCCTCTTGCATTGCAATAATCCAATTTGAATCTTTCAGTGCCTCCTTGATGTTCTTAGGCTCAATCAAGGAGACATAGCAACTGAATAAGGTAGCTAAGTTAAGAGTTCTCCTAGTCTGGACACCCTTAGTTGGATCTCCAAGGATTAGGTCATTGGGGTGATCAACCAGGGTCCTCCTTCCCGTGGTCTTGCCTGGTTGATCATCTTCTGCAGTACCTTGGTGATTATCACCACCTGCAGAAGAGCTTCCCCCTTCAGGAGTTCCAACCTCTTCTGGTTCTGCTCCTTGTGAAGGCTGCTGCTTCAGAGAACCAGGAGATGGGTCATCATCTGAATCTGAATCTGAATCAAGAACAGGTGGATTGACTTTGATAACTCTGGGTGTAGTCTGATTCTGGGTCTCATCTGAAGACTTAGATTCCACCTTGAACTCAAAAGTAGATTCATAAAAAACAACATGAGGTGTTTCCTCCACACAAAGTGAATTCTTATTAAAAACTCTAAAAGCTTTACTGGTGCTGGAATATCCTAAAAATATTCCATCAGCCACTTTAGCATCAAAGGTTCTTAATTTAGATTTCCCATTGTCATGGATGAAACACTTACATCCAAAGACATGAAAATATGAAACAGATGGAGTTTTACCTTTCCATACCTCATATGGAGTCTTATTATGTCTCTGGGCAATCAGGCATCTGTTCTGAGTGTAGCAAGTTGTATTGATGGCCCCTGCCCAAAACCTCTGTGGAGTGCTGTACTCTGCCAGAAGTGTTCTTGCAGCTTCTTTGAGAGTCCTATTCCTCCTTTCTGCTACTCCATTTTGTTGGGGTGTTCTGGCAGCAGATGTCTCATGAAAAATCCCATGATCCTTGCAGTAATCTGCAATGTGTGAATTCAAAAACTCTGTGCCTTTGTCACTTCTGATTCTGACTATGCTCTGGTTCTGCTCATTCTGAATCTGCTTGAAGAACTCTGGCAGCTTAGTCATAGTTTCATTTTTCTTAAACAAGAACACTACCCAAGTGTATCTTGAAAAGTCATCTACTATCACTAAGGTGTACTTCCTTCCACTGAAACTAAGAGGAGAAATAGGTCCAAACAGGTCCATGTGAAGTAGTTGAAGCACTCTGGTTGTGGTTGTGCTCTGGACATCCTTAAAGGAAGTCTTGGGTTGTTTACCCTTCTGGCATGAACCACAAACCTGATCCTTCTTAAACACTTCATTAGGAAGACCTCGAATGAGACCTTTTCTGCCAATCTTATTCAGTGTTTTGAAGTTAAGATGACACAATCTCTTGTGCCAAATCCAGCTATTCTCTACAGATCCTTTTGCAACTAGACAAGCATTTCTTGGGCAACTGTTAAAATCTGCAAGATAAATGTTACCCTTCCTCAAGCCTATTAGCAAAATATCATTATAATCAGAAGAGAAAACAGTGCATGAATCACTAGAAAACTTCACTGAGTATCCCTTGTCACAGAATTGGGATACTGAAAGCAGATTATGCTTGAGTCCTTCTACATAGTAGACTTCATCTACATATACTCCATTGAAGGTCAACTTTCCAACTCCTCTGGTGACGCCATAGTTGTTGTCACCAAACATCACTCTTGGTCCATTCAGTGGCTTGAAATCTTGGAGATTATCTTTCTGGAAGGTCATGTGCTTGGAACATCCACTATCAATGTACCAGACATGATTGCTTGAAAATCCTTTCTCCAATGGACTCTTATCTACCTGCAGAGAAATCAATTAGGTCCCCTACTAGTGCTGGGTCCTGATTGGTTAGTTGCAGGTTTTGTAGGAATCCATAGATAAAGATCATCCCTTGATGGATGAGGAGATCTTATCTTCCTTCCAAATCTATCTACCAGCACATGTCCTCTTACAATGACATATTAAGCTACTGGTCTGATAAGGACACCTTTCCTATAAACAGGTCTGGTGTACCTTTTCTCAAATCTGGCCTTTGGAATGGCCTGCCTCAAAGACATGGTCTTAAAGGTCTGGTTGTAAGGGTACATCCTAGAAGAACCATCTCTGGTGTCATAATTACCCAGATCAGTTGGTTTTCTATAGATAGGTCTGGAAGACCTCCTCTGGTTCTGATAATTAGACTTGCTCTGGTGATAATAGTTCCTTTGAGTATACCTATTCTGGAATTGATTCCTCTGAGAAAATTGTCTCTGGGGTACCTGGTTCTGTTGAACATTGTTCCTTCTCTGGTAGTTGTTACTTTGATTGGTATTCCCCTTTCTTGAGTGTTTCCTTTGAGGTCCCCTAATCTGTTTAGGTTCCCTTTGAGGATTTCTCTGGGGTCCTCCAATTTGAGTAATTTCTACTCCTTGGGACTCATTGTTCACAGAACCATCAATCTTTAATGATTCCCCTTGTTGACACTTATTCTCTAGCATTTTCTCTTCCAGAACAGTCAACTCTTCTGGACCATTTGTTATGTGATTAACAGAGTGATTCCTTTTCCAATCAGGATTGTGAACCACCTTGTAACCATTACCAGATAAGTCTTTATCATTCCAGATTTCTACCAATTTACCAGCTCTTACAGACTTGTCTTTATTATAAAGGTATTTATGAGTTTTAGTGGTAATTCCAGAATATCCTAAACCACTCTTATCACAAATGCGCTGAGAAGACTCTGATATGATAGATACAACAGATGGTATCTTAGGAGCTTCTCTGGGCATAGGTATCTCCTCTATGTTGTGAGCAACTTGTTTTCCCTTGATAAGAGTCTGGTATTTGGCTCTGAGTTCATTGATCTCATCTTCTTGAGAGGTCCTTTCTTTCATGAGTTGATCTACCAGAGTATCTCTTTCTGTGATCTTATCCTGAAGTTCAGAGACTTCTTTGGAATGATCTTTCATGAGTTCTCTGGTGGATTTGTGCTCATGAGAGAGAGATTGAACTTCAGCTCTGAGCCTACCATTCTCTTTCTCAAGTTTTTGACAAAGTTGGACACAATTTTGGAGATCTGATAGCATTTGTTGCATATCAGACTCTCTGGAGTTACCAGATGAATTAGAGGATTCAGTACATTTGGAATTGGATAACACTAGAGTAGTTTCATTTACCTCAGTGATGTCTGCCATGAGACACACATCATCATCTGATCCAAAGTAAGAAGAAGAAGAACTGGAACTAGTATCCTCCTCTTCTGCTTCTGCAAGCAATGCCCTCTTATCTGCATATCTCCTATCTCTCTTGATTCTTTTCTCTTCTCTTTCCCTAGGAGTAAGCTGAGGACAATCATAACTGTAGTGACCAGTCTTGTTACATGTGTAGCAGGCATTGTCTCCTCTGGGACTAGGACTTGGCTCTCTCCTCCTCTGGTTGTAGTCTGATCTGGCTGGACTACTCTCTCTCCTCTGATAGTCAGGTCTGCCAGAGCTACCATCCCTCCTCTGATAATCTGATCTCCCAGAGCTGCCAGGGTTGTCATCTCTCCTCCTCTCTGGAGTTCTGAATCTGGTCTCCCTTGAGTCTCCAGATGTCTTCTCCTTCTCTGCAGGTTTGAAAGAACTCTTCCTGTCTCTGGTAGACTCCTTCCAATGCCTTTTGTACCTGTCATACTTTGAACTCATTTTATCTAATTTACGAGTTAGGAGTGCTACCTGCTCCTTGAGGCTCAAGTCATCTGCAGTAGACTCCTTTGGCTTTACATCAGGCTTGAGAGTTGAAGAGAATGCAACTCCTTTCTGGCCAGAAGAGGAAACCTCTTCTGTTTGATCCTCCTCTTGAAGATCATATTCGTAAGCTTTGAGATCAGACAACAGAAGATGATGATCCAGAGTATTGAGATCCTTGTTGTCCTTGATCACAGTAACTTTGATTCTCCACCTGCTAGTTAGTGAACGTAAAATTTTACTATTAATTTCCTTTTCAGAGTAGGTCTTACCTAAGGCACTAGCCTTGTTTAGGAGGTTTGTGAGGCGCATGTCCAGCTGGTCTATGGTCTCGTCTGGTTTCATTTTGAACGTATCAAACGAGTGTTGAACAGCCTGGAGCTTGTTATCTTTAATATTCTCTGTTCCCTCGCAGAGAAGTGCAAGTTTGTCCCACATCTCCTTCGCAGTGACACAGGTTCTGACCTTCTCTATAACCTCCTTGGTGAGAGTGTTGATAATCTCGGTTCTTGCCACCTGGTCCAGGTTATGTAGCTTTCTCTCATCGTTGTCAAGTTCTTCTTTCTTTTTGAGGATTCGTTGTCTGGGAACTCTATCCTCTGCAGCGTCGCTAGTTTCTTCTCTGGACTCTGACCTGCCACTATCAATAGGAGTCCAGTAAAATTTAATGGGGCCACTCTCTACCACATCTAACATGCGGTGGTGGATAGCTCCCAGATGATTACTCATCATGAAGCTCCAGTGGCTATAGTCCTCAAACGAGAACTCTGGCAATTTGCGACTCTTATAAGAAGATTTTGCAGACATTGTAAATAAAATTTGGGAAATAACAAGAACTTTAACAAAAGCACTAAGGAGCAATGGATCTGCCCGGTGACCACCAAAAGCTTTACAAAGCAGTGGTCGTTGGACACACTGCTCTGATACCACTTGTTGGTCCCACTAGATAGATTAATTGCGGAAGCCTTTAGAACCAAAATGTCTTTAGAGAAAATCTTTTCTAAGAGCACAAATAATAAACAACAGGTATTAAAGAAAGCGATAAATAACACCGTATTTATAGTGGTTCGGATCTGAATATCCTACGTCCACTCTCCCTTGATCAAAGGGGTCTCACTATCCAACCAACAAACTCACTAACCACTGGAATTTCCGAAGTACCAGCACCTTCTTACAATCTCTTTAGATCTAACTTCGATCTAAAGACAAACTTACTCCAACCTTGTCTAACAAGATGAACAGGTTGAGTATATAAACTCCTTACGAGTTGGATGAGTAATTAAGAACAAAGTGAGTGCAAATGAGTAGTGATCAAAAAGCTTAGTATGCTATGTGCGCGTGTAGAGTCTCTAGAGCTTTTTCTTGAACTGCACTCTTGAATATATAGAGGGGATTAGGGTTAGCCGTTGGAGGGCTAATCCAATCAAATCCTCTATATAAGGAAGCCTCAATCAATCAATTCCCTAATTGATTGATTGGGTTGGTGGGATCCTTGGATTGATTATCTTCAAATACTTTCCAATCCTGATCTTGTTGACTTGATTTGAATCACCAACGGTCAATAGCTTCCTCTGCCTAACTCTGATTCTCTCCAGAGAAGGCAGGACCAGACACCAGGCAACCTCGGTGTCTTCTGGTCCTCATCTGGTCAAGAACCAGAATACTCAGTAGAGTCAGGGGATCAAACTGAGCATCTTTTGTTCTACCAGACTCGTCTGGTTCAGACTCGTCTGGTCTGGGGAAGGTCCTCTGCCTCTGGTTAGTCTCATCTGGTGAAGTCTTCTGGTGGAGTCCTCTGGTGAAGTCCTCTGGAGGGGTCTTCTGGTGACTCTTCTGGTGAAGTCTTCTGGTCTGGCAGTTCCCCCTAGACTAAGTCCTAATCTAGATCATCATCTGGCTAACAGGTATAGATGGTCCTATTACATCTTCTGGTTTGTTTTAACTCATCAAAACTAACAATTTTTATCCTAACAAAACTTATAAACACAGATTTAGAACAAAGCATTCATATGGC
Source organism: Ballota nigra (assembly GCA_947034835.1). Classification (NCBI taxonomy): domain Eukaryota; kingdom Viridiplantae; phylum Streptophyta; class Magnoliopsida; order Lamiales; family Lamiaceae; genus Ballota; species Ballota nigra. The sequence continues at coordinate 76,202,131 of OX344726.1, forward strand.
CCGAAGGCCCATCATTCATATGGCTCAAAGGCCCATCAATCTCATTTCTTATTCATATGGGGGCACCGGTGGCATTTCCACCACGTCCTTGTCCCTAAAAACATGGGAGCACTGATACTCTTTCAACCACATCATTATCCCTGTTGGGGGGGCACCAGTAGCGACTCTACTGCATCTTTGTCCCTAAAAGGTTTGGGGGCACTGGTACTCTTTCAACCACATTCTTATCCCTGTTTGGGGGGCACCGGTAGTGACTCCACCGCGTCCTTATCCCTTCCGTCCTTATCCCTCCACGAGCTTCCCTTACAACTTTCACATAGTTCACAAATCACATACCACATGCTCACATTGTTATAATCGCATACTCACATTCACATTCATAAGATTGTTCATGTCTTTTACTGATATTTATTACGTTTGTTTCAGAAAACTGACAACAGTCCATATAACATTAACTAGCTATACAGATAGTGTCACCCACCTGTAAACTTTTAGAGGTAAAGCTTAACTTCTTTATTGCTTAGAACACGGGCGACCTCCGAGCTTCTGAGCTAACCCCACTTTACCTAACACAGTCCGTTCATTTAGTCATCGTTCATTCTTTTAGTTTATTACTCAACTTCGCATCATAGTTAGGGCTTCTCGATTATAGGAGAATATTTATTTCATTAGAACAACCCTAGGATTTTCGTTCAAGTTCAACTAGGACGTTAAACTTGTTTATTCGGAAAGTAAGATTACTCTAATTCAATACGGGTCCACAGATTGGGGTTTTGGGTCTTTCTAGTTCGTTCAACACTCAAAACCAAGTAAAATACTCAAAAAAATTCTTGGACAAGTAAACACAAATTATTTATATACCTAAAACATGCATGTTTATAAAAGTATCATTTATTCCTTCTTTCTAGTGCTACTTATATAACAAAAGACATACATACATGTATTAACTGAAAAAGGCATTTATACTTATTGTAAAATTATGAAATTTTAGTATGTTATACATCGGATGATATGGAACAAAGTTGTTAAGGGTATCAAGTCATTTGAACTACGAAAATAGGGTATATTTGCATTTGAAAACAGAACAGCAAAACATTCATCAAAACAGTGTACATTGAAGTCTAAAAATCATATCTCATAGTAGGTGCATTTAAAAATTATGAAATTATAATATGTTATAGAGAAATTAAAATCTAACATTTTTTATTTAGAAACCTAAGTCATTTGAGTTAGGGAACATTACCAGATGATTGATGGAAAACTGGTTTATAACATAGTTTGTCATACATTACATATTTTACTTAAAAAATCCATAAATTATTGTAAACTTAATCAAAATTAATCAAGTATTTTACAGAGAATTTAAGACTTAATGGAGAACATCTCTAAATATTTCTAAGATTTTTAAACACTTATAAAAGGGCAAAATGAATTTTTTGAAACAATAAATCAACCTCAGTCAAATATTTACCACATAGGAATATCTCATTATCCTCTATATAAAAAACTACGATTTTTGGATATGTCTTTAAAATTAGAAAGGGGAACATCCCCAAATTTTTCTATAATTTTATCAATACTGAAAATAGGAAAAAAATATTAAATAGAGTCGCTGCTCCCAGTTTCGCATGGTTTCAGACATACAAATTTTCATGAATTTATTCTTCCTCAATATAAATCAGATGACCACCAAATTTTTACAGTTTCTTATATACATCAAATAATACATTCAGGTAATTTTTACTGATTTTTCAACATCAATAAAGGTCTGAAATGGGTTTGTCAAAAAGGGGGCAGTAGCTAACCCGGGTGGAAACAAATATTATCAAACTTTCACATACATGATCATATAAGCTAAAAAACGTGGGAGATCCTAAACTCAAACTTCATACATCATTCTTACAGTTTAAATAAGTTTGGGAAAGGTTCTTAACATGCCATTTTTAAGGGTTTCATGTCCAAAACAAATTATGATCAAAGTATTAAGAGAAGTGGGTTTATAGGGCTTACCCTTGTAGTTTTCCTCTCTTTCTTGGAAGATTAGGAACCAAAGATGAAAACCCTAGCTTCTAAAACTTCCTTGGTTTTTCAATGTGGTGGGGAAACACTCCTCCTAGGTGGTGGTGGTGTAGGCCAAGAGGGGGAGGAGAGGAGAGGGCTCCTTCTCCTTCTACTCTCACTTCTAACTTTCTCTCTTTCTTTCTTTCTGTTCTCTCTTGAGTACAAGAACTAATGTTGGTAAATAAAAGGGGTTTGGAGGGGTATATATAGGAGGAAATGGAGAGGGGTGGCTGATCATAAGGAGAGGGGAGAGGGAGATGTGTTGGGTGTATTAAATACAAGAGTTATGAGATGGGATAGGTGGTAGGATTAGGGTAGACTTTAGCATATCATTACATGTACTTCTACTTATTATGGCTTAAAAAAGGGTCAAAGGTGCAGGTTTTTACTGTTTTGGGGCTGCCATTTATGGTAGTCCCGATTCTAGACGCGATTTTGGCTTCGACAGTGTATTTTTTATATTTTTCAGTTCGGTTTTTTTGTTCAAAAATTTAATTCAAACGTACCGTTAAATTCGTATGATTTTTGTGGTTCATATAAATATTCTTATTCATCATTTTGAATTCTTTAAATTTTTATTAATAAAGTTGACCCATTTTTCAGATAAAACTAAAAAAGTGCTAGTAGGGTTTTTCGGTTCGAATGCTCGTTTGTCACCTAATTTGGTTACGGGTCGTTATAGGGCTAGGGCAGAAATTAGGGTTTAATTACCTGGGGAGAATTAGAGTCAAGTGATTCATGGCGGAGGACGAGCAGCAGGTTCACGACGGTGGACAAAGTCGGGGTTCACGATTGGGACAAAGCCGGCGATTCACACCGGTGCAATTTATGACAGAAGAAAAATAGATGATAGAGGTAGAGGTGGAGGTGGTGGAGGTGGTGGTGGTGCTGACCGAAAGACGGTGGTGGTGGTGGTCGAATGAGAGTGAGAACCATCGCTGAGAGCGAGAAGAGATGTGAGTTACCAATAATTTCTAAGTGTCATTTTTATATCTTTAATTCTTTATTATTAATAAAATAAACAAAAAAATAAGTTAAAATTTAAGACCACGGGAAAAGACAACGGGGATTAAACTCGTTGTCGTATGTTGCGAAGCCTGAGTTAAGACCACGGGTAAAGACAACGGGGGCTTAAACCCGTGGTCTTTTGTTGCGAACCCTGAACTTAAGACCACGGGGATAACTAAGACAACGATATTTACACTTAAGACAACGGTAAGAACCGATACCCGTTGCCTTTTCTCCATTGTCGAAAGCCATTTCTGGCATAGTGATATTAGTTGTTTTATTAAAAGATACCCCGTCAACTCATTTGTTACACAATAAGTTTCCATACAATAAAACTTACTTATGCTAAATAATTATCTCTATATATACTTGTTTTTATTTTACATCAATTCTCACTACTTTTAGTACTCTTAATTATACCTCATGCATACTTCACTTTATAATCTCTCTTTAATCACATTATTTGTACAATACTTCACTTTATATTAATACTAGATGATACCCCGCGTATTACGTGGAATGTTCGTAAAATCATCTTCACATATAATATATTACATAACTACAAATCACTTTGTTCATCATCAAATAATAAATACAATATCATTATGCATGTAGTTTGTTTTTTTTATTAAATTTTAATTAATTTATTTAAATTATACTTCCTCTGTCCCAGAGTTATCTTCTCATTTCTTTTTGTTGAATGAGTTAAGAAATTATATTTGTTTATTAATATAGAGTGCCGAAAATTATATGGAATGAGTGACACATTTGATAATATTGTGTGATTTTGAAGGTTAATGATTATATGTAGTGGAGAGTAGTTTTTTCCATTTAAAGAATGAGAAATTTAGTGTGCAACGGCCCGAAAAGGAAAGTGAGAAGTTTACCATGGGACGGAGGAAGTACTATCTTATTATCAATATGCAAAGTAGCATTAAGATTCATTTCAAATTTATTTCATAATTGTTAAAAAAATCAAAAGAGAAATCTTATATAATTGAGTTATGAATAATGTTAATATATGTTTATAAATATATATATATATATCATATGGTACATATAAATCAAAAGGAAATAAATAAAATTATTAAGTCAATTTTTTATTATTGTACCCAAGATAATAATTATATATTTACACATCATTATTATCATTACATCAAACTCTCTGAATGTTTGACACCTAAGATCACCACATAGGTATAACTTCTCAATTAATTGACACATAATTCATATTCACCACAAATTGACACATAAGCAAAGAGAAACTCCCTATTGGTATATAAGGGGATTCATTAATCTATGTGCACTATTTCCATGATAAACTTATTATGGAATAGATGGAATATTAATTTAATAAAAATACTCTATAATAAAAATAACTGATATCATTTTGAGTTATATGGTGAAACTGATTTATAATATGTTATAACAGAATGCGAGAAAGAAACATAAAACGTAAACCAAACGACACAAATCTAATTTTTTTAACTAATGTTGTGTTAGCTACACTCATGACCAGAAGTGAGGATCGTATATTATTATAAGATCTCAACAATTTACACAATACAACAAGTTAAATAATAAAAGTATTTATGAACCTCTAACAGACTAAGTCTTGAAAATAAGTTCAAAACTCAAGCTCTGTGCAGAGAGTTCAAGGCATTTAAACTAAATATTTACTCCAAAATATTAATGAATGTGCATTTGTAATTTCTTATATATTAAAAACATTTAACTAAACCATAAGCAACAATAATCAGCTCCAATAGTATTTAATCGGGTAATTTATATTTTTATTCCCATGAGAATAGGTGGTCTGCAAAATTGTCATTTTCTCGACATTTTTAGTCCTGTGATTTTATTCGACACTTTTGATCCCAAGAAAAGTGCAGTTTTGGTCCAATAAAATGTATAAATTGCAATTTCAATTCCAAAGTACTACAGCTTGGGTCCCAAAAATTAATGGAAATGACCAAATTTACAAAAAATGGGACAAAAAAAATATGGAACCAAAATTATTATTGAAAAATTATCATGGAACCAAATTTACGATTTCCCTCATTTAACCAAAAAAAATAAATGGATGGAAAATCTATACAAGAAACCAGACCCCCACACGGTGAGTAGTGGATTATCGGTGCATATACACACATTACTTCTCAACAAAACTTTATTCTTTCAAATCCAACATTTTTCATTCGTTGAATTGAAATTATATTCTTCGGCTAGTACATCACAAAATAATGCATGTGAAACCGAGATAATAGAACAGTAGGGGTGGGTTGATATGGTGTCATTATAACATAATACTAGTGTTTTGTCTACCCGTGCTTCGCACGGAAGATAGTTATTTAAAACTTTTTACTAAAATTTTATATATTTTATGTTTTACAAATGTCACAATTTCTCCCAATATCAATGTAACATAAAAAATTTAATACAATATTTTTTAATTATACGTAGATATAACATGGAAATTTTCTATTTTTATTATAAAATAAATAATTATTTTATACTCTCTCCGTCAACTAAAGGTATGCTCATTGATTATTTATAGTTTTTAACAAAACGTAGATAAAACATTTAAAGTAAGGATATTTTAGTGTATTGTGTGGTCCATTTATGAATTATGTGGTTGTTTGTGAATTTAAATGAACAACATATGAAATAATTAAGTGATGATTGAATTGGTAAAGGAAAGAAGATTGTTGTAAAATACAGTCCCAACATACTTTTAGTAGATAGGGAAAGTAATTTTTACCGTCAACTCATTCTAATCGTAAATATAATTTAAATTTATTCAATTAAAAATCATTTACAATATAATATTGCATAACTACTGAAAGCATTATAACATGTCTCTTCTATAATCAATTAAAATAATAGTGAATCATCTACTTATATGTTATTATCACATTGGTGGTGGACTTATAAGTTTGTGTCCATCGGTGAACATGTGTTCATTTTTGTTATAACATCAATAGTATTTTAAGTGAATGTATTTAATAAAAAATATGAATGAGGTGGGCTAACTTTGGAAAATAATGGGTGTAGCTAGTTGCACTTGCACCCTAGTATAGTTTTATATATAAATAATTTATATAAAATTTTATATAGAATTAAGAATTTTAATATTCAATTTTTTAAGAACAAAAAACTTGTTTATTTTTATTAAAACAATAACATAATAATAAGGGAGAAATTCATTTTCAGCAATTTTGCAATGGTCATACTTTCTTCTATGTTGATCAAATCATTCTTTTTAGCCATTTAAGACAAATATACCCCTGAATTAACATGTTCGTTCCATTCGTGTTTTTCTCCAAATGCATTGTTCTTCATCTTTCATCTCTCTTCCTCACTCTCTGGTGTTTTCCCTTGCTTCGAAGTTTTTCCCCCATGCTCCATTCAGATCCACCATTGCAAACGTCACCCAAAAAATGGAGAAAATTGCACTTTTGGTCTCATAAGAATATTGTCAAAACACTTTTGGTCTCATAGTTCAGTTTTAGTCCTTCTTCGTGCATAAATGGTCCCAAGCCGTTAAGTACTTAAATGGTCCATTATTTAGTAAAATTGGAGGGAAAACACTTCCAGGGCAGAATTTTTGGAGATAAATGACTTATTTATCCAATAAATATTCCCCATATCTGACCCAAAACCTAAAATCTCTCAAGAATGCAGATTTGCAACCAAAAAAAAAAAGAAAAAGTGTGGCTATTGTAAAGTTGTGGAATGTAATGAAACTCCTACTTGATGAATTAAAATACTATAATTTCATTACCATAATGTCAAAAGTATTGTACGCATTACACAATCTTAAAAATTGAAAAAAAAATGGTATTCACACCAATGATGGTAAATTAGTATGGGATCAAAAGTGCATAAAAAGGACCAATTTTGCATGGAAATATTCTTATGGGACAAAAACTGCAATTTTCCACCGTTAAAAATTAGTATGGGACCTAAAGTGCATAAAAAGGACCAATTTTGCATGGAAATATTCTTATGGTACGAAAAGTGCAATTTTCCCCAAAAAATGCAAGGAAGAAGTTAGAGAAAAATCACATCGGGTCTCTACTGTGATTGTTAGAAGAAACCAAAAATACCCACAAAGCTAGACAATTATCGAGATTCACGAAGCTAGATGACGATCGGATTCTCGATCTGTTCGTGGCTGGTCTTTTTTACTACTCAATAGCTATAAATTTCTATTGCGATTATTAGTGGTGGTTTTCCATTTGGTTCCCTGTGCAAGCGAAAAAAAGATGGAAAGATGAGATCGATGGTGATGTTGATCAGAGAAGATGAATGGAATAATGGAACCATAGCATCACTGAGAATTGAGCGAACAGTGGAGCCGCACGCGGAACTTTGTGGATAAAAAAACAATATGGGCATTACCAAATGGCTAACTTTGGCAATTTTAAAATAAGTGGTATTTTAAAACTTTTTAAAATAATAGTTTTATACTACATCCGTCTCAATTCTATCTTCACACTTTAGTAAAATTCCCTTTACAATTTCAAAAAAAATAAAGTGAAGTTAGAGTTGGGATGGATGGAGTATTAGTAATGATAACAAACACACAAATGAAATTAAATGACAAATTATTTAAGATAGATAAAAAAAAACCTCGGGTTATAATAGAAACTACCAAACTAAATTTTATTTTAATCACACAGTGAACTGTTTCTAAACTATAACATCCATATAAAATAATAAATTTAAAATAAAATAAGAAAATATTATATTATTATTTAAATTGAGCAATACAAATAAAAGAATCAACAAAGTAACTAAGTTAAAAAGATTAACATCAATACGACAATCGATCTTGCTCCTACATCAATGTCATCATACTTATAAAAAAATAAATTGGCTTAATTGCAAATAAAATCTCCATTTTCCCACAAATTGCAATATAAACTAAACTTTTGAATTTTGGCAAAAATAATATCAGTTTCATATTTGTTTGCAATTTAACCCTCAGGCAGTTTGTCCCTTGTCCAAAAGTTGATGTGTACAAATAAATACACAATCATCATCTTAGTAAGCATCCACATCATTAAATATTTAAAAAACTAAAAAAAATTATATTATGAATAAGTTTAAACATAAAAGAACTAATTATATTTCTTAAAATTAAAATGCTTATTTGTGATTTGAAACTTTAAAAATTTATTAATATTTTTTAAAATGAATAATTCGAATACGTTTGAAATAATTTTAATAATCAAATTGTAACGCCCCAGTTTTCCAAAATGTATATTCGACATTTTAGAAAATTCCGAGTCGTCACTTAGTGACCAAAAATCCGAACTAAAAATTTTCTTTTATATAGAATGCAAATAACAACTTCACATAGACAGCGGAAATATATAATTTTTGTTTTGAAACGCGGCGGCCATTTATTTTAAATTTTCATACGAGGATCTTTTTTAAAAAGTTTGGCACAAAACAAATTTTAAATATAAACATCATGCATAACTAATCATCGTGAGACCATGAGACTGATTGTCATCTCGACATATGAATAATTTCATAGTAAACGGTAATAGTGCATATAAGTCTTAAGTGTTAATTCCTTTATACCACCGAACTCGTATCACACCTCCACTGGCTCGAGCTCCCCTTCATCATCCCTGAAATTTGTTAAAAATAGGGGGAGTGAGATTTGAATTCTCAGTGTGGGCAGTCTGCATGCTATTATATAGTTGGGCAAAACAAATATGATCATTTTGTAAAACATCATGTTATCAAACTATTATGTAACATTCCTGGCGCCGAGCCATATAAGCCAGGCCGTCAAACATAATACATCATTCCCTGGCGTCGAGCCACATAGGCCAAGCCGTCAAACATAATACATCATTCCCTGGCGCCGAGCCACATAGGCTAGGCCGTCAAACATAATACATCATTCCCTGGCGCCGAGCCACATAGGCTAGGCCGTCAAACATAATACATCATATAGCCCGTAGGCTCGCCCGAAGGTATCACAACACCTAGCTATAGAAGCCAGACTATTACGTATCGTTTAAGATACCATATATCATGTAATAACCATGTAACCCGACCCGAAGGCCAAAACATTCGTAATACCAACAGACCATATAATATTCCAGGCAATGCAGTAAAAACCACCCACCTCAAACGTTTTTCTTTTTCGTAAAAATCCCCTGTTGCTTTCACCCGAAAATCCTCATCACCGTAATCGCACTCAACCTAGCACAGTTTTGTTTGCACTTTAATAAGCTTTTACTTTTCAAGCAATACTTTATATATTTAACTTAAGAGCATTCGTAAATATATTTTAGGTTTATCTTATATTTCAACAAACAGAGCATATCGATTATATAACATTTCTTTCGTTACTTTTCACTAATTTAGGATTTTGGGTCTTCAGTTTATTTTTCATATTCGAAGTTCTTCTGATACATTATTAATTCTTCTTACAACACATCAAACAAGTCTCTTAGTATTATTTAAATTGTTAATGATTTTTAGTTGGTACGTTAATCTCCTTTCGTTTATCTTCTTATTAAAGGACCTTATTCTCCTTTAAATTCTTTAAACATGATTTTCTAAGTAAGAAATCATTCATGAAAGCCTGGATTCACACATTCTTATATGCATTAGTTATCAATGTCTTAGAAATCTTTTTAAAGTGTATACGCGTTGGTTCGATAATGACTCGTACTTTATTTAGTGTTTCATCGCTTATAGAGTTTACCAAAAACTTTTAATGGAATGCATGTTTACTTAGAACATAAATTCTTATATAGGCATGTTAGTATACTTGAAGTACTTTGGAGTTTAATAAGACTTCCTTATTCTTTCCTCTTTAAGGACTCACATAGAAACATATAGTCCTTACTTTAAACTAACACCAAACAACACATCATTCACATGTATTCACATAATACTTGAGTGTCTTAGATTAATGCATATCATGTTTATCAATTTAAACAAGGAGACAGTCCATTCTTGAGTCGAAACAAGGAAAACAATTTGAGGAAATAGCATCCGAAGATGAGCAGTTTGCTCCTTCGGATGTTCGTCCCCTAAATTTAACCACTTTTGAAAAATACTAAAATAAATTCGATCATCATGAAATTTACAAAGTATGTACCTTTTAGAGTGTACTACACATATAAAATTTGTTTCATATCATTTGGTTTAAGAAAATATGAGTTCTAGGTTCATTTTCAAAATGTGACAGTTTCTTCCAGAAACTTACAGTGTGTGCGCAGTGTTAAAAATAATTTTGGTAGAACTATTTATACTTATTAAAAAATCATAGAAAAATACATAGAGATATCTAACTTCATGTAGTATTTTATTATAATTTTTATAAAATCCAAACTTGACTCCAAAGATGCATTTTGACCCATGAATGTAAAAAATCTAACAGTTTCGTCACATTTTCTTTAAAAATTCATAACTTATCGAAGAAAATCCCGAATTGACTCAAACCAGTGGCAAATGAAAGCTAACTTGATCTAATTTTATGAAATATAAAAATTTTCCCAAAATCTTCAATATTTCGGGTTCGTAAATTTGTACAGAAACTTAATGACACTGTTCACAGTATGCTAGTTGTGCATAGCTTCTCTTGTATTTCCTATTTTATGACTATCATGCCACTAACATTTTAACACCTTAATACACATAATTCAAGACTATATTTAGCATGTATTTGAACATTCAAAGACAAGATAGTCCTAAGGTTTCATGATTTCTAAACAAGCAACAATAACAACAACATTTCAAGGCAAAACATTCATATTAGCTATATTTTGAGTTGAAGGGTTTTACAACCTTTGCAGACTTGTCTTCTTAAGCTAGAGGACCTTATTAGCTCTTCAATCTTTTCTTGATGTGTATTAGGGCTCCTTGAAAGAAATCCTTGGTTTTGAGCTAAAACAAAACAAGAGTTGGAGTTAGAAGATGAAGATAATACTTCCATTAACTTTGAAAGAGAAAGGGAGAAAAATTGCTCATTTTTACTTGGAGATGACTTCAAAACTTCAAACCAACACCTATGGCAGCTTGATACTTGATTTTGTAAGCCTCCTATGGTTGAAAATGGGAGAAGAAAGATTTTCTTCTCCCTTGGAAGTGAGGTTGCCGAGAGGAGTAAGTTAGGGGGGGGGGAGAGAGTTTCTTTTCTCGCAAGACATTATTATAGGAGAGAGGAAGGGTGTGGACGGCAGCAATTAAGGGTGAGGGAGAGAGGGGAAGTGGGTAGGAATAGGTAAGGAAGTAAGGTGTATGTTTGTTGATTAATTTAATAGGTAAGGTGTGTTTGAATTTTGGGAAAAGTATGGGGCTGCATCTTGACAGATTTCCTGCAGAAAAGGTGCAGTATTTTGTGGGTCCAGGGCTGCCCAATTGGGGCTTGATATTTTCGAACACGGTGTAGTTTTCGGTGTTGAATTTGGGTGTTGTTGGGATATGTTTTAGTTTTGATGATTTTCCAAAACAACATGTAATAGGTTTGAAAGCAGTCAGGATAGTATCCTTTAGATCAGGTCAGGCTAGGTTAGCTCTCAGTAGAATAGGTTGCTCAGTTGAGGGGGAACTCAGCGAGGGGGAACTTCTCAACACAGCCTGAAGATATCAAGATGACAACCAGAAGAGCTGACTGAAGACATGCCATCAACCTGAACCAATGGAGAAGCCTGGAGGAAGTCCCACTGAGTGTAAGTCAGGCTGATCTAAGCCAAGTCTGGTGGACCACTCAGTGAAGAGCCTGATCAGGTGGATCAGTGCTGCACCAAGTAGGCCCTGATGGAGTCAGGCTACTGTGGTCAGGGAAGTTTGTCATCCAGCCTTATGACAAACTTCTTGGAGTGATCTTCAAACAGTCCCTGAAGGACAACTACACTGAGGACGAGTCAGTCCACTGAAGATCGTCAGAGTCAGTGGAGGATATGTTAACTGAAGTCAGTGCGCCCTGATCAAGCACACTGAGTCAAAGATCCGTTGGATTCAGTCCACGTGGACCAATCAAGTCAAGTCAAACATGTCTGACACTGACAAGGCCGCATTCCAAGAAAAGTGGTTGAAACCATTTAATGCTGGATTCAAATGTATTTTCCTCTCCAACGGATACATTTGAATCCCCATTATAAATACAAGCTCATAGCTTGGTGTTGTGTAGTGTTGTGTTGTTGTAAGAATTGTAAGAAAACAAACACCTACGAGCTGTGAAGGTGTGGGTAGTAGCATACGTGCATGGGAGTTATAAGGAGGGTTTACTCACATCTTAAACACTGACCATTAGGGTCTTCAAATATACACATATGAGTGTTCAGCTTGTAACTCTAGGCTTAGAGAGGTTTTCCCTATCTTAGCTATTGGCTAACACATTGTAAAGGGAAAACCTCACCTAGTTGGAGAAAACCAAACCAAACTAAACCCTTTCAGAGATTGTTAGGTTTGTAGTGAGGTGAGGAGGGCAGCCCAGGGAGTGGCGTGAGTCCAGTTGTAAGTGCACCTTGGCACGTTAAAATCAAGAATCCTGAGATAGTGGATTTCCTGTTAAATCAGGCCGTGGATGTAAGAGCTTGAGTCTCCGAACCACGTTAAACCAAGTGTTATTATCTGGAATGTCTTTTCTTCTAAAGTATTGCGAAAATCTGCTCACTGAGAGCATTGTTTAAAAAAGGAACTTTAGTTAAGCATTCAGGTCAGGGAGATTCCATCTCACTGACTAAATCAGGCTAGGCACTCGAGAGTTCAGTCTCTCGAGTCACTGCCTTGTTGAGAGCCTGAGCTTTCAAGTCTCATCACTGACTTGATAGCTCTGACTCTCAGCAACGCAGTGACTTGAGTTTTCCGCCACTGAACTCAGTCAGGGTGCAAGCTGTGATTTGATAACGCACTCGAGAGCTCAGCATCTCAAGCCACTGTCCTTGCTCAGAGCATGAGACTCCAAGCCGTCTCACTGACTTGGTAACTCAGCCTCTGAGCAGAGCAGTGACTTGAGTACTTCTCACTCTTGCTGAACTTCCTGAGGAAAAGGTTTTAAAAAAAAAAAATTTTTGCTCCTGAATTCCCATTTTGCCCTTCGAAAACGGGACCATCAATTGGTATCAGAGCGGGTTGTTCACATGACCACTGATCCAGTTTTGTTAAGAAAAATGGTCTACCGAACAGATCTTAAACGTTTTAAACTATGGGAATTCCTGCATATTTCAAACTATTACCTGTACTCTGACATTATTCTTGTAATAGAAAATCATTTGGTTAGAAGTTTTGGAATCATCAAAAAGGGGGAAATTGTTGGGATATGTTTTAGTTTTGATGATTTTCCAAAACAACATGTAATAGGTTTGAAAGCAGTCAGGATAGTATCCTTTAGATCAGGTCAGGCTAGGTTAGCTCTCAGTAGAATAGGTTGCTCAGTTGAGGGGGAACTCAGCGAGGGGGAACTTCTCAACACAGCCTGAAGATATCAAGATGACAACCAGAAGAGCTGACTGAAGACATGCCATCAACCTGAACCAATGGAGAAGCCTGGAGGAAGTCCCACTGAGTGTAAGTCAGGCTGATCTAAGCCAAGTCTGGTGGACCACTCAGTGAAGAGCCTGATCAGGTGGATCAGTGCTGCACCAAGTAGGCCCTGATGGAGTCAGGCTACTGTGGTCAGGGAAGTTTGTCATCCAGCCTTATGACAAACTTCTTGGAGTGATCTTCAAACAGTCCCTGAAGGACAACTACACTGAGGACGAGTCAGTCCACTGAAGATCGTCAGAGTCAGTGGAGGATATGTTAACTGAAGTCAGTGCGCCCTGATCAAGCACACTGAGTCAAAGATCCGTTGGATTCAGTCCACGTGGACCAATCAAGTCAAGTCAAACATGTCTGACACTGACAAGGCCGCATTCCAAGAAAAGTGGTTGAAACCATTTAATGCTGGATTCAAATGTATTTTCCTCTCCAACGGATACATTTGAATCCCCATTATAAATACAAGCTCATAGCTTGGTGTTGTGTAGTGTTGTGTTGTTGTAAGAATTGTAAGAAAACAAACACCTACGAGCTGTGAAGGTGTGGGTAGTAGCATACGTGCATGGGAGTTATAAGGAGGGTTTACTCACATCTTAAACACTGACCATTAGGGTCTTCAAATATACACATATGAGTGTTCAGCTTGTAACTCTAGGCTTAGAGAGGTTTTCCCTATCTTAGCTATTGGCTAACACATTGTAAAGGGAAAACCTCACCTAGTTGGAGAAAACCAAACCAAACTAAACCCTTTCAGAGATTGTTAGGTTTGTAGTGAGGTGAGGAGGGCAGCCCAGGGAGTGGCGTGAGTCCAGTTGTAAGTGCACCTTGGCACGTTAAAATCAAGAATCCTGAGATAGTGGATTTCCTGTTAAATCAGGCCGTGGATGTAAGAGCTTGAGTCTCCGAACCACGTTAAACCAAGTGTTATTATCTGGAATGTCTTTTCTTCTAAAGTATTGCGAAAATCTGCTCACTGAGAGCATTGTTTAAAAAAGGAACTTTAGTTAAGCATTCAGGTCAGGGAGATTCCATCTCACTGACTAAATCAGGCTAGGCACTCGAGAGTTCAGTCTCTCGAGTCACTGCCTTGTTGAGAGCCTGAGCTTTCAAGTCTCATCACTGACTTGATAGCTCTGACTCTCAGCAACGCAGTGACTTGAGTTTTCCGCCACTGAACTCAGTCAGGGTGCAAGCTGTGATTTGATAACGCACTCGAGAGCTCAGCATCTCAAGCCACTGTCCTTGCTCAGAGCATGAGACTCCAAGCCGTCTCACTGACTTGGTAACTCAGCCTCTGAGCAGAGCAGTGACTTGAGTACTTCTCACTCTTGCTGAACTTCCTGAGGAAAAGGTTTTAAAAAAAAAAAATTTTTGCTCCTGAATTCCCATTTTGCCCTTCGAAAACGGGACCATCAATTGGTATCAGAGCGGGTTGTTCACATGACCACTGATCCAGTTTTGTTAAGAAAAATGGTCTACCGAACAGATCTTAAACGTTTTAAACTATGGGAATTCCTGCATATTTCAAACTATTACCTGTACTCTGACATTATTCTTGTAATAGAAAATCATTTGGTTAGAAGTTTTGGAATCATCAAAAAGGGGGAAATTGTTGGGATATGTTTTAGTTTTGATGATTTTCCAAAACAACATGTAATAGGTTTGAAAGCAGTCAGGATAGTATCCTTTAGATCAGGTCAGGCTAGGTTAGCTCTCAGTAGAATAGGTTGCTCAGTTGAGGGGGAACTCAGCGAGGGGGAACTTCTCAACACAGCCTGAAGATATCAAGATGACAACCAGAAGAGCTGACTGAAGACATGCCATCAACCTGAACCAATGGAGAAGCCTGGAGGAAGTCCCACTGAGTGTAAGTCAGGCTGATCTAAGCCAAGTCTGGTGGACCACTCAGTGAAGAGCCTGATCAGGTGGATCAGTGCTGCACCAAGTAGGCCCTGATGGAGTCAGGCTACTATGGTCAGGGAAGTTTGTCATCCAGCCTTATGACAAACTTCTTGGAGTGATCTTCAAACAGTCCCTGAAGGACAACTACACTGAGGACGAGTCAGTCCACTGAAGATCGTCAGAGTCAGTGGAGGATATGTTAACTGAAGTCAGTGCGCCCTGATCAAGCACACTGAGTCAAAGATCCGTTGGATTCAGTCCACGTGGACCAATCAAGTCAAGTCAAACATGTCTGACACTGACAAGGCCGCATTCCAAGAAAAGTGGTTGAAACCATTTAATGCTGGATTCAAATGTATTTTCCTCTCCAACGGATACATTTGAATCCCCATTATAAATACAAGCTCATAGCTTGGTGTTGTGTAGTGTTGTGTTGTTGTAAGAATTGTAAGAAAACAAACACCTACGAGCTGTGAAGGTGTGGGTAGTAGCATACGTGCATGGGAGTTATAAGGAGGGTTTACTCACATCTTAAACACTGACCATTAGGGTCTTCAAATATACACATATGAGTGTTCAGCTTGTAACTCTAGGCTTAGAGAGGTTTTCCCTATCTTAGCTATTGGCTAACACATTGTAAAGGGAAAACCTCACCTAGTTGGAGAAAACCAAACCAAACTAAACCCTTTCAGAGATTGTTAGGTTTGTAGTGAGGTGAGGAGGGCAGCCCAGGGAGTGGCGTGAGTCCAGTTGTAAGTGCACCTTGGCACGTTAAAATCAAGAATCCTGAGATAGTGGATTTCCTGTTAAATCAGGCCGTGGATGTAAGAGCTTGAGTCTCCGAACCACGTTAAACCAAGTGTTATTATCTGGAATGTCTTTTCTTCTAAAGTATTGCGAAAATCTGCTCACTGAGAGCATTGTTTAAAAAAGGAACTTTAGTTAAGCATTCAGGTCAGGGAGATTCCATCTCACTGACTAAATCAGGCTAGGCACTCGAGAGTTCAGTCTCTCGAGTCACTGCCTTGTTGAGAGCCTGAGCTTTCAAGTCTCATCACTGACTTGATAGCTCTGACTCTCAGCAACGCAGTGACTTGAGTTTTCCGCCACTGAACTCAGTCAGGGTGCAAGCTGTGATTTGATAACGCACTCGAGAGCTCAGCATCTCAAGCCACTGTCCTTGCTCAGAGCATGAGACTCCAAGCCGTCTCACTGAATTGGTAACTCAGCCTCTGAGCAGAGCAGTGACTTGAGTACTTCTCACTCTTGCTGAACTTCCTGAGGAAAAGGTTTTAAAAAAAAAAATTTTTGCTCCTGAATTCCCATTTTGCCCTTCGAAAACGGGACCATCAGGTGTTTTTCGGCTACGTTTTGGGCTCCGAAAATTAATATTTTTGCTCGTTTTGTTATCCAAAAGTTTAGATTTTTATTTTACTTGTTAAAAATGATATTTAACTTTATTTTATCAGTTACATCTTGGGTTGGGTTCGTATTTATTCATCAGATTCGAAATTCGGAGGTTTTAGGGTTTTTCGTTCGACTTTTGGCGATAAAAGTATAATTTTGTTTGAGAATTTTCTATTAAGTTAAAGACCTCAAGTTTTCTATTATAAAATTTTATTTTGCTTATTTTCTCAATCTGTATAAATTTATTTCGTAGTTACAGTGCTAGGAGTGCTTTCGGTTCCGGTTTTTGACCAACCGTTGCGTATAAATCAATTTTTAAAACTCATTGCTTTTAAAAGAATAATGAATCAACAAAAATAAAATAATCATAACATAATTATAATATTAATAATATAAATCATAATTTTTTGGTTTGGGGTATTACACAAATTCCAATATAAAAAAATCAAAATGTCCTAACTCCAGCCCACAATACAAGTTTAAAATATCTCAACTCCAATTAGAATATCTTATAATTAATTGAAGAAAATAAATTAAATTAACCTTCAATCCCTTCCAGTTCTTCATCCACAAACATACAGTATATCCAACAACTCTACAAATAGTCTTCCCCATACCTATCTCCATTCTCTAACCCTTCATTGCAAATCTCGAGCTCAAGATACTGGTTCGATGTAAAGGACAGATATATGCACTATTGAAGATATCAATCTTAAAAATAGTGTGAAGAAAAATTTGTTCAATTTCTAGGTAGATTGAAATTGTAATTATTCAAGAGAAAATAATTTAATCCATGTCTGATGATGTTGTGTCAGCATTGAAAAGATGGAGCGGCACGGTCGGATGGTGAAGATAAGAAATGGGGATGAATAATGGTTTTATGATCGAATTTGGTAATTGAAGAAGATCGAGAGTTCTTTTATTCTTTTAAGAAAGTGTTTAGTTTTTAAATTTTAAATTTTTATTTGACTATATTTTAAATTGGTTAATTTTTAAATTTTATTTATATTAAATATATTATAAACTCTTGAATATAAATATAATCAATTTTTTTTAAAATATGACTAACCATTTTTTATTTATATGTATTGTAAATTTATTTATAGTTTTATAATATTAATTTTTAATTTAAATTTTATTTATTATTTTTTATAAATAATTAATAATGTGGATGCATACTGAGATGATGATTGTGTATATATTTGTACACGTCAGCTTTGGGACAAGGATAAAACTGCCCGAAGTTTAAATTGCAAACAAATATGAATGTGGTGATATATATATATATATATATATATATATATATATATTGCCAAAATTCAAGAGTTTAGTTTATATTGCAATTTGCGGAAAAATGGTGGTTTTATATGCAATTAAGTCAAATAAATTTATCATTATTTTTTACTAAATGCAATACTTTTAGCAAATTTATATCAAGTTTTAGCAAGACGATGCATACAACGATATGTGTCACCAATAAACCTATATTCTTAATAAACCGGGAACAATTCTTTAGTTCTAACACATTACTTATTATAAAGTCGATTCTTCTCATTAAGAAATTACACCCGACACTGGTAAAGACTAAAAGAAAGATGAAAAAATGTTCAATTTATAGATTCGATAAAAAAAAAGATATACATCCAAATAATATAGATTTCACCAAACAACGCTTAGATTCAACATTTTTGCATTTCATACAAAGTTAAATGATTTCGTCAATATTTACTGGTTCTGATTTTCCTTAATATCATATTAAATATGATCAATTTGACTTTTAACCGAAACATTTTGAGGAAGGCCTAAATTCCCCAAGGCAGTAAAAAATATTTTCAATAAATTATCTTACTTTGTTGATTATTTTCTCACATAATTCTCCGACCATCTACCTAACATATGACTTTTTGCAAAGACATTAATCATGATTTTTTCTGCATAATTAGAGAGGTGAGGGAGTGGGTATGTTTAGTGGTTATATAAAACATAAAGAAAAAAAAATTATTGCAGTAAGATTAAAAAACATAATACATATACACAAATTATCTTATTTTTTGTTGGTTTCTTTCACTCTAAATTTTAAATTTCAGTGCTTAAGAGCATCACCAATGCAAGTGAGCAATTTTGGGGAAGGAGTTTGTCACATATATGCCACATGTGTGTAACCTAAAAAGTTTCATTCATCCTACCCCAAAAGTAACTATAAGCGTGACCCACTATCAAATTATATATCATATTTTGTTCATTAAATATTTTATAGCGAGTATATTCAATTAAAATTATACATTGAGGTGTGTGAATTCATAGGTTAGTGAACTTATTCTAATAATGGTATAGATATATGCGCCACATGATAAATTTATCTATAAAAGTTTAATATCAATTTTATTAAAAATTATTAATTTTTATATTTGAATTTTAATACCAAAACAAAGGCAAACTTGTTTATTTTAAAAATAGACACATCATAATAAAGTCAAAAAAAAATTTTACTTGTGAAAATATCAACTTTATATTAATTATAATAACATACACAAAAATATGATAAAAATAAGTACCTTCATAATAAAATTCACTAAACTCATATCTCTATTACCAGATAGTGAACAATTTCTAAATCTTAGCATGCACGTAAGATAATAAATCTCTGATCAAATACATACTTTTTTCAACATTTAAATTAAAAATACAAATGAAAGAATAAAAAAAAAGACTTAATTAAAAGAAAAATATAAATTACTCAAGCTTAACACTCAAACAATGAAAATCATTATTATTCCAACATCAATACAGTACCATTATACTTTTAAAAATAATTTTATCATTTGTACGCAATTCAATATTTCTAATAAATTTATATCAAACTTTAGTGAAACGAATAATGCAATGATGTGTGTCACCAATAAACCATTAATAATTCTTCTATTTTGACATACTTCAATATTAAACATCTATTTTTCTCCAAAAAATTTACACCCAATGCTGATATGTGCTAAAAAAAAAGATGAAAAACATGTTAAACTTATAATTTCAATACAAATTAAAAAATATACAGATATATGCATCTAAAGAAGACAAAGCGTAGAGTGAAAATGGTTCATACATGAATCATTGAAAGGTGTTAGTTGTTTTCATTGAAAAGTATTAGTTGTTTTCACTGAAGGGTATTAGTTATTTTCACTGAAGAGTATTAATTATTTACTGAAAACAAACTAAAACTCTTTAGTGAAAACAAATAATACTCTTCAGTGAAAATAACTAATATTCTTTAATGAAACAATTAATACTCTTCAATGATTCAGACATGAACTAATTTTAGTCTATACATTCTCTCTAAAGAAATATAAATTTCACCAAATGACATTTAAATTCAATATTTTTCATTCGATTGAAAGCTCAATGATTTCACCAACATCCACTGGTTCTAATGTTCTTTCAATATTATCTTCAAAATGATCAATTTAACTTTCAGTCAAAACATTTTGAAAAAAAATTAAATTGTCTATACATGATTAAGTAACATTTTTCATCACTATTCAAACATAAAGTGGGCCAACCACAATGGCAATTTTGAAATTAAATGGATCTTGTAAGGGTATTTGGATTGTGAGTTATTTTTTTAATTATTTAGGGTGTGAAAATTATTGTGAGAAATCCAAATTGAATAGTGTGAAGATTAAGAGGGGACGGAAAGAGTATAAAATAATACAAAAAAGGAACATTCTATTAATTAAAAAAAAACATAATACATAACAACATATTACCTTATTTTGTTGGTTTCATTCACATCTAATTTTCAGTCCTTCTGCCTAATAGACACACATGTGTAACACTAATATGGTTTTCACTCAGTATTAGAAAGGTGGGGGACTGAATATGTTTGGTGGTTATATTGAAATTGAATGAGATAAATGGTAGATAATTTTTAGGGGTGTAGGTACATGCATGTTCAACTTGCTTCCCCTTGATAAAATATTGGTATTTGGCCTTGAGCTCATTCAACTCTTCTGCCTGAGAGTTCTTCTCTTTCATGAGCTGGTCTACCAGAGTATCTCTTTTTGTGACCTTTTCTTGAAGTTCAGAGACTTCTTTAGAATGATCTTTCATGAGTTCTCTGGCAGATTTTTGCTCATTAGATAGAGACTGAACTTCAGCTCTTAGCCTACCATTTTCTTTTTCAAGCTTTTGGCAAAGTTGAACACAATTTTGGAGATCTGATAGCATTTGCTGCAAATCAGACTCCCTGGAAGCACCAGATGAATGAGAGGATTCAGTATATTTGGAATTTGATAGGCATAATGTAGGTTCATTTACCTCAGTGATGTCTGCCATAAGGCATACATCATCATCAGATCCGAAATCAGAAGAAGAAGAACTGGAACTAGTATCCTCCTCCTCTGCTTCTGCCAGCAGTGCTCTCTTGTCTGCATATCTCCTATCTCTCTTGAGTCTTTTCTCTTCTCTTTCTCTAGGAGTCAATTGAGGACAATCATAGCTGTAGTGACCAGGCTTGTTGCAGGTATAACAGGTGTTGTCTCCTCTGGGACTGGAACTTGGATCTCTCCTCCTCTAGTTGTATTCTGTTTTGGCTGGACTACTCTCTCTCCTCTGGTAGTCAGATCTGCTAGAACTGCCATCCCTCCTCTGGTAATCTGATCTCCCAGAGCCGCCATCTCTCCTTCTCTCTGGAGTTCTGAATCTGGTTTCCCTAGAGTCTCCAGATGTCTTTTCTTTATCTGCAGCTTTGAAAGAAGTCTTCCTATCTCTAGTAGATTCTTTCCAATGCTTTTTGTACCTGCCATATTTAGAACTCATCTTATCAAGTTTACGGGTTAGAAGTGCTACCTGCTCCTTGAGATTCAAGTCATCTGCAGTAGACTCCTTTGGCTTATCATCAGTCTTGATAGTTGAGGAAAAAACAACTCCTTTCTGGCCAGAAGAGGAAACCTCTTCTGTTTTATCCTCCTCTTGAAGATCATACTCGTAAGCTTTGAGATCAGACAACAAAAGATGATGATCCAGAGTGTTGAGATCCTTGTTGTCTTTAATCACAGTCACTTTGATTCTCCACCTGCTGGTTAGTGAACGCAAAATTTTGCTATTTATTTCTTTCTCTGAATAGGTCTTACATAAGGCACTAGCCTTGTTAAGGAGATTTGTGTGGCGCATATCCAGCTGGTCAATGGTCTCATCTGGTTTCATCTTAAAGGTGTCAAATGAGTGTTGAACAGCTTGGAGTTTGTTGTCCTTGATCTTCTCTGTTCCCTCACAGAGTAGTGCAAGTATGTCCCACATCTCCTTAGCAGTGACACATGTTCTGACCTTTTCAATCACATCATTTGTGAGTGTGTTGATGATTTCAGTCCTTGCTACCCAGTCCAAGTTGTAGAGTTTCCAATCATCATTGTCAAGCTCGTCTTTCTTCTTTAATATCTTCTGTCTAGCAACACGAGCACCAGTTCTCTCCTCTGCAGATTCACTTGTTTTTGCCCTGGACTCAGACCTGCCATCATCAATAGGAGTCCAATAAAATTTGATGGGGCCACTTTCTACCACATCTAACATGCGGTGGTGGATAGCTCCAAGATGATTACTCATCATGAAGCTCCAGTGGCTGTAATCCTCAAAGGAGAATTCGGGTAACTTGCGGCTCTTATATGAAGATTTTGAAGACATTTTTACTAAATTTAAAAAAATTTAACAATAAATTAATCCAAACACAATAAAGAGCAATGGATCTGCCCGGTGACCACCAAAAAGCTTTACAAAACAGTGGTCTTGGACACACTGCTCTGATACCACTTGTTGGTCCCACTAGATAGATTAATTGCGGAAGCTTTAAAGGTTATGTCTTGTAACAAGATCTTTTATAAGAGCACTATAAATAAATTAAGACAAAATTGAAGAAAGCAGTAAATGGACCAGATTTATAGTGGTTCAGATTATAATATCCTACGTCCACTCTCCCTTTTATTAAAGGGGTCTCACTATCCAACCAACAACCAACTTGCGTACAGGAATTGTGAAGTACCAGTTCCTTTTTACAATCCCTTTAGATCTAACTTAGATCTAAAGTCTACAGCCTTCAACCTTTTCTTAGAGATGAACATGTTGAGATCCAACTACTCCTTTAATATATATGAAATATGAACAATAAGAGTGCTAAGAGTGATAGAACAAAGGCTTGGAATATGACTTCTTGCACGTGAGAATCTAGAGCCTTTCTTTGAGTCTGCACTCTTGTAATTATAGAGGTGATTAGAGTTTAGCCGTTGGAGAGCTAATCTAATTAGATCTCTATTTAAGGAAGCTTCCAATCAATCAATTCCCTAATTGATTGATTAGGTTGGTGAGATCCTTGGATTGATTGACTTCAAAACTTTCCAATCCGATCTTGTTGACTTGATTTAAATAACCAACGGTCAAATGCTTCCAATGCCTAACTCTGATTCTCTCCAGAGAAGACAGAACTAGACACCAGGCAACCTCAAAGTCTTCTGGTCCAGAGTTGGTTAAGAAACAGATTACTCAGGAGAATCAGGAGATGATTCTGAGCATCTTTTATTTCACCAGACTCGTTTGGTCTGGGGAAGGTTCTCTACCTCTGGTCAGTCTCATCTGGTGATGTCTTCTGGTGGAGTCCTCTGGTGGAGTCCTCTGGAGAAGTCCTCTGGAAGGTCTTCTGGTAGGTCTTCTGGTGACTCTTCTGATGAAGTCTTCTGGTCTGGCAGTTCCCCCTAGACTAAGTCCTAATCTTGTTCCTCATCTGGCTAACAGGTCCAGATGGTCCTATTACATTTTCTGGTTTGTTTTAACTCATCAAAACTAACAACTTTTATCCTAACAGTCAGAGAAGTTTGTCATTCAGCCTTATGACAAACTTCTTGGGGTGATCTTCAAATAGTCTCTGAAGGACAACATCTCTGAAGACGTTCAGTCCACTGAAGATCATCAAGTCAGTGAAGGAGGAAGCTATCTAAAGTCAGTGGGTCTTGGTCAACCCACTGAGTCAAAGATCCGTTGGATGCAGTCCACGTGGACCAATCAGCACGAGGCAGCAACTCTGACACTGACAAGGCCGCATTCCAAGAAAAGTGGTTGAAACCTTTAATTGTATGGATTCAAATGTAATTTTCTCCAACGGTTACATTTGAATCCACACTATAAATACAAGCTCATAGCTGTGGTTTGAAGTGTGTGTGAAGTAAGAAAATCAACACCTACGAGCTGTGAAGGTGTGAGTGTTTAGTGCATTATATTGGGAGTTATAAGGAGGTACGATTCACATCTTGTACACTGAACTTTAGAGTTCATAGATATACACAAATGAGTGTTCAGCTTGTAACTCATAGCTTAGAGAGGTTTTCCCAATCTTAGCTTGAGGCTAATACATTGTAAGGGAAAACCTCACATAGTTGGAGAAACCCAACCGAAACCAAAACCCTCTTGTTAGGTTTGTTGGTAGTAAGTTGTTAGTGAGTAAGGAGAGGCAGCCCAAGGAGTGGCGTGAGTCCAGTGTTTTGTGTACCTTGGCACGTTAAAAACAAGAATCCCAGTTAGTGGATTTCCTGTTAAATCAGGCCGTGGATGTAAGAGCTTGAGTCTCTGAACCATGTTAAACTGAGCGTACTTATCTTTTAAATTGTTTACTAAAGTGTTGTGAAAATCTGCTCACTGAGAGCATTGTTAAAAGAAAACTTTGGTTAAGCATTCAGGTCAGGGAGAATCCTTCTCACTGACCAGTTCAGGCAACGCACTCGAGAGTTCAACATCTCGAGTCACTGCGTTACTTAGAGCATGAGTTTCCAAGTGCTCACACTGACTTGGAACTCAGTCTCTGAGTAATGCAGTGACTTGAAGTGAAATCTCTCGAGTCACTGCCTTGTTAAGAGACTGAGCCCTCAAGTCATCGCACTGACTTGATATCTCTGACTCGTAGCAATGCAGCGACTTGAGTATTATTCACTCTTGCTGAACTCCCTGAGGAAAAGTTTAAAAAAAAAAATTTGCTATTGAATTCCTATTTTAGCCCTTCGAAAAATGGGACCATCATGTAGCATGCAGGTTTTGCTCGCCAGACATCTCGTTAAGGTGATCTTGAATTAATTTTGTTTTTATCCATGGGTGTTTTATGCTAATCCTGGTCGCCCAAATGCTGATTCTGCTCGCCTATCAACAATTGCCCCCTTACCAAATAATAAATTGTGAAGATGATGAGCGAGCAATTCTTGGGTTGGCAAATTTGAAATGCCATTGGTGCGAGCAGGAATGCCGTGGGGCGAGCAACCTTTCATGGGCAAACAACATTAGCCGAGCAGACTTGGGTCGGTGACGGTTGGGATCCCCAGGTCTAGGTGCGGCTCGAGGTATGACGTGGACGGAATGATTGCTGCCGCCCACGTGCACGTATTCCCGAGGTGACGCGCCTTTCCACTTTGTCGGACAGGTGCTACACACGCTCAACAATTGCACTTTGGTCCCTTAACTTTTGGACTTGCTCGCCCGGAACCCCATTTTTTCAGAGACTATTTAAGGAAAAAAAATTCTAATTTCATTCATTCTTACTGTTCATCAAGCGCGAAAATTTCTCCTCCCTCTCTTTCAAACTTCCTGCGAAAGCTCCTCCACCACCGATGACTTTTAACTGATTTCAAGGTATTTTTCTTTTTGCTTTCTTCTTCCTCTTCTTGTCTTATGTGTTTAAATTTAACAAAAACCCCGAACTCCACCGTGAGAGATTTCGAACTGCCGCTTGCTTCATCTCCGGAAACCGCCATTACCGACGTACCTAACCTTCGCAAAACTAGATGTCATCACACTCTGAGACTGGATCTTTTCACCCACGCAACCCTGAGAAAAGGTCTGCCGAGAATAATCCCCTCATAGTAAATCTGGAGTCCAATCCCGAGGTGGCTTCAGTTACTCGTTCTGTCAATTCGGGAGCTCGCCCCTCTGGGGAAAGAGAAGAGCATGCAAATCCTTCTCTGACCTCCACGAAAACGAGGACAAGGAGGCTGAGGTGCTCCAGCCTATAAACCCTGACGAGCTGACCTGAGCGTATCTCAAGGAGATTAACTTTCCCATGCCTAACCCAATCGAACATCAAGTTCCAGTTGCCGTTGCTCGCCGGGTGGACTGGAGCGAATATGAACGGAAGTACTCAAATCGCTTTGTTGTGCCTGCTCGCGAAGTGCGGAAACTCAAAGCGACCGAGTTCGCGGCGAGCTGCATCGTGTCCGCCATTACTGAGGAGGACTTGTCTAAAATTCGGAGGGATTATAAAATTTCCTTCGATATTCCGATGTACGCTCCTTTGGTGGACGACAGAGCTGTTCGCCCACCGCGCGGGCTAACGGCGATAAACCTTGCCACTCTTGATGCCGGGGTCACCTTGCCACTACATCCTCTGGTCGGCAAATTCTTGGAGAGCATTAATCTGGCCATCACCCAACTAACCCCCATTGGGTGGATAAATCTAATGGCCTTGATGATCCTGTTCGCTCTTGAAGGTTATCCCAACAAGCTGTCCGCTGAGGAAGTTTGTTACTTGATGACGATCACTGGCTGCACCGGGAAAGAAGCTGGCTGGTATTATCTGAAGGCGTGACCAGGCCAGAAACTGGTGGAGGACATCCCAGGGAAGGTGCGAGATTGGAAGCTTGTCTGGTTCTGGATTGGAGGTGACTGGCGTGCTTCTGCTCGCCCCTTTGGTGGTCCTGAGCGGGTTGAAACCCCGACGGAGTTTAGGGAACTGAAGCGTGAGTCTTACCCCTTTTGTATTTTTGAAGTGGTTAAGACTAATTTTAATTTTTTCTCTGTTTTATTTCAGGTCCCAAAAACTTGAAGTGGCGAACTGTTAAAGACGGCATCAGCGACCAGTTCCTGTCCGTCGTGTGCCTAATCGCCCTACGCCGTCGAGAAGACCGTAGCATCGACCATCTCTTCTCTGAGTCCACACTATGGGTTGCCCATTTCACTACCTATCCTCACCACCTAGAGGCTCAAGCCCCCATTCCGGAGGGTAAGTGTCTTTCCTTGTTGGGCGAACAAATCTATTCGATCTTACACTTGAATATTACTTACTTCTTTTTTCCTTGCAGACCAGCTCGTCACCGTCGCCCTCCATCCCTCATACCTTGAGCTTGACAACCGCGTCTGGGAGATGCCAACAAAGAGAGGACGCAAGAAGTCGGACCCTCTATCAAAGATCATTGCCCTTGCGGCTACGGGTGGAAAGGGCGACCCAAGACAATCTGGAGGATCGAGCTCGGCGCAGCCGCCTGCACCGGTGGCCAGTCCGCCCAAGACTTCAGCTCTGAGGGAAAAGAGACTTCTTCGCAGAGACAACACTCCCGTCTCCGACTCCGAGAAAGCGGCCAAGCGAGCAAAAGCTGGCTAGGAGAAGGTGACCGTTGCTGCTCGCCCTATCGAGGGCGACAGTCAGCAAACTCCCTCAGTGGAGGTGACTGGCGTGCCTCGAGAAAACTCCCTCAGCAAACGCCACACTGAGCCGCCCCCGGTAGCTGTGCCTCGAGAAGGGCATGGGCCCTCAACTGACCCCACCTACCTTGGTTGGGATAAGGGTCGCTTCGACAGGTATGTCTCTCCTCGCCCAGGATACTTAACATTTTTTCCCTGTTTGTCTGTTTTTTTTAATAATTTGTCTTTTTTTTTCCTTTCAGCTACTCGGCCGAGCAGTACCCTGGGCGATCAAATATGGTGCACCGGTTCGCTTGCTCGAAGGTGCCGGCCAACTTCCGCGAAATCCTGGACTCCTTTGTCCACCGTGCTTCCGAGTATGTTGCCCGCGGTTGGACAAAGGAGTTGAATGAAACTGTTAAGGCACAGGCGCCTTGTGACAATGGCCGCCTGTGCCTCATCAAGGTGGGCAACACCTTGGCAGCCATTCAACGGCTGGTCGACCAAATAGAGGATCTTGAAAAAGACTCCCGCCAGCACGCGGCCACTGTTAGCCGCATTGCCAAGGAACGGGATGATGCCAAGGCGGAGGCGAAGAAGATGGTGGCCGACCTAGAGGATAAAGTTAGGGCCCACCAGATCAGCGAGCAACGTGCTCTGGACCTGCACGTCAAGGTCTCTGAGAAACTGAAGGTCAAAATGGCCGAGGTCGAGCAGATACGAGCAGAACTTGCTCGTATCCAGCAGCAGAAAGAGGTCGCGGAGAAGTTTGTGACTGAGGCGACGACCAAAGTTGCCGACCTTGAAGCCAAGCTCGCCAATTCCATCCCCCACGAAGAGCTTATTCCTAAGGTGGAGGCGGGCTCGATTCTGGGCTTCGTGACAGGTTACGCGGAGAGCATCCGAATTGCTCACGAGTTTAAGGCCGCGACAGTTGTAGAAGAGATCGGCAAAGAACTCTGCAACTTCGTCGAGTCCAACCCCTCGGCTCCGGGCACAACCCTCTAAATTGGCGATCTACCCGATTATAGTGTTAAACTGAACTTTGTTAGCCCCGGAGTCATAATCACGAATCCTCCTAAGGACGAGGAGGAGCAGGCCGAAGTTGCAGAGGGCGAGCAGACTCAGCTCGCCGAGCCAAATGAGAGAGCTCTCCAAGAACGAGCTGATGCGGAGGGGCTTAATGTCGAGCTGACCCAGGAGGTCCCGATTGATCCTACCCTTGTTGGGACTCCACTTGAAGATCCTAAGGATGACAACATTCCCCCACCTGCCGGGCAAGAATCTTAGCGGATGGGATTAGTTAGGGATTTGTACTTTTTCTTTTCTGTGTTGTTGTTCGTTTCCTTTGTAATTTTTGGGCGATCAGGCCTTGTTTCTTAATAGAACTATTTTGCTCATCTTCTTTGCTTTACATTAACTGTTCTTCGCACTCTTATTCATGCTTTAACAATCTTAATGTAGTTGGGTCTTGTTCCTTAAGAACTTTTGCCTTAACATTTGATGGGCTTTTGGCCTTAGGCTATGTTCATTTAAAAACGAACAACCTTTGATGAGCTTGGTTGTATAATCAACTTGCGCCTTGAGCTTGCATTTCTGTTTGAACGAACAACTTAACATTGAAAAGACCTTAAAAAATTACAAGTGTCAAAAGCGACCAAAAATGTAACCTATACTAAAATCGAGCTGGAATTGTTCGACCAAAACATTGTCAAACTACCAACTATCCAAAAATCATAATTTACACCAGGAGCCAAAGTTGCTCGACCACTATACATTGTCAAAGCATCTTTAGACTTAAAAGAAAATAAGACTATACAAGAGGCTAACATACTAGATCACAACCAACTTGACCTAACTCAACCCTGTTCGACCACTTATACTTGGTGAAATATTCTTCAAAAAATTAGGCAAGTTTTTTGGATCCATCTTGTGCATTTGCCATTTTAGCTCGCCCACTGGACTTAGTAGTTCGCCCATCTCAACTCCACATTCTCGTAGGCAAAACTGCTCGCCTACTGAAAGTACTTCCTTAAATTAGCTGCATTCTAGGAATATTGGGCCGAGTTTCCATCTAAGTCCTCTATGTCATATGCTCCATTGGGTAACCTGTTCGTTACCCTGTACGGGCCCTCCCAAGTCGGGCCAAATATGTCTGGAGGTGGGGCAAGCTTTTTTCTTAAAACAAGGTCGCCAACTTCGAACTTTCTTATCTTGATTTGGGAATTGTAATAACGCTCTGCTCTCTATTTGTAGGTGGCATTTTTTAGCTCGGCGTTTAATCTTTTTTCTTCAAGCAAATCTAGCTGGACTGACAATGCAGAATTGTTGGCCAGCTCCTCAAAGTTTGTCGTTCTTAATGTTTTGGTCTTTAATTCGATCGGAATGACGGCTTCTGTTCCGAATGCTAATGCAAAAGGTGTTTCTCCGGTGCTTGACCTGGGAGAAACCCTATATGTCCATAGCACGTCCGGCAACTCTGTAGACCATTTGCCTTTACTTTCTGTCAGCCGGATTTTAAAAATATGCTTGATTATCTTATTGACGGCTTCCACCTGCCCATTTGACTGTGGATGATAAGGGGTTGAGTAATGTTTTCTAATCCCCCACTCCTGGAGCTTTTTCCCATCAAATTGAGGACCATTATCTGTTACGAGTGTTTGAGGAACTCCGAACTGACAGACAATGTTCTTCCATATAAAGTCGATCATCTTTTCTTGGGTAACTTTGACTAGAGCTTCTGCTTCTGCCCATTTTGTATAATAATACATAGCCACAACGACAAATCGAACATTTCCCTTTCCACGTGGGAAAGGCCCGATAATATCCATTCCCCACCGCGCAAACGGCCAAGGACTAAATACCAAAACGAGCTCTTGCATAGGGGTGTGGATACCTGGAGCAAAAATTTGACATCGGTGGCAAACTTTGGCCAACTGGATTGCATCTTTTCGCAAGGTCAGCCAATAATAACCTTGCCTTACAGTTTTGTAGGCCAAAGCTTGCCCCCCCAGCGTGATTTCCACAAGCTCGAGTGTACGTCCTCCAGAACTGTCCTTCATTGCCCCCTAAACAAACATTTGAGTAGCGGGACTGAAAAGCCTCTTTTGTAAAGCTGTTCATCTACCAGAGTATATCTGGCTGCTTGTTTTGTGACTCTCATAGCTTCAAAAGAGTTGCTTGTAGTTCTCCGTCTTTCAAGTATTTGGCTATAGGAGTTCTCCAATCATCGTCATCTTTCTATTCAACTACTTGATTTACTTCATAATCGATCGTTGATGGTTGGACTTTCCTAGTGATGACGATGTCTGTTAGATCTGCTTGCCCGTCACATGTTGCTAATCTTGCTAGGGCATCAGCTTGTGTATTGTTTGTTCGGAGTATCTGCTAGATATCCACTTGGTCCAACAAAGATACCAAGTGAGCCACAATTCATTGATATTCGATTATATGTTCATCTTGGGCTTCATATTCACCTCGTACCTGGCTTACGATGAGCTGAGAATCTCTAAAAATTTAGATTCTTCTTACTCTGACTGCTAGTGATAAGTGGAGACCTGTAATGAGGGCCACATACTCAACTTCGTTGTTGGTTGCCATAAATTCGAACCTGACTACCGAAGTGAATACTTGCCGGTGGGGGCTGATAAGAACTATTCCTGCCCCCGAGGCTAAATTTGTTGATGAACCATCCACGTATAGATGCCATGGGTGATCTAGTCCTTTTATTGGATTTTGAGGGAAGGTTAATTCGACTATAAAGTCGGCTAACACTCGTCCCTTAATCGCGGTTAGAGGTGCATATGTCACACCGAATTGGCTTATCTCTATGGACCATTTTAAAAGACGGCCAGTTGTATCGGGTCGGTGTAATATTTGTCTGAGCGGGAAAGTTGTCAGTACTTCAACTTGATGGTCGAAAAAGTAAGGTCTTAACTTCCTGACACTCATGACGAGAGCGTATGCCAGTTTTTCGGTGGGTGAATATTTCACCTCGACTTCATGCAGAGCCTGGCTGACATAATAGATTGATAAGTGAAATTTGCCTTCTGTTCGTACCAGTACCGAACTTATGGCCGTGTCAGATGCTGCCAGGTATAAGTATAACTTTTCACCGGGGATTGGTTTTGACATAATTTTTACATCCCCCAGATAGTCTTTTAATTGATCAAAAGCTTTCTGGCAACTTCCTGTCCATGCAAAATTACCCTTTTTGATTGCCTAAAAAATGGACGACACTTGTCCCCCGATCGAGATATGAACCTATTCAGAGCAGCTAGGCAGCTTGTTAGCCTCTGCACTTCTTTGACAGAGCGTGGAGGTTCCATATCAACGATTGCTTTTACTTTGGCCGGATTGGCTTCGATTCCTCACTTGCTGACCAGATGGCCCAAGAACTTCCCAGAATGTACTCCGAAACTACTTTTCTTTGGATTTAACTTCATATTGTATTTTTGGAGTATGTCGAATGCCTGGGAAAGATGATGGAGGTGATCTTCTTTATGTGCACTTTTGATGACTATGTCATCGACATACACCTCCACCGTCTTCCCAATATGTTCGTCGAACATTTTGTTTACCTGCCTCTGGTAGGTTGCTCCAGCATTGATTAGACCAAACGACATCCTTTTCCAGCATAGTAGATTTTTGTTTGTAGAAAAGGCTGTGTTTTCTTGGTCATCTGGGTGCATCGGGATCTGGTGGTAACCTACAAATGCATCCATGAATGTGAACATTTCATGCCCGGTAGTGCTGTCCACCAGTTGATCAATGTGCGGGAGTGGAAAGTTGTCCTTCGGGCATGCTGCATTAAGATCTGTAAAATCTATGCATAGCCTCTAGGTTCCATTCGGCTTTCGTACCAAGACAGGATTTGTAACCCATTGTGGACACAACGCCTATTTGATTAGGTCGTTGTCCAACAACTTTTTGACTTCCTCATTAAGAGCTTGATACTTGTCTGGTCCATATTTTTGCCGTTTCTGATGGACTAGTTTTCGGATTGGGTTGATATTTAACCTGTGACAAGCATCTTTCGGATCAATCCCCACCATGTCGGCGTGTGACCATACAAATACGTCAAGGTTGGCCTTTAAGAATTCCACTATTCGAGTTCTGTAGGGCTCGGGGAGCTCTGATCCGATGTATAATTCAAGGTCATCCCGGATGGGATTAAATTTGATGGCTTCCAATTCATCGACCGGAGTTACCCGTCGTTTCTATCCCTTCTGTTGGTCCCACTGGTTAGATTAATTGCGGAAGCTTAAGTTAAATG
The DNA here is from genome assembly GCA_947034835.1 of Ballota nigra. NCBI lineage: Eukaryota > Viridiplantae > Streptophyta > Magnoliopsida > Lamiales > Lamiaceae > Ballota > Ballota nigra. The sequence continues at coordinate 76,234,721 of OX344726.1, forward strand.
TCTTAATAAATTCTTTTACAAGAGAACAAAAACCAAAAAGAGAATATGTAAATGAATGCAATAAATAACACAAGATATATAGTGGTTCGGATTTGAATATCCTACGTCCACTCTCCCTTTTATCCAAGGGGTCCCACTAACAACCAACTCACTTACTTACTCACTGGAATTGGGAAGTACCAGTTCCTTCTTACAAACTCTTTAGATTTAACTTCAATCTAAAGATCAACAGCCTCCAACCTTATCTGGTAGATGAACAGGTTGAGGTTTCAACAACTCCTTAAGAGTAGATATATATTATGAACAATAAGAGTGCTAAGAGTGATTATCAAAGGCTTGGATGGACTTATGCGCGTATGGTGTCTGTCTCGAGCTTTTTCTTGAACTGCACTCTTGTATTTATAGAGGAGATTAGGGCTAGCCATTGGAGGGCTAATCCAATCAGATCCTCTATTTAAGGAAGCCTCAATCAATCAATTCCCTAATTGATTGATTGGGTTGGTGGGATCCTTGGATTGATTATCTTTATATACTTTCCAATCCTGATCTGGTTGACTTGATTTGAATCACCAACGGTCAATAGCTTCCTCTGCCTAACTCTGATTCTCTCCAGAGAAGGCAAGACCAGACACCAGGCAACCTCGGTGTCTTCTGGTCCTAATCTGGTGAACAACCAGAATACTCAGTAGAAACAGGGGATCAAACTGAGCATCTTTTGTTCCACCAGACTCGTCTGGTCTGGACTCGTCTGGTTTGGGGAAGGTCCTCTGCCTCTGGTCTGATCTCATCTGGTGAAGTCTTCTGGTGGAGTCCTCTGGTGAAGTCCTCTGGTGGGGTCTTCTGGTGAAGTCTTCTGGTCTGGCAGTTCCCCCTAGACTAAGTTCTAATCTAAACCATCATCTGGCTAACAGGTCCAGATGGTCCTATTACATCTTCTGGTTTGTTTTAACTCATCAAAACTAACAATTTTTATCCTAACAATTTCCCCCTTTTTGATGGAGTTAAAACACTACCAGAACTGATCAAAACAAGAGACATAAGCAAGAAAACAATAAAGGGATAAGACCTTAGAATAGATGTTATCAGGCAAACAATTTAAGACAACAAGAGGTTGTCTTTTGAACAGAGAAGATATGATACTTTCATTAATAATAAGGACAAAATGATTACAAGATACATTGAAGCTCAAGGTCCTATTCTAAGCATATCTTCTATTATCCTTGGGCACCAGGAACCAGTCAAGAAACCTGTCTTGAATGGCCTTCAACTCTGCAGAGGATGTTGGGGTGAAATTCACCAACACCTTAGTCTTGAATAATTTCTTCAACTCAAGCCAATAAACCTGGTCCCCTATCATGGGAGTGTTGAGATAATGAAACACAGGGGCTGTGACCTCCAGGTTGAACTCTATTGTTGAATCCACCAGCTACTTGTAGAGCTCTGCATCAAAACTCTTCATCCATGAATGGAAGGTTCTGTTGATAAGTGCCTCATCCTCTGGTGGTGGCCTCTGGATATAGTGTTGAATGAACCAGAGAGTCTTTGCTTCTCTCCACTTTTCTATCAGAGGCACAGGCACAGTTGAGTCAAAGGACCCTTCTGTCCTGAGAGGCAAGATGTTCATCACTTCAACAGGAGCCTTCTTCTTCTGGCTTGAACCACTGGCACCAGAAGGAACACCAGCTTCTCTGGCCTTCTTGCTCTGCCTCCTAACATATCTGAGTCTCTGCTCTTCATCTATGTTCTTTCTAATCCTGGCTTGCTTCTCCTCTGGAGTCTCTTCCTTATATCTCTTTTCTGCTTCCTCCCCAACTTCTTCTAGGAAGCTTTTCTTAACTTTCCTGATCTTTTTCTTAGCAGGTCCAGAGATAGAGATAGGATCCTGCTCTGCTTCTGACTCTTCTTCTGTAGCAAGCTGCTTAGCCATAGTAAGAGATTTAAGCTCCTCTTTCTTCTTCTTCTGCAGCTCTTCCTGGGCCAAGGTGTTCTCCAGCAGGTCCAGACGAGCTCCATGGCTAAAAAGTGTTTCATTGGTGGTCTTTGCCAGATCAGTTCTGGCCTTCTCTTCCCTCTTTTTAACTTCATCAAGGAGGGGCTCCACTACCTGCCTTATGAGATCAGGCAAGGCAGTGTTGGAGGAAGAGTGAAGATCACGCAGCTGATTTGCCTCCTCCAGGTAGGCTTTAGATTCAGCAACAAGCCTTTCCTGCTTCTCCAACATCTCCTGGAGGGAGTCCTTCAGCTTGGCAGTCTGGATCATCTGGCTGACCATCTCAACCTTCAGCACAGAGACTGGCCTCATTTGCTCCATCACATGCTCCTGGAGCTGCTTCTGGCTGTGCATGACATCCAGCTTGACAAAGAGGCCATTGGCCTTGAAAGAAGCTTTAACCTCAGCCAGAGTAGACTTGATCTGCTTCAGGAAGATCCTCCTCTCCTGCCTGATCTGATGCTCTATCATAGCAGGGGCCATATGTTGAATTGCTTTAGAGAAGCGCCCAATCTGCATGATCTGCTCGTTGAAGAAAATCTTCATCTTCTGGAGTACGGCAGGAGACATCTCAAAGTCTTCCTCATCTGAATATAGCTCTGATACCACTTGTTGGTCCCACTAGTGAGATTAATTGCGGAAGCTTAAGTTAAATGTCTTAATAAATTCTTTTACAAGAGAACACAAACCAAAAAGAGAATATGTAAATGAATGCAATAAATAAAACAAGATATATAGTGGTTCGGATTTGAATATCCTATGTCCACTCTCCCTTTTATCCAAGGGGTCCCACTAACAACCAACTCACTTACTTACTCACTGGAATTGGGAAGTACCAGTTCCTTCTTACAAACTCTTTAGATTTAACTTTAATCTAAAGATCAACAGCCTCCAACCTTATCTGGTAGATGAACAGGTTGAGGTTTCAACAACTCCTTAAGAGTAGATATATATTATGAACAATAAGAGTGCTAAGAGTGATTATCAAAGGCTTGGATAGACTTATGCGCGTATGGTGTCTATCTCGAGTTTTTTCTTGAACTGCACTCTTGTATTTATAGAGGAGATTAGGGCTAGCCATTGGAGGGCTAATCCAATCAGATCCTCTATTTAAGGAAGCCTCAATCAATCAATTCCCTAATTGATTGATTGGGTTGGTGGGATCCTTGGATTGATTATCTTTATATACTTTCCAATCCTGATCTTGTTGACTTGATTTGAATCACCAACGGTCAATAGCTTCCTCTGCCTATCTCTGATTCTCTCCAGAGAAGGCAAGACCAGACACCAGGCAACTTCGGTGTCTTCTGGTCCTAATCTGGTGAACAACCAGAATACTCAGTAGAAACAGGGGATCAAACTGAGCATCTTTTGTTCCACCAGACTCGTCTGGTCCGGACTCGTCTGGTCTGGGGAAGGTCCTCTGCCTCTGGTCTGATCTCATCTAGTGAAGTCTTCTGGTGGAGTCCTCTGGTGAAGTCCTCTGGTGGGGTCTTCTGGTGACTCTTCTGGTGAAGTCTTCTGGTCTGGCAGTTCCCCATAGACTAAGTCCTAATCTAAACCATCATCTGGCTAACAGGTCCAGATGGTCCTATTACATCTTCTGGTTTGTTTTAACTCATCAAAACTAAACATCCTCTGCAGAGTTGAAGGCCATTCAAGACAGGTTTCTTGACTGGTTCCTGGTGCCCAAGGATAATAGAAGATATGCTTAGAATAGGACCTTGAGCTTCAATGTATCTTGTAATCATTTTGTCCTTATTATTAATGAAAGTATCATATCTTCTCTGTTCAAAAGACGACCTCTTGTTGACCGTTGGTGATTCAAATCAAGTCAACAAGATCAGGATTGGAAAGTATATAAAGATAATCAATCCAAGGATCCCACCAACCCAATCAATCAATTAGGGAATTGATTGATTGAGGCTTCCTTAAATAGAGGATCTGATTGGATTAGCCCTCCAACGGCTAGCCCTAATCTCCTCTATAAATACAAGAGTGCAGTTCAAGAAAAAGCTCTAGAGAGACACCATACGTGCATAAGTCCATCCAAGCCTTTGATAATCACTCTTAGCACTCTTATTGTTCATAATATATATCTACTCTTAAGGAGTTGTTGAAACCTCAACCTGTTCATCCACCAGATAAGGTTGGAGGCTGTTGATCTTTAGATTGAAGTTAAATCTAAAGAGTTTGTAAGAAGGAACTGGTACTTCCCAATTCCAGTGAGTAAGTAAGTGAGTTGGTTGTTAGTGGGACCCCTTGGATAAAAGGGAGAGTGGACGTAGGATATTCAAATCCGAACCACTATATATCTTATGTTCTTTATTGCATTCATTTACATATTCTCTTTTTAGTTTTTGTTCTCTTGTAAAAGAATTTATTAAGACATTTAACTTAAGCTTCCGCAATTAATCTAACCAGTGGGACCAACAAGTGGTATCAGAGCAGTGTGTCCAACGACCACTGCTTTGAAAAGTTTTTGGTGGTCACCGGGCAGATCCATTGCTCTTTAGTACTTTTGTTCAAGTTCTTGTTATTTCCCTAATTTTATCAAAAATGTCTGCAAAATCTTCTTACAAGAGCCGTAAGCTTCCAGAATTCTCTTTCGAGGATTACAGCCACTGGAGCTTTATGATGAGCAATCATCTTGGAGCTATTCACCATCGCATGTTAGATGTGGTAGAAAGTGGACCCATTCAATTTTACTGGACTCCTATTGATAGTGGCAGGTCAGAGTCCAGGGAAGAAACTAGTGAAGCTGCTCAGAAAGCTGCAGAGGATAGAGTCCCCAGGCAAAGAATCCTAAAAAAGAAAGATGAGCTTGACAACGATGAAAGAAAGCTCTACAACTTGGACTAGGTGGCAAGAACAGAGATCATCAACACACTTACTAAAGAGGTGATTGAAAAGGTCAGAACGTGTGCCACTGCCAAGGAAATGTGGGTCAAACTTGCACTTCTCTGTGAGGGAACAGAGAAGATTAAAGACAACAAGCTCCAAGCTGTTCAACATTCGTTTGACACTTTCAAGATGAAACCAGACGAGACCATTGACCAGCTGGATATGTGTCTCACCAACCTCCTGAACAAGACTAGTGCCTTAGGTAAGACCTACTCTGAAAAAGAAATTAATAGTAAAATCTTGCGTTCACTAACCAGCAGGTGGAGAATTAAAGTCACTGTGATCAAGGACAACAAGGATCTCAACACTCTGGATCATCATCTTCTGTTGTCTGATCTCAAAGCTTATGAGTATGATCTTCAAGAGGAGGATCAAACAGAAGAGGTTTCCTCTTCTGGTCAGAAAGGTGTTGCATTCTCTTCAACTATCAAGCCTGATGTCAAGCCAAAGGAGTCTACTGCAGATGACTTGAGCCTCAAGGAGCAGGTAGCACTTCTAACTCGTAAATTAGATAAAATGAGTTCAAAATATGGCAGGTACAAAAGGCATTGGAAGGAGTCTACCAGAGACAGGAAGAGTTCCTTCAAGCTTGCAGAAAAGGAAAAGACATCTGGAGACTCAAGGGAGACCAGATTCAGAACTCCAGAGAGGAGGAGAGATGACAACCCTGGCAACTCTGGGAGATCAGATTATCAGAGGAGGGATGGTAGCTCTGGCAGACCTGACTACCAGAGGAGAGAGAGCAGTCCAGCCAGATCAGACTACAACCAGAGGAGGAGAGAGCCAAGTCCTAGTCCCAGAGGAGACAATGCCTGCTACACATGCAACAAGACTGGTCACTACAGTTATGATTGTCCTCAACTCACTCCTAGGGAAAGAGAAGAGAAAAGGATCAAGAGAGATAGGAGATATGCAGATAAAAGAGCATTGCTGCCAGAAGCAGAGGAGGGGGATACTAGTTCCAGTTCTTCTTCTTCTGATTTCGGATCAGATGATGATGTGTGTCTTATGGCAGACATCATTGAGGTAAATGAAACTACCCTATGCTTATCTAATTCCAAATATACTGAATCCTCTAATTCATCTGGTAACTCCAGAGAGTCTGATATGCAACAAATGCTATCAGATCTCCAAAATTGTGTCCAACTTTGTTAAAAACTTGAGAAAGAGAATGGTAGACTCAGAGCTGAAGTTCAATCTCTCTCTCATGAGCATAAATCCACCAGAGAACTCATGAAAGATCATTCCAAAGAAGTCTCTGAACTTCAGGATAAGATCACAGAAAGAGATACTCTGGTAGATCAACTCATGAAAGAAAATAACTCTCAAGAAGATGAGATCAATGAACTCAGAGCCAAATACCAGACTTTTATCAAGGGAAAACAAGTTGCTCACATATAGAGGAGATACCCATGCCCAGAGAAGCTCCTAAGATACCATCTGTTGTATCTATCATATCAGAGTCTTCTCAACGCATTAATGATAAGAGTGGTTTAGGATATCCTGGAATTACCACTAAAACTCATAAATACCTTTATAATAAAGACAAGTCTGTAAGAGCTGGTAAATTGGTAGAAATATGGGATGATAAGGACTTAACTGGTAATGGTTACAAGGTGGTTCACAATCCTGATTGGAAAAGGAATCACTCTGTTAATCACATAACATATGGTCCAGAAGAGTTGACTGTCCTGGAAGAGAAGATCCTAGAGAATAAGAGTCAACAAGGGGAACCATTGAAGATTGATGGTCCTGTGAACAATGAGTCCCAAGGAGTATAACTTACTCAAATTGGAGGACCCCAGAGAAATCCTCAAAGGGAACCTAACCAGATTAGGGGACCTCAAAGGAAACACTCAAGAAAGGGGAATACCAATCAGAGTAAGAACTACCAGAGAAGGAACAATGTTCAACAGCACCAGGTACTCAAAGGAACTATAACCACCAGAACAAGTCTACTTTTTAGAACCAGAGGTGGTCTTCCAGACCCATCTATAGAAAACCAACTGATCTAGGAAGTTATGACACCAGAGATGGTTCTTCTAGGATGTACCCTTACAACCAGACCTTTAAGACCATGTCTTTGAGGCAGGCCATTCCAAAGGACAGATTTGAGAAAAGGTACACCAGACCTGTTTATAGGAAAGGTGTCCTTATCAGACCAGTAACTCAATATGTCGTTGTTAGAGGACATGTGCTGGTAGATAGATTTGGAAGGAAGATAAGATCTCCTCATCCAACAAGGGATAATCTTTATCTATGGATTCCTACAAAACCTGCAACTAACAAATCAGGACCCAGCACTAGTAGGGGACCTAATTGATTTCCCTGCAGGTAGATAAGAGCCCATTGGAGAAAGGACTTTCAAGCAACCATGTCTGGTACATTGATAGTGGATGTTCCAAGCACATGACCTTCCAGAAGGATAATCTCCAAGATTTCAAGCCATTAAATGGGCCAAGAGTGATGTTTGGTGACAATAACTATGCAATCACCAGAGGAGTTGGAAAATTGACCTTCAATGGAATATCTGTAGATGAAGTCTACTATGTAGAAGGACTCAAGCATAATCTGCTTTCAGTATCCCAATTCTGTGACAGGGGATACTCAGTGAAGTTTTCTAGTGATTCTTGCACTGTTTTCTCTTCTGATTATAATGATATCTTGCTAATAGGCTTAAGGAAGGGTAACATTTATCTTGCAGATTTTAGCAGTTGCCCAAGAAATGCTTGCCTGGTTGCAAAAGGATCTGCAGAAAACAGCTGGATTTGGCACAAGAGATTGTGTCATCTTAACTTCAAGACACTGAATAAGATTGCCAGAAAAGGTCTCATCCGAGGTCTTCCTAATGAAGTGTTTAAGAAGGATCAGGTTTGTGGTTCCTGCCAGAAGGGTAAACAACCCAAGACTTCCTTTAAGGATGTCCAGAGCACAACCAAAACCAGAGTACTTCAACTACTTCACATGGACCTGTTTGGACCTGTTTCTCCTCTTAGTTTCAGTGGAAGGAAGTACGCCTTGGTGATAGTAGATGACTTTTCAAGATACACTTGGGTAGTGTTCTTGTTTAAGAAAAATGAAACTATCACTAAGCTGCCAGAATTCTTCAAGCAGATTCAGAATGAGCAGAACCAGAGCATAGTCAGAATCAGAAGTGACAAGGGGACAGAGTTTTTGAATTCACACAATGCAGATTACTGCAAGGACCATGGGATTTTTCATGAGACATCTGCTGCCAGAACACCTCAACAAAATGGAGTAGCAGAAAGGAGGAATAAAACTCTCAAAGAAGCTGCAAGAACATTTCTGGCAGAGTACAACACTCCACAAAGGTTTTGGGCAGAGGCCATTAATACAGCTTGCTACACTCAGAATAGATTCCTAATTGCCCAAAGACATAATAAGACTCCATATGAGGTATGGAAAGGTAAAACCCCATTTGTTTCATATTTTCATGTTTTTTGATGTAAGTGTTTCATCCATGACAATGGGAAATCTAAATTAAGAACTTTTGATGCCAAAGTGGCTGATGGAATATTTTTAGGATATTCCAGCACCAGTAAGGCTTTTAGAGTTTTTAATAAGAATTCACTTTGTGTGGAGGAAACACCTCATGTTGTTTTTTATGAATGTGTTTTTGAGTGCAAGGTGGACTCTAAGTCTTCTGATGAGACCCAGAATCAGACTGTTCCCAGAGTTATCAAAGTCAATCCACCTATTCTTGATTCAGATTCAGATTCAGATGATGACCCATCTTCTGGTTCTCTGAAGCAGAAGCCTTCACAAGGAGTAGAACCAGAAGAGGTTGGAACTCCTGTAGGGGGAAGCTCTTCTGCAGGTGGTGATAATCACCAAGGTACTGCAGAAGATGATCATCCAGGCAAGACCACGGGAAGGAGGACCCTGGTTGATCACCCCAATGACCTGATCTTAGGCGATCCAACTAAGGGTGTCCAGACTAGGAGAACTCTTAACTTAGCTGCCTTATTCAGTTGCTATGTGTCCTTGATTGAGCCCAAGAACATCAAGGAGGCACTGAAAGATTCAAATTGGATTATTGCTATGCAGGAGGAGTTGAATCAATTCACCAGACAGGATGTTTGGGAGCTGGTAGACAGACCAAGACATCAAAAGGTGATAGGCACTAAGTGGGTTTTCAAGAATAAGAAAGATGAGAATGATGTCATTACTAGGAACAAGGCAAGACTAGTGGCTCAGGGCTATTCTCAGTCTGAAGGAATAGACTATGATGAGACATTTGCTCCTGTTGCCAGACTAGAAGCCATCAGATTGTTCTTAGCATATGCTGCTCACATGAAGTTCAAAGTATACCAGATGGATGTAAAATCTGCCTTTCTTAATGGGATTCTCATTAAGGAAGTGTATGTGGAACAACCTCCTGGTTTTGAACAAGGTGACAAGGTGTTCAAGCTTAAGAAAGCTCTTTATGGGCTGAAGCAGGCACCCAGAGCATGGTATGACACTCTATCTCAGTTTCTTCTGGACAATGGTTTTTCTAAGGGTAAGATTGATAGGACCTTGTTTAGGAAAGAAGAAGGAAAGGACATCATTCTGGTCCAAATATATGTTGATGACATTATATTTGGATCCCCTAACAAGAAGCTGTGTGAGAAGTTTGGTGAGCTCATGCAGAGTCAGTTTGAGATGTCCATGATGGGTGAAATGAATTACTTTTTAGGTTTGCAGGTAAAGCAATCAGAGAAGGGAATTTTCATAAATCAGGCAAAGTACATCAGAAACATGTTAGAGAAATTTGGAGTAGGATCTAGCAAAGCAGCCAAGATCCCTATGATGACAAATTTCAACATGGATCCAGATGAGTCTGGAGAGAGTGTGGACCAGACTCAGTACAGAGCACTTATTGGTTCTCTTCTGTACCTGACTGCAAGCAGACCAGATATTACTTTTGCTGTAGGAGTGTGTGTCAGATTTCAAGCAAATCCCAAGAAGAGTCATTTGGAAGCAGCTAGGAAGATATTGAAATATCTTAAGGGAACAGTGAATTTATGATTGTGGTTTCCTGCAGATGACAACTTGGAATTGAGTGGTTATTCAGATTCAGACTATGGTCGATGTAGAATAGATAGGAAGTCTACAAGTGGAACATGCCAATTTTTAGGGAACAAATTGGTATCCTGGTTTTCTAAGAAGCAGACTTCAGTTGCTACATCAACAACAGAAGCAGAGTACATGGCTGCAGGGAGCTGTTGTTCACAACTACTCTGGATTAGTCAACAACTTAGGGACTACCAGATTAGAGCCAAGGATATTCCTATTTTCTGTGATAGTAATAGTGCAATTGCAATCACCCAGAATCCAGTTCTTCATATCAGGTGTAAACATGTTGATATAAGGCATCATTTTATCAGAGATCATAAGGATGGAAAAGATTGCAACAGAGAAGCAGAGAGCAGATATATTAACTAAGCCTTTGGCTGAGACCAGATTCAGAGAGTTAGCTTTTGAGTTAGGATTGTTGGATCCAGAGACAGATTTGTTTTAGGGGGAACATCAGAGAAGTATCCTTTATTTAAATCTTACTGCATATTTCTTGTTATTTAAACCTAACATACCTGCAGATTAGATATATCAGAGAAGTTATATCTCCAGATGAGGTATGCACCGAGTGACACTTGTCCCAGATGAGGTGCTGAGTCAGATTCCAGAAAAGGTCAAAGTTCTTTCTGACCAGAACCAGATGAGTTCCATCAGAGGAGATGTAACACCAGACTAGCTGTGGTATCATCTGGTTACAATATCAGGTGGCAGGTATGCTTTTACTTCTCTGGCCTCTGATCATTGGGATACACTTTTCAAATTAGTAAATACACTCAAAACATTTCAACTTCGGGGTGTATTTAAGACTAGGGTATAGGGCCTAGGCAATCATTTCGCTTTTTCTCTTGACTGCCACAAAACCCCTTTATGCCCAGTCCCAATGACCATGCCAACGCACCAGATTAAATCTGTATCTCGCCTTTCATCGTGGCCATCAGATTTAATCAAGGTGCAATATGTCAATCAATTCAAAAATTGATTTTGTTCCCTAAATTAAATTTGATATTACACGCGTTCACACTTCATTTATTAATCAAGCCACGCGTATTGCCCTATTTAAATCAGATTTCTTTTCAAATTTGTCTTTTCACGTTTCCATATTTTCAAAACCCTAACTTCTCTCTGCAAAGTACTTCTCTATCTCTCTCTCTCTCACAGATATGGCCCCTCCGTGTAACTTCGACCATGAACTGATGATGAAGAAACTAAAAACGGAGATGGTGGTTGACTTCTACACCACCAAGAACTCATCTGCACTGGCTATTCTGGAATTATTAAGGAGATCTGGAGTGGAAAGGCTGATTTCCACAGTCCCCAGGGATTTTTGTACGCTTGATGGTTATGCAGCCCAATTTCTGGTCCGTATAAAGATTAATGAAGACCACATTTCTTCAAAGATTGACAAGGAGGATTTGGTGTTTTTCAAGCATGACTTATGTGCGCTGTTTGGAAACATTTCGGCAGAAGGGGTGGATCCTTTAACCTACAAGGAGGACGATATTGTGGGTTCTTCCAAGTTGTTTGCTCGTTCATCTTACCAGAATATAACGAAGGGATTTTTAGACAAGCATCTGAGGCAAAAATACAAGGTTTTGTTCGATATTGTAGTGAAGGTACTGATGTGTGAAAATCATAGCACGGATGCGATTTTCAACGGACGGATGTGTGTGATGAGGGCTCTGTATGACGGTGTTCAATGCAATTGGGCAGAGTTCTTTTGGGGCGTTTTGAGAAAGAACAAGGTGAAGGTGAACAAGGAAGCCTGTCCTTCCAAGCCAGGGGAGATGCAATTCTATTTTACTGCAAATGTTTTGTTGGGAACAAAACTTACTCTGATTTTGGACTCCTTGCTTCCAGAGAAGAAATGGAAGGAGTCTTGGTGTAGAGGATTTCACAAATCCAAGGTGTTGTTTTCAAAGGATGGTCCCCTTCATGGCCATCCTGATTCTGATGGTGAGCAAGCCATCCCTGCCCCTCCTCTACAGGCAATACCCTCACCTGCAAAGGGGCAGAAGCAGCAGCCAAAGCAGAAGACCCAAAAGAAAGTTGTTGCACCATCTGGCTCCTCTATGGTTGTTTTCTCTGGTTCCTCGGAGGAGGACCAGATTCCCCTTTTGAATATTCTGGAGAAAAAGGGTGAAGTATCCGAGGCTACCAAGAAGGCTGGAGCAGCCAAGAGGAAGAGGCCAGAGGAGACCAAGAAAGGCTCTGCTAAGAAGCATAGGACTAGCAGGAAGGCCAAGAAAACCCTTCTGGTGGATAAGCCATCAGAGGAAGAAGAGGAAGAAGTGGTTGAGCCTCTTAAGAAGAAATCCAAGGCCAAGAGAGCCATGTTTCAAGATTCAGACTCTGGTTCTGATCTTGGAGAGGCCTTGGAGAAGGCAATTGATGAAGCTTCTCTGATGATGGAGGATGTCTCTGCTCCAGAGCATGTTGTACCTGCTGATGTTGACTCAGCAGAGGTAAACCCTTCCATTCCTTCTTCTACCCCTATTAATCTTGTTACTCCCTCTACCTCTCCCCCAGATAACCTTCCCCAAACTCCATCTGTTCCTGGTGTTCCTTTATCCACACCAGAGCAGACTTTACCAGATACCCCCGTATATACTACCTCAACCATTCCTACCCAAACACCTTCTCCCCCACATTCCCAAACACATCTTCCCACAAACCCCTCTCCCCCAGCTTCTGTAGCAGAGGTGCCATCAACCTCTTCTGGTGCAGAAATTCCCCTTCCAAACACTTCCACTTCACAAACTCCCATCCCATCTTCTGTACCAGAGATCCCATCCTCTTCTGGTGCAAAGCAACCCATCCCCTCCACTTCTACCTCACAAAATCCTACCCCTCCCCAAACCCATACAGACCAGGACCCAACCATTTCTATGGCTCTGGGATTTGTTGCCCCTTCCCCTTCTCCCACCTGTTTAACAAGCGATGATAGTGAAGATGAGGAAGCTTCACTTGAGCCTGCTAACTTAGCACCTTCCTCCTCTGCCTCTGGGCCCAAACCCTTCACTTTCTCATCTGCAGAAATGGGTCCCATTAGGCAGAGTGAGTGTAAGTGCTCAGCTCTGGCTAACAGAGCATTTCCCAGTTCTTCTGGAGCACTTACCACTTTTGGCAGATTTGACTGATGCCAAAGTCTGGAGCAAGGCCAGACTGGAGGATGTGGAGGACCTTATGATGCTGCTGGAAGAGATGTCCCCCTCCATATTCACTGCCTGGGAGATTGAGCTCAAACAGAAGCTTAACATTCAAAATCCAGCAGAGCTGGAGACCCCTGGTGCAGCTAAAGTATTGATTCGCACCCTGCTCATCCAGAGAGGAGTAATGCTCACTCCAGAGGGCCCTACTTACAAGTTTGGGCCTCACTTTGTCTTCCCTCCAGAGCTATATTCAGATGAGGAAGACTTTGAGATGTCTCCTGCCGTACTCCAGAAGATGAAGACTTTCTTCAACGAGCAGATCATGCAGATTGGGCGCTTCTCTAAAGCAATTCAACATATGGCCCCTGCTATGATAGAGCATCAGATCAGGCAGGAGAGGAGGATCTTCCTGAAGCAGATCAAGTCTACTCTGGCTGAGGTTAAAGCTTCTTTCAAGGCCAATGACCTCTTTGTCAAGCTGGATGTCATGCACAGCCAGAAGCAGCTCCAGGAGCACGTGATGGAGCAGATGAGACCAGTCTCTGTGCTGAAGGTTGAGATGGCCAGCCAGATGATCCAGACTGCCAAGCTGAAGGACTCCCTCCAGGAGATGTTGGAGAAGCAGGAAAGGCTTGTTGCTGAATCTAAAGCCTACCTGGAGGAGGCAAAACAGCTGCGTGATCTTCACTCTTCCTCCAACACTGCCTTGCCTGATCTCATAAGGCAGGTAGTGGAGCCCCTCCTTGATGAAGTTAAAAAGGGGGAAGAGAAGGCCAGAACTGGTCTGGCGAAGACCACCAATGAAACACTTTTTAGCCATGGAGCTCATCTGGACCTGCTGGAGAACACCTTGGCCCAGGCAGAGCTGCAGAAGAAGAAGAAAGAGGAGCTTAAATCTCTTACTATGGCTAAGCAGCTTGCTGCAGAAGAAGAGTCAGAAGCAGAGCAGGATCCTATCTCTATCTCTGGACCTGCTAAGAAAAAGATCAGGAAAGTTAAGAAAAGCTTCCTAGAAGAAGTTGTGGAGGAAGCAGAAAAGAGATATAAGGAAGAGACTCCAGAGGAGAAGCAAGCCAGGATTAGAAAGAACATAGATGAAGAGCAGAGGCTCAGATATGTTAGGAGGCAGAGCAAGAAGGCCAGAGAAGCTGGTGTTCCTTCTGGTGCTAGTGGTTCAAGCCAGAAGAAGAAGGCTCCTGTTGAAGTGATGAACATCTTGCCTCTCAGGACAGAAGGGTCCTTTGACTCAACTGTGCCTGTGCCTCTGATAGAAAAGTGGAGAGAAGCCAAGACTCTCTGGTTCATTCAACACTATATCCAAAGGCCACCACCAAAGGATAAGGCACTTATCAACAGAACCTTCCATTCATGGATGAAGAGTTTTGATGCAGAGCTCTACAAGCAGCTGGTGGATTCAACAATAGAGTTCAACCTGGAGGTCACAGCCCCTGAGTTTCATTATCTCAACACTCCCATGATAGGGGACCAGGTTGATTGGCTTGAGTTGAAGAAATTATTCAAGACTAAGGTGTTGGTGAATTTCACCCCAACATCCTCTGCAGAGTTGAAGGCCATTCAAGACAGGTTTCTTGACTGGTTCCTGGTGCCCAAGGATAATAGAAGATATGCTTAGAATAGGACCTTGAGCTTCAATGTATCTTGTAATCATTTTGTCCTTATTATTAATGAAAATATCATATCTTCTCTGTTCAAAAGACAACCTCTTGTTGTCTTAAATTGTTTGTCTGATAAGATCTATTCTAAGGTCTTATCCCTTTATTGTTTTCTTGCTTATGACTCTTGTTTTGATCAGTTCTGGTAGTGTTTTAACTCCATCAAAAAGGGGGAAATTGTTAGGATAAAAATTGTTAGATTTGATGAGTTAAAACAAACCAGAAGATGTAATAGGACCACCTGGACCTGTTAGCCAGATGATGGTTTAGATTAGGACTTAGTCTAGGGGGAATTGCCAGACCAGAAGACTTCACCAGATGAGATCAGACCAGAGGCAGAGGACCTTCCCCAGACCAGACGAGTCTGGTGGAACAAAAGATGCTCAGTTTGATCCCCTGTTTCTACTGAGTATTCTGGTTATTCACCAGATTAGGACCAGAAGACACCGAGGTTGCCTGGTGTCTGGTCTTGCCTTCTCTGGAGAGAATCAGAGTTAGGCAGAGGAAGCTATTGACCGTTGGTAATTCAAATCAAGTCAACAAGATCAGGATTGGAAAGTATATAAAGATAATTAATCCAAGGATCCCACCAACCCAATCAATCAATTAGGGAATTGATTGATTGAGGCTTCCTTAAATAGAGGATCTGATTGGATTAGCCCTCCAACGGCTAGCCCTAATCTCCACTATAAATACAAGAGTGCAGTTCAAGAAAAAGCTCTAGAGAGACACCATACGCGCATAAGTCCATCCAAGCCTTTGATAATCACTCTTAGCACCCTTATTGTTCATAATATATATCTACTCTTAAGGAGTTGTTGAAACCTCAACCTGTTCATCTACCAGATAAGGTTGGAGGCTGTTGATCTTTAGATTGAAGTTAAATCTAAAGAGTTAGTAAGAAGGAACTGGTACTTCCCAATTCCAGTGAGTAAGTAAGTGAGTTGGTTGTTAGTGGGACCCCTTGGATAAAAGGGAGAGTGGACGTAGTATATTCAAATCCGAACCACTATATATCTTGTGTTCTTTATTGCATTCATTTACATATTCTCTTTTTGGTTTTTGTTCTCTTGTAAAAGAATTTATTAAGACATTTAACTTAAGCTTCCGCAATTAATCTAACCAGTGGGACCAACACCTTCCACCGGGGATCAACTATTGGCCCTTCGGGGCTTAGCTCATCCTCGGTGTTCATGGGCTCAGCGCCCAAACGGGGGTCAAAATCCTCAATGAGCCCCGAGCGGGGTTTGGTCATCATAGCTAGGCCCTCCTGGTCATCATTTGGGCATGTACCATCGATAATAGGTGGCAACATTGCTTTTGGCAGGGTCTGTTCGCCATTTTGCAGCATCTGCTCGCTATCTTACGGTATCTGGTCGCCCATGGACGAAGGATGATCATCTATGTCCATCTGATCATTTTGGGTCCCCAGGATGTTCTCCAAAATCGATGGTTCATTCTCGAGCTGACTGGTGGATGCTTCCATCATTGACACTTGTCCCTATTTTGATTGGATTTGTAGGAGACACTCACGAGCTTTTCTCTGGTCTCCCTTTACTGAGCCAACTCCACTTGTTGTTGGGAACTTTATGCAATAATGGTAGGTTGAACATGCAGCCTTGAATTTATTCAAAAAAGGTCGACGAAGGAACCCGTTAGAAGTCGATTCTTGATCTACGACCAAGAAATCTACCATTCTTGTGATATTTTTCTCGGGTTCCTTGACCGTTACAAGTTGCACAGCCAAAGTAACTATTTCTAGTGGGATTGTTACAGCATTTCCAAATCCCAGGATACGATGATTTGTATCTCTAACGTAACTTGCATAATCTCCCATTTGATCAAGCATCTTTTCAAAAAGAACGTTAGTGTAGGCTCCAGTATCCACCAACAACCTATGCACTCTGGTTCCCATGATCTTTGCACAAATCACGAGCGAGTCATTGTGGGGGGTCAATACTCCTTCCAAGTCTTTTTCAGTAAAGGTTAATTCCGATGTTTGCATGATGGACGGATTAACTCCCATTTCTTGATTGATCGCTCGTAACTCGACTTTTCTTTTATGGTTGGAAATTGGTGGTCGGCCATCAGAATAACCACCAACAGGTCCTGCAGGCTCCATCATTTGGATGTCCGGAACTGGACCTCCTGCTGGTACCTGAGCTGGTCGCCCAGCTCGATTCCGACGAGGAGCTTGTTCCAAATCCTCCCCATCAGAATCTTTATCTCTGTCTCTTTTGTCGGGTTGTCTCTTTACGAACTCGGATAGCTTCCCCTCCTCGTAGAAATGCCATAACTGCTTTAACAAGTCACGAAACTCACTCGTAAAGTGCCCCACACTTTAATGGTAGGCACAATACTTGTTCTGGTTTAACTTGCCCGTATCTTGATGTATCCTACGGGGAGGTGTGAGCAATTCTTTATCCCGGACATTATTCTAAACTGTATCAATTGATACAGTAAGAATGTGGTTCAATTTATCCTTCATCTCCGTTCCTTCAGTGAACACTTTCATGTCCTGGGAGCTCGATAACCACCACCACCAGGCTTTTTTGTACCTTCTTTCTGTTCTCCTTTATCCCCCATGTCCTTTTGCAAAGCTTCATGCATGGAGACAAAGACTCCTGCCCGATCCCGAAACTTAGCATAAGTCTTCAGGCATCTAAGGTGTACATCGTTCCAAAGTTCGGTGCCCTTCTTAAGTCCAGCTAGAACGGCTACGATTTTAGTGTCTTCGCTGACTGACTCCCCTTCTAGTAGGACCTTATCGAATCTTTCCAAATACGATCGATCCGACTCGTCATCAGTTTGTTTCAAGTCGGACAACCGATGTCTCTGGAATAGATAAGACCCGGCCGTAGAGAAGTGGGATAAGAACTCTTTGCCCAACTGGGCAAATGAATGAATTGAGGCCGGTGGCAAAGCTGAAAACCACTTATGGACACGATCCCCCAGAGTTAGAGGAAAGTTACGGCACTGGGTTGCATCACTTGCCCCCATTGATACCATATAATTGGTATATTTTATTAGATGCACCGAGGGTCCGTCGTGCCCTCATATTGAATGTCAGCAGGAAATTGGATCTTCTTCTGAATTGGAGCTTTCAGAATCACCGAAGATAGAGGAGAGGTTGGAAGAGTTGTACTCCCATATCCTCTTTGTTGGTCGAGCTGGCCCTGCATGCTTTCAATGGCCTTTCTCATGGAGGCGAGCTCTTCAAAGGATCCCCCCTGACTCTGAGGCTATTCGGCGATCAGAGGGGCGTGACCATTTGTTCGCTGCAGTGCCTCATTTGGCGTGGGAACCCCCTGGATTGGCCTCCTGGGATTGGGCTCTGCGTTTGGGCCAAGGCGACCAAAAGCTGACCTAGTCAGCCTCTCATGGACTGACTGACGAGCAAGTTCAGCGACTGGGCGAGCTTCTCTAGCTGTCGGATGCATCTCCGCGACTCCCAGACCGCGGCAACCTAATCTTTCCAAGGCACTTTGACGTGTGCCTTGACTCACCCCTGCAGCCGGATTCTGGGTTCAACCCCCCTGGCTGGTGACCTCAGCGAGCTATTTATCCTTGCCTTTTGCCCTATGAGCTTGGGCGCTGTCCACCTCATTTAAATGGTCACCCCTGGCGTTCTCATGTTCACGGGTCTTTATGGGGCTATGCCTTGCCCGTACATAAGAGGGGCCAGGTTGGGCTTGTTGTCTTTGTAGAGCCTGGAGCATGGCTATTGTCCGCGCCAATTCGTCTGGGTTGCGGGCAATAGCGTCCAACTCATGTGGCATCAATTGATGAGCAACAGTGGTTCGATTTTCTTGGTCTTTTTTGCTCGCCCATGCTCGCTTACCAGCCTGGGACATTCGGGAGTGTGAGCCCCTTGTCATATGTTGGGAGTGTTGTGTTTCACGTGATTGAGGCATCTTCACAGGATGTACTAAGTATTATTTTTTTAGCCTCTTTGATGAAGAACACCAAGAACACTTTTCTTCAAAAGTTTAAAATTAGTCCGATGTCTTTGGGTAATCTCTCGGTATTCAATGGAGCGGAAGTTCGGACTCTCCTTCTAGCACCAATTTGTTGATGATCGTGTCTAATTTCGAAGATTAATGTCTATTTTTGGTGGTTAATTGATCATCAAACAATTACGTGTGATTGATCACTAACGTAATTAGTGAATACGAAATCTCTGGTTTTAAGTTAATTAAGAACGTTTATAAGCTTACGTGATAAATTCGATCGTAAGATAAACGAGCTGCTTTCGATTTGTAGACGAAGTTTGGATATGTATAATAATTTGTGCCTCCTTTATTAGCTGAAAAAATCTAAATATTTATAGACATTTGCCTAGCAGGAGGTATCGTGACCTTTGGCCTACCAGGTCTGCATGCACGGCACCTGGGCTTTGACCAAGTTGGCCTTATCTAAACTATATTCTATCCTTATCTGTTGGACTTGCTCGCAGTCAAGAGCTGCTCGTCATGTTGGACTTGTCCTTGAGGAGTCTTTAGCTTGATTCTTGTTGGTCTTTTGTCTTGTCAAAAGATGGCTTTGGGATTGAGGTTGGATCCGGTTGGCAGTGCAGTGGATGTGCCTGCTTGGCTTTGGTCTAAATTTCAATATCTTTTGATTAGTTTCTATTCGCCCATTCGTCTTTATGTAGCATGCAGGTTTTGCTCGCCAGACATCTCGTTAAGGTGATCTTGAATTAATTTTGTTTTTATCCATGGGTGTTTTATGCTAATCCTGGTCGCCCAAGTGCTAATTATGCTCGCCTATCAATACCTGGAACAGAACTGTTATCTACAGTCGGTGATAAAGAGAGTACTGATGAGGAAGATATGCCCCATACTGAAGGATTCTTGAGTGGAGAAGGTGGAAGCTCTGATGTGGCACCTAGCCCTCCAATGGAAGATCTATCAAACTTGAATACACTTGTGGAAGGAGTACATTTTGCAGTTGAAGCTAGCAAGTCTGTTGCTAATCAAGAAGGTGTATTAGATGAAGGAAATCCTGAGAAAGAGAAGGATGATAAAGATGGAAAGGATGAAAAATCACCTTGCAAAGATGATAATTTGAAGAAGGGTGATAATGATGATGATGCTGGAGATGGAGGTTTACCTCCTCAAGGAGGACAGACTGTTGCAAATACTTCATCTGAAGTAAATACAAGTGATGCAAACCCTACAATTCAAGAATTCCAAGGGTCTGCAGATGGGACTCAGCAGCTGCTATCTACTGGCAATTTAGGTAAGGATTTAGAAGCTTCTAAAGCCCAATCCGCCTTCATTGTTTTAGATTCTGTTGATCCATCTACTCCCTTAGGTGATGAGACAATGAACGAGAAAGAGTTTGATGATTATTTGAAGGAATTAGCTACACCTGATGTGCCCACACCTTTAAACTTGAAGAGAAAAAAACCTGTTCATGGAAGGAAAGGGTAAATCTGAGATTGTGATGAGAATGTCAGAAGGTGAAGAAGACATCTTTGATGAAGAACTAGTCAACAATGAAGAAATTTTGAAGAAAATTACTTCTATTGAGACTAATGTGGATAATATGTCTATCAACATCAAGGAAGAATTGAGAAGGATTCCTGAACATATTGTTTCCAAGAAAATCAAGGAAGGAATTCAAGAGATGCTGACCAAGTTGTTTGAGAAAGCAAAGGAAGAAAAGCAACAGATTCAGGAAAAATTCAAAGAGTCGATAGAAAATTTGGTAAGCATGCATATTGTGATGAAGAAAGAACTGCAACAAAAGGATGAAATGATTTGTGAGTTGAAGAATTATTTAGAGAGTGTATTGGCTGACAATAAGCTTATAAAGGATTCTATTGAAGGCATTAACAAAAACATGAGGACATTAGCCGTAAATTCAAATCAGATTGAATCCAACTAATCTATCAAGATGGATACCCTCCTAAGCTATTTTGGTGATGGCAAAAAGGGGAAAGATGTTGTATCCATGGGTGTAATGGAAAAGTCTGATGAGAAGGAGGCTCTTGATAAAGCCTTATCCAATATTCAAGAATTACAAGGAAATTTTGAGAAGGAACTGGATCAAGCTTTCAAATCTGGATTGAGTGGATTTGATAAGCCAGTAGGAGGAGTTTCTCTATTTACCAAACCTGTGGAAAAGCCACAAGCTTGAGGACAAATGTACAAAGGTAGAATTGTCAAGATTCCCCATAATCAAAATAAAAAAAATTGTGGGAAAGTGGGAAGCTAAGGTTAATCAAAGAAGGGAAGCAAGACTTCAAGAAGTAAGACTGCAAGAGAGAAAACTACAGTCAGTTTCAGTGTTCACACATAAACTGTTAGGAAATGTTCAAAATCAAGTTATTGAGAACCCTACAGTTGCTAAACCTACAGATGATACCTTATTTGTGCTTGAAGACACGATTTCTACAACTGAGGCAAACCCTGCAGCTGATATGGTTGAAGAGTCTACAGACACTATTCCAGAGGAAGAGGAGAATTTGGTGGAAGAGACCAAGATCTTTATGGAAGAATTTAGAAAGATGGGTCATTTTCACCCTCTGCTAAAAAAGCATGCAAGCTTATCTGACCGGTTTAAGTTGTTTAAAACATTGAGAGGCCAAGGTACTTTATATTCCGGAGACAATGTCAGACTGCTAAGGAAGCTAGGTGGTGGAGGAGTTCAGAAGAAGCAGGTTGTAAGAAGAAATAAGATGATAAGGATCCTTTCGCCAAGATCCAAAGCAAGAAAGGAAAAAGAGGAAGCTGAGAGTGCCAGGATCGAGTTCGAAATGTTGAAGGCCTATGAGGAAGAAGAAATGAGAAATGTTGCCCTTATAGTCTAAGGAATCATTCCACAAAGCCCTGAGAGGTATGATTAGGATGAAGATGTGGATCCAAAACACAAGAGAAGGTAAAGCATTTGAAGTCTGAGCTAGAAAGAATTGTAATAGATCAGTAAACATGTACTAATCTACAGATGAATACAATTCTCTCTATATTTCCTAGACTTTGTTCATCTTTTTTATGCAATTTTAGTTTTCAATTATTTTGCTCGATAGGTTTTGCCATCATCAAAATAGGGGGGAAATTGTTAGGATATTTTTGTCCTAAGGATTTTCTCACTTTGATTTTGATAATGTCAAAACACATATTTGTATTGTGGAAACTAACATTGCATGTACTAAGAGATATAAAAAGTGTTGGGCGCGGAGTCCAGCATCTCCCAGCCGAGTCGGGCGCGATAAAGGCCCGGTGCGCCAAGTCCGGCGGAGGCTATTCGACCTGTGGCGCTGCAGCTAGATGGGGTTAAAGGAAATAAAGTAGCACCTCACTACAAGTCCGGGCTTTTAGTCTAGTGGCAAGCGCTTGATCCTACAACTGGTATCAGAGCACAGGTCACGGGTTCAAATCCCAGTGGAAGGCATTTGTTGGCCAAGAGGGCTGGCAGATGCTGGGGGGGGGATTGTTGGGCGCGGAGTCCAGCATCTCCCAGCCGAGTCGGGCGCGATAAAGGCCCGGTGCGCCAAGTCCGGCGGAGGCTATTCGACCTGTGGCGCTGCAGCTAGATGGGGTTAAAGGAAATAAAGTAGCACCTCACTACAAGTCCGGGCTTTTAGTCTAGTGGCAAGCGCTTGATCCTACAACTCTTTCAGCTACTCCATTTTGTTGTGGAGTTCTTGCAGCTGATGTCTCATGAAAGATACCTAATTCTTTACAATAATCAGATATGATAGAATTTATGAATTCAGTGCCCTTATCTGATCTTATCTTTACAATGTTCAGGCTCTTTTCATTGCTAACTTTCTTCAGGAGCTCTGGCAGTCTCAGTTGAGTCTCTTTTTTGCTTGCAAGGAATATCACCCATGTGTACCTGGAGAAGTCATCAACAACAACAAGTGTATACTTTCTCCCATTTATACTTACAGGGGTTACTGGACCAAAAAGATCCATATGTAATAGTTGAAGTACTCTGTCAGTCGAGGTTGCTACTTTGCTTTTGAAAGATGCCTTTACTTGCTTCCCCTCCTGACAGGCTTTACATATATGTTCTTTATTGTATACTTCATTTGGCATTCCTTCTACCAGTCCATGTCTTGCTATCCTGTTCATCATCTTGAAGTTCAGATGACTTAGCCTTTTGTGCCACAACCAATTAGTGTCAGTTGAGCTTTTGGCAATAAGACATGCATTTGGTGTGCAAGACTTCCAATCTGCAAGATAAATATTTCCCTTTCTTGACCCAGTTAGTAATACCTGTTGTGAAGATATATTCTTAACAAAACACAGGTTACATGAAAATTCAACACTGTATCCCTTATCACAGAATTGACTTATGGACAGAAGATTATGCTTAAGTCCACTGACAAAGGATACATTGCTTACTCTTACTGAGCCAATTATTAAAGTACCATAACCTCTAGTGGCTCCTTGAGAGTTGTCACCAAAGGTGACTTGTGGACCTTCCTTCTCAACAAATTCTGTTAGGAGATTTTTGTTGCCAGTCATGTGCCTAGAACATCCACTGTCCAAGTACCAGACTGATGATTTAAGAGCTTCTCCTTTGTTGAGGTCCACTGAGCCCTGCAATCATAGATCAAGCTTTAGGTACCCATTTGGTGTTGGGTCCTACAAGGTTCCTGTTCCTTCAAAGGCTGACACCCATAGAAAGTTTACTCCCAAGGCACCCAGGGAGATAACAATCTATGTAGATGTTTATGGAAGACAAATTAGCCAATCTAAAATAATTAGAACTGTGAGGCAAATTTGGATTCCAAAAGGTAGAGCAGTTGTAGGATCAAGCGCTTGCCACTAGACTAAAAGCCCGGACTTGTAGTGAGGTGCTACTTTATTTCCTTTAACCCCATCTAGCTGCAGCGCCACAGGTCGAATAGCCTCCGCCGGACTTGGCGCACCGGGCCTTTATCGCGCCCGACTCGGCTGGGAGATGCTGGACTCCGCGCCCAACAAAAAGTTTAAAAGATAAAGTCTACATCTGCAAAGATGGATTCAGACCCTACAGCTAGCTCAAGACAAGTCTGCATCTGAAGAGTTGAAGACAAGTCTACAACCGAAGAGTCTACATCTGCAGAGTTAAGGACTATTAGCTGTAAGCTTGAGATTAGTAGGGTTAATTAAGTGTAGTACATCATGTACACTCACTCATTTAGTTTGAAATATCTCAGTGTTTACCAGAGCTAATTACTAGCCAGTAGAAACAAGTATCTCAGTGATTAATAGCTCTTTGAGCAGTCATCACTACAAGACAACTTGTACTACTCGAAGGACAATATTATATGACAAGAAGCTTTAATTAAGCTGAAGTCAAAGCTAGAGGTGAAATTATTTTGAAATTTCAATCCCTCCAACGGCTAGAGGACCCCTTAAGACTCCTATAAATAGGAGAGGAGACCTCAGAGGAAAACAACAACAACCCCAAGCTCTCAAGCGCATCTGCACAATATCTACAGCTTTCAAAGTCCACAGCTCTTCAAAAATTTGAAGTTTAGGACTTAGAAGCTAGGATTATTGTCGTGTAATTTATTTGTTGTTGTTCCCTCTGTGACGTCCCCACTTAATATAGTACGGAAAATATGATGTGGCACAAGTAGGAACGACACTAAAATAGTACTTTGTATTAAAATATACACACGCCACACATGTACACAGTGGAAGTAGTAATTAAGTATGATCGTAGCTTAAGATACAAACCAAAATTTAAAAACATAATTCTTGAAACATAAAGTTTTTAAGAAACTCCACAGCCCACCGAGTTCATTCGCCCACGTCCGGATCCACAGCATCTGTAAAAAAATTTAAAAGTGGAAGGGATAAGTGCTTGAAAACACTTAGTGGGAAATCTATTGTTAATTGCACAAACTAAACATCAATTGTTTATAACATGTGAACCCCCAGAATTTCACCGGGTATCTCCTTGGGTGGCGCGACCAACCCGTGGTGCCGGAGCGACCGGACTATCTCATTTGCCAATATATAGTTGGACTATCTCAGGGGCCAGTCGATAGCGGGCCAGACTCAAAATATTTAAAATTCAACATTTAATAAGTGCAATTAAAATAATAATAGAACACTCGGTGAAGAGCGAAGTGATTCCCCACCTTGCAGGTTTGTACCTACAAGTAATATTTTTAAAATAAAAACATTGTTACTTATCCCTTCACTTTTGTAAATTGTAAGACTTGAATTCAATTTCATTATGTACTCAAATATTGTATATTAAAACACAAATATCAATTAAGTGTGTAAAATCATTAAATAACAAGTTATAAATAAATATCGACTGTAAAAAATATAACCGGACCATTTCGAACTTATCATACAAAAATTCGATTTTGGCAGATTACACACCTAAATTTGAAAATTCATATTAAACTATCCATACGTCCAAAAATTATGAAATTTTAACAGTAGATTACCGACTCAATAAAGTTTATAACCAAATTTTCAGATTTCTCAAACTCTTTACCAAACATCAAATATTTCATGAAGAGTACACTGTTACAGATTCTGGTCACTTAACTTTAAAAATTCACCATAAATCAACCATAAGTCCAATACTCATGATATTTTAACCATGAACTTCCAACTTTATTTAATTTATCAACATACTTTGTTTTTCTATAAAAACCTAACCGATTATTCTCAGATCATATCAAACTTCTATTGTTCCTGCTATAGAGTCCAAAACCTAGTTCAACTTTGAAAAATCACCATGCATCAAATACTAGTCCAAAGGCTATGAAATTTGAAACCTAGGTTCCTTCATAGTCTATTTTCATATATAAAATTTTCAGAATTTTCCACCAAATGAATTGGTCAAAACGAAATTTACCCCAAAGTTGGTCCAGAAATTCAGTTTCATGCATTTATGAAGAACCTAACATCTTAAACTCACTTTAAACCATATAATTTCATGATTTCCACTTCTAAATCATAGATAATAAAGTAATAAACATGATTTTACTCATAACACATGAAGAAATTGAATTAAACATTCAAACATGAAGTAAAACATGTATAACATGCAAAATTATTCATCAAAAACTCATTTTTCTATCACTTAATTCACATATCATGCATAAATTTCATACTACCACTTAAATAATTACTAAATCAAGAAGAGAAGCTTACTTAGGGATAGGTTGCTACAAGAAATCTCCTATCTTCCTTTCTATAAGTGTAGTAGTAATATTTGTGGAATTTTCTTTTTTTTTTCTTCTTCTTATGAATATTTTTGCGTGCATGATCAAGTATTTATAGAAGAAACAACCTTGGAGGCTACTCCATCCCTCTCTTGGCCGACTTGGAAGAAGAGTGTGGAGGAAATTGGATAATGTTGGAGGCTAAGTCATTAAACACATGGCATTTTATAATTAGTTGTTAATTTTGACTTTGCTTTTCTTAATTTTGACCTTAATTCAAGAAGTTTCACCACTCTTCCTCCTTTCCTCTACTTGGCCGAAATGTGTGTAGTTTTCAAGAGGAAATTTTGTGTCTTGTAGTTAAGACACATGTATGCTTTGAAAATAAAAATAAAAATTATGATTTTCTAATTTATTTAATGATTTTAAGGTACATTATGCATAAAATTACTTATACTATCTTATGAAATAAAATTAAAACTCTTCTAGACTCTAAATAAATTACAAAGTCTATATACTAACCATAAAAATATATCGAGTAAGCGAAACACAATTTATTTCTTAAAGAAACGTTCATTTTACACCTTATAACTTATGAAATAAATTACTATACTTAAGGACTTTATTAATTCCTAAATTAAACACTTTAAGACATAAAATAAAGAACATATAAAAATTATAAAGTTTCAAGAATAAGCATGTATTGAGCAAATAATACAGTAATTGTAAATATCGAGTAATTAAAACACATAAACGTGCCTTTGCATAAATTTGGATGTAAATGCATCACATAGATTCATGAAGAATTATAAAGCACTTAGTAAAGCAGATAAGGTCATGAAAGTCTAGGGTATTACACCCTCACTATACACACCCCTGTATTCTACCTAGAGTAGATATCATTCTTAGTGAGTGTTTAGCTCTGAGTGAGATTGAGAGAGTATCTGTGTGAATTTGTGTTTCTGCCTAAATTAGAGTGATCTGAGTGAGAATTCTAAGTCTAAGGGGGAACAACTTTGTGACTGTGTGGAGATTCTTAGTGAATTTGGCACCTTTGTGGTGTAACCGTGGACGTAGGAGAATTACAACACCTCTGAACCATTATGACTCTCCTTGTTCTTTTACATTGTGTTAATTTCTATTGCTATTAAGATATTTCTTTCTCTATTACCCTTATTTATCACATTTCATATCATTTCATTTATATTCTCTGTGTGCTTAAGATTGTACAAAGCCTACAGCTATAGATTCTTTGAATCACTTAGCTAAAGCTCTGTTCATTTGATTTTTCACTTCACACACTTTACTTATTTCCGCTGAACAAGGTGTTAAAATACTCTAAAGTATTACAACATCAACTTTGATAAGTGTTTGAGTCATTTTATACAGACCTTGCATTTTAAAAGTCTGCAGCTGCAAACCTTTCGTTTTAAATTCTACAACTGCAGAGTTTGATCTGTATACCTTTGAAGTTAAAAAGTTAAAAAGTTTTTAAAACTCAAGGTCTATTCACCCCCCCCCCCCCCCGCCCCCTCTAGACCTTGATATACCTTTTGGGACCAACACTCGTTGTTCTCCTTCATTTGAGTCAGAGACCCTTGGATGAGCTTCTTCATCTTCTTCCTCTCTGTCTTGACTGAAGTGACTGTGACCTTCATTGCCTTCTCGAGATGTTTGAGTTTGTTGTTGGCAACAGACTTGAGTGCAGACTTCATCCACCAGATTTGCTTTTGGATAAACTTGTCCTTATTGGTTTGCTCAGACTCAAGCATTTGCAGCTTGCTCTCCAACAGTGCAAGGTTCTCCGTTATCTTTTCTTATTTCACTGTAATGATATCAGTGAAGTTCCATTGGCGGACATCAGCTAGCACAACGTCGTCCTCATCTTCAGTCAGTGGTTGCTTTCCCTTGTCAGCCCCCGTCTGCTCAGTCTCCTATTCAGGATGCACTGAGGGCAGTTTTGGAGAGATCTCAGTTGCCTGCCCCTCAGGCTCAGCCGAGTCTACTCGAACTTCAGGGACTTGCCCTTCAGAACTAGGAGTCTCCTTGGATGCCTCAGCAACATCCTCCTTTGTCTCAGGGCAGGGAATCCCTTCATCAACTGTTGCATCATCGGAAGATGATCCAACCTTGTTAGACTCATCAACTGCTCCACCTTTGGGCGCAGTCTCCTTTTCACCTTCTTTCCCCTGAGCCGTCTCATCCACTAACTTCTCACTAGCCTGACCACCATTGCCTCCATCACCTCCTTCATCACCGTCATCATCATTTCCATTCCCCTTCTTCTCAGGAGAATCAAGAAACCTCTCTTCCTTAGCAACCTTCATCCTCTCCAATAGAGCCTTCAAGGCCTCGATATCAAGAATTTCTAACCAACTGGTTATATTGAAATAAGAGTATAATCGAGCCTCCTCTTGACCCAGAAGTCCCATCCTCAAGCCTCAACCATCATTCTTTGATCTTGCATGTTTGCTAGCTTGTACTCCAGCCAAACTTTAAGACCAGTGACGTGACTACACAGGGTTGGGTATTGCTCAAGGCCACGGAAACATTTGTCCACCCAATCTGAAGCCCCTACCCTGATCATATTCTCCACAAGGGCCAGGGAGACATCTTTATCGTCATCTTCCTCAGGGTTATCAACAAGGTATTCAGGTTGGCAGGATTATTTGGGGTCTTTAGGATTTGTGGGTTGGGATGAGGTAAATTATTTTGGGTCTTGGGATGTAACTGGGAAATGTGATGGAGATGGTATGGATGGTTCAGTGTGGGTTTCAGGTGGGTTGGGGATGTTTGGCTCTGACTGGGTTGGTTCAGTGGGTTCAGTGAGGTGGATTTTGGTGGGTGTAGGGTTGGGAGATTCAGGCTGGAGCTGAGAAACATTTTCAATTACTTCTCTAACCTGAATCAGGTCAGTTGCTTCCTTAGAAGCCGGCTCAGCTACCTCCTTCACTGGGCTTAACTCCTTCATCGAAATGACAGGAGACCCCTTCCTACCTTTCCTTAGCCGTTTGAATGGCCTTGGCTTCACCACCATTACCCCCTCCTCCATGACTTCCTCGTCGGTCTCCTCAGCCTTAAGAACAACACTCTTGAAGACTTTCTCAGTCACCTTCTTCCCAGTCGCAATGGCCTTTTTCTTCAGAACCACTTTCAGCTTTGCTATTCTCTTCTCAGTGTTCTCCTCCTCAACCACCTTCTCCTTCTCAGCCACCTTCTCCACCCTAGACTCTGCCCTCTCAGCCTCCACAACGGTAGCAGTCTTATCTGACTTCTCCATCAACCTATCTACTCTCTCCAGCAGATTACTCACAACCTTCTTTCCCTTAAGTGTTGTCTTCTTCCTCTGACCCTTCGAAGGCACATTAGGGTCAGCGAGCTCCAGGATTGGATAAGTGTCAGCCTCCGAGGAGAACATGATTTTCTTCAACGAAAGTTCCTCATCCCAATCGAAAGAACACCCAGGACAGACATGAGATATCAACATGGATAGCCTAGTCCCAAAGTGAAGGGCTCCAGTGATTGAGATGTACTTCTTCTTCTCATCTCTACTCACTTTCTCTCCAGCAGCATTTGCAATTTGATCCAAGAAGTACTGCTCATAGTTGACTTCAACCTGATCAACCACAACAGCTATGATCTTGAGCTTATCCTTGCTGATCTGTTCATGAGAACCTACGTTCCCCGTGATGATTTTTCTTACGATGTCAATGAGCGCCCTATACTCAGGTTTGAGGGTATCCTTGTGCATGCGGGCCCTGAACTCAGACGACCTTGACTTGGTAAACACCTCCAGCAAAGCTCCTTCTTGGTTCTCCTTGTAGGTTTTGGGATTAATGTCGGAGCAAGATATTATAAACACCTCCTTAACTGCCGCCCTGAGGTTAATCTCCCTAACCTCCTTCTTGAACACCTCTTCTACTTCGTCATTCACACCTTTGGGCACTTGCACCGTCACCCTGGTAAACAGTTCACCTCCCCTTATGAACATCTTCACATAGGCTTCCACCACCACCTTCGGAAGAACAACAGTAGGCCTCTTCGAAAAGTACATCTTCAGACCGGCCTTTGATATCCACTCCAGGACTGGCTTGATCTCCTTCACCTTCAAGAAAGGTCCATCCATGGAGATGACCTGTTCAATGTGAATGAGCTTGTTCTGGACTACGGATTCGTAGTTTACAATGGTCCAAGCATTGCTCGATGTAGCCATTTGGTTTTGGGAAAGATTGAGAAATTTGCAGAAATGCTTGAGCGAGAGAAAACCCAGTGAGCAAGTGTGTATTTGTGTAAGCGTAAATTTCTCAAATGGTTAAACAATTGATATTAATCAAAAAAATACTCTGACGTGTAGCTGAGATTAGACCTGAATTTGAAAAGTTTTGAAATGAAAGGCCGGGATTAACTCAAAGAAGATCTCTTTGATCACATCAGTCACATTTCGTAGAATACAGATAAGTATGTGATAAAGTAAATGTACGAATTAAATGCTCTGGCGCGCATGGGTTTAAATATCAAAAGTTGCGCTTTTGATGATAATGGACCGCGTTTAATGCGATTTTCAGGATGAAAGATTCAGTGCGACAATTCAAATTAAAAAAGGTCAGGATTAGAATTTTCATACTAGTCAGGGCAACATTGCAGTACCCTGATACCTCATTGAGTCGAGTTTGATCCCGAGTTCCCCCTAGATCCTACACTGACTGCTCACCCGGACCTAAGAGTCCTAACTCCACTAATAGTTCCATAAACCTTGATTCATCCAAGGGCTTAGTCAAGATGTCAGCTCTCTGCCTATCAGTGTGAATCTTCTCCTTCATAAATTGCTTCATATTCTTCAACCAAACTTCAATTACAATTTCTTTTTGCTTGAATATAATAGGAAATGAACAGTGGAAGAAATTTATGTGAATTGAAACTAAAATCTAAGAAATTGGATGAGTTTAGGGAAGAAACTACCTAAGGGATTTGGGGATCAGATGGGTTAAATACTAAAGGAAATACTCATGGGAATGACCTTTTATATGTGTACATAAGTGCCCAAAAATTGCGAAATAGCCCCCCAAAATATCAAGGGTTGAACCAAATAGCACAAAAAGGGACTTGACACGACCTGGCCAAAGGTCTTCAGGCTGTGCCACTCAAATGTCGTAGCCAAATGTTTTGGCACGATTTGGGTTATTTTGGCATGGTTTGAGTTGTTTTGACACGGTTTGACCCTCGTTTGACCTTTTCGTGCACTCCTCGACTTTCCTATGCACCGCTTATGCTCCCCAAGGCCTCTAATCACGTCCCGAGCTTTATTTAGCTTGAATACGACTTCAAGAAGTGGGATATGACCTCTAGATTGCTCAAATGGATGCACAACTTTTCCTTTCTTGCTCGTTTTTCTTCGATTTTACCATTTTTCTCTTGTTTCTCCTACAAAATTCACAAATCTACCCAAAAATAGATCAATGGTCGAATGAATAACAATTAGCACTATAAATGCACCTAAAACACTTTAAAATGCATAGAAATGAGCACAAAATAGAAGCAATTATAACCTTAATCACATCCATGACAATCATAAGCGAAATACCCCATGGTTGATGGAGTAGTTGTGACAATGAAATAAGAGAAAGTGATTTTAATTGTAACATTAACAAAGAAGATGAATTGTTTACAATGATCAATTGAAACTGCCAAAAAAGGAAAATATATATGGGAAAAAAAGAATGAGAACAAATCAATAAGAAAAATATATGTAAAATGACGTGAATCGAAACAAAAACACCCAAAAAGCATCAACAAAAGCACACTTTAAGACGATGAAACTCATTCTCATAATCAAATACAAGAGCTTTCATCAACACGATAAAATATATTCTCATAATTTTATATGAAAACTAACTCATATGAATCACAGAAAGTTTGAAAAATATAATAAAGAAAAAACAAATAATGTGATAAAATGAGTTCTTCACTTCCTTGGTAGCGGTGAACCACAACTATCGTGAATATTCAATTTCTTATCTTCAAAATGAGCTGTTGTTCAAGATAAAAAAAAATCAATTTTTCAATAAGTACAAAGGAACACCGATCAAAAGTTAGTTGTCAAAAAGGTTCTTAAAAATAATCATCCAATCATACAAAGTACTATACATCACGGTCTCGGAGATTTTAAAGTTTCATAACATTAGTTTTATTGTAATATCTCACTTTTTTATATATCATTAACGTCTATACTAACACATACTCCATCCGTCCCAAGACTTTCTTCACACTATCTTTTTTTTCGTGTTTTAGCGAACGAGTTGTTTATTAGTATTTGAAATGATAAAGTGGCTTTTAAAAAGGGATATGATATATATATATATACACACACACATATCTCCACTATTATATATCTCCTTAAAAATTACTTTATCATTTCAAATACTAATAAAAAACTCGCTCGTTAAAATACGAGAAAATAGTAAATGTGAAGAAAAGTCTTGGGACAGAAGGAGTATTAGGGAAACAAAAATAATAAAATTCAAGAAATAACAAACAATTACGTCATAGCAATTAAAACTCAAAACTCCAAATCAAGAAAACCAAACATATTATCAATCACTTATGCAAAACACAAACATTTAGTGGAGAAAAGAAAATAATGAACTACAAGTAACACATCATCAATCAATTATGCAATTTTTCAAATTGACACCCATCAACATAAATATCTGAAAATTCAACTCCATAACTTTGTAAAGCAATTAGGATAAAAAAAAAATTAAACATATCATAAACCACAGAAGCAAATACAAACACTTGGTGGAGAAAAAGAAATAATGAACCTCAAAGTTAAAGTTGCAGAATCATGTTCTGAGTTTAGATTCAAGCATAAAGTTTCATTGTCTAACAATAGTTGAGATATTATATATATATATTTCTATGTTAAATGGTTCATTTGAAAAAAAACACTACAATTTTTTTTTCTATTTCCAAGAGGGCTCCTGGTATGTTTTAGAGGGCATAAATTATTTCCATCTGGTACCAACGGGTATCATACATCTCCTCCTCCAAAAAAGAACGTTCTCTTTCAGACCTTTCAACCAATCGTTTTGACCCCGCATAATTGTTTTTGCTAAAACTCGAGTAGTTTCTTGAAAACTTGCCTTATTTATGAAATTGTAACAACCTAAAAAAGTTAATTATTTATTTTATTTTGTATTATTTCAAAATATCGAGTTTAACTAAAACTATAGATTATTTATATCTCAAAAGTATTAAAACATATATTTTTCAAATTTAATGTTTATTTACAAAAGAGTTTTTAATTCAAAAGTCAAATTCTGAGATTAGAAATACAAATTCCAAATTTTCTTTATTATAAAAATATATTTTCTTGTAGTTTAATTTCCTAGATCCTTTGAGATAAGAATTCAAGCCCACATTTAAATTGTAGGCATTATCTCATTCAAGCCCAAGCCAAATCTTATTTCTTATGGGTATGGCTATATACCCCTCCATTATTGTGAGATACACCCCAGACATGAAAAATAATATAAAAATCCTATTGTACCCCTATCCTTTCAGTTTAGGAGATACACCCAAAAATCTAACTCTATTATTGGCTCCTGTTGCGCCAACATTCGCCGACTGCCACCGTATTTTCCCAACTCATTTTCAGCCTTTTCTTCTTTATTAAAGCCCTCACCAATCCTTGAATACGTACAAATCAAACAAAAAACAAGAGACAAAAGAAAAAAAAAAGGAACAATACAAGGAAAGCAACACAGGATTTTGAAAAATTATAATTGTGAATAAATAAACAAAAAGTGGTGGACCAGAAAAAGGAGAAACGAGAGAAAAAACACAGAAAAAAAGAGAAATCAACACCGGTTTGAAAGGATCTTTTATTAGAGAGAGCGCGTGTACGACAGGGAAACAAATAGAAGATGTGAGGGATAGGTCATGGACGGTGGGCGCAATAGCAAATATCTGCTGTAAATTGAAGAATTGGAGATGGGAGGTGAGGGGGTAGATTATTGAGGAGGGCGGTGGAAGCACGGGGTGAGCGGCTGTGGTTGCAGAAAAATGAGAGGGGGGTATAAAGTGTTGTAAATCTAGAAGATTTATTATTCCAAATCTAGAAAATTTGATGTGGACATTACTAATGGACCAATAACCCAATGAGCTTCATATCTTAGACTAGGGTTTTATTCTTATAAATATATCATTGTACTCATTATTGTAAACACGCATACACAAGAACATTAGTGAAACTCCTGGCTTGGCTTGCCCCCAGACGTAGTCGTTCTCGACGAACTGGGTGAACAAATCTCGTCTTTTATTTTACGCACTTATTTACAACACGTTATCAGCACGAATGTTCTACCAATTATATATAATTCATCAAATTCTCCCGCAAGACGAATCCATATCCCTCTTGCAAGAAATTGATCGGATTCAAGGGCGGCAACAAAAACAAAAGAAGAGATAGGATTTACTGGAGTTCAACAGAGGACTACCACTGGATATCTACCCAAGCATAATAATATTTCTTTCAATTTTTTTTTCTTCTTATAACAGAAGGTTTAAGGTTCCTTATTTCTCCTTGATACTAGATTAAATAATTTGGCTGCTTTTGTAGGAATCAAATTACCCGCGGAAGCCGAAGTAAGAATCCCACGTTTCATGGCATGGAAAGTGCCGATTGCAATGGGATCTTGGAAATCTTCAAATTGTTTGTTGATATTCTCGCGGACATGGTTTCAAATGGACATGATATTCTCTGCCTATTTTTTTATGAAAATAAAATTAAAAGGATCTAAGGCTTTTAATTTAATTATCATTGGCCTTATAATTAAATGAAATAAATTTATGTGCTAAATAATTATAAATGCTTTATTTGTATAATTTTAATAAAGCATGAGATCTTGTATAATTATTCGTGCGCATTAAATTTAAACCGTCTCTTGGTATTTACTAACCTATTTCGTGATGAGCTTTCTTTTAGACTCGATACCTGTATGATTGCTCCACCCACTTGAGACGTGTCCAAGGTAATAATTTTTGCATATGAATTAAGCCCGAATTTTTTTGGAATTAATTTCAAGTATTTGTTCCCAATAAATTTATTATTTTATATGCTTAATTGATATGAGCGCATCGCCTCGTGAAGCCACCCTAACGGCCCCGCATGCACCGTGCGCCCTCGCGGGCATGCGCCGCCGTGCCCCCGTGGCCCTACGTGAGCCGCCCTAGGGTAGGCCGCCGCCGTGCCTCCGCATGTCTCCGTGCGTTGCGTTGAGGCATACACCACCCACACGCCCATCGCCGCACCCGCAGTTGCACATGGTCTTGTATCTTGTGAAATCCTAGCCCACCTTTTGGGCTCGTTTTAGGGCTTCACAAAATACCATTTATTTTAAAATCCTGAAAATATTTCGTTAAATTTCATTTATATACATGAAATATTTAGAATGATGAATATGCATGTTTATTAAGTCGTAAATTTTCTTTGAAATTATTTTCATGTGATTATCGTTCAAACTAAATTGGTTAATATGCATATCTGTTGGTCCCGGTTCAAGACTGATGAATACGTGTATGGGGGGGGGGGGGAATACACGTATACCAAATTTTCAACTTAAAACCTTGTTGAGTCCCCTTTACTCAGAGTGATAAAGAACTGAGAGCTGATAATCTCCCCAATGACTACACTTTGTGCGGGTCAGTTAGCTGACTATCAATTCGAGTTCAGTGCAGAAATGTGTGAGCCCTGATAGTTTAAGGACGATGATCAGGATGATGAACCAAGTGTCATTCCTAAGCCCAGTACATTAGGGATAGTTGAGCCTCAGACTGAGGGACATGCTCAACCTGAGGTAAGTACCGTCTATGAAGATGCGGTCGCAGCTGAGACGGTTCCTGAGTTACCTCACCAAGGGGGAATCAATATTCCTGACATTGAACTTATTAATCCCTTTGGTATAGACTCAGGTTCATCCCCTTCTGTTCAATTTCCTAAATTTTATGAGCCTGTAGACACTAACATTGCAGGTACTTCAGGTACAACTCCAGGCAAGAGAACATGGCTAGAGGATCATCCCATTGATCAAGTCATTGGTGATCCAACTGAGGGAGTCAGGACCAGACGGTTCCATGGTGAGAGCGCACTATTCTGGTGCTTTCTCTCTGAAAAAGAGCCTCAGAACATTGAAGAAGCTCTCACTAACTCGAACTGGATCATAGCCATGCAAGAGGAGTTGAATCAATTCACATGGAATCAGGTTTGGGAACTGGTAGATAGACCTAAGCATCAAGGTGTTATTTGCACTAAGTGGGTCTTTAAGAACAAAAAGGATGAGAATGGTGTTGTGGTAAGGAACAAGGCTAGACTGGTGGCAAAGGGATATTGTCAGTCTAAAGGGATAGACTATGATGAGACTTTTGCTCCAGTGGCTAGGTTGGAAGCTATCAGGTTGTTCCTTGCTTATGCAACATACAAGAAGTTTAAGGTGTATCAAATGGATGTCAAGAATGCATTCCTGAATGGGGTACTCAATGAAGAGGTATATGTTGAACAACCTCCCTGGTTTGAGGTTGGAGATAGAGTATACCATTTGAAGAAAGCACTCTATGGGCTTAAGCAAGCACCAAGAGCTTGGTATGATACCCTCTCTCAATTCCTGACAGACCATGGGTTCAAGAAGGGAACTGTGGATAGGACTTTGTTCAGGATCACTGAAGGTGATGACATTCTCTTGGTCCAGATTTATATGGATGACATAATATTTGGATCACCAAATATTTGGATGACTGGTAAATTTGAGATGTCAATGATGGGAAAGATGAACTTCTTTTTAGGATTGCAGGTCAAGCAGACTGATCAAGGTATCTTCATTAATCAAGCTAAGTATACAAGAGACTTGATTCATAAGTTTGGTGTTCAGAACAGCAATCCTGCTAGGATCCCAATGAACACAAATTGGAAGATGGATCCTGACACTGAAGGGACTTCAATGAATCAGACTGAGTATCGAGGGCTGATAGGTTCTCTGTTGTACCTGACTACAAGTAGGCCTGATATAACATTTGCAGTTGGTGTGTGTGCTAGGTATCAGTCTGATCTCAAGATGAGTCATTTGGAGGCTGCTAAGAGGATACTCAAGTATTTGAAGAGGACAGACAATATGGGACTATGGTATCCTTCAAATGACAACTTAGAACTGACAGGTTATTCAGATGCAGATTATGGAGGTTGTAGAATTGATAGAAAATCAACCTCAGGGACATGTCAGTTTTTGAGAAGTAAGTTGATCTCGTGGTTTTGTAAGAAACAGAATTCATTGGCAACATCCACAACTGAGGCCGAGTATATGGCTGCAGGTAGTTGTTGTGCTCAGTATTTATGGTTGAGGCAACAATTGAGAGACTGCCAAGTGTTTGCTAATGAGATTCCAATCTATTGTGACAACAATAGTGCTATAACAATTACTCAGAACCCAATACTTCACACAAGGTGCAAGCATGTGGATATAAGGCATCACTTCATTCGAGATCATGTGGAGAAAAAAGATATTAGGATGGAGAAAATTCACACTGACAGGCAGAGAGCTGACATCTTGACCAAGCCTTTGGCTGAAACAAGGTTTATGGATCTGTCAGTGGAGTTAGGACTCTTAGATCCGGGAGAGCAGCCAGTATAGGGTTTAGGGGGAACTCAGGCCAGACTCGACTCAGCGAGGTATCAGGGTGCTACAATGTCTCCCTGGCAGGTATGAGTTCTATCCTGACCTAAGTGAATTTCAAGCGTCTCTCTGAGTCCTTCGTCCTTAAAATCTTTATTAAATGCATTCCGTTTTCATTAAAAGCGCACTTTTTCATATTTAAACCCACGCGCAGTGGAGCATTTAATGCTTCAGTTACTTTTTCATATACGTGTCCATTTTATACAGAATATGACTGACATGGGTTATTGATTGATGCTGAGATCGATCCTGGCCCTTCATTTCGAAATCTTTCAAATTCAGGAATTAATCTCAACCCCACGTCTGAGTAACTGACTTGTTCTAATCAATCAAGGATGTCATTTGAGGTTTTTACGCAAACACAAAGCACTCTTGCACACTGAGTTTTCCTCTTGCTCAAACACACAATTTTTCGAAAAATCTCTTTCAAAATCAATGGCTTGCCTAAATTCCAACTGGACAACAGATAAGTTTGAGGATGTTGTCGACAACAGACTGGTACACATGGATCAAGTCATCTCCATGGAAGGTACCTTTCTTAATGTTGAGGAGATCAAACTAGTTTTCAACTGGATCTCCAAAGCTTGGTTGGAAACATATTTCACCATGCGCCCTATCTCTGTGCTTCCAAAAGCAGTCGTGGAAGCCTACTTCAACCTGTTTGTGAGAAAGGGGGAACTTTTTACCAGGGTAACAGTTCTGAAGCCGACGAGAGAGAAGGACGACGACAGCGAGCCCTTTTATAATATAGAGGAAGTCGATATTGACTTAAGAAGGGCTGTCAAGAAAGTCTATAAGTTGCCATCCTCAGGCATCAACCTCAGGGTTTACAAAGAGAATTCCGAAGGAGAACTCTTGGGGAAATAGACGAAGATGGGCTCATCTGAATTCAGAGCACGTCAGAACAAGAGCACCTTGAAGTCTAAGTACAGGGCTCTTGTGGACTTAGTGTCGAAGGTGGTGATGGGATCCACATGCTCACATGAGCAGCTGAGCCTGCCCAAGCTGAGGATCATGGGAGCTATTGTTGATGGCGTGGAGGCGAACTGGGAGCAGTTCTTCCTTGATCAAATCAGTCAGGCTGCGCTGGACAAACTGAAGAGGGATGATGACAAAAAGCACATTTCCGTCGGTGCAATTCTTCCCTTTGGAACAAGGATGTCCATTCTAATTGCTCATGTCAGCCATGGGTACACCTTTGACATGGAGGACAACCTTTCCTCTAAGAAGGTAATGTTTACTTCTCTGAGTGACACTTACTCAATGCTAGGGCTGACTGATCTCAATGCCAAGGCAAAGGGTCAGGCTAAAAAGCCAGTTGGGAAGGCCAGGAAGGTGGAAACCAGCCTCATTGAAAAGGTGGATGAGCTCTTTGAAAGGAGCAAGGAGGCAAAAGAGGAGATTGCCTCTAGGCTCAGCCGGTAGTAGAGGAGGTTGAGAAGAAGAAGAAGAAGAAAAAGAAGAAGAAGGTAAGGGTGGTGCTGTCAGGGAAGGGCACCAGGCAAGGGACTGAGTCAGGTCCCAAAGAGAGCCGAATCTGAGGCTGAGGGAACTGACGATGACGTTAGGAAGGAGAAGGAGCAAGGCAGGAGGCCCCTGAAGAGATTGCGGAAGGGACCCAAAAAGTCCCCAGCCAAGGGCCTGCCTGAGACTAGTGAGAGGGAGGAGTCAAGCTCTCCCCGAGCCTCTGACTTGGAGGTGGTGAGATCAACGATCGAGACGACTGAGATCTTGCAGCGTCAGATCAACCCTACCTCATCACCCAAACACCCTGAACCAACCCCACAAACCAATCCTGACCCCACACCCCAACAGCCACAAACAACCCCACCTGACAACCTTCCTGTTGGGCGCGGAGTCCAGCATCTCCCAGCCATGTCGGGTACGATAAAGGCCCGGTGCGCCAAGTCCGGCGGAGGCTATTCGATCCGTGGCGCTGCATTTAGATAGGGTTAAAGGAAATAAAGTAGCACCTCACTACA
The DNA here is from genome assembly GCA_947034835.1 of Ballota nigra. Classification (NCBI taxonomy): domain Eukaryota; kingdom Viridiplantae; phylum Streptophyta; class Magnoliopsida; order Lamiales; family Lamiaceae; genus Ballota; species Ballota nigra. Next base: position 76,274,355 of record OX344726.1, read on the forward strand.
AGTCCGGGCTTTTAGTCTAGTGGCAAGCGCTTGATCCTACAATTGGTATCAGAGCACAGGTCACGGGTTCGAATCCCAGTGGAAGGCATTTGTTGGCCAAGAGGGCTGGCAGATGCTGGGGGGGATTGTTGGGCGCGGAGTCCAGCATCTCCCAGCCACGTCGGGTGCGATAACGGCCCGGTGCACCAAGTCCGACGGAGGCTATTCAATCTGTGGCGCTGCAGCTAGATAGGGTTAAAGGAAATAAAGTAGCACCTCACTACAAGTCCGGACTTTTAGTCTAGTGGCAAGCGCTTGATCTTACACTTCCTAACCCAATTGAGCCAGTGCCAACAACCTCACCCATTCATGAGCCTGAGCAGTCCTCAGACCCAACTATCCCTAACCCTGATGACTTTCCCAGTTACCCCAACCCCAAAGATTGCCCCAAATCCTTGCCAACTGAACAGGATGATTTCCTTGAGATGCAGGAGGAGGAGGAGTTAGATGAGAACTTAGTGGGTAACATTCTGGAGAACAATCTAAGGGGGAATGCCACGGAGTGGGCAGCTAAGTGCTGGCCCGGGTTGAACAGATACAAGGAGCTTCTCGCTAATGTTGTGAAGCTGAAAGTATGGCTGGACTTTAAACAGTCTAACATGCATGAGCAACATATGTTGGTGGATGCTCGTGGCTGGGAGTATTGGAAGACTGGTGAAGCAAGGTTGTGTATTTTCTTTGGGCTCACCAGCTGACTTCAACTCTTGAATTTCAAAAATCTGAAGCAGCTGGTGGCTGACAGGATGTCTAGAACGGAGGCTGACATCCGATCTGATGGAGAGGAGGATAAGGATGATGATGATGAGGATGCCCAGGATGGGGCAGTGTTGAAGGCTGTGGAGGAGACAGCGAGAGAGGTAGATCTTATGATCCCTGAGTCTCAGACTCAGGAGAAAGGTGATAAAGACATTGGTGCCTAGGGTGGACCAATGGCTGGGGATGTTGAGAACATCTCAGCCGCCGATGAGACATCTGTCGATGAAGGGATTCCCTGCCCTGAGACAAAGGAGGATGATGTTGAGGCGTCAAAGGAGACTCCTAGTTCTGAGGGACTTGTTCCCAAAGTTCAAGATAGCTTAGTTGAGCCTGAACAAGCGGCTATGACTTCTTCTCAACTGCCTTCAGTGCACCCTGAAGAGGGGACTGATGATGCAGGGGCTGACAAGGGAAAGCAGCCGGCTACTGACGAAGCTGTTGATGAAGATGAAGATGTGCTTATCACTGGGGTCGGACGCGCTGAATTCACTAGCATAGTCAAAGTAAAGAAAGAAAAGACTACAGAGAATCTAGCTGAGCTTCAGGAGGAAGTGATGAGGCTATGCGCTGAGAAGGAGGAAGAAGCCAAGGCCCTAGCTAAGCACACCAGGTAGACGAAGTCAGCATACAACACCCTTGCAAACAAGGAACTGATTTTGTTGAAGAGGACAATGACTGACACGGCTAAGTCAGTAAGGAGTGAGAGGAAGCGTACAAAGAAAATGCTAAGGCAGACTCTAAAGCAACTTGAGGAGAGGGATACTCTCAGAGAGGAAAAGCTTAATCAGGTAGTGGAGAGGCTTGCGATTCAGGCTGGAGCGCTCTTCACTCAGGCCATGAATGACTCAGCGTCCAAATTGAAGCTGGAGTCAGGGAGGATAGCTCAGACCTCTCAGACTGTTACTGATGTTTTGGCTAAGGCCACTGAAGAGTCGGCAAAGATACTGGCTGAAGCTAGCAGGGTCAGCGGTGAGTCCTTGAAGGTGGAGGAAAGGATCACTAAGGCTGAACAAAGTCTTCAACTCAACATGGAAGTCTTTGAGAAGAAATTGAAAGCTGCTATCAGTTCAGTCTCTTATGCAGGCACTGGGATTGCCACGGGAGTTGAAATGATGAAGGAAGGCGTCTTGGAAGTTCAATCTTTAGCCTCTTTCGTCATCAACAGTGGAGCAGGAGCACTCCCATCTCAGGCCAATGATGATGCCAAAAAGAGGGAAAATAAGAAGAAAAGATCCCGCCCTGAGGCATCTGAGGCAGTCAACCGTGGTGAAACGGTTGAGGCTGATCCTGAGGCAAACCCTATGGGGAATGTGCTCAGAGTGAGCAAGTCAGCAAGGCTGGCAGTGGCTGAGGCTGAAGATGAGTCCGAAGCTGCAAAGCTAAGGGCTGAGGCTGCAAAGAGGGCAAAGGCTAATAAACCTTCTAAGGATCTCCAACTTTCCAAATCAACTGAGGCAACTCAGAAGTCACCCCAAGTTTTTACTAAGAAAAATCCAATTACTTACTCTGCGGAGACGGTGGTGGAATTGTGCGCTGAGGCATGGGGAACTCCTTCTGAGAAGTCCGAGGCTGAGCACATGGCTGATATTGCTCAAAAGAAGAAGATGCGCATCTTGCAGAGAAAGGTGGAGAAGCTGACTGATCTGACTGAAATGCAACAACGAGAACTTGACGATGCAATGATCAGTCTGCTTAGGAGAAAGAAGGTGAAGCCTGAGCCTAGGAAGTACATGAAGAGGCCAACAACAAGGAAGTCAACAATACTGCAGGTCAGAAGGCTGGAATCAGGTCAGAGGGAAGCTTATGTCGATGAGTTCATCTCAGAGGCATTAAAAGAGTTATGTGCTGATGCAAGGGATGAATTTGTTAAGTTATGGTATGTGGTGAAGAAGTGGGGCGACTCTGAAGACATCAATGCCCACTTCACTAACTACATGATGGACAATCATCCTGAGCTGATCCAAAAGATCTTGGAGGAGGCTGAAGCAGCTCAAGTCCAAGTGAAAGCTTCTGAGTTCGTTACACGACCACCCCTCTCGTACCTGGAAAGCATGATACGAAGGCCATAATGACTGAAGTGTTGACGATTGCAAAAGCTGAAGGTTATGTGAACCAGGTTAAGAGAGTTGACGAATTGAAGGTTAGAGTCTACCCTGGTTATGGACTCGAGCCTGAGATGAGATTAGTCCAGTGATTCATATCCTTTCCTTGTATAGATTAGATTCATTGTAACCATTTCCATATCATTCAATGAAATCTATTACCTTGCACACAGACAAAAACTCATTGTCTTTTTTTCTGTTATTTAAATTCTGTACTTTATCAAGAACTGCTCTAACACTGACTTATCTTATAGATAGGATTTTGTATTTCCTCTAAGTTTCTTGAGGATCTTTTCAGTGTTTTGGCATCATCAAAAAGGAGGAAATTGTTGGGACATTGTCAGTTTTGATTAAGATCCCAAAGACCCTGAAAAGATGAGTTGCCTTAGTTTGTCTCAGTCAGGCTAGTCTTGGTTAGTGTTAGGATATAGAGTAGATGTTTTGAAGATGTTAAAACAAGAACTTGTAATAGGACTAGCTGAACCTGTTAGTCAGCTACAGATTAGTCTAGGTCTATAATAGGTCTTTGGAGAAGGGGGAAGAAATATGTGCAGACCAAATGAGAGGTGACCAGATGAGAGGTGACCAGATGAGGTGTCCAGACCAGAGCAGAAGAGTCACCAGAGCAGATGAGGTCCAGAGGAGTCTGACCAGATGAGCTCTGACCAGAGGAGTCTGGCCAGAGGAGTCTGACCAGAGGAGTCTGCCAGAGGAATCTGACCAGAGGAGTCTGCCAGAGGAATCTGACCAGAGGAGTCTGCCAGAAGACCTCACCAGAAGAGGACCAGAGCAGAGGCAGAAGACTTTCCTCAGACCAGACTAGTGCTAACCATACGAGTATGACAGATTTGTTCACCCACATGGAGGCTGCATATAATCTGGAGACAAGGAGATCTTGGAGTTTCAATGATTGAGAAGAGGCAATCTTGAGAGTCAACTGATAGGAGGATTGATTGATTGATTGGTATCAATCTTGGAAGATCCAATCAATGGAGGAGATCAATCAATCAATATAATCAATCTGTGATTGATTATATTCCTCCAATTATGGTTGTTTGAATTTCTAGCTTCTAACGGCTAGTTAATTCTCACAACTATAAATAGGAGTGCTTGGATGAGTTCTACACAAGAGTCGGGCGAGAGCACACAAGACACACAAACTCTTCCACTTACTCACCTTGTTCGTTCAAGTTTATATACTCATTAGGAGTTTTTAGTTGGATCTTATAATCAACCTATTCACCTTGAAAGGTTGTTGTAAGCAAGTTGTATGAAGGAGCTGGTACTTCCAAATTCCAGTGGTTCGTGAGTACGTTGGTTGGAAAGAAAGTCCCCTTTAGAGAAAGGGAGAGTGGACGTAGGACAAGTTGGTCCGAACCACTATAAATCTGGTGTTCTCTACTTTATGCTTTTAAGTTTTCTGCACTTTTCTTTTAGCACTTAATTTAAAAGGGTTTTCTTAAAAATAAACTCAAAACGCTTTCCGCTGGATAACCTTTTTGGGATCAACAAGTGGTATCAGAGCAGTGTGTCCTACAGACCACTGTTTTGAAATTATTTTGGTGGTCACCAGGGCAGATCCATTTTTTTAAAATCCAAATATTTGTTGTGCTAATATTTTCTTGCAGAAATGGGTTCGAAGAAAAGCAGTAGAAGATACACTAGGATTTACTCCAAAAGAAGCTTAGAAGATGAGGAAGAAGAGGTATCCACTTCTGGTTCATCATCCAATTTTGGACCAGATGAAGAGATATGTCTAGTAACAGACGAGGTATGTAATCGAACTTCCTATTCCTTTTCATCTTCTTCTTTTTCTGGACAATCAGAGGAGTCTGATATGCAGAAGATGTTATTAGATCTCCAAACTTCTATACAACTTTGTCAAAATTTGGAAGATGAGAACTCAAAGCTGAAAGCAAAAAAATCAGAAGCTTTCACAATGTCTAGGCAACTCAGCTGATCTACCAGCTGAACAAACTCATACATTGGTCGAAGAGTCTTCTGACTTGACAACCAGGTGTACTGAACAAGTTAAACTGATAGAAAGGTTGGTTGTTGAAAGCATTGAGAAAGACAATAAATATAATATGCTCAAATCTAAGTTTGATGAACTCTTCCACCAAAACAAAATTGTAAGAGAAAGTGAGGACAAACTCAAGCTGAGATTGGAGCAGCTGACTACAACAAACAATGTTGTGTCACACATAGTTGCCTCATCTCAAAGAGTGCATGATAAAACAGGCCTTGGTTATTCCAAACCTGAATCCTCACATGTTCAGAAAGAAGAACAACCTAGAAATTTTATTGATAAGGGCAAGAGGTCAGCTGACCAGGCAACTCAGCCTAATGGGCAGATGAGTACTGAAACTCAAAAACCCAAAAGGCAGAAGAGGAGTTTTAAGAAGGGTTATACCCAAAATAAAATACCTCAACCAGACCAGCAGAGTAGAAGACAGTCTGGATCTTCTAAAAAGAGGCAGAACCAGATAACTCCTACTCACCTGCAGAAGACTTTCAAGTCATCTGCCAGACCAGCCGGAACCTTTGATGGTTCTAGTAAGACTTATCCTTATCAAAAGAATTTCAAGTCTGTTGCTATAAGACAAGTTAATTCTTTTACTGGTCAAACTCAATAAGAGAAGAAGACCCTGTAGAAGAAATAACCATGTCAAAGCTTCTTATGTTCAGTGTGTTTTTGTGGATATGTATGGAAGAAAGATAAGATCACCTGATTCAAAAAGAGATGATCTATTCTTGTGGCTTCCTAAATATTGTGCTAACCCCCCTAGACCCAGTAGGGTACCAAAAACTTGATTGCCTGCAGATACAGAAGAAGACCAGCTGATGTTTTGCCCCAATATCAGCAGAGCATATTTTGAGGGGGAAGATCAGTTGACCCAGCCTGCTAGAATCTCTATTAGATATTTTAAAATTTTCTTATCTTGTTTTATTTCAGTTCTTTCAGTTTTAACATCATCAAAAAGGGGGAAATTGTTAGGATATAGATTAGATGTTTTGAAGATGTTAAAACAAGAACTTGTAATAGGACTAGCTGAACCTGTTAGTCAGCTACAGATTAGTCTAGGTCTATAATAGGTCTTTGGTTAAGGGGGAAGAAATCTGTGCAGACCAGATGAGAGGTGACCAGATGAGGTGTCTAGACCAGAGCAGAAGAGTCACCAGAGCAGATGAGGTCCAGAGGAGTCTGACCAGATGAGCTCTGACCAGAGGAGTCTGACCAGAGGAGTCTGCCAGAGGAATCTGACCAGAGGAGTCTGCTAGAGGAATCTGACCAGAGGAGTCTGCCAGAAGACCTCACCAGAAGAAGACCAGAGCAGAGGCAGAAGACTTTCCTCAGACCAGACTAGTGCTAACCAGACGAGTATGATGGATTTGTTCACCCACATTGAGGCTGCATATAATCTGGAGACAAGGAGATCTTGGAGTTTCAATGATTGAGAAGAGGCAATCTGGAGAGTCAACTGATAGGAGGATTGATTGATTGATTGGTATCAATCTTGGAAGATCCAATCAATGGAGGAGATCAATCAATCAATATAATCAATCTGTGATTGATTATATTCCTCCAATTATGGTTGTTTGAATTTGTAGCTTCTAACGGCTAGTTAATTCTCACAACTATAAATAGGAGTGCTTGGATGAGTTCTACACAAGAGTCGGGCGAGAGCACACAAGACACACGAACTCTTCCACTTACTCACCTTGTTCATTCAAGTTTATATACTCATTAGGAGTTTTTAGTTGGATCTTATAATCAACCTATTCACCTTGAAAGGTTGTTGTAAGCAAGTTGTACGAAGGAGCTGGTACTTCCAAATTCCAGTGGTTCGTGAGTACGTTGGTTGGAGAGAAAGTCCCCTTTGGAGAAAGGGAGAGTGGACGTAGGACAAGTTGGTCCGAACCACTATAAATCTGGTGTTCTCTACTTTATGCTTTTAAGTTTTCTGCACTTTTCTTTTAGCACTTAATTTAAAAGGGTTTTCTTAAAAATAAACTCAAAACGCTTTCCGCTGGATAACCTTTTTGGGACCAACAATTAGGCTTTGTACTTAGTCATTTTACACTTTACAGGTAATCAGTGAGAGGAGAACTTACTGATGACAATCAAGACTAAGAACCTGAAGACGAAGAGCACCATCCTGAACTTATGACAGTCTTCTAAGCTGGCTGAGTAAGTGTCAGTGATGAAGAGTATGTGTTGGTCCCGGTACAAGACTGAGGAATACGTGTATGGGGGGGGATACACGTATACCAATTTTCAAACTTAAAACCTTACTGAGTCCCCTTTACTCAGAGTGATAAAGAACCTCCACCCTGAGCACCTTCATCACCATCCTCCTCCTCCTCATCGTCAGAAAGGATGTCGGCCTTTGTCTTAGACATTAACTCAACTACCAGCTGCTTCAGATTCTCGAAATTTAGCAGTTGCAGCCAGCTAGTCAGTCCAAAGAAGGTACACAACCTAGCTTCCTCAGTCTCCCAATGCTCCCAGCCACGAGCATCTACCAGCATATGTTGCTCTTGCATGTTGGATTGTTTAAGTTCCAACCACACTTTTAGCTCAACAATATTTGCCAGCAGCTCCTTGTACTTATTCAGCCCAGGCCAGCACTTAGCTGCCCACTCCGTGGCATTCCCCCTTAGGGTGTTCTCCAACATACCTCCCATCATGTGTTCGTCCAACTCCTCTTCCTCCTGCAACTCGAAGAAGTCATCCTCTTCATTGGGTATGGATTTGGGGCAATCTTTGGGGTTGGGGTATGAGGGGAAATCATCAGGGTTAGGGGTAGGATCTGATGGATGGTCAGGCCTCTGAGGGGATGGTACTGACTCTGGAATATTTGGCTCTGATGTTTGGGGTGAGTTGGTGGGTTGTGGTGTGGGATCAGGGTTGGTTTGGGATTGGGGGTCAGGGTGAGTGGGGGATGAATGGGCTGCTATCTCAGGCTGCAATAACTCAGCCGTCTCGATAGACTTTCTCACTTCCTCCAAGTCAGAGGCTCTAGGAGAGCGTGACTTCTCCCTCTCTTCTACCTCAGGCAGACTCTTAGCAGGGGACTTTTTGGGTCCCTTCCTAAGTCGTTTCAACGGCCTCTCTTCCTGAACCCTTCTGACATCATCGTCAGTTCCCTCAGCCTCAGAGTTGGCTCTCTTGGGAAGTGACTCAGTCCCAGAACTCGTGCTCTTCCCTGACAGCACAATCTTCACCTTCTTCTTCACGACCTTCTCCACCACCGACTGCGCCTCCTCAACCTCAGGCTCCACAGCCTCCTCTCTCCTCTCGAAGAGCTCATCTACCTTTTCGATGAGATTGGTAGCCACTTTCTTGGCCTTACCAGCTGGCCTTTTGGCCTGACCCTTTGCCTTGGCATTGGGATCAGTCAGCCCTAGCATCGCATAGGTATCACTCAGCGAGAAAAACATCACCTTCTTGGAGGAAAGATTGTCCTCGAAGTCGAAGGTGTACTCATGGCACGCATGAGCAATCAGGATGGACATCCTCGTTCCAAAGGGCAGGATGGAACCAACAGATACGTGCTTCTTCTCCTCATCCCGCTTCAGTTTGTCCAATCCAGCCTGATGGAATTGATCAAGGAAGAACTGCTCCCAGTTCGCTTCCACTCCATCAATTATAGCTCCCATTATCCTCAGCTTGGGCAAGCTCAACTGCTCATGAGAGCCTGTGGACCCCATCACCACCTTGGACACTAAGTCCACAAGAGCTCTGTACTCAGGCTTCAGAGTACTCTTGTTTTGACGGGCTCTGAACTCAGGCGAGCCAGTCTTGGTCCACTTCCTAAGGAATTCTCCCTCCGAATTCTCCTTGTAAAACCTGGGATTCATTCCTGAGGATGGCAAGTCAAAAACCTCCTTGATTGCCCTTCGAAAGTTGATATCCACCACCTCTGAGTTATAGAGAGGTTCGCCGTGCTTGTCCTTTTCTCCCGTCGGCTTGAGAGCGGTCACCTTCGTGAAAATTTCTCCCTTACGCAGGAACATGTTGAAGTAGGCTTCCACAACTGTTCTTGGAAGTATAGAGAGAGGACGCGTGGTGAAGTATGTTTCCAACCCAGCTTTGGAAATCCAATTGAAAACTGGTTTGATTTCATCAACTGTGAGACATGTACATTCCATGGAGATGACTTGCTCCATGTGTACCAGCTTATTATTGACAACATCCTCAAGCTTATCCGTTGTCCAGTTGGAATTGAGAAGTGCCATTGATTTTGAAAGAAAGAGAGGTTTTTAGGAAAGCTGTGAGTATTTTGAGCAAGAGAATACTCAGTGTGCAGATGTGCTTTGTGTTTGCGTAAAGACCTCAAATGACACTATTGATTGATTAGACTAAGTCAGTTACTCAGATGTGGGGTTGAGATTAATTCCTGAATTCAAAAGGTTTTGAAATGAAGGGCTAGGATTAATCTCAGTTTCAATCAATTACCCATGTCGGTCATATTCCGTATAAAACAGACACGTATATGAAAAAGTAACTGAAGCATTAAATGCTCCATTGCGCGTGGGTTTAAATATGAAAAGACGCGCTTTTAATGAAAACGAAATTCATTTAATAAAGATTTTCAGGACGAAGGACTCAGGGAGACACTTGAAATTCACACAGTCAGGTTGAAACTCATACCTGTCAGGGAGACATTGTAGCACCCTGCTACCTCGCTGAGTCGAGTCTGGTCTGAGTTTCCCCCTAGTCCCTACACTGACTGCTCTCCCGGATCTAAAAGTTCTAACTCTACTGACAGTTCCATAAACCTTGCTTCAGCCAAAGGCTTAGTCAAGATGTCAGCTCTTTGCCTGTCAGTGTGAATTTTCTCCATCCTAATATCCTTCTTGTTCTTAAAGACCCACTTGGTACCAATAACACCTTGATGCCTAGGTCTATCAACCAGTTCCCAAACCTGATTCCTTGTGAACTGATTCAAATCCTCTTGCATGGCAATGATCCAGTTCGAGTCAGTGAGAGCTTCTTCAATGTTCTGAGGCTCTTGCTCAGAGAGAAAGCAACAGAACAGTGCACTCTCACCATGAAACCGTCTGGTCCTGACTCCCTCAGTTGGATCACCAATGACTTGATCAATAGGATGATCCTCTATCCATGTTCTTTTGCCAGAAGTTGTCCCTGAAGTACCTGCAAGGTTAGTGTCTACAGGTTCATGAAATTCAGGAAATTGAACAGAAGGGGATGATCCTGAGTCAGGGACATTGGTTCCCCCTTGATGAGGTGACTCAGGAACCGTCTCAGCTGCGACATCATCTTCATAGATGGTGCTTACCTCAGGTTTAGCATGTTCCTCAGTCTGAGGCTCAACTATCCCTGATGTGCGGGGCTTAGGAGTGGCACTTGGTTCCTCATCCTGATCATCGTCATTATCCCATCTTGGAATTGGCACGACTTTGACCTTTGGATCAGGTTGATTCTTTAAGCTAAGCCATGCCACCCTCCTTGTGACCTCCTCAGTGTCAGGATCCAACACTCTTACCCTGGACTCATTAGCAGATTAATCAAACACAACATGCGGTGATTCTTCCACAACAAGGGTCCTATAATTGTAAACCCTGAAAGCTTTACTAACTTCAGAATATCCTAAGAATATCCCTTAATCAGATTTGCTATCAAAGGCTTTTAATTGGGTCTTCCCATTGTTGAGGATGAAACACTTACAACCAAATATATGAAAGTAAGAGATACGACGTTTCTTCTTATTCCATGTCTCATATGGGGTATGTGCATGTTGTTTGTTCAGCATGGATCTGTTCTGAGTGTAGCATGCAGTGTTGATTACCTCAGCCCAAAATTTCTTGGGCAATCCTGACTCAGCCAGCATTGTCCTGGCAGCTTCCTTCACTGTCCTGTTTCTTCTCTCAGCATCACCGCTTTGTTGTGGAGTTCTAGCTGCAGAAGTCTCATGAGCAATACCAAGTTCATTACAAAAGTCAGAAATATATGAATTTATAAATTCAGTGCCCTTGTCAGATCTGATTTTAGAAATGGACCGATTCTTCTCATTGCTGAGTCTTCTGAGCAACTCTGGAAGTTTTACCTGTGTTTCCTTCTTATTTAATAAGAAAATAACTCAAGTATATCTAGAATAATCATCAATAACCACAAGGGTATATTTCCTACCATTCATACTCACAGGTGTAATAGGACCAAATAAATCCATGTTCAAGAGCTGAAGAATCCTGTCAGTGGAGTTGGATGCTTTCTCTTTGAATGAAGCTCTAACCTGCTTCCCTTCCTGACAAGCTTTGCACACATGATCTTTGCTAAAAACTTCATTAGGTAGACCATCAACAAGTGACTGTCTAGAAATTTTGTTAAGAATCTTGAAGTTCAGGTGGCTTAATCTTTTATTCCATAACCAACTGAGCTCTAGAGAGCTTTAAGCAACAAAACAAGTATTAGGAATAGTGTTTCTCCAATCAGCAAGATAAACATTACCTTTCCTGATACCTGATAGAAGCACTTGTGTTGATTTGTCCTTGACTGAACATATATTCGATGAGAACTCAACACTGAACCCTTTGTCACAGAATTGACTTACTGACAGCAGGTTATGCTTCAGTCCTTCCACAAAGGACACATTTTCCACTCTGACTGTACCTATAATCAAAACACCAGAACCTTTAGTAACACCTTTTGAGTTATCACCAAAGGTTACCTGTGGACCATCTTTAGGCTGAAATTCTTGGAGAAGACTCTTCGTTCCAGTCATATGCCTTGGGCATCCACTGTCTAGGTACCAAACAGCTTTGTTTGAGTCTCCTCTCCTCTTGTTGTGATCCACAGCCGCCTCAGCTTCCTCCCTTTCCATCAGGCAGACATCATCATACTCATCATCAGAGAAGAGTTCAGGAGACCTCTCCTCAGGACCATCTGAGTCAGTTGCATCCTCAGTGAGCATCACTCTCCAGTCTGTAAGTCTCTGGTCTCTCTTGGTCCTCCTGTCTTCTCTTTCCCTTCCACTCAGCTTCGGACAATCATACTGATAGTGCCCGCTCTTGTTACAGTTGTAACATGCCGGTTGCTCATCTCCTCTTTCTTTCCTTGGTTTAGGGATCCTCCTTGAGTCAGGTTCCCTCTGTCTTGATGAGCTTTCAGTCTTCCCTGAGTGCTTGTCGTCATGAGTGCGTCTCTGTTCATCTCTGCGATCGGGCTTTGGGTCTGAGTATCTTCTTTCATCGCCACGATCTCTCCTATGGTCAGTGTTTCTTCTCTCCTCATATCTCCTTGAGCTTTGGTGGGTTCTGTTGGTCCCGGTACAAGACTGAGAAATACGTGTAGGGGGGGGGATATACGTATACCAATTTTCAAACTTAAAACCTAACTGAGTCCCCTTTACTCAGAGTGGTAAAGAACTAGGAGCTGATAACACACCTACTGACTACACTTGGTGCGGGTCAGTTGGCTACCTATCAATTCAAGTTCAGTGTGGAAATGTGTGAGCCCTGATAGTTTAAAGTCTTGTTTAGTTTGCTTTCTGAAAAACTTGTTTACTCAATTCTGAATAGTGATTAGTAGGGCAGTGCTCTTTTTAACGATCAGGCTGATTGATTCAGGCCTGATAAACCAAATGCTTATGAATGAACAGGTAATATGGCAGGTATGCGCAATCTCAAAGCAATAAGAACACGAGGAGTTTAACGTGGTTCAGAGACTCAAGCTCATACTGTTAGGATATAGATTAGATGTTTTGAAGATGTTAAAACAAGAACTTGTAATAGGACTAGCTGAACTTGTTAGTCAGCTACAAATTAGTCTAGGTCTAGAATAGGTCTTTGGTTAAGGGGGAAGAAATCTGTGCAGACCAGATGAGAGGTGACCAGATGAGGTCCAGAGGAGTCACCAGAGGAGTCTGCCAGAGGAGCCTGACCAGAGGAGTCTGACCAGAGGAGTCTGCCAGAGGAGCCTGACCAGAGGAGTCTGACCAGATGAGGTCCAGAGTAGAAATGTTACCTGACCAGATGTGACCAGACCAGATGAGTTCAGACCAGATGAGGGAGACAGATTAGTTCACCCACATGGAGGCTGCATGTAATCTGGAGACAAAGAGATCTTGGAGATCATTGATAGAGAAGAAAGTAATCTGGAGAGTCAACTGCTAGGAGGATTGATTGATTGGTATAAATCATAAAAGATCCAATCAATGGAGGAAATCAATCAATCAATATAATCAATCTGTGATTGATTATATTCCTCCAATTATGGTTGTTTGAATTTCTAGCTTCCAACGGCTAGTTAATTTACACAACTATAAATAGGAGTGTTTTGGGATGAGTTCTACACAAGAGTTGCGCGAGAGCACACAAAGACACACGAACTCTTCCACTCACTCACCTTGTTCATTCAAGTATAATATATACTCTTTAGGAGTTCTAGTTGGAGCTTTACTCAACCTATTCATCTATATAGAAAGGTTGCTGTAAGCAAGTTGTACGAAAGAGCTGGTACTTCCAAATTCCAGTGGTTCGTGAGTACGTTGGTTGGAGAGAAAGTCCCCTTTGGAGAAAGGGAGAGTGGACGTAGGACAAGTTGGTCCGAACCACTATAAATCTGGTGTTCTCTACTTTATGCTTTTAAGTTTTCTGCACTTTTCGTTTAGCACATAATTTAAAAGGGTTTTCATTAAAATATTTCAAAACGCTTTCCGCTGGATAACCTTTTTGGGACCAACAAGTGGTATCAGAGCAGTGTGTCCTACAGACCACTGTTTTGAAATCATCTCGGTGGTCACCAGGGCAGATCCATTTTTTTGAAAACCCAAATATTTGTTGTGCTAACAATTTTTGCAGAAATGGGCTCAAAGAGTAGTAGTAAAAGAGACACTAGGAGTTACTCCAAAAGAAGCTTAGCAGATGAGGAAGAAGAGGTGTCCACTTCTGGTTCATCATCCAATTTTGGACCAGACGAAGAGATATGTCTTGTAACAGACGAGGTATGTAATCGAACTTCCTCTTCTTTTTCATCTTCTTCTTTTTCTGGACAATCAGAGGAGTCTGATATGCAGAAGATGCTATTAGATCTCCAAAAATCTATACAACTTTGTCAAAAATTGGAAGATGAGAACTCAAAGCTGAAAGCAGAAAATCAGAAGCTTTCACAATATCTAGGCAACTCAGCTAATCTACCAGCTGAACAAAATCATACACTGGTTGAAGAGTCCTCTGATTTGACAACCAGGTGTATTGAACAATTTAAGCTGATAGAAAGGTTGGTTGTTGAAAATGTTGAGAAAGACAATGAATATAACCTGCTAAAAGCTAAGTTTGATGAACTCTTCCATCAAAACAAAATTGTAAGAGAAAGTGAGGACAAGCTCAAAATGAGATTGGAGCAGCTGACTACAGCAAACAATGTTGTGTCACACATAGCTTCCTCATCTCAAAGAGAGCATGATAAGACAGGCCTTGGTTATTCCAAACCTGAATCCTCACATGTTCAGAAAGAAGATCAGCCTAGTAATTTTATTGATAAGGGAAAGAGGCCAGCTGACCAGGCAGCTCAGCCTAATGGGCAGATGAGTACTGAAACTCAAAAACCCAAAAGACAGAAGATGAATTTTAAGAAGGGTTATACCCAGAATAAAATACCTCAGCCAGGCCAGCAGAGTAGAAGACAGTCTGGATCTTCTCAAAAGAGGCAGAACCAGATGACTCCTACTCACCTGCAGAAGACTTTCAAGTCATCTGCCAGACCAGCTGGAACTTTTGATGGTTCTAGCAAGACTTATCCTTATCAACAAAATTTCAAGACTGTTGCATTAAGACAAGTCATTCCTTCTACTGGACAAGCTCATAAGAGAAGAAGAGCCTCTAGAAGAAATAACCATGTCGAAGCTTCTTATGTTCAGTGTGTTTTTGTGGATATATATGGAAGAAAGATAAGATCGCCTGATTAAAAAATGGATGATCTATTCTTGTGGCTTCCTAAAAATTGTGCTAACCCCCCTGGACCCAGAAGGGTACCAAAAAGTTGATTGCCTGAAAATACACAAGAAGACCAGCTGATGTTTTGCCCCAATATCAGCTGAGCATAATTTGAGGGGAAGATCAGTTGACCCAGCCTGCTAGAATCTCTATTTGTTATTTCAATATTTTCTTGTCTTGTTTTATTTAAAGTTCTTCCCGTTTTAACATCATCAAAAAGGGGGAAATTGTTAGGATATAGATTAGATGTTTTGAAGATGTTAAAACAAGAACTTGTAATAGGACTAGATGAACTTGTTAGTCAGCTACAAATTAGTCTAGGTCTAGAATAGGTCTTTGGTTAAGGGGGAAGAAATTTGTGCAGACCAGATGAGAGGTGACCATATGAGGTCCAGATGAGTCACCAGAGGAGTCTGCCAGAGGAGCCTGACCAGAGGAGTCTGCCAGAGGAGTCTTACCAGAGGAGTCTGCCAGAGGAGCCTGACCAGAGGAGTCTGACCAGATGAGGTCCAGAGCAGAAATGTTACCTGACCAGATGAGTTCAGACCAGATGAGGGAGACAGATTATTTCACCCACATGGAGGCTGCATGTAATCTGGAGACAAAGAGATCTCGGAGATCATTGATAGAGAAGAAAGTAATCTGGAGAGTCAGCTGATAGGAGGATTGATTGATTGGTATAAATCATAAAAGATCCAATCAATGGAGGAAATCAATCAATCAATATAATCAATCTGTGATTGATTATATTCCTCCAATTATGGTTGTTTGAATTTCTAGCTTCCAATGGCTAGTTAATTCACACAACTATAAATAGGAGTATTTTGGGATGAGTTCTACACAAGAGTCGTGCGAGAGCACACAAAGACACACGAACTCTTCCACTCACTCACCTTGTTCATTCAAGTATAATATATACTCTTTAGGAGTTCTAGTTGGAGCTTTACTCAACCTATTCATCTATATAGAAAGGTTGTTGTAAGCAAGTTGTACGAAGGAGCTGGTACTTCCAAATTCCAGTGGTTCGTGAGTACGTTGGTTGGAGAGAAAGTCCCCTTTGGAGAAAGGGAGAGTGGACGTAGGACAAGTTGGTCATAACCACTATAAATCTGGTGTTCTCTACTTTATGCTTTTAAGTTTTCTGCACTTTTCGTTTAGCACATAATTTAAAAGGGTTTTCATTAAAATATTTCAAAACGCTTTCCGCTGGATAACCTTTTTGGGACCAACACCTACGTCCACGGCCTGATTTAACAGGAAATCCACTCAAGGGATTCTTGTTTTTAACGTGCCAAGGTGCACCAAGACCAGCTAACCTCACTGATCTATACAACTCCTCTTACTAACTCACTTACTGACTTACTCCCAACAAACCAAACTTAGGGTTTTGGTTTCAGTTTGGATTCCGACTAAGTTGAGATTATCCTTACAAGGCAAAGCTATGCTAAGGATTGGATAATCTCTCTAAGCTTAAGATAATGCTAGTTCGCTCTTTGGAATACAGAATAACTCTCAGTAGCTAAGAAATAATTGGGAAATTTAGATGGTTTCGATTGCTTCTTCTAATGCTGAATGCTTTTGAATGCTTGAGAGTTTGAGTAATTTCTGGGTTGGAAATTTCCTGTAACATTAAATGGGTTCAAGGCCTTCTGTATTTATAGGTGATTTGAAAATCTATCCGTTGGAGAGATAGCCTTTCTTGTCATCTATGTAGAGTGGCTTCAAACGGACATATCTTCATGCAGCAGCCATCCTTGCATAGAATTAGGTATATGCATTAAATGCACATTAAATGCTTGCCTGTTGAAAGTGCAGTCTGAATTCAGTCTCCTGTCAGGTTCCGTACGTGCGTGTCCTTCCAGGATTGGTTCACGTCATCAGGTTGGTGAGAATGTCAGAACTTATTCCTGGGCTTCAGGCTTGTCTTATTAAGTCCTTTTTGTCTTGAGCTCACCGGTCTTGTCCTGACGCTGACATTCCTTTTGCATTGCTTGGCTCTACTCCAAGTCTTCCCATAAACTCAGTATCCTCCTGTTCCCTTCAGGGCTGAGTAGTAAATGACCTCAGGGTCATACTCTTCATCGTTGAGACTTACTCAGCCAGCTTAGAAGACTGCCATAAGTTCAGGATGGTAAACTTTGTCTTCAGGCTCTAAGTCTTGATTGTCATCAATAAGTGCTCCTCTTACTGAGTACTTGTGAATTGTAAAATAACTAAGTACAAAACCTAACCAAGACTAGCCTGACAAAGACAAACAAAAGGCAAATCATCTTTCAGGGGCTTTGGGATCTTAATCAAAACTGACAATGTCCCAACAATTTCCCCCTTTTTGATGATGCCAAAACACTGAAAAGATCCTCAAAACACTTAGAGGAAATATAAGAACCTATCTATAAGATAAGGCAGTGTTAGAGCAATTCTTGATAAAGTACATAATTTAAATAACAACAAAAAAGATAATGAGTTTTTGTCTGTGGGCAAAAGTAATAGATTTCATTGATTGATGTGAAGGTGATTACAATGAATCTAATCTATTACAAGAAGCTGTGAACACCTAGACTAATCTCATTTCAGGTTCAAGTCCATATCCTGCATAGACTCTTGCCTTTAACTCGTCAAGTCTGCTAGGTTGATTCACATACCCTTCAGCCTTGGCAATCTTCAAAACTTCCATCATAATGGCCTTTGTATTCTGCTTCTGTGTTCCAGGAACTAAGGAAGGAGCTCGAATCGTGAACTCAGGAGCCTTCACCTGGACTTGAGCTGCTTCAGCCTCCTCCAGTATCTTTTGGATCAACTCAGGATGATTGTCCATCATGTAGTCAGTGAAGTGGGCATTGATATCATCAGTGTCGCCCCATTTCTTCACAACATACCACAACTTCACAAACTCATCCTTCGCGTTAGCCCAGAACTCCTTCAGTGCCTCGGAGATGAACTCGTCGACATAGGCTTCCCTTAATCCTGACTCCGGCCTTCTGACTTGAAGAAATGTTGATTTTCTAGTTGTAGGCCTCTTTCTGTACTTCCTAGGCTCAGGCTTCACCTTCTTTCTCCTAAGCAGACTGATAACTGCATCATTGAGTTCCCTTTGTTCAAGCTCATTGATATCAGTCAACTTCTCCACTTTCTTCTCCAAGATACGCATCTATTCTTTCTGTGCAATCTCAGCCCTGTGTACAACCTCAGTCTTTTCAGAAGGTGTCCCCCACGCCTCAGCGCATAATTCCGCCACCATCTCCCCAGAGTAAGTGATGGGGTTCTTCCTTGTGTTCATGGGGGGAGATTTCTGAACTGACTCAGGTTGCTTGGATACTTGGAGTTCTTTAGAAGGTTCATTAGCCCTCGCCTTCTTTGCTGCCTCTACCTTCAGCCTGGCAACAATTTCCTCCCCTTCCTTCTCTACTGTTGCCAACCTTGCTGACTTCCTTACCCTCAGCACATTCCCTTCAGGATTGGCATCAGGATCAGCTTGAAATGTTTCGCCTTGGTTGACTGCCTCAGATGCCTCAGATGCCTCAGGGCGGGATCTTTTCTTCTTTTTTTTTCCCCCTTTTTGGCATCATCATTGGCCTCGGATGGGAATGCGTCAGATCCGCTGTTAATTACGAAGGAGGCTAGGGAATGAACATCATTGATTCCCTCCTTTAGTAAGTTAACTCCCATCGAGATACCGGTTCCTGTAAAAGAAACAGAACTGATTGCATTATTCACCTTCTTCTCAAAGACCTCCATGGAGAGTTGGAGTCTTTGTTCAGCTTGCTCGATCCTCTCCTCCACCCTGGTGGATCGATCATCTACTTGAGTCAGCCTCTCAGCAATATCTTTCGAAGTCTGAGCAATTCATCCTGACTCCAGCTCCAACTTGGACGCTGAGTCCTTAATGGCCTGAGTTAGTAGGGCTCCAGCCTGAGCTGCAAGCTTCTCCACGGCCTGATTGAGATCTTCCTTCCTCTGCTCATCCTTCTCAGCCAACTGCTTCAAGGTTTGTCTCAGCATCTTCTTGGTGCGCTTCCTTTCAGCCATCACTGACTTGGCCGTGTCAGTCATCGTTCTCTTGAGCAAAATCAATTCCCTATTGGCAAGGGTGTTGTAAGCTGATTTAGTCCATCGGATGTGTTTTGCTAGGGCCTTGGAGTCCTCTTTTTTCTCAGTACGTAGCCTCATCACTTCCTCCGGAAGCTCAGCTAGATTTTCAGTGGTTTTCTCCTTTTTGACCTCCACAATGCTTGTGAATTTAGCTCGGCCGACCCCAGTTATCATCACATCCTCATCACCATCTTCGGCCTCATCAGTGGCAGGCTGTTTTCCCTTGTTAGCCCCTGCATCCTCAGTCCCCTCTTCAGGGTGCACTGAAGGTAGTTGTTGAGTGGTCATGGTCGCCTGCTCAGGCTCAACCAAGCCATCTCGAACCTTAGGAACTAGTCCTTCGGAACTGGGAGTCTCCTTGGACGCCTCAACATATTTCTCCCTTGTCTCAGGGAAGGGAATCCATTCATCGACATATGTCTCATCGGCGGCTGAGATGTTCAAAACATCCTTAGCCAATGGTCCACCCTTGGCACCAGTGTCTTTCACACCTTCCTCCCGAGTCTGAGACTCAGGGACCATCGCATCAACCTCCTCAGCTGTTTCATCCACAGCTTTCTCCGAAGCTCCACCCTGAGCATCTTCATCATCCTCTCCACCCTTATCTTCCTCACCATCTGAAATAAGATCAGCCTTACTCTTGGACATTAAGTCATTGACTAGCTTCCTCAGGTTTTTGAAATTCAGCAGTTGAAGGCAGCTAGTCAGTCCAAAATAAGAGCATAATCTTGCCTCCTCATTCTCCCAGTGCTCCCATCCACGAGCATCGACTAGCATATGCTGCTCCTGCATGTTGGATTGCTTAAACTCCAACCAGACTTTGAGCTCAATGACGTTGGCAGTAAGCTCTCCATACTTCGTTAGCCTTGGCCAGCACTTGGAGGCCTATTCAGTAGCGTTCCCCCTTAGGGTATTCTCCAAAATGCCTCCTGCCATATGCTCATCCAATTCCTCCTTCTCCACTTCCAGGAAGTCATCCTCTTCAATTGAAGTGGCTTTAGGGAAATCTTTTGGGTTGGGGTAAGTGGAGAAATCTTCAGGGTTGGGAATGGTGGGATCTGATGGTTGGTCAGGCCTCTGAGGTGATGGCACTGACTCTGGGATATTGGGCTCGGCTGTTTGGGGTGAGTTGATTGGTTGAGGTGTGGGGTCAGGATTGGTTGGTGTTTGGGTTTCAGGGTGAGTGGGTACTATCTCAGGCTGCAACAACTCAGCCGTCTCGATAGATTTTCTCACCTTCTCCAAGTCAGAGGCTCTAGGAGAGCTTAACTTCTCCCTCTCACTCACTACAGGCAGTCTCTTAGCAGGGGACATTCTGACTCCCTTCCTAAGTCTCTTCAAAGGCCTCTCTCCCTGATCACTCTTCTTCCTGACGTCATCGTCAGTTCCCTCAGCCTCAGATTCGGCTCTCTTGGGATCAGACTCAGTCCCAGATTTAGTGCTCTTCCCTGACAGCATTATCTTCACCTTCTTCTTCTTCTCCACATCCTCCACTGCAGGCTGGGCCTTCTCTCCCTCAGCTGCAGACTCCTCAGCCTCCTTACTCCTTGAGGTCATCCAAAGAGACTTAGAAAGAGGTCATCCAAAGAGGTCATCCACCCTCTCAATGAGACTGGTTGCCACTTTCTTGGCCTTCCAAGCTGGCTTTTTAGCCTGACCCTTTGCCTTAGCATTGGGATCAGTTAGCCCTAGCATCGAGTATGTGTCACTCATTGAAGTAAACATCACCTTCTTGGAGGAAAGATTGTCCTCGAAGTCGAAAGTGTACTCATGGCAGGCATGAGCAATCAGGATGGACATCCTCGTTCCAAAGGGCAGGAAGACACTGACAGAAATGTTCTTCTTCTCCTCATCCCGCTTCAGCTTGTCCAGTCCAGCCTGATGGAGTTGATCAATGAAGAACTGCTCCCAGTTCGTTTCCACTCCATCAACTATAGCCCCCATTATCCTCAGCTTGGGCAGGCTCAGCTGCTCATGAGAGCCAGTGGATCCCATTACCACCTTGGACACCAAGTCTACAAGAACTCTGTATTCAGGCTTCAGAGTACTCTTGTTCTGACTGGCTCTAAACTCAGGGGAGCCAGTCTTGGTCCACTTCTTAAGGAATTCTACCTCCGAATTCTCCTTGTAGAACCTGGGATTGATCACTGAGGAAGGCAATGCAAAGACCTCCTTGACAGCCTTCCGAATGTCAATGTCAACCGCCTCTGAGTTATAGAGAGGTTCTCCGTCGCCGTCCTTCTCTCCCGTTGGTTTGAGCGCGCTCACCTTCGTGAAAATTTCCCCCTTGCGCAGGAATATATTGAAGTAGGCTTCTACGACCGTCCTTGGAAGTATGGAGATAGGGCGCATGGTGAAGTATGTTTCCAACCCAGCTTTGGAAATCCAATTAAAAACTGGTTTGATTTCCTCCACTGTAAGACAGGCACCTTCCATGGAGATGACTTGCTCCATGTGTACCAGCTTGTTATCGACAACATCCCCAAGCTTGTCTGTTGTCCAGTTGGAATCAAGAAGTGCCATTGATTTTGAAAGAGAGGTTTTTAGAAAATTTGTGAAAATTTTGAGTAGGAGAATACTCAGTGTGCAGATGTGCTTTGTGTTTGTGTAAAGACCTCCAATGGCATTATTGATTGATAATATTAACTCAGTTACTCAGACGTAGGGTTGAGATTAATTCCAGAATTTGAAAGGTTTTGAAATGAAGGGCCAGGATTAATCTTAGTTTCAATCAATTACCCCATGTCAGTCATATTCCGTATAAAACAGAACCGTATATGAAAAAGTAACTGAAGCATTAAATACTCCGTTGCGCGTGGGTTTAAATGTGAAAAGGCGCGCTTTTAATGAAAATGGAATGCATTTAATAAAGATTTTCAGGACGAAGGGCTCAGGGAGACGCTTGGTATTCACAAGAGTCAAGATAGAACTCATACCTGTCAGGGAGACATTGTAGCACCCTGATACCTCGCTCAGTCGAGTCTGGCCTGAGTTCTCCACTAGAACCCTACACTGACTGCTCTCCCGGATCTAAGAGTCCTAACTCCACTGACAGTTCCATAAACCTTGCTTCAGCCAAAGCCTTAGTCAAGATGTCAGCTCTTTGCCTGTCAGTGTGAATTCTCCATCCTAATGTCCTTCTTTTCCACGTGATCTCGAATGAAGTGATGCCTAATGTCCACATGCTTGCACCTTGTGTGAAGCACTGGGTTCTGAGTAATTGCTATAGCACTATTGTTGTCACAATAGATTGGAACCTCATTAGCAAATACTTGGTAGTCCCTCAACTGTTGCTTCAACCATAAAATCTGAGCACAACAACTTCCTGCAGCCATATACTCAGCCTCAGTTGTGGATGTAGCCACTGAATTATGCTTCTTACTAAACCACGAGATCAACTTACTTCCCAAAAACTGACATGTCCCTGAGGTTGATTTCCTATCAATCCTACAACCTCCATAATCTGCATCTGAATAACCTGTCAGTTCTAAGTTGTCATCTGAAGGATACCATAGTCCCATATTGACTATCCTTTTCAAATACTTAAGTATCCTCTTAACAGCCTCCAAATGGCTTCTCTTGGGATCAGACTGATACCTAGCACACACACCAACTGTAAACGTAATGTCAGGCCTACTTGCAGTCAGGTACAACAAAGAACCTATCAGCCCTCGGTACTCAGTCTGATTCACTGAAGTCCCTTCAGTGTCAGGATCCATCTTCCAATTTGTGTTCATAGGGATCCTGGCTGGATTGCTGTTCTGAACACCAAACTTATGAATCAAGTCTCTTGTATACTTGGACTGATTAATGAAGATACCTTGATCAGTCTGCTTGACCTGCAATCCTAAGAAGAAGTTCATCTCTCCCATCATTGACATCTCAAATTTACCAGTCATCAGCTTAGAGAATTTCTCACAGTGCTGATGATTTGGTGATCCAAATATTATGTCATCCACATAAATCTGGACCAATAGAATGTCATCACCTTCAGTGATCCTGAACAATGTCCTATCCACAGTTCCCTTCTTGAACCCATGGTATGTCAGGAATTGAGAGAGGGTATCATACCAAGCTCTTGGTGCTTGCTTAAGTCCATAGAGTGCTTTCTTCAAATGGTATACTCTATCTCCAACCTCAAACCCGGGAGGTTGTTAAACATATACCTCTTCATAGAGTACACCATTCCGGAGGGCACTCTTGACATCCATTTGATACACCTTAAACTTCTTGTATGTTGCATAAGCAAGGAACAATCTGATAGCTTTCAACCTAGCCACTGGAGCAAAAGTCTAATCATAGTCAATTCCTTCAGACTGGAAATACCCCTTTGCAACCATTCTAGCCTTTTTCCTTAATACCACGCCATTCTCATCCTTTTTGTTCTTAAAGACCCACTTGGTACCAATTACACCTTGGTGCCTAGGTCTATCTACCAGTTCCCAAACCTGATTCCTTTTGAACTGATTCAACTCCTCTTGCATGGCAATGATCCAGTTCGAGTAAGTGAGAGCTTCTTCAATGTTCTGAGGCTCTTGCTCAGAGAGAAAGCAACAGAACAATGCGCTCTCACCATGGACCTGTCTGGTCCTGACTCCCTCAGTTGGATCACCAATGATTTGATCAATGGGATGATCCTCTAGCCATGTTCTCTTGCCAGGAGTTGTTCCTGAAGTACCTGCAATGTTAGTGTCTATAGGCTCATAAAATTCAGGAAATTGAACAGAAGGGGATGATCCTGAGTCTATACCAAAGGGATTAACAAGCTCAATGTCAGGGACATTGATTCCCCCTTGATGAGGTGACTCAAGAACCGTCTCAGCTGCAACAACATCTTCATAGACGGTAGTTACCTCAGGTTGAGCATGTTCCTCAGTCTGAGGCTCAACAATCCCTGATGTGTTGGGCTTAGGAGTGGCACTTGATTCATCATTCTGATCATCGTCATCATCCCATTTTGGAATTGGTAAAGTTTTGACCTTTGGATCAGGTTGATTCTTTAAGCTCAGCCTTGTCACACTCCTTGTGACCTTCTCAGTATCAGGATTCAACACTTTTATCCTAGACTCATTAGCAGATTCATAAAAAACAACATGTGGTGATTCTTCCACAAAAAGGGTCCTACAATTGTAAACTCTGAAGGCTTTACTAGCTTCATAATATCCTAAGAATATTTCTTCATCAGATTTGCTATCAAAAGCTTTCAATTGGGTCTTCCCATTGTTGAAGATGAAGCACTTACAACCTAATACATGAAAATAAAAAATAGGAGGTTTCCTTTTATTCCATGTCTTATATGGGGTCTGTGCATGTTGTTTGTTTAGCATGGATCTGTTTTGAGTGTATCATGTAGTGTTGATTACCTCAGCCCAGAATTTCTTGGGCAATCCTGACTCTGCCAGCATGGTCCTAGCAGCTTCCTTCAGTGTCCTGTTCCTCCTTTCAGCGACACCATTCTGCTGTGAGGTTCTAGCTGCAGAAGTCTCATGAGCTATACCAAGTTCATTACAAAAGTAAAAAATATATGAATTTATAAATTCAGTGCCCTTGTCAGATCTGATCTTAGTAATGGACTGATTCTTCTCATTGCTGAGTCTCTTGAGCAACTCTGGAAGCTTCACCTGTGTCTCCTTCTTATTCAACAAGAAGATAACCCAAGTATATCTAGAGTAATCATCAATAACCACAAGGGTATATTTCCTACCATTCATACTCATAGGTGTTATGGGACCAAACAAATCCATGTGCAAGAGCTGAAGAATCCTGTCAGTGGAATGAGAAGCTTTCTTTTTGAATGATGCTCTGACCTGCTTCCCTTCCTGACAAGCTTTGCACACATGATCTTCGCTAAAAACTTCATTAGGTAGACCTTCAACAAGTGACTGTCTAGAAATTTTGTTAAGAATCTGGAAGTTCAGGTGGCTTAATCTTTTATGCCATAACCAACTATGCTCTAGAGAGCTTTTAGCAATAAAACAAGTATTAGGAATAGTGCTGCTCCAGTCAGCGAGATAAACGTTACCTTTCCTGATACCTGATTGAAGCACTTGTGTTGATTTGTCCTTGACTGAACATATATTTGATGAGAACTCAACACTGAACCCTTTGTCACAGAATTGACTTACTGACAGCAGGTTATGCTTCAGTCCTTCCACAAAGAACACATTTTCCACTCTGATTGTACCTATTATTAAGACACCAAAACCTTTAGTAACACCTTTTGAGTTATCACCAAAGGTTACCTGTGGACCATCTTTAGCTTGGTATTCTTGGAGAAGACTCTTTATTCCAGTCATGTGCCTTGAGCAACCACTGTCTAGGTACCAAACAGCTTTGATTGAGTCTCCTCTCCTCTTGATGTGATCCACAACCGCCTGCAATCAAATCAGGCTTTAGGTACCCATTGGGTGTTGGGTCCTATTGTGTCAGCTGTACCCTTCGGGATCCAGACTTGCTTAACAACCCTGATTGCCTCAGAGTGGTAAATCTGTCTCCCTGAAACATCAACATACACAACTTTCTTCTTCTTTTCCTGAGAGGAAGATGGTGTATGAGTGCTAGACTTAGGCTTCACAGGAGCCTAAGTGGGTGCCTTTTGGGCTGGCTTCATGTTCTTCCTAGGTCTGGGTGCAGCAAGTCTTGGGCCTTGTTCTTAATGAGGGCCCTGTGTTCTATTCCCCCTAGGCAAGTAAGGGAATGGAAAAAAGTTAAAGGCCTCAGGATGCCAAAACCATGGGGGTGTTATCATGTTTGGCCTTCCCTGTTGGTATTGCCAAGCATGATGGTACCCTCGCTGACCAGTCTGAGGGCTCTTGGCTTAAGTCTTCCTCTGCTTTCGCTGAGGCTTTCCCTGGCCTGAGCTCTCAGGGGCCTCCTTAGGTTGCTTTGCCTTTCCCTTGGGTTTTGGCTTAGCTACCTTAGGGGCAACCCTGACTGTGTCAACAGTTTCCTTACCCTTATCAGTTTGAGGGCCTGGAGTACAACCTTGGGTGCACTCTGGCCTGCCTGAACAAATACCCTCTCAGTGTTGCTCCCTGAAGCAACATGAGATTGACCTTGTGAGGATTTCTTAGGAACATATCCAAGTCCCTTTTTCTCATTCCCAAGCATCTGGCTGCTATTTATTTCCTCTCTAGCCACTAAGGATTTATTCATTGCTGCAACATTTTTCTTGAGAGAGTCCTCACTTTTTTTCAGGATTTCATGTCTGGTAAAGAGGTCATCAAACTTACTCTTAAGTACTTTCAGTTCTTCCTTCCTGACCAATTCTTCATCAGCCAGTTCCTTCAGAATTTTCTCTCTTGGGAGACGCACAGCATTGATTAAATGAATCTCCTGAGTTAGTCCCACAATCTGAGCTGATTCTTTAAGATCAGACTGAGTGATTTGATCATTCAGGTTTTGAACCTCAGTACTCAATTTCTTGTTCTCCTCTACCAAGAAGACATTAGTTTCCTGCAATCTAGAGAAATCAACCATCAATTGATCCAGACAGATCTGAAGGTTCATTTCTCTGACTGACTCTGAGCTTAGCTCAGGATTTTGACCAGTGTAGGAACCACATTTAGAGTTAGATGTTACCTCAGGTTCCTCCCTTGCCATCAGACAAACATCATCGTACTCATCATCAGAAAAGAGTTCAGGTGACCTTTCCTCAGGACCATCAGAGTCAATTGCATCCTCGGCGAGCATGGCTCTCCGGTCAGCAAATCTCTGGTCTCTCTTGGCCCTCCTGTCCTCTCTTTCCCTTGCACTCAGCTTCGGACAATCATACTGATAGTGCCCGCTCTTGTTACAGATGTAACATGTTGGTTGCTCATCTCCTCTTTCTCTCCTTGGTTGAGGGTTCCTCCTTGAGTCAGGTTCCCTCTGTCTTGATGAGCTTTCAGTCTTTCCTAAGTGCTTTCAGTCTCTGTTCATCTCTGCGATTGGGCTTTGGATCTGAATACCTTCTTTCTTCGCCACGATCTCTTCTCTGGTCAGTGTTTCTTCTTTCCTCATATCTCCTTGAGCTTTGGTGGGTTCCTTCAGGTTTCCTGTCACGTGAGTCCTGATAAAATTTCTTATAACGACCAAACCTGGAATTAAGCTTATCAAAGCGTCTGGCCATCAGGCTGTACTCCTCAGCAAGTTCTTCCTTGCTCATCTCCATTAGTGACTTTGATGAAGACTCAACAGGTTCAGACCTGGTCTTGAAGGCCACACTTTTCTCAGGAGATTTCTCATTTTCTTCCTCTTCTGGCTGAACTTTCTTCTTTCTTTTATTAAGATCAAATTCCATTGCCTTTAGCTCTGAAAAAAGTAAAGGAGAAGTTATGTTACTCATATCCTGAGTGTTCTTAAGCATAATTACACTATTATCCCATCTCTGAGGAAGGGCATTCAGGATCTTTGAAGCAACATCTCTCTTTGGGACATCCTTGTCCAGCATCACCAACTCATTCATCAATTTGATGAACCTTGACTCCATTTGATCGATTATCTCATCAGGAAGCATCTCGAACGCTTTGAACTTCTGAATGGCAATGTTTCTCTTGTTCTCCTTTATCTTTTCTGACCCCTCGCACATCCTGGACAGCTCATCCCAAACCTCCTCTGCCGTCTTTAAGTTCATCAGCCTGGCTGACTCCTCGAAGGGCACCGTATGCAAAATGATGTTTCTGGCAATGTTGTCCAGTCCCACCATCTTGATTTCATTGTTGGTCATGTCTTTCCTTTCTTTTGGAACCTGCACGCCAATCTCAAGAGAATTCAGGTAACGAAGCTTCAAGTCTCCTCGAAGTCATGATGATGCAAGTTTTATGAAAAGCAAACTCATATATGTTCAGTGACCACCAACAGTTTCTCCTCTGAAACTATTAGTATTCAAAGTCAGTTGTCTTTTGAACCACTGCTCTGATACCACTTGTTGGTCCCGGTACAAGACTGAGGAATACGTGTATGGGGAGGGGGAATACACGTATACCAATTTTCAAACTTAAAACCTAACTGAGTCCCCTTTACTCAGAGTGGTAAAGAACTAGGAGCTGATAACACACCTACTGACGACACTTGGTGCGGGTCAGTTGACTAACTATCAATTAAAGTTCAGTGCGGAAATGTGTGAGCCCTGATAGTTTAAAGTCTTGTTTAGTTTGCTTTCTGAAAAACTTATTTACTCAATTCTGAATAGTGATTAGTAGGGCAATGCTCTTTTTAACGATCAGGCTGATTGTTTCAGGCCTGATAAACCAAATGCTTATGAATGAATAAGTAATATGGCAGGTATGCGCAATCTCAAAGCAATAAGAACACGAGGAGTTTAACGTAGTTCAGAGACTCAAGCTCCTACGTCCACGACCTGATTTAACAAGAAATCCACTCAAGGGATTCTTGTTTTTAACGTGCCAAGGTGCACCAAGACCAGCTGACCTCACTGATCTATACAACTCCTCTTACTAACTCACTAACTGACTTAATCCCAACAAACCTAACTTAGGGTTTTGGTTTCAGTTTGGATTCCAACTAAGTTGAGATTATCCTTACAAGGCAAAGCTATGCTAAGGATTGGATAATCTCTCTAAGCTTAAGATAATGCTAGTTCGCTCTTTGGAATACAGAATAACTCTCAGTAGCTAAGAAACACTTGGGAAATTTAGATGGTTTTGAGTGCTTCTTCTAATGCTGAATGCTTGAGAGTTTGAGTAATTTATGGCCTGGAAATTTCCCGTATATTTGAA
The DNA here is from genome assembly GCA_947034835.1 of Ballota nigra. Taxonomy (NCBI): domain Eukaryota; kingdom Viridiplantae; phylum Streptophyta; class Magnoliopsida; order Lamiales; family Lamiaceae; genus Ballota; species Ballota nigra. The sequence continues at coordinate 76,303,021 of OX344726.1, forward strand.
TGGGTTCAAGGCCTTCTGTATTTATAGGTGATTTGAAAAACTATCCGTTGGAGAGATAGCCTTTCTTGTCATCTATGTAGAGTGGCTTCAAACAGACATATCTTCATGCAGCAGCCGTCCTTGCATGAAATTAGGTATATGTATTAAATGCACATTAAATGCTTGCCCGTTGAAAGTGCAGTCTGAATTCAGTCTCCTGTCAGGTTCCGTACGTGCGTGTCCTTCCAGGATTGGTCCACGTCATCAGGTTGGTGAGAATGTCAGAACTTATTCCTGGGCTTCAGGCTTATCTTATTAAGTCCTTTTTATCTTGAGCTCACCGGTCTTGTCCTGACGCTGACATTCCTTTTGCATTGCTTGGCTCTACTCCAAGTCTTCCCATAAACTCAGTATCCTCCTGTTCCCTTCAGGGCTGAGTAGTAAATGACCTCAGGGTCATACTCTTCATCGCTGAGACTTACTCAGCCAGCTTAGAAGACTGCCATAAGTGTAGGATGGTTAACTTTGTCTTCAGGCTCTAAGTCTTGATTGTCATCAGTAAGTGCTCCTCTTACTGAGTACCTGTGAAGTGTAAAATGACTAAGTACAAAACCTAACCAAGACTAGCCTGACAAAGACAAACAAAAGGCAAATCATCTTTTTAGGGGCTTTGGGATCTTAATCAAAACTGACAATGTCCCAACAGGTTCCTTCAGGTTTCCTGTCACGTGAGTCCTGATAAAATTTCTTATAACGACCAAACCTGGAATTAAGCTTATCAAAGTGTCTGACCATTAGGCTGTACTCCTCAGCAAGCTCTTCCTTGCTCATTTCCATCAGTGACTTTGATGAAGATTTAACAGGTTCAGACCTGGCTTTGAACGCCACACTTTTCTCAGGAGTTTTCTCTTTTTCTTCCTCTTCTGGGTGAACTTTCTTCTTTCTTTTGTTAAGATCAAATTCCAGTGCTTTAAGCTCTGAAAAAAGTAAAGTAGAAGTTATGTTACTCATATCCTAAGTGTTCTTAAGCATAATTACACTATTATCCCATCTCTCAGGAAGGGCATTCAGGATCTTTGAAGCAACATCTCTCTTTGGGACATCCTTGTCAAGCATCACCACCTCGTTCATCAACTTGATGAACCTTGACTCCATCTGATCAATTGTCTCATCAGGCAACATCTCAAATGCTTCGAATTTCTGAATGGCAATGTTTCTCTTGTTCTCCTTTATCTTTTCTGACCCCTTGCACATCCTTGTCAGCTCATCCCAAACCTCCTTTGCCGTCTTTAAGTTCATCAGCCTGGCTGACTCCTCGAAGGGCACCATATGCAAAATGATGTTTCTGGCAACGTTGTCCAGTCCCACCATCTTGATTTCATTGTTGGTCATGTCTTTCCTTTCTTTCGGAACCTGCACGTCAATCTCAAGATGCTCATATCCCAGTCCTCTGACATTGGGAATAGTGATCTTGATCGGTCCCTCACTAAGAACACGCGGCATCTGGTCATGGATGGCATCAAGATGCACTTCTAATCTGAACTTCCAATAGATAAAGTTAGATACAGAGAATTCAGGTAACAAAGCTTCAAGTCTCCTCGAAGTCATGATGATGCAAGTTTTATGAAAAGCAAACTCAGATCTGTTCAGTGACCACCAACAGTTTCTCCTCTGAAACTATTAGTATTCAAAGTCAGTGGTCTTTTGAACCACTGCTCTGATACCACTTGTTGGTCCCGGTACAAGACTGAGGAATACGTGTATGGGGGGGAATACACGTATACCAATTTTCAAACTTAAAACCTTACTGAGTCCCCTTTACTCAGAGTGATAAAGAACTAGGCACTGATAATACACCTACTGACTACACTTGGTGCGGGTCAGTTGGCTAACTATCAGTTTAAGTTCAGTGCGGAAATGCGTGAGCCCTGATAGTTTAAAGTCTTGTTTAGTTTGCTTTCTGAAAACCTTGATTACTCAAATGAATATTGTTTAGTAAGGGCAGTGCTCTTTTTAATAGATCAGGCTGATTGATTCAAACCTGATAAATCTTATGCAATGAATGAATAGTTAATATGGCATGTATGCAATATATCAAAGCAATAAGAACACAGCAAGTTTAACGTGGTTCAGAGTCTCAAGCTCCTACGTCCACGGCCTGATTTAACAGGAAATCCACTCAAGGGATTCTTGTTTTTAACGTGCCAAGGTGTACCAAGATCAGCTACCTCACTGACCTATACAAACTTCCTTACTAACTTAACTTACTTCCAACAAACCTAACTTTAGGGTTTTGGTTTCAGTTTGGATTCCAACTAGGTTGAGATTATCCTTACAAGAGAAAACTATGCTAAGGGTTGGATAATCTCTCTAAGCTTAAGATGTAGCTTGTATGCTCTTGGAATACAGACTAACTCTCAGTTGCTAAGAAACACTTGGGAAATTTAAAGGGTTTCGAGTGTTTCTTCTAAAGACTGAATGCTTTGAGTGCTTGAGAGTTTGAGTAATTTATGGCTTGGAAATTTCCCGTAACCTTGAATGGGTTCAAGGACTTCTGTATTTATAGGTGATTTGAAAAACTATCCGTTGGAGAGATAGCCTTTATTGTCATCTATGTAGAGTGGCTTCAAATGGACATATCTTCATGCAACAACCGTCCTTGCATGAAATTAGGTATATGCATTAAATGCACATTAAATGCTTGCCCGTTGAAAATGCAGTCTGAAGTCAGTCTCTGTCAGGTTCCGTACGTGCGTGTCCTTCTCGGATTGGTCCACATCATCATGTTGGTGAGAATGTCAGAACTTATTCCTAGGCTTCAGGCTTGTCTTATTAAGTTCCTTTTTTCTTGAGCTCACCGGTCTTGTCCTAACACTGACATTCCTTTTGCATTGCTTGGCTGTACTCCAAGTCTTCCCATAAACTCAGTTTCATCCTGTTCCCTTCAGGACTGAATAGTAATGACCCCAGGGCCATACTCTTTATCACTGAGACTTACTCAGCCAGCTTAGAAGACTGCCATAAGTTCAGGTTGGTAAACGTCTTCAGGCTCTTGTCTTGATTGTCATCAGTAAGTGCTCCTCTTACTGAGTACCTGTGAAGTGTAAAATGACTAAGTATAAATCCTAACCAAGACTAGCCTGACAAACAAATGCAAACATCTTTTCAGAGGTGTTGGTCCCGGTACAAGACTGAGGAATACGTGTATGGGGGGGGGGGAATACACGTATACCAATTTTTCAACCTTAAAACTGACTGAGTCCCCTTTACTCAGAGTGGTAAAGAACTAGGAGCTGATAAAACACATACTGACTACACTTGGTGCGGGTCAGTTGGCTAACTATCAGTTCAAGTTCAGTGCGGAAATGTTTGAGCCCTGATAGTTTAAAGTCTTGTTTAGTTTGCTTTCTGAAAAACTTGTTTTACTCAATTCTGAATAGTGTTTAGTAGGGCAGTGCTCTTTTGAAGATCAGCCTGATTAATTCAGGCTTGATAAACTTGAATGCAATGAATGAACAAGTAATATGGCAAGTATGCAAAATATCAAAGCAGTAAGAACACAAGGAGTTTAACGTGGTTCAGAGACTCAAGCTCCTACGTCTACGGCCTGACTTAACAGGAAATCCACTCAAGGGATTATGGTTTTTAACGTGCCAAGGTGCACCAAGACCAGTTATCCTCACTGATCTATACAACTCCACTTACTAACACACTAACTGACTTACTCCCAACAAGCCTAACTTAGGGTTTTGGTTTCAGTTTGGATTCCAACTAAGTTGAGATTATCCTTACAAGGCAAAGCTATGCTAAGGATTGGATAATCTCTCTAAGCTTAAGATAATGTTATTTAGCTCTTGGAATACAGAATAACTCTCAGTTGCTAAGAAACACTTGGGAAATTTGGATGTTTTTCGAGTGCTTCTCTTAAAGGCTGAATGCTTTGAGTGCTTGAGAGTTTGAGTAATTTCTGGCTTGGAAATTTCCCGTAACCTTGAATGAGTTCAAGGCCTTCTGTATTTATAGGTGATTTGAAAAACTATCCATTGGAGAGATAGCCTTCTAATCATCTATGTAGAGTGGCTTCAAACGGACATATCTTCATGCAGCAGCCGTCCTTGCATGGATTTGGTATTTGCATTAAATGCCCATTAAATGCTTTCCCGTTGAATGTGCAGTCTGAATTCAGTCTTCATGTCAGGTTCCATACGTGCGTGTCCTTCTCGGATTGGTCCACGTCATCAGGTTGGTGAGAATGTCAGAACTTATTCCTGAGCTTCAAGCTTGTCTTATTAAGTTCATTTTGTCTTGAGCCCACCAGTCTTGTCCTGACGCTGAAATTCCTTTTGCATTGCTTGGCTCTACTCCAAGTCTCCCCATAAACTCAGTGACATCTTGTTCCCTTCAGGATTGAGTTAGTAATGACTTCAGGGTCATACTCTTCATCACTGACACTTACTCAGCCAGCTTAGAGGACTGCCATAAGTTCAGGATGGTGCTCTTCGTCTTCAGGCTCTGAGTCTAATTGTCTCCAGTGAGTTCTCCTCTCACTGAGTACCTGTGAAGTGTAAAATGACTAAGTACTAATCCTAATCAAGACTAGCCTGACAAAGACAGATTAAGGCAAACATCTTTTCAGGGGTTTTGGGATCTTAATCAAAACTGACAATGTCCCAACAATTTCCCCCTTTTTGATGATGTCAAAATACTGAAAAGATCCTCAAAACACTTAGAGGAAATATGATTAACCTATCTATAAGATAAGACAGTGTTAGAGCAATTCTTGATAAAGTACAAAATTTAAAACAAACAACTAAAAAGACAATGAGTTTTTGTCTGTGGGCCGAAATAATAGACTTCATTGATTGATGTGGAAATGGTTACAATGAATCTAGTCTATTACAAAGAAAGCCTGTGAACACCTAGACTAATCTCATCTCAGGTTTAAGTCCATATCCTGCATAGACTCTTGCCTTCAGCTCGTCAAGTCTTCCAGGTTGGTTCACGTATCCTTCAGCTTTGGCTATCTTCAATACTTCCATCATTATGGCCTTTATGTCATGCTTTTGAGTTCCAGGAACCAAGGGAGGAGCTCGAATGGTGAACTCAGGAGCCTTCACTTGAACTTGAGCTGTATCAGCCTCCTCCAAGATCTTTTGGAATAGCTCAGGATGATTGTCCATCATGTAGTCAGTGAAGTGGGTATTGATATCGTCAGTGTCGCCCCACTTCTTCACAATATACCATAGTCTAACAAATTCATCCATTGCATCAATCCAAAACTCCTTCAATGTCTCTGAGACGAACTCATCGACAAAAGCTTCCCTTACTCCTGATTCTGGCCTACTGACTTGAAGAATTGTTGATTTCCTAACTGTTGGCTTCTTCCTGTACTTCCTGGGCTCAGGCTTCGCCTTCTTCCTCCTTAGAAAGCTGATCACTGCATCATCCAGTTCTCGTTGTTGAAGCTCAGTGATATCAGTCAGCTTCTCAACCTTCTTCTCCAAGATGCGCATCTTCTCCTTCTGAGCAATTTCAGCTCTGCGGATAGCCTCAGATTTCTCAGAGTGATCTCCCCATGCTTCAGCACATAACTCCGACACCAACTCCCCTGAGAAAGTGATGGGATTCTTCCTTGAGCTCATGGGAGACGATCTCTGAACTGGCTCAGGTTGTTGCTTGGAAGGTTCTTCTGCCTTTGCCTTTGTTGCCTCCGCCCTCAGCCTGGCAACAACTTCCTCTCCTTCCTTCTCCACTGTCGCTAACCTAGCTGACTTCCTCACCCTTAGTATATTCCCTTCAGGATTGGCTTCAGGGTCAGCTAGAACGGTCTCACCTTGGTTGACTGCCTCCGATGCCTCAGGGCGGGATCTTTTCTTCTTTTTCCCCCCTTTTTGGCATCATCATTGGCCTGGGATGGGAGTGACTCAGCTCCACTGTTGATAACAAAAGAGGCTAAAGATTGAACTTCTAATACGCCCTCCTTCAGCATCTCAACTCCCGTGGCAATCCCAGTGCCTGCGTAAGAAACCGAACTGATAGCAGCATTGACTTTCTTCTCAAAGACCTCCATAGAGAGTTGGAGTCTTTGTTCAGCCTTGGTGATCCTTTCCTCCACCTTCAAGGACTCACCGCTGACTCTGCTGGCCTCAGTTAGTATCTTTGCCGACTCGTCAGTGGCCTTCGCCAAAATGTCTGCCACTGACTGAGAGGTGCGATCCAACTTCCCTGACTCCAGCTCCAGTTTGGACGCTGAGTCCTTCATGGCCTGAGTGACAATAGCTCTAGTCTGAACTGCAAGCCTGTCAACTACCTGATTCAACTTCTCATCCCTGATCGCATCCCACTCATCAAGTTTCTTGAGAGTGTTCCTAAGAATCTTCTTGGTGCGCTTCCTCTCATTCCTCACCTACTTGGCCGTGTCAGTCATCGTCCTCTTTAGCAAAATCAGCTCCCTGTTGGCAAGGGTGTTGTAGGCTGACTTTGTCCACCTGATGTGTTTTGCCAGGGCCTTGGAGTCTTCTTCTTTTTCAGCTCGTAGCCTCATTACTTCCTCCTGAAGTTCAGCTAGATTTTCTGTGGTTTTCTCCTGCTTGACCTCCACTATGCTTGTGAATTCAGCACGGCCGACCCCAGTTATTATCACATCTGCATCATCAACGGCCTCATCAGTGATTGGCTGCTTTCCGTTGTCAGCCCCTGCAGCATCAGTCCCTTCTTCAAGGTGCACTGAAGGCAGTTGTGAAGTAGTCATAGCCGTCTCCTCAGGCTCAGCTAAGCTATCTTGAACCTTAGGAACTTTGTCCCTCGGAACTGAGAGTCTCCTTGGATGCCTCAACATCTTCCTCTCTTATCTCAGGGCAGGGAATCCCTTCATCGACAGATGTCTCATTGGCAGCTGAGATGTTCAAAACATCCTCAGCCACTGGTCCACCCTTGGCACCAGTGTCTCTTTCAACTTCCCCCTGAGCCTGAGGCTCAGAGATAATCTCATCAACTTCCTTTGCAGTCTCCTCCACTGCCTTCTCCATATCTCCACCCTGAGCTTCATCATCATCCTCATCATCCTTCTCGTCACCAGACAGGATGTCAGCCTTGCTCTTGGACATCATATCAGCCACTAGCTGCTTCAGGTTGTCAAAGTTTAGAAGTTGAAGCCAGTTAGTCAGTCCAAAGAAGGAGCAAATCTTGGCTTCCTCCGCCTCCCAGTGCTCCCAGCCACGAGCGTCCACTAGCAGATGTTGTTCCTGCATGTTTGATTGTTTGAAGTCCAACCAAACCTTGAGCTCAATCACATACGCCAGTAGCTCATTGTACTTGTACAGCCCAGGCCAGCACTTTCCTGCCCATTCTGTGGTGTTCCCCCTGAGAGTGCTCTCCAGAATCCCACCAGCCATGTGTTCATCTAATTCCTCTTCCTCCACTTCAAGGAATTCATCCTCTTCAGTTGAAATGGATTTGGGACAGTCCTTGGGATTGGGGTATAAGGGAAAGTCTGTGGGGTTATTAAGATTTGACTCGGCTGACTGATCAGGCTCATTCGTTGGTGAAGTTGATGGCACTGACTCAGTAGGATGATTTGGCTCTGTTTGGGGTGTTTCAGTGGGTTGAGAGGTAGGGTCAGGGTTGGAAGGTGTTTGTGTTTCAGGGTTTGGGGGTGTTTGAGTGGGTACTGTCTCAGGCTGCAACAACTCAGCCGTCTCGACAGATTTTCTCACTTCCTCCAAGTCAGAGGTACCAGGAGAGCTTGACTTCTCCCTCTCACTTACCTCAGGCAGTTTCTTAGCAGAGGACCTTTTTATTCCCTTCCTAAGCCTCTTTATGTACCTCTCTCCCTGATTACCCTCCTTTCTGACGTTATCGTCAGTTCCCTCAGCCTCAGACCCGGCCTTCTTTGGAGCAGACTCAGTCCCTGATTTCGTGCTCTTCCCTGACAGCACGATTTTCACCCTCTTCTTCTTCTCAGCCGCGTCCACCTCAGGCTGCTCCATCTCCTCTACTTCCTTACTCCTCTCAAGGAGGTCATCTACCCGTTCAATGAGACTGGTTGCCACTCTCTTGGCCTTACATGCTGGCTTTTTAGCCTGACCCTTTGCTTTCGCATTGGGATCAGTCAGCCCTAGCACTGAATAGGTATCACTCAGTGAGGAAAACATTACCTTCTTTGAGGAGAGACTGTCCTCAAAATCGAAGGTAAACCCATGGCAGGCATGAGCAATCAGGATGGACATCCTCGTTCCGAATGGTAAGATGGCACTGACGGATATGTGCTTCTTCTCCTCATCTCACTTTAGTTTGTCCAGTCCGGCCTGATGGAGTTGATCAAGGAAGAACTGCTCCCAGTTCGCTTCCACTCCATCAACAATTGCTCCCATGAGTCTCAGCTTGGGCTGACCCAGTTGCTCGTGAGAGCCAGTTGCACCCATCACCATCTTGGACACCAAATCCACCAGAGCTCCGTACTCAGGCTTCAGCGTATTCTTGTTCTGACGAGCCTTGAACTTTGATGACCCAGACTTGGTCCATTTCCCAAGAAGTTCTCCCTCCGAGTTCTCCTTATACGTTCTTGGGTTGATGCCAGAGAATGGCAACTTGAAGACTTCCCGCACCGCCCTCCTGACGTCAATAGTAACCACCTCTGAGTTGTAAAGAGGTTCGCCGTCGCCGTCCTTCTCTCCCGTCGGCTTAAGCGCAGTTACCTTCGTATAAATCTCCCCCTTTCGTAAGAACATATTTAAGTATGCTTCTACAACTGTTCTTGGGAGCATGGAAATGGGGCGGGTGGTGAAGTATGTTTCCAACCCAGCATCGGAAATCCACTTGAATACTGGTTTGATTTCCTCAACTGTAAGACAGATACCTTACATGGAGATGACTTTCTCCATGTGTATCAGCTTGTTCTCGACAACGTCTACGATCTTGTCGGTTGTCCAGTTGGAATCAAGAAATGCCATTGTTTTTAGAAAGGAAGAGATTTTTGAAATTGTTGTGTTTGAGCAAGAGAAAACTCAGTGTGCAGATTGTGCGTTGTGTTTGCGTAAAAACCTCAAATGGCACTCTTGAATGATAAGACTAAGTCAGTTACTCAAACGTGGGGTTGAGATCAATTCCAGAATTCAAAAAGTTTTGAAATGAGGGGCCAGGATTAATCTCAGCTTCAATCAAACCCCTGTATAAAATGGACACGTATATGAAAAAGTAATTGTAGCATTAAATGCTCCGTGCGCGTGGGTTTTAAATATGAAAAGGCGCGCTTTTAATGAAAACGGAATGTATTTAATAAAGATTTTCAGGACGAAAGACTCAGGGAGACGCTTGATATTCACACGAGTCAGGATAGAACTCATACCTGTCAGGGAGACATTGTAGCACCCTGATACCTCGCTGAGTCGAGTCTGGCCTGAGTTCCCCCTAGAACCCCACACTGATTGCTCTCCCGGATCTATGAGTCCTAACTCCACTGACAGTTCCATAAACTTTGCTTCAGCCAAAGGCTTAGTCAAGATGTCAGCTCTTTGCCTGTCAGTGTGAATCTTCTCCATCCTAATATCTTTCTTCTCCACATGATCTCGAATGAAGTGATGCCTAATATCCACATGCTTGCACCTTGTGTGAAGCACTTGGTTCTGAGTAATTGCTATTGCACTATTGTTGTCACAATAGATTGGAACCTGATTAGTAAATACTTGGTAGTCCCTCAACTGTTACCTCAACCATAAGATCTGAGCACAACAACTACATGCAGCCATATACTCAGCCTCAGTTGTGGATGTCGCCACTGAATTCTGCTTCTTACTAAACCACGAGATCAACTTACTTCCCAAAAACTAACATGTCCCTGAGGTTGATTTCCTATCAATCCTACAACCTCCATAATCTGCATCTGAATAACCTGTCAGTTCTAAATTGTCATCTGAAGGGTACCATAGTCCCATAATGACTGTCCTTTTTAAATACTTAAGTATCCTCTTAGCAGCCTCCAAATGACTTCTCTTGGGATCAGGCTGATACCTAGCACACACGCCAACTGCAAACGTAATATCAGGCCTACTTGCAGTCAGGTACAACAAAGAGCCTATCAGCCCTCGATACTCAGTCTGATTTACTGAAGTCCCTTCAGTGTCAGGATCCATCTTCCAATTTGTGTTCATAGGGATCCTGGCTGGATTGCTGTTCTGAACACCAAACTTATGAATCAAGTCTCTTGTATACTTGGCCTAATTTATGAATATACCTTGATCAGTCTGCTTGACCTGCAATCCTAAGAAGAAGTTCATCTCTCCCATCATGGACATCTCAAATTTACCATTCATCAACTTAGAGAATTTCTCACAGAGCTGATGATTTGGTGATCCAAATATTATGTCATCCACATAAATCTGGACCAAGAGAATGTCATCACCTTCAGTGATCCTGAACAATGTCCTATCCACAGTTCCCTTCTTGAACCCATGGTCTATCAGGAATTGAGAGAGGGTATCATACCAAGCTCTTGGTGCTTGCTTAAGTCCATAGAGTGCTTTCTTCAAATGGTATACTCTATCTCCAACCTCAAACCCGGGAGGTTGTTCAACATATACCTCTTCATTGAGTACACCATTCAGGAAGGCACTCTTGACATCCATTTGATACACCTTGAACTTCTTATATGTTGCATAGGCAATGAATAACCCGATAGCTTCCAACCTAGCCACTGGAGCAAAAGTCTCATCATAGTCTATTCCTTCAGACTGACAATACCCTTTTGCAACCAGTCTAGCCTTGTTCCTTACAACAACACCATTTTCATCCTTCTTGTTCTTAAAGACCCACTTGGTACCAATCACACCTTGATGCCTAGGTCTATCTACCAGTTCCCAAACCTGATTCCTTGTGAACTGATTCAACTCCTCTTGCATGGCAATGATCCAGTTTGAGTCAGTGAGAGCTTCTTCAATGTTCTGAGGCTCTTGCTCAGAGAGAAAGCAACAAAACAATGCACTCTCACCATGGAACCGTCTGGTCCTGACTCCCTCAGTTGGATCACCAATGATTTGATCAATGGGATGATCTTCTAACCATGTTCTTTTGCCAGGAGTTGTTCCTGAAGTACCTGCAATGTTAGTGTCTGCAGGCTCATAAAATTCAGGAAATTGAACAGAAGGGGATGATCCTGAGTCAATTCCAAAGGGATTAATAAGTTCAATGTCAGGGACATTGATTCCCCCTTGATGAGGTGACTCAGGAACCGTGTCAGCTGTAACAGCATCTTCATAGACGGTGCTTACCTCAGGTTGATCCTGTTCCTCAGTCTGAGGCTCAATAATCCCTGATGTGCTGGGCTTAGGAGTGTCACCTGATTCCTCATCCTGATCGTCATCATCATCCCATCTCGGAATTGCCACAGTCTTGATCTTAGGATCAGGTTGATTCTTCAAGCTCAGTCTTGTCAAACTCCTTGTGACCTCCTCAGTGTCAGGATTCAACACCTTTGCCCTAGACTCATTAGCAGATTCATCAAAGACAACATGAGGTGATTCTTCCACAACAAGGGTCCTACAATTGTAAACCCTGAAGGCTTTACTAACTTCAGAATATCCTAAGAATATTCCTTCATCAGATTTGCTATCGAAGGCTTTCAATTGGGTCTTCCCATTGTTGAGGATGAAGCACTTGCAACCAAATACATGAAAATAAGAAATACGAGGTTTCCTTTTGTTCCATGTCTCATATGGGGTCTGTGCATGTTGTTTGTTCAGCATGTATCTGTTCTGAGTGTAGCATGCAGTGTTGATTGCCTCAGCCCAGAATTTCTTGGGCAATCCTGACTCAGCCAACATAGTCCTTGCAGCTTCCTTCAGTGTCCTGTTCTTCCTCTCAGCGACACCATTCTGTTGTGGGGTTCTAGCTGCAGAAGTCTCATGAGCTACACCAAGTTCATTACAAAAGTCAGAAATATATGAATTTATAAATTCAATGCCCTTGTCAGATCTGATCTTAGTAATGGACTGATTCTTCTCATTGCTGAGTCTCCTGAGCAACTCTGGAAGCTTCACCGGTGTTTCCTTCTTATTCAACAGGAAAATAACCCAAGTATATCTGGAATAATCATCAATAACCACAAGGGTATATTTTCTACCATTCATACTCACAGGTGTTATGGGACCAAATAAATCCATGTGCAAGAGCTGAAGTATCCTGTCAGTGGAATAGGAAGCTTCCTCTTTGAATGATGCTCTGACCTGCTTCCCTTCCTGACAAGCTTTGCACACGTGATCTTTGCTAAAAACTTCATTAGGTAGACCATCAACAAGTGACTGTCTAGAAATTTTGTTAAGAATCTTGAAGTTCAGGTGGCTTAATCTTTTATGCCATAACCAATTGAGCTCTAGTGAGCTTTTAGCAACAAAACAAGTATTAGAAATAGTGCTGCTCCAATCAGCGAGATAAACATTACCTTTCATTATACCTGATAGAAGCACTTGTGTTGATTTGTCCTTGACTGAACATATATTCGATGAGAACTCAACACTGAACCCTTTGTCACAGAATTGACTTACTGACAGCAGGTTATGCTTCAGTCCTTCCACAAAGGACATATTTTCCCCTCTGACTGTACCTATAATCAAAACACCAAAACCTTTAGTAACACCTTTTAAGTTATCACCAAAGGTTACCTGTGGACCATCTTTCGCTTGATATTCTTGGAGAAGACTCTTCATTCCAGTCATGTGCCTTGAGCAACCACTGTCTAGGTACCAAACATCTTTGATTGAGTCTCCTCTCCTCTTGTTGTGATCCACAGCCGCCTGCAAGCAAATCAGGCTTTAGGTACCCATTGGGTGTTGGGTCCTATCGTGTCACTTGTACCCTTCGGGATCCAGACTTGCTTCACAACCCTGATTGCCTCAGAGTGGTAAATCTGTCTCCCTGAAACACCAACATACACAACTTTCTTCTTCTTTACCTAAGAGGAAGATGGTGTATAAGTGCTAGACTTAGGTTTCACAGGAGCCTGAGTGGGTGCCTTTTGGGCTGGCTTCCTGTTCTTCCTAGGTCTGGGTGCAGCAGGTCTTGGGCCTTGTTCTTGATAAGGACCCTGATTTCTATTCCCCCTAGGCAAGTGAGGGAATGGAAAACAGTTAAAGGCCTCAGGATGCCAAAACCACGGGGGTGTCATCATATTTGGCCTTCCCTGTTGGTATTGCCAAGCATGATGGTACCCTCGCTGACCAGTCTGAGGGCTCTTGGCCTGAGTCTTCCTCTGCTTTCGCTGAGGTTTTCCCTGGTCTGAGCACTCAGGGGCTTCCTTAGGTTGCTTCGCCTTTCCCTTGGATTTTGGCTTAGCTACCTTAGGAGCAACCCTGACTGTGTCAACGATTTCCTTGCCCTTATCAGTTTGACGGGCCTGGAGCACAACCTTAGGTGCACTCTGGCCTGTCTGAACAAATACCCTCTCAGTGTTGCTCCCTGAAGCAACATGAGACTGACCTTGTGAGGATTTCTCAGGAACATATCCAAGTCCCTTTTTCTTGTTCCCAAGTATCTGGCTGCTATTTATTTCCTCTCTAGCCACTGAGGATTTATTCATTGCTGCAACCTTTTTCTTGAGAGAGTCCTCACTCTTTTTCAAGATTTCATGTCTGGTAAAGAGGTAATCAAACTTGCTCTTAAGTACCTTCAGTTCTTCCTTCCTGAACAACTCTTCCTCTGCCAATTCCTTCAGAATCTTCTCTCTTGGGAGACGCACAGCGGTGATTAAATCAATCTCCTGAGTTAGTCTCACAATTTGAGCTGATTCTTTAAGATCAGACTGAGTGAGTTGTTCATTCAGGTTTTGAACCTCAGTACTCAATTTCTTGTTCTCCTCTACCAAGAAGACATTAGTTCCATCCCTAGCCATCAGACAGACATCATCGTACTCGTCATCTGAGAAGAGTTCAGGTGACCTTTCAGCAGGACCGTCAGAGTCTGTTGCATCTTCAGCGACCATTGCTCTCCGATCAGCAGATTTTAGATCCCTAGTGGCTCTCCTTTCCTCTCTCTCCCTCGCACTCAGCTCCGGGCAGCCGTACTGATAGTGACCAATCTTGTTACAGTTGTAACATGCTACCTGCTCACTTACTCTTTCTTTTCTCGGTTCAGGGTTCCTCCTTGAGTCAGGTTCCCTGGTTCTTGGTGAGCTTTCAGGCTTGGTTGGATATCTATCATCGCGAGTACGTCTCTGTTCGTCTCTTCTTTCAGGATTTGGTTCAGAATATCTTCTTTCATCACCACGTTCTCTCCTCTGGTAAGTATTCCTTCGCTCCTCATATCTCCTTGAGCTTTGGTGGGTTCCTTCAGGTTTCCTGTCACGTGAGTCCTGATAAAACTTTTTATAACGACCAAACCTGGAATTGAGCTTGTCAAATCGTCTGGCCATCAGGCTGTACTCTTCAGCGAGTTCTTCCCTGCTCATCTCCATCAGTGACTTTGATGAAGAGTTTGATGAGGGCTCAACAGGTTCAGATCTGGCCTTGAACGCCACACTTTTCTCAGGAGTTTTCTCCTTCACTTCCTCTTCTGACTGAACTTTCTTCTTTCTTTTGTTAAGATCAAATTCAAGCGCTTTGAGCTCTGAAAAAAGTAAAGCAGAAGTTATGTTACTCATATCCTGAGTGTTCTTAAGCATAATTACACTGTTATCCCATCTCTTAGGAAGGGCATTCAGGATCTTTGAAACAACATCTCTTCTTGGGGCATCCTTGTCCAACATCACCAACTCATTCATCAACTTGATGAATCGAGACTCCATTTGATCTATGCTCTCGTCAGGCAGCATCTCGAACGCTTCGAATTTCTGAATGGCAATATTTCTCTAGTTCTCCTTTATCTTTTCTGACCCCTCGCACATCCTGGTCAGCTCATCCTAAACCTCCTTTACCGTCTTTAAGTTCATCAGTCTGGCTGACTCCTCGAAGGGCACCCTATGCAAGATGATGTTTCTGGCGACGTTGTCAAGCACCACCATCTTGATTTCATCGTTGGTCATGTCTTTCCTTTCTTTAGGAACCTGCACGCCAATCACAAGATCCTCGTATCCCAGTCCTCTGATGTTAGGAATAGTGATCTTGATCGGTCCTTCCCTGAGTACACGCGGCATCTGGTCATGGATGGCATCTAGATGTGCCTCTAATCTGAACTTCCAATAGACAAAGTTAGACACAGAGAATTCTGGTAACGAAGCTTCAAGTCTCCTAGAAGTCATGATGATGCAAGTTTTATGAAAAGCAAACTCAGATCTGTTCAGTGACCACCAACAGTTTCTCCTCTGAAATTATTAGTATTCAAAGTCAGTGGTCTTTCGAACCACTGCTCTGATACCACTTGTTGGTCCCGGTACAAGACTGAGGAATACGTGTTAGGGGGGGGAATACACGTATACCAATTTTTCAACCTTAAAACTGACTGAGCCCCCTTTACTCAGAGTGGTAAAGAACTAGGAGCTGATAACACACCTACTGACTACACTTGGTGCGGGTCAATTGGCTAACTATCAGTTCAAGTTCAGTGCGGAAATGTTTGAGCCTTGATAGTTTAAAGTCTTGTTTAGTTTGCTTTCTGAAAAACTTGTTTTACTCAATTCCGAATAGTGTTTAGTAGGGCAGTGCTCTTTTGAAGATCAGCCTGATTGATTCAGGCTTGATAAACTTGAATGCAATGAATGAACAAGTAATATGGAAAGTATGCACAATATCAAAGCAGTAAGAACACAAGGAGTTTAACATGGTTCAGAGACTCAAGCTCCTACGTCCACGGCCTGACTTAACAGGAAATCCACTCAAGGGATTCTTGTTTTTAACGTGCCAAGGTGCACCAAGACCAGCTATCCTCACTGATCTATACAACTCCACTTACTAACACACTAACTGACTTACTCCCAACAAGCCTAACTTAGGGTTTTGGTTTCAGTTTGGATTCCAACTAAGTTGAGATTATCCTTTCAAGGCAAAGCTATGCTAAGGATTGGATAATCTCTCTAAGCTTAAGATAATGCTATTTAGCTCTTGCAATACAGAATAACTCTCAGTTGCTAAGAAACACTTGGGAAATTTGGATGTTTTTCGAGTGCTTCTCTTAAAGGCTGAATGCTTTGAGTGCTTGAGAGTTTGAGTAATTTCTGGCTTGGAAATTTCCCGTAACCTTGAATGGGTTCAAGGCCTTCTGTATTTATAGGGTATTTGAAAAACTATCCGTTGGAGAGATAGCCTTCTAATCATCTATGTAGAGTGGCTTCAAACGGACATATCTTCATGCAGCAGCCGTCCTTGCATGGATTTGGTATTTGCATTAAATGCCCATTAAATGCTTGCCCGTTGAATGTGCAGTCTGAATTCAGTCTTCATGTTAGGTTCCGTATGTGCGTGTCCTTCTCGGATTGGTCCACGTCATCAGGTTGGTGAGAATGCCAGAACTTATTCCTGAGCTTCAGGCTTGTCTTATTAAGTTCATTTTATCTTGAGCCCACCAGTCTTGTCCTGACGCTGAAATTCCTTTTGCATTGCTTGGCTCTACTCCAAGTCTCCCCATAAACTCAGTGACATCCTGTTCCCTTCAGGATTGAGTTAGTAAAGACCTCAGGGTCATACTCTTCACCACTGGCACTTACTCAGCCAGCTTAGAGGACTGCCATAAGTTCAGGATGGTGCTCTTCGTCTTCAGGCTCTGAGTCTTGATTGTCTCCAGTGAGTTCTCCTCTCACTGAGTACCTGTGAAGTGTAAAATGACTAAGTACTAATCCTAATCAAGACTAGCCTGACAAAGACAGATTAAGGCAAACATCTTTTCAGGGGTTTTGGGATCTTAATCAAAACTAACAATGTCCCAACAAGAGGCTTTGGGATCTAATCAAAACTGACATTGTCCCAACAGTATGACCCTGAGGTCATTACTAACTCAGTCCTGAAGGGAACGTGATGACACTGAATTTATGGGAAAGACTTGGAGTAGAGCCAAGCAATGCAAAATGAATGTCAGCGTCAGAACAAGACTGTTGTGCTCGAGACATAAAGAACTTAATAAGACAAGCTTGAAGCCTAGGAATAAGTTCTGACATTCTCACCAACCTGATGACGTGGAACAATCCGGGAAGGACACGCACGTACGGAACCTGACATGAAGACTGACTTCAGACTGCATATTCAGGCTCATCCCTGCGGAAATGTGTGACATGAAGACTAACATCAAATTCTGTTGTCTGACACTGCGGAAATGTGTGAGCCCTGATAGTTTAAAGTCTTGTTTAGTTTGCTTTCTGAAAACTTGATTACTCAATTATGAAAGTGATTAGTAGGGCAGTGCTCTAGTTTGAGGATCATGCTGATTGATTCAGCTTGATAAAACCAAATGCTATGAATGAATAAGTAATATGACAAGTAAGCACAATATCAAAGCAGTAAGAACACAGGGAGTTTAACATGGTTCAGAGACTCAAGCTCCTACGTCCACGGTCTGATTTAACAGGAAATCCACTCAAGGGATTCTTGTTTTTAACGTGCCAAGGTGCACCAATATCAACTACCTCACTGACCTTTACAAACTCCTCCAACTAACTCACTAACTTAACTTACTACCAACAAACCTAACTTAGGGTTTTGGTTTCAGTTTGGATTCCAACTAGGTTGTGATTATCCTTACAAGACAAAGCTATGCTAAGGATTGAATAATCACTCTAAGCTTAAGATATTGCTAGTACGCTCTTTGGAATACAGAATAACTCTCAGATACTAAGAAACACTTGGGAAATTTAACTAGTTTTGAGTGCTTCTTCTAAAGACTGAATGCTTTGAATGCTTGAGAGTATGAGTAATTTCTGGCTTGGAAATTTCCCGTAACCTTTAATGGGTTCAAGGCCTTCTGTATTTATAGGTGATTTGAAAACTATCTGTTGGAAGAGATAGCCTTCTGGTCATCTATGTAGAGTGGCTCAAATAGACATATTTCCCATGCATCAGCCGTCCTTGCATGGATTAGGTAACTTGCATTTAATGCACAATTTAATGCTTGCCAGTTAAATATGCAGTCTGAAGTCAGTCTTCATGTCAGGTTCCGTACGTGCGTGTCCTTCCCGGATTGGTCCACGTCATCAGGTTGGTGAGAATGTCAGAACTTATTCCTAGGTTTCAGGCTTGTCTTATTAAGTTCTTTTTGTCTCGAGCACAACGGTCTTGTCTTGAAGCTTACATTCTTTTTGCATTGCTTGGTTCTACTCTAAGTTTTTCCCATAAACTCAGTATCATCCTGTTCCCTTCAGGACTTAGTTAGTAATAACCTCAGGGTCATACTCTTCATCACTGACACTTACTCAACCAGCTTAGAAGACTGTCATAAGTTCAGGATGGTGCTCTTCGTCTTCAGGCTCTTAGTCCTGATTGTCATTAGTAAGTTCTCCTCTCACTGATTACCTGTAAAGTGTAAAATGACTAAGTACAAAGCCTAACCAAAACTAGCCTGACTGAGACAAACTAAGGCAACTCATCTTTTCAGGGGCTTTGGGATCTTAATCAAAACTGACAATGTCCTAACAATATCTTTATGATCTAATCATCTTACATGCATAATTACTCCTGCACATAGTTTATTGCTTATAGTCCGCATATCATGCCCGGGTAGGCGGCACCCGATACTTGTCGGACCGTAATTTATGCTTTGGGTAGACGGCGCCCAATTCTTGCTTCTATGTGCTCTAGAATAATCAAATAAATCCTTATTTCTCCATTTTCAATAAATTGGTTACAACTCTTACCATGTCACTTTAAAATCGTAGTGAAAAATATATGATATTACCATGAAAGAATTCGATGAGCTTGCTCTCGATGGTAATAACTACCTGACATGGGCGCTAGATGTCGAGATCCATCTAGCCTTAAATGAGTTGAGCGAAACAATTCTCGAAGGTTCGAAATCAACTAACGCCCAGAAGGCGAAAGCGTTGATTTTTCTCATGAATCACCTGAGTGAGGAATTCATTTTTCAGATCCTCATTCAGGGACCCCGAAATGTTGTGGAAGTCCCTGAAGGACCGTTTCCAACAACAAAATGATATTCTCCTCCCTCCGGTACAATACGATTGGTTGAGACTCCGTCTCCAAGACCTTAAGGCTATAACGGAGTACAACTCTTCTTTGCAACGTATTGTAACCCTGTTGATGCAGAACACTCTGTCAATATTCCACGCTAGCAACCTTATACTCCAGCAGCAGTATAGGGACAATTATGTGATTGGTTCCAAACGTGGAAGGGGGAGAGAGAGTAAGATGATCTGGGCTAAAGGCCAAGGTCGTAGTACATCCGGTGGTCATAAAACCTCGAATTTCGCTCTTAAAAAAATCTGTCATTCAAGATAAGGTTAAGCAGTCCTGCTACAGATGCAGATGCAGAGGTCATTGGTCTCGCACGTGTCGCACTCCCAAGCACTTGGTTGAGGCTTATCAAAAGCAGCAGAAGGACGACAAAGGGAAGGCCCCTAGAGTCGAATCTCACCATGCCAGCCTGCCTGAAGCAGATACTGACCAAGACAACATCGATCCTCTGGGCATCGAGCTCAAGGATTTTGGAGATGATGAGTGATTTGCATATTTGATTGTTTTAGTACTTTTCTTTTGGACAAAACAATTTATATTTTTTTGGATCCTTTCTTTCGGATACTTTATTTTATGGTTGATATTATGTTTTAGCTTCGATGTGTTTACCTTAACGTTGTCCATTAAATTTACTTGGATATTGTTGTACATGGCTTGTAAACATATCAGCTATTAGGTTTGGGCTATTTCCTCTAGCATGATGGATTAAGATAGTGATTTATGTTTG
The DNA here is from genome assembly GCA_947034835.1 of Ballota nigra. NCBI lineage: Eukaryota > Viridiplantae > Streptophyta > Magnoliopsida > Lamiales > Lamiaceae > Ballota > Ballota nigra. Next base: position 76,322,824 of record OX344726.1, read on the forward strand.
GTAGATAGCGCCACCACTCATATAATATTAAGAGATAGGAAGTATTTTCATAGCTTGGTAGAACGTAAGGGGAGTATAACTACAATAGCCAATGATAGTATGTTGATAGTGGGCTCCAGAAGAGCTTCCATTGTCCCCCACGTGGGTACCGAACTCATAATCGATAATGCTTTCCACAATCTAACCGTACCCTGCTCTGTTTTAAATATATAAGAAATAATGGCTATCACATTGAAACTGAAAAAGAGAACAATAAAAAATACCTTTTGATGACTATTACTCGAGGTAGCTGTAAACAAGTTATAGAAAAACTTCATTCCTTCTCCCCCAGATTGTACTATTCCTACATCCGGCAGTCCAATCTCCATCTAGCTATGAGTATGAAATTTTATGGCCCGAATTCTTTTAAATTGTGGCATCAGTGGTTAGGTCATCTAGGATAAATTATGATACGTAGGATTCTATCTAAATTCAATTGGTCATAATATTTCGAATAATAGAATCCTTCATGTTGATGAATTTATTTGTGATGCATGTACTAAGGGTAAGTTAATAGTGCGCCCGTCGCGCACTAAGGTGGGACTAGAGTCTCCGGTTTTCCTTGAACGAATTTAAGGAGACATTTGCGGACCGATTCACCCAGCATCAGGACCATTTCGGTATTTCATAGTCCTTATTGATGCCTCTACTAGGTGGACATATGCTTGTTAGCTGTCTACCCGCAATCAAGCTCCTGCAGAGCTCATTGCGAAAACTATCGAGCTTCGAGCTCAGTTCCCAGATTATCCAATCTATTCGCATGGATAATACTGCCGAGCTTACCTCGAGAGCTTTTACAGATTACTGTATGGCCCTGGGAATCAAAGTGGAGCATTCGGTCCCCCACGTCCATAATTGTCTTGCTGAGGCGCTAATAAAACGTATCAAATTAATCACGAGACCATTACTTATGAACTCTAAACTACCCACTTCATGCTGGGGGCATGCAGTCCTACATGCATCACACTTAATACAAATCTGTCCAACTGCATATAATGATCATTCCCCCCTACAAATAGTGCGTGTGAAAGAATCTAACATTTCCCATCTACGTATTTTTGGATGTGCGGTATATGTCCCGATAACATTACCAAAGCGGACATCTTTGGGCCCACAAAGGAAACTCGGTATTTACGTCGGATTTGACTCTCCATCCATGGTGAAATACCTCGAGCCTTTGTCCGGGGATCAATTAACGGCCCGGTTCGCTGATTACACATTCGATGAAGACCACTTCCCAGTATTAGGGGGAGATCCGAATTCAAAATTGAATGAATGTTGGGAGCTTACGTGGAACATAAGTGATCTTCAGTATCTAGATTCACGCACTAGCCAATCTGAATCAGAAGTTCAGAAGATCATTAACTTGCAAAATTTAACGAACAATCTGCCAGACGCGTTCACTGACCAAAGAGGTGTAACTAAATCTCATATACCTGCAGTAAATGCTCCCCAAAGGGTTGAGGTCCCAAGCAAAACAAGTACTCATACCCCCACATACCAGAAGCGTAAAGGACCCGTAAGAGATACTACTGCACCTAAAGCAAAAACTAGCAAAACTGGTCAGTCGAATGTAAAATCTCCAGAAGAGGTTCGTCTAGATAACTCAAAGTCTCGAGGAGACGATCATCCTAGTAATGAAACCCGTGCATAAAATATTCAATGCACTAAGACCGAGGAACGACTGGACCCAGATACACTGGGAAATGAGGAAGGTCTGGTTGACGTAAAATGTTTAAGTCTCTATGAATTTCATATATACGGGAGAAACATGTAATATAAATATTACTGTCATCAACGACACATTTGCAGTGACATTTGCTCTTTCCATTAACGATCCGGATCCAGAACCCAAAACTATCGTTGAGTGTCGGAAGCGCTCCGATTGGGTAAAATGGAAAGAGGCAATTGAAGTAGAGCTCACACCGCTTAATAAAAGACAAGTATTTGACTCTTTTGTTCGTACACCCACGCGCGTTATCCCTGTAGGATATAAATGGGTTTTTGTACAAAAACAAAATGAGAACAATACTGTGGAGAGGTATAAAGCGAGGCTGGTAGCTCAAGGGTTTTCGCAGAGACCCGGGATTAATTTCGATCAAACCTATTCTCCCGTCATGGACTCAATAACGTTCCACTACTTGATGTCTTTGGCAGTTAAAATGAATCTCCACATGAGATTAATGGACGTAGTAACCGCTTACTTATACGGATCACTAGATGCCGACATTTATATGAAAATTCCTGATGGATTTGACATTCCTTAGATGAGGGATTGTGAAAATCGCAGTTTGTATAACATAAAACTGCAGAAGTCATTGTACGGCCTGAAGCAATCGGGCCTCCGACTTAGTGAGTTCCTTCAGAAGAAGGAATACACATTCGATAAAGCTTTCCCATGCGTATTTATGAAGAAATCGCAAAATAGTTTTGCATCATATCTATTTATGTTGATGACCTAAATATAATCGGAACATGCAAAGAGATTGAAGAAGTGTTGGTCCCGGTACAAGACTGAGGAATACGTGTATGGGGGGGGAGAATACACGTATACCAATTTTTCAAACTTAAAAACTGACTGAGTCCCCTTTATTTAGAGTGGTAAAGAACTAGGAGCTGATAACACACCTACTGACTACACTTTGTGCGGGTCAGTTGGCTAACTATCAGTTCAAGTTCAGTGCGGAAATGTTTGAGCCCTGATAGTTTAAAGTCTTGTTTAGTTTTCTTTCTGAAAACTTGTTTTACTCAATTCAGAAAGGTGTTTAGTAAGGGCAGTGCTCTTTTAGAGGATCAGGCAGATTGATTTTGACCTGATAAACACAATGCTTATGAATGAATATGTTATATGGCAGGAATGCACAATATCAAAGCAATAAGAACGCAGCAAGTTTAACGTGGCTCAGAGGCTAAAGCTCCTACGTCCACGGCCTGATTTAACAGGAAATCCACTCAAGGGATTCTTGTTTTTAACGTGCCAAGGTGCACGAAGACCAGCTAACCTCACTGATCTATACAAACTTCCTTACTAACACACTAACTGACTTACTCCCAACAAACCTAACTTAGGGTTTTGGTTTCAGTTTGGATTCCAACTAGGTTGAGATTATCCTTACAAGGCAAAGCTATGCTAAGAATTGGATAATCTCTCTTAGCTTAAGATAATGCTAGTTCTCTCTTGGAATACAAAATAACTCTCAGTAACTAAGAAACACTTGGGAAATTTAGATAGTTTCGAGTGCTTCTTCTAAGCTGAATGCTTTGAGTGCTTGAGAGCTTGAGTAATTTCTGGCTTGGAAATTTACCGTAACCTTGAATGGGTTCAAGGCCTTCTGTATTTATAGGGTATTTGAAAAACTATCCGTTGGAGAGATAGCCTTCAAGTCATCTATGTAGAGTAGCTTCAAACAGACATATCTTCATGCAGCAGCCGTCCTTGCATGGATTTGGTATTTGCATTAAATGCACATTAAATGCTTGCCCGTTGAACATGCAGTCTGAATCCAGTCTTGTTGTCAGGTTCTGTACGTGTGTGTCCTTCTTGGATTGGTCCACGTCATCAGGTTGGTGAGAATGTCAGAACTTATTCCTGAGCTTCAGGCTTGTCCTATTAAGTTCATTTTGTCTTGAGCTCACCGGTCTTGTCCTGACGCTGACATTCTTTTTGCATTGCTTGGCTCTACTCCAAGTCTTCCCAATAACTCAGTTTCATCCTGTTCCCTTCAGGACTGAGTAGTACTGACCTCAGGGTCATACTCTTCATCACTGAGACTTACTCAGTCAGCTTAGGGGACTGCCATAAGTTCAGGATGGTAATTCGTCTTCAGGCTCTGAGTCTTGATTGTCATCAGTAAGTGCTCCTCTTACTGAGTTCCTGTGAAGTGTAAAATGGCTAAGTTCAAATCATAACCAAGACTAGCCTGACAGAACAAATGCAAACATCTTTTCAGGGGCTTTGGGATCTTAATCAAAACAGACAATGTCCCAACAATTTCCCCCTTTTTGATGATGCCAAAACACTGAAAAGATCCTCAAAACACTTAGAGGATATATAAAGACCTATCTATAAGATAAGACAGTGTTAGAGCAATTCTTGATAAAGTACAAAATTTAAACAACAGCAAAAAAGACAATGAGTTTTTGTCTGTGGGCAAAAGTAATAGATTTCATTGAAAGATATGTAAGTGGTTACAATGAATCTGATCTATTACAAGGAGGTAATGAATTTCCTAGACTAATCTCATTTCAGGTTCGAGTCCATATCCAGTATAGACTCTTGCCTTCAGCTCGTCAAGTCTTCTAGGTTGGTTCACATATCCTTCAGCTTTGGCAATCTTCAAGACTTCCATCATAATGGCCTTCGTGTTGTGCTTCTGAGTTCCAGGAACTAAGGGAGGAGCTCGAATGGTGAACTCAGCAGCCTTCACTTGGACTTGAGCTGCATCAACCTCCTCCAAGATCTTCTGGAATAACTCAGGATGATTGTCCATCATGTAGTCAGTGAAGTGGGCATTGATATCGTCAGTGTCGCCCCACTTCTTCACAACATACCACAATTTCACAAACTCATCCTTTGCATCAGTCCAAAACTCCTTCAATGCCTCTGAGACGAACTCATCGACAAAAGCTTCCCTTACTCCTGATTCTGGCCTACTGAATTGAAGAATTGAAGACTTCCTAACTGTTGGCCTCTTTCTGTACTTCCTAGGCTCAGGCTTCGCCTTCTTCCTCCTCAGCAAACTGATCACTGCATCATCTAGTTCTCGTTGTTGAAGCTCAGTGATGTCAGTCAGCTTCTCAACCTTCTTTTCCAAGATGCGCATCTTCTCCTTTTGAGCAATTTCAGCTCTGCGCATAGCCTCAGATTTCTCAGAATGATCTCCCCATGCTTCAGCACATAACTCTGCCACCAACTCCCCGGAGTAAGTGATGGGATTCTTCCTTGAGCTCATGGGAGAAGATCTCTGAACGGGCTCAGGTTGTTGCTTGGAAGGTTCATCAGCCTTTGTCTTTGCTGCCTCAGCCCTCAGCCTGGCAACTATCTCCTCTCCTTCCTTCTCCACTGCCGCCAACCTAGCTGACTTCCTCACCCTTAGCACATTCCCTTCAGGATTGGCTTCAGGATCAGCTTGAACGGTTTCGCCTTGGTTGACTGCCTCCGATGCCTCAGGGCGGGATCTTTTCTTCTTCCTTTCCCCCTTTTTGGCATCATCATTGGCCTCTGATGGGAATGCGTCAGATCCGCTGTTGATTACGAAGGAGGCTAGGGAATGGACATCATTAATTCCCTCCTTCAATAACTCAACTCCCATCGAGATACCAGTCCCTGCAAAAGAGACAGAACTGATTGCAGCTTGGACCTTCTTCTCAAAGACCTCCATGGAGAGTTGGAGTCTTTGCTCAACCTTCTCAATCTTCTCCTCCACCAGAGCAGATTGCTCATCTGCTTGAGTCAACCTCTCAGCAATATCTTTTGAAGTCTGAGCAAAGCGTTCTGACTCCAGCTCCAACTTCAAGGCTGAGCCAGAAATGGCCTGAGTGAATAGTGCTCCAGCCTGAGCCGCAAGCTTCTCCACAGCCTGATTGAGATCTTCCTTCCTTTGTGTTGGTGTTTACTGTAAAGCAAACTTTTGTTGGGCTTTTATGGATATATTCAATTTCCTTATTATCTGAAATAAATGGTTTTTCACATTATTGCAATCTTATTAATTGCTTGTATTACTTGTATGTCTATTTATCTTATATTGTAGATAATGTGGTGGGTTTGTAGTCACACAGAAGATCACATTGTCAGTTCCTTATAAGATATAAACAGTATTCACAACTAAGATAGTTCTGGACATAACTATTGGTATAAGTTGTAGTATGAACTTGTTAGTGGCTTGTCTTGGCCATTAGTTCATACTAGTACGCTATGTCGTATTGAATGGATCACAGTTAAGACATGTTCTTCTATTCTGACTGTTATGAAGAACTAAAGGTCTTGGTGACTCTTGTAATTCTTAACCCTAATTGTGATATCTAGATATGTGGAGCGCTTGTTCACTACTTTGATTTACTATGGGTGAGAATCTTGTTAGATTCAATGCACTATGTATTTTGGGTAGTGACATCGTTTGCACGATGTCTATTTATTGGCATTAGGGCACCGTGTCCTGGTGATCCAGGTTGATGACGTCCCCTTGAGGAAACTCATAAAGGATTGTCGTATTAAACCCTGCAGGTGGATTTAATCCGTACGACAACAAGGTTGAGTGGTACTACTCAAGGAATAATAGATGTTAATTAATTAAAGCGGTCAGAAGCTTTAATAATTAATGGACGTGCGATATCTTTAACAAGGGGAATTATAGAGTCTAATAGAAGCCCTGATTCGGTTCGGGATAGGACGGGAGTGCAACATTAATTCTCTAGTGGAATGAATTAATGTTCACGGGCCAAATATATGTTCTGGGCTGAACATAAGAATATTTGGGTCCATGAGGAGCCCAAACCTATACCTTCTAACAGATCCCTAGTCTGGCCCATGAAACCTATATAAAGGCTTCAATTTCGTTCTTTGAAACCCTAGCACTAAAAGAATTTCGTGAGCAGCTGAATTTCGTGAGCAAGGGTTTTTGAAGAGACGAAATTGGGAGGCACTTTTTCTCCACGTTCGCTAGTTCGCCGTCCACCCGGTGTACGAACGAGGTTGGGAGACAGATTAGAAGATCAATAGTGGAATCAACGCCTCGGTCTTCAAGGGTAACAGATCTAAACTTGTCTTTAGATGCATGTTTAGGTCTTTAATTGTTTATACACGTTTGGTATCCCAACAACGATCTTGGGGACGGACCGCCTTCACCGGCGCGATCCATCAAGTGGTATCAGAGCCAAGGATTCGTGGATTGTTGGCTCTGCCTGAAACGTGTATCTATTTTCTGATTTTCTGCTTTCGTGGTTTTAGATCGTTTCTCTATCGCAACCCTTGTGTGTTTTTGTAATCGTTTTTCCCACCAGATAATAAGTGTGGGTAGTATAGGTTTCTTTCACAATAGATCACTGTATTAGGGTTTCATTCGCTTGTATTAGTTGTGTTTTCTGATCACAAGAGCGGGCGATGTCGGATGGAGGATGTGGAAACGGATTTCAGGTTCTCTGTGTTAGAAGTTTTTGGCCCTAGACGGTGTCGTTCACTGTTTTGGCCATAACTTTTGACTCGGGAGTCCGTTTTCTGCAAGTAAGCCCATTTCGGAAACCTCGTGAAGATATCTACAGACCTCACACCTATGCTTTGACCCCCTGTGGCGAGACCTAATTCAATCGTCTTGATGAAGTTTTCTGCCAGTTTAGTTCGGGTGACGTGAATTCGACCCGTTCGAGACCATTTCTTGCTTTGCGTGAGAGGCCGATGCGAGGCATCCATCCGCGCCCTTTATTTATCATTGTAATAGCTTTGATAGGCTGTTTTTGATAAGTTTTAGAAGGGGTTGCGATAGATATGCGTTTATTTATGCTTTTATCTATCGTTTTATGGCATGTTTGTGTTTTATAATTAATTTTATTATAATCTGCTATTGCCTGTGAATAATCTTCAATTTTAAATGACTAAGTGAGTAGAATTTAATTTAATTAATTCTTTGGCCTCCACAATTGGTCTTTAAGTAAGGTGATTGTTGCTCGTGGGACCTTGGGAGTCTCCCCCTAACGGATGCAACATTCACAAGCTTACTAGTTAAGACTTCTAATCAAAATGTTTTAATCTTAAAATGAAGTGTGTGATCATCCCCAACGGATGTATTATTCATGAGTTCATCAGTTAAGATTAGTGCAAGATAACTGTAGTGAATTATTTACTAGCGACGTGTTCTTTGTATGAGCTCGTCAATTGTGAATAATAGTTCCTACAGTTAAATTGTGGTCATCACTTAGATGTGAATTTTAATATAACCCCCCAACGGGGTCCCTATTCTAATTCACATGGCCAGTTTAGGTCCGACTATTAATTTCATTCGTCATAGTTGACGTGATATTGAAATTAAAGACTTGGTGTCTGGTTGATGAACACACGCGTAAACGACCATCCTAACGTGGCTTGCGTGTTTGTTTGTTGGGCTGTTGGAGGTTGTGTTAAATGTTGGTTTTGAAGGTTTCCAATATTTCATGCTTCAATTTATGTGATTTTAATGCTTGCTTGCATTTAATTTATTTCAGATTTAATAAGATGACGTTCAACCCGCTTATGGTTATTTTAAAAGAAAATAAGCTGACTGGTCCGAATTATTTGGATTGGAAGAGAAATCTGGACATTGTCCTGGTTGCAGATGAGTACAAGTTTGTGCTCAATACTCCTGCTCCTGCCGATCTGGCACCCGATTCCACTGAAGAGCAAAAGGAGGCTCATAAGAAGTGGCACAAGGCTGATGAGATGGCTCGTTGTTACATTTTGGCCTCTATGTCAAATGTTTTACAACAGCAGCATCAAAACATGCCTACTGCCGCACATATGATGTTGAGCCTAAAAGAGCTTTTTGGTGAGAAAGATAGGGCTGCCCGTTTTGAGGCTATGAGGAAAATTATGACTACCTCTATGCCAGAGGGAGCGTCGGTGAGGGACCACTGTCTCAAGATGATGGAATATCTGAATGAGATAGAGGTGCTCGGGGGAGAAATCGACGGTGATGCCAAGGTCGATATGATCCTCAACTCGCTCCCAAAATCATTTGAAAACTTTCGTTTGAACGTAATCATGAGTAAGAAGGGCTATTCTGTAGCTGAGCTTCTTGCGGAGTTGGTTGCGGCGGAAGGTCTCATGGGTAAGGGTCCACAAGCCCATGTTTCTGTTCAGGCTGGATCTTCCTCGTCCAAGGGCGGGAAGAAGAAAAAGCCTTCTCAGAAAAAGGCTGGTGGAAGTAGTGGTGGAAGCAGTGAGAGTAAGGTTTTGGCGCCTTCTGGTGGCGTGAAGAAGCCGAAAGGCAAATGCTTCAAGTGCCACAAGACCGGACATTGGAAGCCTGATTGTCCTCTCTTGAAAAAGGATAACTCTGGTACATCTCTTGCTCTAGTTGTTGAAACATGCTTTGCGGCTTGTTCTGCCCTTTCTTGGGTAGTAGATACAGGAGCCACTGATCATGTTTGTTATACCTTGCAGGGGTTTCTGCAAACAAGGCAACTGAGTGAGGGCGAGATTACTATCAGTTTGGGCAATGCTACGACTGTAGCAGTGGTCGCAGTGGGAGATGTGCACTTATGTTTTTCTAATTCTGTTTTAGTATTAAAGAACGTTTTGTACGTGCCGAGTTTTCGGAAGAATTTAATTTCTGTTTCGAAGTTGTTTTTGGATGGATGCTCAGTTGTTTTTAATGACAAAGTTGTTATTATGAGAAATGACTTTTTAATCTGTTCTGGCACGTTAGAAAACAGTCTTTACACTATTACTTGTGCATATCGTACTATGACTGAAACTCATTCATCATCATCAAATAAGAGAAAAGAACCTTCAAAGATGAATCAAACATATCTTTGGCACCTAAGACTAGGTCATGTCAATCTGAGGAGAATTCAAAGACTTGTAAGTAGTGGTTCTTTGGAGTCTCTCCAAGTGGAACCATTCTCAGTCTGCGAAACCTACTTGGAAGGCAAGATGACTTCAAGGCCTTTTAAGGCCAAGGGGAATAGGGCCAGTGATGTGTTAGAATTGATTCACTCTGATTTGTGTGGGCCTATGTCTGTTCAAGCTAGAGGTGGTTTTGAGTATTTCGTCACTTTCATTGATGATTACTCAAGATATGGGTACATCTATCTGATGCGCCACAAGTCTGAATGCTTTGGCAAGTTCAAAGAATTTAAGGCAGAAGTGGAGAACCGTCATGGTAAGAGTATCAAGTCACTACGATCTGATCGTGGTGGCGAATACCTTAGTAATGAATTTAGGCAATACTTATTAGAGAATGGGATTACATCCCAGCTCACTGCGCCTGGTACTCCCCAACAGAATGGCGTAGCTGAAAGAAGGAATAGGACTCTATTAGAAATGGTGAGATCAATGATGAGTTATGCATCATTACCTACCTCGTTTTGGGGATATGCCTTGGAAACAGCGGCGTACCTTCTAAATTACGTACCTTCTAAAGCGGTTCCAAAAACTCCGATTGAACTGTGGTCTGGGCGAAAGCCTAGTCTCAATCACATTCGGATTTGGGGTTGTCCAGCACATGTGCTGGATAAGGAAGCTGATAAGTTGGCACCTAGAACTGAAGTACGGTTGTTTGTAGGATATCCTAAGGGAACAAAAGGTGGTTATTTTTATAGTCCTAAAGATCAGAGGGTGATAGTCAGTACTAATGCCCGATTTTTAGAGGAAGACTATATGAATGAGCATAAGTCCAATAGTGAGATCATTCTCAATGAGTTAAGGGGATACAATGGCACACCGAGTGTGCAAGAGGAAATACCACAAGAGACTGCACAACGTGATTGCTCTGATGAACCTTTGCATGCATTGCCTCGTCGTAGTGGGAGGGTTGTACGTCAACCTGATCGTTTCATGTTTGTGGGAGAGTCTGTGGACTTGATTCCAAGCGATGAACATGATGATAACGATCCCTGGACTTACAAAGAGGCAATTCAAGACAAAGATGCAGAGTCTTGGCACAAGTCTATGGATTCAGAAATTGAATCTATGGATGCTATGGAAGTGTACGACCTAAGCGAACTTCCCCATGGCAAGGAAGTCATTGGGTGTAAGTGGGTCTACAGACGTAAGAGAGGATCTGATGGGAAGGTTATTGCCTTTAAAGCAAGGTTGGTGGCAAAGGGTTTTACCCAGAAAGAAGGAATCGACTATGACGAGACCTTCTCACCAGTAGCCATGCTAAAATCGATCCGGATTCTCTTATCCATAGCTAATCACATGAACTATGAGGTTTGGCAAATGGATGTCAAGACAGCTTTCCTTAATGGAAATCTGAATAAGGACATCTACATGCGGCAACCTGAGGGTTATGTGAAGAAAGGCCAAGAGCATCTGGTCTGGAAGCTGAAAAAGTCCCTTTATGGGCTAAAGCAAGCTTCCAGGTCTTGGAACATTCGTTTTGATGAGGTGATCAAATCTTTTGGATTTGAACAATGTCAAAATGAAAGTTGTGTGTATAAGAAGAGTAACGGAGACGTCGTGGTATTCTTAGTACTGTACGTAGATGATATTCTTCTCATTGGCAACAATGTGAAAGTATTATCAGACGTAAAGGTGTGGCTTTCAGAGCAGTTTCAAATGAAGGATTTGGGAGATGCATCGTACATTCTTGGTATAAAGGTCATTCGTGATCGGAAAAAGAGAATGTTGTGTTTATCTCAAGCATCTTACATTGATACTGTGATTGCTCGTTTCAGCATGCAGAACTCAAAGAAGGGTTTACTACCTTTCAGACATGGAGTTCCCTTATCAAAGGATATGTGTCCTAAGACACAGAAGGAGATATAGGAGATGGCTAAGGTTCCTTATGCTTCGGCTGTAGGAAGCCTTATGTATGCGATGCTGTGTACGAGGCCTGATATTTGCTATGCAGTCGGTATGGTAGCAAGATATCAGTCTAACCCTGGTCAAGGACATTGGACTGCTGTCAAGCATATCCTCAAGTACTTGAAAAGGACTCGAGATTATATGCTGGTATACCAGTCAGATAGTATTGTTCCTGTGGGTTATACTGATTCGGATTTCCAAGCTGATCTAGATGAACGGAAGTCTACCTCGGGTTATGTGTTTGTGTTGGGAGGCGGAGCCATATCTTGGAGAAGTGTGAAGCAGAAATGCATCGCGGACTCCACTATGGAGGCCGAGTACGTAGCTGCCTCAGAGGCTGCCAAAGAGGCTGTTTGGCTACGTAATTTCCTCTTGGACTTGGAGGTGTCCAAGAGTATGCCAAGGTGTATCACTGTTTATTGTGATAACGCGGGTGCAGTGGCAAACTCAAAGGAACCTAGAGCCCATAAAGCGAGTAAACACATAGAGCGGAAGTACCACATTATACGAGACATCGTAAATCGAGGAGACGTAGCTGTAGCTAAGATTGCATCGTTGGACAACCTAGCTGATCCTTTCACAAAGACTCTGGGGATGAAAGGTTTTGAGCAGCATGTGGAAGGTCTTGGTTTACGATGTATACCAGCTAGACTTTAAGTATAAGTGGGAGAATTGATATGTCTTTATGTGTATACTAAAAGTTTAGCTTTAGTATAAGTGGGAGATTGTTGGTGTATACTGTAAAGCAAACTTTTGTTGGGCTTTTATGGATATATTCAATTTCCTTATTATCTGAAATAAATGGTTTTTCACATTATTGCAATCTTATTAATTGCTTGTATTACTTGTATGTCTATTTATCTTATATTGTAGATAATGTGGTGGGTTTGTAGTCACACAGAAGATCACATTGTCAGTTCCTTATAAGATATAAACAGTATTCACAACTAAGATAGTTCTGGACATAACTATTGGTATAAGTTGTAGTATGAACTTGTTAGTGGCTTGTCTTGGCCATTAGTTCATACTAGTACGCTATGTCGTATTGAATGGATCACAGTTAAGACATGTTCTTCTATTCTGACTGTTATGAAGAACTAAAGGTCTTGGTGACTCTTGTAATTCTTAACCCTAATTGTGATATCTAGATATGTGGAGCGCTTGTTCACTACTTTGATTTACTATGGGTGAGAATCTTGTTAGATTCAATGCACTATGTATTTTGGGTAGTGACATCGTTTGCACGATGTCCATTTATTGGCATTAGGGCACCGTGTCCTGGTGATCCAGGTTGATGACGTCCCCTTGAGGAAACTCATAAAGGATTGTCGTATTAAACCCTGCAGGTGGATTTAATCCGTACGACAACAAGGTTGAGTGGTACTACTCAAGGAATAATAGATGTTAATTAATTAAAGCGGTCAGAAGCTTTAATAATTAATGGACGTGCGATATCTTTAACACGGGGAATTATAGAGTCTAATAGAAGCCCTGATTCGGTTCGGGATAGGACGGGAGTGCAACATTAATTCTCTAGTGGAATGAATTAATGTTCACGGGCCAAATATATGTTCTGGGCTGAACATAAGAATATTTGGGTCCATGAGGAGCCCAAACCTATACCTTCTAACAGATCCCTAGTCTGGCCCATGAAACCTATATAAAGGCTTCAATTTCGTTCTTTGAAACCCTAGCACTAAAAGAATTTCGTGAGCAGCTGAATTTCGTGAGCAAGGGTTTTTGAAGAGACGAAATTGGGAGGCACTTTTTCTCCACGTTCGCTAGTTCGCCGTCCACCCGGTGTACGAACGAGGTTGGGAGACAGATTAGAAGATCAGTAGTGGAATCAACGCCTCGGTCTTCAAGGGTAACGGATCTAAACTTGTCTTTAGATGCATGTTTAGGTCTTTAATTGTTTATACACGTTTGGTATCCCAACAACGATCTTGGGGACGGACCGCCTTCACCGGCGCGATCCATCACTTTGCTCATCCTTCTCAGCTAACTGCTTCAAGGTCTGCCTTAGTATCTTCTTTGTCCTCTTCCGCTCGTTCCTCACTGACTTGGCCGTGTCAGTCATTGTTCTCTTTAGCAAAATCAGCTCCCTGTTGGCAAGGGAGTTGTACGCTGACTTTGTCCACTTGATGTGTTTCGCCAGGGCCCTGGAGTCTTCTTCTTTTTCAGCTCGTAGCCTCATCACTTCCTCCTGAAGTTCAGCTAGATTTTCAGTGGTTTTCTCCTGCTTGACCTCCACAATGCTTGTAAACTCAGCACGGCCGACCCCGGTGATCATCACATCTTCATCATCATCAACGGCCTCGTCAGTAAGTGGCTGTTTTCCCTTGTCAGCCCCCGCATCCTCAGTCCCCTCTTTAGGGTGCACTGAAGGCAGTTGTTGAGTGGTCAAGGCCGCCTGCTCAGGCTCAGCCCCGCCATGTCAAACCTTAGGAACAAGTCCCTCGGAACTGGGAGTCTCCATAGACGCCTCAACATCTTTCTCCCTTGTCTCAGGGCAGGGAATCCCTTCATCGACAGATGTTTCATCGGTGGCTGAGATGTTCAAAACATCCTCAGCCACTGGTCCACCCTTGGCACCAGTGTCTTGATCACCTTCCCCCTGAGCCTGAGGCTCAGAGTCCATACCATCCAGCTCCCGTGCTGTTTCCTCCACAACCTTCTCCATAGCTCCGTCCTGAGCATCTTCCTCATCCTCCTTGTCCTCCTCACCATCGGATAGGATGTCAGCCTTGCTCTGGGCCATCAGGCTGTTGACTAGCTCCTTCAGGTTATCGAAGTTGAGCAATTGAAGCCAGCTAGTCAGGCCAAAATAGGAGCACAGCCTGGCCTCCTCTGACTCCCAATGCTCCCAGCCACGAGCATCTACCAACAAATGCTGCTCCTGCATGTTTGATTGTTTGAATTCCAACCAAACCTTGAGCTCAACTACATTTTCCAGTAGCTCTTTGTATCTATTCAGTCCGGGCCAGCACTTAGATGCCCATTCAGTGGCATTCCCCCTCAGCGTATTCTCCAGTACTCCCCCCATCATATGTTCATCCAACTCTTCCTCCTCCTGAATGACCAGGAAGTCATCTTCTTCAGATGGAAAGGATTTGGGGCAATCCTTGGGGTTGGGTAAGATGGAAAATCTGTGGGCTCGGGAAGGTGTGGCTCAGAAGACTGGTCAGGCTCATTTGATGGTGAGTTTGATGGCGCTGACTCAGTTAGGGTGTTTGGCTCTTGGGGTGTTTGGATGGGTTGAGGAATAGGGTCAGGGTTGGATGGTGTTTGGGTGTCAGGGTGTGTGGGTGATTTGTGGGGTACTGCCTCAGGCTGCAACAACTCGGCCGTCTCGACAGATTTTCTCACCTCCTCCAAGTCAGAGGCTCCAGGGGAGCTTGACTTCTCCCTCTCACTCACGATAGACAGCTTCTTAGCAGGGGACTTTCGAACCCCCTTCCTAAGTCTCTTCAGTGGCCTCTGACCCTGAGTATCCTCCTTCCTGACTTCATCATCAGTTCCCTCAGCCTCAGCATCGGCTCTCTTGGGGACAGACTCAGTCCCTGAACTAGTGCTCTTCCCTGACAGCACTATTCTCACCTTCTTCTTCTTCTTCTTCTTCTTCTCAGCCTCCTCTGCCGCAGGCTGATCTACCTCCTTCTCAGCTGCCACATCCTCTTCCACCTCCTTACTCCTCTCAAGGAGGTCATCTACCCTTTCAATGAGGTTGGTAGCCACCTTCTTGGCCTTACCAGCTGGTTTTTTGATCTGACCCTTTGCCTGAGCATTTGGATCAGTCAGCCCTAGCACTGAGTAGGTATCACTCCGTGAGGCAAACATCACCTTCTTCGATGAGAGGCTATCCTCATAGTCGAAGGTGTACCCATGGCAAGCATGGGCAATCAGAACTGAGAGCCTGGTCCCGAAAGGCAGAATAGCACCAACAGAGATGTGCTTCTTCTCCTCATCCCTCTTGAGCTTCTCAAGACCAGCCTGATGGAGTTGGTCCAGAAAGAACTGCTCCCAGTTGGCCTCAACTCCGTCAACAATGGCTCCCATCAGCCTCAGCTTGGCCAGGCTCAGCTGCTCATGAGATCCTGTAGATCCCATCACCATCTTGGACACGAGGTCCACTAGCGCTCTGTATTCAGGCTTCAGCGTGTTCTTATTTTGACGAACCCTGAACACAGACGACCCCTCCTTGGTCTATTTGCCCAGGAGTTCTCCTTCAGAGTTCTCCTTGTAAACCCTTGGGTTGATGCCAGAGGATGGCAGTGCAAAAACTTCCCTGACCGCCCTTCGTATGTCGATGGTGACCACCTCCGAGTTGTAAAGGGGTTCGTCGTTGCCGTCTTTCTCCCCCGTCGGCTTAAGCGCAGTCACCTTCATGAACAGTTCATCCCTCCTCAAAAACATATTAAGATATGCTTCCACAATCGTTCTTGGAAGCACGGAGATAGGGCGAGTAGTAAAGTATGTCTCCAACCCAGCGTCGGAAATCCACTTGAAAACGGGTTTGATTTCCTCTACTGTAAGACAGGTGCCTTCCATGGAGATGACTTGCTCCATGTGCACGAGTTTGTTGTTGACAACATCCTCGATCTTGTCGGTTGTCCAATTGGAATCAAGATGTGCCATTTGATTTTGAAGTGAGATTTTTTTTTTGAGAAAATACTGAGATTGCTTGAGCAAGAGAAAACTCAGTGTGCAGAAGTGTTTTTTGTTTGCGTAAAAACCTCAAATGACATTCTTGATTGATATGATTAAGTCAGTTACTCAGACGCGGGGTTGAGATTAATCCCTGAATTCGAAACATTTTGAAATGAAGGGCCAGGATCAATCTCAGTTTCAATCAATTACCCACGTCAGTCATATTCCGTATAAAACGGACACGTATATAAAAAAGTAACTGAGGCATTAAATGCTACATTGCACATGGTTTTAAATATGAAAAGGCGCGCTTTTAATGAAAACGGAATGCATTTAATAAAGATTTTCAGGACGAAGAACTCAAGGAGACGCTTGGAATTCACAAGAGTTAGGATAGAACTCATACCTGTCAGGGAGACATTTTAGCACCCTGATACCTCGCTGAGTCGAGTCTGGCCTGAGTTCCCCCTAGAACCCTACACTGACTGCTCTCCCGGATCTAAGAGTCCTAACTCCACTGACAGTTCCATAAACCTTGCTTCAGCCAGAGGCTTAGTCAAGATGTCAGCTCTTTGCCTGTCAGTGTGAATCTTCTCCATCCTGATATCTTTCTTCTCCACATGATCTCTAATGAAGTGATGCCTAATATCCACTTGCTTGCACCTTGTGTGAAGCACTGGGTTCTGAAGAATTGCTATTGCACTATTGTTGTCACAATAGATTGGAACCTCATTAGCAAACACCTGGTAGTCCCTCAACTGTTGCCTCAACCATAAAATCTTAGCACAAAAACTACCTGCAGCCATATACTCAGCCTCAGTTGTGGATGTAGCCACTGAATTCTGCTTCTTACTAAACCACGAGATCAACTTGCTTCCCAAAAACTGACATGTCCCTGAGGTTGATTTCCTATTAATCCTACAACCTCCATAATCTGCATCTGAATAACCTGTTAGTTCTAAATTATCATCTGAAGGATACCATAGTCCCATATTGACTGTCCTTTTCAAATACTTAAGTATCCTCTTAGCAGCCTCCAAATGACTTTTCTTGGGATTAGACTGATACCTAGCACACACACCAACTACAAACGTAATGTCAGGCCTACTTGCAGTCAGGTACAACAAAGAACCTATCAGCCCTCGATACTCAGTCTGATTTACTGAAGTCCCTTCAGTGTCAGGATCCATCTTCCAATTTGTGTTCATAGGGATCCTGGCTGGATTGCTGTTCTGAACACCAAACTTTTGAATCAAGTCTCTTGTATACTTGGCCTGATTTATGAAGATACCTTGATCAGTCTGCTTGACCTGCAATCCTAGGAAGAAGTTCATCTCTCCCATCATTGACATCTCAAATTTACCAGTCATCAACTTCGAGAATATCTCACATAGCTGATGATTTGGTGATCCAAATATTATGCCATCCACATAAATCTGGACCAAGAGAATGTCATCACCTTCAGTGATCCTGAACAATGTCCTATCCACAGTTCCCTTCTTGAACCCATGGTCTGTCAGGAATTGAGAGAGGGTATCATACCAAGCTCTTGGTGCTTGCTTAAGTCCATAGAGTGCTTTCTTCTAATGGTATACTCTATCTCCAACCTCAAACCCGGGAGGTTGTTCAACATATACCTCTTCATTGAGTACATAATTCAGGAAGGCACTCTTGACATCCATTTGATACACCTTAAACTTCTTATATGTTGCATGTGCAAGGAACAACCTGATAGCTTCCAACCTAGCCACTGGAGCAAAAGACTCATCATAGTCTATTCCCTCAGATTGACAATACCCTTTTGCAACCAGTCTAGCCTTGTTCCTTACCACAATGCCATTTTCATCCTTCTTGTTCTTGAAGACCCACTTGGTACCAATTACACCTTGATGCCTAGGTCTATCTACCAGTTCCCAAACCTGATTCCTTGTGAACTGATTCAACTCCTCTTGCATGGCAATGATCCAGTTTGAGTCAGTGAGAGCTTCTTCAATGTTCTGAGGATCTTGCTCAGAGAGAAAGCAACAGAACAATGCACTCTCACCATGGAACCATCTGGTCCTGACTCCCTCAGTTGGATCACCAATGATTTGATCAATGGGATGATCCTCTAACCATGTTCTTTTGCCAGGAGTTGTTCTTGAAGTACCTGCAATGTTAGTGTCTACAGCCTCATAAAATTCAGGAAATTGAACAGAAGGTGATGATCCCGAGTCTATACCAAAGGGATTAACAAGCTCAATGTCAGGGACATTGATTCCCCCTTGATGAGGTGACTCAGGAACCGTCTCAGCTGCGACAACATCTTCATAGACGGTACTTACCTCAGGTTGAGCCTGTTCCACAGTCTGAGGCTCAACAATCCCTGAAGTGCTGGGTTTAGGAGTGGCACTTGACTCATCATCCTGATCGTCATCATCATCCCATCTAGGAATTGGCACAGTTTTGACCTTGGGATCAGGTTGATTCTTCAAGCTCAGCCTTGTCACACTCCTTGTGACCTCCTCAGTGTCAGGATTCAACACTTTTACCCTAGACCCATTAGCAGATTCATCAAAAAGAACATGAGGTGATTCTTCCACAACAAGGGTTCTGCAATTGTAAACCCTGAAGGCTTTACTAACTTCAAAATATCCTAAAAATATTCCTTCATCAGATTTGCTATCAAAGGCTTTCAATTGGGTTTTCCCATTGTTGGGAATGAAGCACTTACAACCAAATACATGGAAATAAGAAATACGAGGTTTCCTTTTGTTCCATGTCTCATATGGGGTCTGTGCATGTTGTTTGTTCAGCATGGATCTATTCTGAGTGTAGCATGCAGTGTTGATTGCCTCAGCCCAGAATTTCTTGGGCAATCCTGACTCAGCCAGCATGGTCCTTGCAGCTTCCTTCAGTGTCCTGTTCCTTCTTTCAGCAACACCATTATGTTGTGGAGTTCTAGATGCAGAAGTCTCATGAGCTATACCAAGTTCATTACAAAAGTCTGAAATATATGAATTTATAAATTCAGTTCCCTTGTCAGATCTGATCTTAGTAATGGACTGATTTTTCTCATTGCTGAGTCTCCTGAGCAACTCTGGAAGCTTCACCTGTGTTTCCTTCTTATTCAACAAGAAAATAACCCAAGCATATCTAGAATAATCATCAATAACCACAAGGGTATATTTTCTACCATTCATACTCACAGGTGTTATGGGACCAAATAAATCCATGTGCAAGAGCTGAAGTATCCTGTCAATGGAGTGAGAAACCTTCTCTTTGAATGACGCTCTTACCTGCTTCCCTTCCTGACAAGCTTTGCACACATGATCTTTGCTAAAAACTTCATTCAGTAGACCTTCAACAAGTGATTATCTACAAATTTTGTTAAGAATCTTGAAGTTCAGGTGGCTTAATCTTTTATGCCATAACCAACTGAGCTCTAGAGAGCTTTTAGCAACAAAACAGGCATTAGGAATAGTGCTGCTCCAATCAGCGAGATAAATGTTACCTTTCCTGATACCTGATAGAAGCACTTGTGTTGATTTGTCCTTGACTGAACATATATTCGATGAGAACTCAACACTGAAACCTTTGTCACAGAATTGACTTACTGACAACAGGTTATGCTTCAATCCTTCCACAAAGGACACATTTTCCACTCTGACTGTACCTATTATCAAAACACTAAAACCTTTAGTAACACTTTTTGAGTTATCACCAAAGGTTACCTGTGGACCATCTTTGGCTTGATATTCTTGGAGAAGACTCTTCATTCTAGTCATGTGCCTTGAGCAACCACTGTCTAGGTACCAAACAGGTTTGATTGAGTCTCCTCTCCCCTTGTTGTGATCCACAGCTGCCTGAAATCAAATCAGGCTTTAGGTACCCATTGGGTGTTGGGTCCTATCGTGTCAGTTGTACCCTTCGGGATACAGACTTGCTTAACAACCCTGATTGCCTCAGAGTGGTAAATATGTCTCCCTGAAACATCAACATACACAACTTTCTTCTTCTTTACCTGAGAGGAAGATGGTGTATGAGTGCTAGACTTAGGCTTCATAGGAGCCTGAGTGGGTGCCTTTTGGGCTGGCCTCCTGTTCTTCCTAGGTCTGGGTGCAGCAGGTATTGGGCCTTGTTCTTGATAAGGGCCCTGTGTTCTATTCCCCCTAGGCAAGTGAGGGAATGGAAAGCAATTAAAGGCCTCAGGATGCCAAAACCATATGGGTGTCATCATGTTTGGCCTTCCCTGTTGGTATTGCCACGCATGATGGTACCCTCGCTGACCAGTGTGAGAGTTCTTGGCCTGAGTCTTCCTCTGCTTTCGCTGAGGTTTTCCCTGGCCTGAGCTCTCAGGGGCCTCCCTAGGTTGCTTTGCCTTTCCCTTGGGTTTTGGCTTAGCTACCTTGGGGGCAACCCTGACTGTGTCAACAGTTTCTTTGCCCTTATCAGTTTGACGGGCCTGGAGTACAACCTTGGGTGCACTCTGGCCTGCCTGAACAAATACCCTCTCAGTGTTGCTCCCTGAAGCAACATGAGACTGACCTTGTGAGGATTTCTTAGGAACATATCCAAGTCCCTTTTTCTCATTCCCAAGCATCTGGCTGCTATTTATTTCCTCTCTAGCCACTGAGGATTTATTCATTGCTGCAACCTTTTTCTTGAGAGGGTCCTCACTCTTTTTCAGGATTTCATCTCTGGTAAAGAGGTCATCAAACTTACTCTTAAGTACTTTCAGTTCTTCCTTCCTGGCCAGCTCTTCCTCAGCCAATTCCTTCAGAATCTTCTCTCTTCGGAGACGCTCAGCATTGATTAAATCAATCTCCTGAGTTAGTCTCACAATTTGAGCTGATTCTTTAAGATCAGACTGAGTGAGTTGTTCATTCAGGTTTTGAACCTCAGTACTCAATTTCTTGTTCTCCTCTACCAAGAAGACATTAGTTTCCTGCAGTCTGGAGAAATCAACCATCAATTGATCCAGACAGATCTGAAGGTTCATTTCTCTAACTGACTCTGAGCTTAGCTCAGGATTTTGACCAGTGTAAGAACCACGTACAGAGTTAGATGTTACCTCAGGTTCCTCCCTTGCCATAAGGCAGACATCATCGTACTCATCATCGGAAAAGAGTTCAGGCGACCTCTCCTCAGGACCATCAGAATCAGTTGCATCCTCAGTGAGCATGGCTCTCCGGTCATCAAATCTCTGGTCTCTCTTGGCCCTCCTGTCTTCTCTTTCCCTAGCACTCAGCTTTGGACAATCATACTGATAGTGCCAACTCTGGTTACAGTTGTAACATGTTGGTTGCTCATCTCCTCTTTCTTTCCTTGGTTCAGGGTTCCTCCTTGAGTCAGGTTCCCTCTGTCTTGATGAGCTTTCCGTCTTTCCTGAGTGCTTGTCATCATGAATACGTCTCTGTTCATCTCTACGATCGGGCTTTGGATCTGAATATCTTCTTTCATTGCCACGATCTCTTCTCTGGTCAGTGTTTCTCCTTTCCTCATATCTCCTTGAGCTTTGGTGGGTTCCTTCAGGTTTCCTGTCACGTGAGTCCAGATAAAATGTCTTATAACGACCAAACCTGGAATTAAGCTTATCAAAGCGTCTGGCCATCAGGCTATACTCCTCAACGAGCTCTTCCTTGCTCATCTCCATCAGTGACTTTGATGAGGACTCAACAGGTTCAGACCTGGCCTTGAACGCCACGCTTTTCTCAGGAGTTTTCTCTTTTTCTTCCTCTTCTGGCTGAACTTTCTTCTTTCTTTTGTTAAGATCAAACTCCAGTGCCTTTAGCTCTGAAAAAAGTAAAGCAGAAGTTATGTTGCTCATATCCTGAGTAATCTTAAGCATAATTACACTGTTATTCCATCTCTCAGGAAGGGCATTCAGGATCTTTGAAGCAATATCTCTCTTTGGAACATCTTTGTCCAACATCACCAACTCATTCATCAACTTGATGAATCTTGACTCCATCTGATCGATAGTCTCATCAGGCAGCATCTCGAACGCTTCGAACTTCTGAATGGCAATGTTTCTCTCATTTTCCTTTATCTTCTCTGACCCCTCGCACATCCTGGTCAGCTCATCCCAAACCTCATTTGTCGTATTTAAATTCATCAGCCTTGCTGACTCCTCGAAGGGTACCGTATGCAAAATGATGTTTCTGGCAACGTTGTCCAGTCCCACCATCTTGATCTCATCGTTGGTCATGTCTTTCCTTTCTTTAGGAACCTGCACGCCAATCTCAAGATGCTCATATCCCAGTCCTCTGACATTTGGGATGGTGATCTTGATCGGTCCCTCTCTGAGAACACGCGGCATCTGGTCATGGATGGCATCTAGATGTGCTTCTAATCTGAACTTCCAATAGACAAAGTTAGACACAGAGAATTCAGGTAACGAAGCTTCAAGTCTCCTCGAAGTCATGATGATGCGAGTTTTATGAAAAGCAAACTCAGATCTGTTCAGCGACCACCAACAGTTTCTCCTCTGAAACTATTAGTATTCAAAGTCAGTGGTCTTTTGAACCACTGCTCTGATACCGGTACAAGACTGAGGAATACATGTATGGGGGGGAATACACGTATACCAATTTTTCAAACTTAACAACTGACTGAGTTCCCTTTACTCAGAGTGGTAAAGAACTAGGAGCTGATAACACACCTACTGACTACACTTGGTGCGGGTCAGTTGGCTAACTATCAGTTCAAGTTCAGTGCGGAAATGTGTGAGCCCTGATAGTTTAAAGTCTTGTTTAGTTTACTTTCGGAAAACTTGTTTTTTAACGTGCCAAGGTGCACCAAGACCAGCTAACCTCACTGATCTATACAAACTTCCTTACTAACACACTAACTGACTTACTCCCAACAAACCTAACTTAGGGTTTTGGTTTCAGTTTGGATTCCAACTAGGTTGAGATTATCCTTACAAGGCAAAGCTATGCTAAGAATTGGATAATCTCTCTAAGCTTATATTGGTCCCGGTACAAGACTGAGGAATACGTGTATGGGGGGAGGGGGAATACACGTATACCAGATTTTTCAAACTTAAAACTGACTTAGTCCCCTTTACTCAGAGTGGTAAAGAACTAGGAGCTAATAACACACCTACTGACTACACTTGGTGCGGGTCAGTTGGCTAATTATCAGGTCAAGTTCAGTGCGGAAATGTTTGAGCCCTGAAAGTTTAAAGTCTTGTTTAGTTTGCTTTCTAAAAAACTTGTTTTACTCAATTCAGAATAGTGTTTAGTAGGGCAGTGTTCTTATGAAGATCAGCCTGATTGATTCTGGCCTGATAAACTTGAATGCAATGAATGAACAAGTGATATGGCATGTATGCACAATATGAAAGCAGTAAGAACACAAGGAGTTTAACGTGGTTCAGAGTCTCAAGCTCCTACGTCTACGGCCTGACTTAACAGGAAATCCACTCAAGGGATTCTTGTTTTTAACGTGCCAAGGTGCACCAAGACCAGCTATCCTCACTGATCTATACAACTCCACTTACTAACACTCTAACTGACTTACTCCCAATAAGCCTAACTTAGGGTTTTGGTTTCAGTTTGGATTCCAACTAGGTTGAGATTATCCTTACAAGCCAAAGCTAGGCTAGGAATTGGATAATCTCTCGAAGCTTAAGATAATTCTAATTAGCTCTTGGAATACAGAGTAACTCTCGATTGCTAAGAAACACTTGGGAAATTTAGATGGTTTCGAGTGCTTCTTCTTAAGGGTTGAATGCTTTGAATGCTTGAGAGTTTGAGTAATTTCTGGCTTGGAAATTTCCCGTAACCTTGAATGGGTTCAAGGCCTTCTGTATTTATAGGTGATTTGAAAAACTATCCGTTGGAGAGATAGCCTTCGAGTCATCTATGTAGAGAGGCTTCAAACGGACATATCTCCATGCAGCAGCCGTCCTTGCATGGATTTGGTATTTGCATTAAATGCACATTGAATGCTTGCCCGTTGAATATGCAGTCTGAATTCAGTCTTCATGTCAGGTTCCGTACGTGCGTGTCCTTCTCGGATTGGTCCACGTCATCAGGTTGGTGAGAATGTCAGAACTTATTCCTGAGCTTCAGGCTTGTCTTATTAAGTTCATTTTATCTTGAGCCCACCAGTCTTGTCCTGACGCTGAAATTCCTTTTGCATTGCTTGGCTCTACTCCAAGTCTTCCCATTAACTCAGTAACCTCCTGTTCCCTTCAGGACTGAGTTAGTAATGACCTCAGGGTCATACTCTTCATCACTGACACTTACTCAGCAAGCTTAGAGGACTGCCATAAGTTCAGGATGGTGCTCTTCGTTTTCAGGCTCTGAGTCTTGATTGTCTTCAGTGAGTTCTCCTCTCACTGAGTACCTGTGAAGTGTAAAATGACTAAGTACTAATTCTAATCAAGACTAGCCTGACAAAGATAGATTAAGGCAGACATCTTTTCAGGGGCTTGGGGATCTTAATCAAAACTGACAATGTCCGAACAATTTCCCCCTTTTTGATGATGCCAAAACACTGAAAAGACCCTCAAAACATTTAGAGGAAATATGATTAACCTATCTATAAGATAAGACAGTGTTAGAGCAGTTCTTGATAAAGTACATAATTTAAAACAAACAGCCAAAAAGACAATGAGTTTTTGTCTGTGGGAAAAATTAATAGATTTCATTGATAGATGTTGAAATGATTACAATGAATCTAATCAATTACAAAGAAGCCTGTGAACACCTAGACTAATCTCATTTCAGGCTTGAGTCCATATCCTGCATAAACTCTTGCCTTTAGCTCGTCAAGTCTTCCAGGTTGGTTCACGTATCCTTCAGCTTTGGCTATCTTCAATACTTCCATCATTATGGCCTTTGTGTCATGCTTTTGAGTTCCAGGAACCAAGAGAGGAGCTCGAATGGTGAACTCAGGAGCCTTCACTTGAACTTGAGCTGCATCAGCCTCCTCCAAGATCTTTTGGAATAGCTCAGGATGATTGTCCATCATGTAGTCAGTGAAGTGGGCATTGATATCGTCAGTGTCGCCCCACTTCTTCACAACATACCACAATCTAACAAATTCATCCCTTGCATCAGTCCAGAACTCCTTCAATGCCTCTGAGATGAACTCATCGACAAAAGCTTCCCTTATTCCTGATTCTGGTCTGCTGACTTGAAGAATTGTTGATTTCCTAACTGTTGGCTTCTTCCTGTACTTCCTAGGCTCAGGCTTCGCCTTCTTCCTCCTTAGCAAGCTGATCACTGCATCATCCAGTTCTCGTTGTTGAAACTCAGTGATATCTGTCAGCTTCTCAACCTTTTTCTCTAGGATGCGCATCTTCTCCTTCTGAGCAATTTCAGCTCTGCGCATAGCCTCAGATTTCTCAGAGTGATCTCCCCATGCTTCAGCACATAACTCCGCCACCAACTCCCCTGAGTAAGTGATGGGATTCTTTCTTGAGCTCATGGGAGACGATCTTTGAACTTGCTCAGGTTGTTGCTTGGAAGGTTCATCAGCCTTTGCCTTTGTTGCCTCCTCCCTCAGCCTGGCAACAACTTCCTTTCCTTCCTTCTCCACTGCCGCTAACCTAGCTAACTTCCTCACCCTTAATATGTTTCCTTCAGGATTGGCTTCAGGGTCAGCTAGAACGGTCTCTCCTTGATTGACTGCCTCTGATGCCTCAGGGCGGGATCTTTTCTTCTTCTTTTCCCCCTTTTTGGCATCATCATTGGCCTCGGATGGGAATGCGTCAGATCCGCTGTTGATTACGAAGGAGGCTAGGGAATGGACATCATTAATTCCCTCCATCAATAATTCAACTCCCATCGAAATTCCAGTGCCTGCGTAAGAAACCGAACTGATGGCAGCATTGACTTTCTTCTCAAAGACCTCCATAGAGAGTTGGAGACTTTATTCAGCCTTGGTGATCCTTTCCTCCACCTTCAAGGACTCACCGCTGATTCTGCTGGCCTCAGTTAGAATCTTTGCAGGCTCGTCAGTGGCCTTTGCCAAAATGTCTGCCACTGACTGAGAGATGCGATCCAACCTCCCTGACTCCAGCTCCAGTTTGGATGCTGAGTCCTTCATGGCCTGAGTGACAATAACTCCAGTCTGAACTGCAAACCTGTCAACTGCCTGATTCAGCTTCTCATCCCTGATCGCATCCCTCTCATCAAGTTTCTTGAGAGTGTTTCTGAGCATCTTCTTGGTGCGCTTCCTCTCATTCTTCACTGACTTGGCCGTGTCAGTCATCGTTTTCTTTAACAAAATCAGCTCTCTGTTAGCAAGGGTGTTGTAAGCTGACTTTGTCCACCCGATGTGCTTCGCCAGGGCCTTGGAGTCTTCTTCTTTCTCAGCTCGTAGCCTCATTACCTCCTCCTGAAGTTCAGCTAGATTTTATGTGGTTTTCTCCTGCTTGACCTCCACTATGCTTGTAAATTCAGCACGTCCGACCCCGGTTATTATCACATCTTCATCATCAACGGCCGCATCAGTGATTGGCTGCTTTCCCTTGTCAGCCCCTGCGTCATCAGTCCCTTCTTCAAGGTGCACTGAAGGCAGTTGTGAAGTAGTCAAAGCCGCCTCCTCAGGCTCAGCTAAGCTAACTTGAACCTTAGGAGCAAGTCCCTCGGAACTGAGAGTCTCCTTGGATGCCTCAACATCTTCCTCTCTTGTCTCAGGGCAGGGAATCCCTTCATCGACAGATGTCTCATTGGCAGCTGAGATGTTCACAACATCCTCAGCCACTGGTCCACCCTTGGCACTAGTGTCTTTTCCACCTTCCCCCTGAGCCTGAGGCTCAGAGTTCATCTCATCAACCTCCTGTGCAGTCTCCTCCACTGCTTTCTCCATAGCTCCACCCTGAGCTTCATCATCCTCCTCACCATCCTTCTCGTCATCAGATAGGAGGTCAGCCTTGCTCTTGGACATCAATTCAGCCACTAACTGCTTCAGGTTGTCGAAGTTCAAAAGTTGAAGCCAGCTAGTAAGTCCAAAGAACGAGCAAATCTTGGCCTCCTCCGCCTCCCAGTACTCCCAGCCACGAGCATCCACTAGCATATGTTGCTCCTGCATGTTTGATTGTTTGAAGTCCAACCAAACCTTGAGCTCAATCACATACGCCAGCAGCTCAGTATACTTGTATAGCCCAGGCCAGCACTTGCCTGCCCATTCTGTGGCGTTCCCCCTGAGAGTGTTCTCAAGAATCGCTCCTGCCATGTGCTCGTCTAATTCCTCCTCCTCCACTTCGAGGAATTCATCCTCTTCAGCTGAAATGGATTTGGGGCAGTCCTTGGGATTGGGGTATGAAGGAAAGTCAGTAGGGTTTGGAAGGTTTGGCTCGGCTGACTGGTCAGGCTCATTCATGTGTGAAGTTGATGGCGCTGACTCAGTAAGATGGTTTGGCTCTGAGGTTTGGGGTTGTTGGGGAGTTTGAGGTGTGGGGTCAGGGATGGAAGGTGTTTGGGTTTCAGGGTGTGGGAGTGTTTGAGTGGGTGCTGTCTCAGGCTGCAACGACTCAGCCGTCTCGACAGTCTTTCTTACTTCCTCCAAGTTAGAGGCTCCAGGAGAGCTTGACTTCTCCCTCTCACTCACTTCATGCAGCTTCTTGGCAGGGGATTTTCTGGTCCCCTTCCTAAGCCTTTTTAGGGGCCTCTCTCCCTGAGCACCCTCCTTCCTGACGTCATCGTCAGTTCCCTCAGCCTCTGACCCGGCCTTTTTGGGATCAGACTCAGTCCCAGATTTCGTGCTCTTCCCTGACAGCATGACCCTTACCTTCCTCCTCTTATCAGCCTTATCCGCCTCAGGCTGCTCCACCTCTTCAGCTGCAACCTCCTCACCAACCTTACTCCTCTCAAAGAGGTCATCTACCCGTTCAATGAGGCTGGTTGCCACTCTCTTGGCCTTACCAGCTGGCTTTTTGGCCTAACCCTTTGCTTTCGCATTGGGATCAGTCAGCCCTAGCACTGAATAGGTATCACTCAGTGAGGAAAACATTACCTTCTTTGAGGAGAGACTGTCCTCAAAATCGAAGGTAAACCCATGGCAGGCATGAGCAATCAGGATGGACATCCTCGTTCCGAATGGCAAGATGGCATTAACGAATATGTGCTTCTTCTCCTCATCTCGCTTAAGCTTGTCCAATCCTGCCTGATGGAGTTGATCGAGGAAGAACTGCTCCCAGTTCACTTCCACTCCATCAGCAATTGCCCCCATGAGCCTCAGCTTGGGCAGACTCAACTGCTCGTGAGAGCCAGTTGCACCCATCACTAACTTGGACACCAAGTCCACCAGTGCTCTGTACTCAGGCTTCAGAGTATTCTTGTTCTGTCGAGCCTTGAACTCCGATGACCCTGACTTGGTCCATTTCGCAAGAAGCTCTCCCTCTGAGTTCTCCTTGTAGGTTCTTGGGTTAATGCCTGTGAAAGGCAACTTAAAGACTTCCCTCACCGCCCTCCTGACGTCGAAAGTGACTTCCTCTGAGTTGTAGAGAGGTTCGCCGTCGCCGTCCTTCTCTCCCGTCGGCTTAAGCGCAGTCACCTTTGTAAAGATCTCTCCCTTCCTTAAGAACATATTTAAATAGGCTTCCACCACTTTTCTTGGGAGCAAGGAAATGGGGCGGGTGGTGAAGTATGTTTCCAACCCGGCATCGGAAATCCATTTAAATACGGGTTTGATTTCCTCAACCGTAAGACAGATACCTTCCATGGAGATGACTTGCTCCATGTGCACCAGCTTGCTTTCGACAACATCCTCGATCTTGTCGGTTGTCCAGTTGGAATCAAGGAATGCCATTATTTTAAAAGAAAAAGTTTTTGAAAAAAATTCTGTGTTTGAGCAAGAGAAGACTCAGTGAGCAGATTGTGCGTTGTGTTTGCGTAAAAACCTCAAATGGCACTCTTGATTGATAAGACTAAGTCAGTTACTCAAACGTGAGGTTGAGATTTATCCCTGAATTCGAAAGGTTTTGAAATGAAGGGCCAGGATTAATCTCAGCTTCAATTAAACCCCATGTCAGTCATATTCCGTATAAAATGGACACGTATATGAAAAAGTAACTGTAGCATTAAATGCTCCGTGCGCGTGGGTTTTAAATATGAAAAGGCGCGCTTTTAATGAAAACGGAATGCATTTAATAAGGATTTTTAGGACGAAGGACTCAGGGAGACGCTTGAAATTCACAAGAGTCAGGTTAGAATTCATACTTGTCAGGGAGGCATTGTAGCACCCTGATACCTCGCTGAATCGAGTCTGGCCTGAGTTCCCCCTATAACCCTACGCTGACTGCTCCCCCGGATCTAAGAGTCCTAACTCCACTGACAGTTCCATAAACCTTGCTTCAGCCAGAGGCTTAGTCAAAATGTCAGCTCTTTGCCTGTCAGTGTGAATCTTTTCCATCCTAATATCTTTCTTCTCCACATGATCTCGAATGAAGTGGTGTCTAATGTCCACATGCTTGCACCTTGTGTGAAGCACTGGGTTCTGAGTGATTGCTATAGCACTATTGTTGTCACAATAGATTGGAACCTGATTAGCAAACACTTGGTAGTCCCTCAACTGTTGTCTCAACCATAAAATCTGACCACAACAACTACCTGCAGCCATATACTCAGCCTCAGTTGTGGATGTCGCCACTGAATTCTACTTCTTACTAAACCACGAGATTAACTTACTTCCCAAAAACTGACATGTCCCTGAGGTTGATTTCCTATCAATCCTACAGCCTCCATAATCTGCATCTGAATAACCTGTCAGTTCTAAGTTGTCATCTGAAGGATACCATAGTCCCATATTGACTGTCCTTTTCAAATACTTAAGTATCCTCTTAGCAGCCTCCAAATTACTTCTTTTGGGATCAGACTCATACCTAGCACACACACCAACTACAAACGTAATGTCAGGCCTACTTGCAGTTAGGTATAATAAAGAACCTATCAGCCCTCGATACTCAGTCTGATTTACTGAAGTCCCTCCAGTGTCAGGATCCATCTTCCAATTTGTGTTCATTGGGATCCTGGCTGGATTGCTGTTCTGAACACCAAACTTATGAATCAAGTCTCTTGTATACTTGGCCTGATTAATGAATATACCTTGATCAGTCTGCTTGACCTGCAATCCTAAGAAGAAGTTCATCTCTCCCATCATGGACATCTCAAATTTACCAGTCATCAACTTAGAGAATTTCTCACAGAGCTGGTGATTTGGTGATCCAAATATTATGTCATCCACATAAATCTGGACCAAGAGAATGTCATCACCTTCAGTGATCCTGAACAATGTCCTGTCCACAGTTCCCTTCTTGAACCCATGGTCTATCAGGAATTGAGAGAGGGTATCATACCAAGCTCTTGGTGCTTGCTTAAGTCCATAGAGTGCTTTCTTCAAATGGTATACTCTATCTCCAACCTCAAACCCGGGAGGTTGTTCAACATATACCTCTTCATTGAGTACACCATTCAGGAAAGCTCTCTTGACATCCATTTGATACACCTTGAACTTCTTATATGTTGCATAGGCAAGGAACAACCTGATAGCTTCCAACCTAGCCACTAGAGCAAAAGTCTCATCATAGTCTATCCCTTCAGACTGACAATACCCTTTTGCAACCAGTCTAGCCTTGTTCCTTACCACAACACCATTTTCATCCTTCTTGTTCTTAAAGACCCACTAGTTACCAATCACACCTTGATGCCTAGTGTTAGGATAAAAATTGTTAGTTTTGATGAGTTAAAACAAACCAGAAGATGTAATAGGACCATCTGGACCTGTTAGCCAGATGATGATCTAGATTAGAACTTAGTCTAGGGGGAACTGCCAGACCAGAAGACTTCACCAGAAGAGTCACCAGAAGACCCCTCCAGAGGACTTCACCAGAGGACTCCACCAGAAGGCTTCACCAGATGAGACAGACTAGAGGCAGAGGACCTTCCCCAGACCAGGCGAGTCCGGACCAGACGAGTCTGGTAGAACATAAGATGCTCAGTTTGATCCCCTGACTCTACTGAGTATTCTGGTTCTTGACCAGATGAGGACCAGAAGACACCGAGGTTGCCTGGTGTCTGGTCTTGCCTTCTCTATTGAGAATCAGAGTTAGGCAGAGGAAGCTATTGACCGTTGGTGATTCAAATCAAGTCAACAAGATCAGGATTGAAAAGTATTTGAAGATAATCAATCCAAGGATCCCACCAACCCAAATAATCAATTAGGGAATTGATTGATTGAGGATTCCTTATATAGAGGATTTGATTGGATTAGCCCTCCAACGGCTAGCCCTAATCCCCTCTATATATTCTAGAGTGCAGTTCAAGAAAAAGCTCTAGAGACTCTACACGCGCACATAGCATACTAAGCTTTTTGATCACTACGCATTTGCACTCACTTTGTTCTTAATTACTCATCCAACTCATAAGGAGTTTATATACTCAACCTGTTCATCTTGTTAGACAAGGTTGGAGTAAGTTTGTCTTTAGATCGAAGTTATATCTAAAGAGATTGTAAGAAGGTGCTGGTACTTCGGAAATTCCAGTAAGTAGTGAGTTAGTTGGTTGGATAGTGAGACCCCTTTGATCAAGGGAGAGTGGACGTAGGATATTCAGATCCGAACCACTATAAATACGGTGTTATTTATTGCTTTCTTTAATACCTGTTGTCTATTATTTGTGCTCTTAGAAAAGATTTTCTCTAAAGACATTTTGGTTATAAAGGCTTCCGCAATTAATCTATCTAGTGGGACCAACAAGTGGTATCAGAGCAGTGTGTCCAACGACCACTGCTTTGTAAAAGCTTTTGGTGGTCACCGGGCAGATCCATTGCTCTTAAAGTGCTTTTGTTAAAGTTCTTATTATTTCCCAAATTTTATTTAAAATGTCTGCAAAATCTTCTTATAAGAGTCGCAAATTGCTTGAGTTCTCATGTGAGGACTATAGCCACTGGAGCTTCATGATGAGTAATCATCTGGGAGCTATCCACCACCGCATGTTAGATGTGGTAGAGAGTGGCCCCATTAAATTTTACTGGACTCCTATCGATAGTGGCAGGTCAGAGTCCAGAGAAGAAACTAGCGATGCTGCAGAGGATAGAGTTCCCAGACAACGAATCCTCAAAAAGAAAGAAGAGCTTGATAATGATGAGAGAAAACTATATAACCTGGACCAGGTGGTAAGAACCGAGATTATCAACACTCTCACCAAGGAGGTAATAGAGAAGGTCAGAACCTGTGTCACTGCGAAAGAGATGTGGGACAAACTTGCAATTCTCTGCGAGGGAACAGAGAAGATTAAAGATAACAAGCTCCAGGTTGTTCAACACTCGTTTGATACGTTCAAAATGAAAACAGACGAGACCATAGACCAGCTGGACATGCGCCTCACAAACCTCCTAAACAAGGCTAGTGCCTTAGGTAAGACCTACTCTGAAAACGAAATTAATAGTAAAATTTTGCGTTCACTAACTAGCAGGTGGAGAATCAAAGTTACTGTGATCAAGGACAACAAGGATCTCAATACTCTGGATCATCATCTTCTGTTGTCTGATCTCAAAGCTTACGAATATGATCTTCAAGAGGAGGATCAAACAGAAGAGGTTTCCTCTTCTGGCCAGAAAGGAGTTGCATTCTCCTCAACTCTCAAGCCTGATGTCAAGCCAAAGGAGTCTACTGCAGATGACTTGAGCCTCTAGGAGCAGGTAGCACTTCTAACTCGTAAATTAGATAAAATGAGTTCAAAGTATGGCAGGTACAAAAGGCATTGGAAGGAGTCTACCAGAGACAGGAAGAGTTCTTTCAAGCCTGCAGAGAAGGAGAAGACATCTGGAGACTCAAGGGAGACCAGATTCAGAACTCCAGAGAGGAGGAGAGATGACAACCCTGGCAGCTCTGGGAGATCAGATTATCAGAGGAGGGATGGTAGCTCTGGCAGACCTGACTACCAGAGGAGAGAGAGTAGTCCAGCCAGATCAGACTACAACCAGAGGAGGAGAGAGCCAAGCCCTAGTCCCAGAGGAGACAATGCCTGCTACACATGCAACAAGACTGGTCACTACAGTTATGATTGTCCTCAGCTTACTCCTAGGGAAAGAGAAGAGAAAAGAATCAAGAGAGATAGGAGATATGCAGATAAGAGAGCATTGCTGGCAGAAGCAGAGGAGGAGGATACTAGTTCCAGTTCTTCTTCTTCTGACTTTGGATCAGATGATGATGTGTGTCTCATGGCAGACATCACTGAGGTAAATGAAACTACTCTAGTTTTATCAAATTCCAAATGTACTGAATCCTCTAATTCATCTGGTAACTCCAGAGAGTCTGATATGCAACAAATGCTATCAGATCTCCAAAATTGTGTCCAACTTTGTCAAAAACTCGAGAAAGAGAATGGTAGGCTCAGAGCTGAAGTTCAATCACTCTCTCATGAGCACAAATCCACCAGAGAACTCATGAAAGATCATTCCAAAGAAGTCTCTGAACTTCAGGATAAGATCACAGAAAGAGATACTCTGGTAGATCAACTCATGAAAGAAAGGACCTCTCAAGAAGATGAGATCAATGAACTCAGAGCCAAATACCAGACTCTTATCAAGGGAAAACAAGTTGCTCACAACATAGAGGAGATACCTATGCCCAGAGAAGCTCCTAAGATACCATATGTTGTATCTATCATATCAGAGTCTTCTCAGCGCATTTGTGATAAGAGTGGTTTAGGATATTCTGGAATTACCACTAAAACTCATAAATACCTTTATAATAAAGACAAGTCTGTAAGAGCTGGTAAATTGGTAGAAATCTGGAATGATAAAGACTTAACTGGTAATGGTTACAAGGTGGTTCACAATCCTGATTGGAAAAGGAATCACTATGTTAATCACATAACAAATGGTCCAGAAGAGTTGACTGTTCTGGAAGAGAAAATGCTAGAGAATAAGTGTCAACAAGGGGAACCATTAAAGATTGATGGTTCTGTAAACAATGAGTCCCAAGGAGTAGAAATTACTCAAATTGGAGGACCCCAGAGAAATCCTCAAAGGGAACCTAAACAGATTAGGGGACCTCAAAGGAAACACTCAAGAAAGGGGAATACCAATCAGAGTAACAACTACCAGAGAAGGAACAATGTTCAACAGAACCAGGTACCCCTGAGACAAATTTCTCAGAGGAATCAATTCCAGAATAGGTATACTAAAAGGAACTATAATCACCAGAGCAAGTCTAATTATCAGAACCAGAGGAGGTCTTCCAGACCCATCTATAGAAAACCAATTGATCTGGGTAGTTATGACACCAGAGATGGTTCTTCTAGGATGTACCCTTACAACCAGACCTTTAAAACCATGTCTTTGAGGCAGGCCATTCCAAAGGCCAGATTTGAGAAAAGGTACACCAGACCTGTTTATAGGAAAGGTGTCCTTATCAGACCAGTAGCTCAATATGTCATTGTCAGAGGACATGTGCTGGTAGATAGATTTGGAAGGAAGATAAGATCTCCTCATCCATCAAGGGATGATCTTTATCTATGGATTCCTACAAAACATGCAACTAACCAATCAGGACTAGGGTTGTAATCGAATCGAATCGAAGCGAATATCACTATATTCGATTCGTATTCGTGAAAATATTCGAATATTCGTATTCGTATTCGATTACTATTCGAATATTAATGTTGATTCGTATTCGATTCGAAATTGATATTCAAATTTTTCGATTCGATTCGAGTATTCGATTCGAATTTTATTTTTATTATCTTTTCAGATAAAAATCTATTGTTTTCTTACATTTCAAAAAATTAACTAGAAAATTAAGGTAATTAGAAATGCTTGCAGGAGCCACATGAAGTATCAAGAATTATAAATTACAAAATCCTACGAATCAATACATCAATGGAACAAAAAAAAAAAAAAAACAAATCTGCTCTTTTTACCCAGAATCTAAAACTGGGTGTAGAACTACTGGGAAATAAAATAGATCTGCTTCATTTCCAAAATCAAAGTAATAGATTCTAGCAAATCAAGCAACCCCTATACATACAACAAAAATATACTAGATGAAAACGATTTGTGACTCAATCTTAACTTCGAAGTCCATTTCGCAAAAAAAATAAGTAGCTGGTAGAGTTTGTTTACAACAGCGAGAGGAGGAGGCTAGGCAGAAGGCGATCGAGATGCACCGATTGTGATAGGGGGAGATTTTGAGAAATAGTCGGTCAAAAGTGAGAAGGCGCCGCTAGTGAGTGGTAGAGAGAAGAATATATCTTCTCAAGGGTTTCTTTCGTCAAGGCGTCCGCTAGAAGAATGGTTTCAGCTTTGCCTTTTATATTTCAAATATATCATTGGGCTTTGATTTAGATGTAGGTGATATTTAAATTAATGGGCTGGATATTTAATTAGCCACTGTTGGCTAGTGGGCTGAACAAGGCCTCACTCCAAAAATGGGTGGATAAGGGCCTACCTCCTACCACTACTAATATTATTATTATTATTATTATTATTATTATTATATTTTAAAATATTTAATCGAATATTTACGAATATCGAATCGAATACCATAATTTTGTATTCGTATTTGAATAATAATC
The DNA here is from genome assembly GCA_947034835.1 of Ballota nigra. Taxonomy (NCBI): domain Eukaryota; kingdom Viridiplantae; phylum Streptophyta; class Magnoliopsida; order Lamiales; family Lamiaceae; genus Ballota; species Ballota nigra. Next base: position 76,358,530 of record OX344726.1, read on the forward strand.
GAATCGAATCGAATATTTTTAATCGAATTCGAATCATAAAATATCGAATACGAATACCGAATCGAATCAAAATTATTTGATTCGTTTACAACCCTAATCAGGACCCAGCACTAGTAGGGGACCTAATTGATTTCTCTGTAGGTAGATAAGAGTCCATTGGAGAAAGGACTTTCAAGCAACCATGTCTGGTACATTGATAGTGGATGTTCCAAGCACATGACCTTTCAGAAAGATAATCTCCAAGATTTCAAGCCATTGAATGGACCAAGAGTGATGTTTGGTGACAACAACTATGGAGTCACCAGAGGAGTTGGAAAGTTGACCTTCAATGGAGTATCTGTAGATGAAGTCTACTACGTAGAAGGACTCAAGCATAATCTGCTTTCAGTATCCCAATTCTGTGACAAGGGATACTCAGTGAAGTTTTCTAGTGATTCTTGCACTGTTTTCTCTTCTGATTATAATGATATTTTGCTAATAGGCTTGAGGAAGGGTAACATTTATCTTGCAGATTTTAACAGTTGCCCAAGAAATGCTTGCCTAGTTGCAAAAGGATCTGCAGAGAATAGCTGGATTTGGCACAAGAGATTGTGTCATCTTAACTTCAAAACACTGAATAAGATTGCCAGAAAAGGTCTCATTCGAGGTCTTCCTAATGAAGTGTTTAAGAAGGATCAGGTTTGTGGTTCATGCCAGAAGGGTAAACAACCCAAGACTTCCTTTAAGGATGTCCAGAGCACAACCACAACCAGAGTACTTCAACTACTTCACATGGACCTGTTTGGACCTGTTTCTCCTCTTAGTTTCAGTGGAAGGAAGTACACCTTAGTGATAGTAGATGACTTTTCAAGATACACTTGGGTAGTGTTCTTGTTTAAGAAAAATGAAACTATGACTAAGCTGCCAGAGTTCTTCAAGCAGATTCAGAATGAGCAGAACCAGAGCATAGTCAGAATCAGAAGTGACAAAGGAACAGAGTTTTTGAATTCACACATTGCAGATTACTGCAAGGATCATGGGATTTTTCATGAAACATCTGCTGCCAGAACACCCCAACAAAATGAAGTAGCAGAAAGGAGGAATAGAACCCTCAAAGAAGCTGCAAGAACACTTCTGGCAGAATACAGCACTCCACAGAGATTTTGGGCAGAGGCCATCAATACAGCTTGCTACACTCAGAACAGATGCCTGATTGCCCAGAGACATAATAAGACTTCGTATGAGGTATGGAAAGGTAAAACCCCATCTGTTTCATATTTTCATGTTTTTGGATGTAAGTGTTTCATCCATGACAATGGGAAATCTAAATTAAGAACCTTTGATGCTAAAGTGGCTGATGGAATATTCTTAGGATATTCCAGCACCAGTAAAGCTTTTAGAGTTTTTAATAAGAATTCACTTTGTGTGGAGGAAACACCTCATGTTGTTTTTTATGAATCTACTTTTGAGTTCAAGGTGGAATCTAAGTCTTCTGATGAGACCCAGAATCATACAACACCCAGAGTTATCAAAGTCAATCCACCCGTTCTTGATTCAGATTCAGATTCAGATGATGACCCATCTCCTGGTTCTCTGAAGCAGCAGCCTTCACAAGGAGCAGAACCAGAAGAGGTTGGAACTCCTGTAGGGGGAAGCTCTTCTGCAGGTGGTGATAATCACCAAGGTACTGCAAAAGATGATCAACCAGGCAAGACCACGGGAAGGAGGACCCTGGTTGATCACCCCAATGACCTAATCCTTGGAGATCCAACTAAGGGTGTCCAGACTAGGAGAACTCTTAACTTAGCTGCCTTATTCAGTTGCTATGTGTCCTTGATTGAGCCTAAGAACATCAAGGAGGCACTGAAAGATTCAAATTGGATTGTTGCTATGCAGGAGGAGTTGAATCAATTCACCAGACAGGATGTTTGGGAGCTGGTAGACAGACCTAGACATCAAAAGGTGATAGGCACTAAGTGGGTTTTCAAGAATAAGAAAGATGAGAATGATGTCATTACTAGGAACAAGGCAAGGCTAGTGGCTCAGGGCTATTCTCAGTCTGAAGGAATAGACTATGATGAGACATTTGCTCCTGTTGCCAGACTAGAAGCCATCAGATTGTTCTTAGCATATGCTGCTCACATGAAGTTCAAAGTATACCAGATGGATGTGAAATATGCCTTTCTTAATGGGATTCTCATTGAGGAAGTGTATGTGGAACAACCTCCTGGTTTTGAACAAGATGACAAGGTGTTCAAGCTTAAGAAAGCTCTTTATGGGCTGAAGCAGGCACCCAGAGCATGGTATGACACTCTATCTCAATTTCTTCTGGACAATGGTTTTACTAAGGGTAAGATTGATAGGACCTTGTTTAGGAAAGAAGAAGGAAAGGACATCCTTCCGGTCCAAATATATGTTGATGACATTATATTTAGATCTCCTAACAAGAAGATGTGTGAAAAGTTTGGTGAACTCATGCAGAGTCAGTTTGAGATGTCTATGATGGGAGAAATGAATTACTTTTTAGGTTTGCAGGTTAAGCAATCAGAGAAGGGAATCTTCATTAATCAAGCTAAGTACACCAGAAACATGTTAGAGAAATTTGGAGTAGGATCTAGCAAAGCAGCCAAGATCCCTATGATGACAAATTTCAACATGGATCCAGATGAGTCTGGAGAGTGTGTAGACCAGACTCAGTACAGAGCACTTATTGGTTCTCTTCTGTACCTGACTGCAAGCAGACCAGATATTACCTTTGATGTTGGAGTTTGTGCCAGATTTCAAGCTAATCCCAAGAAAAGTCACTTGGAAGCAGCAAGGAAGATTTTGAAATATCTTAAGGGAACAGTGAATTTAGGATTGTGGTATCCTGCAGATGACAATTTGGAATTGAGTGGTTATTCAGATTCAGACTATGGTGGATGCAGAATAGATAGGAAATCTACAAGTGGAACGTGCCAATTTCTAGGGAATAAATTGGTATCCTGGTTTTCTAAGAAGCAGACTTCAGTTGCTACATCAACAACAGAAGCAGAGTACATGGCTGCAGGGAGCTGTTGTTCTCAACTACTTTGGATTAGTCAACAGCTTAGGGATTACCAGATTAGAGCCAAGGATATTCCTATATTCTGTGATAGTAATAGTGCCATTGCAATTACCCAGAATCCAGTTCTTCATACCAGGTGTAAACATGTTGATATAAGGCATCATTTTATCAGAGATCATGTTGAGAAGGGAGATATAAGGATGGAAAAGATTGCAACAGAGAAGCAGAGAGCAGATATTTTAACTAAGCCTTTGGCTGAGACCAGATTCAGAGAGTTAGCTTTTGAATTAGGATTGTTGGATCCAGAGACATATTTGTTTTAGGGGGAACATCAGAGAAGTATCCTTTATTTCTACTTTATTGCATATTCTTTATTTCGTTTAAAACTAACATACCTACAGATTAGACATATCAGAGAAGGTACCAGATAAGGTATGCACCAGGTAACACTTGTCCCAGATGAGGTGCTGAGTCAAATGTCCAGAATCTTCTCTGACCAGAACCAGATGAGTTTCATCAGAGGAGATGTAACATCAGATTAGCTGTGGTATCATCTGGTTACAATATCAGGTGACAGGTATGGTTTTACTTCTCTGGCCTCTGATCATTGGGATACACTTTTCAAATTAGTAAGTACACTCAAAACCTTTCAACTTCGGAGTGTATTTAAGACTAGGGTATAGGGCCTAGGCAATCATTTCGCTTTTTCTCTTGACTGCCACAAAACCCCTTTATGCCCCGTCCCAATGACTATGCCAACGCACCAGATTAAATCTGTATCTAGCCTTTCTTTGTGGCCATCAGATTTAATCACTGTGCAAAATGTCAATCAATTCAAATATTGATTTTGTTCCCTAATTTAATTTTGGTATTACACGCGTTCACACTTCATTTATTACTCGAGCCACGCGTATTACCCTATTTAAATCTAATTTTCTTACAATCTGTCTTTTCACGTTTTCATACTTTCGAACCCTAACCTCTCTCTGCAAAGTTCTTCCTTTCTCTCTCTCTCTCTCTCACAGATATGGCTCCCCCGTGTAATTTTGACCATGAATTGATGATGAAGAAACTCAAAACGGAGATGGTGGTTGACTTCTACACCACCAAGAACTCGTCTGCTCTTGCTATTTTGGAACTATTGAGGAGATCCGGAGTTGAGAAGTTGATCTCCACCATTCCCAGAGATTTTCGTACTCTTGACGGTTATGCGGCAAAGTTTTTGGTTCGCATGAAGATCAATGAAGACCATATTTCTACAAAGATTGACAGGGAAGATTTGGTGTTTTCCATGCATGATTTTTGTGCTCTGTTTGGAAACATTTCGGCGGAAGGAGTGGATCCTTTAACCTACAAGGAGGATGATATTGTGGGTTCCTTCAAACTGTTTGCTCGTTCCTCTTGCCAGAATATCACGAAGGGATTTCTGGATAAGCATCTGAGGCAAAAGTACAAGGTACTTTTTGACATAGTTGTTAAGGTGTTGATGTGTGAAAATCACAGCACAGATGCGATCTTTAATGGAAGAATGTGTGTTATGAGAGCCTTGTATGACGGCGTCCAATGCAATTGGGCAGAATTCTTTTGGGGCATCTTGAGGAAGAATAAGACGAAGGTTAACAAGGAAGCTTGTCCTTCCATTCCAGGGGAGATGCAGTTTTACTTCACTGCTAATGTTTCGTTGGGTACGAAACTTACCTTGATTTTGGACTCCTTGCTTCCAGAGAAGAGATGGAAGGAGACTTGGTGCAAAGGTTTTCACAAGTCTAAGGTGCTATTCTCAAAGGATGGTCCCCTTCATGGCTATCCTGATTCTGATGGAGAAGAAGCCATCCCTGCCCCTCCTCTTCAGGCAGTACCCTCACCTGCAAAGGGGCAGAAGCAGCAGCCAAGGTAGAAGGCCCAGAAGAAAGCTGTTGGTGCAACTGGTTCCTCAACCATTGCCTTTTCTGGTTCCTCGGAGGAGGACCAGATTCCCCTTCTTAACATTCTTAAGAAGAAGGGTGGTGATGATGATGAAGCTGTCAAGGCTGGGGCAGCCAAGAGGAAGAGGCCGGTGGAGGCCGAGAAGAAATCTGCCAAGAAGCCAAGGACTGGCAGAAGAGCTCCCAAGAAAACCCTTCTGGTGGATGAGCCATCAGAGGAAGAAGAGGAAGAGGAGGTTGAACCTCTTAAGAGGAAGCCCAGGGCCAAGAGGGCAATTCTACAGGATCCTGGCTCTGGATCTGATCTTGGTGAGGCCCTGGAGAGAGCTTTTGATGAAGCTTCCCAGATTATGGAGGATACTCCAGAGCTTGTTGTGCCTGCTGGTGTTGACCCAGCAGAGGTAAACCCTTTCTTACCCTCCTCTACTTCCATTGATCTTGTCTCCCCTTCTACCTCCCCACCAGATACTCAAACACATCCCATCTTATCTGCTCCTGGTGTTCCTTCATTCTCACCAGAGCAGACTCTCCCAGACACACCTACATTCTCTACCTCAACCATTCCTCAAACACCTCTTCCCCATCTTCCCATATACCTCTAAACACAAACCCCTCTCCCCCACCTTCTGTACCAGAGGTACCCTCAACCTCTTCTGGTACAGAAATCCCCCCTCCAAACACTTCCACCTTCCAGATACCTCCTACACCTTCTGTACCAGATGTTCCATCATCTTCTGGTGCAGAGCAACCCATTCCTACACCCTCTACTTCACAAAATCCTAACCCTCCCCAAACCCATACAGACCAGGACCCAACCATTTCTATTGCTCTGGGATTCGTTGGCCCTCCCCCTTCTCCTACCTGTTTAACCAGCGATGATAGTGAAGATGAGGAAGCTTCACTTGAGCCTGCTGACTTAGCACCTTCCTCCTCTGCCTCTGGGCCCAAACCCTTCACTTTCTCATCTACAGAAATGGGTCCCATTAGGCAGAGTATGAGTGTAAGTGCTCAGCTCTGGCTAAGAGAGCATTTCCCAGTTCTTCTGGAGCACTTACCACTTCTGGCAGAGCTTACTGATGCCAAGGTCTGGAGCAAGGCCAGACTTGAAGATGTGGAGGACCTAATGATGTTACTTGAGGAAATGGGTCCCTCCAACTTCACTGCTTGGGAGATTGAGCTAAAGAAGAGGCTGAATATTCAGAACCCAGCAGAGCTGGAGACTCCTGGTGCTGCTAAAGTCTTGATTCGCACCCTGCTCATCCAGAGAGGAGTAATGCTCACTCCAGAGGGCCCCACTTACAAGTTTGGTCCTCATTTTGTCTTCCCTCCAGAGCTATATTTAGATGAGGAAGACTTTGAGATGTCTCCTGCCGTGCTCCAGAAGATGAAAGTTTTCTTCAATGAGCAAATCATGCAGATTGGGCGCTTTTCAAAAGCTATTCAACATATGGCCCCTGCCATGATAGAGCACCAGATCAAGCATGAGAGGAGAATCTTCCTGAAGCAGCTAAAGTCTTCTCTGGCAGAGGTAAAAGCTTCTTTTAAGGCTAATGGCTTGTTTGTCAAGCTGGATGTCATGCATAGCCAGAAGCAGCTACAAGAGCACGTGCTGGAGCAGTTGAGACCTGTCTCTGTGCTCAAAGTGGAGATGGCCAGCCAGATGATTCAAACTGCCAAGCTGAAAGACTCCCTCCAGGAGATGTTGGAGAAGCAAGAGAGACTTGTTGCAGAGTCTAAAGCTTACCTGGAGGAGGCCAAGCAGCTGTGTGATCTTCACTCTTCCTCCAACACTGCCTTGCCTGATCTTATAAGGCAGGTAGTGGAGCCCCTCCTTGATGAAGTTAAAAAGGGGGAAGAGAAGGCCAAAATTGATCTGGTGAAGACCACAAATGAAACTCTCTTCAGCCATGGAGCTCGTCTAGACCTGCTGGAGAATACATTGGCCCAGGCTGAGCTGCAGAAGAAGAAAAAGGAAGAGCTCAAATCCCTTTCCATGGCTAAGCAGCTTGCTGCAGAAGAGGAGTCTGGAGCAGAGCAGGATCCAATTTCCATCTCTGGACCTGCTAAGAGGAAGATAAGGAAAGTAAAGAAGAGCTTCCTTGAATCTGTGGTTGAAGAAGCAGAGAAGAGATTCAAGGAAGAGTCGCCTGAAGAGAGGCAAGCAAGGATAAGGAAAAACATAGATGAAGAGCAGAGGCTCCGATATGTTAGAAAGTAAAATAAGAAGAGCAGAGAAGCTGGCATCACTCCTGGTGCTAGTGGATCCAGCCAGAAGAGAAAAGGGCCTGTTGAAGTCATGAACATCCTCCCTCTCAGGACAGAAGGGTCCTTTGACTCAACTGTTCCTGTGCCTTTGATAGAAAAATGGAGAGAAGCCAAGACTCTCTGGTTCATTCAACATTACATCCAGAGACCTCCACCAGAGGATGATGCTCTCATCAACAGGACCTTCCATTCTTGGATGCAGGCATATGATGCAGATCTGTACAAGCAGTTGATGGATTCAACCATTGAATTCAACCTGGAAGTCACTGCTCCTGAGTTCCATTTTCTCAACACTCCAATGGCAGGAGACCAGGTTGATTGGGCTGAGCTGAAGAAACTGTACAAGACCAAGGTGTTGGCAAACTTCACCCCATCATCTTCGGCAGAGTTGAAGGCCATTCAAGATAGGTTTCTTGACTGGTTTCTGGTGCCCAAAGACAACAGAAGATATACATAGAATAGGATCTGATCTTCAATGTAATCTGTAATCATCCTTGTCCTTTCTATCAATGAAAATCTCATATCTTCTCTGTTCAAAAGACAACCTCTTGTTGTCTTAATTGTTTGCCTGATAAGATCTATTCTAAGGTCTTATCCTTTATATGTTTTCTTGCTTAAGTTTATTTTTTTGATCAGTTCTGGTAGTGTTTTAACTCCATCAAAAAGGGGGAAATTGTTAGGATAAAAATTGTTAGTTTTGATGAGTTAAAACAAACCAGAAGATGTAATAGGACCATCTGGACCTGTTAGCCAGATGATGATCTAGATTAGGACTTAGTCTAGGGGGAACTGCCAGACCAGAAGACTTCACCAGAAGAGTCACCAGAAGACCCCTCCAGAGGACTTCACCAGAGGACTCCACCAGAAGGCTTCACCAGATGAGACAGACCAGAGGCAGAGGACCTTCCCCAGACCAGACGAGTCCGGACCAGACGAGTCTGGTAGAACATAAGATGCTCAGTTTGATCCCCTGACTCTACTGAGTATTCTGGTTCTTGACCAGATGAGGACCAGAAGACACCGAGGTTGCCTGGTGTCTGGTCTTGCCTTCTCTATTGAGAATCAGAGTTAGGCAGAGGAAGCTATTGACCGTTGGTGATTCAAATCAAGTCAACAAGATCAGGATTGGAAAGTATTTAAAGATAATCAATCCAAGGATCCCACCAACCCAATCAATCAATTAGGGAATTGATTGATTGAGGATTCCTTATATAGAGGATTTGATTGGATTAGCCCTCCAACGGCTAGCCCTAATCCCCTCTATATATTCTAGAGTGCAGTTCAAGAAAAAGCTCTAGAGACTCTACACGCGCACATAGCATACTAAGCTTTTTGATCACTACGCATTTGCACTCACTTTGTTCTTAATTACTCATCCAACTCGTAAGGAGTTTATATACTCAACCTGTTCATCTTGTTAGACAAGGTTGGAGTAAGTTTGTCTTTAGATCGAAGTTAGATCTAAAGAGATTGTAAGAAGGTGCTGGTACTTCGGAAATTCCAGTAAGTAGTGAGTTTGTTGGTTGGATAGTGAGACCCCTTTGATCAAGGGAGAGTGGACGTAGGATATTCAGATCCGAACCACTATAAATACGGTGTTATTTATTGCTTTCTTTAATACCTGTTGTCTATTATTTGTGCTCTTAGAAAAGATTTTCTCTAAAGACATTTTGGTTATAAAGGCTTCCGCAATTAATCTATCTAGTGGGACCAACACCTAGGTCTATCTACCAGTTCCCAAACCTGATTCCTTGTGAACTGATTCAACTCCTCTTGCATGGCAATGATCCAGTTCGAGTCAGTGAGAGCTTCTTCAATGTTCTGAGGCTCTTGCTCAGAGAGAAAGCAACAGAACAATGCACTCTCACCATGGAACCGTCTGGTCCTGATTCCCTCAGTTGGATCACCAATGATTTGATCAATGGGATGATCTTCTAACCATGTTCTCTTGCCATGAGTGGTTCCTGAGGTACCTGCAATGTTAGTGTCTACAGGCTCATGAAATTTAGGAAATTGAACAGAAGGGGATGATCCTGAGTCTATACCAAAGGGTTTAACAAGTTCAATGTCAGGGACATTGATTCCCCCTTGATTAGGTGACTCAGGAACCGTCTCAGCTGCAACAACATCTTCATAGACGGTGCTTACCTCAGGTTGAGCCTGTTCCTCAGTCTGAGGCTCAATAATCCCTGATGTGCTGGGCTTAGGAGTGGCACCTGATTCATCATCCTGATCGTCATCATCATCCCATCTCGGAATTGGCACAGTCTTGATCTTGGGATCAGGTTGATTCTTCAAGCTCAGCCTTGTCACACTCCTTGTGACCTCCTTAGTGTCAGGATTCAACACCTTTGCCCTAGACTCATTAGCAGATTCATCAAAGACAGCATGAGGTAATTCTTCCACAATAAGGGTCCTACAATTGTAAACCCTGAAGGCTTTACTAACTTCAGAATATCCTAAGAATATTCCTTCATCAGATTTGCTATCAAAGGCTTTCAATTGGGTCTTCCCATTGTTGAGTATGAAGCTCTTACAACCAAATACATGAAAATAAGAAATTAGAGGTTTCCTTTTGTTCCATGTCTCATATGGGGTCTGAGCGTGTTGTTTGTTCAACATGGATCTGTTATGAGTGTAGCATGCAGTGTTGATTGCCTCAGCCCAGAATTTCTTGGGTAATCCTGACTCAGCCAGCATGGTCCTTGCAGCTTCCTTCAGTGTCCTGTTCCTCCTTTCAGCGACACCATTCTGTTGTGGGGTTCTAGCTGCAGAAGTCTCATGAGCTATACCAAGTTCATTACAGAAGTCAGAAATATATGAATTTATAAATTCAGTGCCCTTGTCAGATCTGATCTTAGTAATGGACTGATTCTTCTCATTGCTGAGTCTCCTGAGCAACTCTGGAAGCTTCACCTGTGTTTCCATTTTATTTAACAAGAAAATAACCCAAGTATATCTAGAATAATCATCAATAACCACAAGGGTATACTTTCTACCATTCATACTCACAGGTGTTATGGGACCAAATAAATCCATATGCAAGAGCTGAAGTATCCTGTCAGTGGAATAAGAAGCTTTCTCTTTGAATGACGCTCTGACCTGCTTCCCTTCCTGACAAGCTTTGCACACGTGATCTTTGCTAAAAACTTCATTAGGTAGACCATCAACAAGTGACTGTCTAGAAATTTTGTTAAGAATCTTGAAGTTCAGGTGGCTTAATCTTTTATGCCATAACCAACTGAGCTCTACCGAGCTTTTAGCAACTAGACAAGTATTAGGAATAGTGTTGCTCCAATCAGCGAGATAAACATTACCTTTCCTTATACCTAATAGAAGCACTTGTGTTGATTTGTCCTTGACTGAACATATATTCGATGAGAACTCAACACTGAACCCTTTGTCACATAATTGACTTACTGACAGCATGTTATGCTTCAGTCCTTCCACCAAGGACACATTTTCCACTCTGACTGTACCTATTATCAAAACACCAAAACCTTTAGTAACACCTTTTGAGTTATCACCAAAGGTTACCTGTGGACCATCTTTATCTTGATATTCTTGGAGAAGACTCTTCATTCCAGTCATGTGCCTTGAGCAACCACTGTCTAGGTATCAAACAGCTTTGATTGAGTCTCCTCTCCCCTTGTTGTGATCCACAGCCGCCTGCAAGCAAATCAGGCTTTAGGTACCCATTGGGTGTTGGGTCCTATCGTGTCAGTTGTACCCTTCGGGATCCAGACTTGCTTCACAACCCTGTTTGCCTCAGAGTGGTAAATTTGTCTCCCTGAAACATCGACATACACAACTTTCTTCTTCTTTGCCTGAGAGGAAGATGGTGTATGAGTGCTAGACTTAGGCTTCGCAGGAGCCTGAGTGGGTGCCTTTTGGGCTGGCTTCCTGTTCTTCCTAGGTCTGGGTGCAGCAGGTCTTGGGCCTTGTTCTTGATAAGGACCCTGATTTCTATTCCCCCTAGGCAAGTGAGGGAAAGGAAAACAGTTAAAGGCCTCAGGATACCAAAACCACGGGGATGTCATCATGTTTGGCCTTCCCTGTTGGTATTACCAAGCATGATGGTACCCTCGCTGACCAGTCTGAGGGCTCTTGGCCTGAGTCTTCCTCTGCTTTCGCTGAGGTTTTCCCTGGCCTGAGCTCTCAGGGGCTTCCTTAGATTGCTTCGCCTTTCCCTTGGGTTTTGGCTTAGCTACCTTAGGAGCTACCCTGACTGTGTCAACGGTTTCTTTGCCCTTATCAGTTTGACGGGCCTGGAGCACAACCTTAGGTGCACTCTGGCCTGTCTGAACAAATAGCCTCTCAGTGTTGCTCCCTGACGCAACATGAGGCTGACCTTGTGAGGATTTCTCAGGAACATATCCAAGTCCCTTTTTCTTGTTCCCAAGAATCTGGTTGCTATTTATTTCCTCTCTAGCCACTGAGGATTTATTCATTGCTGCAACCTTTTTCTTGAGAGAGTCCTCACTCTTTTTCAGGATTTCATGTCTGGTAAAGAGGTCATCAAACTTACTTTTAAGTACTTTCAGTTCTTCCTTCCTGACCAGCTATTCGTCAGCCAGTTCCTTCAGAATCTTCTCTATTGGAAGGCGCTCAGCATTGATTAAATCAATTTCCTGAGTTAGTCTCACAATTTGAGCTGATTCTTTAAGATCAGACTGAGTGAGTTGTTCATTCAGGTTTTGAACTTCAGTACTCAATTTCTTGTTCTCCTCTACCAAGAAGACATTAGTTTCCTGCAGTCTGGAGAAATCAACCATCAATTGATCAAGACAGATCTGAAGGTTCATTTCTCTAACTGACTCTAGCTAAGCTCAGGATTTTGACCAGTGAAAGAAGCACAAACAGAATTTGATGTTACCTCAGGCTCATCCCTAGCCATCAGACAGACATCATCGTACTCGTCATCTGAGAAGAGTTCAGGTGACCTTTCAGCAGGACCGTCAGAATCTGTTGCATCTTCAGCGACCATCGCTATCCGATCAGCAGATCTTAGATCCCTAGTGGCTCTCCTTTCCTCTCTCTCCCTCGCACTCAGCTCCGGGCAGTCGTACTGATAGTGACCAATCTTGTTACAGTTGTAACATGCTACCTGCTCACTCACTCTTTCTTTTCTCGGTTCAGGGTTCCTCCTTGAGTCAGGTTCCCTGGTTCTTGGTGGGCTTTCAGTCTTGGTTGGATATCTATCATCGCGAGTACGTCTCTGTTCGTCTCTTCTTTCAGGTTTTGGTTCAGAATATCTCCTTTCATCACCACGTTCTCTCCTCTGGTCAGTATTCCTTCGCTCCTCATATCTCCTTGAGCTTTGGTGGGTTCCTTCAGGTTTCCTGTCACGTGAGTCCTGATAAAACTTTTTATAACGACCAAACCTGGAATTGAGCTTGTCAAATCATCTGGCCATCAGGCTGTACTCCTCAGCGAGTTCTTCCCTGCTCATCTCCATCAGTGACTTTGATGAAGAGTTTGATGAGGGCTCAACAGGTTCAGACCTGGCCTTGAACGCCACACCTTTCTCAGGAGTTTTCTCCTTCACTTCCTCTTCTGACTGAACTTTCTTCTTTCTTTTGTTAAGATCGAATTCAAGCGCTTTGAGCTCTGAAAAAAGCAAAGCAGAAGTTATGTTACTCATATCCTGAGTGTTCTTAAGCATAATTACACTGTTGTCCCATCTCTCAGGAAGGGCATTCAGGATTTTTGAAGCAACATCTCTCCTTGGGACATCCTTGTCCAGCATCACCAACTCATTTATCAACTTGATGAATCTAGACTCCATTTGATCTATGCTCTCGTCAGGCAGCATCTCGAACGCCTCAAAATTCTGAATGGCAATGTTTCTCTTATTCTCCTTGATCTTTTTAGATCCCTCACACATCCTTGTCAGCTCATCCCAAACCTCCTTTGCCGTCTTTAAGTTCATCAGCCTAGCTGACTCCTCGAAGGGCACCGTATGCAAGATGATGTTTCTGGCGACGTTGTCAAGTCCCACCATCTTGATTTCATCGTTGGTCATGTCTTTCCTTTCTTTAGGAACCTGCACGCCAATCGCAAGATCCTCATATCCCAGTCCTCTGACGTTAGGAATAGTGATCTTGATCGGTCCCTCCCTGAGTACACGCGACATCTGGTCATGGATGGCATCTAGATGTGCTTCTAATCTGAACTTCCAATAGACAAAGTTAGACACAGAGAATTCAGGTAACGAAGCTTCAAGTCTCCTCGAAGTCATGATGATGTAAGTTTTATGAAAAGCAAACTCAGATCTGTTCAGTGACCACCAACAGTTTCTCCTTTGAAACTATTAGTATTCAAAGTCAATGGTCTTTCGAACCACTGCTCTGATACCACTTGTTGGTCCCGGTACAAGACTGAGGAATATGTGTATGGGGGGGAATACACGTATACCAGATTTTTCAAACTTAAAACTAACTGAGTCCCCTTTACTCAGAGTGGTAAAGAACTAGGAGCTGATAACACACCTACTAACTACACTTGGTGCGGGTAAGTTGGCTAATTATCAGGTCAAGTTCAGTGCGGAAATGTTTGAGCCCTGAAAGTTTAAAGTCTTGTTTAGTTTGCTTTCTGAAAAACTTGTTTTACTCAATTCAGAATAGTGTTTAGTAGGGCAGTGTTCTTATGAAGATCAGCCTGATTGATTCAGGCCTGATAAACTTGAATGCAATGAATGAACAAGTAATATGGCAAGTATGCACAATATCAAAGCAGTAAGAACACAAGGAGTTTAACGTGGTTCAGAGTCTCAAGCTCCTACGTCCACGGCCTGACTTAACAGGAAATCCACTCAAGGGATTCTTGTTTTTAACGTGCCAAGGTGCACCAAGACCAGGTATCCTCACTGATCTATACAACTCCACTTACTAACACTATAACCGACTTACTCCCAACAAGCCTAACTTAGGGTTTTGGTTTCAGTTTGGATTCCAACTAGGTTGAGATTATCCTTACAAGCCAAAGCTATGCTAGGAATTGGATAATCTCTCTAAGCTTAAGATAATTCTAATTAGCTCTTGGAATACAGAGTAACTCTCGATTGCTAAGAAACACTTGGGAAATTTATATGGTTTCGAGTGCTTCTTCTTAAGGGTTGAATGTTTTGAATGCTTGAGAGTTTGAGTAATTTCTGGCTTGGAAATTTCCCGTAACCTTGAATGGGTTCAAGGCCTTCTGTATTTATAGGTGATTTGAAAAACTATCCGTTGGAGAGATAGCCTTCGAGTCATCTATGTAGAGAGGCTTCAAACGGACATATCTCCATGCAGCAGCCGTCCTTGCATGGATTTGGTATTTGCATTAAATGCACATTGAATGCTTGCCCGTTGAATATGCAGTCTGAATTCAGTCTTCATGTCAGGTTCCGTACGTGCGTGTCCTTCTCGGATTGGTCCACGTCATCAGGTTGGTGAGATTGTCAGAACTTATTCCTGAGCTTCAGGCTTGTCTTATTAAGTTCATTTTGTCTTGAGCCCACCAGTCTTGTCCTGACACTGAAATTCCTTTTGCATTGCTTGGCTCTACTCCAAGTCTTCCCATTAACTCAGTAACCTCCTGTTCCCTTCAGGACTGAGTTAGTAATGACCTCAGGGTCATACTCTTCATCACTGACACTTACTCATCCAACTTAGAGGACTGCCATAAGTTCAGGATGGTGCTCTTCGTCTTCAGGCTCTGAGTCTTGATTGTCTCCAGTGAGTTCTCCTCTCACTGAGTACCTGTGAAGTGTAAAATGACTAAGTACTAATTCTAATCAAGACTAGCCTGACAAAGACAGATTAAGGCAGACATCTTTTCAGGGGCTTTGGGATCTTAATCAAAACTGACAATGTCCCAACAGCTTAAGATAATGCTAGTTCGCTCTTGGAATACAGAATAACTCTCAGTAACTAAGAAACACTTGGGAAATTTAGATGGTTTCGAGTGCTTCTTCTAAGCTGAATGATTTGAGTGCTTGAGAGCTTGAGTAATTTCTGGCTTGGAAATTTCCCGTGACCTTGAATGGGCTCAAGGTCTTCTGTATATATAGGTGATTTGAAAAACTATCTGTTGGAGAGATAGCCTTCAAGTCATCTATGTAGAGTAGCTTCAAACGGACATATCTTCATGCAGCAGCCGTCCTTGCATGGATTTGGTATTTGCATTAAATGCACATTAAATGCTTGCCCATTGAACATGCAGTCTGAATTTAGTCTTGTTGTCAGGTTCTGTACGTGTGTGTCCTTCTTGGATTGGTCCACGTCATCAGGTTGATGAGAATGTCAGAACTTATTCCTGAGCTTCAGGCTTGTCTTATTAAGTTCATTTTGTCTTGAGCTCACCGGTCTTGTCCTGACGCTGACATTCTTTTTGCATTGCTTGGCTCTACTCCAAGTCTTCCCAATAACTCAGTTTCATCCTGTTCCCTTCAGGACTGAGTAGTACTGACCTCAGGGTCATACTCTTCATCACTGAGACTTACTCAGTCGGCTTAGGGGACTGCCATAAGTTCAGGATGGTAATTCGTCTTCAGGCTCTGAGTCTTGATTGTCATCAGTAAGTGCTCCTCTTACTGAGTTAATGTGAAGTGTAAAATGGCTAAGTTCAAATCCTAACCAAGACTAGCCTGACAGAACAAATTCAAACATCTTTTCAGGGGCTTTGGGATCTTAATTAAAACAGACAATGTCCCAACAAGAAGCCAGTTCAATCTTGAAAGCTGAATTCGAAATGAAAGTCTTAGGTAAAACCCAATACTCCTCGGCCTGTAGATCGAGCATCTCCCAGAAGGAATTCTTATACATCACTCGACCTACATGAAGAAGGTATTGGAGAGATTTCACATGGATAAATCTTATCCACATAGCACCCCTATGGTTGTCCGGTCTCTCGAAGTGGATAAGGACCCATTTAGGCCAAAAGAAGATTCAGAAGAAATTCTGGGGCCAGAAGTTCCTTATTTTAGTGCTGTTGGAGCATTGCTCTATCTCGCAAATTGCACTCGGCCAGACATTGCATTTGCTGTCAATTTTCTTGCGAGACATAGCGCTTCTCCTACAAGGAGACATTGAAATGGTGTTAAGCATGTTCTACGGTACCTCCAAGGGTCCCAAGATTTTGGACTGTTTTACCATAAGAACCAAGACAAAGCCTTAGTAGGTTATGCGGATGCTGGCTATTTGTCTGATCCCCACAACGCCATATCCCAAACTGGTTATGTTTTTCTCTGTGGTGGTACCGCAATCTCATGGAGATCGGTTAAACAAACCATGGTTACCACGTCTTCAAACCACTCAGAGATAATAGCTTTATTTGAAGCCGCACGAGAATGTGTTTGGTTAAGTTCCTTGGTAAAATACATTGGTGACTCGTGTGGTATCGCTAAAGGTGATACACCTGCCACCATTATATTTGAAGACAACGCCGCCTGCATCGCACAAATGAGTAATGGGTACGTCAAGGGAAACCTGGCGAAACATATTTCACCTAAGTTTTTCTACCCATACGAACTCCAGAAGGGTGACGTGATTACCATTCAAAAGGTGCAATCTAGTGACAATCTAGCATATATGTTCACTAAGTCTTTACCTACGTCTACTTTTGAAAAGTACGTTCGTGTTATTGGGATGCAAAGGCTCAAAGTGTTGTTGTCTTCAGGGGGAGCGGTAACCCCGAAATAAATCTAGAAGATTTGATCTGAAAGATCAAATACATTCCTCCCTAACTTATTATTTGGCCAATACCTAGCACGTGGAGTTTTTATGACAAGACATTTAGGTTATGTCGTAATGTCCAAGGGGGAGTGTTGTAAATCTAGAAGATTTATTATTTCAAATCTAGAAGATTTGATGTGGACATTACTAATGGACCAATAACCCAATGGGCTTCATATCTTAAACTAGGGTTTTATTCTTATAAGTATATCATTGTACTCATTATTGTAAACACGCATACACAAGAACTTAGTGAAACTCCTGGCTTGGTTCGCCCCCAGACGTAGTCGTTCTAGACGAACTGGGTGAACAAATCTCGTCTTTTATTTTACGCACTTATTTACAACATAAAGAAAGGAAAGAAAGAAAAAAATTAGGATTTTTTTATTTAAGATAGGATATAATGGGTAATTTACGGAAATTGAGGGTGTATATCTAAATAATGGAGGGGTATATAGTCGGACTCATTTCTTATACATCAATTAATATAGGCCCAAGTTAAATAAACCACTTTTATGGTAGCACACGCACTGAGTAAGTACACCATCCATAAAAATAGTACATCCACCCAAAAAATATATTAGTTTTAACCCTTTTAAAAAAAATCCTAATTTTCTAACTCTTCCTGTACTTCTCACTCACTTTCTTTTCATCCCCCAATCCCCCTCTCTCCTTCCTTTTTCCTTTTCTCACTCCTCTCTTTTCTACCCCCACCCCACCACTTCCCATCCCACCCCACCCATTTTTCCCTTCTGCCCGCCTACACGTCCTTCCTCTCCCCTCCCTTCAGTTTTCCCCTTCTCCACCCCACCGTTGTTCGATTTGTCGGAATTATTTGACGAAATTATTGTTTGATTTTTTTAGCAAATAATGTCATTTTAAAAAAAAAATCCAAAAATTTATATTCGAAATAAATTGTTGAAAAAAGGTTATTTTTCAGGATTGGGTTTTCGAGAAAATGTATCGCGATTTTTTTTTTCTGGCCGACAGTAGCCTTGCCACTATCAACAGTGACGGTCTTGATAATGGCAATCAAACCACATAAATATTGGAAGTTTTCTTAAACAAAAATAGGAATGGGAAGATGTATATTTCATATATATATATATATATATATATATATATATATATATATATATTAAAAGAACTGACTCTTTGGGACAATCTCAACAATGGTGGTATCATACCTGTCACAAGCAAATGGGTGGGTGGATGAGTGTTGGGAAAGTGCCAAGGATATATATGTCATTTTATATTGATCTTAAAATAATTAATTTGTTGGATGTGTGTACTACAAACAAAATGGGTGCATATAACCTGGGCCATTAGTTTAGGTACTTAGCCCAAAAATTTTACTTTGTGTATCCATGAGTTAAACCCTAGATACAATTAATATTTTAGCCAGATATTCACGGTTTTTTCACTGTAAGAGCACCATCTCCCATTTAATTTTAAGTGTGGATGTTATTATTAATTTCCCTTCTCTTTTATTTTCTTTGAACAAACCATTAATCTCTCTTGATTATTTTTGTGCGGTATATGTAAATATTGGTCGTTCATAAATTTGCTAGGCTGAAAAAAAAAACTTTGCGGTTTGACAGATTATTAACCATGATGTTTATATTCATGGGATTCGGGAACAATATTGTGAAAGCATATACTAAGGACTATATGTTGACTAGCAAATATGCTTTAGTGCTCATGTTGATAGGCGAACAACTAAGCAAAAGATTAATGTAAAAGAAAGAATAATTAAGGAAATAAGGATAAGGGGCGAGCAGCTGAGTAGGCAGTGCATAATTAGTGAAAAGACGAGCAACTAGTCAAGGTGTTAATCACTCAGACGAACAACTGGTCAAAACATAAAAGAAGCTGAGCTAGCAACTAAGTAGGAGAAGGTTCAAACACCCACCAAATAGGCATACAAGCGAGCAGTTGGGCATCTTGAAGAACAGATATAAATCCCACCAACTAAGCATTGTTTTAGGAGTAAACAAGTGTTCTGACACTTGTCATTTGTATAAAATACAATAGTTTAGGGATAAACATGTGCCTTAACACTTGTCACCTTGTAAATTAGGATAGCTAAGTAGATGACACCTCCTACTTCCTTGTATGTCGATAAATACCTCTTCATGAGGATGAAAATGGAAGTTTTTTCAATATTAAAAAATACACCCAAGTGCTGCTAATTTGTTTCTTGATTATTACTTGTTTAAATTCATCATCTTTGATCCTTTTTTGGTGACTTCTTAAGCCTAAACAACCATTAAATCATCCATTAATATTAAGGTCATCAACAATTGGCGCTAGAAGAAGGGTTCGAACCTTCGAGTGTTGAAGAATTTGATTGGAATTGAGAAATTATCACTGGAATCTGGGGAAAATAGCCAGAATCCGGGAAGAACTCATCGGAAATTGGAAAATATTTGGTGTGTATAACATTCATAGAACTTATACATTATCTTAAGAGTACATGAATGCATGCATGTGTGAATTAGGGTTTATAAATAACCACATTTGCACATGCAAGGCTAGTTACCCTTAGGATAAGTGGTATTGAAAGCAAGATCATCCCAGTCTATCATCTTTTACAATATTTAAGCAATCGTGATGGCAAGATCGCAAGAGGCAGGATCATCAAATGCACCTAGCCGCAACCCTCAAACTAGGGTTTCGTCCACAAGTGGACATACGAGAACGGTGTGTGCAACATCTCGTAGAAATATCCAGGTGACCATTGATATCCTCCCTCCGGAGATAGAAGCTCTCGCCCAAAATCCTAACGAATTAGCAAAGACGATAGTCGTGCTCCAATCTTTGCAAAAAATAGTAAGAAGCCGCTGGACCATCAAAAGCTCCAATAATGCATAATCGGGTAGGAGAGCAACGGAGCAAGAGGAGGGTGGATAGGCAACAGGACGAAGCATATAATGCTCAAGTCCACAAAGAGAAAGGAAAAGATCATGTGAGTGAGAGATTGGGAAGCCGAGGAGAATCGACCCCAGGCTAAGTCGAGGAGTCGAGCAGGAGTACCTCACACAATAGTGCCATAGAGAGATTGGGTACAAGGAATAAAGATAGAATATAACTTTCCTCGGTGAGCAAGGCGCGAGCACGCACAACTGCTCGCCCCTCAGTGCATGATAGAATACTTAGGTCATTTTTTTGGCCGTTTGGGACCAAATAGAGTTAGCAATATTTCTAGGAAGCCAACTCAAGAGAAATATCCCGTTGGTGAGGGACTGCATCAAGAGAGAGTCGTAGAACTCGATCATGATGAACAACCTTCCAATGGGAGGACCTCTCATGATGAGCTCCAGGCTATGAAGAGAGCAATTAGAGAGTTGAAAAAAGAGCTGGAATCACAGAAAGGAGTTGGCTCAACTGTTCTTCCATCTTCACCGTTGGCCTCGTCAATTCTAAGCGTGCCAGTCCAGAAAAAGATCCAATTTCTGGCTATTAGCTTGTATGAAAGAATGTCAGACCCCAAAGTCTATCTGACTAAATATTCAAATTTTATGGTCTCGATGGGGGCTATAGACGCTACACAATGCCGCAACTTCCCACTCACCCTCAGAGATGGACCTCACAGATGGTTCTCGGCGTTAACTCCCAGATCCATCAGCTCCTTTGCGCAACTGAGCAAGGAGTTTTTATCTCACTTCTCAACTATCGGATCTTATCTGACGCAGAGGCACCGGTTGATAGACATCAAAAAAGGGGATGATGAGTCGGACATCAAGTTCCTAGAAAGATTCGACAAAGTCTTACTGGAGGGCGATGGTGAGTGAGGATACAAAGATAGTGAAAGTGATGGCCGGACTAAAGAAAAGAACCGACCTTTGGAAAGAGATGCACCTGGCATGTCCAAAAACATACACAGAATTCAGGCACAAGGCAGGAATTCACAGTTCAATGCAAGAAGCCTTGCAAAAGGAGTTGGAGATAAAATAGATATTAAGAAGTTCAGGAAGAAGTCCGGTGGAAGTGAGTGCAAAGCTCCAAAAAATTTGAAGGCGTTCAACAAAGGAGCCGAGCTAAAAGAAAGATTAAATCAAGTGCTCACATTGTCAGTGGATGCCGTATAAAATAGCGTTAAAGATAAGGACATGTTGTCTGCACTACGGAAGATCAGACAGGAGAGAGGAAAGCTAAATCCCAACAAGTATTGTGCATATCATCAAAACATCGGGCACTTCACGAGTGAATATCGGGATCTGTTAAAGCAGCTATGGAGGTTTTATGAAGAAGGTAAACTCTCAAAGTTTGTAAAGAGAGCACCGGGGAAGAGGCCCCGAGCAACTGTGCTATCCAGTTCTGATGATGAAGACAGTGACGAATAGGCGAACAGGGCAAACACACAAGGAACAAAAGTACCAACAGCTCCTGCTGAACCAGTTCGTGAGATTTTGATGTTAGAATCAACTGAACCAGTAGGTGGCTGTTTAGATGGAAGACCATCCCTATCAAAAAGAAAGAGGAAAACAGAACTGAGAGCAGTTGCGCAAGTGAAAGAGGTAGTAGTTAATCCATCAACTAAGCAGACGATGGATTTAACCTTTTTTAGAAAGACTTGGACGGAATCCTAACTCCTCACAATGACTCATTGGTAATCTGTGAAAACATCATGGTAACTAAAGTGCACTACCTGCTCGTCAATACAGGTGCTTACACCAACATCATGTTAAAAAAGATGTTGGACCAGCTGGGCGACTATGCAAGCTATATTAAAGACTGCAATCATAGAATCCTAAGATTTGGAGATGCTGTAACGATTCCATTAGGGATTATTAGATTGTCAGTAGAGCTTGTATAGGCCGAGGACCTAGAAAGGAGACTGATTAGAATGGAAGAATTCCTAGGTGTAGATCAACAGGCTACCTACAACGGGTTCCTCGGTCGTCCTTTCCTCAATGAATTTAAAGCAGTTATTTCAATGTACTATTACTGTGTAAAGTTCCCCACTTCAAAGGTGCAGGTACTATTAAGGGCGATTAAAAGAAAGCTCGCGAATGTATTCTTTAGCTGCGGTCTAAAGAGCAAAGAATCTCCATGATGACCGAACAGTCGAACAGTTGTGCTGAGGATGAGCCCTCCATTCTTGACGAGATTATAGAATCGATTGATACGGAAATGATGGAAATGGATGAACAAATATCCAGAGACGAGAAGGTGCATGAGAACGAGCAGTCAAGTGAAGAGAGACTTGAAGAGGCCGCACCAGCTAGCAACGAAGTTGAAAATGTGGTGTCGGCTAACAATGAACTAGAAGATATTGTACCTTGATTGGGTGTTGAACCAATGGAAGGGCCTATCATAGATCCTTGTTGGAAAGGTAAGAAGAGGAGAGCAACCCCGGTTGAAGAATTGGAGACAATAAAAGTCAGCCCGAACCAAGAAGACTTAGAACTCTTCATCGGATCTAAGCTCCCAGAGTCATACAGGTCCAAGATGGAAGAGTTTCTTAAAGCTAATCTTGATGTGTTCGCATGGTCGCATGCATATATGGTAGACATTAGTCTTGAACATGCCTGGCATAGACTTAATATTGACCCAATGAAAAAACCAGTCCAACAGAAAAGGAGAAAGTATGGGCCCGATAAATACGAGCACTCAACATTGAGGTCCAGAAGCTATTGGAAAATGATCTCATCCGATAAGCTCTATACCCAAAATGGGTGGCCAACCCGGTGCTGGTACGAAAACCGAATGAGATGTGGAGGTAGTGTATCGATTTAACAGATCTGAATGCTGCTTGCCCAAAAGACAACTTCTCGTTGCCACACATCGACCAACTGGTAGACAACATAGCTGGATATGATCTCTTGACATTCATGGATGTGTTTGCCAGCTACTACCAAATTGTAATGCACCCGGATCACCAAGAGAATACAACATTCTACACAAATAAGAACTTGCTATGTTGGAAGAGGACGTCTTTTGGATTACTCAACGCCGAGGCCACATATCAAAGTCTTGTTAATAAGATGTTCGATGAACACATTGGTAAGATGATGGAAGTATATGTGGATGACATCGTTGTCAAAAGTCTGAGAAATGAGGATCGTCTACAACACCTGGCTCAAGCATTTGAGATACTTCGGGCATACAACATGAAACTAAACCCGAAGAAGAGCAGTTTTGGGGTTCACTCAGGAAGGTTCCTCGGATACCTGGCCAGCCAGTGGGGAATCAAAGCAAATCTAGCAAAGGTGAAGGCAATCATAGAAATGCAGCCACCCAGACCAGTCAAGGAGGTCCAAAGGCTCACCGAGTGTCTAGCAGCTTTGAACAGGTTCATTTCTAGATTAGGGGACAAATGCAGACCATTCTTTGAAATAATCAAAAAGGGAAAGTTCCAGTGGCAGATGCTTGTCAAAGAGCATTTGAACAATTGAATGAATATCTCAGTGACACAAAGATACGAGCCAAGCCAACTCCAGGGAGAAGCTGTACTTGTACCTGGCAGCCTCAGAGGTGGCGATCAGTTCAGTGCTGGTCCGGGCAGAAGAAAAATTCCACTTGCCCATCTACTATGTCAGTCAAGCCTTACACGAAGCATAAATCAAATACCCACCAACAGAAAAGCTAGCGTATGCATTAGTGATGAGTATCAGGAAACTTCGTCCATACTTTTTTGACCACCAAGTGGAGGTTTTGACAATATTCCCACTTAGGAAGATTTTACATAGGCCCGACACAGCTGGTCGCCTTCTAAAGTGGTCTCTGGAAATCGCCAATTTGGGATATCATATGCACCTCGAACAACGATTAAGGGGCAAGCGTTAGCCAACTTCATAGTCGAGCTAACCTTCCCTCAAAGTCCGAGAAGAGGTCATAATCATCCCTGACACATGTATGTCGATGGGTCATCAATCAACACATCATTAGGGGCTAGAATAGTCCTGATAAGCCCAGATAGACAGGTGTTCACCTTAGCAATTCGTTTCGAATTCATGGCAACAAACAACGAAGCTGAGTATGAAGCATTGATTGCCGGACTCCGATTGGCATTGGACATAGGAGTATGAAGGTTGTGAATTTTTTGGGACTCATAACCGATCGTCAATTAAGTATGCGGTGAATATGAAGCAAAAGATAAAAATATGGCCCTGTACCAGAAGATTGTTGCTCACCGGGCATCAATGTTCGAATAGATATACATTGAACAAGTGCCAAGAGATAGCAACGTACAAGCAGATGCACTTGCTCGTCTGGCAACCAGCAAAGGACCAACAGAATTATCTGAGGTCACACTAACAAGAATACTTAACCCATCGACCAGTGATTACAAGATTAATCAAGTTGACAAAGAAATGGAAGATGACTGGTGGATACCCATAATCAAGTACCTTCAAGATGACGAGCAACCAGAAGACCCCTTGGAAGCTATCAAGGTGACCAAGCGAGCAGCAAGGTATACCATGATAGACAGACAACTGTACAAAAGGGGATTCTCGCTCCTACTCTTGAAGTGTTTAGCCAGGGGGCAAGGACAAGCGGTTCTAAAGGAAATCCATGAAGGAGTATGTGGAAATCAATCTGGAGGGCGAGCACTGGCGTACAAGACCGTGAGATAAGGATATTACTGGCCAACAGTCCTGCAAGATGCAATTAAAGTTGCTCGAACTTGTCATAGATGCCAGCTATTCGCTCCAAGCATTCACATGCCACCACATGAGCTAATATCAGTGAACAGTCCTTGGCCATTTGCAAAATGGGGAATAGACATCATAGGGTCATTCCCACCGGGAAAAGGAAATGTTCATTTCATAGTAGTAACGGTCGATTACTACAAAAAATGGGCTGAAGCGAAAGCACTAGTAACAATCACACAAGAAAAGATGATCAGCTTCATATGAAAAAAAAATTGTATGCCGCTTTGGGGTACCTCGGACAATTATAACGGATAATGGAAAACAGTTTGAAGGGAAAAAAATAAGTGATTTATGTGACAAGTGGGGAATAAAGAAATATTTCTCGACTTCATATCACCCCCAATCGAATGGTCAGGTGGAAGCAGTAAATAAGATGATCAAGCACATATTGAAAATCCACTTGATTGATAAACACATAAAATGGTCCAAAGAGCTACCAGAAGTGTATGGGCGTACATAGTATCATATAAAGCAAACACATGAGTAACACCATTCGCTATGGCATTCGGAACTGAAGCAGTAATACCAGTTGAGTTAAAAGTGCCAACGCAGCAAACAATTGTGTTCGATGAAGAGGCAAACAACCCAACGTTGGCAACAGAGTTAGATTTACTTGAGGAAAAGAGAATCGCAGCGGAGATGAAGAATGCCATTTAAGAAAAGTGACAAAATATTACAATTCTCAAGTGAAAGTACGGGATTTCAAAGTCGGAGATTTAGTATTGCGGAAAGTGCTAGCCCCTCTGCCAGGAGTATTCGGACAAACTTGGTGTTGGGTTTTAGAGGCACAAACACTATGTTCGGCACAGCGGAAGAAAATAATTCACCTACAACGAATCTAAAACATGGTTTTATAACATAAAACATAAAGGATAAATAACAACATATAAATCCTTACAGCGATTTGTAGGCAGAATCCTCAACTATGGTATCTACTCAACTACTATTCACCAACCCGCATCGATATGCCAGCGTTGAATCTCGAGACGAACTTGCTAGGAAAATTCGAGCTAGAGATTTTATGGAGAAATTATATTTCTTGTGTGTATTCGGAATTCCCATATGACACATATTTATAGGGATTATCTTGGCTTAATTTCTAAGCAAGATATCGGGCCTAGCCCGTAAATATAATCTCTATGGATTATATTTCCCTTGATATGTTCCTACGAATAATATCTTTACCATATCTATTATTCTTGTATAATAATATTCCAAATATTATTATTGGGATTTCATATTTAATTAAATATTAATAATAATTAATTCCAAATATAATTATTATTATATTCTCCATAAATTAAATATTATATTTAATATAATACTTAATCAACCAACTATAATTGGTGAACTACCATTGCTTGTTGTGTGACCCATAGGCCCTCGTATATCGAACGATTAGTTCAACTAACGGTCTTAATTGAACCCTAGACAATAAATCAGGCATTCTCAATATACGAGGTACGTTGCGAGGAAATCTGCAACTACCTGTAATACTGTAGGCAATTGTGATATCTTCCTTTCATTCGCGAATACCCGATTAAGTCTTAAACATGATGAAGTGTCTATTCAAATAACTTAATCATATTATCTCCAATCACTAATTGATCAAGTATATCACACTTAGCCACAAAGTCTAAGTTGATGTGCGTCGGCCGACGACTTAGATCCAATTATGATGAGAAGACGAGTATTCTCTCTAAATCCACATTGAGCAATGAATTCTATTTTTGGCTCAACTACGACGCTCATGTATCTTGTGATGAACTCAATCCATGCCATATCTACCCGTGGAAGGGTTCAAGTGTCGGTCATGGTCAAAGTTCATCACTCCACACATGTCGTGCGTATTGAACTCAAGTCAGCGGAGTATCACATCGCTCCCACTAACCGAGACACCCGTAGACACATTATATGGAATTACATCAAACGGTTTCTCGGATGGGTATACAAATACCCTCTAAGGTATTTGTGCATCCATTATGAAACACCTAGTATCTCGTAGTAAGTGAGATCTTACTACACTCTCCCATAGAGTATAATACAGATCGCACACCAATCTCAATGCATCATCAATATCCCATTCTTGATGATCCTAGATCGGGGTAATTTGAGAATCATACTTAAGTCATCCGAGTTCTCACTCACTCAACGACAATAGTGATTCATGGGAACACAAATAAAAATATATGCAACCAATCAAACATCATATTCATATAAGTGTAACGCCATACATATAATGTTAAACCAACAATATAATATTAAACCAAATCTGAATATTATCTTAGTATTATGTCCTTTCGATGGATTGTCTCTAGGACACTAACACTAACACTTGGAAGGGCCCGTTCAGTGTAACCAATAAGTGGCACAATGACACTTATGATCTTGAAGACATGAAAGACAACTCGACCCAATACAACTGGAATGCAACATTACTAAAGAAGTATTATCAATAAGGGTTGTAAGTTTGTAAATTTCCAGATGAATTTTTTTGTAAATTTTAAAAATTTTGGTGTTGTATAAATTAGGCAAACAATGCTGTGAAAGTCAGGTGCACAACTTTGTTGGTCCCGGTATAAGACTGATTAATACATGTATGGGGGGGAATACACCTATACAATTTTTTGTGACTTTCAAACTGACTGAGTCCCCTTAACTCAGAGTGATGTTGAACACTGGGTAGATAATCCACCTACTAACAACATTGAGTACAAGTCAGTTGGATAACTATCTACTTGTGTTAAGTGCGGAATGTGTGAGCCCTGAAAGTTTATAGTCTTGTTTTAGTTTGCTTACTGAAAACTTATTTTCTTTCTTAAGAAGTCGTGGTTAGAAGGCAGTACTCAGTTTAGTGATCAGGCTAATTGTTTCAGGCCGGATAAACAATGCAATGAATGACTTAAATAAATGAACAGTTAAGAGCAATAATCAAAGCATTAAAGAACACATGGAGTTTAACGTGGTTCAGAGACTCAAGCTCCTATGTCGACGGTCCTCATTTAACAGGAGAATCCACTAAGGATTGTCTTATTTTTAACGTGCCAAGGTGCACCAGAATCAGCTTCACTCACTGACCCTTACAAACTCCTTTTAACTCACTAACTAACTTCAACCAACAAACCTGACTAGAGAGTTTTGGTTTCAGTTTGGATTCCAACTAAGTTGTGATTATCCTTACAGGTCAAACCTATACTAAGGATGAATAATCACTCTAAGCTTATGATATAACTTGGTTCGCTCAGTGGAATATAGAATAACTCTCTAACTAAGAAACACTTGGGAAATTTAAGAGGTTTCGAGTGCTTCTTTTAATGCTGAATGCTTTATACGCTGAGAGTTTGAGTAATTTCTTGGCTTCGAAATTTCCCGTAACCTTGAATGGGTCCAAGGTCTTTTATATTTATAGGCAACTTTGAAAAACTATACGTTGGAGGAGATAACCTTCTAGGTAGTCTTCTCGTAGGACTTGTTAACAAATATATCTCCTATGCAGCAGCCGTCCTTGCATGGATTTGGAAATTACATTTAATGCTTGCCCGTTGAAAATATGTAGGGATGTCAGGTTCAAGTCAGTGTCCGTACATGACTTGGCACTGTATGATTGGTCCACGTCATCAGGTAGGTGAGATTGTCAGAACTCATTCTTTAGTTCAGTCTTGTCTTTACTGAGTTAAGATTTATCATCATCTACGTACATTTCCCAGTGCTGACATTCCTTTATACTTGCTTGGATCCTACTCCAAGTCTTTTCCCAATACTCAGTATGATCATGTTCCCTTCAGGACTGAGTTAGCAATGATCTCAGGATCTTGCTCTTCATCCTGACACTTACTCAGCAAGCTTAGATGAACTGCCATAAGCTCAGGATGGTGCTCTTGTGTCTTCAGGCTTCAGTCTTTATTGTCATCAGTGAGTACTCCTCTCATTGAGTACAGGTAACTTGTAAACAGGCAACTTACAAACCTAACCAAGACTAGCCTGACCACTAAGGCAAATCATCTTTTTAGGGGTTTTGGGATCAACTCAAAACTGACATTATCCCAACAATATCCCCATTTTTTATGATGTCAAAACACTGAAAAGATCCTCAAAACAGTTAGAGGAAGTAAAGTCCTATTCTATAAGACAAAGTCAGTGTTAGAGCAGTTCTTGATAAAGTACAAAAATGAAATAACAGCAAAAAAGACAATGAGTTTTTGTCTTTGGGAAAATTAATAGATTTCATTGATAATATGTTTCAGTAAGTACAATGATCTTAATCTATTACAACAATTCAGGGTACAACTAGATTTTCCTCATCTCAGGTCGAAGTCCATAGCCGTTGTAGACTCTGTCCTTCAGCTCATCTAATCTATTTAGCTGGTTCAGATACCCTTCAGCCTTAGCAATCTTGAAGACTTCAACCATGATTGCTTTTGAGTCATAGTCTTTTCTGTTTGCCTGGAGTGGTGGTGGACGAGTAAGGAACTCAGGGGCCTTGATTTGAACTCTGGCAGTGTCAGCCTCCTCCAAGATACCTTTCAAGAGTTCAGGGTGGTTGTCGGACATGAAGATTATGAAGTGGACATCAATATCTTCAGTGTTACCCCATTTCTTTACAATATGCCACATCCTGATGAACTCATCCCACGCATCCAGCCAAAACTCCTTCAGTTTATCTGAAATGAAATCTTCAATAAGCGCAACCTTCTGAGAAGGCTCCTCAGGCTTCTGCAGTGATAATAGGCTTGTCTTCCAAGTTGTTGGCCACCTTTTGTACTTCATTGGCTCAGGCTTCGCCTTCTTCCTCCTTAGCAAACTGATCACTGCATCATCAAGCTCCTTCTGTTGCAACTCAGTGATATCAGTCAGCTTTTCCACCTTCTTCTCCAAGATGTGCACCTTCTCCTTCTGAGCAATTTTAGCTCTGCGCTGAACCTCACTCTTCTCAGGAGCAGCTCCCCAAGCTTCCTCACACAACTACGCGACCTTGTTAGCGTCGTAAGTGATTAGATTATTTCTGGTGTTAACTGGTGAGCGCTCTGAACTTTCTTGGATAGGTGGCAAGGAAGGAACAGTAAGAGAAGGGTCCTTAGCCTTTATCGTAGCCTCAATTCTGGCTGACTTCCTTGGTGTACTCAACACCACTTTATTCTTCTTAGACTCCGATGCCTCGGGGAGAGATTTTTTCTTCCCTCTTTCCCCCTTTTTGGCATCATCATTGGCTGGCGGAGGTGGGAGTGCTTCTCTTATAGCTTCTTCTCCTGAATTAATAACAAAGGCAGTTAAGGATTGGACTTCCTTAACCCCTTCCTTCAGCATCTCCACTCCTGTAGCAATCCCTGACCCTGCGAAGGACACACTAGCAATACTGGCCTTCATCTTCTTCTCAAATATCTCCATGTTGGTCTGAAGGCTTTGCTCAGTGCTAGCTAGCCTGGCTTCCATCTTCCCTGACTCTTCTAGGACCTGAGCAGACTTCGCTGAAATCTTCTCAGACTCTTGAGCAATCTTGGCAGCTTCCAGAGTCACCTTGGCTGACTCCTGAGCGATCTGGTCTGACTCCAAAGCCATCTTGGATTCTGCTGAGTTGAGTGCCTCAATGAGGAGTGTTGCAGCCTGATTTGCCAAGTGCTCTACTGTCTTCACCATTCTCGCATCGTGCTCATCTCGAAGAATAGTCAGTGAAGTATCCAACTGCTTCTTCATCGTTTTCCTTTCAGCCTTAACGGATGAGATGGTGGACAACATCATCTTCTTCAAACTCTTCACCTCAGAGTTGGCCACCGTTTTGAGCGCAGACTTCACCCACCTTAACTATTTCTGAATTCCCTTGTCCTTGGCATCGGCCTGAGCCTTTATCATTTGCACTTCCTGCTAGAGCTCAGTGAGATTCGCAGTTGTCTTCTCTTGCTTGACTTGTACTAAACTGGTGAAGTTAGCTCGCCCAGTTCCAGTGATGATAACATCAGTGTCATCATCCTGAACTCCGTCAGGCTGTGGCTGATCACCCTGGTCAGCCCCTGTATCTTCAGTCCCCTCTTTAGGGTGCACTGAAGGCAGTTTTAGAGAAGTCATAGCCGCCTGCTCAGGCTCAGCTACGCTTACTCGAACTTCGGGAACAAGTCCCTCAGAACTAGGAGTCACCTTTGACGCCTCTACAACATCCTCCTCTGTCTCAGGGAAGGGAGCCCTGTCATCGACTGTTGTATCATCAGTGATTGAGATGTTCACAACATCCTCAGCGACTGGTCCAACCTTGGCACCAGTCTCTTTCTCACATTCCCCCTGAGCCTGAGGCTCAGAGCTCATCTCATCCAGCTCTTTGGCAGTCTCCACTACCAAATCTCCAACTGCTCCTCCCTTCAGGGCCATCATCACCATCATCATCAGATCCCTTCTTATCCTTTTCAGGAGTATCAAGGAATTTAGACTTTTCAACTCGTCTGGCAATCATCCTGGCAACCAGCTCCCTGACCGCCTCCATCTTCAGCAGCTCCATATAACTGGTTATTTCGAAGTAGCTGGTCATGCAGGCCTCCTCTGAGCACTAAAAATCTCATCCCTTCAGCTCAACCAACATCCGTTGTTCCACCATATTTGCCTGCTTGTACTACAGCCAGACTTTGAGATCTACCATCATCTATCGCAGCTCGGGATAGTTGTTTAGCAAAGGAAAACTCCTTACCACCCAATTCTCACCCTTACCTTTGATAGAATCAAAGAAGAGAAGAGATGTGATATCCATAGACTCCTCATCTTCTCCAGCTTCCTCGATGATGAGTTCCAGCTCAGGGTCTAAGTCCTTTTGATCCTTTGATGTGACTGGGAAATCCTCAGGATTGGGTAGGTTGGATTCAGGTTGGGAGTCAGGCTCAGTGGTGTTAGGAATATTTGGCTCTGACTAGGGTGGGGGTAGGTCAGTATTTTAATGGATAAGTTCAGTGAGGTTTGAGGTGGCATGAGGTTCAGAGGTGGTTGGGGGTTGGGGTTCAGAGGGGTTGGGGAGATCAGGTTGGAGAATCTCAGCAGAATCAATGGTCTCCCTGACCTGATCTAAGCCAGAGACTCGTGGAGAGCTTGACTTCTCCCTGAACGGGCCGACCTCCTTCAGCGCCTTTGCAGGGGACTTCTTAGGTCCCTTCCTAAGCCTCTTCAGCGGCCTCAACTCCTTCTCTCCACTCCCCGTCTTGACTTCATTGTCAGTCTCCTCAGCCTCTGAAGCGGCACTCTTGGAGACTTTCTCAGTCCCCCTCTTCAGTCCCTTAGCCGTGGCTTTGGACTTCAGAACAACTATCAATTTGGCCCTCTTCTCCTCAGGACCTTCTCATTTTCCTCTTTCTCAGCCTCAGCCTCCACATCCTTGCTCTTTTCGAAGAGCTCATCCACCCTCTCCAGCAGATTAGTGACAACAACCTTCTTCTTGCTAACCACCTTCTTCCTCTGACCCTTCTGATGAGCATTAGGGTAAGGCATACCCAGAATGGCGTATGTATCACCCTTAGTGGTGAACATAATCTTCTTGGGAGAGAGAGCATCCTCCCAGTCAAACGTACATCCCTGACATGCTTCAGAGATGAGCAGTGACAGTCGGGTCCCAAATGGAAGAATGGCACCAACTGAAATGTGCTTCTTGTCCTCATCCTTCTTCAGTTTATCCTTCGCGGCCTGACTGGGCTGGTCAAGGAAGAACTGCTCCCAATTAGCCTCGACACCATCCACCAAAGCCCCCAATATCCTCAACTTTGGCAGGCTCAGCTGCTCGAGGGACCCCACGGTGCCCATGATCATTTTTGAGACAACGTCAATCATGGCACGATACTCAGGCTTGAGAGTATCCTTGTATTGCCTAGCCTTGAACTCAGAGGAGCCTGACTTCATCCACTCCTTCAGGAGCTCTCCCTCCTTGTTCTCTTTGTACGTTCGAGGATGTATTTCGGAGCAAGGAAGTCCAAACACTTTCCTCACCATTTTGCGAAGATTGATGTCGCGAGTCTCCTTGTTATAGAGTTCTTCTCTGTCGTCGTTCTTCTCCCCAGTTGGCACTAAGATGGTAACCCTCGTGAACAATTCACCCTTGCTAGTGAAAAGGTTCAGGTACGCCTCCACTACTGCCTTTAGAAGCACAAAAGTAGGTTTTCTCGTGAAATACTTCTCCATCCTGGCCCTGGCAATCCAATCGAAGACGGGTTGGATCTCCTTCACATTCGAGGCTCCATGTTCACCAATTTGCTCTTGATAACATCGGAGATGTCATCAGTAGACTAGGTGGTGTCAAGAAAAGCCATTGAGATTTGTGGTGTGTGAGAAATTTGCAAAGTAGTTTTAAGTTGAGAGAAAACTCAGTGTGCTGTGTGAGATTGTGTTTGCGTAAATTTCTCAAATGACTTTTCTAATTGATATGACAAAGACAGTTACTCAGACGTGGGATTGAGATTAATCCTGAATTCGAAAGGATTTTGAAATGAAGGGCTAAGATTAATCTCAGTTCAATTATTTACCCAAGTCAGTCATATTCCGTATAAAACGGACACGTATATGAAAAAGTAACTGCGCGCATTAAATGCTCCGACACGCATGGGTTTAAATATCAAAATGTGCATTTTAATGAAAAAGAAATGCATTTAATGAAGATTTTCAGGACGAAGGACTCAGTGAGACGTTTCAAATTCACATAGGTCAGGATTGAACTCATACCTGTCAGTGAGACATGGTAGCACCCTTATACTTCGCTGAGTCGAGTCTGGCCTGAGTTCTCCCTAGATCCTACACTGACTGCTCTCCCAGATCTAAGAGACCTAACTCCACTGACAGTTCTATAAATCTTGCTTCAGCCAAAGGCTTAGTCAAGTGTCAGCTCTCTGTCTGTCAGTGTGAATTTTCTCCATTCTAATTTCCTTCTTCTCTACATGATCTCGTATGAAGTGATGCCTAATATCCACATGCTTGCACCTTGTGTGAAGCACTGGGTTCTGAGTGATTGCTATAGCACTATTGTTGTCACAATAGATTGGAACTTCATTTGCAAACACTTGGTAGTCTCTCAATTGTTGCCTCAACCATAAAATCTGAGCACAACAACTACCTGTAGCCATATTCCCAGCTTCAGTTGTTGATGTTGCCACTGAATTCTATTTCTTGCTAAACCACGAGATCAACTTACTCCCCAAAAACTGACATGTCCCTGAGGTGGATTTCCTATCAATCCTACAACCTCCATAATCTGCATCTGAATAACCGGTCGGTTCTAAGTTGTCATCTAATACCATAGTCCCATATTGACTATCCTTTTAAAATACATAAGTATCCTCTTAGCAGCCTTTAAATGACTTCTCTTGCTAGCACACACACCAACTGCAAATGTAATGTCAGGCCTACTCGCAGTCAGGTACAACAAAGATCCAATCAGCCATAGGTACTCAGTCTGGTTCACTGAAGTTCCTTCAGTGTTAGGATCCATCTTCCAATTTGTGTTCATTGGGATCCTAGCCGGATTGCAATTCTGAACTCCAAACTTCTGAATCAAGTCTCTTGTATACTTGGCCTGATTAATAAAAGGCCCTTGATCAGTCTGCTTAACCTGCAATCCTAAGAAGAAGTTCATCTCTCCCATCATGGATATCTCAAATTTACCAGTCATCAACTTAGAGAATTTCTCACAGAGCTGATGATTTGGTGATCCAAATATTATGTCATCCACATAAATCTGGACCAAGAGAATGTCATCACCTTCAATGATCCTGAACAACGTCCTATCCACGGTTCCCTTCCTGAACCGGTCAGTTAAGGATTGGGTGAGGGTATCATACCAAGCTCTAGGAGCTTGCTTAAGTCCATAGAGTGCTTTCTTCAAATGGTATACTCTATCTCCAACCTCAAACCCGGGAGGTTGTTCAAGATATACCTCTTCATTGAGTACACCATTCAAGAAGGCACTCTTGACATCCATTTGATGCACCTTAAACTTCTTATATGTTGTATATGCGAGGAACAACCTGATAGCTTCTAACCTAGCCACTGGAGCAAATGTCTCATCATAGTCTATTCCTTCAGACTGACAATACCCCTTTGCAACTAATCTTGCCTTGTTCCTCACTACAACATCATTCTCATCATTCTTGTTCTAGAAGACCCACTTGGTACCAATAACACCTTGATTCAACTCCTCTTGCATGGCTATGATCCAATTTGAGTCAGTGAGAGCTTCTTCAATGTTCTGAGGCTCTTGCTCAGAGAGAAAGCAACAGAACAGTGCACTCTCACCATGGAACCGCCTGGTCCTGACTCCCTCAATTGGATTACCAATGACCTGGTCAATGGGATGATCCTCTAGCCATGTTCTCTTGCCTGGAGTTGTTCCTGAAGTACCTGCAATGTTAGTGTCTACAGGGTCTATGAATTCAGAAAAATGAACAGAATGGGATGATCCTGAGTCTATACCAAAGGAATTTACCAACTCAATGTCAGAGACATTGATTCCCCCTTGATGAGGTGACTCAGGATCCGTCTCAGCTGCAACCGCATCTTCATAGACGGTACTTACCTCAGGTTGAGCCTGTTCTTCAGTCTGAGGCTCAACTATCCCTGATGCGCTGGGCTTAGGAGTGGCTCTTGAGTCATCTTCCTGATCATCGTCATCATCCCATCTTGGAATTGGCACAGTTTTGACCTTTGGATCAGGTTGGTTCTTTAAGCTCAGCCTTGCCACTCTCCTTGTGACCTCCCCAGTGTCAGGATCCAACGCTCTTACCCTAGACTCAGCGATAGATTAATCAAACACAACATGTGGTGATTCTTCCACAACAAGGGTCCTACAATTGTAAACCCTGAAGGCTTTACTGACTTCAGAATATCCCAAGAATATTCCTTCATTAGATTTGCTATCAAAGACTTTCAACTGGGACTTTCCATTATTGAGAATGAAGCACTTGCAACTAAATATATGGAAGTAAGAGATATGTGGCTTCCTCTTGTTCCATGTCTCATATGGGATATGTGCATGTTATTTGTTCAGCATGGATCTATTCTGAGTGTAGCATGCAGTGTCGATTGCCTCAGCCAGAACTTCATGGGCAATCCTGACTCAGCCAGCATGGTCCTGGCAGCTTCCTTCAGTGTCATGTTCCTTCTTTCAGTAACACCGTTTTGTTGTGGGGTTCGAGCTGCAGAAGTCTCATGAGCAATACCAAGTTCATTACAGAAATCAGAAATATATGAATTTATAAACTCAGTGCTCTTGTCAGATCTAATCTTAGTAATGGACTGATTCTTCTCATTGCTAAATCTCCGCAACACTGGAAGCTTCACCTGTGTTTCCTTTTTATTTAACAAGAAAATAACCCAAGTATATCTAGAATAATCATCAATAACCACAAGGGTATACTTCCTACCATTCATACCCACATGTGTTACAGGGCCAAACAAATCCATGTGCAAAAGCTGAAGAACCCTGTCAGTGGAGAAGGAAGCTTTCTCTTTAAATGATGCTCTGACCTGCTTCCCTTCCTGACATGCTTTGCACACATGATCCTTGCTAAAAACTTCATTAGGTAAACCTTCTACAAGGAAAAGTCTAGAGATTTTGTTAAGAATCTTGAAGTTCGGGTGGTTTAATCATTTATGCCATAACCAACTGTGCTCATATGAGCTTTTAGCAACAAAACAAGTATTAGGAACAGTGCTACTCCAATCACCTAAATAAACGTTACCTTTTCTGATATCTGATAGAAGCACTTGTGTTGACTTGTCCTTGACTGAACATATAATCGATAAGAACTCAACACTGAAACATTTGTCACAGAACTGGCTTACTGACAAAAGGTTGTGCTTCAGTCCTTCAACATAGTACACATTCTCCACTCTGACTGTACCTATTTTTAAGACACCAAACCCTTTAGTAAAACCTTTTGAGTTATCACCAAAGGTTACCTGTGGACCATCCTTAGCTTGAAACTCTTGGAGAAGACTCTTCATTCCAGTCATGTGCCTTGAGCAACCACTTTTTAGGTACCACACAACTTTGATTGAGTCTCCTCTCCTCTTATTGTGATCCACAGCCGCCTGCAAACAGATTAGACTTTAGGTACCCATTGGGTGTTGGGTCCTATTGTGTCAGTTGTACCTTTCGAGATCCAGTCCTGCCTTACTACCCTGATTGTCTCAAAGTGGTAGATCTGTCTCCCTGAAACATCCACATACACTACTTTCTTCTTCTTAGCCTGAGAAGAAGATGGTGTATAAGTGTCAGGTTTAGACTTCACAGGAGCTTGAGTGGATGCCTTTTGGGCTGGCTTCCTGTTCTTCCTAGTCCTTGGTGCAGCTGGTCTTGAGGTTTGTCCCTGATGAGAGCCTTGCTTTTGGTTCCCCCTAGGCAAGTGAGGGAATTGAAAGCAGTTATAGGCTTCAGGATGCCAAAACCATGGAGGTGCTATCATGCCTGGCCTTCCTTGAGGGTATTTCCATGCATGATAATACCCCTGTTGAGCAGTCTGACTGCTCTTGACCTGAGTCTTCCTCGGCTTACGCTGAGTCTTCTGGGCTGCTCTCAGGGGCCTCCTTTGGTTGCTCAGAGCCTGAAGACGAAGAGCACCATCCTGAAC
Source organism: Ballota nigra (assembly GCA_947034835.1). Lineage (NCBI taxonomy): Eukaryota > Viridiplantae > Streptophyta > Magnoliopsida > Lamiales > Lamiaceae > Ballota > Ballota nigra. The sequence continues at coordinate 76,395,703 of OX344726.1, forward strand.
TTATGGCAGTCTTCTAAGCTGGCTGAGTAAGTGTCAGTGATGAAGAGTATGACCCTGAGGTCACTACTAACTCAATCCTGAAGGGAACAGGATGATACTGAGTTTATGGGAAAGACTTGGACAAGACCATTGTGCTCGAGACAAAAAGAACTTAATCAGACAAGCCTAAAGCCTAGGAATAAGTTCTGACATTCTCACCAACCTGATGACGTGGACCAATCCGGGAAGGACACACACGTACGGAACCTGACGCAAAGACTGACTTCAGACTGCATACTCAACGGGCAAGCATTAAATGGCGCATTAAATGCAAGCTACCAAATTCATGCAAGGACGACTGCTGCATGGGAAATATGTCCGTTTGAGCCACTCTACATAGATGACCAGAAGGCTATCTCTTCCAACGGATAGTTTTCAAATCACCTATAAATACAGAAGACCTTAAACCCATTCAAGGGGACGGGAAATTTCCAAGCCATATATTACTCAAACTCTCAAGCACTCAAAGCATTCAGCCTTTAGAAGAAGCACTCGAAACCAGTTAAATTTCCCAAGTGTTTCTTAGTTTCTGAGAGTTATTCTGTATTCCAAAGCGCTTACTAGAAATATCTTAAGCTTAGAGTGATTATCCAATCATTAGCAACGCTTTGTCTTGTAAGGATAATCATAACCTAGTTGGAATTCATACTGAAACCAAAACCCTAAGTTAGGTTTGTTGGTAGTAAGTTATTAGTGAGTTTGTAAGGAGTTTGTATAGGTTAGTGAGGAGTAGCAGATCTTGGTGCACCTTGGCATGTTAAAAATAAGAATCCCTTGAGTGGATTTCCTGTTAAATCAGGCCGTGGACGTAGGAGCTTGAGTCTCTGAACCACGTTAAACTCTCTGTGTTCTTACTGCTTTGATATTGTGCTTGCTTGTCATATTACTTGTTCATTCATAGCATTTGGTTTTTATCAAGCTGAATCAATCAGCCTGATCATCAAACAAGAGCACTGCCCTACTAATCACTACTTCAGAATTGAGTAATCTAGTTTTCAGAAAGCAAACTAAACAAGACTTTAAACTATCAAATCTCACACATTTCTGCACTGAACTCGAATTGATAGTCAGGCAACTGACCCGCACTAAGTGTAGTCAGTGGGGAGATTATCAGCTCTCAGTTCTTTATCACTCTGAGTAAAGGAGACTCAGCAAGAGTTAAGTTGAAAATTGGTATACGTGTATTTCCCCCTATACACGTATTCATTAGTCTTGTACCGGGACCAACAAGTGGTATCAGAGCAGTGGTTCAAAAGACCACTGACTTTGAATACTAATAGTTTCAGAGGAGAAACTGTTGGTGGTCACTGAACAGATCTGAGTTTGCTTTTCATAAAAATTGCATCATTATGACTTCGAGAAGACTTGAAGCTTCGTTACCTGAATTCTCTATATCTAACTTTATCTATTGGAAGTTCAGACTAGAGGCACATCTTGATGCCATCCATGACCAGATGCCGCGTGTCATCAAGGAAGGACCTATCAAGATCACTATTCCTAATGTCAGAGGACTGGGGTATAAACATCTTAAGATTGGCGTACAGGTTCCTAAGGAAAGGAAAGATATGACCAATGACGAAATCAAGATGGTGGGACCGGACAATGTGGCCAGGAACATCATTTTGCATACGGTACCTTTCGAGGAGTCAGCAAGGCTGATGAACTTAAAGACGATAAAGAAGGTTTGGGATGAGCTGACCAGGATGTGCGAGGGGTCAGAAAAGATAAAGGAGAACAAGAGAAATATTGCCATTCAGAAGTTTGAAGCGTTCAAGATGCTGCCTGATGAGATTATCGATCAGATGGAGTCAAGATTCATCAAGTTGATGAATGAGTTAATGATGCTGGACAAAGATGTCCATAAGAGAGATGTTGTTTCAAAGATCCTGAATGCCCTTCCTGAGAGATGGGACAACAGTGTAATCATGCTTAAGAACACTCAGGATATGAGTAACATAATTTCTGCTTTACTTTTTTTAGAGCTCAAAGCACTGGAATATGATCTCAACAAGAGAAAGAAGAAAGTTCAACAGGAAGAGGAAGAGAAAGAGAAAACTTATGAGAAAAGTGTGGCGTTCAAGGCCAGGTCTGAACCTGTTGAGTCTTCATCAAAGTCACTGATGGAGATGAGCAAGGAAGAGCTTGCTGAGGAGTACATCCTGATGGCCAGACGCTTTGATAAGCTAAATTTCAGGTTTGGTCGTTATAAGAAATTTTATCAGGACTCACGTGATAGGAAACCTGAAGGAACCCACCAAAGCTCGAGGAGATATGAGGAAAGGAGAAACACTGACCATAGAAGAGATCATGGCGATGAAAGAAGATATTTAGATCCAAAGCCTGATCGAAGAGATGAATAGACACGTGCTCAAGATGACAAGCACTCAGGAAAGACTAAAAGCTCATCAAGACAGAGGGAACCTGACTCAAGGAGAAACCCTGAACCTAGGAAAGAAAGAGGAGATGAGAAAGCAACATGTTACAACTGTAACAAGAGCGGGCACTATCAGTATGATTGTCCGAAGCTGAGTGCAAGGAAAAGAGAGGACAGGAGGGCCAAGAGTGACAAGAGACTTGCTAACCAAAGAGCCATGCTTGCTGAAGATGCAACTGACTCGGATGGTCCTGAGGAGAGGTCGCCCGAACTCTTTTCCGACGATGAGTACGATGATGTTTGCCTTATGGCAAGGGAGGAACCTGAGGTAACATCTAACTCTGTGTGTGGTTCCTAAACTGGTCAAAATCCTGAGCTTAGCTCAGAGTCAATCAGAGAAATGAACCTTCAGATCTGCCTGGATCAATTCATGGTTAATTTCTCCAGGCTGCAGGAAACTAATGTCTTCTTGGTAGAGGAAAACAAGAAATTGAGTACTGAGGTCCTGAGCCTGAATGATCAGCTCACTCAGTCTGATCTTAAAGAATCTGCTCAGATTGTGAGACTAACTCAGGAGATTGATTTAATCAATGTTAAGCATCTACCAAGAGAGAAGATTATGAAGGAACTGGCTGATGAAGAGCTGGTCAGGAAGGAGGAACTGAAAGTACTCAAAAGCAAGTTTGATGACCTCTTTGCCAGACATGAAATCCTGAAAAAGAGTGAGGACTCACTCGAGTAAAAGCTTACTGCAATGAATAAATCCTTAGTGGCTAGAGAGGAAATAAATAGCAGTCAGATGCTTGGGAACGAGAAAAAGGGACTTGGATATGTTCCTAAGAAATCCTCACAAGGTCAGTCTCATGTTGCTTCAGGGAGCAACACTGAGAGGGTATTTGTTCAGGCAGGCCAGAGTGCAGCTATGGTTGTACTTCAGGCCCGTCAAACTGATAAGGGCAAGGAAACTGTTGACTCAGTCAGGGTTGCCCCCAAGGTTGCTAAGCCAAAACCCAAGGGAAAGGCAAAGCAACCAAAGGAGGTCCTTGAGAGCTCAGGCAAGAGAAAGCCTCAGCGAGAGCCCTCAGACTGGTCAGCGAGGGTGTCATCATGCTTGGCAATACCAACAGGGAAGGCCAAACATGATGACACCCCCATGGTTTTGGCATCCTGAGGCCTTTAACTATTTTCCATTCCCTCACTTATCTAGGGGGAACAGAACACAGGGTTCTTATCAAGAACAAGGCCCAAGACCTGCTGCACCCAGACCTAGGAAGAACAGAAAGCCAGCCTAAAAGGCACCCACTCAGGCTCCTGTGAAGCCTAAGTCTAGCACTCATACACCATCTTCCTCTCAGGAAAAGAAGAAGAAAGTTGTGTATGTTGATGTTTCAGGGAGACGGATTTACCACTCTGAGGCAATCAGGGTAGTTAAGAAAGTCTGGATCCCGAAGGGTACAACTGACACAATAGGACCCAACACCCAATGGGTACCTAAAGCCTGGATTGTTTGCAGGTGGCTGTGGATCACAACAAGAGGAGAGGAGACTCAAACAAAGTTGTTTGGTACCTAGACAGCGGATGCTCAAGGCATATGACTGGAATAAAGAGTCTTCTCCAAGAATTTCAAGCTAAAGATGGTCCACGGGTAACCTTTGGTGACAACTCAAAAGGTATTACTAAAGGTTTTGGTGTCTTGATTATAGGTACAATCAGAGTGGAAAATGTGTCCTTTGTGGAAGGACTGAAGTATAACCTATTATCAGTAAGTCAGTTCTGTGACAAGGGTTTCAGTGTTGAGTTCTCATCGAATATATGTTCAGTCAAGGACAAATCAACACAAGTGCTTCTATCAGGTATCAGGAAAGGTAACGTTTATCTCGCTGATTGGAGCATCACTATTCCTAATACTTGTTTTGTTGCTAAAAGATCACTAGAGCTCAGTTGGTTATGACATAAACGATTAAGCCACCTGAACTTCAAGATTCTTAAAAAAAATTCTAGACAATCACTTGTTGAAGGTCTACCTAATGAAGTTTTTAGCACAAATCATGTGTGCAAAGCTTGTCAGGAAGGGAAGCAGGTCAGAGCATCATTCAAGGAAAAAGCTACCTTCTCCACTGACACGATTCTTCAGCTCTTGCACATGGATTTATTTGGTCCCATAACACCTGTGAGTTTGAATGGTAGGAAATATACCCTTTTGGTTATTGATGATTATTTTGGATATACTTGGGTTATTTTCTTGTTGAATAAGAAGAAAACACAGGTGAAGCTTCCTGAGTTGCTCAGAAGGCTCAGCAATGAGAAGAATCAGTCCATTACTAAGATCAAATCTGACAAGGGCACTGAATTTATAAATTCATATATTTCTGACTTTTGTAATGAACTTGGTATAGCTCATGAGACTTCTACAGCTAGAACCCCACAACAGAATGGTGTCGCAGAAAAGAGGAATAAGACACTGAAGGAAGCTGTCAGGACCATGCTGGCTGAGTCAGGATTGCCCAAGAAATTCTTGGCTGAGGCAATCAACACTGCATGCTACACTCAGAACAGATCCATGATGAATAAACAACATGCACAGACCCCATATGAGACATGGAATAAGAGGAAGCCTCGTATCTCTTACTTTCATGTATTTGGTTGTAAGTGCTTCATCCTCAACAATGGAAAGACCCAATTGAAAGCCTTTGATAGCAAATCTGATGAAGGAATATTCTTAGGATATTCTGAAGTTAGTAAAGCATTCAGGGTTTATAATTGTAGGACCCTGGTTGTGGAAGAATCACCACATATTGTGTTTGATGAATCTGCTAACGAGTCTAGGGTAAAAGTGTTGAATCCTAACACTGGGGAGGTCACAAGGAGAGTGACAAGGCTAAGCTTAAAGAATCAACCTGATCCAAAGGTCAAAACTGTGCCTATTCCAAGATGGGATGATGACGATGATCAGGAAGATGAATCAAGAGCCACTCCTAAACCCAGCACATCAGGGATAGTTGAGCCTCAGACTGAGGAACAGGCTCAACCTGAGGTAAGTACCGTCTACGAAGATGCGGTCGCAGCTGAGACGGTTCCCGAGTCACCTCACCAAGGGGGAATCAATGTCCCTGACATTGAACTTGTTATAGACTCAGGTTCATCCCCTTCTGTTCAATTTCCTGAATTTTATGAACATGTAGACACTAACATTGCAGGTACTTCAGGAACAACTCCAGGCAAGAGAACATGGCTAGAAGATCATCCCATTGATCATGTCATTGGTGATCCAACTGAGGGAGTTAGGACCAAACAGTTTCATGGTGAGAGCGCACTGTTCTGTTGCTTTCTCTCTGAGCAAGAGCCTCAGAACATTAAAGAAGCTCTCACTAACTCGAACTGGATCATTGCCATGCAAGTGAGTTGAATCAGTTCACAAGAAATCAGGTTTGGGAACTGGTAGATAGACCTAGGCACCAAGGTGTTATTGGTACCAAGTGGGTCTTTAAGAACAAGAAGGATGAGAATGGCGTGGTAGTAAGGAACAAGGCTAGACTGGTTGCAAATGGGTATTGTCAGTCTGAAAGAATAGACTATGATGAGACTTTTACTCCAGTGGCTAGGTTGGAAGCTATCAGATTGTTCCTTACTTATGCAACATACAAGAAGTTTAAGGTGTATCAAATGGATGTCAAGTGTGCCTTCCTGAATGGTGTACTAAATGAAGAGGTATATGTTGAACAACCTCCCGGGTTTGAGGTTGGAGATAGAGTATACCATTTGAAGAAAGCACTCTATGGACTTAAGAAAGCACCAAGAGCTTGGTATGATACCCTCTCTCAATTCCTAACAGACCATGGGTTCAAGAAGGGAACTGTGGATAGGACATTGTTCAGGATCACTGAAGGTGATGACATTCTCTTGGTCCAGATTTATGTGGATGACATAATTTTTAGATCACCAAATCATCAACTCTGTGAGATATTCTCTAAGTTGATGACTGGTAAATTTGAGATGTCAATGATGGGAGAGATGAACTTCTTTCTAGGATTGCACGTCAAGCAGACTGATCAAGGTATCTTTATTAATCAGGCCAAATATACAAGAGACTTGATTCAAAAGTTTGGTGTTCAGAACAGCAATCTAGCTAGGATCCCTATGAACATAAATTAGAAGATGGATCCTGACACTGAAGGGACTTCAGTAAATCAGACTGAGTATCGAGGGTTGATAGGTTCTTTGTTGTACCTAACTGCAAGTAGGCCTGACTTTACGTTTGCAGTTGGTGTGTGTGTCAGGTATCAGTCTGATCCCAAAAGGAATCATTTGGAGGCTGCTAAGAGGATACTTAAGTATTTAAAAAGGACAGTCAATATGGGACTATGGTACCCTTCAGATTACAACTTAGAACTGACAGGTTATTCAGATGCAGATTATGGAGGTTGTAGGATTGATAGGAAATCAACCTCAGAGACATGTCAGTTTTTGGGTAGTAAGTTGATCTCGGTTTTCAGCAAGAAGCAAAATTCAGCAGCGACATCCACAACTGAGGCTGAGTATATGGCTGCAGGTAGTTGTTGTGCTCAGATTTTATGGTTGAGGCAACAATTGAGGGACTACCAAGTGTTTGCTAATGAGGTTCCAATCTATTGTGACAACAATAGTGCTATACCAATTACTCAGAACCCAGTGCTTCAACACAAGGTGCAAGCATGTGGATATTAGGCATCACTTCATTCGAGATCATGTGGAGAAAAAGGATATTAAGATAGAGAAAATTCACACTGACAGGCAGAGAGCTGACATCTTGACCAAGCCTTTGGCTGAAGCAAGGTTTATGGAACTGTCAGTAGAGTTAGGACTCTTAGATCTGGGAGATCAGTCAGTATAGAGTTAAGGGGGAACTCAGACAGACTCGACTCAGTGAGGTATCAGGGTGCTACAATGTCTCCCTGACAGGTATGAGTTCCATCCTGACCTTTGTGAATTTCAAGCGTCTCCCTGAGTCCTTCGTCCTGAAAATCTTTATTAAATGCATTCCATTTTCATTAAAAGTGTGCCTTTCTATATTTAAACTCACGCGCTTCGGAACATTTAATGCTTTAGTTACTTTTTCAATATACGTGTCCGTTTTATACGAAATATGACTGACATGAGGAAATGATTGACACAGAGATTGATCCTGGCCTTTAATTTCAAAAAACCTTTCAAATTCAGGATTGATCTCAACCTCATGTTTGAGTAACTGACTAATTCATATCAATCAAGAATGCCATTTGAGGTTTTTACGCAAACACAAAGTACTTCTGCACATTGAGTATTCTCTTGCTCAAGCACTCACAAATTTTCGAAAACCTTTCCTTTTCTTAAAAAATAATGGCATTTCTTAACTCCAACTGGACAACAGACAAGCCCGAGGATGTTGTCAACAACAAGCTAGTACACATGGAGCAAGTCATCTCCATGGAAGGTATCTGTCTTAATGTCGAGGAGATCAAACCTGTTTTCAATTGGATCTCCAAGATAGGGTTGGAGAAATATTTCTCTTTGCGCCCAGTCTATGTGCTTCCGAAGGTGGTGGTGGAAGCGTACTTCAACATGTTCCTGCGCAATGGGGAACTTTTCACCAAAGTGACGGCTCTATGGCCCAGATCTTTTTAGTTCTTAAAAAGAAATAGTTCGAGAAGGTTCAATTGGCCGAAATGAATTTCTAGACTCGTGGATTTCTCGACATCAGGTTCGTAAAAAGAACCAAATTCTTGTTTTCAATTATGTAAATCAATTCTAAAAAACCTTTTATTTACCTGCTCTTTTGCTACGAGCTTCGAGTAATCGAAAGTTTTTGATTCATCTATCATTATAGATAGCACGAATGAGGAGAAAGTGACGGGCATATAAAATGAAACTGCTTAATCATTTCTGGCTAAGAAGCCAGCTGGGAAGGCCAAGAAGGTGGCAACCAGCCTCATAGAAAGGGTGGATGAGCTCTTTGAAAAGAGCAAAGAAGTTGAGAGGGATATCACTTCTGAGCGCACTGAGGTGCAGGCTGCTGAATCTGAGGTGGAGAAGAGGCTGAAGGTGGTGCTGTAAGGTAAGGCCACCAAACAAGGGACTGAGTCAAATCCCAAGAGGGCCGATTCAGAGGCTGAGGGAACTGACGATGACGTCAGAATGGAGAAGGAGCAGGGCAGGAGGTCTCTGAAGAGATTGTTGAAGGGACCCAAGAAGTTCCCAGCCAAGGGCCTGCCTGAGGTAAGTGAGAGGGAGGAGTCAAGCTCTCCCCGAGCCTCTGACTTGGAGGTGGTGGGATCGACGATCGAGACGACTGAGATGTTGCAGCCTGAGATCAACCCTACCCAATCACCCAAACATCCTGAACCCACTCCCAAACCAACCCTTACTCCACACCCATTTCTCATCAAACTTCTTTTTCATGAGGCGTTGTGGATACGGGACGGGTATCATAGATTTGGGTACCCCCAATTCATCATGCTCGGTCTCTTTCACTTTCTCCCTTGCTTCCTTTGCCTTCTTCCACTTAGGAACTCTCTCAATCTCCTCAAGGTCTTTGTCCTTCTGGGACTCATTGTTCTCTTTACTCTTCTGGATGCCTTCACCCTCAATCACTTTCTCAACTACTTCCTCCTCAATCTCATCTCCAACTGCCTCAGGATCTTTGTTGGGACATTGTCAGTTTTGATTAAGATCCCAAAGCCCCTGAAAAGATGTTTGCCTTAATCTGTTTTTGTCAGGCTAGTCTTGGTTAGGTTTTATACTTAGTCATTTTACACTTCACAGATACTCAGTGAGAGGAGAACTCACTGGTGACAATTAAGACTAAGAGCCTGAAGACGAAGAGCACCATCCTAAACTTATGGCAGTCCTCTAGGCTGGCTGAGTAAGTGTCAGTGATGAAGAGTATGACCCTGAGGTCATTACTAACTCAGTCCTGAAGGGAACGGGATGACACTGAGTTTATGGGAAGACTTGGAGTAGAGCCAAGCAATGCAAAAGGAATTTCAGCGTCAGGACAAGACCAGTAAGCACAAGACAAAATTGAACTTAATAATTCAAGCCTGAAGCTCAGGAATAAGTTCTGACATTCTCACCAACCTGATGACGTGGACCAATCCTGGAAGGACACGCACGTACGGAACCTAACATGAAGGCTGAATTCAGACTACATATTCAACGGGCAAGCATTTAATGTGCATTTAATGCAACTACCTAATTCATGCAAGAACGGCTGCAGCATGGGAAATATGTCCGTTTGAAGCCACTCTACATAGATGATTAGAAGGCTATCTCTCCAACGGATAGTTTTTCAAATCACCTATAAATACAGAAGGCCTTGAACCCATTCAAGGTTACGGGAAATTTCCAAGCCAAAAATTACTCAAACTCCCAAGCATTCAAAACATTCAGCCTTAAAGAGAAGCACTCGAAACCATCTAAATTTCCCAAGTGTTTCTTAGCAACTGAGAGTTATTCTGTATTCCAAGAGCTAAATAGCATTATCTTAAGCTTAGAGAGATTATCCAATCCTTAGCATAGCTTTGTCTTGTAAGGATAATCTCAACCTAGTTGGAATCCAAACTGAAACCAAAACCCTAAGTTAGGTTTGTTGGGAGTAAGTCAGTTAGTGAGTTAGTAAGTGGAGTTGTATAGATCAGTGAGGTTAGCTGGTCTTGGTGCACCTTGGCACGTTAAAAACAAGAATCCCTTGAGTGGATTTCCTGATTAAATCAGGCCGTGGACGTAGGAGCTTGAGTCTCTGAACCACGTTAAACTCCCTGTGTTCTTATTGCTTTGATATTGTGCATACTTGCCATATTACTTGTTCATTCATTGCATTCGGTTTATCAGGCTTGAATCAATCAGCCTGATCCTTAAAAAGAGAATTGCCCTACTAATCACTATTCAGATTTGAGTAAAACAAGTTTTTCAGAAAGCAAACTAAACAAGACTTTAAACTATCAGGGCTCACGCATTTCCGCACTGAACTTGAACTGATAGTTAGCCAACTGACCCGCACCAAGTGTAGTCAGTAGGTGTGTTATCAGCTCCTAGTTCTTTACCACTCTGAGTAAAGGGGACTCAGTAAGGTTTTAAGTTTGAAAAATTGGTATACGTGTATTCCCCCCCATACACGTATTCCTCAGTTTTGTACTGGGACCAACAAGTGGTATCAGAGCAGTGGTTCAAAAGACCACTGACTTTGAATACTAATAGTTTCAGAGGAGAAACTGTTGGTGGTCACTGAACAGATCTGAGTTTGCTTTTCATAAAACTTACATCATCATGACTTCGAGGAGACTTGAAGATTCGTTACCTGAATTCTCTGTGTCTAACTTTGTCTATTGGAAGTTCAGATTAGAAGCACATCTAGATTCCATCCATGACCAGATGCCGCGTGTACTCAGGGAAGGACCGATAAAGATCACTATTCCTAACGTCAGAGGACTGGGATATGAGGATCTTGCGATTGGCGTGCAGGTTCCTAAAGAAAGGAAAGACATGACCAACGATGAAATCAAGATGGTGGGACTTGACAACGTCGCCAGAAACATCATCTTGCATATGGTGCCCTTCGAGGAGTCAGCTAGGCTGATGAACTTAAAGACGGCAAAAGAGGTTTGGGATGAGCTGACCAGGATGTGCGAGGGGTCAGAAAAGATAAAGGAGAACAAGAGAAACATTGTCATTCAGAAATTCGAGACGTTCGAGATGCTGCCTGACGAGAGCATAGATCAAATGTAGTCTAGATTCATCAAGTTGATGAATGAGTTAGTGATGTTGGATAAGGATGTCCCAAGGAGAGATGTTGCTTCAAAGATCCTTAATGCCCTTCCACAGAGATGGGATAACAGTGTAATTATGCTTAAGAACACTCAGGATATGAGTAACATAACTTCTGCTTTACTTTTTTAAGAGCTCAAAGCACTTGAATTTGATCTTAACAAAATAAAGAAGAAAGTTCAGTCAGAAGAGGAAGTGAAGGAGAAAACTCCTGAGAAAAGTGTGGCGTTCAAGGCCAGGTCTGAACCTGTTGTGCCCTCGTCAAATTCTTCATCAAAGTCACTGATGGAGATGAGCAGGGAAGAACTCGCTGAGGAGTACAGCCTGATGGCCAGACGATTTGACAAGCTCAATTCCAGGTTTGGTCGTTATAAAAAGTTTTATCAGGACTCACGTGACAGGAAACCTGAAGGAACCCACCAAAGCTCAAGGAGATATGAGGAGCGAAGGAATATTGACCAGAGGAGAGAATGTGGTGATGAAAAGTTCCTTGATGTTTTTAAGCAATTGCATATTAATATTCCTTTTTATGATGCTTTGGAACAGATGCCAAATTATGCCAAGTTCCTGAAGGACTTGATTGCGAAGAGACGAAGAGTTGATGAGCCCAAGTTGGTGCAGCTGAACCATGAGGTGAGTGCATTAGTACCACACACACCCCACCTGACAAACTTCCTAACCCATCTGAGTCAGAGCCATCAACTTCACCTATACATGAGCCTGATCAGCTCACTGAGCCAAACCTTCCCAACCCTGAAGACTTCCCAGCTTACCCAAACCCCAAAGATTGCCCCAAATCTTCACAAGCCAGAGGATGATTTCATGGAGTTGCAAGATGAGGAGGAGTTGGATGCAAATTTGGTTGGTGGCATTCTGGAGAACAACTTAAGGAGGAATGCCACTGAATGGGCAGCTAAGTGCTCGCTGACTTAAAGCTGAAAATACTAGCTTTCTACTAGTAGTTTCCCCACAAGAGTATGGGTTCACTGTAGTATGGGCAAGTATAGCGACCAAGTATTATCGAACCCAAGGGAAGGAGTGTATGCGAACAGATCCCTGAAGATCTACGCGTCGTAGCTAATATGAGTGTATGCTTTTTTTTTGGTTTTTTAGAAGAAAATAAAATATAATCTAAACTAAATTACTCTAAGAATTCAAAAATTAAAATTAAACTACGAACGTAAAAGTGTGTTTTCGAATATGAGATGATGATGCTCAGGATAGGAATTCCTACGTATACTAACGGAGCAGGTACATAATCAAAATAACCGTGCCGCACAAGAAATAACCTAAGTAAAAGATTGTAAGATGAAAGCTCAAGAATTAAAACCCTAATACTTTATCCTAACAATCGACTTCACTAATCCACTAACAAGTTAATAGATAGTGCTTAATTAACGAGACCCTAATTTAAACTAAGGTGATGCGGTCGTCCTTAGATAAACCGGTAGATTAATTAACCCTTTCTAAACCCTCTCATTAAGTCTACTTGTTGTTAAAGAGTGATAAGGTCGTCCTCTCTCGAACTAAACTCAAAGGTAAAGTTAAGATTGATTTTAAGAATTCATTAATTAAGAGAATTAAAACTAAATCTCACGAATTACCCTAATTACATACCCACATCCTACTTCTACGAGTTCATCCTAGCCCAAGCATGCAAGAGTTTTAGCTAGACATGGATTTTACGGAAAAAAAAATAATCAAAGAAGTAACGAACATGAACATAATGATTTTAACGAAATAAATTATCAAACATTAACTAGAGTTTAAAGAAATAAATGCTAAGAACTCAAATTAAATTAATAAATCGAAGTCTCAATATTTTCAAGAACAAAGATCTAAAGTAAAGAAATTAAAAGTCAAAACCGAACTATGAATTTGTAAATAAAACCTCGAATACGTAAAACTAAAGCTTGCTTGTCTCTTCCTCTCTTCCTCTCTCCAAAAACTAACTCTAAAAGTGATATGGTATCAAGTGGTATGTTGTGGTGTGTAAAAATGTGTTCGGAAGGGGTATATATAAGCAACGGGTCAAATCGGGAGTTAATGGGCCAAAAACCACGCAAGCTCGAGCACTGCTCGTCCACTAAGTGCATGAGCACAATCCCATCATGCGCGAAAATCTTCCAGAGAGCCAAAAGTGCTCAACCACGCGAGCTCGTGCACTAGGTGCACGACCTGTCCTTGCTCGAGCACACTGCATGAGTTGCATCTGCTCGAGCGCGATACTCGACTACTCATGCACTAGGTGCACGAGCTCTTCTCGCTTGTGTACTCCAATGATACTTTTGCTCCCTCGAACTAATACTTTTCGTATTTCTTCGATATCTTCTCATCCGGGCATCCGTTTGAGTCGATTCAAAGTCCTACGAACTCCTCTTTTCGCCCTCTATTCATCTATAAGCATCAAAGAGACAAATTCATTAGTTTATGAAAATGATACTCAAATGACTCTAAATACTCAACAAAATCGACTAAAATTGGGGCATTTCTAACGATGAATCATGACAATTTTACGCCTAATCAACCCCCCCAAACTTACCATATTGCTTGTCCTCAAGCAATGAAATAATAAATTAAGTGAAATTATTAGGAATTAGTCAAAGAATCAAATCATGCAAGTAAATGAACTCGAGCTTCAAAGATCAATCACACGTATACTCACTCACATTCCTTCATCATACTCATGCAACAACAACAAGAAACACCAAGATCAAATATGGATGTGCACTCAACGATGTGTTTCACTCCCTCACAAGTGTATATCAATGATAAGGGACTCACTCAAATAATCAATCACACATATCGGCAGCCATAGGCTTGTAAGCACTCTCAACTCCGACCATACTCTACAAATCAATGTCGAATCAAAAAGGACTTTTCTCAAGGTTGTAATGTAGGCTCTTTGGACAAGAAAGATGGAGGTGTTACTGTTGAGAAGGGGATTGAAAGTGAAGGGATTGAGAAGCATAAAGATATGGATGAGTCCCAGAAGGGCAAGGAAAGTGAGGAGATTGAGAGAGTTCCTAAGTGGAAAAAGGCAAAGGAAGCAAGGGATAAAGTGAAAGAAATAGAAAGAGATGAATGGGGGGGTACCCAAATCTGTGATACCAGTCCCGTATCCACAGCGCTTCATGAAAAAGAAGCTTGATGAAAAGTTTGCTAAATTCCTTGATGTTTTTAAACAATTGCATATTAATATTCCTTTTTATGATGCTTTAGAACATATGCCCAATTATGCAAAGTTTCTGAAGGACTTGATCGCGAAAAGACGGCGAGTGGATGAGCCGAAGTTGGTGCAGTTGAACCACGAGGTGAGTGCATTAGTGCACAAGGCGCTTCCACCGAAGCTGAAGGATCCCGGGAGCTTCACGATCCTATGTGACATTGGGAACGGGATCAAGAAAAGAGCGCTATGTGATTTAGGGGCGAGCATCAATCTCATGCCCTTGTCGTTTTTCAAGAAGTTGGAAGGTGGAGAACTTCAACCCACAATGATGACGCTTCAACTTGCCGATTGGTCTATTACTAGACCTCAAGGTGTGGTTGAAGATGTCCTAGTGAGAGTTGGAGATCACATTTTTCCGGCCGACTAAATTTTCCGTTTAGTAATTATGCGGACAAAATTAATTCATTAAACATAATGATATGCGGAAAAAATTGTGTGAAAACCAACTAATGAATAATAATGTCTTTTGAGGCCACCTTCTTTCTTTATGTATCAGACATGCGGACAAAAATGTGAGGTAACCAATTGATTATGCCTTTTGAGGCGGCATTCACTGTGTATGAAATTAAATATTAATATTATTACAGCGGTAATATTATCAGAAAGAATACGATCATGAGGTAAATGTTCATGGCCGGTGGCATCTTAATTTGTTATAATATACACTGAATAACTCCTTAAAATATTTCACGTAAAATAATAATATATTTATAGATGGAGCTATATAAATTTAATTAAATTAAATGTGGCAATTAATTATGTTATTTAATCTTATTATATGTTGCAATTAATCCTGTTTAGATTTCCTTATTGGTCAAAATATGTCGTGAATATAAAATTTTTTGCGGAATTGGTCCTCTATTTTTTTTATTTTAGGATCGGAATATACTCTGGTGCACTATTATTGTGGGGAAGCATATATATGTGTGTATGTATATATATAGGCGCATATCACTAATATATATCTAACATATGTATCTTCTAATCTTTGGTATTTACTAGAATGAGAAACAAATGATAAGATCGTTATTTAATCAATTTTGTTGCCATATCTAAGTCTATATCTCCTTTTTTAACAATTTCTCGTATAAAATGATACTTTCTTTCTTTGTGTTTGCTGGCCTTATGGGCTCTCGGTTCCTTTGAATTTGCAACTGCTCCAGCATTATCACAATAGACAGTGATTATGTCGGGCAAATTCGGAAAAACGTCCAAGTCCACTAAGAAGTTCTTGAGCCATTTTGCCTCTTTCACTACTTCACAAGCAACTACATATTCGGTTTCCATGGTCGAATCGGCGATGCATTTCTGCTTAATGCTTCTCCATGAAATGACTCTTCCTCCCATGCAATACATTACCCGAGGTAGACTTTCTAGAGTCTAAGTTTGATTGGAAATCCGAGTCTGTGTATCCCACGGGAATTAGACTATCTGACTCATAAATCAGCATCATATCACGAGTTCTTTCAGATACCTCAAGATGCATTTAACAGCAGTCCAATGGTCTTTCCCGAGATTACTTTGATATCTTGTGTTAGGAAAAATGTTATTAGTTTTGATGAGTTAAACAAACCAGAAGATGTAATAGGACCATCTGGACCTGTTAGCCAGATGAGGAACTAGTTTAGGACTTAGTCTAGGGGGAACTGCCAGACCAGAAGACTTCACCAGAAGACTTCACCAGAGGACTCCACCATAAGACTTCACCAGAGAAGATCAAGACCAGAGGCAGAAGACCTTTCCCAGACCAGACAAGTCCAGACCAGACGAGTCTTGTGAAACAAAAGATGCTCAGAATTATCTCCAAATTCTATAGAATAATCTGTTTCTTAACCGACTCTGGACCAGAGGACCTCTGGGTCATCTGGTGTCTGGTTCAACCTACTCTGGAAGGATCAGAATTGTGAAATGGAAGCATTTGACCGTTGGTAATTCAAATGAAGTCAACCATGATCGGATTGGAAAGTCTTTGAAGAAATCAATCCAAAGATCTCACCAACTCAGTCAATCAATTAGGGAATTAATTGATTGAAGCTTCCATAAATAAGAGATCTGATTGGATTAGCTCTCCAACGGCTAAACCATAATCTTCTCTATAAATACAAGAGTGTCAGTATGAAGAAATGTTCTAGTTACGCGCATGAAGATCATACTTAAGCTTTAGTATTCACAAGCAATTTGCACTCTTATAGTTTTTAACTCATATCTACTCTTAATGAGTTTTATAGTTGGAGTATACTCAACCTGTTCATCTTCATAGATAAGGTTGGAGTAGACTATACTTTAGATCGAAGTTAGATCTAAAGTGTGTAACAAGGTGCTGGTACTTGACAATTCCAGTGGTTGTGAGTAAGTTGGTTGGTTAGTAAGGCCCCTTGCAAAAGGGAGAGTGGACGTAGGATAGTTATATCCGAACCACATTCGGTCTTATTTACTGCTTTCCAGTTTGTTGTTTTGCTTATTGTGATTTCTTAAAAGGTTTTTACAAAAGATTAATATTTTAGCTTCCGCATATCCTTTAATACTGACTAGTGGGACCAACATCTTGCCACCATACCCACAGTATAGCAGATATCTGGTCTCGTACACAGCATTGCATATATAAGGCTTCCTACAGTCGAAGCTTACGGAACGTCTTTCATGTCATCTATCTCCACATCCGTCTTAGGGCATATTTCTTTTAATAGATGGATTCCGTGCCTGAAGGGTATAAAACCTTTCTTGGAATCTTGCATGTTGAAACGCTTCAAAACAGTGTCAATGTATGAAGCTTGCGATAATCCCAACATCCTCTTCTTGTAATCTCGAGTGATTTTGATCCCAAGGATGTGACCGGCTTCCCCTAAGTCCTTCATATCAAATTATTTTGACAGTCATACCTTTACGTCTGATAATACCTTTACATTATTTCCAATGAGCAGAATATCATCTAAGTATAATACTAAGAATACCACCGCAGTCATGTCACACTTTTTATACGCACAACTTTCAAACTCGTTTTGATCAAACTTATAAGACTTAATAACTTGATCAAAACACTGGTTCCAACTACGTGATGCTTGCTTAAGTCCATAGATGGACCGCTTGAGCTTGCATATAAGATGCTCTTGGCCTTTCGCAATAAAACCCTTCGGGTTGTTGCATATAGATATCTAAACCGTCAAGACTTTTGTTAAGGAAAGCTGTCTTGACATCCATTTGGCAGATCTCGCAATCTAGATGCACAGGGATCGATAAGAGAATACAGATGGACTTAAGCATAGCTACAGGTGAAAAGGTTTCCTCATAATCAATCTCTTCTTTTTTAGTATATCATTTTTCCACTAACCTAGCCTTGAAAGTTTCAACCCTTCCGTCCAGTCCTCTTTTCCTCATGTATACCCACTTGCATCCAATGGGTTCTACCCCACTGGATGGTTCGATCAGCTCCCACACTTGATTATGATCCATTGAACCCATCTCGGCTTCCATTATCGTTTGCCAAGATTCCGCGTCTTTGTCTTGGATTGCCTCGTTGTATGTCCATGGGTCCGATTCATCACCGGGAATTAAATCCGAGGATTCTCCTATTCCCAAGAATCTCTTGGGTTGCCTAACAAACCTCCCACTACGACGGGGTTCCGGTTGTGTAGGTGTGACGATTGGTATATCATCTTGTATACTTGGTATCGGGGTTTGCCCTCTCAATTCTTCTAAGGTAATTTCACTTTTAGGCTTATGCTTTTTCATATAGTCTTCTTCCAAGAATTTAAAGTGTGTACTAATCACGGTCTTTTGATCCTTGAGACTATAGAACAAACACCCTTTCGTTCCCCCGGGGTATCCTATAAACAACCTTAACTCCGAACATGGATCCAACTTACCGGCTTCCTTGTCTAGCACGTATGACACCCCCATATCCTCATGTGTTTCAAACTAGGCTTGCTCCCGGTCCACAATTCTACCGGGATTTTAAGAACCGATTTGGATGGCACCAAGTTTAGAATGTAAGCCGTTGTTTCCAAGGCGTTACCCTAAAACGATTTGGGCAAATCTGAATAACTCATCATGGATCTGACCATTTCTAAAAGAGTTCGGTTCCTTCGTTCCGCCACACCATTCTGTTGAGGGTTTCCCGGTGCGGTCAACTAGGATACGATCCCTTCATCCGATAGGTAGTTCAAGAACTCATAAGTTGAGGTATTCGCCTCCACGATCTGATCGTAGAAACTTGATACTCTTTTCCCAATGCTTCTCGGCTTCGGCCTTAAGCTCCTTGAACTTGTCAAAAGTTTCAGACTTATGCCTCATAAGGTAGATGTACCCATATATCGAGTAATCATCAATAAAAGTGACAAAATACTCATACCCCATTCTTGCTTTGATCGATATTGGACCACACACAACGGTATGAACGAGTTCTAACACCTCTGTGGCTATATTTCCCTTGGCTCAAAATGCCCTTTTGATCATTTTACCCTTTAAACAAGATTCGCAAGTTGGAAACGGCTCAACATGGAGAGACTCCAAGGATCCGTCTTTCACCATCTTTTGTATCCGCTTTAGATTAATATGGCCTAGTCTAAGATGTCATAGAAGTGTTTCGTTCACGTCCGAAGAATGCTTCCTTTTATTACTTGAAATGATCGACGTGTTATTAGATTCATTATTTGAGTGGTGTGCACACTTAATCGTATAGAGATTGTTTACCAACGTTCCATGATAGTTAAGATCATTTTTAAAAGAAATAGTAACAACTTTATTAAAAGTAACTGAATATCGATAAAAAAAACAACTTAGAAACCAAAATTAAATTCTTTTTAAAGTTTGGAACGTTGACTTGAAGCCGAAAATACTAACTTTCTACTAGTAATTTCCCCGCAAGCGTACGGGTTCACTGTAGTATGGGTAAGTTAGTGACCAAGTATTATCGAACCCAAGGGAAGGAGTGTATGCGAACAGATCCCTGAAGATCTACGCGTCGTAGCTAATATGAATGTATGTTTTTGGGTTTTTAATGAATTAATTCTAAACTAAAGTAAACTAATTAAACTAAAGAATGAATGAAACGAATTAACTAGGGTTTGTATTCAAATATGTGATGGTGATGCTCAGGATAGGAATTCCTACGTATACTAACGGAGGAGGTACATAATCAAGATAACTGTGATGCATAAGAAATAACCTAAGTTAAAGATTGTAAGATGAAAGCTCAAAAATTAAAACCCTAATACTTTATCCTAGCAATCGACTTCACTAATCCACTAACGAGTTAATAGATCATGCTTAATTAACGAGACCCTAATTTAAACTAAGGTGATGCGGTCGTCCTCCTTAGATAAACCGGTAGATTAATTAACCCTTCCTAAACCCTCTCATTAAGCTTAATAGTTATTAAAGAGTGATAAGGTCGTCCTCTCTCTCTAACAATTTTCGAACGAAAATCAAAGGTATAGTTAAGATTGATTTTAAGAATTCATTAATTAAGAGAATTAAAACTAAGCGTCACGAATTACCCTAATTACATACCCACAAACTACTTCTACGAGTTCATCCTACCCCAAGCATGCAAGGGTTTTAGCTAGACATAGTTTTTACGGAAACAAAAACAATCGAAGAAGTAACGAATATGAACATAATGATTATAACGAATAAATTATCAAACATAAACTAGGGTTTCAAGAAATCAATGCTAAGAACTCAAATTAAATTAATAAAATGAAGTTTCAATGTATTCAAGAACAAAGGTCTAAAAGAAAGAAATGAAAAATCAAAAGTGAACTATGAATTCGTAAATAAAATCTCGAAAACGTAAAACTAAAGCTTGCTCGTCTCTTCTTCTCCAAAAACTAACTCTAAAAGTACTCTCGTATCAAGTGGTGTGTGAAAACGTGTTCAGAAGGGGTATATATAAGCAACGGGTCGAATCGGGAGTTAATGGGCCAAAAATCACGCATGCCCAAGTACTGCTCGTGCGCTAGGTGCACAAGCACAATCCCATCGTGCACTCCAATCTTCCAGAGGGCAAAAAGTGCTCGACCACTCGAGCTCTGCCCTTGCTCGAGTGCACTGCACGAGTGCTCGTGCACTAGGTGCATGACCCAGTGTCACTCGAGTACAATACTCGACTACTCGTGCACTAGGTGCACGAGTTCATCCTCGCTTGTGCACTCCAATAATACTTTTGCTCCCTCGAACTAATACTTTTCGTATTTCTTCGATATCTTCTCATCCGGGCATCCGTTTGAGTCGATTCAAAGTCCTACGAACTCCTCTTTTCGCCCTCTATCTATCAATAAGCATCAAAGAGACAAATTTATTAGTTTATGAAAATGATACTCAAATGACTCTAGATACTCAATAAAATCGACCAAAATTGGGGCATTTCTAACGACGAATCATGACAATTTCACGCCTAATCAACCCCCCCAAACTTACCATATTGCTTGTCCTCAATCAATGAAATAATAAATCAAGTGAAATTATTAGGAATGAGTCAAAGAATCAAATCATGTAAGTAAATGAACTCGAGCTTCAAAGATCAATCACACGTATACTCACTTACCTTCCTTCATCATACTCATGCAACACAACAAGAAACACCAAGATCAAACATGGATGTGCACTCAACGATGTGTTTCACTCCCTCACAAGTGTATATTAAGAGTAAGGGACTCAATCAAACAATCAATCACACATATCGGCAGCCATATGCTTGTAAGCACTCTCAACTCCGACCATACTCTAGAAATCAATGCTGAATCAAAAAGGACTTTTCTCAAGGTTGTAATGTAGGCTCTTTGGACAGGTGGGATAACAATATGGGTAAGTGACTCAAGTGAATGGAGAATAGAAAATCAAACTTTGGTACTTCAAGATTAGGAACAAAATACTTCAAACATTTTCAATCAACACACTTTCAAGTCCCGTACTCTCAACACTTCAATTTTTTTCTTTCTAACTCCTTTCACTTTTTTTCTTTCAATCACTTCACTTTTTTTTTCTCTTTTTTTTTTCCGCACAAAAACATGAGCTCGTTTTTTCTTTAGCTCATTCTTAATTTTTTTCTTTCCCACAACTCTTATTTTTCATCACACCTTCTTCTCATAATCACTCAAGCAATCACAATTCTCCTTTTTCAACTCAAATCAATCCCTTCACATTCACACTTTTCCTATTCTCCACTCAAATTGGGACAAAAAGGTTTAGGAACTTGGAATAGTGTTTAAATGTGCTAGCAAATGAATTTGGCTTAAGGCTCAAAGGGGCTAACAAGGGACAAATATCAATGGTAAGGAAAAATTTTGGCTAAGTGACTCAATCAAAACAAAGATGGCCTAAGATCACATTCGGCATATCAAACTAGACACAATCAAGAAGCGAGAGCACACACAAGTTCAAGCATCCTCTAAGGTGACGACCCACTCACAAACGAAGAGATCATTTCATGCATCAAAATCTCAAAAGGCTCAAATCTCACGGCTTTCACATCCATGCTAGTTCTAGTGAATTCTCACTCTCATCACACAAGCACTCAAAAGGAAAACTTGCAAGCATACTAGTTCTTTCTCAAATCAACTCTAACTCAAACACTCACACAAAAGAATTCCTAACTCAACCTCACAACTCAACTCTACTCACCAAGTCACACTCAAGAATCATCAATAAGCAAGTGGTAAGAGTAAATAAGTGTGAAATAAATCAATCATCAATTCAACTCATATCAAATCAAACCCCAATAGTTTAAAGTGCTTCCAATACAATCCCATAATTCACTAAACACTCAAACAAGTTCACACTCCAAAAGCAATAAATAAGAAAAGAAAAGAAACCGAAAAAGATAAGAAAAAGGGAGCAGAAACTGGGGGAATCCCCATGATCCTCAAGCATCCGGAGGCGGTGGCGGGCGGTAGCTCGGGTGATCCGGTCCTAAATGGGAGATAAAGAGTGCCTCCATCCATCTCCTCAAGTCCGAAATTTCTGATCGGACCTCTTGAAACTCTCCTCGCATGCTTGTAGCGTCCGTGTACCACTGATTTTGCGTTGTGCGAAGGTGCGTAACTTCGGTTCGCAAATCTTGAATATTCATCCTCATTCCATCCCACTGAATCTGGGTTGGGTACCACGGCTCAGGAGTAGACACTTCAGGTGCCTCTATCTCCATCTCTTGAGGTTCTTGGCCTCTTCCACCAACATCGGCCTCTTCTTCCTCAGGTGTGTTCACTCCCTCTTCATATTCATCTTCCTCCTCTTCATCTAAGTCCCGAACTCCACTGGATCCGGCCCCACTCGTTCCTACTGCATCTCTATGCCTCTTCTTCGGCCTTTGATCCCATAATACGCAGCTCTCCAATCTGGCCTTAAATTTTTCCATTACCCTTTTGTGGTTCGAACCATCCATCTATATATTCTCCTTCTTCATACCTCTCAAGGTCACCAACTTCTCATTGGGCATCAGGAATAACTCGTCATCACGAAGTCTCATGCAGTATTTTCCACTCCAATGCTCACACATCCACATATTATACATGTGCTCAAAGTCGATGTCTCTTCCCTCACAAGGAACTGCCTTCGGTCTGATGTCCAGCCTCCCCAAGAATGCACAAATGAGGCCTCCTCCTCGTATCCTAGAAGTCTTCATCCCACACTTGTATGGGGCCTCAACCTGCATCTTGAGAAAATCCTTTCCAAAGTTGTGCTCCTTTCGATGAAGTAGGCACCACATTCCATACAACTCCTTAGAAGTCACCGTGCCCATTTCAGACCTCGCATAGGTGGTGTTCCCCAAGATTCTCTCAAGGTATCGGATCACAGGGTTCCTGATTGAAGAAGCTCGAGATGTCCACGCAGAGTACTTTCCAGCCAACCCACCGGTGATTTGCTGCCAGAATTCATCAGCCTTGTACCTTCCTGATCTGGTGTTCCGTTCATTTGGTTGGGGTAAGTGCATGGCTGTGTTCACCATCCCTATCTCATAGGCATGCCACTCATTCCGTATCATGAACCGGAAAGTGTCATCCCCCTGCATCTTCACCGAAGCTAAGAACTGCTCCACTAAGTCTTGGTGTGTCTTCATGGAGACCAAGATTTCGTAAAATTGCTGCATATTGTTCTTCTCGAAAATTCTCTTGATCTCGTCTTCGATCCCCAACTGCCTCATGAACTCAACGCAGGGTCACCTCGTCTTCTCCACTTTCCCAGCAACCAGATTCCACCGGTAGGTGTGAGCAAACCATCTATCCCCATATGTCAAGTTATCCCAACGAGAGGGTATCAGTCCCTTCCTCGTCAGTTCTGCAGTCAAAGCCAACAACTCATCCTCCTCAATGAACCGATCCTCGTACTTCTTTGGAGGAGCCATTACCTAATGCATCACAAAAATCCACCACACCAACTCATGAATAACTAAGAACATCTCAATCAAGTCTAACACCCTTTTCAAGCTCAAATTTCATCAATGGTATTCAAGTTTCACACACGGGTGCTAACATGATAACAATTCAATTTACTGTTCCTATACTCTTCCACCATTTATAAGAATTCCAAAACATAAGTCTATCATGAAGTAACATCACATATTCATGTAATTTACATGCTCAAGACTCAATTCATCATTCACCCTCAACAATTTCAATTCAAAATCTCCAAAAATTACAAATTTCCTAATACCCATGTCAATTCCTACTTTCTCTCTCTAGAAATTCACCAAATTCACCCATGCAATTTCAAAATTGAGACTTGAATTCGTAAACCCATAGCATTGAGACAGCGATTATCATCATAGAAGCAAAAACCAACAAGTATCATGAAAATCCCCAATTCCTATCAAGAACATATGAACCCTCACTCTCACATAATCAATTCATGCTAAATCAAAGCCACAACTAAGAATAGAATGAAGAGAATAGAAGAATACTTACCTTTTGTTGAAGAACCGGGTGAATTCGTGCAAAGACGAACAAAAATTGAAGATTTGAGGGCAAAGAAAGAGTAAATTCGTATGTTCCAGCCGATTTTCGCCCCCAAGTGTGAAATGTGTGTGAAAAATGTGAAAAAAAGTATTTATAGTGTGGAAAAAGTCGGGCTAGGGCTTAAAAATCAGAAGGCGCGATCGCTCGTGCACTACTCGTGCACTAGTGCAAGAGTAACTTGAGCTCGAGCGCCCGAAATGAACAGAACCCAAAAAGTGCACGAGTACTCGAGCTCGTGCACTAGGTGCACAACCTGCCCTTGCTCGAGCACATTGCACGAGCACTCGTGCAAGGGGTGCACGACCCAGCCGAGCTCGAGCGCAGTGCACGAGCACTCGTGCACTAGGTGCACGAGTAAGGTTGCTCGAGCACTTACACTTCCCAAGCTCGAATCTCAACCTTTTCGTACCAAAATGCTAGAATTTACGACCAACACGAGTACTAACCTGGAAAACTCCTCGATTTGAGCTCAATCGCTCATTAGACCGAAGAGTTGGGGTCTCTTCCAAATGTGCAATTCGCCACGTCAACTCAAGTCGAACTTATGTACTCACACTTAATTCGATCCAACTACCCTCATGCATCGATATTTTAGAAAAATTTGACCAATTTTTCATTAAAATTTCGTGTACGAACTCGAAGTACGAATACACACCCCCCAAACTTTGTTCTTGCTACACAATAATAAAGTTTGAAAAGAATGAGTACGTACGAGTAAGTACACTAAATTCTCATGAACTTAAATCACTATCAATTCAAAGTAATAAACGATAAGAAACATCACCCCTCAAACTTCGACTTCGCAAAGAGGTCTACATTTGGGGTTCAGTTTACCTCAAACTCCATCAATCGAATGTTTTACTACTCGAAACATCTCCAACTTCATGAATTGTTTTCCTTAAGCTCACTTGCTCGAATTAAGCACCACGAAACAAGCCTACACCAAAAAAAATTCTCAACACGAGGTTAACACTTACGATTCACATAACGACAAAATAAACAAAACACATAAAAGCAAGTAAAAATGGGTTGCCTCCCATTAAGCGCTAGTTTTAAGGTCCTAATGCCGGACCGAGCTCAAAGGAGCTCACGGGACTTTAGAATCTAAAATACCTCCCTTATTCTCATAAGAGAAGTTGAAGAATTTCTTTACTCGATGCCCGTTCACCATGAATCTATGTCCATCTTCCTTCTCGACTTCAAGGAATCCACTCTTATGCACTTCCCTCACAGTATACGGCCCGTTCTACTTGGACTTGAGTTTTCCACCAAACAGCTTCATCCTCGAATTGAATACGAGGACTTGATCACCCACTTTGAACTTTTTTTTCCTCAATCGTGCATCATGCCACTTCTTAGTCTTCTCTTTGAAAAATCGGGCATTCTCATAGGCACTGTCTCGAAACTCCTCCAACTCATGTAATTGGAGTAATCTCTTCTCACCAACCAAAGCACTATCAAAATTCAGCTTCTTGATCGCCCAATATGCCTTGTGCTCCAACTCCACGGGCAAGTGACATGCCTTTCCAAAAACTAATTGGTACGGAGACATACCAAGAGGTGTTTTGAAAGCTGTCCTATACGCCCATAGTGCATCATCAAGCTTCATTGCCCAATCCTTCCTACTAATGCTCACCGTCTTTTCAAGGATCACATTGATTTGACGATTCGATACCTCTGCAAGACCGTTAGATTGAGGATGATAAGCAGTAAAGACTCGATGACTTACCTCATATTTTGACAGAAGCTTTTACATCCACTTGTTCACAAAGTGACTTCCCCCATCACTAATCAAAGCTCTTGGGACTCCATATCTCGAAAAAATGTTCTTCCTCAAGAACTCAATCACCACTCGGGAATCATTCACTCTAGTCGGGACAGCTTCAATCCACTTCGAGACGTAATCGACGCACACGAGAATGCACAAGAATCCATTGCTAGGAGGAAATGGACCCATGAAATCAATCCCCCATACGTCAAATACCTCGACTTCCATGAACACGTGCAGCGGCATCTAATTCCTCTTAGTAATAGAGCCAAATCGTTGGCACTTTTCACACCTCTTGACCCATTCCATGCAATCTCTCAAAAGAGTTGGCCAATAAAAACCAGATTGAAGGACCTTCCTTCCGGTCTTCTCTCCACCCAAATATCCTCCACATGGCAAGGCATGACAATGCCTTATGATATCACTCCACTCCTCCTCTGGCACACACCTTCTCAACACATGATCAATCCCTCTTTTGAACAAGTAGAGATCGTCCCAAATAAATTCCCGAACTTTCTTCAAAAATGCCTTCCGGTGCACCGAGTCCATCTCCGCCGGTAACTCTCCACTTGCTAAATAATTAGCATAATCTGCAAACCACGGCGCTTTCTTTTCAACTCGATATACTGGAATATCTCCTAAGCTAAAGAGCTTCTCGTCTGGAAATTCATCGTTCACCTCTCGATCTTCCACGGTGTTTTCCTTTGTAAGCTCCAACCTTGAAAGGTGATCGGCTATCACATTCTCACATCCCTTCTTGTCTTGAATCTCGACATCGAACTCCTGGAGTAACAAGATCCAACGAATGAGATGGGGCTTTACATCCTTCTTACTCATAAGGTACTGAATCGCTGCGTGATCCGTATATACTATTATTTTCGTCCCTACTAGGTAGGGCCGAAATTTATCAAAGGCATACACGACCGCTAACAGCTCCTTTTCGGTTGTAGTGTAATTCACTTGAGCAGAATTCAGCATCTTCGAGGCATAGTATATAGCGTGAAAATGCTTCCCACGAATCTGCCCCAAAGAAACCCCCATCGCAAAGTCACTCGCATCACACATCAGCACAAACGGGCTAGACCAATCCGGGGTCACAAGTATTGGGGCATTCACCAACGCTTCTTTCAACCTGTTAAAAGCCACTAAACGCTCATTAGTAAACTCAAAGGCGGCTTCTTTTTCAAGAAATCGCGAAAGAGGTTTAGCTATTTGTGAAAAGTCTTTTATGAAACGTCTATAGAATCCTGCATGTCCTAAAAATGACTGAATCCCCTTCTCGGACGAAGGTGGTGGAAGCTTCTCAATAGCAATCGATTTGGCCTTGTCAACTTGGATACCTTTCGAGGACACATGATGTCCAAGAACAATACCCTCTCTCACCATGAAGTGACACTTCTCCCAATTAAGCACCAAGTCCATCTCTTCACACCTGTTCAATACAACTTCAAGATTGATTAGACATTTATCAAATGACTCCCCGTAGACGGAGAAGTCTTCCATGAAAACCTCCATAATCTTCTCAATCAAACCATGAAAAATAGCCATCATACACCTTTGAAAGGTGGCGGGTGCATTACACAACCCAAACGGCATCCTCCTAAAAGCAAAAGTCCCATAATAGCAGGTGAAGGTGGTTTTCTCTTGATCCTCGGGGGCTATCTGATGGAATTTTTTGAGCCACGAACACCATGTTTGGCGCAGCGGAAGAGTATGACTCACCGACAACGAATTTGCATATGGTTGTATAACATAAAACATAAAGGATTAATAATAATAAATAAATCTTACAGCGATTTGTACGCGGAATCCTCAACTATGGTATCCACGTAATGACTTTCTACCAACCTGCACCGATATGCCAGCGTTGAATCTCGAGACGAATTTGCTAGGAAAATTCCGACTGGAGATTTTATGGAGAAATTATATTTCTTGTGTCGTTTTCAGAATTCCCATAAGACACATATTTATAGGGATTAACTTGGCTTAATTCCTAAGCAAGATATCGGGTCTGGCCCACAATATAATCTCTACAGATTATATCTCCCTAGATATGTTCCTACGAATAATATCTTTACCATATCTATTATTCTTGTATACTAATATTCCAAATATTATTATTGGGATTTCATATTTAATTAAATCTAATTTAATTAAATAATAATAATAATTAATTCCAAATATAATTATTATTATATTCTCCATAAATTAAATATTATATCCAATACAATATTTAATCAACCAACTATAATTGGTAAATTGTCATTACTTGTTGTGTGACCCATAGGCCATCGTATATCGAGCGATTAGTCAAACTACCGGTCTTAATTGAACCCTAGACAATAAATCAGACATTCTCAATATACGAGGTACGTTGCGAGGAAATCTGCAACTACCTGTAATATTGTGGGCTATTGTGATATCTTCCTTTCATTCACGAATACTCGATTAAGTCTTGAACATGATGAAGTGTCTATTCAAATAACTTAATCATATTATCTCCAATCACTAATTGATCAAGTATATCACACTTAGCCACAAAGTCTAAGTTGATGTGCATCGGCCGACGACTTAGATCCAATTATGATGAGAAGACAAGTATTCTCTCTAAATCCACATTGAGGAATGAATCCTATTCTTGGCTCAACTACCACGCAAATGCATTTAGTGATGAACCCAATCCATGCCATATCTACCCCTGGAAGGGTGCAAGCATCGGTCATGGTCAAAGTTCACCACTCCACACATATCGTGTGCATTGACCTCAAGTCAGAGGCGTATCACATCGCTCCCCCTAACCGAGACACTCGTAGACACATTATGTGGAATTACATCAAACGGTTTCTCGGATGGGTATACCAATACCCTCTAAGGTATCTGTGCATCCATCATGAGATACCCGGTATCTCGTAGTAAGTGAGATCTTACTACACTCTCTAAGAGTATGATGCAGATTACACACCAATCTCAATTGCATCATCAATATCCCATTCTTGATGATCCTTGATCGGGGCTATTTGAGAATCATACTTAAGTCATCTGAGTTCTCACTCACTCAATGACAGTAGTGATTCATGGGAACACAAATAAGAATATATGCAAACAATCAAACATCATATTCAGATAAGTGTAACGCCATACATTTAATATTAAACCAATAATAATATTAAACCAAATCTGAATATTATCTTAGCATTATGTCCATTCAATGGATTGTCTCTAGGACACTAACACTAACAATCTCCCACTTGGACTAGAGCCAATCACCTACATGTCTAACCCCTAGACCATCAAATGTCTAGTGTGTACATGAACAGTGAAAAGGATTTGCAAGATTATCCTTTATGGGAAATATTTTAATTTCATTTCTCCTATCGATATGATCTCTCGGATCAAATGATAACGCCTCCGTACATGCTTATTTCTGTTATCAGATCTCAGTTCCTTTGCTCATGCAATCGCGCCAATATTGTCACAATACAACTCTATTTGACAACTGGCACTCGGAACTACCCCTAGTTCTTTCAAGAACCTTAAAATCCAGACAGCCTTAAAGGCTTCTGACACAGCAATGTACTTAGCTTCGGTTGTTGAATCTGCGGTGAGATTTTGCTTGGAACTATTTCAACTTACCGCCTCATCATTGAGATTGAATATATAATTTGACTGTAATTTATAATCTTCACAGTCTGACTGGAAACTCGCATCAGCATAGCCCATGACGACTAGCTCTGACTGGCTACCGTAGATAAGAAAATGTTCTTTAGTACGCCTGAGGTACTTCATAACATTCTTGACAGCAATCCGGTGAGGCTCACCTGGATTCCGCTGGTATGTACCAGTGATGTTGACAGCGTAGGCCACATCTGGCCTCGTGCAAGTTATGGCGTACATGATGGAACCCAATTGCAGATGTATATGGAGCGTCCTTCATGTGCTCGATATCAGCTTCGCTAGAAGGACAATCCTTCTTCGATAGTTTTATCCCATGATTTACCGGTAGAGATCCTCTCTTAGAGTTCTCTATCGCAAAATACTTCAACATCTTATCTACGTAGGTGGATTGTAACAGCCCTACCATCTTCTTGGATCTATCTCTATGGATCTTGATCCCTAAGATGTAGCATGCCTCACCAATATCCTTCATCACGAAGGTCTTTGATAACCAATCTTTCTCGGACTGCATTGGCGGGATGTTATTTCCTATATTCAATATGTCATTGACATATACGACTATAAAGACAATACTCTTCCCGCTGCTTTTACGATAAATGTAAGGATCTTCCGAATTTCAGATGAAGTCAAAGGATTTGACAGTTTCATCAAATTTGATATTCCAACTCCTAGAAGCTTGCTTCAATCCATAGATGGATCGTTTAAGCTTGCACACAAGATTAGATTTTGGCTTAGATATAAAACCCCCCGGTTGAGTCACAAACACTCCCTTATCAATGTTACCATTGAGGAGAGTTATTTTGACGTCCATATACCAAAACTCATAATCGTGGTGTGCTGTTATCGCAAGTAAAATTCGAATGGACTTGATCTTAGCAACTAGCGAGAAAGTCTCATCATAGTCAATACCGACTATAACCTTTCGCCACCAACCTGTCTGTATAGGTTTGTACTTTGCCATTTGCATCGGTCTTACTCCTGAAGAATCACTTACAATCTATGGGTCTAACCCCTTTCTGGCAACTCAATTAAATCCTAGACTTAATTGGTGTACATCGAGTCCATCTCGGATTTCATGGCTTCATGCCACTTCTCTAAGTCAATATCTAATGTTGTTTCAGTATAAGTTCTAGGTTCGTCTTTATCCGGGATCTCCACGTCATCATGTTCCTCTACGAGGAACCTATAATACCTAGTGGGTGGATTACGAATCCTAGTCGACTTATGGAGTTGTGGTTGTGCAGGCTGTACTTTCTGATTGTGAAAATTTTGTGGTGCAGCGACTTCATCGTTGACCGGAGAGTCCTCAAGAGCGACACTTTCAAATGCCTCTTGGGCGGGAGTTTGAACTATGTTATTCTCATTCAGCCCACTTGGAAGTTGTTGTGAAGGCAATGCAACTCCAATTACACTCCCACTGGCTGAAAGAGGATCACCTAGTGATAAACTTCCACCATGAGAGTCGCTGAATGCTCTCACTGATTCTTTGTCATGTTGCTATTGACAAATTATCAGTCTCTATGTTAATTCGTGGTTCTTGAATCTCTTCAAGTTCTATCTTCTTACGGTTTTGTTCCTTAAAGACGTACTCGTCTTTTAGGACCTTAGCTTGCCTAGAAACAATCACTGGTTGTTTCTCCGGTAGATAGAAATGATATCCTCTTGTCTCTTTAGGATATCCCACAAAATAACTATTTTCACCTTCGGATTCCAACTTATCAGTTAGCATTTTCTTCACAACTGTGGGGCAATCCCACGTTCTAATGTGTAGAAAAGATGGCATCTTATTGTGTCATAGCTCGTATGGTGTCTGCTCAATTGATTTGAACGGAATCCTATTCAGAATGTAGATTGAGGTTTGTAATGCGTATTCCCATAAGAATGTTGGAAGAGAGGAAAAAACTCATCATGGACCTTACAATGTCTAACAGGGTTCGGTTTCTCCTTTTGGACACACCGTCCACCTGAGGTGTTCCGGGAGGAGTCCATTGTGACTGGATCCCATGAAGCTTCAAGTAATCTATGACTTCATGGCTAAGGTACTCACCTCCTCGATCCAATCGAAGAGTCTTGATACTCTTACCAAGTTGTTTCTATACTTCTGCCTTGTATTAAGAACATCATGTCCTTAACTCAACAAATGCTTAGCAGTTTGAACTATTATTGAACATGTTTATCTTAATAACAACTATACTTGTTCTAGTAACTAAAACACCTTGTTTTTTCTTCTCGGTTGTTAGAATCTTGCAGTCCTTCTTCGAATGCCCCTTTCTATTGCAGTGGGGCACACATCCTTATCAACCCGCTCTTACTTTTGAACTCCATCTTTAGCCTTCAGGAAGTTGGGCTCGGAGCCCTTAGCCTTACTTCTTCGCTTCTTCTCGCCTTTCGGGTCAGAAGAAGTAGAAGCGCTCACCATGAGCACGGGTTTTTCCTTAGCAGTGGAAGACTAAAAAATCTTAAAGCATGTTATGAGGCTCCGATATTGTCGCTTCCGTCTTTTTCATATTAAATTTACTATGAAACTAGAATATGAATCGGGGAGCGACTTAAGGATAGCACATGAGGTGAAATCTTCCCTCCTTTCGCTAATTAACATCTGAACAGATCTCTCATCACTTCATAAATCTCAAACGAGATCTAGAATCAAAGAGATCCTTTCAGACGCTTAAGCATCTCGAAGGGATCCATTTTCTCATGTTGCCTTGTAATTCGGGAGTCATGTCGAGCAATCATAACATGGAGTCTGGGAAGCATCATCTTAATGCTTCTTTTGAGCTGTAACGTCAAATGTTGCAGCCTCAACTGAACCAGCCTCAGGGGTAGGGGTGTGCAACGGTCGGTTCGGTCACCGAACCGAACCGTATTAGTCAAACCGAACACTAAACCGAAATTTTTTTATAAACAAAAAACCATTCGGTCCCAAACCGAAATATTTCGGTTTAGTCCCAAACCGTACAAACCGAAATTTTTTACACTTTTCTTTTTTTTAAATCAGTTTAATTTTTTTAGCATCAATACACATGTTTCATTTAATTATTTGCAACATGTCAATATTTAAATACTAATTTAAGCAAAGATTAATCAATAACCCTACTACATAATCCAATAAAGACATCAACATAATAGTTTTCAAAAGCTAAGCAACAATTTGAAAAATATAATCAACACAAAATACCACTCCTCAAGTATTTTATGCAAAACACAAATCAACTTAAGTCTTTTATGCATGAATCTAAATTATCTAATATTAATATTATTATATTATATTAGAATATAAGCTATTAAATATTTATTTAGTGTATATTAATATACATATAATATATTATTATTATTAAAAATATTTCGGTTCGGTTCGGTTCGGTCTATATGGTTTTTAAATCGTAAAAACCGTAAACTGAACCGAAATAAAAAAAATTCAAATTACGAAACCGTAAACCGAACCATAAACCGAAAACCGAACCAAAATTTATATTTCGATTTGGTTTAGTCGGTTTATTCAGTTTAGACCGTATTTTGCACACCCCTACTCAGGGGTAAAGGGATTGTCGTGTCTAACACGTACTCAATCTCTTCTTGCCTTAGCACTAAACACATGTTTCAGCGCTAGTCCAGAAAATTTGACCCAGCCAATTTGTTCGTTTCCAGAACATTTTTCAATGACAAGTTATTCATTTCAACAATTTTAGAGAAATAAACTAAAACAGGAATTAAACACATAACTCCTATGATCAATATTCAGTAATCAAAATAAACATGGTCTTTTAATTTATTTTGTCTCCATTATTTTCACATACTCAACGACCTCATCGGAAGAATACGAATTTTCACATATTCCAAAAAGGCTTAGGAATTGGAATAGTGTTCATATGTGCTAGCAAATAAAATAGGCTTTAGGCTCAAAGGGGCTAACAAGGGATCAATGTCATTGGTAAGGAAAATTTTGGCTAAGTGACTCAATTAAATCAAAGATGGCCTAAGATCACATTCGGCATATCAAACTAGACATAATCAAGAAGCAAGAGCACACACAAGTTCTAGCATCCTCTAAGGTGATGATTCACTCACAAACGAAGAAATTCATATATCGAAATCTCATAAGGCTCAAGTCTCTCGGCTTTCACATCCATGCTAGTCCTAGTGAATTCTCACTCTTATCACACAAGCACTCAAAAAGAAAACTCGTAAGTATACTAGTTCTCTCTCAAATCCACTCTCATTCAAACACTCACACAAACGAGTCCCTAACTCAAATCCATAAATCTACTCTACTCATCAAACATACTCAAAGATAACAACTAATAAGTAGAAGGGGTCAATAAGCACGAAATAAACACAGCGAGTCAAATCAAAATCACCCCGAGGAGCATCTCAAGACATCAAATAACCAAACACACTAAACGATAAGGGGTGCTCCGGTGCAATATAACAAGAAACATAAAAAACTCCACCCCCCCAAACTTCGACCTTGCGAAGAGGTCTAAGTTTGGGTTTGTGGGTTACCTCAACCAAACAATTCAGTTTCTCTCAAACGTAGCACACTCCCTTGCTTGAGTTCCTCTCTTTTGAGTACTCCATCGAGACAAGCCTACAAACAAACTCACACGTACGAGGTTAAAACTTACGATTCAACAACACCCTAATAACATAATAAGAAACTAAAACAACTAAAAGCAAATAAAAATGGGTTGCCTCCCATTCAGCGTTATTTTTAAGGTCCTCATGCCAGACCGAGCTCAAAGGAGCTTATGGGACATCATACTCAAAAATACCTCTCTTACTCTCATAAGAGTGGTGCTTGCATTCCTTTCCTTGATTCCCTACCATCATGAACTCATTTCCTTCCTTCTCATCCCCAAGTGTTATGGGTCTCAACTCCTTCTCACCTTTATCTGGAGGCGTCTTACCAAACAGTTTCTTGAATTTGGACTTTTTCTTCTTAACTCCTCATTTTCCTTCAAACTGGACCACGTCCACACTTTTCACCTCTTCATCCTTCAACTTCTTCACTTTGTCCCTATCAACATAATCAAGAACATAATGCTCATGGGTTAAATTATCAAGTGAAGGATTATAAAATTCATGAATATGAGAAGGATTAGGGATAGGAGGTGTGTCTTCAACACTAGGATCAATGGCATCCATGCAATACAAACTCTCATCCTCCTTCGGGTGCTTCATGGCTTCATATAGGGAAATATTCACTTCTTGATCATCAACCTTCAATGTATTCTTCCCATTTGCCACGTCTAGCATCATCCCCGCCGTAGCTAAGAACGGTCTTCCCAAGATTAGGGGCACGTGCTCATCTTCCTCCATCTCTAGCACTACAAAGTCGGCTGGAAAAATATGATCTCCAACTCTCACGAGGACGTCTTCCACTACTCCTTGAGGTCTCGTGATGGACCTATCGGCAAGTTGAAGCGTCATCATTGTGGGTTGAAGTTCACCTCCTTCCAACTTCTTGAAAAGTGACAACGGCATCAAATTAATGCTCTCTCCGAGGTCGCACAACGCTCCCTTCTTGATCCCGTTCCCGATATCACAAAGAATGGTGAAGCTCCCGGGATCCTTCAGCTTTGGAGGAAGCGCCTTGTGCACTAATGCACTCACCTCGTGGTTCAGCTGCACCAACTTCGGCTCATCCATTCGCCGTCTTTTCGAGATCAAGTCCTTCAAAAACTTTGCATAATTGGGCATCCGTTCCAAAGCATCATAAAAAGGGATATTAATATGCAATTGTTTAAACACATCAAGGAATTTAGCGAATTTTTCATCAAGCTTCTTTTTCATGAAGCGTTGTGGATATGGGACGGGTATCACAGATTTGGGTACCCCCCATTCATCTTTCTCGGTCTCTTTCACTTTCTCCCTTGCTTCCTTTGCCTTCTTCCACTTAGGAACTCTCTCACCCTTCTCAATGTCTTCCTCTTCAAGCTCTTTGCTCGCTTGAGTCTCTTCCACATCTTTCCTCTTCTCAATCCCTTCACTTTCAATCCCCTTCTCAACTCCTACCTCCTCAATCTCATCTCTAACTTGAGGCGTCTTAGAATCAGCAGGCATCTGAGGACCTTCATAGTTGGTTCCACTTCTTAACTGGATAGTCTTGCAATGCTCTTTCGGGTTCCCTTCCGGCATGGAAGGATATTTCCCGGCTCTCTATTCAACGACTTTGCAATCTGGCTCATCTGGAACTCTATAGAAGTGAACCTTCGATTGTTCTCTTGTTGAGTTCTAGTCCACTCAACGTTCATCTTCTGGAGCTCTTGATCACGTTGATCACCCTTTTTATGCAACTCTTTCACATCGTACTCCAAGGATGACAACCTCTTACTTCTTTCCTCCACCTTCTGTAGAATCGCTCTCAACATCTCCTCAGTCGATGCACCGCCTTCTCCACCCGGAGGCTTTGAACCTGGGTCAACACCCGGAGGAACTGTAATACCCGCCTTTGGGTTAGCATATGAGAAGTTGTCATTCTTCCTCCATGTGTTTTGAGGAGGCTGCTGGCCTCCTTGAAATCCTTGTGTGTTCCTCCATTGATTTTGAGGCTGCTGTGGCCCTGGGGGTACAAATGGCTGACCATAAGAAGGTCTTCCAAACTGATTTCCACCTTGGTAGCCATTCTGATTGTAATACGGACCTCCCATGTAATTGGATACCTCTTGTTGTCCACTTGGCTGGTCTACTCTATCATTCTCTGCTGCATGCTCTCCAACCAGATTCTTCCCCAACTCGAGGTTGTTGATCTTCTCCATCATGGCCATCAACAGTCTTCTCGTTCTTTCACCTTCTTTCTCCTCCAACTTACAAACTCTCTGGAACTCAGGATCCTCGTTCCAAGCCCCGGTATTTGTGACAATATTGTCCACGATCTCTCTACATCTCGCTATCTCTTGGTTCAGAAAAGCTCCACTCGCACATGCATCTAAATGGGCTTGGCCAGCCTTGCTGGCTCCACTGTAGAAGAACGCCATAATATCTCCCTCATTGTACCCGTGCTGCGGGCACTCGATCAACATATTTGAGTATCTCTCCCACGCTTGGCGTAAATCCTCTCCTTGCTTCTAGTGGAAGGAAGAGATCTAAATCCTTGCTTTGATCATTCTGGATCGAGGGTAGAATCGCTCGAGGAACAGACGCTCGAGCTCAGCCCATGTGGTTACACCTCCCCGTGGGAGCTCATACCACTCTTTAGCTATTCCCGTCAGTGAGAATGGGAACAGCCTAAGCCTCTTGACATATTCAGACATGCCATTATAATTGAATGTGGAGGCTATCATGAGAAAACTCCTCAGGTGAGTGTGAGGATTCTCCTTCCCGATCACCCCCTTGAACTGATTCTCGGTCAGCAGCTTAAGAATTCCCAGGGAAATCGAGAAGTTATTTGCCTCAACAGGAGGCAATGCCACTCCATTATAGTACCTTTGTGGCTGCGCTGCAAACCTCCCTCTAATAGCCAGATTTTGATCTACGTTCTGCGGAACGTGTTGAGAATTAGCAGCTGGTACGGGTACTTGTTGGGGTGGTGGTGGTTGGTAAACAGGTTGTTGATTGTAAACTGGAGGTGGAGGATACGGGTATGGTGTGTAAGGATAAGGTGGGTATGGGTAGGGTGGATAAGGTAAGTTGTTTTGTGGTAAGTTAGGATGTGGGTAAGCAGGGTTGTGTTGAGGGTTTTGAACAAGGTTATGAGCTGGGCTATTTTGGTTCTGAGTACCCGGGTTTTGGCTCTGGCTCTCTCCTAACGGATCTTGATTCTTGCTAGTATTGCCATCAGTGTCGTCAACCTGGTTCAATGCCTAATTGAACTCATTCTCCACGTCGTCCAACTCATTAGTGATGTCCATCGGTTCTTTCCCTCCGGCAGCGTTCATCCTTCGTAAAAAGGTTCGGTTTCTTCTTGCTATTGTCTCAGGATCTACAGGTAACCTCTCTTCGCTCGTATTGCCTTGTGAGCGTGTTCTCATAAACCTGAAACACTAACAGAGGAATCAAAACGCAACTGCCGAATATGCACGAAATAATAAAAAAAACAGAAAATAAAATCACTCACTACTAACTACTAAGCTATCTACAAGTCCTATTCAAAAGCATACAACGCCATCCCCGGCAACGGCGCCATTGACTTGAAGCGAATTACACTAACT
Source organism: Ballota nigra (assembly GCA_947034835.1). Taxonomy (NCBI): domain Eukaryota; kingdom Viridiplantae; phylum Streptophyta; class Magnoliopsida; order Lamiales; family Lamiaceae; genus Ballota; species Ballota nigra. The sequence continues at coordinate 76,433,666 of OX344726.1, forward strand.
TCTACTAGTCGCTTACCCGCAAACGGACGGGTTCACTGTAGTATGAGTAAGTATAATGGCCAAGTATTATCGAACCCACGAGATGGGGTGTATGCGAACAGATCTCTGAAGATCTACGCGTCGTAGCTAATATGAGTGTAATGTTTTTGGGTTTTTTGAAAGATTAATTAAAATAACTAAAATAGACTAAATTATACTAACGAACTAAAGAAGACGAATTAACTACGGGTTGTCTTCAAGTAAGAGATGGTGATGCTTAGGATAAGAATCCCTACGTTTACTAACGGAGCAGGTACATAATCAAAATAACTGTGACGCGCCAGAAATAACCTAACTACAAGAATGCAAGGTGAAAGCTCAAGATTCTAAACCCTAATACTTTACCCTAACACTCGACTTCACTAATCCACTAACAAATTAATAGATTGTGCTTAATTAATGAGACCCTGATTTAACTAAGGTGATGCGGTCGTCCTCCTTCGCTAAACTGGTAGATGAATTAACATTTCCTAAACCATCTAGTTAAGTCTACTCGTTGTTAAAGAGTGATACGGTCGTCCTCTCTCTAACACCTTTCGAACTAAATTCAAAAGTAAAGTCTAGATTAATTTTAAGAATTCATTAACCAAGAGAATTAAAACCTAACGTCACAAGTTACTCTAATTACGTACCTACAACCTACTTCTACGAGTTCATCCTACCCCAAGCATGCAAGGGTTTTAGCTAGACATAGGTTTAACGTAAACTAAAGCACTTAAATAAGTAACGAACATGAACATGATATTTAAGACGAAGAAGAGATCAAACATAAACTAGGGTTTTACGAAATAAAAGAATAACTGAAATTAACTCAAGAAAATAAGTCTCAACGTGTTCAAGAACAGAAATCTAAAGAAACGAAACTATAAACAAGATTGTAGTATGAATTCGTAATGAAAACCTCAAAAACGTAATCGTAAACTTGCTCGTCTCTTCTCATCTTCCTCTCTCTCAAAACTCAGTCTCCAAACGTAGTATGGTATCCAGTAGTTGTTAAAAAATGTGCTCGGAAGGGGTATATATAAGCAACGGGTCGAATCGGGAGTTAATGGGCCAAAAACGCGACAGGTCGTGCACTTACTCGTGCACGAGTAGTGTGTGGTCGAGCACTCTGAAACTAACAGAACCCCAAAAGTGCTCGAGTAGTCGAGCTCGTGCACTAGTGCACGACTTGCTCCTGCTCGAGCACTATGCACGACTCACTCGTGCACTCAGTGCACGACCCACTTCAGCTCGAGCACTATGCACGACCTGCTCGAGCACTAGTGCTCGAGCTCTTCTAGCTTGTGCACTCCAATGATACTTTTGCTCCCTCGAACTATTATTTTTCGTATTTTTTCGATATCTTCTCATCCGGGCGTCCGTTTGAGTCGATTCAAAGTCCTACGAACTCCTCTTTTCGCCCTCTATCCATCTATGAGAATCAAAGAGACAAATTCATTAGTTTATGAAAATGATACTCAAATGACTCTAAATACTCACAAAATCAACCAAAACTAGGGCATTTCGAATGACGAATCATGACAATTTCACGCCTAATCAGACATGATGAACAGAGAATAAAACATACATTCATATTAATATCTAGAAAAATACAAAATTACCACATAATTTGATTACATCAATTATATTGAAACCTTAAAACAATATAATCATACATCAACCGACATCTCGAAACAATTTTAATGTGCCACTAGGGGTGGTCTATACATTTAAACACATTCAAGCAGGTCACAAACATTAATAGTTACAAACCTTTAATTCACAATTAATAGTCGGCTCCCACTTTGACCACATAAAAATTGATAGGGACTCCGCGAGGAGTAAGTTAATATCAATTTCTTATGCCTAAGTAATAATCATAATTCAAATACAGGATTATTATTTCGCTTTGAGCAAGCCACTCGTGGTGAGGGTCAATACTGCCACTAGTAATAATCCACAATCATCCTTTCAGAATTTATTCATGTGAAATCTGTCTTTTTTGCCGATCCGAGGGGGAAATGTATTCCAAAAAGACTTCACATATAAATAAATTATGGAGGTCAAAATTAATCTAATTTTATTATCCGGAATAAAATTGGGATTAACATTAAAACATACTTAGTAATTTTCAAAAGTAAGGTTTTTTCTTGGACAATTAAAAATCATGCAAATACATATTATCAAATAATAAATGCACGAAAATAAAACATCCATCAAAACAAAAAATTAAAACACATAACGCACTCAAATCCAATTGTCACGGTTTAATTTTTTTCAGGTCTTGATGCGAGAAATCATCCTCGTTGCTTTCATCGTTCGTCTCGAAAAGCTCTCACTCGCACAACAACAATTCGTCAAAAAACGTCCTTCTTTTGGGGTCGGGACAACGTTTGGCATCACACACAAAAAAATAAGCACGAAAAATGGGATGGCACGGGCCGAGATCCGACACACGTCGGCCCACAGAGGTGGGCCACGTGCCTCTCGGTGCCCATACGGGCATATAGGCCCCACCCGAACAGCCACGCCCGTCGCCCTGTTCCACACTTCGCGCGCCCGTAGCTCACGCTGTGCGCTCGGGTCTCGCCGTCCGTGCTTATTTTTCACCCCATGTGATTAGTATGATTATTGCTCGAAATTCATGTATTTTATTTACTCATGTTATAGAGTTTCGTGTGATTATTTGCATTAATTATACTAATTGTGCTTAATTGTCGAGAAAGGTATTTGTGATTTTTTTTTTTTTTGCAGGAAATTGAAGATTTTTGTGAACAATTGAGATCGAGAAAGAAATCGAGAAGAAGACAAAAAATTGAGATGGGCTCAAGTTTAATTTTTAATTCAAGAATGACGGCCCAATTAGCATTTTTTCCAATTATTTTGGAATTAAAGAACAAGCCCATTTGCGGCCCAATTCAAAGGCAAGATGAAAGCTAAATTAAAGAGGCTATTGTAATTATGTGAGGCATTGTCAAGTGTTGGTAGCTCAAGTGGTTGAGGCCACCACCTAAGACCCAGAGGTCTTGGGTTCGAGACACGGAGAGGGAATTTATTTCCCTCTTGTGGTGGGGTGGTTGTTCCCCTATTGTGGTGGGGTGGTGTTCCCCTCTTGTGGTGGTTGCGGTTCCGGCTGCAGTGCGGTTGTGGTTCGGAGTTGCGGGTTCGGGTGGTCCCCCTCTTGTGGTGATTGCGGTTCCGGTCTACAGCGAGATGAAAAGATGTTGTCATGTACCCGGTGGTCGAATGAACTATTGTAATTGATTATGTTAGAAAACTATTGTAATTGATTACCTTTCAAAAAAAAAATTATGTGAGGTATTCACGTGAGTTTAAGAATGAAAGCATCTCACGTGAATACTGGAAGCAAAGGGAGTATATTGGCATATGGGCCCCACGGTTATTCTTAGGAAAAGTCAAGACTGCCTTTTTGGTTATAGAAACCCATTTCATCCTCAAGCAACTAACGAAGAGAGAGAAAGAGTCTCGCTGGAAGCCATTAATGCCGGAAAATGAAAACGGCAGAATTATTGCCGGAAAGCTCGCGGGAAAGCCGTTACACTCACCGGGAATTAGCGCCATAGCAGCTTCGAATCGGAAGGAAGCCTCACGCCTGAAGTCTGCCGAAGCCAGCACCGAAAATTGCAGCAGAGTCATCGCCGGAATTACAGGAGGTTGTACCAGAAAGTCGTCGCAGTTAATGGAGGAAACGCCTGGAAATGCAGAAGCCGCCCAAATTCACCTCGCCGGTATTCGAAGAAGACTCTTGCACCGTTAACGCTGGAAGCTGTTGCCGGAATTTTGAAGACCACTTCCCAACGTCAAGTCAAGGATGAAAGCTCAGCTGCCATTCAAATATCTTGGGACCACCGATTGAAAGAGTTGCTGCTAAAAGAGAAAAGCGTCAGAGCCAATTTTTATAAAAGCGTCTTGCTCGAGTAATTGTGCTCGACCAAAGCTGTTGGTCGAGCAAGGCCAAGAAATTTCACAACTTTCTGTTGCTCAGGAGTGAGCACGCACGAGCCTCTCAACTCGAGTGAATGCCTGGGTCGAGTGAGTCCAAGGGCTGAGTTAGGACTGATTCGGTCCGAGTTTTAGGCCGAGTTGGCTCGGCAGATTGAGAAAAATTCGAAATTTCATCATTCTTCAAGGTTTTAATTGCAATTTCGTCTCAAGCCCTCTTCCCACACTATATATATTCATTTCTCAGATTTTAGAGAAAAAGAACACATTCCATACACTCCCTTAGGGAGCACACACCCCACACACTAGAATAGTTAAATTTCACCTTCATTTCTAGGTTTTTAATTTTTATTTGAATCATTAGAGTAATTTAGCTTAGGGTTTGAAGATTTAAGTTCTATTTTAAGCTTGTAAACCCAAAAGATGATTTCTTTCCTTATTATTGCAATTTCTTTTTCATTTAGTTATGTGTTTAATATTTTGTTCTTATTTAGCTATGGTTTTTCATTGTAAAACCATGAGCTAATTGTTTTGATGCTTGGGATGTTTGATACCATGTGAAATCTTGAGTTGGGATTGTTCTTTGTCTATTCCATGTTGATATTTGGATTTTGCTTCTAATGATGGATTTGTATTGAACTTTGATTGTTGATCTCTTGTAGCTTGTTTGTTGAGGCATATTTAGCGTAGACGAGAGTTACATGAAAATGATTAGATGAATGAGTGTGAGATTTATGATTGAATGCGTCTATTTTATGTTTAATTCGTCGAGAGAGAGTTAATCGCAAAGAACTCCATCATTAGACATCAATTGCTTGGATGGTTGTTTAGGTAATTGGTGAGGTCTCCTAGTAAATCCAAATTGACACATAGAATTGGCTTGACAATCCTACTTGAGTTTCACTAGATTGAAGATATCCTAAGCATCACAATCTCCGTGTGCCTTGAATGGTGAAAGATATGTGAGAATTAGGTTTGGGTTGTTGATTTATGCCTAATTTTGATTGTTTGTGGAATTATATCCTTATTGATTGGAATTTAGGTTTGCTCTATGCATGAATTGTTCATATTGATGTGTGAACTCATTTTAGTGTAGACAAGAGTTACATTGATTTGATGAAACCTTTGTGTATGAGCAAAGAGTGTTTAGATGCGTGTATCTCGTGCTAACTCGTCGAGAGAGAGTTAGAACGAAGGATACCGTCAATAAGCTTTAAACGTTTGATAGTCCGTTGAATGTTTAGGTGAAGTAATATTTGTTATAATCCATGAACAATAAAGATTTTGGCATAAGTTAATGTTTGATCCTAAGGATTGCATAACGGAAACCATTTGAGGCATTCAAATCCACTTGCACTTCGTCTCGAAGTTAGTTAGATTTCTTTTATTGCTTGTTAGTTCGCTTGTTTAATTTCCTTGTTTAGTAGCGTAATCAAACCCGAACTTGTCTTTTATTTTCCTTGCATGATAACTTGAATCGACTTAGCTAATCACTTGCTTCCTTTGGGTTCGATATTTTTATTACTTGGTCATTTGCCTTACTATAACAACGATCTCGTACACTTGCGAGTGAGTTTGAATTTGTGCATTAACGAATTTGACAATCAAGTTTTTGAACACGTCCACGCACGCGCCACACACACATGGGTCGTCCGGGTATGCCGTTCTTAATTCATCGTCTCTGTCTTCATTCCGATCTGGTTACAATTTATTTACAAAAAATAAATAAACATAGATCTAGACTAGTCTATTCCATTGATCGAATCAAACAAATAAAAGAACTAATCTACTCGTGGATTTTCTCACGAGAAAAACGAATTCGAATTAATCGAATTAAAAACAATAAATATTCATACACATGAAAATAAATAAAAAATTAACCATGACAATTGGATACCTGCAAAAAAGATCTAGTAATTCTACTATTCAATCTCAATTTAATGTTAAACGATTTAAATTCCAATTTAAAGATCAGAGCCTGAAAACTGTGGCTCTGATACCAGTTGTTGGGGAATTCGGGGTGCCCGGATCTATTCGGGATAAAATTTAAATACGAATTTAAATCTAATTATTACTAGCATAAATTAATCCTAAATTAATTCAAATAATAACTATAACAACTACCAATTTACATGCATATGAATATAAACACGTAAAATTTACGACGGAAAAACTAAGAATTTTACGTAAATCATACCTCTTGAAGCGACGTCCAACCGAGATCTACGGGACAAGCGTACCGATCCTATCAATCGTAAAAACTTTCTTAAGTATTCCCTTTCGTCTTATACGTTCGCTGGTGGGAACCGCGCTCACAAACAATTTGAAATAACAAGGAATAAAGAAAATATATATTGCTCTTGATTTTTCCAACACATGGAATTATGCACTAGGGGATGACATAATCATCCCCTATTAATAAGATGAAGTGGCTGAAAATACCATGTAGAATAGGGGAGAGAAAATCTTTTCTGAGGCCTCCAAGAAATCTTAAATATATCTCATATTATTTTTTCTCCATAATAAAATATTCCACAAAAATCTCAACTTCCTCATTATAGGGGCTAATTTTCGAAAATACTAGAGATAAGAATACAAGATTTGGATCTTCTTGAATTTATGAGATAATCTTGTATTCTAAGAATACTTATCTTCCATAATATCTTTCCAAGAAAATCAACAAAATCATTTTTCTCTGCAAATCCATAATTTTCGAAAATCTCATAGAAAAAACAGCAATTTATATTTTCTTTTATTTTAATCACCTTATTATTATTGGGCTACTTGAGGGGCCTTTAGGAGAATTAAGATTGGACCTCCAATGGACTAATGAATCACAATATTGAGCCCCAATATTATTCAGTCCATTAATATTAATTATTACCACTAATAAATTAATATTGCACTATCAATCATAATCCATATTATGATAATATGGGCTCTCGGTTATTATTTCCCGTGTTTAAGATTATTTAGTCCATTAATTAATTGAGCTTCTAAATAGCTCTAAATTAATTAATGTTGGGATATTTTAGTTTTGATGATTTTCCAAAACAACATGTAATAGGTTTGAAAGCAGTCAGGATAGTATCTTTTAGTTTCAGGTCAGACTAGGTTGTTTCTCAGGAGAACAGGTTAGCAGTGGAGGAAGAACTCAGCTGAGGGGGAACCCTACTGAGAGGAACTCAGCTGAGTGGGAACTCTACTGAGAGGAACTCAGTGAGGGGGAACTCACTGACACAGCCTGAGGAAGTCAAAATAACATAAGAAAGAGAACAGACTGAAGCCATGTCAGAAGACCTGAACCTGAAGAGAAGCCTGAAGGAAGTCCCACTGAGTATAAACCTGACTTTCTAAGCTGGTCAGTGGACTACTCAGTGAAGAGCATGATTGAGAGGATCAGTGTTGTGCCTAGTAGGACCTGAAGGAGTCAGGCTACTGAGGCTGGGAAGCTTGACAAATAGTCTGATGTCAACTCCCCTGAGTGGACTTCAAGTCTACTGAAGGAAGTCCACTGAGAAGACTTAAAGTCCAATGATGGTTCCTAAGAAGACTTCAAGTCTACTGAAGAAAGGTATCCTGAGAGGATTACAAGTCAGCTGAAGACAAGTCGCCTGAAGTCAGGACTACCCTGATCAAGTACCCTGGAGAAAAGAGCCGTTGGACTCAGTCCACGTGGACCAATCAAGTCAAGGCAGCGAATCTGACAAAAGCTGACAAGGCCATACTTCACTGAAAAGGAGAATTTCACTTCAGAGATAGTCTGGATTTGAATGTTACTTTCTCCAACGGTAACATTCAAATCCAAACTATAAATACAAACTCAAGCTTCATTTATAAGGAGCTGGTGGTGCGAGAGTGGTGCAAGTCAAGAGGGAGTTATAAGGGTGCACCATCTCCATCAAGAACACTGACATTGAATTCTTCATAGTCATATTTGAGTGTTCCAGTTTGTATACTCGAGCTCATCATATACATCCTAAGCTTAGAGAGATTTTCCCAACCTTAGCTTAAAGGCTAAAACCATGTAAGGGAAAATCTCACCTAGTTGGAGAGAACCAAACCAAACTAAACCCTTTCCAGAATAGTGTTAGGTGTTGCAGTGAGGTGAGGAGAGGCAGTCCCTGAGTGAAGAGGGATGTGAGGCCAGTTCGAGAGGCAGCTCCGCGGAGGGGTGTGAGTCCAGTTGTGAGTGCACCTTGGCACGTTAAAAACAAGAATCCCGGGTAGTGGATTTCCTGTTAAATCAGGCAGTGGATGTAGGAGCTTGAGCCTCCGAACCACTTTACATTGTTGTGTTCTTTATTGCTTTACTGACTTGCATAACATCAGTGTTAAAACAAAAATTTCTCCTAATTTCCCATATTGTCTTTGTTTGTGAATGAAAAAACGGGACCAATAATTGGTATCAGAGCGGGTTGTTCACATGACCACTGATCTAGTTTTGTTAAGAAAAATGGTCAACCGAACAGATCTTAAATGTTTTAAACTATGGGAATTTCTGCATATTTCATATTATTACTTGTGTTCTGACATCATTCTTGTAATAGAAAATCTTTTTGTTAGAAGTTTAGGGAATCATCAAAAAGGGGGAAATTGTTGGGATATTTTAGTTTTGATAATTTTCCAAAACAACATGTAATAGGTTTGAAAGCAGTCAGGATAGTATCTTTTAGTTTCAGGTCAGGCTAGGTTGTTTCTCAGGAGAACAGGTTAGCAGTGGAGGAAGAACTCAGCTGAGGGGGAACCCTACTGAGAGGAACTCAGCTGAGGGGGAACTCTACTGAGAGGAACTCAGTGAGGGGGAACTCACTGACACAGCCTGAGGAAGTCAAAATAACATAAGAAAGAGAACAGACTGAAGCCATGTCAGAAGACCTGAACCTGAAGGAAGTCCCACTGAGTATAAACCTGACTTTCTAAGCTGGTCAGTGGACTACTCAGTGAAGAGCATGATTGAGAGGATCAGTGTTGTGCCTAGTAGGACCTGAATGAGTCAGGCTACTGAGGCTGGGAAGCTTGACAAATAGCCTGATGTCAACTCCCCTGAGTGGACTTCAAGTCTACTGAAGGAAGTCCACTGAGAAGACTTAAAGTCCAATGATGGTTCCTAAGAAGACTTCAAGTCTACTGAAGAAAGGTATCCTGAGAGGATTACAAGTCAGCTGAAGACAAGTCGCCTGAAGTCAGGACTACCCTGATCAAGTACCCTGAAGAAAAGAGCCGTTGGACTCAGTCCACGTGGACCAATCAAGTCAAGGCAGCGAATCTGACAAAAGCTGACAAGGCCATACTTCACTGAAAAGGAGAATTTCACTTCAGAGATAGTCTGAATTTGAATGTTACTTTCTCCAACGGTAACATTCAAATCCAAACTATAAATACAAACTCAAGCTTCATTTATAAGGAGCTGGTGGTGCGAGAGTGGTGCAAGTCAAGAGGGAGTTATAAGGGTGCACCATCTCCATCAAGAACACTGACATTGAATTCTTCATAGTCATATTTGAGTGTTCCAGTTTGTATACTCGAGCTCATCATATACATCCTAAGCTTAGAGAGATTTTCCCAACCTTAGCTTAAAGGCTAAAACCATGTAAGGGAAAATCTCACCTAGTTGGAGAGAACCAAACCAAACTAAACCCTTTCCAGAATAGTGTTAGGTGTTGCAGTGAGGTGAGGAGAGGCAGTCCCTGAGTGAAGAGGGATGTGAGGCCAGTTCGAGAGGCAGCTCCGCGGAGGGGTGTGAGTCCAGTTGTGAGTGCACCTTGGCACGTTAAAAACAAGAATCCCGGGTAGTGGATTTCCTGTTAAATCAGGCAGTGGATGTAGGAGCTTGAGCCTCCGAACCACTTTACATTGTTGTGTTCTTTATTGCTTTACTGACTTGCATAACATCAGTGTTAAAACAAAAATTTCTCCTAATTTCCCATATTGTCTTTGTTTGTGAATGAAAAAACGGGACCAACAATTAATATATTTTACCTTGTAGTAAAGACAGCTCAACATTATTATCCGTACCGAAGAAACGAATTCTTCACTTGCAAGATTTGGTACGATAAAACTTCTGAGCCCACTAAGGGGACAAATCAAACGAATCGTAATCGCACACATTTCTTCTTATTAAACCTTAACAACCGTCGTATGATTAATATTACTGTCCAAAACACAAGGTTCGAAGTCACGATGATTCTCACCCAACATGAATCAAAGTAATAACTGTTAATCACGCACGGTCCTATTTAAGTGAAGGAGATTAAAAATGAGTAACCACTAAGGTCTAATTCTTCACATTTCAGAACAAAAGAATTTATCCTCGATGTAGGTCCTCTTCAACACATATTAAATGTGCTAGTGCAATCTCTTGGTCAAGATAGACCAATCTTAGATATACACATCGACCTTTCACGGCGGATTGTTTAATTCCACCTAGGTCGTGAATGTGTATGTTTAGTTACAAGGAAACCGTTAATGTGATCTTCCGTGATCTGGTATCACCATATTAACTACAATGTAACACATACTATATATATTGAACGGGTTGCAATAAATATATAACATTCATTCATATTCAAAGCAAATGTGATAAAAGAATTATTCTCATAAAACAAAGTGTTTAATACATGAGTTATACGAAATAAAAGCATACTTTCACGTATAACTCCAACAGTTTGTTCATACAATAACACAATTTTCAGCAGTATAAAAAATGGGCGACCCGTTTGACCCGCGAATTTTGATTTAATTCGTATAGATAGCAACTGCCAATCAGGTAGGGTTTAGGCATATTGCACGGGTCAGACTTTGTACAATATTGCATATTAAACTTTAAATTTTTCAAAGTACTTCAAGTTCTCATTTTTCAGAAATCTTTCTTTTACTACAGCTGTACAGATTTTACAGAATCAATCTTTTAGGTTTCAAAAATTAGAAACTTATATTTAAATAACTCAAAATTTTCTGATCTTTTTTTATAGAGTAGGTCTCTTGTGCAATATTGCACGGTGCAATTTCGCACAAATAAAGAAGGATTCTAAAAATTCGCGGGTCAACATAATAAAATTTGCGGGTCAAACGGATCTTCCCAAAAAAATCGCGCAAAAGCAAACAGAAAAATTCACTTTCAGGTCTGTGTTACTTTAAGGGCAAGTGAGTGATACTGTAAGAGTACGTATGAGTTACTATATCAGAAACAGTGTGGAATCGCGAAAAAACAGAGGTTTAAATCATGAAGAAGAAAATTTTGATAAACACCAAAAAAATCTTAAAATTATTAGATAATCATAACATCATAATTCTTATTCATGTGCTACCATATGAAATTGGAAGAACTTGAACAATAAAAATATAATATGACTAAGTAATTCATGTGTTACTACATGAACAAATGAGTGTTACTATAAGAACTAATCAGTGCTTTGATATAAGTTAGTAACACACTTTTGCTCATGCGGTAACACTCATTTGTTTATAGAGTAACACAATTTTCAGTAGCATAAAAAATGGGCGATCGTTTGACCCGCAAATTTTGGGATTTTCTATTTAAAACAGTAACACGCATTTGTTCATGTGTTACTACATGAACAAATGAGTGTTACTACAAGAACTAATCAGTATTACGATGTGAGCTAGTAACATACTTTTGCTCATGCAGTTTGTTCATACAGTAACATAATTTTCAGCAGTATAAAAAATGGGCGACCCGTTTGACCCGCCTTTGACCCGCGAATTTTGATTTAATTTATATAAAAAGCAACCGCCAACCGGGTAGGGTTTGGGAATATTGCACGGGTCAAACTTTGTGCAATATTACATATTAGACTTTATCTTTTATATATCATGTGATATTTAGTATATTATATATTTATATTCAATTCAAATTTCATAATTCATAATTTTACTTCAAATATTCAATGAGAGATGCTCTATTGAAAATTATGACACAAGGACACGACCATAAAAAAAGGAACTAAAGTTATGTCATTGCATCCACAACATTAATTTGAGGTGTGGTTTTACTTGTCTTTATTAAATATTTCGTATGAGTAAATCTTTTGATTACGTGCAAGTTACGTTGTAACGCCCCGAATCCAAAATACATTAAACATCTCAGATTCGAGGTGTCACTTGTAACTAAAATACGAACTATAAATTTTTTGATATAAAAAGGGATAAAATCAGAGATGAGTTTTATGCAGCGGAAGAAATGAGTAGAATAATATTTATAATATATCTCACACACGTATATAAAGTTTATTATTAATAGTATCATTTTATTTAAGTGGGGAACTCCGTGTCGTCTCTATTACTGTCCTTGCTCCACGAACTCATAATCTGCAAGGGATGTAAAAAGGGGGCGTGAGATTTGAATTCTCACGTATGGGTGATTTGCAACGTCATAGGATTGAAATCCGAAATATATTAAATTATACTCATTAATAAAAATATATAATTTATTTAAGCAGTTGACATAATAATACAAACATCATATATCACAGAAGTAACAAGCTCACGTAATAATTATTTGGGCGTAGCAGATTTCACATCATATAATTGAAATATCACAAGTTGGTTCACGTTAAGGGGCAAAGCCCACAATCAATTTCACATATAATAAATCTCTTCGCAAAACAATATAAACAATTCTCCGTGACCATGCACCTGATCTATTATCAAACATGGCCACATCCACTGTAAATAAATCCCCGTGACCATGCACCTGGTTTATTATCAAACATGGCCACGCACCACTTCCACAAACGAATCCCGTGACCATGCACCTGATCTATTATCAAACATGGCCACGCACCACTTCCACAAACGAATCCCGTGACCATGCACCTGATCTATTATCAAACATGGCCACGCACCACTTCCACAAACGAATCCCGTGACCATGCACCTGATCTATTATCAAACATGGCCACGCACCACTTTCCTCTTCATTACCAAAACTGACAATTCGAACTGTACACATAATTCATACTTAAATAGATTCATGCTCACAAAATGCCCTTATATCATGCAGTGGTGATAGATTTAATTAAACAAAAGACATTTGTATCAAATATAAATATATCACGTAATTCAAACAGTTATATAATAGGGTTTACGTTTATGTTGGATTAATTATTTTAGATTGATTTAGTCGAGTTCAGAGTATACCAGCACAACGTATTATGAGCAGATCAATCAACCGATCATCACCCACCTGTTAACTCCGGGTCCCGTGAATGATGTACAAACAGATGGTCGGAAACCTCGTGCACGTTCCAACTAGTACCGAATCCTAGTAGGAAACCATTTGATTAAAAATTGACCTTTGAAAACGTTTAGGAAAACTTGAGAGTTTGTGTTACGAGAATCGAGAAAGTTGTGGTCTTATAAACTCAAAAAAGACTTGCTTAAGGATCACACCCTATTTTGGTAAATACACCACTTCTAAAAAGGTGAGTGTATTGAGGGAGTGTATTTACTAGTATAATTGTGGTATGACTATTTCGATTACTACAAAAACAATCTTTTGATAAGTACACCCCTTTTTAAGAGGAGGTGTATTAAGGGGTGTATTTACTAATTTCTGTTGTGTCCTTAACAAAAGCCCTTCATAAAATTAAAAGTATAAGAATTTATATTTTATAAAAACCTCTTATTAAAACTTATTAATAACTTGATTTTTTCTAAGAAATTTATATTATAACTAATATAGTTTATAAAAAGGTATTCTTCTTTTCTAATATTAATATTACTTCTAAAGTTGATTAGTGACACTTTTAGGAAATAAAAGGATTATATTAATTTTCCTAAAAATACTCTTTTCATTTGTTATTAATTTTGGATATAAACTACTTGTCTATTTCAATATTTTTCTAAATTCGACTAAAATGACAAAGTAACACTTTTAAGCCAAACATAATTCCAATTTTTAAAAGGAAACTGCAACGTATCTATTAGATTAATTTCATCAACCCAATCAGCTAAGTCAAAACCACCAGTCCTCTAAACAACTAAGAATAAGGATTAAACGGTACAACCGCATAAACTTGAATCCACCAAGCAACTAGTTCTCAAGAATTTAACCATAATCAAAAGTCCATTTCTGTCCAAAAACAAAACAATTGTCTCAACTTATATAAAGTCTCAACATCAGGGAATTTTAAACAATTAAATCCCTATCTAAAATGCTAATGAAGAACGAGACAGAAGGAGGATAGCAAATTCTTACGAGCTCCGGTTTGAGGAAGTATCGTTCGGTGTTTCGTGAATAAAATCGAGCAGCCTAACGGCGCTCGTTTAAGGGTTCGTCGGGTAAATTTGACAGCCTAACGGCGTAGTTCGGTTTCCTCGAGAATAAACGGGCAGCAGCGGCTTCGACCGAGCTTCATCGAAAAGGAAGAAAGGCAAAGAGATGATCAATTTGAAAAGAAAGATAATTTGTGAGATTAAAAAGTGAACGGTGATGTTAATTCGAAATCTGGAAAAAGAATCGAAAGTAATTGAACACGAAATTCACCCAACAAGAACGGAGGTCAGCGGTGATGCTCGCGGGAAGCGACAGTGATTGGCGGCGGCGTCGGGAATAAGAGGCGCGACGGCGGCGAAGCTTCGAATTCAGCGGTGGTGAACGAAGGGCAGAGGCGCCGCGGTGGCGCCAAGGCTCGTCGCGACGGCGGGAAAGAGAGGGGAACGTCGTCGACGCTGGGTTTGCGACGATCGGAGACGAGACGCGGCGGCGCTGGTCTGGGAGCGGCGGCGTTCACGATGGACTGGTGCACGGCGTCGCTGGAAAAAAGGAAGGGAGGGCTTGTACGGCGGCGTCCTTGCGATGGAGGAACGACGCTCCGGCTGGGACAGAGGCGCGACGGCGGCGGCGTCGCTGTTGAAGGGGCGGCGCTCGCCTGGGTTCTTCGATCGGAAGGGACGGCAGCTTCGTGCGCTGAAGGGAGGCGAGAGAGGCGTCGCTGGAGCTGGGCCGCGGCGGTGGTTCGAAGAGGCGGTGTTGCTCTGTGGCTCCGATGTGCGAAGGAGGGCAGCGGCGAGAGGCGATTCGCGGCGGCGGAGGGCGGCGCTGGCGGCCGATTGAGGAAGGAGGAAGGACGCGTTTTTGTATTTTAGGAGAGAGAGAGAATTTGTTTTGCTGGGTTTTGTTTTCTAAGGGAAATAAGGAAACTGAATTGAGGGAAGCGTACTCCATAAGTGTTAAGGGAGGGGGAGATATTTTTTTTTGGAAATTAATTTCTTAATTAATTAACTTTAAAGGAAGGAGTAAATATGTGGCTGATTAATTTTCTAATTAATATTAATTCAAAAAGAAAGTAATTTATGTGGTTATGAATTATTCCCTTATTTCTTTGATATTTTCGTTCCCAATTGATACGGTTTAGGGATCGTTTGGCTCACGAGTTAAATTCCGATTTAAGAATTAATACAGTTTTAAGATTCAATTAATATTTTAAAGTATTTTAATTATTTTCAACAAATTATACGAAACGAAAACATAATTTTAAACTTTAATATTTAATTTCTCGAAATCTCTTATCCGTTTGAAATGTTCGATTTCTTTCTTCGAACTTGGGAATTTGAATTAGGGTATATGTTTAAATTACACAGTAGAACACAAAATAATAAAATTAAAAGAAACAAAGATAATAATATAAAATTGGGTTTCTATTAAAATAAAAGGTGTAAAACGGGACGGGGTATTACACCCTCACCCCCTTAACAGGAATTTCGTCCCCGAAATTCAGCTTCTAGGTATTGCTCGACTAGATCTCATATGTTCATCTTCAATTGGTTCTTCCTCTACATGTCAAAGTTTATTGAACTAACACAATGAGTGACGAAACTTGAAATTGTATTAGGGTATGTAGAGTATAGCATAATTTTTCTAACTATTTCAACTTTTGAAATTAGGTCCCATAATATTTTTTTTTTCTCATGAGGTTTACTGGTCCTATATTATCTAGTACGTGGGGTTTGTCTTGTTACCATTCTATTGGTAGTATAGAGAAAATAATAGTATTGTTACAATATGTATAGGTGTGAGAAAGTTATAAAAACATAATCGGATTAACCAAATTAACACACAACGTTAACACTGAAAACACGTGTGGTACGTAATTCACCGCTGCGCATTGGGTCCCCAATGGTACAGTGCTCACATTCGCACAGTGTAATAGGAACCAGTAATGTGTCATTAAGTGATAATCAGATAAAATATAACAGACAATATTGAGCAAGTAACACACATTGCCAAGTAGCAATTTCATAACACATGTATATCATATAAAAGTCTCGACTTCTATGTAGGTCAGTCTACTTACGTCATATCTGAAAATAAGTTTACTAGGTACCGAGCTACTACTATCTTAGGTGGATTCTAACATTGAAAGGAAATTTCTAGTAAAAAAAAAATTTGTCATTCAGAAACATAATTTAAACATTTAAAGCATAAAAGTTCAAATAGTCACATAATAACATTTATGAAATTTATAAACTTAAACAAATATATACATTCATGCAATTTACTGATTATCCACATTTCAATAGGAATATAAACGATAGTTCGTGGTTCTTTATACACCACGTATGTACTGTTTTGAGTTCTAGGTCTTTTGATTGGAGTTTTGTTATGAAAGTCAACTCGTTACAAGTTTATAAACTTATAAGCACATTTGATAGTAAAACAAGAACATACCTTCGAGGAGCTTCAGACGGTAATAGGAGACACATTTCCCCTCAAATAATTTAATTAGTGGTCTATACACTTACATGATAAAAAAAATTATTTAAGAAAAAGAATTTTGGTTTGATGAAAACAATGATTTGGTTTTAGGTCCGAAAGTTTTGAACGTAAGCTCTGATACCACCTGTAACGCCCCGAATCCAAAATACATTAAACATCTCAGATTCGAGGTGTCACTTGTAACTAAAATACGAACTATAAATTTTTTGATATAAAAAGGGATAAAATCATAGATGAGTTTTATGCAGCGGAAGAAATTAGTAGAATAATATTTATAATATATCTCACACACGTATATAAAGTTTATTATTAATAGTATCATTTTATTTAAGTGGGGAACTCTGTGTCGTCTCTATTACTGTCCTTGCTCCACGAACTCATAATCTGCAAGGGTTGTAAAAAGGGGGCGTGAGATTTGAATTCTCACGTATGGGTGATTTGCAACGTCATGGGATTGGTAAATCCGAAATATATTAAATTATACTCATTAATAAAAATATATAATTTATTTAAGCAGTTGACATAATAATACAAACATCATATATCACAGAAGTAACAAGCTCACGTAATAATTATTTGGGCGTAGCAGATTTCACATCATATAATTGAAATATCACAAGTTGGTTCACGTTAAGGGGCAAAGCCCACAATCAATTTCACATATAATAAATATCTTCGCAAAACAATATAAACAATTCTCCGTGACCATGCACCTGATCTATTATCAAACATGGCCACATCCACTGTAAATAAATCCCCGTGACCATGCACCTGATTTATTATCAAACATGGTCACGCACCACTTCCACAAACGAATCCCGTGACCATGCACCTGATCTATTATCAAACATGGTCACGCACCACTTCCACAAACGAATCCCGTGACCATGCACCTGATCTATTATCAAACATGGCCACGCACCACTTCCACAAACGAATCCCGTGGCCATGCACCTGATCTATTATCAAACATGGCCACGCACCACTTTCCTCTTCATTACCAAAACTGACAATTCGAACTGTACACATAATTCATACTTAAATAAATTCATGCTCACAAAATGCCCTTATATCATGCAGTAGTGATAGATTTAATTAAACAAAAGACAGTTGTATCATATATAAATATATCACGTAATTCAAACAGTTATATAATAGGGTTTACGTTTATGTTGGATTAATTGTTTTAGATTGATTTAGTCGAGTTTAGAGTATACCAGCACAACGTATTATGAGCAGATCAATCAACCGATCATCACCCACCTGTTAACTCCGGGTCCCGTGAATGATGTACAAACAGATGGTCGGAAACCTCGTGCACGTTCCAACTAGTACCGAATCCTAGTAGGAAACCATTTGATTAAAAGTTGACCTTTGAAAACGTTTAGGAAAACTTGAGAGTTTGTGTTACGAGAATCGAGAAAGTTGTGGTCTTATAAACTCAAAAAGGACTTGCTTAAGGGTCCAGCCTATTTTGGTAAATACACCACTTCTAAAAAGGTGAGTGTATTGAGGGAGTGTATTTACTAGTATACTTGTGGTATGACTATTTCGATTACTACAAAAACAATCTTTTGATAAGTACACCCCTTTTTAAGAGGGGATGTATTAGGGGGTGTATTTACTAATTTCTGTTGTGTCCTTAACAAAAGCCCTTCATAAAATTAAAAGTATAAGAATTTATATTTTATAAAAACCTCTTATTAAAACTTATTAATAACTTGATTTTTTCTAAGAAATTTATATTATAACTAATATAGTTTATAAAAAGGTATTCTTCTTTTCTAATATTAATATTACTTCTAAAGTTGATTAGTGACACTTTTAGGAAATAAAAGGATTATATTAATTTTCCTAAAAATACTCTTTTCATTTGTTATTAATTTTGGATATAAACTACTTGTCTATTTCAATATTTTTCTAAATTCGACTAAAATGACAAAGTAACACTTTTAAGCCAAACATAATTCCAATTTTTAAAAGGAAACTGCAACGTATCTATTAGATTAATTTCATCAACCCAATCAGCTAAGTCAAAACCACCAGTCCTCTAAACAACTAAGAATAAGGATTAAACGGTACAACCGCATAAACTTGAATCCACCAAGCAACTAGTTCTCAAGAATTTAACCATAATCAAAAGTCCATTTCTGTCCAAAAACAAAACAATTGTCTCAACTTATATAAAGTCTCAACATCAGGGAATTTTAAACAATTAAATCCCTATCTAAAATGCTAATGAAGAACGAGACAGAAGGAGGATAGCAAATTCTTACGAGCTCCGGTTTGAGGAAGTATCATTCGGTGTTTCGTGAATAAAATCGAGCAGCCTAACGGCGCTCGTTTAAGGGTTCGTCGGGTAAATTTGACAACCTAACGGCGTAGTTCGGTTTCCTCGAGAATAAACGGGCAGCAGCGGCTTCGACCGAGCTTCATCGAAAAGGAAGAAAGGCAAAGAGATGATCAATTTGGAAAGAAAGATAATTTGTGAGATTAAAAAGTGAACGGTGATGTTAATTCGAAATCTGGAAAAAGAATCGAAAGTAATTGAACACGAAATTCACCCAACAAGAACGGAGGTCAGCGGTGATGCTCGTGGGAAGCGACAGTGATTGGCGGCGGCGTCGGGAATAAGAGGCGCGACGGCGGCGAAGCTTCGAGGTCGGCGGTGGTGAATGAAGGGCAGAGGCGCCGCGGTGGCGCCAGGGCTCGTCGCGACGGCGGGAAAGAGAGGAGAACGTCGTCGGCGCTGGGTTTGCGACGATGGAGACGAGACGCGGCGGCGCTGGTCTGGGAGCGGCGGCATTCGCGATGGACTGGTGCACGGCGTCGCTGGAAAAAAGGAAGGGAGGGCTTGTACGGCGGCGTCCTTGCGATGGAGGAACGACGCTCCGACTGGGACAGAGGCGCGACGGCGGCGGCATCGCTGTTGAAGGGGCGGCGCTCGCCTGGGTTCTTCGATCGGAAGGGACGGCAGCTTCGTGCGCTGAAGGGAGGCGAGAGAGGCGTCGCTGGAGCTGGGCCGCGGCGGTGGTTCGAAGAGGCGGTGTTGCTCTGTGGCTCCGATGTGCGAAGGAGGGCAGCGGCGAGAGGCGATTCGCGGCGGCGGAGGGCGGCGCTGGCGGCCGATTGAGGAAGGGGGAAGGACGCGTTTTTGTATTTTAGGAGAGAGAGAGAATTTGTTTTGCTGGGTTTTGTTTTCTAAGGGAAATAAGGAAACTGAATTGAGGGAAGCGTACTCCATAAGTGTTAAGGGAGGGGGAGATATTTTTTTTTTGGAAATTAATTTCTTAATTAATTAACTTTAAAGGAAGGAGTAAATATGTGGCTGATTAATTTTCTAATTAATATTAATTCAAAAAGAAAGTAATTTATGTGGTTATGAATTATTCCCTTATTTCTTTGATATTTTCGTTCCCAATTGATACGGTTTAGGGATCGTTTGGCTTACGAGTTAAATTCCGATTTAAGAATTAATACAGTTTTAAGATTCAATTAATATTTTAAAGTATTTTAATTATTTTCAACAAATTATACGAAACGAAAACATAATTTTAAATTTAATATTTAATTTCTCGAAATCCCTTATCCGTTTGAAATGTTCGATTTCTTTCTTCGAACTTGGGAATTTGAATTAGGGTATATGTTTAAATTACACAGTAGAACACAAAATAATAAAATTAAAAGAAACAAAGTAGCAAAATAAAAGGTATAAAACGGGACGGGGTATTACATACGTGAGTTGATGTTCTATATGTGTATTTACTTGCCTTTATTATACATATTTTGTACGCAGAAATCCTTATCTGTAGCATGATATAATGATATGAAAGTAAATATTATTTATATAAAAAAAAATATTACGAAAGTCCAGAGGCTGCAAAGAGGCCCGGGATTGCAAAGAGGTACTCAGGAAACCCAGTGGGATTGCAAAGAGATCCTTGGGAGAACTGTCGTGCAAAATGCCCGAAACTGCAAAGAGGTTCTTGGGAGACCCAGTGGGATTGAAAAGAGATCCTTGGGGAAACCACGAACAAAGAATTATAAATTTACATGATTGAAAAGTTTATACATGTTTAATTTTTTATTGACATGAATGCTCGTATTTATGCATTTTATTTTTATGTTATATTTAGTCTTGACAAGAGGATCACACTGAGCTAGTGATTTTGCTCATACCATACAATTTAATATTTTTCAGATTGAAGGAGTGTGGGGGAGGGACGGTGGATGTGGATGCGGATGCATTTTATTTGAGAAATTTTATTTAAATATTTAATTATTATTTTTATTTAAATTAGAGTCTTTAAATAAATTTTTAATCTTTACTTTTGGAAGTTTAATTATTCATTTGGAATTTAGCTATTGTATTTTTAAGTACATAATTATTTATTTATTTTCGTCTTTCAAAAGGATTTTTTATTTATTTATTTCCGCTGCCAAATTTTCAATTAAAATAAATTGTCGAATTAAAATAATATATAAAAGCCTTAGAAAAATCGGAGCGTGACACACATCTTTTATCCATTGAGTAAAATATTTGTGTTATTATAATAATACACTTTTAACTAATTTACATGCGTTATTGTATGAAAAATAATTATTTTTGTAAAAATAAATCAATATTTTTTAATAGATAGTAACACACATTTTGCCCTTATATTATATGGAAAAATATTTATTTCAGTAAAAACCAAGAATGAAAATATCGCTATCATAAGTAATATCGCAACCTTAAATTTACGGAAATATCAATGTATATATCGATATTGTAAAATTTAAAAAAAAAATACAAAAATTTTATTAAAACTTTGGAAATTTAACTTGAAATTTTAGGGAGTATTATAATATGATATTATGCATATGTTCTATTTAAAGTCACTATAAAATTACATGCATGTTTAAAGTAAGCATCTAAATAATAGACTATATAAACAATGTCCAGCATAAAATAATTGACAATATAATACATAATACACAATAAAAAATATAATACATAATACAATACAAGATGAAGAATGGCGAATATTACATGATACAGTACAATTAGTACCAAAATGATGATCTATGAGGTTCAAATACAAAGGATGAAATGTCATCTTTGTTTAAATAATATTGATATTAACTCATCACATTGTAGTTATCTTGGATAAAGGGTAATAAATGATGACCTATCATTTATTTTTGTACACCAAGTGAACCGATATCGATATCGATATCTATAATTCGCGGTATATCACGATAATCCACGATACACTGTAGAAAAATATATTGCACCCCAATATTTATATCTCAATTTCAAAATTTGTGATATATCTGCGATATTTTCATCCTTGGTAAAAACACACAAAAATGGTGAAAAATAATATTTAATCTAATAATTTTGCCCTTCAGTAACATTCATATACCCATATAATAACACAAATTGGGAGCAAAAATCCTGGAGTTACTTGCGCAAGGTTTTGGGAAAAAATCACTAGATCTGATCCGACCAGCCAGGGTCTGTGAATTTTTTATTATGAGTTATTCTATAGATCCTAAATTTGTAGAATATTTCATTTAACGGTTTGCATTTACTAGTATCAAGCCCGTCCGTGCTTTGCACGGCAGTCGTGTTAAACACTAAATTTTTAATATATAATTATATTTTACATGTTTATGTTTTAAACTTCATATATATCTATTATGCATTATGAATATCACTTATTCTTTGATGAAATTTTTTATAAAAACTTTTTTTAGTAGAGTATGTATAAAGTGAAATTGGTTCATTGAAGGGTATTTCATTAGGCGTGAAATTATTGTATTTTGTAGCCCGATTTGCCCATGTTTTGAGTGTATTTGATGAGTTTTTAGAGTCAATTGAGTACTATATTCATAAACTAATGAATTTACCTCTTTGATGCTCATAGGTGGATAGAGGGCGAAAAATGGAGTTCGTAGGACTTTGAATCGATTCAAACGGACTCCCGGATGAGAAGATATGAAAGAAATACGAATAATATTGTTCGTGCGAAGAAACGTGTTGTTTGGCTCAGTGGAGGAGCGCCCGAGCAAGCCTAGGTCGAGTGCTATGGAGAGTCTGGAGAATTAAAGTGTGCGACCATGACTAGGTCGAGCTCAGTGTGGCTTGAGTGCCCGATGCTTGCGGGTAAGATGGAGCGCACGACTAAGGAGAGAGCTCGAGCGTAGTGTTTCCGCTGGAGAAGGGAGGCGCACGACTAAGGAGTGGTCGAGCGCTAGGCACTCGACCCATGCGCGAGCTCGTGCGTTTGCGGGAAATTTGGGCCCTTTTCGTCTCAAAGGCTATAAATACCCCTTCCAAGCATATTTTGAGATACACCTTGACTTTTGACACCATTAGAGATAGTTTTTGAAGAATAGAGCTTGGGAGGGAAGATTGAAGAGTTTTACATCTTGTAATCGAGGTTTTAATTTACGAATTCATAGTTTAACTATTTCTTTTGAACATTTTAGTTTAATTCTTTCTTTCTTGAATCTTTTAGACTTATAAACCCTAGTTTTTCCAGATTTATATTGAGATTTTGAGTTACTCTTTTGTTTATGCTTTTCAATTCCTTTGATAATTCAATTATGCATATGTTCATCGTTCTTATTATTGCTTTTGTTAGTCATATAATCATGTTAGGCTAGAACCCTTGCATGCTTAGGATAGGATGAACTCGTAGAAGTGGGACGTTGGTACATAATTAGGATAATTCATGATGTTTAGTTTTAGTTCTCTTAATTAATTGAATTCTTCTAATAAATTGTGGAATAATCTTGGAATTAAGTACGAAAATTATTAGAGAGAAGACAACCGCATCACTCTTTAATAACTAATAGGCTTAACGAGAGGATTTTAGAAGGAGTTTATCATCTACTGGTTTATCTAGGGAGGACGACCGCATCACCTTAGTTAAATTAGAGCCTCAATAATTAAGCGCAACCCATATAATTTGATTATTGGAATTGTGAAGTAGGTTGATAGGACGAAGTATAAGGGCTCATTCTTGAGCTTTTAGTCTTTCAATCTTGTGCTAGATTAGGGAAGTTGATTGCCTAGTTTTAGTACGCTTAGGATTATTACTTGCACATCACGATTATTTTAGTTATTGTACCAACTCCGTTAGTATACGTAAGAATTCCTATCCCGAGCATCATTATCCCTTATTTGCATTAACCAAGATATTTATTCAGTTTAAATTAATTATTAGCATAGAAGTAGAATATAGAGTAGTATAATATAATTCTTAAACCTAGAACATACATTCATATTAGCTACGAGACGTACATCTCCAGGGATCTATTCGTATACACACGCCAAAAGCAAACACCTCACAGGGAGAGCACCAGCCAAAACCCAACTCCACGGACCCAGAACAATCCCGCTGCAAACCAGAATCAAGTTATCAACCAAAATACACAAAACCAAAACAACCCTTTTAACTGGAATAACTAAGGAGTGGTATGATAACACACTTTCACGAGGTAGTGTGACTACATGGGCCGAGCTCGAGCGTCTATTCCTTGAGCGTTTCTATCCTCCATCTAGAACGGTAAAGGTGAGGAAGGAGATCTTTCTATTTAAGCAGAGAACAAACGAGGGATTGAGTCAGGCTTGGGAGCAATTCTCCAACATGCTGATTGAGTGCCCACAACACGGGTACAATGATGGAGATATTATGGCCTATTTCTACTGCGGGGCTAGCGAGAAGGATCAACACCATCTATATTCTTGTGCTAATGGAGTGTTCCTGAACCGTAGTGCGGCTCACTGCAGGGAGATAATTGAAAACATAGTGAAGAACGTGGGGCAATAGAAAGAAGATCAGGAATTCCAGAGGGTCTATCAGATTGAAGAAAGTAAGGGAACGAGGAAGCTGCTGATGGCTATGATGGAGAAAATCAGCAACTTGGAGGTTGGGCAGAGTTTGAGTGGTCAGAATAGTATGATGAGTGAGAAAGTGGATCGGCCAGGATGCCAGCAAGAGGTGCTCAACTATATGGGAGGGCCTAATTATAATCAGAATGGCTACCAAGGTGGAAATTATCATGGACGACTTGCTTATGGTCAATCATTTGTACCACCAGGTCCACAACCTCCTCAGAATCAATGGAGGAATACCCAGGGATTCAGGGAGGCCAGCAGGCTAATCAGAATCAATGGAGGAAGAATGATAACTTGCCTTACAGTAATCCGAGAGCTGGGATAACTGTACCTCCAAATGTCGATCCTGGCTCCAAACCCCCAGGTGGATAAGGAGGTGCTACCACTGATGAGATGTTACGTGCCATTCTTCAGAAGGTGTAGGAAGGTAATAAGAGGCTATCCTCTTTGGAGTATGATGTGAAAGAGATGAGTAAGAAGAATGATCGGCGTGATCAAGATCTCCAGAGAAGGAATATGGAGCTAAATAGAATTCAGCAAGAGAACAATATGCGGTTCACTTCTACTGAGTACCAGATGAGCCAGATTGCAAAATCACTTGGAAGAAAGATGGGTAAATATCCGTCTATGCCGGAAGGGAACCTGAAAGAGTAATGCAAGGCGATCCAGTTGAGAAGTGGAACCAAATATGATGGTCCTCCACTACCTGCTGATGTGGAGGAGGTCCATCGAGAGATTGAGAAAGAGGATGAGGAGAAGAAAGAGGGTAATGAGAAGACAGTGAAAGATGTTGAGCTGGAAGGCACTAAAAAAGAAATAAACAGAGGATGAAGGTAAAGTAGAAGAAGAGCGAGTCCCGAAGTGGAAAGAACGTGAAGGAAACCGAGCGAGATGAATGGAAGTGCCAAAATCAGTGATTCCGGTACCATATCCGCAACGGTTCATGAAGAAGAAGTTAGATAAGAAGTTCGCCAAGTTTCTTGAGGTCTTCAAGAAGCTCCACATTAACATACATTTTTATGATGCTTTGGAGCAGATGCCTAATTATGCCAAGTTCCTGAAGGACTTGATTGCAAAGAAGAGGAGAGTAGATGGGCCCGAGCTCGTGCAGTTGAATCACGAGGTGAGTGTAATGGTGCACAAAGTGCTTTCCCCGAAGCTGAAGGATCCCGGTAGCTTCACGATCTTATGTGATATCGGGAATTAAGTCAAGAAGGGAGCGTTATGCGATCTTGGAGCAAGCATCAATCTAATATCATTATCACTATTCAAGAAGTTGGATGGCGGAGATCTTCAATCGACGAGGATGACTCTCCAACTAGCTGATAGTCTATTATAAGACCTCAAGGTATTATTGAAGATGTCCTCGTGAAGGTGGGTGATCACATGTTTCCAGCCGATTTTGTGCTACTAGAAATGGAAGAAGATGAGTGTGTGCCCCTGATTTTAGGAAAACCATTCTTAGCTATGGCGGGAATGGTGTTAGATGTAGCGAATGAGAAGATCACGGTAAAGGTAGATGATCAAGAGGTGAAAATTTCCCTATATGGGGCCATGAAACACCCGAAGGAAGATGAGAGTTGTCATTCCATTAATGTTATTGATCCTTGTGTTGAAGACACACCTCTTAATCCTTATTCATCTTATATTCATGATTATGATAATTCTTCACTTAATGATTTAACCTTTGAGCGTTATGATCTTGATTATTTTGATAGGGATAACGGCAAGGAAGAAAGGGAAGAACTTAAAAGTGTGGATGTGGCCAAATTGGAGGAAAAGGGAAGAGTTGATGTGAAGAAAACAAAATTCAAGAAGTGGGTACCTCCGCGGAGAGCGAAAAAGAAAGTGAAACCACCGCCCGAGGTGAAGGAGGATGAGAATCGAGTGAAAAATTTCGACAACTTCTCTTATGAGAGTACAGGGAGATAAATTGAGTATCATGCCCCATAAGATCCTTCGAGCTCGGTCCGGCATTAGGACCTTAAAAATAGCACTGAATGGGAGGCAGCCCATTTTTATTTGCTTTTGAGTGTTTTTAGTTATTAGGGTGTTGTTTTGAGATGTATGTTCTAACCTGTTCTTGAGTGAGTTGCTTGTAGGCTTGTCCCAAGGGTGTAAAGGTATCATGGAATTATTCAAGGGAGGAACTCGAGCAAGGGAGTGTGCTACGTTGTTAAGAGAAACATGAATTATAAGGATGAGGTAACCACCACCCCAAACTTAGACCGCTTCACAAGGTCAAAGTTTGGGGGGTGAATTTTTTATATGTTTTATATTGATATTGCACAGGTGCACACCTTCTTTTTTAGTTGAGTTAGGTTATATATTGTGCCCTGAGATACTCCTTGAGCTGTTATATTGTGAACTAATTGGGCGCTACTACATATTTCATGCTTATTAACTTTCTTGTGCTTATTGATTGCTATCTTTGAGTGAGAGTTATGAGTTAGTAATTTGTGGAGTTGAGTTAAAGTCTAAGTTGTGTGATAGAGTAACTAGAGTTGATTTGAGAGGGAACTCGTATACTTACGAATTTTCCTTTTGAATACTTGTGCGATATGAAAGTGAGAATTCACAGGTCTAGCATGGATGTGAAGGCCGTGAGATTTGAGCCTTAAAGAGATAAAAAATCATTAAATTGATCTCATTGTTTATGAGTGGATCTTCACCTTAGAGGTGTTAGAACTTGTGGGTACTCTCGTTTCTTGATTGTGTATAGTTTGAAATGCCGAAAGTGATTTTAGATCATCTTTGATTTGTTAAGTCACTTAGCCAAATAAGCCTACCAATGATATTTATCCCTTGTTATCCCGTTTGAGTCTTAGCCTATTTTATTTGCTAGCACATTTGAACTTATCCAAATTCTTAAACTTTTTTTGTCCTAATTTGAGTGGAGAATAGGAAAGTTATGAGTGAAAAGGGATCGAGTTGAGTTAAGAAGAAGAATTATTAATGGTTAAGTGAATATGAGGAAAGGTGTAATGATGATTTGAGTTGTGGGGAATAACAAAAATGTGAGAATGAGCAAAAGAAAATATGAGCTCATATATTGTGGGAAAAAAAAGGGGGTGAAGTGATTGAGAAAAAAAGTGAAAAGAGTTAGAAAAGAAAAAAAGTTGAGGTTTTGTGAGTAGATGGAATTGAAAGTGCATTGCATGAAGATGTTGAAGAATTTTGTTCCTTGTATCGAAATACCGAAATTTGATTTTCTATTCCCCATTCAATTGAGTCAGTTATCCTATATAGTTACCCCACCTGTCCAAAGAGCCTTACATTACAACCTTGAAAAAATCTTTTTTGATTCAGTATGGATTCTAGTTTATGGTCGAAGTTGAGAGTACTTACAAGCCTATGGCTACTGATTTGTGTGACTGATTGATTGAGAGAGCCTCTTATTATTACTAAACACTTGTGAGGGAGTGAAACACATCACCGAGAGCACATCCATGTTTAATTTGGTGGTTCTTATTGATTATCCATGAGTAGGATGAAAGGGGGTCAGTTTGTGTGCGAGTGAGCGATCTTTGAAGCTTGAATACTATTACTTGCATGATTTGGTTCTATGATTCATTCTTAACAATTTCACTCGACTTATTATTTCATTGCTTTAGGACAAGCAATATGGTAAGTTAGGGGGTTTGATTAGGGGTGAAATTGTTGTGTTTTGTAGCCCGATTTGCCCATATTTTGAGTGTATTTGATGAGTATTTGGAGTTAATTGAATACTATTTTCATAAACTAATGAATTTACCTCTTTGATGCTCATAGATGGAAAGAGGGTGAAAATGGAGTTCGTAGGACTTTGAATCGATTCAAACGGACTCCCGGATGATAAGATATAAAATAAATATGAATAGTATTAGTTTGTGCAAAGAAACGTGTTGTTTGGCTCAGTGGAGGAGCGCTCGAGCAAGCCTAGGTCGAGCACCTAGGTGCTCGAGCGCCTAGAGGTCGAGTGCTATGGAGAGTCTGGAGAATTAGAGCACACGACCATGACTAGGTCGAGCGCTAGGCGCTCGACCAGTATGGCTCGAGCGCCCTATGCTTGCGGGTAAGATGGAGCGCAGACTAAGGAGAGGTCGAGCGCTAGGCGCTCGACTAGTGAGAGCTCGAGCGTTGTGTTTCGCTGGAGAAGGGAGGCGCACGACCAATGAGTGGTCGAGCGCTAGGCGCTCGACCCATGCACGAGCTCGTGCATTTGCGGGAACTTTCGGCCCAATTCGTCCCAAAGCCTAAGAATACCCCTTCCAAGCATATTTTGAGATACACCTTGACTTTTGACACCATTAGAGATAGTTTTTGAAGGAGAGAGCTTGGGAGGGAAGATTAAAGGGTTTTACATTATGTAATCGAGTTTTTAATTTACGAATTCATAGTTTAGCTATTTCTTTTGAACCTTTTAGTTTAATTCTTTCTTTCTTGAATCTTTTAGACTTATAAACCCTAGTTTTTCCAGATTTATATTGAGATTTTGAGTTACTCTTTTATTTATGCTTTTCAATTCCTTTGATAATTCAATTATGCGTATGTTCTTCGTTCTTATTATTTCTTTTGTTAGTCATACAACCATGTTAGACTAGAACCTTTACATTCTTAGGATAGGATGAACTCTTAGAAGTAGGACGTTGATACATAATTAGGATAATTCGTGATGTTTAGTTTTAGTTCTCTTAATTAATTGAATTCTTCTAATAAATTCTGGAATAATCTTGGAATTAAGTACAAAAATTGTTAGAGAGAAGACGATCGCATCACTCTTTAATAACTAATAGGCTTAACGAGAGGATTTTAGAAAGGATTTATCATCTACCGGTTTATCTAGGGAGGACGACCGCATCATCTTAGTTAAATTAGAGTCTCAATAATTAAGCGCAACTCATACAATTTGATTATTGGAATTGTGAAGTAGGTTGATCATCGAAGTATTATGGTTAATTCTTGAGCTTTTAGTCTTTCAATCTTGTGCTAGATTAGGGAAGTCGATAGCCTAGTTTTAGTACGTTTAGGATTATTACTTGCACATCACGATTAATTAGTTATTGTACCAACTCCATTAGTATACGTAAGAATTCTTATCCCGAGCATCATTATCCCTTATTTGCCTTAAACCAAGATATTTATTCAGTTTGAATTAATTATTA
This sequence comes from Ballota nigra, assembly GCA_947034835.1. Classification (NCBI taxonomy): domain Eukaryota; kingdom Viridiplantae; phylum Streptophyta; class Magnoliopsida; order Lamiales; family Lamiaceae; genus Ballota; species Ballota nigra. Next base: position 76,463,427 of record OX344726.1, read on the forward strand.
GCATAGAAGTAGAATATAGAGTAGTATAATATAATTCTTAAACCCAGAACATACATTCATATTAGCTACGAGACATACATCTCCAGGGATCTATTCGTATACACACTTTCCCTTGGGTTCGATACTACTTGGTCCCTATACTCGCCCATACTATAGTGATCCCATACTCTTGTGGGGTAACTACTAGTATAGCTAGTATTTTGCGTTCAAGTCAATATTACGTATTTTCACTAAAGAGTATTAGTTGTCTTCACTGAAGAGTCTTGATTCGTTTTCAGTAAACAACTAAGACTCTTCAATAAGACAATACTCTTCAGTGAAAACAATTAATACCCTTCAATAATTTATATATAAACCATTTTCACTCTATACTTTGTGTACTCCTGCCAAGGATGGTGGTAACGCTAGCCTATAAGTAAATTCTCCAACTCTTTCCAATATCACATAAGGTCCAATATACCTGGGTTTTAACTTTCCCCTTTTCCCGAAATGGAAAATCCCTTTCATTGGTGATACTTTGAAAAATACCTTGTCTCCAATCCCAAAACTTAATTCTTTCCTTCGCCTATCCGCATAGGTTTTCTGTCGATCTTGAGCTGCTTGCATCTTTTCTTTAATTTTCTTTACTACCTTATTAGTCTCTTCTATTGGAGTTATACGTGAAAGTATGCTTTTACTTTGTATAACTCGTGTATCAAACACTCGTTTTATGAGAATAATTCTTTTATCACATTTTCTTTAGTTATGATTGAATGTTGAATTTCTATTGCAAACCGTTCAATATATAGTACATGTTACATTGTAGTTAATATGGTGATACCCGATCACGGAAGACAACATTAACAGTTTACTTGTAACTAAACGTACATATTCACGACCTAGGTGGAATTGAACAATCCGCCGTGAAAGGTCGATGTGTAAGGCTCAGATTGGTCTGTCTTGACTAAGAGATTGCACTAGCACATTTAGTATGTGTTGAAGAGGACCTACAACGAGGATAAATTCTTCTGTTCTGAAAGGTGAAGAATTAGACCTCAGTGGTTGTTGATTTCTTAATCTCCGTCACTTAAATAGGACCGTGTGTGCTTAATGGTTACTGCTTTGATTCATGTTGGGTGAGAATCATTGTGACTTCGAACTTTGTGTCTTGGGCAGTAATATTAATCATACGACGGTTGCTAAGATTTAATACGGAGAAACGCGTGCGAGTACGGCTCGTGTGATTAGTCCCCTTGGTGGGCTCAGAAGTTTTATTGTACCAAATCTTGCAAGTGAAGAATTAGTTTCTTCGGTACGAATAATAATGTTGAGCTGTCTTTACTCCAAGGTGAAATATATTAATTAATTTAGAGCTATTCAGAAGCTTAATTAATTAATGGACTTGATAATCTTAAATGTGGGAAATAATAACCGGGAGCCCATATTATCGTAATATGGATTAAGATGGATAATGCAATATTAATTTATTAGTGGTAATAATTAATATTAATGGATTGAATTATATTGGGGCTCAATATTGAAATTCAGAAGTCCATTAGGAGGTCCAATCTTAATTCTCCTTAAAGGCCCCTCAAGTAGCCCAATAATGATAAGGTGATTAAAATAAAAAGATAATATTATGCTGATTTTTTCATATTAATTTCGAAAATAGTGATTCAAGAAGAGATAAGATTTTGTTGATTTTCTTGGAAAGATATTATGGAAGATATGTATTCTTGGAATATAAGAATATCTCATATATTCAAGAAGATCCAAATCTTTGGATCTCTACATGAAATTTTCGAAAATTACAAGTCATATTTAGGAGAATGAGATTTTTGTGGAATATTTTATTATGGAGAAAAGAATATATGAGATATATTCAAGATTTCTTAGAGACTAAGAAAAGATTTTTTCCAGGCCCATAAAATATTAAAATTTCGGTCACTTCTCTATAAATAGGGGATGATTATTTCATCCCCAAGTACGTAATTCCATGTGTTGGAAAAATCAAGAAGCATAGACATTTTTCTTTTTCCTTAGTTTATTAAATTACTTGAAAGCATTTCCCACCGGTGATCAAGTAAGGCGAAAGGGAAATACTTGAGAAGGTTTTTGGGTCGATAGAGCGAGATCGTAATTGTCCCGTATATCCAAAGGCCAATTCTACAAGAGGTACGTTAATCGCATATTTACTTATTTATTCCGCCATAGTTGATATGTGAATTAATTCAACATGCATGATGAAAATTAGTTGTTGGAATTATTATTTGAATTAATTAGGATTAATTCATGCTAGTAATAATTGTATTTAAATTCGTATTTAAATTTCATCCCGAATAGATTCCGGGCACCCCTATTTTCCCAACATCTTCCACCAATTCCGGTCCTGACAATTTCCTTTCTCCAATTTCATCCCAGCATAGTGGAGATCTGCACTTCCTTCCGTACAATGCTTCGTACGGTGCCATTTCAATTGTAGCCTGATAACTATTGTTGTAGGCAAATTCCACTAAAGGTAGGTATCTTTCCCAACTTCCTCTGAAATCAATGATACAAGCTCTCAACATATCTTCCAAAGTTTGAATTGTTCTTTCCGATTGACCATCTGTTTGAGGATGAAAAATTGTACTGAATTCCAACTTCGTGCCCATAGCTTCTTGAAGACTGTGCCAGAATTTTGATGTAAATCGTGGATCTCTATCTGACACAATAGAAATTGGAACTCCATGTAATCGGACAATATCTTTAATATAAATTTGAGCCAATTTATCCAAGGTGAACGTCATCTTTATTGGTAGGAAATGTGTCGTCTTGGTTAATTTGTCGACAATTACCCAAATAGCTTCATTTCCTTGTATTGACTTGGGCAATCCTACCACAAAATCCATTGTAATATGTTCCCACTTCCATTCAGGAATCTCAAGCGGCTTTAATAATCCTGATGGTCTTGATGCTCAGCTTTCACTTGCTGATATGTCAAACATTTCTGTACGAAATTCCCTCTTCATATTTCTCCACCAGAATAACTTCTTTAATTCTTGGTACACTTTCGTTCCTCCAGGATGAACTGTATATGGTGTAGAATGTGCTTCTTCCTATATTTCCTTCTTGAGTTCTTCTTTTTCTAGGACACATATTATTCCTCGACATACCAATGTACCATCCTCACATACTGAAAACTCCTTTGCTTTACCTTCCTTGATCTTTTGTTTTATCTTCTCTAAGAATGCATTGTTATATTGACCTTTTGCTATTCTTTCCTTCAAGGTTGGTTTCACAATCAAAGCATTGATCTTTCCCTTGCGACTTAAGGCATCTGCTACTACATTTGCCCTTCCTGGATGGTATAATATTTCACAATCATAATCTTTTACCAACTCTAACCATCTTCTTTGCCTCATGTTCAATTCCTTCTGTTCGAAGATATACTTCAAACTCTTATGATCTGTGTAGATCTGACATTTACTTCCATACAAGTAATGCCTCCAAATCTTGATTGCATGCACAACTGCTGCTAGCTCTAAATCATGCGTAGGATAGTTCTGCTCATGTGGTTTTAATTGTCTTGATGCGTATGCTACTACTTTCCCATTCTGCATAAGTACACATCCCAAGCCTTGTTTAGAAGCATCACTGTACACATAAATCCTTCTGTACCTTCAGGAATTGTAAGAACTGGGGCCGTTGTTAATTAGTGAAAGATAGAAATAAATATATTTGTGTAAATTTATAAACTTCATAAATGATGTTATATGATTATTTGAACTATGTGCCTTAATTGTTTAAATAATGTTTCTGAATAACTAAAATTTTGACTAGGAATTCCCTTTCCATATAAGAATCCACCTAAGATAGTTATAACCCGATAATTAGAAAATACTTAGCTAACCTTAGAATCTACCAGTGTGTTTATAACCCAGTTCACGAGACTGCGTGTAAAGGCAAGAGTCACTCCAATATCCCCAGACGAGACATGTTTGACAGCCGTGATTCGTTTTGCCAGAAGGGTTACTGAGTTGTTCTCCGTCCTATCGCTGTAAGACTACTCGAACAGACGATAATAGAAGACCCAGTTCAAAGGCCCCACATTCACTTGGAGACATACCTAGAAGAAGTCAACGATGGGTATTTCCGTATGATAGCAGTGATCAGTCAGAGTGATCAAATCCTTTTAAACACTTATCCTTTTGATGTAGTCACAAATACGTACAACATAGATGTGCGACCCTTTCCTGACATATAGTAGTAGTCGGATGTATAACCGTTTTACTTAGACCATAGCAGTATAGCTCTAACCCGCTCCTTTTGTCGCTCGTGGTCCGAACTGATGTGAGGACACGATACTATAGCATTACTTAGAAGCCTTTTGTATTCTATGACTTAATGTAAGGAGACTGACCTCCGTAGGACCAAAACTTTTTAGATATATATATACTTATTATGCATTCACTACTTGTCAATGTGTTTTACTTGCTTTATATATTAACTGTCATATTTTATCTGATTATCACTTAATGACACATTACTAGTTCCTAGAATACTGTGCGAATGTGAGCACTGTACCATTGGGGCCCCAATGCGAAGCGGTGAATTACGTACCACACGTGTTTTCAATGTTAACGTTTTGTGTTAATTTTGGTTAGTCCGATTATATTTTTATAACTTTCTCGCACCTATACATATCGTAACAATATTATTCTTTTTCGATTAGAACCGCCTTTAGAATGGCACCAGAACGTAGACGTGGACGACCCCGCGTTAACCCCATTCCTATATCAGTGAATCCTATAGGACATAACTCACCTTCTCAGGCTGAACCTAAGCCACCTCAGCAGGCTGCGCTAAGAAATATCTAGAACTATTATGGAAATTAAGGACCGAATTATAGGTTTACCCCTAATGCTAAGCGATCACTTAGTAGAGTCCGACCTTCACATCCTTAAGATGAAAATCTTTGACATAATCTTAGGCATTGACTGGTTAACAAAGGACGAAGCGATAATAAAGTGCGCAGAACGAGAGATCGACCTCGAAACTCATAATGGTCAACGCTTCACATCTCGTGAAATAAAGACCAAGAAGAAAACCCGAGTAATATCAGCAATCCAAGCTGCAGTAATATTACGAAAGGAGAAATGCCAAGCTTACCTCGTCCACATCTCAGTAGGAGAGAAAGACGACAAGTTGCGCATTAAGGTGCCAATTGTGGATGGATATCTTGACGTGTTTCCCGAGGAATTAATCGGGTTACCTCCGGATCGTCAGATAGAGTTCTCCATCGACTTGATACCTGGGGCAGCACCAATATCTAAAGCACCTTATCGAATGATGCCAAAGGCATTAGAAGAACTGAAGGAACAACTGCAATGCTTGCTTGAAAAGAAGTTCATCAGGCCTAGTGCATCACCATGGGGAACACCCGTGTTGTTCGTGAAGAAGAAAGATGAAACTTTCCATATGTGCATAGACTATCGAGGTCTCAATCAACTGACCATTAAGAACAAATATCCTCTTCCGAGGATAGAAGACTTGTTCGACCAGTTGAAGAATGCTACCGTATTCTCAAAGATCGATCTAAGGTCTGGTTACCACCAACTAAAGGTCAAGAGCGAGAATATCCCGAAGACAGCATTTTGGACTTGATATGGACATTTCGAGTTCACCGTGATGCCTTTTGGAGTAACGAATGCTCCGACGATTTTCATGGATATGATAAATAGAGTGTTTCACCCTTACCTAGACTAATTCGTAATCGTCTTCATCGACGACATTCTTGTGTACTCTAAGGACAAAGAGCAACACGAAGAACATCTCAAGGCAGTCTTAAAGACAATGAGACGAGAGAATTTGTATTCCAAATTCAGCAAGTGTGAATTTTAGATCAACTGCTTATGTATCGATTAGTACTAGAGCATCTCACTCCCTTGTGTCTAAGAATTTAAGAAAATTTGAGGATATAGAGTATAGAAGAATAGACCTTAAGTGAAAGTGAACTTTTGAGGAATATAATGAGAATCTAAAGCCGAGTGAATTGATTGGAGATAGACTTGGACAAACATCAAATAGAAACTGAACTGCACGTTCTTGAGTTGAGTAGTTAGACGTTATTGAAAATGAACTAGTTTTATGCATAAGAAGAAATATGAAACATGGGCATAGTTACTTTCTTTTGGGATAACATAAGATTTTAAGCTTAAGTAGAGCCCTTTTGTGGAATGAGTAAGCTAGACGTGATCTTAAGTCTTACGTGTTAAGATTAACATTTATATGTTATGGGAATACTTTAGTTGAAAAAGAAAGGACAATTGATTTTTTTATCTATGGGATACATAGTAGACTTCGAAGTAGAGGAAAATTTGCAACTATGTAGGAAGAAAAGTTTGATTGTTTGAGGACTAGAAGACCTTCTAAGTCTTAGATCAGGTAGAGTGACAACAAACTTAGTCGACCAAGAAAACCGAGAAGTTATTTTGGCTTTAACTAATGGGGGACCTTTAAAAAATCAAACCTCCCCACTAAGGTTTACCACCCCTTTTGGACCAGAAGTTTTAGAGTAAGTAGTTAGACAAAACTATTTTGAGTGGAGTAAGATATAGTACCAATTCATCCTAAACCTAGAATTCTCCACACAGTATTGTGCAGATACCAGGTTTACGCGTTCACCCTATAACCGACCTTACGTGAAAGGATCCTAGGAGCGCAAAAGAACGATAAATTCTTGAGAGGAATACGTAAGCGCGCTGAGGAAGGAACCATTTAGAGGTTCGTATTGAGTACTGAGTGAGCTTTGATGTTCGATAACAAAATCTGTGTGCCTAAGGATGAAGGAATGATGAATGAAATTCTGAAAGAGGCACATAACACTCCATACACCATTCACCCCGGAGAGACGATGATGTATCGGGGACTGAAAGAAAACTTTTGGTGAAGGGTATGAAGAGATCGATAGCTCAATTTGTCAGGAGCTGTTTAACCTGCCAACGAGTTAAAGCAGATCACCAATGACCTCTAGGGTTGTTGCATCCTCTGGAGATACCAGAGTGGAAATGGTAGAACATCACTATGGATTTTGTCACCGGATTTCCGAAAACGGTTAAGAATCACGATGCCATTTGGGTTATCATAGATAGACTTACGAAAACTGCCCACTATATCCCTATTAGAATGACTTATATGTTGGACAAGCTCGTCCAACTATACATAGCAGAGGTAGTTAGACTGCACGGTGTACCAGTCTCGATAGTGTCCGATAGAGACCCCCATTTTACCTCCAAGTTCTGGGGAAGTCTGCAATGAGCCTTAGGGACTGAATTGAAATTCAGCACCGCATACCACCCGCAGACTGACGGACAATCGGAAGGAACTATCCAGACACTCGAAGGTATGCTGAGAGCTTGCGCTCTAGATCTTGCAGGAAGTTGGAAGAGCCACCTGTCATTTGTAGAGTTCGCATATAACAACAGTTATCAGGCAACAATACAAACGGCACCGTACGAAGCACTTTACGGGGAAAGGTGTAGATCACCAGTTTGTTGGGATGAAGTTGGAATTCGAAAGATTCTCAAACCCGAACTAGTTGAAAGATCGGTTGAGATAGTCGCAAAGATTAAAGGAAGAATCAAAGCGGCTCAAGACCGTCAGAAGTCATATGCGGACGCTAGGAGAAGAGATTTATAATTCGACATTGGCGATAAAGTATTTCTCCGAGTGACACCAATGAAAGGTCTAATCTGTTTTGGTAAAAAATGTGAGCTAAAGTCGCGATACAATGGGCCATTTGACATCCTTAATAGAATCGGGGATGTGGCTTATCACTTAGCACTAACACCAGAGTTATCACGAGTGCATGATGTGTTCCACATATCTACACCCAGGAAGTACATAAGCGATCCAAACCCTGTTTTTAGTCGTATAGATTTAGGTTTAAGTTGTGACCTGACTTATGAAGAAGTTCCAGTTACTATCCTAGGAAGGAAGTTACACTTATTAAGGAATCAAGAGATACCATTAGTTCTAGTCCAGTGGAGCCGACACGAGAAAGAAGAAACAACTTGGGAAAATAGAGGATGAAGTCCTAACCAAATACCCTCAATACCTAAGCAATACCTAGAAGCTGAATTTCGGGGACGAAATTCCTGTTAAGGGGGTGAGGATGTAATACCCCGTCCCGTTTTATACCTTTTAATTTCCTAGGACCCTTATTTTATTTCCTTATCTTTGTTTCTTTTTATTTTATTATTTTGTGTGCTTTTGTGTAATTTAAATATATACCCTTTTTACAAATACCTAAATTCGTCGAAAGAATCGAATCTTTCAAAGCGAATAAAGGACAGCGAGAAATTAAATATTCAAGTTTTAAATTAAGGATTTCGATCCGTATATTTTTTATTGATAAAAATATGTCAATATAATTAAAATACAATAAAATATTAATTGAGTTTTAAAACTGTATTAATTATCGAATCGGAATTAAACTCGTGAACCAAATGATCCCTAAACCGTATCAATTGGGATCGAAAATATCAGAATTAAAGGGGTTAATCCTTAACCACATAAATTACTTTTCTTTTTTGAATTAAATTAATTAGGGAATTAATTTCCACCCACATATTTACTCCTTCCTTTTAAATTAATGAATTAAGAAATTAATTTCCTAAAATATCTCATTCTTTCCTCTAAGAAGCAAAACCGCGTACGTTTCTCTCTCCATTTACTTTCATTCACATGAAATATACTCTCCTCCCAAAATTCCCTTCTTTCTTGTTTCTCTGCAAATCGGCGAGCAAACGCCGCCTACCTATTTCCGGCCAGACGACAGCCGCTCTGCCCAGCCCACAGCCGCGATGCCTCTTTCCTTTTTCCGGCGTCCGTCCGCCGTCCCGTCTCATGCGCTGTCGCGCAGCACCGCCCGCCGTGGAGCAACGCCGCTGCCTCGCCTCTGTTTCCAGCCGCAAGCGCCGCCGCGAACCACCACCCCCTTTCCAGCCCTCGCGAACGCCGCCGTCGCAACAACCGCCGTCGCGCCGCCACCATGCCGCTGCCGCTCTCTGCCACGAAGCTCCGCTGCCGCCCGCTCGTCTCAATTCGCCGTACGCCGCCTCCTCTTCTCTCCTCTTCCTGTGAGTTTCGAAGTTTAATCCCTCGGTTCTTAATTTTGATTCTTTCAATTCCATTTTCCCCCAATTTCTCAATTCCAATTTAATAAATTTCTATCCGTGTTAATCGAGGTATCAACTCTTCGCCCTTTTCGATGAATCACGAAGTACGAATCGCTGCTGCCCATTCGATTTTCGGAAAGACCGAGCGACGCCGTTAGGCTGCTCAAATTTATTCAACGAGTCACCGAACTACGCCGTTAGGCTGCTCGGTTTGGGACTCGTAAGATTTCTTGCTTTCATATCCCTATTTCTTTTCATAGTCTTCGAATATTGGATGAGGATTTCATATTCGGTCCCCTGTTAAAAACTTGTAACCAAAAGGGAAAGGAAGATGAGAGTACTTCTTAGTTTAGATTGAATTTGTGTAGATGGATTTCTTACTGGTGTTATTTAGAATAGTTGTCTAGTATCGTTGGTTTAGCTGATAAGTATTATTGTCTTGGTTTGATGATATTACTGAATTGATGGATTAGTAGTGTTGTTTAAGCTGTTTGGTATTATTGGATTGATGAACTAGTTTTATTGGATTAGTTAGATGATATTATTAGATGGATGAATTAGTTTGGTTTGGTTAGCTGATGATATGGTGATGAAATTAGTTGTTAGTAATATTAGTTGAGTTTTTGGAGACAAAGGGAAACTCGTCTTCCCCTTGTGCGACTGTTAGAGAATTAGGAACGAAAAGATAAGTCGTTTAATATTCCAAATTAATAACAAATGAAAAGGAGTATTTTTGGGAAAAATTAATATAATTCATTTGTTTTAGAAGTATTACAAACCAATTTTAGGAGTGTTACTAAAGTTAGAAAAGAAAAATACTTTTTATAAACTATATTAGTTATAATATAAATTTCTTAGAAAAATCAAGTTATTAATAAGTTTTAATAAGAGGTTTTTATAAGTTATAAATTCTTATACTTTTAATTTTATAAAAGGCCTTTATTAAGGACACCACTGAATTTAGTAAATGCACCCCCTGTTACACAACTGAATTTAGTAAAGACACCCCCCTGATGCACCTCCTCTTAAAAAGGGCTGTACTTATCAATTAGAAATCAACCTTTGAAAATTTTAGTTTTCAATAGTTTTTTAAAGACAACAATCTACTCAATCCTCGAGTTTCACACTCTTAAGCTTTTCAAATTCAAAAGTCAATCTTTTAATCGGAATACTCCTTATTAGGATTCTGTACTTTTCGGGACATGCACGAAGGACTCGACTGTCTACCTACACAATATTCCCGGAACTCAGAACAATCAGGTGGGTGATGATCTGTTGATTGATCTGCTAATAATAACGTCGTGCCGGTATTTCCTGAACTCGATTAAATCAAATCAAAAATACCTAATCCAACATAAATGTAACACCTATCTATATAACTGTTTGGATTATGTGATATAACTATATATGTTATACATTAGCCTGTTGTTTTGTGAATCGATCACCACTGCATGAGTAAACACCTTACGTGAGCATGAATCAGTTCAGTTATCAGTCAAGTATTATTCTTTGTAAAGTTTATTGAGTCAGTTTTGTGGAAAGTCAGTATGTACGGAGTCGGGATCGGGTTTTAAATCCGACCTCCGGGGCCGCTGTCGGGGACGCCCTCGGAATCAAGGTTGTTGGTCAAGTAGATCTGGTCCCCGGTCAGCTGTCGTTTGACGCACTGGGAAGAAGGCCATTGATACTTGCTTACTTTGAGGGATGTTATGGTTGGATGATGTGAGTTTGTGTGGTTGGATGAAGTAAGTTCTGGCTGGAGTTGAAAAGGATAACTTTGTTGATTGGTTGGAGTTGAAAAGAGTAACTTTGTTGGAAGTGGAATGATCGTACGTTTATGGTTTGTCAGTTTGTGATAATATGTGATATGATTTGGGCTTTGCCCTAATGTGAATCAACTTGTGCTATTTCAATTATATTATGCGAAATATGTTTAAATGCCGTTTAAATTTTATATGAAACTGATTAAATTAAATAAACACTTTATCAATGAGTATAACTTAATATATTTCGGATTTACCAATCCCATGATGTTGCAAATCACCCATATGTGAGAATTCAATTCTCACGCCCCATTTTCCTAACCCCTTGCATATTATGATTTCGTGGAGCAAGGACAGTAATAGAGACGACACGGAGTTCCCCACTTAAATAAAACATTACTGTTGATACCATGCTTTATGTACACATATATGTGTGTGATATACTTATTAAAATTATTCTATTCATTTCTTCTGCTGCATAAAAACTCGTCATATCTCATTTCCGTTATATTTCCTTCAAAAATTTTATAGTTCGGACTTTTGATCACAATAACACTTCGAATCCGATATAATTAATATATTCTGGATTCGGGGCGTTACATGAACTGTCAGATTTTCCCGCTCCAACTGTAGAAATTCGGTCTCCTTCTGATCTAAGAATGATTGTGGTATATAATTCTTAACCACTACTTCTACGAATTTCTCCCAAGTAACTGACACTCGTGCTTCTTCCGTCATTGTTCTACAATGAGCTTCCCACCAATAATCTGCATCCTCAGTCAACTGAAAGATAGCACAAGAAACTTTTTGCTCATCGGTGCACTTAAGATAAGTGAATATTTTCTCCAAGCTCCGAATCCAGTTTTCTACTTTCATAGGGTTTTCTTTCCCGGTCAGGGTTGAAGGTCTAAATTTCTTAAATTGGCTAACAATATCATGGTTTTGGGCTGAAGATACAGGTGTTTGGGATGATTGGCTTTGCTGACCTAGTTGCTGACGTAACCCCCTCAAAACGGAAGCTAGATCCTCGCTCATATCTGAGTTGTTTCGGTTTCCCCTACGACTCATAGTTCTATTCAATAAAAAAAATTCATTAGTAACAATTAAATTACATAATAATTATAACATATATTTCATATATTCAAAATACATCATATATTACATGCATAAACATTACATTAAAAAACATAATACATATATTACATCCAAAAGCATATAGTACATTAGGAGCATTTAGTACATATTAAGTACATATAGATACTAATATCATATAAGTTTCATATAGTCACATAGCATATATATCAAATAAAGTACATAAAACATATAGTTTTAATTATCGTCAATGATGATTATTTCTGGTCCTTCTTCTTTTCCTCCCACATCTCGATTGAACTACTGCTGCTATCCTCCTCCATCTCAGAACTTTCCTGGCTACTATCCTCCTGCTCAACCTCAGTTCTATCAGTTTCACGTACTCGCTCCAATCTTTTAATGTTCTGTCTTCTAATGTCATCATCCATTTCTGATTACTCAACACATTTTATTGGTTAGTTCAATCAACAATATAATACAATTTAAATAACTACACAAACTTTTAAATAATCGATCACAATAAATAACATAATTTAAGCATTTATGATATATTTACCTGATCCGTCGTGGAGAATGATCTCGGTGCGGCTGTTTCCTTTTACTCTTTTGAAAATTCTTTAGCAGGCGAACCTACTCTGATACCACCTGTAACATCCCCACTTAAAATAGTACGGAAAATATGATGTGACACAAGTAGGAACATTACTAAAATAGTATTTTGTATTAAAATATACACACGCCACACATCTACACAACGGAAGTAGTAAATAAGTATGATCGTAGCTTAAGTTACAATCCAAAATTCAAAATATTGTTCTTAAAATATAATTTTTTTAAGAAGACTCCACAGCCCACCGAGTTCATTCGCCCACGTCCGGATCCACAGTATCTGTAAAAAATTTAAAAGTGGAAGGGATAAGTGTTTGTAAACAATTAGTGGGAAACCTCTTGTTAATTGCACAAACTAAACATCAATTATTTATAACATTTGAGCCCCCGAAATTTCATCGGGTATCTCCTTGGGTGGCGCGACCAACCCGTGGTGTCGGAGCGACCGGACTATCTCATTTGCTAACATATAGTTGGACTATCTCAGGGGCCAGTCGATAGCGGGCCAGACTCAAAATATTTATCATTCAACATTTAATAAGTGCAATTAAAATAATAATAAAATACTCGGTGAAGAGTGAAGTGATTCCCCACCTTGCAGGTTTGTACCTACAAGTAAAAATTTTACAATAGAAACATTGTTACTTATCCCTTCATTTTTAAATAAATCGTAAAATTCACATATTATACTCGTACGATTATAATGACTTGAATTCAAATCTCAATACATACTCAAATATTGTATACTAAAACACAAATATCAATTAAGTGTTTAAAATCATCAATTAACAAGTTATAATTAGATATCGACCATAAAAATGTAAACGGACCATTTCGAACCTTTCTTATACAAAATTTCAGTTTTTGGCAGTTTATACACCTAACTTTGAAAATTCATATTAAATCATCTATACGCCCAAAAATTATGAAATTTTAACAGTAGATTCCCAAGTCAATAAAGTTTATCACCACATTTTTATATTTCTCAAACTCCTTACCAATAATCACATATTTCGTGAAGAACATACTGCTATTGATTTTGATCACTTAACTTTAAAAATTCACCATAAATCAACCATAAGTCCAATACTTCTGAAATTTTAACCATGAACTCCCAACTTCATTTCATTTATCAACATACTTTGGTTTCCTATAAAAACCTAACCGATTATCCTCAGATCATAGCAAACTTCTACTGTTCCTGTTATAGAGTCCAAAACCCTAGTTCAAATTTGAAAAATCACCATATATCGAATACAATTCCAATAGCTATGAAATTTGAAACCTAAGTTTAATCACGAGTCTACTTTAACATATAAATTTTTAGAATTTTCCACTGAAAGAATTGGTCAAAACGGAATTTATACCAAAGTTGGTCCAGAAATTCGGTTTCATGCATTCATGAAGAACATATCATCTTAAATTCACTTTAAACCATATAATTTCATGATTTCTACTTCTAAAGCATAGATAATCAAGTAATAAACATGATTTTCTTCATAACATATGAAAAAATTGAATTAAACATTCAAAATATGAAGTGAAACATATATATCATGCAAATCACTTATCATAACTTATTTTCCTATCATTTAATTCACATTTCATGCATAAAATTCATACTAAAACTTAAATAATCACTTATTTAAGAAGAGAAACTTACTTAGAGATTGGTAGCTAAAATAAATTCCTTCTCTTTCCTTTACAAATTCTAAGTGTAAGAGTTGTAATATTTGTGAAATTTTCTTTAAACTTTTTCTTATGATTATTTTTGCATGAATGATCATGTATTTATAGTAGAAGTCAACCTTGGAGGCTACTCCATCCCCTCTTGGCCGACATTTAGGAAGGTTGTGGAGTAATCTTGGAGGTTAGTTTAGTAAACACATGTAATCTTAAGGTTAGTTGTTAATTTTGACTTTTGTTCTCCTAATTTTGACTTTAATTCTTGAAGTTTCAACACTTTTCCTAATACTTCTCTACTTGGCCGAAATTTTATGGAGATTTCAAGAGAAATATTGTGTCTTGTGGTCATGACACATGTATGCTTTGAATTTAATAAGTAAAATTTATGATTTTTCTAAATTATTTAATAATTTTAAGGTACATTATGCATAAAATTTACCTATACTATCTTATGAAATAAAATTAAAACTCTTCTAGGACTCTAAATAAATTACAAAGTCCATATACTAATCATTGAAAATATCGAGTAATCGATACGTAATTCGTTTCTCAAAGAAACCTTCATTTTACAACTTATAACTTATGAAATAAATTATTATTCTTAAGGACTACATTAATTCCTAAATTAAACACTTTATGACATAAAATAAAGAACATATAAAAATTATAAGGTTTCAAGAATAAGCATGTATTGAGCAAATAATACATTAGTTGTAATTATCAAGTAATTAAAACACATAAACGTGCCTTTGCATAAATTTGGATGTAAATGCGTCACATAGATTCATGAAGAATTATAAAGTATTTCGTAAAGTAGATAAGATCATGAAAACCTAAGGTATTACAGTATTGTTATCTCAGTGGTTCATGGAAATAATACCTCGGTTATAACTTTTATCCATGTTCAGAACAATTATATTCTTCGCCGTCAGCTCTGGTTGGACCTCATTGGGATTCAGCAGCCTAATGTTTGTATAATTGGTGACTTTAATTTTGTCAAAGGCTCTCATGAACATAACAGACTTAGAGTTAGTCGTGATCTTCCTTCGGATGAATTCTTAGCCTTTATTGATGAAGCGAGACTGATTGATCTTGATCCTGGAGACTCTCTTTTTACTTGGTCCACTCGGCGCTCGAATCAAGGTTATATTGCTGCACGTCTTGATCGTGTTTTGGTCTCATCGGGGTTTTTAGATAATTGGTACTCAACTCACTTAGAGGTCTTACCTCGCCATCATCCTCTACTCCTAACTCTCATGACTGAGCCGCCGGAAGACATTTCATTTTCAGTCTACGTGGACACAACATGAGGGTTTTTTTGAGTTGTACGTACACGTCGATTGCATGCAATAACCTTGTCTTGCGAGTCACAAAAAAATTGAAGCGACTCAAGTCTGAACTTAAAACCTGGAACAAAACGGTCTTTAGAAATATATTTACGCAGCTGGAGGCTACCTACGAGGAACTAGGCAAGGTTCAGCGAGAGATTGATACTCTCGGGGATTCCGATGATCGTTTTAATAAGGAGATTGATTGCATGACCCCCTTCTTGATCGGCAACATGAGTATTATTAATTCTCAAAGATCTAGGCTGCAATGGCTTAAGGATGGTGATCGAAATTCCAAATTTTTCCATATAACACAAAAGGCTAGTAAGAAAAAGAATGGGATTGACGATTCTCCCACACAGGATATGGCGATAATCCAGGAACATATTGTTTCTTATTAGAGCGAATTGCAGTTTTGGTCCCACAGGACACGGGCCTCTTTCGAAATGGTCCCAACTATTTTAGTTTTAGTCCCAATCAATTTTTTTCTTGCAAAAGTGGTCCCGTAAATATTGGTAGTTGCAATGTTAGCCCCGACTAACCACACGGCGTTAAAAAGTTAACGGAAGAAGCACGTGCTTGTCACGTGTACTATTTTCCATCGTGAATTAACCCAAAAATCAATCGAATTAAGAAAAAAAACGAGCAAAATTTGAAAGAGGGGGAGATTGAGATGAAGAACCCTAGTTCGATACACCAATAATCCCAATCAACGAAATCAAGCAATCAATCGACGAAATCCAAAATCCAACCACAAATTAAGGCGATTCACCGGTAATGTTGCGCGGAAAGGGCATTCGTGGAGACTTCCCCCCTAAATATGGTATGTTCGTGTTCTTTGGCATTTTTTGCTCGATTTTGATATGTTGCGAATGCTAGATTATTATTTTTTTCTATTTTTTTTTGTATTTTTATGGGTAATTTCGATTTCAAGCAAATGTTAGGGTTTGTCTTTAATTTTCGTATTTATGGGTGAATTCGAATGATTTATTTCAAGCAAATATTAGGGTTTCTGTTTTAAATTTGTTTAGGTCAAAGGGTTACAGATTGAGGATCAATTTTCTTGTAGGTTTCTGCTTAGGTCTCAATTTCTGCTTAGGTCTCGATTTCTGCTTTGGTCTCGATTTCTTATGTTAGTTTTCTGTTGTGTCAAAACAGGTTATGCAAGTAGTTTTTATAGCTTGAAATTGCATCATGGTGGAAAGATGGTTATTAGGGAAATTAAGCATGATTTTGAGTATGTTGGAGGTACAGTTTCAGTGTTTGATTTTGTGCCAATCAAAAGGACAACAATGGAGTACCTTGATGAATTAACTTCACAATTGGGTTATAAGGGGGAAAGAAAGTACTTTGGTATGTGGAGAAATGGGTCAATTCAAACTGTTGAAGGAAAATTTGATATAGAAATGGTGTTTAAAGGCCATAAGGAGCATGAAATAACAATGTGGTTGGTAGCTGATAAAGAAGATGAGGAAAATGTCCAAGTTGGGGAAGATGTGTATGATGAGGAAGCTGTGCAAGATGGGGAAAATGTCCAAGCTGGGGAAGATGTGTTTGAAAGAGATCAATGGGAGGTTGATGAAGATGATTTGGTAGAAGCTGAGGAGGTCCAAAAAATAGTTCAGCAAACAAGTTCAGTTACAAAGAAGAAGGGGAAATCACTGCTAGATGATGAAGATGATTTGGTGGAAGTTGAGGAGATCCAAGAAACAGTTCAAGAAACAACTACAAGGAGGATAAGAAAGGGAAAATCACTGTTGGTTGATGAAGATGATAGTGTTGAAGATGAAACTGATGGATCTGAAGATGAAGATTTCAAGGGTTCAGAGTCCAGTGGAGATATCATACTAGATGATATCATATTTGAAGAGAATGTTGATCAAGAAGTAGAATATACATGTATGAGTTCCCTTCCAAGAAGAGATGATTTAGAAGAAAGTGAGGAATCAGATGGTGAAAGTGATGAAGAAATTCATGAGACTGATAGTGTTGCCTCATCAGAAGATGAAGATCATGATGACAAGAAACAAGGCAGGTTGCAGACCTTGGATAGGTGTGGATGGATGTCACCTAAAGGGTCCTTCAGGTGGGGTACTACTAACTGCAGTAGGTATGGATCCCAATAATGATCCATACCCCTTACCTTATGCATTGGTGGGAAGTGAGACAAAAGATGCTTGGGAATGGTTTTTGCAGTTGATTAAGGATGACTTGATGGAAGGAAGGGATGATAGATACATATTTATGTCCGACAAACAGAAAGGTTTGATACCAGCATTTGAGAAGGTCTTGCCTACTGTGCAGAATAGGTTTTGTGTTAGGCACCTTCATGGTAATCTTAAGAGGGCTGGGTTTAAAGGTGATGCCTTTAAGAAGTTGCTTTGGACTGCAGCAAAAGCTAGTATTGTGCCAGCATTTATGAGAGCAATGAGAAGAATTGGTGATCAAGATCCTAGGTGTCTACAGTGGCTGGAGGATAAACACCCTTCACAGTGGTCAAGATCACATTTTAGCACATTTGCTAAATGTGACACACTTGTGAATAACTGTTGTGAACAGTTCAACTCTTGCATACTTGATGCAAGATCCAAGCCAATCTTGACAATGTTAGAATAGATAAGGGAATTTATTATGACAAGGCTGCAGAAAAAGAGAGATAAATGTGAAAGACTTTGGGAAGGGAGGCAAGTTTGTGGCAAAATAATGAAGATACTCAACAAAAATATGGAGGCCTCATCTGATTGCATACCATTGAAGTCTGACAATGATAGGTATGAGATTAATTGCTTTGATGGTGATAAGTTTGCTGTGGATTTGAAGGAGCATACATGTGACTGTAGGGAAATGGGAGTTATCTGGAATTCCTTGTAGGCATGCAGTGAGTGCAATTTGTGCTCAAGGTTTACAGATTGAGGACTTTGTGCATACTTGCTACTCAGTATACACATATCAAATGGTGTATAATCACAGCATTGTTCCTATGAATGGTGCAGAATTGTGGGCCAAGACTGGTTATATACCTCATCTACCTCCTAATTTTGGCCACAAAAAGAGGGGTAGGCCTAGAAAAAGCAGAAGACCGGGAGCTGATGAGAATGAGAAGGGTGGTGGTAGGAGGAGTAGAGCTGTTCAAGTAATGCTTAGACAACCCTACAAAGTAACTTGCAAGTTCTGTAAGGAAACTGGTCATAATTCCAAGGGATGCAAGTGGAAAAAACTTGCAGAAGAGTTTGTTCAAGAAATGGAGCAAGAAGAAACAGATCCTGGAGGAGTACCTGATGAAATGACACAAGATGTGAATGAAAACCCCCCTGTGACACAAGATGATGATATGGATGTAAGTTTTGGCATATAAATGTAAATATTATTTATTAACTACTTGTATTACCTTAACTTATTAACTACTCTAATTTTGAACAGATTTCAGCTACTAGTGCTCCTGAAGAACATAATGCCACTGAAAGAAGAGTCAGTGTCAAGCCAACCACTAGAGGAGGAAGAAGGAACATGGTTGTGCAATCACAGAAAAGAAAGAAAGTAGATGAAAACAATGTAAGTTTATTTGTTGTTGTTTTTTTGTTTATGTTTTGTGCATCAGTGCTAATTTTTCCTTTAATCAGGTTATTCCTGAAGTTATAAGCCCCTCTGCACCTGTGCCATTCAACCCACAAAATTTCATTGGAGGTCAACCATGCATCAGGACACATGGAGTTACTATTAGGGCACCTGCTCCAATGAGTTTCAACCCAAATTCATTCATTAGGGGCACCATCAATCAAGATAACAGTACAAGCACAACCACTATCACTGATGGCATGAGGGTAACCATAAAAGGAGGTAAAAAATTTGTCAGTTTGTCTAGCCTCACTGAGAGTGCTCATAAAAAATCAAAGAAGTAGGGTATTTATGGACTGAGTTTGTCTTTTGCTTGTTTTTGCTTATGACTTGGGGTATTTTGGACCATTTATTTTCTGCTTATAAATGATTAGGGGGCTGCTTATGTTGCTTAATGGTTGTATATGGAACATGTGCTAGTTATTTTGGTTGGATTGTGGAACTTTTGCCTTTTTGGCCTTTTTGTTAATGGAATATGGATGATTAATTTCTTGGTTTCTTGGTTTGCTTATTATTTTTTGGGTTTATTTTGGTTTGTTTGTTCAATATGGTTGTTGTTAGTACACACTAGAAATATTTGCATTCATTGACAAAATGGGGTTGTTTTTCATTGAAGCCCTAGGAATATTTTGCATTCATTGACAAAATAGGGATAGTTAATACATAATTTCATTGCATATACATAATAAGCAAACTGGAGTCAGGTTGCCCAGTTGATCATGAGTAGAAGAGCAAATACTAGTATAATTGAAAACAAATTTTGCATTTTTTCAGTGAATGACTTCATCTCTTCAGCCATAGTCTTCATTTGTTCAGCCATAGTCTTCATTTGTTCAACCATGTTCTTCACTTCTTCTGTCATCTTGTTCATCTCTTCATTTTTTGCATGAAACTTCAGTTCCAATTTCATCGGCCCAAACAAAAAACCCACAGCCACCACCCTCGCTCAAGGACTCCGGACAGTTGTGAAATAGTCTTCCCTTGCTTTTTTGTTACTGTGAAACATAGGTACGAGAAGCCTTTCCGCAATGGCAAAGAACATATCGTCGGGATCGTTGTGAGCTTTGTGAGTTTGACGAAGACATTTTTTATGTGTGTGATTTGGTGATGTTTTTTTTGTTGTGAGAATGAGTAAAAATAGGCTGAAATTTGGTTTATATAATGCAATAAAGCATTCCAGATTTCCCTCCAAATAATAAGATTTCCCTCCTTTTTTCACTAGTCCCGCCAAAATGTTGGGACCAATTCTGCAAAAATATAAAAAACAAACAATGGGACCAAAAGTGCTAACAAATTTGACGGTTTGCAAATGGATGAATGACGGTGGGACCACTTTTGCAAGAAAAAATTTGATTGGGACTAAAACTGAAATAGTTGGGACCATTTCGAAAGAGGCCCGTGTCCTGTGGGACCAAAACTGTAATTCGCTCTTTCTTATTACATGGGGCTGTTTACGCATGGAAATTCTACCATTAACATCATCAATCAACTTGATGGTCTTCCTTTTGAAACTTTTGGTAATGGAGAGGATGGGTTTCTCACAGAACCTCCTATCCTGGATGAGGTGAAACATGCGGTTTTTGATATGGATGGCTCGACCTCCCCAGGCCCGGATGGATTCCCTGGGACTTTCTACCAGTATTGCTGGCCGATCATCTACGGTGACGTCACGAAGGTCATGTCCTATCTGTTTCTTTCCATGGATTTTCCGGTGGGCTTTAACTCCAGCCAAGTTACTCTTATCCCTAAGGTTCCCGGTGCTAAGAGAATTCATGAGTTCAGACCAATTGTGATGGGAAATTTCTTATTTAAAATCTTCACCAACATTATTGCTACTAGGTTGGGATCTTTTGTCAACAAATTTCTTACTCCCTTTCAGTATGGTTTTGTTCCGGGCAAACGCATACGTACTTGTATTGCCCTGGCATCTGATGAAATCAATAGATTGGATATGCATGCTAAAACTGGCAATATGGCAATTAAAGTGGATATCACAAAGGCCTTTGACATAATTGAATGGGGTTTTCTTCAGGCGGCCCTGGAACGTCACCAGATTTCGCTACTTAGTTGATATGATTCTCCACTCCGCACGTCTTTCCATTCTCGTTAATGGAGAACCTTGCGGCATTTTCTCTTGCTCGAGAGGTGTCAGACAGGGACAGAGGGATCCTCTCTCTCCCCTGCTTTTCTGTTTAGCTGAAGAGGCTCTTGGTCGCTGGATCCAACGACATTCTTTGCAAAACTCCCTTCTTGTTACTAAAGGTTCTCCATCATACCTTTTCTATGCGAATGATATCCTAATTTTTGCCAAGGCAACCACGGGTAATGCACGTTGTTAAAAAGGAATTCTCGATACTTATGGATCTCTTTCGGGTCAGGTTTATAGCCCTGCAAAGTCTCACATATACTATAGCAAATCCGTCACCCGCTATATCCGTACTCACGTGCACCGGATTTTAGGCATTCAAGAAGGGAAGCTTCCTTTTGTCTACTTGGGTGTTCTGATTTTCAAAGGGACACCAAAGGCTGTTTATTTCTCGAGCACAGTGGACACCATCTTTGGAAAAATTTCTAAATGGAAGGGGAGTACTCTCTCCTTGGCTGGTAGGAAGTGTTTGATCAACTCTGTTATTGCGGCGTGCATACTATGATGATTTATCAATGGCCAAGAGCTCATTTAATTGTCCTGGAAAGAGCTATGAAAAATTTCCTATGGACTGGAGATATTCTTAAATGTAACAGTGGATGCTCCATCTCTTGGAAACGATGTTGCTCTCCTACTGAGGAAGGTGGTCTTGGAATTCGATCCCTTACCATGGCAAATGACTCTTTCAACTGTAAACTTTCTTGGGACATTTATCGTGCTCCTTCCACTGACTTTACTCTTCTCCATCAACGATACTTCAGCAAACAGCGTATTCCGAAGTGTGCATACTACACTCCCTCTTCGGTTAGATCGGCCGTTTATAAGCATTACCCTAGGATTTCTGAATCTGCCCATTGGATCATAGGCTCGGATTCTCAGGTGATTTTCTGGTTTTACAATTGGGTTGGCTATATTATTGCTGATAGGATTGGTATACCAGTATTTGCTAGACATCTTTTCATGGTAGTAGTTGGCGATTTTTATTTTGATGATATCAGGCATTTATCCACGGACTTTGATCTTAAATTTCCGAATATTGTCCATGATATTTTACAAATCCGAGTCGTAAGAGAGAGTGATACGATGGTTTGGGGGGACACGGTTTCTGGAGAATATACTTCGAGGCTAGCTTATGATGATATAAGACAACGTTTTCCGAAACCGGCTTGGACGTCCTGGATTTGATCTTCGTACATACCTCCTGTTAGGATTTGGTACCACCAAACCCGAACCAAAATACTATAGAAAAACACGGGTTCAGAACCTTTAGTTCCAACGGGTTTTCATCCAACGTGAAGGAGACAACGCCAAAGGTTTCGTCCTCTCACGTTCACCCTTGGTAGCTCTCAAACCTCTCTCACTCTCTATATCGTAGTTAGGGACTCGTATTTTGGATACCAATACTCACACCGAATGGTCAGTTTATATAGCAAATGGGGGCAGCAATTTTCCAATCAATTAAACCATGATTTTAGGCTGTGATAGACATAGGATCAATCACCAGCAAATCATTGATATAGAGAGAGAGGATCTTGATGCTTCCTAACAAAGGGGAATCCTGAGGGAGAATAAGGAGATGGGCCAAAGAAGAAGTGGGCTCAAAATGAGGTTAATGCCCACAAGCAACTAAGCCCAACACCTCCGTACCGATCTACGTTATTATGGAGGGCTGCATGGGGGAGATTACCCACTACTACTTGGTTCTCTCAGATAGGATTTAATGGACCCACCATTTGTTCATTATGTCTACAGGAACAGGACACTCAAGATCACATTTTCTCAGGTTGTTCTTTTGCCAAACATATTTTTAGCTTTCTTGCTTATACTTTTAATGTTGTGATTACTTTTGATGAGGGTTTCTATAACTTTCTCTTACAAGCTATGACTTTCAAGTTCATTGAGCAAGTTGGCAGATTATGGAGAATCGCCTTCATCACGGCTATATGGGCAATTTGGTGGTTCCGAAACCAGGCATACCACAACGGTATTACACTTGTTTCCAGAAGACGTCTTGCATTGATAATCTCTGGTACCAGTGATTCTGCTTTGATTGCTAAGGGTATCACGGACAGCTCCATGCGTGATCTTTTAGTAACTCGAGCATTCAAGGTTCAGCATAATCCTGACGACTCCTATCTTTATTAGAGGATACCTCCTCCACAAGGTTGGTATAAAGTGAATGTTGATGGTGGTGTCTCCTCACCTCCTGGACGATTGAATATGGGCGTTGTTTTCCGTAACTCTAGGGGCCTTTTTTAGGCTGTTATATCGGATTCCTTTGGTTGGGGCTACACTTTAGAGGCTGAGATTGCCTCAATGCTTTTAGATGATTTGCGTAAACATTTTTGTAGGATATAAGGGGTTGTTTCACCCCCTTCTTTGGCCTTGTATTTTGGGTTTTGTTTTTTAGTTTTGTGGTCAGTCTCTATTCAGTCTGTTTAGGATGAGAGCTTGGTCCAAGGTTTGTCTATATTCGGTCCTTTGTGGCTGAGAGCTAAACCTTTCTTATGCTTTATATTCTGGGCTTCACTTATCTGGAACCGAAATTTTGAGTGGTTGGTAACGTTTTTTCGCCTACGCTGGTTTGTCTTCAAAGGAGATTTACGGCGAGGTTTTTAATGCGGCCCACTCAGAACTTCTTCGTTTTTTGTTCCTTGACCCCGGGTTGTGGGGTCTTTTTCCTTTTTCCTTAATAAATTCGCCCTTCATTTGCTATTATATGAAATTTTTTACTCTTAGTTAATTTTTCACCACATTATTTTTTAGCTTAAAAATTAGACATATATTATCGTAAATTAGGATACATAAAAATTAGGATCTCTTAATTAACTGTCAAAATTAATTGTATAAGATTAATACCGTCAAATTTTATATCTTGATTAATTTTCCAGTCTATTTATTTATGTATTATTATTAAATGGATTAATATAAAAATGTATTAATATAAACATTTCATATTAATTCAATTTAATATAATTAATATAAGAACATGTTTTATTTATGGTGTTGAGATATTTGCACCCATAATATATATATAAATACAACCACCCACCGTTATATACATTCACTTCAAAATTATAAAATATTGATACGTATACACACGCTTAACTACCAAATATACCCTCATATAAAAAAAATTAAGAATATTAATTTTTGCAACATACTACCTCCGTCCCAGGAAATTATTTCACACTTGGGACACAGTTATTAAAAAAAGTATGTGAGTGTGGAGTTGAATAAAATAATGGTAACTTTATGTTTTATTAACTTTTGTGAAAGAGATTTATTTTCTTTTTGTGTGTGAAAAAAATGTTGGGACGTTCATTTAAGGCAAAGGAGAAGATAAAGGAGGAGTTAAGAAGAAAAGGTCCAAGAAGTGGGTGGAGAGCAAGAAAGAAGAAGTTGAGACCCCCACCACTTGAGGATGAGAAGGAAGCAAAGGAACTCATGATGAAGGGGCATCAAGAAAAGGAATTCAACCACCACTCTTATGAGAGTAAGGGAGGTAAATTTGAGTATCATGTCCCATAAACTCCTTTGAACTCGGTCCGGCATTAGGACCTTAAAAATAGCGCTGCATGGGAGACAACCCATTTTTATTTGTTTTTAGTGTTTTATGTTATTAGGGTGTTGTTTTGAGTCGTATATCTTAACCTCGTATTTGAGTGAGTTGCTTGTAGGATTGTCTCGAGGGAGTAAAGGTATCATGGAGTTATTCAGATTGAAGGGACCAACTCGAGACAAGGGAGTGTACCAAGTTGTTGAGAGAAACTTGAACTATTTGGATGAGGTAACCCACAACCCCAAACTTAGACCGCTTCACAAGGTCGAAGTTTGGGGGGTGGAGTTTTTATATATTTTATGGTTACATTGCACAGACGCACACCCTCTCTTTGAGTTGAGTTGGGTTATTTATTGAGCCTTGAGATGCTCCTTGAGCTGATATTGATTTGATGTGCTACTACATATTTCATGCCTATCAATTCTCTTATGCTTATTGATTGCTATCTTTGAGTGTGAGTATGAATTAGTGATTTGTTAAGTTGAGTTAGGGAGTCTATTGTGTGAGTGTATGAGTTAGAGTTGATTTGAGAGGGAACTCGTATGCTTATGAATTTTCCTTTTGAGTACTTGTGTAATAAAAGTGAGAATTCACTAGGACTAGCATAGATGTAAAAGCCGTGAGAATTGAGCCTTTTTTAGATTAAAATTCATTATATTGATCTCATCGTTTGTGAGTGGATCGTCACCTTAGAGGATGCTAAAACTTGTGTGTGCTCTCGCTTCTTGATTGTGCCTAGTTTGATATGCCGAAAGTGATTTTAGGTCATATTTGATTTGATTGTCACTTAGCCTAAATTTTCCATACCAATGATATTTATCCCTTGTTAGCCCGTTTGAGCCTTGGCCTATTAATTGCTAGCACATTTTAACACTTATCCAAATTCCTAAATTCTTTTTGTCCCAATTTGAGTGTAGAATAGGAAAAGTGTGAATGAGGAGGGATTGGGTTGAGTTGAGAAAGGGAATTATGATGGTTGAGTTGTGATAAAAGAAGGGTGTGATGAAGTTTTGAGTTGTGGGGAAGATAAAAAATTTGAGAATGAGCAAAAGAAAAAATGAGCTCATATGTATGTGTGAAAAAGAAAAGTGTGGTGATTGAAAAAGTGAAATGACTTTGAGAAAAGAAAAAAATTGAAGTGTTGAAAGTAGAGGAATTGAAAAGTGTATTGAATGAAGATGTTTGAAGTATTTTGTTCCTCGTCTTGAAGTATTGAAATTTGATTTTCTATTCTCCGTTCACTTGAGTCACTTACCCCATATAGTTACCCCACCTGTCCAAAGAGCCTACGTTACAACTTTGATAAAGTCCTTTTTTATTCGAAATTGATTTCTAGAGTATGGTCGAAGTTGAGAGTGCATAAAAGTCTATGGCTGTTGATATGTGTGATTGATTGATTGAGTGAGTCTCTTATCATTGATATACACTTGTGAGGGAGTGAAACACATCGTTGAGAGCACATCCATGTTTGATTTTGGTGGTTCTTGCTACTATTGCATAAGTATGATGAAGGGTGTGAGTTTGTATACGTGTGAACGATCTTTGAAACTTGAGCTCGATTACTTGCATGATTTGGTCCTTGATTCATTCCTAACAATTTCACTTGACTTATTATTTCGTTGCTTGAGGACAAGCAACATGGTAAGTTTGGGAGGGTTGATTAGGTGTGAAATTGTTAGATTCTAGAGCTCGAGATGCCCGTGTTTTGATTGATTTCGATTAGTATTTAGAGTCAATTGAGTACTATTTTTATGAACTAATGAATTTTCCTCTTTGATGCTCATAGATGGATAGAGGGCGAAAAATGGAATTCGTAGGACTTTGAATCGACTCAAACGGATGCCCGAATGAGAAGATATGGAAGAAATACGAAAAGTAATAGTTCGAGGGAGCAAAAGTATTACTGGAGTGCTCAAGCAAGAAGAACTCGAGCACTTAATGCTCGAGTGCTCGAGTGGAGCTTGGTCGTGCACACAATGCTCAAGTGCTCGTGTACTGTGCTCAAGCTGACTCAAGTCGTGCACTAAGTGCTCGAGCCAGAGTGGTCGTGCACTTTTTGAGTTCTGGAAGTTTTGGTGCGCTCGAGTTACACTTGCTCGTGCACTAAGTGCTCGAGCTCTACTCGAGCTGACGCGATTTTGGCCCATTAATTCCCGATTCGACTCGTTGCCTATATATACCCCTTCCGAACACGTTTTTGGAGACCATTTCACGCATAGAGATAGATTTTAGAGAGAGAAGAGCACCAAGAGTTCGAGGAAGCATATTTTACTTTTGATCGAGGTTTTTACATTACGATTTGATAGTTTAGGTTTGGATTTTGTTAATTTGATTATTCGTTCTTTGATACATGACACTTGAGACTGCTATTTTCTTTTTAATTCGATTATACTCTTAGATTTTAATTCTTTCTTAAACCCTAGTTTATGTTATTTAGTTTTTCAATTCAATTCGCCATGTTTATGTTCGTTGTTTGTTTAATTGCTTTCGTTATCGCTAAAACCATGCTAGGCTAAAACCCTTGTATGCTTAGGTAGGATGAACTCGTAGAAGTAGGACGTTGGTACGTAATTAGGATAACTTGTGATGTTTAGTTTTAATTCTCTTAATTAATGAACACTTAAAATAAATTCCGGATTTACCTTTGAATTTCGTACGAAAATTGTTAGAGAGAGGACGACCTTATCACTCTTTAATAAATAATAGGCTTAACGAGAGGGATTAGAAGGGATTAATTCATCTACCAGTTTATCTAGGGAGGACGACCGCATCACCTTAGTTAAATTAGGGTCTCTTTAATTAAGCACAATCTATTAACTTGTTTAGTGGATTAGTGAAGTCGATTGATAGGATAAAGTATTAGGGTTTAATTCTAGAGTTTTTCATCTTGCAATCTTATACTTAGGTTATTTCTTACACATCACAGTTATTTTAATTATAGTACCAACTCCGTTAGTATACGTAGGGATTCCTATCCTGAGCATCACCCTTTTAAATTTGAGACAAAACCCTGAGATAATTAACTCATTTCTTTCTTTTGCATTAGTAGAGTAGAATAGTTTAGATTTAATAATTTTATAACCAAAAAACATACACTCATATTAATTACGACGCGTAGATCTTCAGATATCTATTCGCATACATTCCTTCCCGAGGTACGATATACTTGGTCTCTATACTTGCTAATACTACAGTGAACCTATACGTTTGCGGAGTAACTTCTAGTAAAAGTTAGTCTAGTTAGGTTCAAGTCAATGATGTTGATGGAAAAGTTGAAACCAATAAATATTTTTATTTATTGAACTTTATGTAAAATTCCATAATGTTGGATCCCGATGTTGTTTGATAAGATTTATATTTTATTTTGGATGCATTTATTTAAAAACTTATTAATAAAACTGTAAATTTTTTATTTTTTGTATTTTTTTTAGCATATACAAGTATCTGGTGTAAAAAAATATTTACGGGAGAATCGGGTTTTATTATATTCATTTTGAAGATAAGAGTTTAGAAAATTAGAACTTTAAAATGTTGGTGAAATCATTGAGCTTTTTATGTAATGCAATAATGCTTAATTTGAAATTGTTTGATGAGATTTATATTTCTTTGGATACATATCTATTTTTATTTTTTATTTTTAATGATATTTTAAATTTATTTTTAATCTTTATTTGTTTGTTTTAGCATATATTAGTGATGGGTGTAAAACCTTTTGGAGAATAATATGATTTTGTTATATTAATGATTTTGAAGATGATGTTGAGGAAAAATAAAAACAAGTAAAAGTTTGCAAATTTATTGATCATATTTATGTGAAATGCAATAATGTTGAATTTAAACGTTGTTTGGTGAGATTTATATTTCTTGGCAAAATAAATCGTGTTTTATTATATTGGAACTGAAGAATAGCTCCCAACTTATTATGAATCCACATTTATTTATGACATGGATTGTCGCATACTACATTAAAACTATAAAGCTTGTGATAGATTTAGTAGAAGTGTTGAATTGCATAAAAATAATAAAATTATTTTACGAAGTAATTATTGATGTCGGAGTACGAATGATTTTTATTTTTGTATATATAGATTGAGTCCTTCATATTGATTTTTTTTTAATAAAGTCATTTTGTTGATCTTTTATTTGTATATAATATTTAATGTTAATGTTTAGAAATAGGTTATTGTTGGTGATTTTTAATATAACCTTAGGTACTTATTTTTGCTTTATTTGTCTTTAATAATTTATTATTTAAATTTATTTTTTTATTTGTTATTTTTACTAATATAAAGTT
The DNA here is from genome assembly GCA_947034835.1 of Ballota nigra. Classification (NCBI taxonomy): domain Eukaryota; kingdom Viridiplantae; phylum Streptophyta; class Magnoliopsida; order Lamiales; family Lamiaceae; genus Ballota; species Ballota nigra. Next base: position 76,492,662 of record OX344726.1, read on the forward strand.
TATGTTTTGAAAATCATTATAATAATATTGAAAATTAAGAACAAATTATTGAAGTTATTAATTCCTAATCAAATAAATATGAAATTTCTTATAGATGAATTTAATTATATGGAACAATTATCTACATCCACTATTTTACAAATTTTATCCACCTTTACTAAATAAATCTACAATGAAGTTATAATTTTATCCAACAGATAATATTTTCACCCACAAATCAACTTTAATTTCAGTACAACCATCAAACATGCATACTCTCCTACCTCTCTAATTCAGCGTGAAAGGCATAATCCAACGTTTTATTCAATCCCATTCAATTTCTATAACCAACAAACAACCCCCGCCCCCGCCTCTCTAATTCAACGATGAAAAAACATGCTTATCGTATTTGCAGAAGAGTGTCTACTAGGGAGAAGTATTTAAAGATAAGTGTGAAAGAATCCAATAAAGCAAAGTAATTTGTTTATATGTATTTTTTGAATCTTAAAGTAATAGTTTTTTTTTTTTTTTGTATTATATTATAATTTTTATTACTTTCTGTTTTGACACAGATGGAAATTGTTATTGGGCCATGTATATGAAATTGAAGTTTTCCTCTAAACGTTTTAGTTGAAAATCAAATTGATAATTTTGAAGTTTGTGATGAAATAAAATTTAAATCAGTAAATGTTGGTGAAATAAATGATTTTTTCATGAAATGTTAATGTGCTAAATTAAAGTAGTATGGTGAGATTTATATATATATATATATATATATATATATATATATATTTAAAAAAATCTTTTCGAAACTGTAAATTTAATATCTTTTTTTATTAGGTACATACCAAATTCGAGATAATTTTTTTAAAAGAAAAATTAGGTTATATTTCATTGAAGTATGTCATTACTGAATATTAGTTCCCTATTTATTAGGAATTTAGGTTTTATTCGTCTCACTATAGTTTTTTTAAAATTTGTTAGAAGTGTTTTATTGCATAAAAATGATCAACCATTTTTCAAAAAGTATAAGGTTATTGATGTCGGAGAAATAATAATTTTCATTAATTTAGTACCGAAATTGAGTACTTGATATTGATCTTTTTAATTGAGTCACTCTGTTGATTCCTTTATTTGTATTGTTCAATTTCAACGACGATATAATTTTTGTTATTGTATTAAAGATTTATTATGGTTGTTATGTTTAGAAATAGAACATTGTCTACTTATAGAGATTTGAATTTAGTGATTTTTATTATGACCAGAGTTACTTATTTTCATTTATATGTATCTTAAATAATTTTTATTTGCGCTCAAAAAAAAAATTTATTTAATTTTATTTGTGTGTTTGTTACTGTTATTAATATAAATTTATATTTTGAGAAGTTTAAAAATAACATTGATTTTATTATTAAGTATATGTTTTAAATATAAATAAGTTGGTTTGTTTTTTTAAATCAATTTTTTTAATTTTTAATTAAATTAAATATGAAGTCATTCATTGATAAATATATTATAGCACAGAGACAATTGCACTTTAGGTCCCGTTGGACATGGTCGCGTTTAAATATGGTCCCTAACATTTTAGACGTGATTTCATAACTTATTTTTCATGTACAAAATGGTTCCAAAGTTAGTCTTCCATTAGTTTTTGTAATAGATAAGGTCCAACTCACAACCTCAAAATTTACACAAATGATCTCATATTTATACACAAATAATCACAAATTGAATAACCCAAATTCGGGACAATTAATATAATCACTAAATTTAATAAAAAAATATAAATAAATTATTAAAATTACTAAAATTAATAGAAAATCTTCAAGTATAAATTTTTATTTTTTTTTTTTGAAAAAAACATCATCCTCTTTCCCAAACATCTCACCAATTATCAAGCCCTGTTGTTGAACAACCCCAAGGTGGTTGAACAATTCATCTTTCTATCATTCCCCATATGCGGGTTGTCGTTGTCTCCCTCTTCCCCATCCATTCTCAGTCCTCTACTCATTGTCTTCCATTCACCCCTACACCCCTTCCTCGAGAATGGCGACATCTCTAAAATTCTCGTAGTTTTTCTAATCGACTTCAAATGTGGATAATCAGGGAATTAATAGAGAGTATACCTGCACTACTACCAACCCTGGATTTTTTAAAATTTGTGTGGCTTCTTCAGTTCGCCAAAATGCAGGTTTTGAAATTTTTATTTCATTCATGGGGTTTTCCATTCAGCGGGTTTACATTTGGTGTTGTTGGAATTTTGTTTATTGATCATAGCTATTACTTAATTTGTTGAAGGATTTAGTTTCTGGGTTTGTTCAATTTTTCCGACGATTCCCAAAACTATACATATTATGTTTGAGGTACGACTTTCAATTTGGTTCTGATCATTCAAGTGATTTTGGGTATTGCGGCGACACTTCAATTTCCGGTGCGGAGATTTTTGGTTGCAATCTGCGTTATTTCAAAAAAACGGGGTTGGGGAATCGAGTTTTCCCAACATTGAGGAGGTGAATCGTGGTTGGTCAAGGTAGATTTTTCTTTTCTTTATAACATTTTAAGTTTATGGTTTTGAATTCCTTTAAGATTTTAAATTCTTATGTGATTTAATTCATTTTTTTTATAAATTATTACTGCTACTTTAAATTCATTTTAAAATTTATGGTTTTTAATGTTCGAGCTTTTAAATATTTATTGTGTAACATTTTATCATTTTTTTATTAGTTTATTATTAAACAAACATGTGCTTGCCCATGACATTTTGCATTAGTTTTAAAGTGATGTGAAGCTGCATGGGACTAATGTTACAATTTTGGAGACTTAAAGGATCATTTGTGTATGAAAAATAAGTTATGGGACTTTAAATAAGTTATGTTTGAACAATTATAGAAAATGGTAAAGGGCTATGTATATGCAATTTAAGTTTTCCGTCAAATGTTTCAGCTAAAAGTCTAATTGATCATTTTAAAGATGATGTTAAGAAAAATTATAAACATTGAATATTTGTGAAATCATCGAACTTTCTGTGAAATGTAATAATATTGAACTTAACTGTTGTTTGATAAGGTTTATATTTCTTTTGGATGCAATTTTTTTTATTTCTTATTGAAGTTGTAAATATAATATGTTTTTAATCTTTATTTAACATATACCAGTGTTGAGTGTAAATAATTTTGTAGAAAAATCGAGTTTTATTATATTGAAGAAGAATTGTTCCCAACTTATTACGAATCCATGTTCAAGGGTGACACATATTGTCACATGCTTCGTCTCACTAAAGTTTGATATAACTAGATCATAAAGGCTCATGTTACAAATATTTTATGTTATGTTCTTATTGAGGCATAATATTTTTTCATATATTGTAATGACAATAATCCTTACTAAAGAGTTGTTATAATTGGTTTGATTTGATTATCATTTTTTAATTATTTGTAGAGTGTCATCTCACTCTTTTAACCCATAAAATTATTTTTTACAAATAGTTTTTTTTTTTAGCGCTTTTACAAATAGTTAATAAGTCATAAATTATTATTATGTGTTTGATTTTGGTATTTTATTTTAAAAGAAAATGTCTTATTTAAAAAAATTATTTTATTGCAGATTATTGTTTAAAGTATTTTAACTATAACTTAAAATTGTGTGAGATTGTCTCGTGGAACTAGATAATATAAATTTAAATACGTCTAGGTTGAAATGTTAGTGTGATATGTCCAATTTATATCCTATCCCAGGAGTAAATTTTATATGAAAATGGTTAATGATAAACTTATCATGAAGCTGTTTTAAAATATTGAATATTATAAATAATTTAATAAAAAAATTAATGAGAAGTATTGTTGATTTGAGTTCAAGAAAAAATTTAGTTATACTTTTAATTTTTTTTATAGATTTTTAGTTTTATAATCAAAATATGTCATATATTAACGTTTAAACAATGTAACAAATTCCGACTGTGCGAAGCACGGGTTGTACGATCACTAGTACAATAAATGATAGAAACAATAGGATCATTACTACCTCTTAAAAAAATATCGTCTATTATTATTATATCGAAACCACAATCAATTTCTGAACCAATATTTTCATCTCCAACTAATTCAATTCATTCTGAAAATATTTTCATTTCAGTGAACTCTTGATCATATACAACATTAAATAATCTCATGTTTCGTGTCAACTTCAAAACAATACATGAATTCCACAAATCAGATGTATTAATAGTCACAGACTCGCATATACAATGTCCTGCCTCTTTTCTTTAGGTATAACAGGTAAGATCTACCTATCTTCACCAAAAACAACATTTTTACCACAAAAGACAAATTTGACAACTGCATGACATCCCTTAACGATGTATCCATGCTTCGAGAGGTCATGAGTTCGAGTCACAACTTTACCAATAAAAAAATTAAATGTCTATGAACCATTGAAACTTCATCCCATATTATCAGTTTGCATTTAATCAAATGTTCAATACGCTTACTGCCCTGTGTAATACCCCGTCCCGTTCTATACCCTTTTTCTTTATTTAGAAACCTTATTTTTATTTTCTTCTCTTTGTTTCTTTTAATTTTAATTATTTTGTGTGTTATTTGTGTATTTTAAATATATAAACCCCTTTTTATAAATTCCTAAATTCGAAGAAAGAAATCAAATTCTTTCAAACGAATAAAGGACTGCGAGAAATTAATTATTCAAATTAAATAAAGGATTTTGATCCGTTTAATTTATTGAGAAAAATCAAAATACAATAAAATATTAATTGAGTTTTAAAACTGTATTAATTTCCGAATCGGGGTTATACTCGTGAACCAAACGACCCCTAAACCGTATCAGTTGGGAACGAAAATATCAAATATTTGGATAAGATTTTGAGGAATAGATAAGTCTTGAAAGAATGGGTATAAAAAGGAAAAAACCAAACTCTCTCTCCTCATTTCTTTCATTTTCATTCACGCACTTAAACATTTTTCTTTCCTCTCTCAAAATTTCTCTCTGCTTCTCTCAACTCACGCCTTCTTCCTCCTTACGGCGAACGAGCTCCGCCGTCGCGCCTCCCGCTCAGCCGCGTCGCCCACCGCCGAGCTCCGCCTCCCTTCTCCAGACGCAGACCGCCGCGACGAGCTCCGCCGCGGAACGCCGCCGTCGCCCTCGCCGCTCGCCGCCAGCGCCGCCTCCTCCGCCTCTTTTCTTCCTTCTCCGGCCGCTGAAGCTCCTCCGCCGCCGCGACGAAGCCCCAGGCCGCGACCCCCTCCTCCGAGCTCCCCTGCCTCCAGTCGCTCTCCCTCTCCGTGCAAAGCCGAGCGTCGCCGCCTCAGCCGTAGCGCCGCCGCGTCGCCGCCGAAGCTAGCTCCGCCGTCGCCGCCTCCTCCTCAATCTCCAGTGAGTTGAATTCTTTCCTCTATTGTTCGAATTTCATTCCGTTTAAATTCTATTTCGAACACCGGTTTATTCCAATTTCTAATCGAGACCTTCTTTTCGTTTAATTTTCCGTTCAAATTGACGCCGTTGAACCGGTTGCTGTTGCCGAATTTCTGGAATTTCCAACCAACGCCGTTAGGCTGCCCAATTTTTTGAACGAATTATCGATTTCCTAATCGACGTCATTAGGCCGCCCGTTTAACACCTCGAACCGGAATCGTAAGGTTTCTACCTTCGTTTTCTTCTTGGGTAGATTTTGGGTTATTTTTGTTAATTTGTTAAAAGCTTGGAACAAGGAAAAGAAATGAAAGAAAAACTTACTGTTAGTTGGTTAGATGGTTTAGTGTTAATTGTTGACTTGTGTAGTATTGTTAGTTTAGCCCTTTTGTATCACTCTTTAGAAGTAGGATTTGGATAGTTGTTTTCCTTGTTTTTATTCCTTCACAAACCATGAGATTGGAATTTTTAGTTTAGTGTTTTAGTAATAGTGTTTGAATGTTGAAGTATTATTGTTTTAGATTTTGTAGTATTTTTGACTTAGTTGGATGATGTTATGAATTAGTGGCTAGTATTTTTAATTGAATGGTGTCGAAGCTTGTTGATTAACCACTTTCGTTTTGAATCCATAGTCAAAGGGAAACTCGTCTTCCCCTTGTGCGACCATTAGAAAATTAAGAATAAAAAAAAAAGATAAGTCTTTTAAAAATATCCTTTTTAGTAAAAGAGTTTTCTTGGAGAAATTAATAGATTCGTTTAAAAACGAGAAATAGAATTCTTAAGAAAGAAAAACCTTTTCTTTAATTTTATTAAATTTTTTTCTAAGTAATAATATTATTTTTCTAAGTAATTCCAAGGTTAATAATTATATTTTTTTTCCTTAAAGGGCCTTTATTAAGGACACCACTGAATTTAGTAAATACACCCCCTGATACACCTCCTCTTAAAAAGTGGTGTACTTATCAATTAGAAATCAACCTTTGAAAACTTTAGTTTTCAATAGTTTTCTAAAGACAACAATCTACTCAATCCTCGAGTTTCACACGCTTAAGCTTTTCAAATTCAAAAGTCGATCTTTTAATCGGAATACTCCTTATTAGGATTCGGTACTAGTTGGAACGCGCACGAGGTTTCCGACCATCTGTTTGTACATCATTCACGGGACCCGGAGTTAACAGGTGGGTGATGATCTGTTGATTGATCTGCTAATAATAACGTCGTGCCGGTATTTCCTGAACTCGATTAAATCAAATCAAAAATACCTAATCCAACATAAATGTAACACCTATCTATATAACTGTTTGGATTATGTGATATAACTATATATGTTATATATTCAGCCTGTTGTTTTGTGAATCGATCATCACTGCATGAGTAAACACCTTTTATGAGCATGAATCAGTTCAATTGTCAGTCAAGTATTTATTCTTTGTAAAGTTTATTGAGTCAGTTTTGTGGAGAGTCAGTATGTACGGAGTCGGGATTGAGTTTTAAATCCGACCTCCGGGGCCGCTGTCGGGGACGCCCTCGGAATCAAGGTTGTTGATCAAGTAGATCTGGTCCCCAGTCAGCTGTCGTTTGACGCACTGGGAAGAAGGCCATTGATACTTGCTTATTTTGAGGGATGTTATGGTTGGATGATGTGAGTTTGTGTGGTTGGATGAAGTAAGTTCTGGTTGGAGTTGAAAATGATAACTTTGTTGATTGGTTGGAGTTGAAAAGAGTAACTTTGTTGGAAGTGGAATGATCGTACGTTTATGGTTGTCAGTTTGTGATAATATGTGATATGATTTGGGCTTTGCCTTAACGTGAACCAACTTGTGCTATTTCAATTATATTATGCGAAATATGTTTAAATGTCGTTTAAATTTTATATGTCAACTGATTAAATAAAATAAACACTTTATTAATGAGTATAACTTAATATATTTCGGATTTACCAATCCCATGATGTTGCAATCACCCATAAGTGAGAATTCAATTCTCACGCCCCTTTTTCCTAACCCCTTGCAGATTACAATTACGGGGAGCAAGGACAGTGACACAGAAGACACAAAGTCTCCCATTTGCTTAAAATGTTATTACTAATACAATGATGCCTATTATTTCTATTTCCCGAATAAATGTTATCGCTATTGCCATGCAAGACGATACTCTTACCGTGTGTTTTAATTACCCAAACTTAGTGTGTATTATCCTGAAGATACAGAACCCTCTATCCATCTTTATATATATATAAATACACTTACGTTATAATATTTCTTCCCACTTATCCGCTGCATGAAACTTCTCTCTCTCAATTCAGTTATATTCCCTTCAAAAAATTTATAGTTCGGACTTTTGATCACAATAACACTTCGAATCCGATATAATTAATATATTCTGGGTTCGGGGCGTTACACCCTGCTTAATATTGCATGCAGAATCTTCTATACAATTGATTCAAATACAAAATCTAGAATGTACCATTTGATGGTACATTTAATTCTCTATTAACTTCTGACATCAAACTTGAAGATAGTATCATCTACAAAAATATTTTTTTGGGACGTACCACCATAACCATACACAAAAAAACACCTATCATGTTTGACGTGACTGGCCCCAAAATATAATAATTCTTGATCTCATCATCAATAATTTTTCTTAATTTAAAACATTTTAAATTTAAATTTTTGATACAAAAATAAAATGAATTAATAGAAATATAAATCTCACCTAACGACATTTAAATTTTTCATCGTTACATTTCATTGAGAGCTTTTCACCAATTTTTTTTGTTGGTTTTAATTTTTCGTAATAATCAATTTGAATATCAACTGGAACATTTGGAGAAAAACTTAAGTTGCCTATACATGGTCCAATAACAATTCATCATGGTCAAATAAAAATAATAAAAACTATAAGATAATACAAAGAAAAAAAAATTATTACATAAATTTTGAGAAAACCATAATACATATGAACAAATCACCTTTTTTTTTTCACACACTTTTGTTAAAAGATGTTAATCATATTTTCAACGCTGGATTATAGAGGTGGATGTTTGAGTATGTTTGGTAATTGTATTAAAATTGAATGATATTGGTGGCTGAATATTATTAGAGATGTATGTGTAAGAATTATAGGTTAAAATTATTATTTTAAAGGGATATCAAGTTAAGGACCAACAAATCAAGGGAATAAAGTTGATTCCTATAATATATTTATCTATAACAGAATTCATATATAATTTGTTTACGAATTAAAATTTTCAATATTTGATTTTTAAAGAAAAAAGACAAAAAAAAAAACTTGATTATTTTTAAATAGTTATATTATAATAAAGACATTGTTATTTTCAAACTTTTCAAAAAATAAACTTGTTAGCATTTTTCATCACTATTCAATCGAAAAGTAATAAAAATATAATATACTACACAATATATAAAAAAAAATTACATTTACATTAACATTAAAATATATAATAAATTTGAACAAATTATCTTGTTTTGCTAGTTTCTTTCAAACCTAATTATAAGTCTCTATGTCTAATAGACACTTTTATACATATTGTTAATCATGTTTTTCATAATCGGGTTAAAAAAGTGGGAAAGTGGATATATTTGATGTTTTTATTGAAATTGAATTAGAATGATGGGTGAATATTTTTAGGGATGTGTGTAAGTATTATATTGAATAAAATTATATTTAAAGTGTGTATATTTAGTAAAAAAAAAAGGGGGTGAATATAGTAAAATAGTAGTTGTAGATAACGCTTTATAATTTTTTTGTGACTTGACATCTTGCCCAAGGAACGACTAATAGAGTGGAGGAGGGGGTGAGGGACCAAATCCACGCCCTATAATATTTTTATCAATAAAGTAGTTCTAGTGTGCATTTGAGTATATGTTATGCACTTGAATTTTGAAAAAAAAAAAAAAATACCCCAAGCAGAAATCGGTAATACCCCAAGAAATAATTAGTAATACACCAATTGCCAAAAAAAATGCAGTTCCGTGTGTTAGTGTGTGTTTTTTAAAAATCAAAATTAAGCTTAAAATTCAAGTGTATGTTATGCACTTGAGTATGTGCTAGAAGTTGTGTTATCAATAACATTTTCATCATTGTGCAATCAAAATAATAAAAATATCTAATATAATATAATAAAATAAAGACGGTTACATTAAACATTAAAATAACATAATATATTTGAACAAATTACCTTTGTTTTGTTGGTTTCTTTTTCACATACAATTATGGATCACAATGGGGCGGATTCAAACCCGAACCCGCATTGAACTCCCTCAGCTCGGGGCTGGTCGTTGTTTTATTGGACCGCCCCACGAACCCGTCTCATTAATATATTAATACTATTTTATGCATTTATATACATATATATAGACTTATATTCAAATTAATGTATATTATTCTATAATATATTAATTATACATGTTATTTTTAAGTATTAGATGAATATTAAATATTATTTGAAGAAAATATACGTTTAGATTTATTTTTTAGATGCAAATATTATATATTTTATATTTAAAAATTAATTTCAAATTAAATGGGGTGGGGCGGGTTGGACTCAGCGGGTCCCGGGGCGGGTTCGGGTCCGCTAAAATTTTGGTGGGGTGGGTCCTATGATTGACCAAACCCGTCCCAAACCCGCCATGTTGTCATCCCTACATCCAATTTCAAGTTCCACTACCTAATAGATATTTCTGCAAAATGCTAGTCATATTTTTGAACCCTTGATTAAGAGGTGGGAGAGTGAGTATGTATGGAGGTTATATTGAAATTTAATAAGATATATATATATTTTTTTTTTACAGCAAAAGTTTAATAAGATTGATAGGTGAATATTTGTACGAATGTATATTATACATTAATTAGATACATTTTTAGAGTTGGTATAATTTGTTAAAAAAATGAGGTGAGTGAACTTATTAAAATACTTGACGGATATAGTTGCACTCTATAAATATTTGATGACTCAATATCCGGTTCAAGGAGGGCTAAAGTTGTGTTCTATAATATATTTATGTATAAATTACTTCATATTAAATTTGATTAATAATTTCAATATTAATTTTTTAATTAAAATTTTTTTATTTTTAAATTATTTACATAATATTAAAACCAATGAAATATCAAATCTATATTAATTTCGATAACAAACACACAAATAAAATTAAGAAAAATTGTTTAAGACAAACATAAAAAAAATACCCGGGTCTTAATAATAGCCAGCAACTAAATTCTCCATAAGTAGACAGTTAACAGTTTCAAAACCTTAACATCAACATGAAATAATTAAATCTTTGATATTGAGCAATACAAATAAAATAATCAACAAAGTACCTGATTAAAAATATCAATATCTAGTACTCAACCTTGGTACACAAACAAAGAAAATTATTCTTGTTCCTACATCAATACAATCATACTTCTTAAAAATAATTTTACCGTCACAATCCTTAACTTCTAACAAATTTAAGCCAATTAGTGAGATGAAATGCAACGATTCGTGTCACCAATAAACTCGAATTATAATAATCCGAGAGAAAATCTTCAGTTCTGACGTACTCCAACATGATAAAACTCTATTATTCTCCAAAATATAACACCCAATACTTTTATGTGATTAAAAAGAAAAAGATGAAAATTTTATTAAATCTACAGTTTTGTAAGGAAAAAACTAGATTTGCTTTCGAAAAATTATAATATCCCACCAAATAATGATTCAATTCAACATTATTGCATTTTATAGAAATTTCAATTATTTAACCAAGAATCCAAGATTCACTGGTTCTAATATTTTTTCAACATTTACTAAAGGATCAATTTATCTTTCAATCAATATATCTGGAGTAAAACTTAAGTTGTATATACTTGGTCCAATATAATTTTACATCATTATTCAAACTGATAGTAATAAAAAGAAGATTTTCACATTAGCATTAAAAAAATATTTTACATATCAACAAATTATCTTTCTTTGTTGGTTTATTTAAAAGTTAATTCTCAATCCCTCTACCTAATAGATATTTTAGTTCAAAAAGGTCCATCATTCTCTTAACCACTGGATTAGAGAGCCGAGAGTGTGGATATATTTTGTGGTTGTATTGAAATTGAATGCAATTGATTGATATATATTTTAAGGGATGTGAGAGTAAGTATTATATGTCAGATAGAATTATAATTGGGTAGGTCTCCTATGAAACTTGTTCATAGTATTAAACTGGTACCATTTATACGTAAACACAGATGTAATTACATCCATTTACTAATATCATATCATTTTACACTATAAATACTATGATATTAGTGAATATTTGTAATGATATCAATGAATATATGTAATGTTATCGGTGAATACATACAATGATATAAATTTCATACTATGAAACGGGTTCACCCTAGATTTTACAATCATAATATTATACTGCACATATATAGTAAAAAATTATAAAATAAGGTGGGCGAATTTAGTAAAATAGTGGATGTACATAGTTGTGTGTTATAATAAATTTATCTATATACAATTTCATATTTAATTAATAAAACAAATTTGTTTAATTTAAAATGACTATAGAATAATAAATTCAAAATTATCTTTAAACTTTTGAATTTTATTTTACATTAATAGCAATAACAAACATAAAACTAAATAACAAATGCTATAAAGCAAACAAAACAAAAATAAGCACATGTGTTATAATAAAAATCATCAAACTCAAATCTCGGCAACAAAACAATGAACTGTTTCTAAATCTGAACATCCACATATAATACTAAAACTTTGATACAATAATATTATCATTAAAATATATCAATACAAATAAAAAAAATTCCACTAGATAACTTAATTTAAAAAATTAATATAAAGTATTCAACCTTAGTACACAAACAACAACATTTATTCGTGAACCGACATCAATTCATTGTACTTAAAAATAAAATTAAAATGATATTTACAATATCTAAAACCTAATCATTCAGGCCCATCACTTAAATTTGAACTTTTTTTAAATCTAAAATTACCAATTTTTCTAAATATCTTCATATGGAGTACAATACCGAATGATATGCTAAAAATTATGCAATTAAAATATTGAAATTTATAGTTGGATGCTCATTCCTCAATCCATCCTAAGTACCAGTTTGTTTTCTGTTTTTTAGGTCCAATTTAACCTCCCACCTTTCCAATGCATTGTAAGAAATAGTACACTTTGTGAAAAAATAAAACATTTAGTCTTATATTATTTTGTTTTAAAATAAAAACTTAAATGAGACGGTCTTATATATGACACATATTCTATCATATATATATATATATATATATATATATATATATAAATATATTGTATGACTCTTGGACCACTGACCCTACTTGATTCATGTTTTGATGCAATGTGAGGTCTAAATGCTAAAATGGAGTTCCATTTCATTCATAACACCGTCTTGCATAAGACTCACTTATGTTTTAATGGATCAGTTAAGATGATGATATATTTAACTATTACTCGCTACATCCCATATAAATTTTCACACTTTCCTTTTCCGATTGTCCCACATTAATTTTCGCCCTCCAAAAAATTAAAGTTTTCTCATAACCCTTACCCTTAAAATTCTCACTTATTTAACCTTCATGCCATTATTTTTTCTTAAAAATTCACAATCACACAAATAAAGTTGATTTGACCAATACACTTACTTTATCACTTCAGTGTGAAAATTGATTTGGAACGAAGGAAGTATATGTTATTAAGTACCAAAATAACAAAAGATGTACAAATTATTATATGAATGATATTCATAGTAACTATTATCGTGAACAACAATTCATTTCTCATTCGGGTTAACCAAAATGCCAACTTAACTCATTAGTAGTTGATCATAATATTACTAATGTAGATCACAAATTGTTGATAATGGTAATAGTTATCATGAATATTACTAATACCTTTTGTTGATAAATGATAATTAAAGTACTTGGAAGTAGAAATATCACATAAAATCTTAATAAAAACTAACTATAATAATCAAGATTCTTATTATTTACGTCTCCCTATATGAAGATTTATAACACAATAGTGATATACATAAATATTAATATTTACAATTAAGTAGACCTTTGGTTTCTTGCGGAAAGGAGAAATATGTGAGTTGAAATTCATTGTACATCAGTGGCACCTTTGCTATATATACAATTAATATATGTTAAATTTAATTTGAGTTACAAACATAATTTTTTTTTAAGGTCATAAATTAGTGATAAATGACTCATAATTACATGATATATTAATTAGTAGTAAAGTTTACCAATAATGAAAAGAAATTTACAAAATAAAAGTAAAGGACTATCTAATGGCTAATTTTATAATTAAATTTATTCAAATATGGCTAATTTTATATTTTACAATCTAATAATTTACAAATATAATAAAAAAATTCTAAAATGTATATAATATTTTTTATTTCTTAGTTTATACAATCAATAAAACGTCTAAAGATATTAGAAAATTCAAAATTAACTTAATTATAGGAAAAAGAAATATAGCATATTACGTGTATTTAATTTTGGTGCGTAATTTTAGCAACTTAATATATTTCATGGTTATATTCAAGATTTTGTGTGTATTAATGAACGTCTATTATGATTTAATACTTACTTAATTTATTAAATTACTTAATCAATGTGATTAAATATAATAAATAAAAGTGAATAGCATCACATCTTAAAATATGCCAATAATTTAGGTAAATTATTGTTATACATACTAAACAGTATATACCATGTATACACAAAATAATAATGCAAATTTATCAAGAGACTTACATAAAAAAAAAAAATGAAGGCATACTATATAATAAAAAATAAATTTCTTGACTAATATTAACGGAATAAAAAATATTATTAAAATTTTGGATTAAACTTTATAGTATTCGACAATATCTTCATTAGATTGCTATAATATTATTAAGATCTACATCAAATTTTGAAATATAAATCTAATTCTTCGTAATTTTTAAATACACAATAATCAAATCATCAATTAAAAATAAAATATATATTAATATTTAACTCTACAAATTATCTATGAAATTTCACCATCGTCCATGCCGTCTTCACAAAGATTTGAGGTACGGTTTTGAGAATTAAAAAATAAATAAATTTATTAAAATTTAAATCAACAAAATTTTCCCAATCACAACCACCATTGTTAATACTTTCATCACATATCTATGAGAATTTAGTTGAAGAAAAAAAAAGCAAAAAAAATTATAAATTATAGACCTTAAATTCAATATTTCTTTCAAACAAAATGAGACTCACTACACATTATATTTACCATCTCAACTTCATAGACAAAAATGAAAGCAAAAATATACCGTTCACCAAATTGCTTCTCCATAATATAAAAAATTGTATCGCTCTCGCCAACAAATAATATAAAAACTCCAGTGAATGTCTCCAAAACTTTGACGAATATATTCAAATCTCATAAGAATATATAAATACCGAACACAAATTTTAAAGTACAAATACATTTGTCTTAAAACACAAATTCATGCTAAATAACATCGATCTACACAAATTTTCTCAAAAAAAAAAAAGAAGAAGAACAATTCCAACGATCTAGAAAATCACAAACAAATCATCGAAGAATTAGACAATTGTGGTTGAGATATTGAAGGACACATAGAGTATATATATGACATAAAAAAAAGGCCTCCAACAAATCATCCTAAATTATAGCAAATCATGGGTAGATTAAATAGTGATTTACCTTAATTATTAGACAAAGATATGGACGGTGATGATGAGAGGACGGAAAGATGATCATCGGACTAAACTTTCTCCCGCCAAAACTAAAAAAGGTAAAATAGTGTGTGTATTATATACTAGTAATATACCCACCCGACGCACGGGAGCTAATTTTATTGTTATATTAAAAAAAAATCAGTCATTTGTTTGTATTATAAAAATTATATTATTGTACTATATTATTTAAATATTTATACATATACACACACACACACATATATATATATATATATATATAATTTTGTATATTATTCAATATACATTCTCATAATATATATCATAATTTTTTACGTATAATATTAAAAAAATCCTAATTCTATTTTTAACCATTTTTAAAAAAATAAAATTTATTTTAATTTGTTATAACACATTAACTAACACATATTGTCTGTCAAAAAAAAAAAACTAACACATACTGCATAATTAAAGCACATTTCTAAATATCAAATAATAAAATTACTATCACCATACTTTAAAAAAAATAACTTTTACAATTTCACGTAAAACAACTTATAGATCAAAATAAAACAAAAACAGAAATAAATAACAGTTACAAACACTTTTGTACAATGACATTAACCATGTTTCTCGCCATTGGTTTGAAGGGGTGGGACACTCGAGATTTTTGATGGTATTGAAATTGAATGAGAATTATTTAAACAAAAATATTTATAGAAAAACTTAAATTGCTTATACATGATTCAATAAAAAATTTCATCATTGTTCAAAAGAAAGTAATAAAAAAAATCACGAATTTAGGTCAAACCAGCCCAAGTCAACCCAAATCTATATATGCTACATGGCCCAATTTGGGTTGAATTCAGGCTAATTGACTCGATTGTCCCTAAATGCGGACTAAACTCGATCCCAATTTGGGTTTATTACGACTGATTGCGTATAAATTTGCGACTTTTAAAAATTACTGTAATACCCCGTCCCGTTTTATACCTTTTATATTCCTAGAACCCTTATTTTATTTTCTTATCTTTGTTTCTTTTTATTTTATTATTTTGTGTGCTTTTGTGTAATTTAAATATATACCCATTTTACAAATTCCTAAATTCGTAGAAAGAATCGAATCTTTCAAACGAATAAAGGACTACGAGAAATTAAATATTCAAGTTCGAAATTAGGATTTCGATCCGTATAATTTATTGAGAATAATTAAAATACAATAAAATATTATTCGAATTTTAAAACTGTATTAATTCTCAAATCGGGATTAATCTCGTGAACCAAACGATCCCTAAACCGTATCAATTGAGAACGAAAATATCAGAATTAAAGGGGGTTAATTTCTGGCCACATAAATTACTTTCCTTTTAGAATTAAATTAATTAAGTATTAATCCCACCCACATATATTATTCCATCCTTTAAAAATTAATTAATAAAGAAATTAATTTCTAATCAATTATCCCTCCTCTCTCTTCAATTAAGCAAAATCACGTCCTTATCCTATTTTCATTCACGCACAAAATATCAGTTTCCATTTCCTATTCTCTCTCTCCAGAACCAGAAAACGCGTCGCTCTCTCTCCTTCCTCTCTCACGGCCGATCGCCACCGCTTCCTCCTTCCGGCGAAGCAGCACCGTCGCGCCTCCTCCAGACGCAGGTCGCCGACGCCTCTTCGCCCACACCGCCGATCGAACGCCATCACGACGCCTCTCTGTCCCGCGGCCCAGCGACGACCGCCGCCTCTTTGAACGGCGCAGCACCGCCGCCTTGCGTCGCCCTCCCACGACGGCACGAAGCAGCCGCCGTCCTCTCGCCGTCGCCGTTGTGCCGCTCCCCTTCACGTGAGCGCCGCCTCTGTCCTCTTCCAGTAGCAGCTCCAGCCGTGCGACGCCGTGAAGCCACCGTCTCCCTCTCTTCTTTTCCGGCAATCGAAGAGCGCCGCCGCTGCCCAGGCCACAGCGCCACCATCGCCGTCGCTCCAACCCATGCGCCGCCTCTGTCCCAGCTCCGATCGCCGTGCTCCTCCAGCGCCGCCGCCGCTCGTCTCGCCCTCCGACGACGCCTTCTGTCCGATTGTACTTTAGGTAAACCTCGTTTGTTTCATTCCGATTCCCTTATTGATTCAACAAAATCTTGTTCGATTTAATTATCTTTTGATTCAACAAAATTCTGCTTAATTATTCCCTCAAAATAAAATACTCACGATTCGTTTTCGTTTCTTTTCATATCAAATTGAGACGTCGTCTTCATCTTCGCCCTTTTCCGATGAAGCCCAGTCGAACTGTTGCCCGTTTTGATTTCGGAAAATTCAAAATCACGCCGTTACGCTGTCCAAATAATCCGACGAATAATCGATTTCTTTTAGAACGCCGTTAGGCCGTCCGTTTACCACCACGAACCGGACTCGTAAGAATTGCTTATTTCTCTCTATTTCTCGTAGTAGTTGAGATAAGTGTTTTTGGATTTGAAGCCTGTGAGCTTGTAGATGGAGTTTTGATGTTGTTGATATTAGTATTATTGAAATTGTTATATAGTGTTAGTTGTTAGATTTGGTAGTATTGGGTTTGTTGATTATTATTGTTGAATTAGTGGTTTAGTGTTATTGAATGGATAGATTAGTATTGTTGTTTTAGCTAGTTGATATTATTAGATTGATGAATTTAGTATTGCTGTTTTAGTTGAAGAGTATTTTTGGATTAGTATTATTGAATTAGCTGAATGGTGGTGAAATTAGTTGTTAATAATATTAGTTGAGTTTTTGGAGACAAATGGAAACTCGTCTTCCCCTTGTGCGACTGTTAGAAAATTAGGAACGAAAAGATAAGTCGTTTTATATTCAAAATTTAGTAAACAAATGAAAAAGGTAGAAAATAGTATTATTCTTTTGTTTAGAAAGTGTCACTAATCAATTTTAGAAGTGTTATTAATATTAGAAAATAAAAGTACTTTTTATAAACTTCTTAGAAAGTCTAAGTTTATTAATAAGTTTAATAAAGGGTTTTTATTTATAAAATATGATTATTTATATTCAAGATTTCGTTTAAAAACGAGAAATAGAATTCTTAAGAAAGAAAAACCTTTTCTTTAATTTTATTAATTTTTCTAAGTAATAATCTTATTTTTCTAAGTAATTCCAAGTTTAATAATTATATTTTTTCCTTAAAGAGCCTTTATTAAGAACACCACTAAATTCAGTAAATACACCCCCTGTTACACCACTAAATTCAGTAAATACACCCCCCTGATACACCACCGAGTTTAGTAAATACACCCCCTGATACACCTCCTCTTAAAAAGGGGTGTACTTATCAATTGGAAATCAACCTTTGAAAACTTTAGTTTTCAATAGTTTTCTAAAGACAACAATCTACTCAATCCTCGAGTTTCATACTCTTAAGCTTTTCAAATTCAAAAGTCAATCTTTTAATCGGAATACTCCTTATTAGGATTCTGTACTTTTCGGGACACGCACCGAGGACTCGACCCTCTGCCTATACATCATTCACGGGACTCGAAACAATCAGGTGGGTGTTGATCGGTTGTTTGATCTGCTAATAATAACGTTGTGCCGGTATTTTCTGAACTCGACCAAATCAATCAAAAATATCTAATCCAACATAAATGTAACATCTATTATATAACTGTTTGGATTATGTGATATGACTATGCATGATATATAATGCTTGTTGTTTTGTAAATCGATCACCATTGCATGAGTAAGTACCTTATGTGAGCATGAATCAGTTCAATTGTCAATCAAGTATTTTTTCTTAGTGAAAATCAGTAAGTACGGAGTTGTGATTTGGGTATTGATTTCCGACCTCCGGGGTCAGCTGTCGTTGGACACCCTCGGAATCAAGGTCGTTGATTATTTTTCCGGCCTCCGGGGTCAGCTGTCGTTGGACGCCCTCGGAATCAAGGTCGTTGATTATTTTTCCGGTCTCCGGGGTCAGCTGTCGTTGGACGCCCTCGGAATCAAGGCTGTTGATGGTTGGAGTTGAAAAGAGTAACTATATGGAAGTGGAATGGTTGTACGTTTATGGTTTGATAGTTGTGATAATATGTGATATGACTTTGGGCTTTGCCCTAATGTGAACCAACTTGTGCTATTTCAATTATATCATGCGAAATATGCTTAATTACCGTTTAAATCTTTATAATCTCTTATATATGTCAACTGATTAAATAAAATAAACAATTTATCAATGAGTATAATTTAATATATTTCGGATTTACCAATCCCATGATGTTGCAAATCACCCATATGTGAGAATTCAATTCTCACGCCCCTTTTTCCCAACCCTTGCAGATTTTGATTTCGTGGAGCAAGGACAGTAATAGAGACGACACGGAGTTCCCCACTTAAATAAAATATTACTGTTGATACTATGTTTTATGTACACATATATGTGTGAGAGATACACATTAAAATTATTCTATTCATTTCTTCCGCTGCATAAAAACTCATCATCTCTCATTTCCGTTATATTTCCTTCAAAAATTTTATAGTTCGGACTTTTGATCACAATAACACTTCGAATTCGATATAATTAATATATATTGGGTTCGGGGCGTTACAATTACAGCCCTTAAATTGTCAATCCGAAAAGTAACGGTCCTCATTTTGCCTCCCCCCCCCCCCTAAAAAAAGTTATGGTCCTCTCTTTGCCATCCTCGAAGTTACGATCCTTAAAAATAAAACAAAATTAAAAATAAAATATTTATGTAACCTATGAAAAAAAAAGAAACCTCAAGTCATAAAAAAAATCACAAATTCAAATCTCTGTAACCCAACAATAAACTGTATTTAAATATTAACATACACATAAAATAATAAATCTTTGATACAATAAAAATATATTATATATATATATATATATTTTTAAACTTTGCAATACAAATAATAGATTAAACAAATGAACTTAATTAAAAACATAAATATAAAATATTCTACCTTTGTACAAAAACAATGGAAATCAATCTTACTCTAACATCGATACCATTATATTTTCTACAAAAATAAATCATCTTTACACATTACTAATAAATTTGTACCAAGTTTTAGCTAGACAACGAATATGATAATCTGTATCACCAATAAACTTTGACTTATAATAAATTGAGAACAAATCTTAAATTCTAACACACTTCAATATAATTTAACCCGAGTTCATTTAGGTTTTTCACCATACACTGATATGTATTAAGAAAACAATAAAAAGATGAAATAATTTTAAAATTCACAATTTTAGTAAGAAATTTAAAAAAAAAATGCATCCAAAGAAGTATAGCTCTCACCAGACGACATTTAAATTCAGCATTATTGCATTTTTCAGAAAGCTCAATTACTCTCCAACATTCTCTGGTTCTAATTTCTTTCAAAACAATCTTTAAAATAAGCAATTTGACTTTTAACTGAAACACTTGGAAGAGAATTGCATTGTCTTTAAGTGGTTCAATAACATTCTTCACTGTTCAGATAGAAAGTAACAAAAAATAAATTATAACACAATGGAAAAAAAAATACATTAACTTTGAAAATACATTTGAACAAATTACTTTTATTTGTTGGTTTCTTTTACACCCAATTCTATGTGTCTTCAACTTATAAACACTCTTGTACAATAACGTTGATCATGTTTTCCACCACTGGTTTAAAGAGGTGAGAGAGTCAATATGTTATGGTATTGATATTTAATTATATTAACTTTAACATAAATATTTAGAGAAAAACTTAAATTGCCTATAGATGATCCAATTGAATTTTTCATTACTGTTCAAATAGAAAGTAATAAAATGTATAATATAATATGAAGAACAAAAATTTATTACTTTAACATTAGAAGTACATTATACATATTAACAAATTACCTTATTTTGTTGGTATCGTTCATACCAAATTCTCAATTTTTTTACCTAATAATAATAAATAGTCTTGTGTAAAGACGCTAATCATGTTTGGTAGTAGTATTAAAATTAAAAAAGATTGATGAGTGAGTATCTTTGGAGAAATCAGTGCAAGTATTATATGTTGGATAAAATTATAATTTTAAAGTCATATATTTAGTAAAAAGAAAAGAAAAAAGAGATTGAGTTTAGAAGTGAGTGAACTTAATAAAATAGTGTGGGAATATAGCTACATTCTATAAAAAAAATTATCTATAAAAAAATATAGTATTTAATTTGATTAATAATTGATAATTTCCATATTTATTTATTTATATAAAAATGCAATTCGTTTTTAAAAGCTATAAATAATAATAAATTTAATGTTAATTATAAGTGAAAGTCAATTTTACGATATAATAGTAAAAAACACACCGATAGAATTAAACAACAAATGATTAAGACAAATATAACAAAATTAAGTATCTCAGATTATGTGGAAATATATTTTTTAAGGACTGCAACTTAGTGGGTGGCAAAATGAAGAACATGACTTTTAAAATTTTAATTAAGGACATTAATTTTTTAAAAATCACAAATTGAGGTCAAACTGTCCCAAGTAAACCTAAATATAACTATGCTACATGATCGATTGAGTTGAATACAATTTGAAATTTAGGCTAATTAACCCTATTTGGCCTGACTGGGGCTAAATTCGGGCCTAATTTGGGTTAATTAGGGTTGGTTGTGCCTAAATTCACAACTCTAAAAAATTACAATCTTAAATCGCTTGCCCCAAAGTTACTGTCATTAAAATATATTTTCAGAGTATTATCTCTCACCTTAAGGATTGAGTGATATATTAACTTGCTTGCCCCAAAGTTACTGTCATTAAAATATATTTTCAGAGTATTATCTCTCACCTTAAGGATTGAATGATATATTAAATCGCACCTAACGGGAACATTTCTAGGAAAAATTAAGTTTTCTATACGTCCAATAGCAATTTTCATCACGTTCAAATTAAAATTATAATAAAATATAAGAAAAAAAAGACTATTATAATAATACATATGAATAAATTATCTTACTTTGTTGGTTTTTCCACACACTTTTGTACAAAGATGTTAATCTTATTTTTCAACATTGGATTATAGAGATGGATGTTTGAGTATATTTGATGGTTATATTAAAATTGAAGGATATTGGTTTGTGAATAATTTTAGAGATGTGAGTGTTAGTATAATATACATGTGGATTAAAATTAAAATTTTAAAGTGATATCCAGCTCAAGGACTAATTAATTCAAGAGACCAAAGTTTTTCCTATAATATATTTATTTATAAAAAAATCATATTTAATTTCATTACAAATAAAATTTTCAAATGTTTAATTTTTAAATAAAAAATAGCAAAACCAAACTTGAATATTTTTAAACAATTAAATTATAATAAAGACATTGTTATTTTCAAACTTTTCAAAAAATTAATTTTATATTAGTAAAGGTAACAGATACAATATCAAATTATTTAAGATAAATATAACAAATATAAGTACCTCAAATCATATTAAAAATCACCAAACTCAACCTTGGCACACAAACAATGAAATAATTTTTTTCTCCAACATCAATACTATTGTATTTCCTAAAAACAATTTTACCATTTTTACGCAATCCAATATTTCTAATAAATTTATATCATTATTTAGTGAGATGGAGCATGCAAAAACTCATGTTACCAATAAACCTGAATTCATAATAAAATGGGACCAAATCCGTGGTACACAACCAAAATTCAATAGAATAAAATCCGAGTCTATTTAAGTTTTCATGACATTGATATGTGCTAAAAAAAATATGAAAAACATATTAATTTACAGTTTCAATAAGAAATTTGCATTTCACAAAAACTTAATTACGTTTCCAACATTCATTTTTCTATAATTTTGCTTCAAAATGATCATTTGACTTTCAACCGTAATATTGGGTGAAAAACTTAATGTGTCTATTAATTATCCAATAACACTTTTCATCACTGATCAAACATAAAATAATAAAAATATAATACTCCCTCCGTCCCCTAATAATATTCACACTACCTTTATTCTCGTGTTTTAGCGAGTGAATTGTTTATTAATATTTAAAATGATAAAATAATTTTAATAAATGGTTAAGATAGATCAATCTCTACTCTATTATAAAACACTTTAAAAATTATTTTATCATTTCAAATACTGATAAAAAAAACGCGCTAGTTAAAACACGAGAAAACAATAAACGTGAATATTATTAGGGGACGGAGGGAGTATAATATAACGAATAAAATATATTGCTCCCTCTGTCCCCTATTAATTTTTATATGTGGGGTAACTTAATAAAAAAAGGTTTAAAATTATTACATAATAATAAATTCAATGTTATTCTTAAACTTTTCAGAAAATCAAGTTTATATTAATAACAATTACAAACACAAAATAAAATTAATTATCAAATAATTTATCATACATATTAAATTCCAAGTTCCTCTACCTAATGAATTTTTGTTCAAAATACTCGTCATATTTTCAACGCTTGATTAAAGAGGTGGACAAGTTGGTATGTATAGAGGTTATGTTGAAATTGAATAAGATTGATTGATGAATATTTTTAGTCATATGTTTAAGTATTATACGTTGGATTAGATTACATTTTTTAGAGTGAGTATATTCAATAAAAATATATAAAATGAGGTGATTAAGTTAATAAGCGAGCGAACTTAGTAAAATAGTGAGTATAGTTAGTTGCGTAATACACATAAATTTATCTATAAAAATATCGTATTTAAATTGATTAAAAATTAATAATTTCTACATTTAATTTTTAATTAAATAAAAAATCTTGTTTATTTTTAAAATATTTATATACTAATTATGTTAGTGTTACTTTTTAACTTTCCAAAAAATTAATTTTATATTAATAACGGTAAAAAAATACACAAACAAAATTAAATATTAATTATTAAAACAGATATAACAAAAATTAGTATATCAAATTATAGAAAACAAAAATTGCATTGATCAAAATTTAGGAAATGGCGAAATGAGGACCACAATTTTTTTAGAATATCAAATTATAGATAATAATTTTTTAAAGCCACAAATTGTACCAAAAACAGCCAAAAAATGGGGCCAAATAACCCAATTTCAGGCCTCATTTTCATTACACTCTAATCTTGTCATTAATATTTTCTTAAGACAATA
This sequence comes from Ballota nigra, assembly GCA_947034835.1. Lineage (NCBI taxonomy): Eukaryota > Viridiplantae > Streptophyta > Magnoliopsida > Lamiales > Lamiaceae > Ballota > Ballota nigra. The sequence continues at coordinate 76,516,962 of OX344726.1, forward strand.
AGTTGCCGATTTGAGATGTTTTGTTTGAGTTATATGAATCTTTTCCTTTAAAAAATTGATTACAATTAATGAACCATAATAAATTTTAACGAAAATTGAAGCTAATTTTTTTCTTTAAAGTAGGAGAGTTAAAGCATGATCATGGCCCGAAAGTTGCCCATGATAAATAACAAATAAAGGATGTAATTAATATACATTTTTTTCTTTAAATAATTTATACCCGAGTAGTTTTAGTGTACACCCAAGTGCATAATATGCACTTGAATTTTAAAAATTCAATTGAAAATATTATGAATTTTTTAAATCAGTTTTTTAATCAACAATATCAATCAGTAATCAGTAATACCACAAGCAATAATCAGTAATATCATGAGCAATAATCAACAATACCTCAACTGGCAACCAAAAATACCACAAAAAATAATCAACACTACCTAAATAGTAATTTTCAATATCCTAATATTTTTTTAATTATATATTTTTAATCGAAAAGTTAAATATTAATTTAGAATTGAGCTTAAAATTCAATTGCATAAGTATGCACTTGAAATCTTGAATACTTAGAATTTCTGATCATATGAACTACTCCGAATAACTTGAATGTTCTGCATGTTTCTCCATATTATTATCCTTCCAACTATATATATTTGTTTTGTTGACTGTGCATGTGACATATATAGGTATAAATTTTATTTCATTAAGATTATTTTTTAACGGTATAAATGATTAAAGTCCGGTCAAAAGTCAATCTAAAATACTTTCAATCGTAGCGCAAAACATTCAAATCTATTATACCAGATTACGTGATTTTATAATTTAATTAAGGTTTCCTTAAAAATATAATAATAATAATAATGATAGCGAAATTTTGGAATAGAGGTATGTTTATTTTTAATGTTTATTTGTTGAAATGATTAGTACTTACACCCTATAACTACTCCATTATCATATATTATATTTACATTAATTTTTTTAAAATATAGTATAGTTTGTTAATATTTTTCAATTATTATAATGTAATGTTAATAAATAAACCCAAGTTAAATTGGTTTATATTTATAAATAAGAATAATTCTCACTTTAACCAAAACAATTAGTTCATGCACACAGATTTATTTTTCATGATATCTTCTCCTAAATTTTATGGAATTTTATTGGGAAATTTTACTTTATATTCAATCCTTGAATGATGCTTAATTTAACCAAAAATTAAAATTAAACATTAGAATGTTCAAATTAACAAATTAAATTATGCAACAATAATTGGAAAAAAAAATGAGTACCACTATTCAAACCCCAAAATCCACTAAATCTACCCCACCTACTAAACATACCCCATTAAAATTTAAAAATCAACATATATTACTAAACATACCCCATTTAATTCCTATAATATCCTTCCTCCATTAATATTGCCACAATTCCATTAAATCCACATCACTTGCTAAAAATTCTCACCATTCCATATTCTCATTAAATTTTTTTTTTATTCTTTCATATTCTTTAGTTTTAATCATAATTAAAAAAAATTATATTAAAAATTAAATATATTTTGAATTTTTTTTATAAATAATTAACTAAATCTTCTAAATAAATATTTATCAAAATAAATATCTTCAAAAATATCAAAAGATAAAATAAATATAATGATAATTTTAATAATCAATCAAATTGTATAATATATTTGAATAAAAATTAAATTTGACAATTATTTTAAATATTTCAGAAAATAAAATAATTTTTAAAAAGTTTAGTTAATTTTTTTAAATCATTTAAACCTAAATAAAATTTGACAAAAATTAAATAGTAAAAAAATAATTAAATAAAAAATCAATTAATATGAAAATTTGAAAAATAAAATAACTACATAAATATAAGAAAAATATCTAAATCTAAACAAAATAAAGAATAAATAATAAAAAATATTCAAAAAGGAAAAGGCTAAAGATAAATAAAATCAGAAAATTATTTTATAAATCTTAATTAAATTATCGTAAATAATTAAACTAAATAATCAATTAAAATTTTATTTTTATTTAGCTTCGATTGAATATTTACGATTTTTTAAAATAATTTTCTTAATTTAGTTATTTTTTAGTATTTAATTGATCTTTTTAACTATTTTTTAGTTTATTTTTTTAAAAAAAATATTGGATTTGTTTTAGTTAAATTATTTTGAAGATTTAGTTGATTTATTTTCTTTTGTTTTCCAAATTTTTAAGGATTTTTTAATTTCATTTAATTTGATTATTTAAATATTTAATACATTTGTAAACATAATTTTCAGGGTTTAAAAAATGTAAGAAAAAAAGATTGATCAATTAAAAGTTAAAATACTAATTTTAAAATTAAATGACTTAAAGGACTAAAGTCAAAATCAACATAAATTTAGAGTATAATTCATTCCATATATATATATATATATATATATATATATATATATATATATATATATATATAAGGATAACTTAGTCATTTTATTTATGTTTATTTTTGTCTTTAAAATTATGGGGTTTGTTTAGAGGATTTTGGGGATTTTGGGGTTTGACTTAGCTATTAAGTTAATTATAAATTTAATTGTAATATATTGTTTCATTAAGAGATTCTTTAATTGATTATTAACTTATTAGATTATGTATGTACTTAAATACTCAATTATATAAATTTAAGGAAAATATTCATAAAAAATTAAAATTTATAATACCAAAATTCTTATTAATTAAAGGGTTGTCATCTCATCACAGAACCACATCTCAAAAAAAAAAAAAAAAATCTTCATCACAAAACCATGTTTACAAACTATTACATCGAATGCAAATAAAAAACCACCAACTACAAATTATAACTACTCGGGTCTTTCTAATTCCTCACCACCGATTCTGAGGATTGTGTTATTAAGTCATAATCTCAAAACACCGTCGTAAAAATTGCAACCAATGTCTGAAAACCCAGATTGTAAAATGGGCAACGTAAATAATGAAATAGGGGGACATATTGAAGTCAAAAAATAAGAAATACATTAGCAATTCAACTAATACTACCGGAAATGATATTGATTGTTTTCCATCGCACGAAGTGTCGATGTACTTCGTCGTCTTTACCCCAATACATCCATCACACACAAAACTTGGTACCTTGAAAAGGGCTCTATGAAACGAATTAGCAATGTGGATGGATGATAGAGGTGGGAGATGAATGAGGCTCTAGAAAAAATATAAGCTCAATGTAATTAGATATTTATGCTTATTAACATCTACAAAGGTTTTTCTACATAACAACAATTACAATAAAAGATTTTTACAGAATTGTTTGATCACAAAGAGGCTACAATACTGCAGAATGATTGCAAATGTCAAAATCTTAAAAGAGTATAAATAGACATCAAAATGTAACTGCTCCTAATTTTTAGCCAATGTACCTTGATGACTATATAACAAATGAACGGTGACGATGAAAGAATTTAAAGATGATCGACGGTCAAAAACTCTTCCCGCCAAAACCAAAAGGGAGAATGTAGAACGCTTTATATATTATAGATTACAAAATTACAGATATAGATTATAGATAAATTATTGCTTAACTTTTGAAAACTGTTGAGTTGATGTTTTTATTTGATTATATAGTAGTGTTATTGATGCATTGTTGCTCAAATTAATATTTAAATGTTAGCACGTCGCAAGTAATTGGATGAAACAAGCATGTTGATGCTCAAAATAATTAGGTTGAATTAAAAAAAAAGTGTAAATTTTTTGGTTTGGTCGGAAAATCGAAACCGAACTGAAATATTTCGGTTTGGGACGGAACAATTTTTCAAAATATGATTTGATTTATGATTTGTAAAAAAATTTTGATCTGGTGTTTAATTTGGCTAATTCGATTTACCGAACCGAACATTACACATCCACTTAAAAATTTGTTAAATGACAATGAATTAGAAACACCATTTAAATAAAATGACAGGGGCTAACGTGAAAGCTAAATTGTGTTTTTTAGTTTTGGATCCACCAACATTAGCTGCGGATTTCCTGTACCAAAATTTTACAACGAAGATTAAGACTAAGGTAAAAAAACTATAATGAAATCTATAATATATAATACATCCTACATTCCTATATTTAGATTTGGGCGGGAGATTGTTTCAGCCGTACGATGGTTTTTATTTTTTAATCTCGGCCGTTCGCTGCGTGACCATTTGGGAGTTGTTCTCTGATTTTAATTTGCTACAATTTAGGGACTGTTACGTTTTGACATCCTTTTATATACAGTTCATCGTTCATACTTTCTCGATGTGTAATTACGTTTGCATTTTTTCTTCTGTTTTATTAAATTAATTTTTGATTGCTGTGAATTGCCTTTGTAGGTTGTGGATGTTGTCCGGACGAATGTCGTGGTTATATTCTTTGGTGGCTCCGATTTTGTTGTCTGCCGCGGACTATAGAGTTTCGAGCGAAGATCGTTCGTGAATGTTAGTAGTTTAGTGGATGGGTAGGCTTGATGGTTTGTTTTTGGGATTATGACGGTTTTGCTTTCGGAGCCGGTGATACGTAATTTTTTTCTTTTTCCCTGGTGGTAAATTTTATTTTTTTTCGTTGGAGAAATGGATAGCAATTTTTTTGGAATAAATAAAGAAGATTCCTGGATGGTTTTGTTTATTTCTACTCGAATTGCGTGTTTTTATTTGTGGAAGACTTTTTTTTTCCTATTCTGCCTTTCGTTTTGAATGGTAGAAAGGAATTGTTTTAATTCCTTGAAAATCATGTATGTTATGATAACAGCTATGGTTACTTTTTGCCACCAGATATTAATATTAATAAGTAATAATATTATAGTATATAACAGTAATATCAATACTAATACCACAAATTTGTAGGTATAATTTTTTTTATTCCGATTAGCTTGTATATACAATTTGTGCGTGATATATTATGGAGTTTGGCTTATAGTGAATCTTTGGTGTTGTGTTGGCAATGGTTTTGTTTGGTAGTTTTCATTGGTGCTGATGAGAATAATTAAAAATATTAAGTAATACTCCCTCCGTCCCAGATCAGTTTTCACACTGATCTGGGCACGGTAATTAAGAAAAGTCACTTTTTGGGGGGGTGGGTAGCCCTCAAACTACTTTTCAATGATGGAGGTTTTACCTTTAATAAAGGTGGATTACTTTATGTTAATCAAACATTCAAGTTGTACAAATACATGAGAATGAATTTAAAATTAAATAAAAATACATTTTAAATACACAAATTAAAATAATTAAAAAAACGAAAAATAAAAAAACAGAAAATTAAAAAGAATCCTAAATTTGGCTTCCCTCCTAAAATTACATATTTCCCTCCTAAAATTCCAAATACTTCTAAATTCAGCTATTACAATCATTTCAACTTTTCCAAAAAATTTAAAGCACTTCCCACCTAATTTTTTGGAGTTTCCCACCTAAATTTAAAACAGGCTATAAATACAACATTCAGCCATAATTAGTCATAAATACATCATTCAATTCCAACCCTTACATAGAATTAATGGCTAGAAAAAACAGAAGAAGCACTGATCTAACTCCATCAGAGAAGAATTTAATTGCTCAAATCCTCCTTGCAAACAACAAAGATGGTCAGATTCCAAGAGGTAAGCTAGATGAAATTTCTGCATCATTTGGAGTTCATAGAAGGACAGTGCAATATGTCTGGAGTGCTGCAAAAGAACAGAAAATACAAGAAGGCCTTATCATGTTTTCAAATGGTAAGCAAGGATTACCTCATAACATCACAAGCAAAGTACAACTTGATTTGGATGTTATGAAGGCAGTCCCATTTGAACATAGAACCACTATAAGAAGGTTGGCTAGAGAGATGCACACTAGCAAAAGCACAGTGGCTAGGTGGGTGAAAAAGAAGGAAATCTTACCTCATACTAATGCCATCCATCCAGAAATTACAGCCACAAACAAATATCAAAGGATCAAGTATAGCTTGGATCAATTGGAAACTGAAGTTGTCAACAACAAACTGAAGTACAAGCTCATGCAAAACACAGTCCATATTGATGAGAAGTGGTTTTTCTTGCAAAAGGCAGCTATGAGATGTTACAAGGCTCCAGGAGAAGATGATCCATACAGAGCTTGTAAAAGCAAAAGGTACATTCCAAAAGTTATGTTTATGAGTGCAATTGCAAGACCACAATTCTCAAGTGATGGCCAATGCACCTTTGATGGGAAAATTGGAATTTTCCCATTCACAAGACAGGAGGGTGCCCAAAGAAACTCTAGAAATAGAGCAAGGGGCACACTAGTTACAAAACAAATAGACTCAATCACCAAAGAGGTTATCAAGGGGTGTCTAATCAATCAAGTAAGTCTCCTAAACTGGAAATTCATCATTTAATGCATCAACTATCAGAACTAATTCATCATTTAGTTTGAATTTCCAAGTTGGTGACATTACATGGGTGTTTCCAAGTTTGAATTCATCATTTTGTGTGTTTTATTTCAGATTATTCCAGCAATCAAGGCAAAATGGCCAGCAGGTGCAAGCAAAAATATATTCATACAACAAGACAATGCAAGACCTCATATAAATAACTTGGACCCTGAGTTTAGAGCAGCTGCAAGCTCAGATGGCTTTAATATTATTTTAGTGTGTCAGCCACCCAACTCACCTGACACTAATATCAATGATTTGGGTTGGTTTAGGGCTATTGAATCCTTACAAGTTGACACAAGATCATACAATGTGGATGATTTGGTGAAAAATGTTATCCTATCATTTGAACAACTTACACCTAGTACACTTAACAAAGTCTTCCTAAGTTTACAGGGGTGTTTGACTGAAATACTCAAGGTTAAAGGACACAACAACTTCAACATACCTCACATGCAAAAGGATGCTTTGATCAGACAAGGGACACTACCAGAAAGTCTTGAAGTGGATGTGGAGCTTGTAAAAGAATGCATAGAATATCTTCAAGAAGTTGGACAGATTGATGTTGCACAAAACACATTTTCAGCACTATTGTTCAATCTGGGGTATGCTTAGTGAAGGGGCAGAATACTTTAGTTAATTTTTGAAGCATGTTTACAACATAAACATTGGGGCAAGTAGTGCTTAGGCTGTAAACATGCTTATTTTGCACATTTTCAGGACAGGAATTCAGTTTAGGGTATGATTAGTGAAGGGGCAGAAAACTTTTGCACATTTTGCATGTAATGAAAGACCCATCCTTTTGTTATTAAAAGAAGAAAAGCACTTATGATAGTCCATCAAATAAGAATTGATCATGAAATCAATTCCCCCTCAGAAAATTATCATCATGGGGTCTCAAATCAAGCCTCCAAAATAAAGCAAATGTTCAACATTCACTTCTATGGTGGCATTGATCACACTACAGCCCATACAAAATACACTCAGCCCAAATAAGACACATAATGGCCACAAACAGGGGATAAGCATGAAATCCAACCTCAAATTGACCCTACACATGACATTCAACCTCAAATTGACCCATACACATGAAATCCATCCAATATCAGAAAAAAAATCATCATATACAGGGGATACACATGCATATAAAGGCCAATAACAGGGAATACACATGCATAAGAGTCACAAACAGGGGATACACATGCAATACATCCTCAAGTGACCAATAAGTACAACATCCAACCAATATCAGAATGGATCACCACATTCCAGTAATAAGCATGAAATCCAGCCTCAAATGACCCATAAATACAACATTCAACCTCAAATTGACCAATAAACATGAAATCCAACCAATATCAGAAAGGATTCATCACATACAGGGGATAAACATGCATATAATGGCCAATAACAGGGGTTAAACATGCATAAGAGTCACAAACAGGGGTTAAACATGCATATAATGGCCAATAACAGGGGTTAAACATGCATACGAGCCACATCCAGTAGTAAGCATGAAATCCAGCCTCAAATGACCCATAAATACAACATTCAACCTCAAATTGACCCATAAACATGAAATCCAACCAATATCAGAAATGATTCATCACATATAGGTGATAAACATGCATATAATGACCAATAACAGGGGTTAAACATGCATAAGAGTCACAAACATGGATTAAACATGCATATAATGGCCAATAACATGGGTTAAACATGCATAAGAGCCACATCCAGTAATAAGCATGAAATCCAGCCTCAAATAGTTACCTACGCATGGCTGGACACCAGATACATGCGAGTTCAAACCAACAGGTCTTCAAGTCCATCTCCGACAACCTCTTTGCCTTTTTCTTCTCCGTGGCCTCCTCGAGCTCAGTCTCAGGTACAAAGCTCGAACCGGAATCCTCAGAATCCGGCACATCAGCCCACTCCTCAGACTCCGGCCCCATATCCACTTCCTCAGAATCGGGAACAACCTCGCCTTCCTCATAATCCGGAGACACAGCCGCAACCAAGTCATGCATATTGTAATTTTCCATCGAAACTGAGTAGATAAAAGGGAATCGAGTCGAAAACCCTTAATATGGAGCGAATCGAAGGGAATCGAGTAAAAACCCTTAATATGGAGCGAATCAAGGGTAATCGAGTCGAAACCCCTTAATATGGAGCAGATCGAAGGTAATCGAGTCAAAACCCCTCAAGAAAATGGAAATCGAAGGGAATCGAGTCGAAACCCCTCAAAACCAAGCAAATCGAAGAATACTCGAATCGAAATCCCTCAAAACTGAGCAGATCGAAGGGAATCGAGTCGAAATCCCTAAAAACTGAGCATATCGAAGGGAATCGAAGAAGAGGAAAGGTCAGCGTGTATGGGCTGAGTGTATATGTATGTGCTGAGGGCGGGGGGAGGGGGAAAGCAAGTGAGAGAGTGGGCTGGGTGGCAATCGGAGAAGAAGAAAGCTCGGAGGTGGGTGTCGATGGAAGAAGATTCGAGAGAGAGGGAGGTGGGTGCCGATGGAAGAAGGTTCGAGAGAGAGAGAGATAGAGAGGCGGATGCTAGGGTTAGATGTATTTGTAGGTATATGTATGGGCTGAGAGTATGTATGGGCTGAGAGTATGCATGGGCTGAGTGTATTTATTTTGGGCTGAGTATATGTATTTTGAGCTGAATGTATTTTGGGCTGAGTGTTTTTTGGGCTCCGTATTTTTATTTTATTTTTATACGTATTTTATACGGTTCGGGTGTATTTTATACGGTTCGGGTGTATTTCATACGGTCCGGGTGTATTTTATACGGGTTGGATGTATTTTTGTTATGTCTAATTGGCTTGGTTTAGTTTAACTAGTTACTTAATTATTGAATGTGTGTTAATTGTGTAAGAAAAGTAATGGCATATGGGTAAATAAATTGAAAAAAAACTTTCCATTTTTGGGTGTGAAAACTGATATGGGACAGACCAAAAAGGAAAGTGTGAAAACTGATCTGGGACGGAGGGAGTATTGTATAGTGGCTTTGTGAAATAATACATGAATTCTATAGTTTCTAATGTATATGTGTTATATTGTAGGCACTATTTTTCTTTATTAATTAAATGGACGATTATTCATTCATAATTCAAGGTGCGGATCAGCGCCCATTCAATATACAATTTACTTTGTTTTTTTTTTTTTATTATTATTATCTTTGGGGGTGTTCCTTTGAAATTGTTTTGATCAATTTTCAATAATTGAAGAGTATGTATAGAGTGAAATTGGTTTATATATGAATCACTGAAGGGTATTAGGTGTTTTCACTGAAGAGTATTAATTGTTTTACTAAAGAGTATTATTGGTTTACACTAAAGAGTCTTAGTTCATTTTCATTGAACAACTAAGACTCTTTAGAGTAAATCAGTAATATTCTTCAGTAAAAACAACTAATACTCTTCAATGAAAACAACTAATACCCTTCAGTGATTTATGTATAAACCAGTTTTACTCTATACTTTGCCATAATTGTATGGTATTTATTGATAATATATAGTGGGTTGTCGATGTGGGCCAACGGAGGAGGTTAGGATATTTGTTAAAATAATTTTAGTTATTTAATGGGTGTGTTAAGTTATTTTGTGTGCTTTTAATTTTCACTTTTCCACTATTGCGTGATACGGGGAATTCGTATTGATTAGGTTTTTGGGGTCTCCTATAATTGTGTTATTAGATTAACTTCCTATCTTTTGCTTTGAATCTTTCCTAAGAATTTCAATTGACTTCCGCATCCTGTAATTTATTCTAATCAACTATTCAAATTGAACTGATGATATTTTTTTTTTCTTTTTTCATATTAAGTAGGATTGAATTAGAGTTAAATGTATTGAGATTCAGAATTTTCTAATTTTTAGATTTTGTAACATAAAAACATGTATATTAATTATTATTATTAAATTCAAGGTTACTCTGTTATTTTTTATTATCTTCCTCCATGCTAAAATTGTGGTGTATCTCATACAATCAAGTTAAATATTGCACCGTATCTTACGCCATTTATTGTTTATTTATTTATTATTATTATTTTACATAAATTATTAATTAAATTACCAAAAATATATTTGGTTTATAGAAACGTAAACTTATAGATTTAATAGATTTGTTATCATCAATCAAAATTGGTATGTATAAATTGTGTATATAGCTAAAAAAAAAAATGCATCCAATATTTAAGGTTGACTAATTAATTTTGTATATTACTCAAACAAGTTATACAAGTTTACTACGGAGTATTGATCTTTATGAAAACAAGAAAACTTAGTGATTATTTGAATATAATGCATTTACCTGAACGATATTAATATTGGAGGGTATTATTTGTTTTTCTTGAAGAATATTAGTTGAAGGATACAAAGAATATTAATTGGTTATACTAAAAAATATTGCAAAATAATTCATGTATGAACCAATTTTATTATATACATATTTTTTTATAGATAAATATACTCGGTCCTTGGACCAAATATCGAGTCATCAAAAAATTATTGCTCACAACTATCTACATGAACTATATATGTTACTAACTTCACCCACCTTATTTATATTTTTTTTACTAAACATAACCATTTTAAAATTATAATTTTGTCCAACATATAATACAAACATACATATCCCTAAAAATACTCATCATCAATCTCATCTATCTATCTACCATAAATATATAATAAGCACTACTTTGCCATATATGATTTGGGGCGGAAATTTTTGTGTCCATTGATCAACATTCCTACATATGATCATCGGCGTACATTTGTTGATCTAAAATTATTGGTAAATCAATATTTAATATATCTTTCAAGAATTTCCTTTTTTTTTTCTAAATCACAGGAGAAAAAAGTAGAAAGGAATTGAACGAGATTTTTTCAAAAGAAAAATAACTATAATATAAAAAAATAAAAAATTATTGGAGTGACGAGGCAAAATCAATTCTTTCTTTTTAAAGTAATCTCTAGGAGAATGTGTTTTATAAATGTAGATAAGCACTGATCATTTAAATCATGAAATTTACAATGTTGTTCATTTTATTTGTGTAGCCTCCATAAAATACCTTGACTAGAACAGGGATACACGATTATCAAAACATCAATGAGGTTAAATAATGAGACAATTCATAATCATTTACATGATTAAAATTGAATTTGAAATTGCTTCAAATATGGTTAAATGTCAAATATATATATATATATATATATATATATATATATATATGGTCAAATATATACCAACAATAATAAAATAACAAATAAAAAATTTTCTTGAAAAAGCCACGATAAATTCTAGGATGCATTCAAGTGCATAGCATGCACTTGGATTTTAAGCTCAATTTTGACTTCAATTTTAATTTTTTCAAAATACACACAAATACACCGAACTGTGTATTTTTTTACAGTTGGGGTATTAGTGATACCTTCTTGGGGTATTGCTGATGTCTTCTAGGGTATTACTGATTACTTCTTGGGGTATTGCTGATTTCTGCTTAAAATATTTTTTTCAAAATTCAAGTGCATACCATGCACTCAAGTGCACACTAGAACTATTCAAAAGTCACTAGGGCTAAAAAAATCGTACGAAAATGAGAATAACAGTGCATAAATTATATATTTTTTAAGCAATCAGAATATGTCAAAAATATATATATATATATATATATATATATATATATATATATATATATATACCAACAATAATAAAATAACAAATAAAATTTGCTTGAAAAAGTCACTAGGGCTAAAAAAATCGTACAAAAATGAGAATAACAATGAATAAATTATACTATATCTATCCCCCAAAAGTATGGTTTTCTGTTTTTTTCATCAATTTTATTTTCTTCACCATTCAACCATTATTTAATTATTTCACATGTCACCGACTTTAACTCATAAACAACCACTTAGCTCATAAATGAATCACACAATATACCAAAATACCATTTATTTATCTACTTTATCTATGTTTTCTTAAAATGTGTCAAAAGCAAACGACCATACTTTTGGGGGACGGATGGAGTATATCTTTTAAGCAATCAGAACATGATAACAATGCATAAATTTGTAACGAAAATGTCTAATGCCACCATAATTTAAGATACATTCAATTTTAAAGCAGTTGAAATTATGATAAGATTGTAACATACACTTACATATTTTTGTGGTTTTTATCTCAAAAACCCTCTTTCTCACCATTATATGTAGGGAACATGTTATGTAAATTTGGGTTTATGAGAGTTGTCTTTTATAAGTATCTTCATTTAGTATACAATGTGTTCCCGTTTTAATACAGCCTCCGTCCACCAAAAGTTTGTCTCATATTCTTGGGTACAAATTTTAAGAAAAAATAGATAAATTAAGGATAAAGAATGAATAAAATAATTATTTGTGAGTGTAAAGTTAAAGTGATTATTGATAAATAAGGAAATAACACCCTTTTGGTAGACAAGCAAATAAGAAACACGGACACACTTTTTGTGGATGAAAGGAGTATATACAATGCGGGTCTGAGACGGGTTTGGTCAATCTTAGGACCCGTTCCACCAGAAATTTTAATAGACTCGGGCCCGCACCAAAACCCCCCGGGTCCAACTCGCACGCCCCATTAAATTTTATATTATTTTTAAATGTAAAATGTATAATTTTTTAATTAAAAAAAATCAAATTTAAACACATATTTTATTTAAATAATATTTAATATTCAACTAATACTTAAAAATACATATGTAATCAATATATTAATAAATTTACATATATAAATTTGAATATAAGTTTATATAAATACATAAAAAAATATTAATATATTATGATGTGGGTTCGAGGGGCGGGTCCTACAAAAACCACGACGCATCTTGGATCAAGTTGACCGGGTCCAAACCCGCCCCGAGCGGGCGTGTTCAATGCAGGTCCGGGTTTGAACCTGTCCATTGTCATCCCTATTTATTCTTCTCAAATTCACTGAATAGTGACACTTTGTATACTAATTAGTATTACTTCATATTCTAAATATTTGCACTTCGTATACTTAAATAATGATACTTTAAACAATGAGAATTCATGTCAACCCATTTTCATAAAAAAAAAAAAAAAATTATTTTCTTCATTGGACTAAGGGATATCCATTTACTTAAGACTTTTGGAATATCCACTCTTTTACTTTAGACTAATGCAACAACAATTATCTTATTTCTCAATTTCCTGAGTGATTGTACATGAGATGATGATTTCTATCAAATTAAAATTTTGAATTAAAAAAGTTGATTATTTTATAAATTAGTTCTAAATAATTTAATAGTTTATGAGTTTAAATGATAATTTTTTTATTATTTATATGACTTCCCTTAAAAGAAATTTATATTTTAATTAATTGTTGGTGACACTCTTGTGTGAGACAACCTCATATATAAGATGATGTTTCATTTAAGTATTTGAATCATACTTCATTCTAAAACATAATTGAGTTGGAGTCACATACACTCATAATGAGGTACATGGCAAACACATTACTATCTAATTAATCATTTGAAAATTTATCCACATTAATATAGATAGATATTGTATACTTGGTAAAGTTAAATGTCAAACATTTGTAAATGTAAGTTGTAACATAATATTATTTCTTAACTAATGAATGAATTCATTTTTAAAATGTCGTATATCTATTGTGAATTTATAATGCCTTGAAATAAAAACATTCACTGGGAAAATTATTAGGTACAAATCACAGTATGCTACCTCAATTTATTTTAAAGTATTTTTTCATTTGATTAATATGAAATATTTATTCCAATTAAACATTACATTTACTTAAGTACAATATATTTGGACTAATATATTAAAAATAAAATATTCAACACTAAAAGTAGAGTCTCAAGTTCTCTTATTATTATTATCATCGTTTTTTAAATACATTTATTTTGTATTCATATAAACATGATTTTCACATTATTATTTCATTGAGTTTATTATCATGTTTATATCAAATTCCAAATTAATTCTTTCAACATTAATTATTACATCAACATATTATTTATTATATTACTTTTTTTTTAATTATCTACCTCAACTAATAATTTAATAATATTTTTCTTATTATATTCCCACACATGCAATTCTCCGAATACCACATTTTTATCTTATTTCTTAATTAAAATATGATTAACATAATGTCAGTGATGTTTAAGTTTTATATTTTATAAAGTTATGGTCATTAATTTTTTTCTTTCTTTGTCCCAATTTAAGTATAACATTTAAGGGGTGTCAAATATTTTAAATAATATAATATTTTATGATAAAATTGTTAACTGAAAATATAAGTTTTTTTTTTTAGAAAAGTTATAAAAATGTAGAGAGAGTGTAGTGTATATAATTTTTTTTTGAAGAAATATTTCCAAAAAGAATATGTTAATCTTTTAAAGATGTTTATTTTGGCAAAATGTTAAACTAGAAAAAAAGGGACGGAGAAAGTACTATATTGTAGCTAACTATAGATTGTACAAATTCATATGAAATCATTTGAATAAAATAATCTATATTAAAAAAATTATTTGTTTATCCATGTACACGTTGTAATAAGCAAAATATTTATATGATACATTTACGTTAAATTAGAAAAGGTTATATTAAATTTTTCTGCATAACACGAATGATGAGTATAATATACAATAGATATAATGATTAAAACATTATACTAACAAATTAGTGACGACCACAACTTCCGTGCGAAGCACGGGATGGCTTATTACTAGTAGTAAGTAAAGATCTCCCATTGAATCTTGGTCCTACCCTTTCAAAGCATGTCCTTTTGACTACTCACCTTTTTTTTGGTTATATATAATATCCCAAAATTCTTCGCAATACAAACAACACAACACAACACACGATTTCTCCATTAATTTCCATCTCTGGTTTTCTATTAATGGTGGTCAGTGTTTGGTTCACAAATGCATTTAATCAACTAACTCCTAACAATAACACCAAACCAAATCAAATCACACTATAAAAATTCTTCCTCAGTCCTTTCGTTTTCAATTAGAGTAGGTTTAATTGTTTTCCGGTGATAAGATGGGGAAGGTGGCGGTGACGACGGCGGTTGTGTGCACGGCGGCGGCGTGTGTGGCAGCTGCTTTGGTGGTGCGGCGGCAGATGAAGAGCTCAGGGCGGTGGGCCAGAGCGGAGGCCATTCTGCGGGAGCTGGAGGAGAAGTGTGGGACCCCCACCGCCAAGCTCCGGCAGGTCGCCGACGCTATGACGGTGGAGATGCACGCCGGCCTCGCCTCCGACGGCGGAAGTAAGCTGAAGATGCTCATCAGCTACGTTGACAACCTTCCCACGGGGTATGTATGATAAATTTGATTAATTGCAAGTAATAGTGTTTGATTTCTAATTTGATGCAAATCTACAGTTTTGCTACGATTATTAACTCTGTGTTTATTGAGAATCAAATAAAATTTACTTCCTTGGTTATACTATTTATTTTTACCTTTTGTTTTTAATTATTGGAGTTGGCTGATGAACTTGCAAGCTTTATGATGTGGTGCCTGATTTGTGGAGTGACTTTTTGAGCAAATCTATGATTTTTATGTGTGGTTTCAATGTTAATTAATGTTATAGTGATTTTTTCTGTCAACGGAAATATGTTTGAGATCTGGTTTTGTAGAAGCACTGTATATGCTATATATGTACACATATACTCGATATGCATCTATGTGTGCTTCACTAATAAAGTGATGTTGAAAGGCAACTAACATTACATTTTGTACTATCCTTATCTTCATCATCAAATTAGGTTCCTTTTAGATCATGTATGGCCCTTTACTATATAAGTTTCTGCCCATTTCCTCTTTTTACATTTTGCTGGACATTACCTCCCCCACCCCACCCCACCCCCAATAACTTTTGGAAGATCCTTTTCCCATGTATTTTATACTATTAATATATTAATTTTCACATTTAAATATTGATTTTTCATTGATTTAGTCCCCCATCCTTCACAGTTCAATTGAAAGCAATTCAAGTGGCTAAACTTATTCACGGGAGGCACATACCATTTTCTCTCAAGTCTTGTTTGACTTGGTCATTTTGATGTCATCCTCTGGAATCCTTTGATAAAAAAAGCACCATCATTCACTTTTCGTTTTAAGGATTGGTTTAGACGACATCAGAGGATATTTAGTGTTTCTATTCTATTCTGCTGATCCGTACATTTCTTGACCTTTTTAAGCGTATGAGTTCACTAATTGGTTCCTGTTTAAGCTTTCGATCTGTAGCTCTAATTTAAAAAAAGTAGTGACTGAAAGAATAATGTAACGTAGTAAATGATCCGTCCTTGGAGATTACAGCTTTAGACTTTTTATAGCGAAACAATGCTATCTTCAAATTGAGCTTTTCACCTATAAAAACTTTAAATTGAGCCGGTTTAGCATAATTAAATGCTTTTCAATACAGCTTGGTCATGCTTCAGTGCAAATATTTTAGTAGCCTCACGCATCACTGTAGTTGCATGAAAGGACTTTGATGCTGCTCTTATGTGGTTGTTGAGATGCAATATGGATATTATGTGTTAGCAGGTATAATGCGGATGTAACTTCAATCCCTTTGTACAATAATATAACGAAGACACTCTCCTTTGAAACTTGTTCATAGTATGAAATTGATATTATTACATGCATTCACTAATACCATTACATACATTCGCTGATACCCTAAAATTTTATATTGTGATTTTTTTTATAAGTCTAATGGTATTAGTGAATGCATGTCAGTGAATACATGTAATTTTATTAATTTCACACTATGAACAAGTTTCACAGAAGAGTCCGTGTATAATGAAAAATCACAGTAATCTCGAAGAAACAAATTCCTTTTCCTTGCCAAAATATTATTGGCCTTTGAATATTTGAGATTCTTCTTCCGAGTGAAATCGAAAAGTGTATCCTTGATCATAAAGAGAAATTTGTATGGAAAAAGTAGATTCTTGCTATGTGGTTCTACTCTAACCAATGGAATTTGTGAAGGTATAATTCCTCTTTGTTTATTTTTTTAATTCAGGGATGAAAACGGATTATTCTATGCATTGGACTTAGGTGGAACAAACTTCCGTGTTATGCGGGTCCAATTAGGTGGCAAAGATTCTGCCATAAAGCAAGAATTTGAAGAGGTTTCCATTCCTCCACATTTGATGGTTGGATCATCTCATGTGAGTGTTAATTCTTTTTAGCATGAAATGCTGTTAGGATTTATTGCCATTTTCTGATACTCACAATTATTGTGATTCAGGAATTATTTGATTTTATTGCTGGTGCACTAGCAAAGTTTGTTGCTACAGAAGGTGAAGGCTTTCATCTCCCACCTGGTAGGCAAAGGGAGCTTGGTTTCACCTTTTCCTTCCCAGTTAGGCAATTATCATTAGCATCAGGAACTCTAATTAAGTGGACGAAAGGCTTCCTTATAGAAGATGCGGTTAGTTTATTACTTTCTTTTGTTTATTGCATTCATTATATGGTTATCATATTCCAAACTCTTGTCCTTTAACACTACAACCTAATTTTAACAATGGGATCAAAGACTCTACTAGGAGATATCCTATACCTTTCCGAGTTCCTATAGTTTCTAATGTTGCTGAAAAGCATATAAATCAATGGCTCATAAACTTCCGGCATTCTAAGTATGAATCAAATCTCTGGTATGGTTATTTGTGGTTTTGCAAAACAAGGTTTTACGTTTACCTTCAAAATCCTTGAGTGTTCTTAATGTTTGATTACTTATTGTTGGTTTTCATGGAAACTCTAGAAGGACTCATTTCAAATTGTATTTGATAAAATGGAAGCTAATACCTGGGTAATATATATTCTGGAGAGCTAAACTACAAAGAAACTAAAGCATATTCATGTCTTAGTTGAATTCATAATTATAACACTGATAATAGGAAATCCTTAATTCTAGAAAATAAATTAATAACAATGACTAATTATTACATACAAGCATTCAGTGAAATAAATCTTTTATTTTCTAACACGCCCCCTAAAGCCAATGAGTATGCATTTTTCATCCCCAGCTCGAAGATAAGCCCCTTGAGTATTATACTAGCGAGTTCTGTTGTGAGCACATCTGCTATTTGACCACTGATGTAGATTAATCCAACAGCCAAAGACTATCCTAAAGTGTAGTAGACTTCAATAAAGACTTCAATGCCTGTTTTATTGATGTTAATCTGAGCTTTGAGAATGTTGATGACAGGATTTTATTCAAATTAGCTTTATTGAACCAATCCCATTTCATTCTGAGATCCTCAAGTCCAAAATATCTTGATCAATAATAGCTCACACACTCTTTGGGCCTCTATCTAAATTCTTCCTCTCACTTGATCTATCTACCTCAATTGCCTTTTGGTTTTAGGCAAAATGCATCTTAAGCTATCAACATTTATTTCAAAAGACCCTTAAAACTATTTTTTGTTTTAAAGAATTCTTGAAGTATTAATTTTTGTTCCACAAGACCTTTTTTTTTTTTTTGTCAATTTTTGTTGTAGCATGCGGATGTTGCTCTTAGCCAAACTGGAAAGAGAAAGAATTCAAATGTTTTATTTTGCACATGGTTAAACACAACTTTTGAGTGCACCTCTTTTCATTTTATATAATCTCTTGTGAAGCATAAAATAATCCTTCAAGGTTTCTTTAAAACGAAAATAGTGCAAGGGTCTTTCAAAATAAACATTAATAATTTAAGGGCTTTTATATGCATTATGCCTTGATTTTACGTGTCATTATATTCCTCCAAGAAATGTTCAATAGCATGTCGTCTATGATTCATAGATTCTCCTAAGAACACCATGTTGCAGTATCGAATTCGCATCCGCCTCCTGTTATGGTGTGATTCACGAATCTAATTGCCACCTAGCGAATTCGTAAATAATAATAAAATTTGAACGGATACGCGAAGCCAACTAGATGATTAGACATGGTCATGTTATTGAACACTAGATGTGTTATTTCAATTGAACTTTATAATGTAATGTAACTTAAATTGACAATGTGACTCTTGTTTTAGATTGAATTTCCTATTATGATTTATGTATTGGGCTTGTGGTATTTGAATTGTTGTTTTGTCGTCTGATTAGATTAAATTATTGAAAAATGCTTAAGGTTTGGGTGAGAGAAAAATACAAATTACATACATTTGATTTATGAATTTTTTTAAATTTATATATATTTACAGGTTTTATATATAATTAAGTATAAATAAATATACGTATACTTGCCGAATCGTACCCTAATTTTTTTTTGAAAATCCGTATCCCCATACCTATATCATATTGCACCCGCTCCCGTGCAACATAGCCTGTCGTGGATCATTTATTAACAAGTAGTGGTGCATTATCTTCATTTGTTTGTGATCCTAAAGTCAACACCTTAGTTGTAAAGAAACTTGTAAAATAGTAGTTGAAGGCGCGCAGGTTGTGCGTCTCTTTTTGTGTTTAGTCCCGGGGGGTGGAGCTGTTTTTAAGGTGTTTGCTTCAGGTGCGCCTTAGCGCGTCTCTTTTACTTTCCAGATCCTCTCACCCCAAAACTTGACTTGTTTATAATTTTTTAAATAAATATTTTTTGACAATAATAACTCAAAAGAAAACAAAGACAAATCATAAACTAGAAAGAGGTTTGACAATATTAAAAGTCTCACCAGGAGTATAAAAAATCGGAGTAAAAAATATTAACAATTAAAATATGATACCATTGACCCTGATTTCTAATACTCCTGATGAGATCCTTAATACTCTTGATCAAATATTTGATACTTTAAAACAGTTTTATGATAAACTTATTATGAACCATTTTCATATAAAACCTACTCATTCCTCAAATAATAGGGCTCTGATTTTCTTTTTCTTTTAAAATGTATTTTTTTCTATATACTTCCTGAAGGTGAATCTCTCGTGGAGTGTGCACTGTTGTAAAGTGAGCAACAATAGGAAACAACCCCGTACTGCTGTAAATTAGATAATTATGTGTCAGTCAATCTTTGTTCTTAGAAAAATATTTGTGAGGCTTATTCCTTCCTGTAAATTAGTGATTGCATTCCTCATTTGCCAAATGTTTGTATGCTGTAAACTCTGTAAGAGTGTATTGACAATGAAAGTTAATATATATCTGGAAAATCTTCTTTTCCTATGCGGATATATCTGGAAAATCTTCTTTTCATATGTGGTATCAGATTTGTTTTGATTGATTAAGAGTTTAAATTGAATTCTATTTTTAGATTGATAAGGAAGAAAGAGCTTAGATGCATGTTGCATTCTAATACTGGATGATGATGGAATGATTTACTACTCCCTCCATCTCTCATCAATTTGCACCCTAATGGGTTGCACATTTTTTAAGAAAGATGTATTTTTTTAATAAAGTAGTGGCATATGGGTAAATATGTGTATATGTTTGTGAGAGTGCACACAAATCATGTTTACTTTTATAGTAGTGTGCAAATTGATATGGGACGGACCAAAATGACAAATGTGCAAATTGATGTGGGACGGAGGGAGTAAAACCTAATGATAAGTTCTTTTTTTTGGTAATTTATAATCTGTTATTCGCATGTTATCTTAAGTATGCTGAAAGTCTTGAATGCTTCTAGTTCTAGGATTAGTAAAGGAGTCATAAGAATATGCTTTGTGCCATTGTTTTGGCATACAAGAAAAGCCATAGTACTCCCAAATTTCATCCATTTAAAATTCTGAGACTACCTTTATAGTTGATATTAAATCTTAATACATGACATGATCAAATGGACAAAGAAAAACACTAGAGTATTATATTGCTCGGGCTACATTCACGGATGAAATGCCCAAATGGCTGAAACGCTGGGGATGTGTTTTTATTAAAGGATTTAAGAATGGATTTCAAATCCATAATGACAAATCTATTGGATTGTACAGATTGTAATAGATTTGTGATATATATCACTTCCACTTTGAACTAATATTGCAGGGATTTTGATTGATTTGAAATCCACTTTAATCTGAGTGGAATTCTTTCTAATTCTTGCATCTCAAAATCCTTAATCCAAACATAAGATAAATTTTATCTTTTTTAGTGTGGAACAACACTCAGTACCTGTTATGTAGCTGATTTACTGACGAAGAAATAAGAAAGGGAGAAATCTCTCTAAAGTCAAATAAGAACTATCTCACCAACCAACTATATTTATATTCTTCTGGTCTCAGTTACTCAAAGAATCCACGTTTGATGCTTAAAAGTGAAGTGAATGGTTTGTGGGACTACTTTGTCCTATTAACTATCATTAAAGAGTATTTCCATCTGTTCCCAATTAACTGGAAAATCCTTTGATCTAGGTGATTTCTGAATCTAGTATATTTTATAATTATCGACTCTTGGTAGGTAGGAGAAGATGTTGTGGGATTGCTGACAAAGGCATTGGAAAGAGTTGGCGTCGATATGCGTGTGACTGCTTTGGTGAGTTTCCTTATTTTTATAAGATGTTAATTCTGAGCAAGAATGCTGTAATGGAAATTTTGCTGTTCTAATAGCGATCTTTTAGTAGACATATTCTCTTTCCTATTTTTGCTGACAAATATTCCTTCCTAATTTTCTAATACAGGTCAATGATACCGTTGGTACATTAGCTGGAGGACGGTACACCAATAGAGATGTGATTGCTGCTGTGATCCTGGGAACAGGAACTAATGCAGCTTATGTTGAACGAGCACATGCAATTCCAAAATGGCAGGGTTTGCTACCTAAATCGGGAGAAATGGTTAGCCTTTTTTAAATTTTTAACTGATGAATATTGCAGGATTTAGGCTGTGACATTGCATTTTGGAGTTAAAAAGTTTTTTTGTCCCATAATTTGTCTAGTGTTAAATTTTGGTCCCAAGATTTTAAATTATTTTGATCTAGTCCCGATGATAAAATATTGGTCCAATGCCCAAAATAACCAGAAATTTGAAAATGATGTCATTTTATGTCATGCGAATGTCCAATTCTGTCCCCAAATTAAATCCTCATGTGACATAAAACGTTCAGTTTTCAATATTCCGGTGATTTTGGGCCAAAATTGGTACTAAAATCGAAATAATTAATTCTTTTGGGACCGAAATTTGACAGTATACAAGTTATGGGACAAAAAAATCTTTTGAACTCCTGCATTTTGTCAGTGATTATCCGTCCTTGTTCCTTCTGCAATTCATTTATGCTATAATTCATAAAATAAAACTGATTTGGGATTCCTTTTTTAATTTTATTTTAAATGAAGGTAATAAACATGGAATGGGGTAATTTCCGCTCCTCTCATCTTCCGCTTACAGAATATGATCAAAGCCTTGATTCTGAAAGTTTGAACCCCGGAGAACAGGTACTTTACTAACCTCTATCATTATTCCCTGGGTTCAGAAAACTATAATGGTGATGAGCTTTCAGTCATCCCTATCAATTTCTTCTTTTGCTACTGCAGATTTTTGAGAAAATCATTTCTGGCATGTATCTTGGAGAAATTGTGCGTAGAGTTTTATGCAAGATGGCTGAAGAAGCATCATTTTTCGGTGATAACATCCCACCAAAACTCAAAATTCCGTTCGTTTTGAGGTAAACAAGTGATAATGCTCGAGATATAAGGCATGGATATCTTTTATTCACTTAATTTCTTAGTTGCTTCTCTCACTTCCTTTATACTTCCTGTAATGGAGTAGTATTTTTGTTGTTGTTCTACTAAAGTCTTGTCATTCATCTCAATATTATAACCCAGCAAAGAGAAAACCATATTATAGTTAATTATCTTCTTCCTCCTTGTTCAGGTGCATGGCTCCTTTTTTATATATTGTTTCTGATATTTTTTTCTTATGTCACCAAGTCATACCCTCCCCCCTCCACACCAAAAAATTAGATTTGTGAAAATAAATGTCTAGTTTGAAGGTAAGTGTTTTTTGTTATGCATGATATTAGTAACGGGGATATTTTGGAAAATAAGGAAAAAATCATTTTATGAAAAGGAGACAATGTTTGTAAACATCAAATAGTAAAGTTTTCAAACTATGCATGTTTTTGCATATTATTTTCCGAATTTTTTTTATTACACTTTTCCACCCAATAATCACCTGGTTGAATATTCTGATGAGAGGGTCTTGGATTGAATCAGTGAAGGTTTTAGGTTATGGGATTCCTAATACAGGTAAAATGAGAATATGAGTTGATGCATAATATATTAATACATTTGTTCCCTCTAAAACGAAACAATGATGGATCCAAACCTTGAAAACGACTATCCTATAAGATTAAGGTCATCAGAGAATGATCAGAATGTAGGCAGACTTAGGACATCGCTGCTTTGCTTCAAATAAAAGGAAAATGAAGTAAAACCAGTTAACTCTTATAACTGACAGTCTTGAATCTCCAAACAATGTTAATGTGCCATATCCCTTGCATGTATAGGATTGTGATTTGATTTTTCCTTATGGTGTGAAATATTTAAAGTGTTAAAAATGGGTACTATGTAGCATCATGTATATTGATTGGACCTGGCCTATCTACCCATATTATTTTTGCATTTTTCTCTTAGCGTGAAACCTTTTTTTGGGTATTAATTTTTTTTTTATTCAACATTGTCAGTACAGTTATTACTTGGATGTTTTTGATCTAATCAATGTATTACCAAGCAGATTAGAGATATCATAGTTGCATTTTGGATTAATTATAGATCTAAATTTTGTTTGAAGATAATTTTGAAATTCAACAGAAAAGTGAGCGTTCAATTAAATTTTGTATGCAGTATATCTCTAATTATCAAATAGGCACAGTATGAACACTTTTTGCTTCCTTTAGTCACCAACCATCTCAGTTTGCCAGATGCTCTTATATTTCTGATAATGTAGTTACAGTTTGATTGTGGGATTCAACTTTATGGTGGTGGTTAGCTAAGTGCTCTAACATCAATAAACACATGCGTTGCAACTTGACCGAAGTCTCTTATATTTACGCATTTCATTATCTCACGTGGAAATCATTTACCGTATAACTAGTTAGTGGTATCACACCTTTTTATTTATTCTCTGTATTTCCACCAAAGGAAGATAACTGCTACTTGTAAAAACTGTTATGATGTTATAATCAATTCCTCCTTGGCTGTTGTGCAAAGAGTAGGCTTCTAAAAGTTTGTTGCGTAAGAGTGTAAACAAAATGTATACGTACCTTTCAAAAAAAAAAAAAAAAAAGAAAGAAAAGAAGATGTATATTAGTTGTTATTTTGCCTTTTGACAATTGCTTGATGTTTCATGAGGATGCTTTGTGAATGTAGACCTTCAATACACCACTTCCTTTTCCATGCAGATTATAGACGATTCATCTTATTCACTATTATACTTGATGTTCACTGGTTTTTGGTTCAGATTAGAGCTTAAGTAATATGTGCCTCTATGCAGGACTCCTGACATGTCTGCTATGCATCATGACACCTCTTCCGATCTCAAGGTG
The DNA here is from genome assembly GCA_947034835.1 of Ballota nigra. Lineage (NCBI taxonomy): Eukaryota > Viridiplantae > Streptophyta > Magnoliopsida > Lamiales > Lamiaceae > Ballota > Ballota nigra. Next base: position 76,541,868 of record OX344726.1, read on the forward strand.
GTTGGGAGCATATTGAGGGATGTTCTCGAGGTATGATAGTTTTCTGCTTCAAATATGTTTGGAATATAAGGTAGGGAGCCCTAACTTAATCCAAAACCATGGTCAAAGGTTAAGGATCGACTCCCACTTATATACCCATCCACAATTTCATGTGGATCTGATTTGGGATAGTAACAAAATATGATGAATATTGTCACAAAAAAAGGGTCATAACTCTCAAGGGTCAATTACAATTTTCCACACTTTCAAAAAAACAATTTCCCACACTGATTATGGTTGTTCTCACGCTTTAGAACCTATACTTTTTATCTTATTACGCATCTTAAAGTAAAATTCACATTTTACAACCTAAAGTATTCAAAATTTGATATTTGCAACCCAAATAGGCGATTTTCAGCTACTCTTTTTCAGACTTTTTAGTACGAGTAACACTCAGGTGCGCAACTGGTGTACAACCAATACTTTTCAATGAAAACAACTAATATCGTTCTGTAATGACCAATTAATACCATTTAAAAATGCACGGTGCATAGAAGTATTTGCCTTTTAGCACAGATTAGGGCAAAATCATTCAATGGTTGGACTGTTATTTACCCAACTCATAATATTTCTATCCCACTTGAATTATGTATGACAACAGGTACCTAATAGTACCTTGAAAATGAGGAAAATGATAGTGAAATTATGCGACACCGTTGCTTCACGTGGGGCCCGTCTCTCGGCTGCTGGGATCTTAGGTATAATTAAGAAACTGGGAAGAGAGAGTGTAAAAGATGGAGATAAGCAGAGGTCAGTTATAGCATTGGATGGTGGACTGTTTGAGCACTATACTAAATTCAGCAACTGCATGGAAACCACTCTTAAGGAGCTACTGGGAGAGGCTGCAGAAAACGTGGTGATCGCTCATTCAAACGATGGGTCAGGCATTGGAGCTGCTCTTCTGGCTGCCTCTCATTCTCAGTACCTCCAAGTTGAGGACTCGTGATTTGTTCTCCGTCTCTATTTCTGTACAACAGGCCTCAGATAATGTATCCTTATACTGCTGCCCACTTGGCAGGATCTTTTTTTCTATTTACAGCGTATACAGACACTAGTAGAAGATCATGTTGTGATGGTAACTTTAGTTGGAATAAATGTTTGGGGGTTAAAATTGTTGGAAATTTTAGTTGATTCCTCTCCAAACAGATTCTCTGTTCTAATGTTGATTGAATGAGATGGGTGGTGTTGTATGCATTTTGAAACGTGGTAGTAAGTAGTTTTTGCAGGGATTTACTTCCTCCATTCCAATTTGGTGCCCCTCAAAATTTCCCAGAGTTGACTTCTGTTGGGCCGTGTTTGGGCTTTGGATGGTGGTAGTTGATTTGAGAAATTATTTGGTTTTTGAAATTCTCAGGATTTTGATATTTTCAGGTTTCTTTGGTTAGTAACAGGAATTAAATTTGTTCCGACAATTAAAAAAAAAAAATTGTTGGAAGAGGGACACTTTTATGAAATATTTCACATAAAATATTGGCATGTTTAAGAAAAGCATTCAAGTAGATTTTTCAAAAAATTGTGCATGAACAAAATAAAAAGTTGTACTCCTTAACTGTGTTCAAGGTTGAAAATATTGGTATTCGAGTCTTTAAATTTGTGGAAATATTGATGGATATATTGATATCAAATATATCTATATCGGTAATTTAAAAAAAATGTAAAATCTAATAACAATCGTTTAATGCATAAATATCTTTTAATGCATAAATTTAACAATAGAATTTGAATATATTTTACATTTGTGATATTTATCGAAAATATTGGTAATTTTTCGATATTTTCCAACATTTCTCGATATTTTTTGATATTTTCTAAGTATTAGACTTTATTTGCACAAAAATATAAGACTAATAGATATTGCATAACGATACTTATCAATTTTTTTACAAAAAATAATGGAAATATAGTTTTTCTCAATATATCATATTGATGATCGTGAAAAATAGATATATTGAGGATCTATCGAGATATTTCCAAATATTTTTGTTTGTGTTAATATAAAGACAAACATAAATTGTTATATGAAATATTCTACGGATCCTAGATCCGTAGAATAACCTATATTAAAAAAAAATTCATGGATCTTGGCTCGGGTCGGGTTGGATTTGGTGAATTTTTTCCAAAATCTCGTGCAAGTCAAATTTCAGGATTTTCGCTCCCAATGTGTGTTACTATATGGGCAAATACATGTTACTGAAGGACAAAATGTGTTACTATTAAACTAAATGTTCTTTTTTCACCAATTTTTGTGTGTTTTTGCTGCAATAAATATTTTCCATACAATATTAGAGTAAAACGCGTATTACTATCAATTCAAATATTGGTTTTCACAAATATTTATTTATTTCTACAAAAATAATTATCTTTTACATAAAATAACACATGTAAGGTAGTGAAAAGTGTATTACTACAATAACACAAATGTCTTACTCAATGGATAATAATGTGTTTGCACAAATACATAATAGCACCTTCCCAGACTGTGTTACCTGTTGGGACAATGTCAGTTTTGATTAGATCCCAAAGCCCCTGAAAAGATGTTTTGCCTTAAGTAGTCAAGCTAGTCTTGGTTAGATTAGTACTTAGTTATTTTACAATTCACATGAACTCAATGAGAGGAGTACTCATTGATGACAATCAAGACTGAAGCCTGAAGACATAGAGCACCATCCTGAATTTACGACAGTCTCTCTAAGCTGGCTGAGTAAGTGTCAATGATGAAGAGTATGACCCTGAGGTCATTACTAACTCAGTCCTGAAGGGAACAAGATGGTACTGGGTAATGGGAAAAGACTTGGAGTAGGTCCAAGCAATGCAAAAAGAATGTTAGCGTCAGGACAAGACCGTTGTGCTCGAGACAAAAAGAACTTAATAAGACAAGCCTGAAGCCCAGGAATGAGTTCTGACATTCTCACCAACCTGATGACGTGGACCAATCCAGGAAGGACACGCACGTACGGACCTGACATGGAAACTGAGTTCAGACTGCACTTTTCAACGGGCAAGCATTAAATGGAGCATTAAATGCAATTACCAAATCCATGTAAGGACGGCTGCTGCATGGTAGATGTATCCGTTGAACAACCCTACGTAGATGACAAGACGACTATCTCTTCCAACTGATAGATTTCAAATCCATCTATAAATACAGAAGGCCTTGAACCCATTCAAGGTTACGGGAAATTTCCAAGCCAGAAATTACTCAAACTTTTAAGCATTCAACGTTAGAAAGAAGCACTCGAAAAACCTTAAATTTTCCAAGTGTTTCTGACGCGGCGCAAACGTGGTAATTCAAGAGATAAGGTTAGGGAAAATCCTAGGGTTTTTAGAATAATATCAAAACGTACGTTTAACATCCCACAAACGAAATATAAATACTACTAAACTAGGGTTTTTAGGCAAAGCCCATAATAAATCCTGCGAAAAGTACGTACTAAAGCCCAAAACAATATAGAAGTAGATAATTTAGTAAAGAAATCTCCATTATGCGATCTGTTCTCCATCATTCCCTCCCTCATCGGAGCGATTCGCCCTCGAATCAGGAGGGATCTGTTCTCCAGCAGAGTAAGGAACCAGGTGCTTGACGTTGAAGACGTCAGAAGTGCGGAGACCATAAGGAAGACGAAGGCGGTAAGCATTGGGGTTGATCTTCGCCACGACTTCGACTGGGCCAATCTTCCTAGAAGCCAGCTTGTTATACTCGTGGGCAGGGAAACGGTCTTTCGTGAGGACGGCCCACACCAGGTCACCAACCTCGAACTCTACATGGTGACGCTTCCCGTCGGCATGACGTTTGTAGGAAGCATTACTTGCCTCCAAACGGACCCGGGTATCCGCATGCACTCTCAACAACTCGTCCCAGTAGGTTGACGCACGAGCCTCGGAAGGGGCGGTAGCTGGCAGGGTCAAGAGATCAGACGGACCACGAGGAACAAGGCCGTAGACAATGAAGAAAGGACAGAAGCCGGTGCTGCGCAAACAGCTGAATTATGAGCGAACTCAGCCTGGGGTAACTTCGAGTCCCAAGACTTGTTGTTGTCCCCGATCAAACACCGAAGCAAGTTCCCTAGAGAACGATTCACCACCTCAGTCTGACCATCAGTCTGGGGATGGTAAGCACGATTGAAGTGGAGCTCTGTATTGGCCTGATGCCATAAGCTCCGCCAAAAGTGGCTCAAGAAACGAGTATCCCTATCAGAAACGATAGAAAGAGGTAAACCATGAAGACGATATACCTCACGAAAATAAAGCTGGGCCACGTGGAGGGCATCCGCAGTACGCTTGCAAGGAATGAAGTGCACCATCTTGCTAAAGCGATCAACGACCACGAAAATGGAATCAAAACTGCGTTGGGTGCGAGGTAGGCCGAGAACGAAGTCCATACTAACACCCAACCAAGGAGCATCGGGAACGGGCAATGGGCGGTATAAGCTAGCATTTGATGCGGTACCCTTGGACACCTGACAAATGTGGCAACGGGCGACAAAGCGATAGACATCGCGCCGTAGAGAAGGCCAAAAATAGTGCTGCTGTAGAAGAGCCAGAGTACGGTCCCGGCCCACATGTCCAGCGTTATGTAGTTCGGTGATAAGCTGGAGACGAAGACTGCAATAGGGGACGCACAAGTGGGCGCCCAAGAAGAGAAAACCATCAACCCGGGCAAAGGAGGTATGTTCTCCTGCGGCCAGCTGAGTGAGGATGTGGGCAAAATATGGGTCCTCGGCATAAAGGGTGGTGATATCATCAAGCCAAGGAACGGAAACCCGCATGTCGACGAGGAGGGAGTGCCGACGGCTAAGGGCATCTGCCACCTTGTTTGCCGCACCAGACTTGTGGCGAATAACAAAATTGAACTGCTGGAGGTAAGCAGCCCAAGATGCATGACGGGTGGAGACGTTATCCTGAGAAGCCAAGTATTTCAAGGAATCGTAATCCGTGAAGAGGATGAACTCACGCTTGAATAAATAATGATGCCAATGTCGCACATCACGAACAACAACATAAAATTCTGCATCATAAGCACAGTAACGTGAACGGGGACCCGTGAGCTTCTCGCTGAAGTATGCGACAGGACGACCATCCTGACTAAGAACAACACCAATTCCGACCTTTGAAGCATCACAGTGTAGCTCGAAAGGAATAGTGAAGTCCGGGAGAACCAAGATAGGGGCCGAAATGAGTTTTTGCTTGATGAGAGCAAAAGCAGAGGCAGCAGCGTCCGACCACTCAAATGACTTCCCTTTCATGCAATCAGTGATAGGGGCCATAATAGAACTGAAATGAGAAATAAAGCGTCTATAAAAAGAAGCTAACCCGTGAAAACTGCGTACTGCAGTGATGGATGTAGGAATGGGCCAGTCCCGAATCGCCGCGATCTTAGAATCATCCACTGTAACATCCATGAATATTTTTTTCCATAAGTTTAAAAATACATAAATTATTATTATTATTATCATTATTTTTCAAAAGTAATTAAATAATAAAAGTTTCATTCTTTTTCCTAAACTTTGGATAAGCTCCTTCGTGGGTATCCTAACTATAGTTGAGATAGTTTGACAATAAAATATTTTCCTTCTTTTTATAAAAAAAAAGATATATTTCAAATACATTGTATATGAATATTCCATTATTTGTTCCCTAAAATTCCTACTGCATTATTTATTCCAGTTGGTTTTGAAATTCAGATTATGAAGACCACGTACACATGATCTAATTTTTATCCCAAATATTTCTCAACAAAATTTCATCTATCACGCCTTTATTACTCGGTCATATTTTCAAAATAAATCACAGTAATCGTCTTTCTTCCTTCATCAAATTTCTCACTCTAAATATTTGAATAATACTGAGCTCTGGATCGATTATTAGCAAAATAATCTCCTTCGAAGAAAATCACATAACACATATCTTCTTTCTCTCTCAAAAAATTTCATACGTAAATATTCAAATCCTATTGCTAGTTTTGATCGAGCCTCCAAATTGTCGTGGTTTCACTTTCTTTGATCAAGAAGTCTGCTTTTTGTGTCTCCAATCATATACGAAACAGTAATTATTTCTTCCTTCTCTAATGTATATTAACTTTCTGCCTTTTGTGTTTTTTGACAATTTAATTAGTTGTTAATGAGGACCGTGCAAAGGTATTTAGCTTAAATTATTTATTTATTTATAAAACAAAATCAGGGTGTGGATCAAGTCTAAATGTGTTTTCCAAATAATAAAGGTCTCTTCTTCGTATACAAAATATATGTATATATATAGTTTTGTTTCCAGCCCAAGTATTAATTCAATGTCCACAACTATTATTATTATTAATAATTTTTTTTTCTTTCTTTCTTCTTTCGAAATCACTATTATGGAGGTAATACTACCAACACTTTAAGATAGTTTTTAACTATGAAATATATATATATACACGCATGGGAGGATTGGTAAAGGGAAGTAAGAGTAGGATTTTTGTTGGGTCATGATGTAAGATATAATTTAGTTTTCCGTTTTAATTATTGAAGCAGACATATTAGATTTAGTGAGAATTAGTGGGAAATAGGAATAATTTGAGGATATAGTTCACCGATTTATGAGATTGATTTAGCTTTTTCTATATCCAAGTCCCCTTTTTAAATTAATGATAAGCTGTTGAGAATACTGGTATTATCTAAATGAGAATAGTCTAGCTCATGACTTTGCTAAATCTGCCAATCTCCTGGATCTGGGCATTGAAGAATACCTTCATCTTCTTCAGCATGGCAGGAGTAACTTCAAAATCTTCTTCTTCGGAGTAGAGCTCTGGAGGAAATGTGAAATGGGGCCCAAAAGTGTAGGTGGGTCCAGCAGGAGAGATCATTACACCTCTCTGGATCAGAAGTATTTTGATCACAACCCTGGCAGATTCCACAATCATCAGCTCTGCAGGGTGCTGGATGTTCAGCTTCTTCAATTAAATCTCTCACCTAGAGAATTTAGAGGCACCCATCTTATCATGGAGAAGAATGAGATCTTCTATGTCCTCTTCTCTGGCCTTGCTCCAAACTTTGCCATCCGTCAAATCTGCCAGGAGCGGAAGATGGTCTAGGAGCACAGGGAAGTACTCCCGGAGCCAGAGCTGAGCACCCTTGCTCATACTTTGCCTAATAGGTCCCATATCTATGTCATTAAATGAAAATGGGATGGGCCTAGAGGCAGAGGAGGGTGTAGCACGACTAGCAGGCTCAAGTGAGGCAGCCTCATCCTCACTATCATCGCTACGGGAAATTGCAGGGGAGCCTGGAGGGGCAACAAATCCCAGGGTCATGCAAGGGGAGGGGTTAGAGGGTGTTTGAGTGGAGGTGGAAGGGGGATTTTGGGAAGTGGATGGGGTTTTTTGTGAGGTAGTTTGGGGCTGTTCTGTACCAGATGAGGTAGTAGGCAATGTGGCCTCCTCTGGTATAGAGGCTGTTTGTAGGGTAGGTGTTTGAGTAGTTTGTAGTGAGGAGGAGGTTGATGGGGTTATTTCTGTACCGGGAAAGAGTGTAGGCAAGAAAGCAGATGCAGAAAAGGTCTGCATCCAGACTAGAGGCTTGATTAGAGGCTTCTGGGGAAGAAAGGGGGGGGAGAGATAGGGTTAATATAGGGAAGGGTAGGAAAAGATACCTCAGCTGAGTCAACATCAGCTGGAACCGAGGCAGGTGCAGACTCACAGGCCTCTGCACCTGGAAGATCAGTAGCAGGATAGATCACTTCAGTCTCCTGGTGGACAGGCTCCTCTGCCCCTTGATCAAATGATGTACCCAGAGAAGAGTCTGTCTCTGGGTCTTACAAGATGGCCCTGCTGGTCTTTTGCTTCTTCTTAAGAGGAACCCCCTCCTCTTCATCTTCCACTTCCTCTTCTGTAGCTTCATCTACCAGAAGAGTTTTCTTCTCAGCCCTCTTCTGCTTCTTCCCTTTCTTTGCAGAAGACTTTCCAGCATCTCCTCCTTCAACAGGTCTGCTCCTCTTCTTCTTCAAACCACTCTTCTTGGCCTTAGGAGAGGAAACTTATCCTTTCTCGTTTCTCTTCTGTTTCTTCAGAGCAGAGGAAAGAGGCAACTGATCCTCTTCTGAAGAAATGGATAATGCAATCTTCTGTGGGGCACTTCCTCCTACCTTCTTCATCTGTGCTTTCTTGCCCTTAGGAGGAGAGGGAATCGCCTGGATAGGTTGAGCAGGGATGGCCCCTTCACCATCTGAATCTGGGTGCCCATGTAGAGGGCCATCCTTGTTGAAAAGGATCTTGGTCTTCTAGAATTTCTTGCAGCCATCTGCTCTCCAGGCCTTGTCTGGAAGAAGAAAATCCAGGATTAAGGTAAACTTCATCCCCAAAGAGACCTTCGCATTAAAGTAATATTGCAACACTCCTTCAACTTCTGGGCAAGGCTCCTTCTGAACTTTTGCATGGTTCTTCCTCATCACGTTCCAGAAGAAATCAACCCAATTGCACTCAACACCATTATAGATGGCACACATCACACATAATCTTCCCAGAAAAATAGCATCAGTGCTATGATTCTCACACATCAGGATCTTGACAACAATGTCAAACAAAACCTTGTATTTCTGGCATAAATGCTTGTCCAGAAATCCCTTGGTCAGATTTTTGCACGAATTCCTAGCAAAAATCTTGAATGACTCCACAACTTCATCCTCCTTGTACTTCAATGGGTCCACTCCAGTCATGGATAGATTCCCAAACAACTTGCTGAAATCATGCTTCGTGAAAACAACCTTCTCATCATCAATCTTCGAAACCAACTCCCCATCAAAGATCTTCAATCGGACCAGGAGTTGAGTGGCATAGTGGTCAAGAGTACGAGAACCCTTCGGAATGGCAGAGATAAGATCTTCTACACCAGATTTGCTAAGAAGGTGTAGAATTTCCAAAGCGGCCGAGTTCCTGGTGGAATAGAAGTCCACCACCATCCCTGTCTTCAATTTCTCACAGATGTAGACAACTTCAAAGTTGCAAGTAGGTGCTATTGCTGTAAAGCTTTGAGAGAAGAAATGTGAGAGAGATAATTTGTAGAGAAAAGTTAGGGTTTGTGAAAAGTGAAGAGAAGATTTGAAATCCTTTGGTTTATAAGAGAAATACCCGTGTAAAATCAATTAATTAGGGGAGACATAATTAATTAAAGAATTGATTGACATGTTGCACTTTAAATAAATCTAATGGCTAGGAATTAATTGGGTAAGATACGGATTTATTTTGTGTGTGTGGCACAGTTATTGGGACTAAGTTCGAGGGGTTTTGGGGCAGTCAAGAAAAAGGCGAAATGATTGCCCTGGCCCAACCCAATTTAAATACACTCAGAATATGAAATGTTTTGGTTGTATTTAGTAATTTGAAAAGTGTGTCCCAATGAACAGACACAGAAGAGTAAATACTTACATGTCATCTGGTATAGTAACCAGATGATACCACGAGTAATCTGATGTCACATCTCATCTGGAGATACTTCTCCTCTGGTATAACTTGTCTGTCATCTGGATTATATCTAGATGGGACTGCAAGTCGTCTGGCCCTTATGGCTCATCTGGAGATGCAACTCCTCTGGTATATCTGACCTGCAGACAGGTTAAAACAATTTAAAGAAAAATATGCTTTATAGAAAATGAGGATACTTTTCTGATGTTCCTCCTAAGACAAATTTGTCTCTGGATCCAAAAGTCCTAACTCAAAAACTAATTCTCTGAATCTGGTCTCTGCCAGAGGCTTAGTGAGAATGTCTGCCCTCTGCTTCTCTGTTGCAATCTTATCCATTCTTATATCACCTTTCTCAACATGGTCTATGATGAAATGATGTCTTATATCAACATACTTGCATTAGGTGTGAAAAACTGGATTCTGGGTAATGGCAATTAGACTGTTGCTATCACAGAAGATGGGTATATCCTTAGTTCTAATCTGGTAGTCCCTAAGCTGTTGACTAATCCAGAGTAGTTGTGAACAACAACTCCCAGCTACCATGTACTCTGCCTCTGTAGTTTAAGTAACAACTGAAGTTTGCTTCTTAGAAAACCAATATACCAACTTATTCCCAATAAATTGGCATGTACCACTAGTAGACTTCCTATCTATTCTGCAACCACCATAGTCTAAATCTGAATATCCACTTAACTCAAAGTTATCATCTGCAGGGTACCATAATCCCAAATTAATGGTTCCCTTAAGATACTTCAATATCTTCCTAGCTGCTTCCAGATGACTCCTATTTGGATTAGCTTGAAATCTGGCACATACACCCACTGCAAAGGTTATATCTGGTCTGCTTGCAGGCAGGTACAGAAGAGAACCAATAAGTGCTCTGTACTGAGTCTGGTCCACACTTTCTCCAGACTCATCTGGATCCATGTTAAAATTTGTCATCATAGGAATCTTGGCAGCTCTGCTAGATCCTACTCCAAATTTATCTAACATGTTTCTGGTGTACTTTGCTTGATTGATGAAAATTCCCTTCTCTGTTTGCTTGACTTGTAGACCTAAGAAATAGTTAATCTCACCCATCATGGACATCCCAAACTGACTCTGCATGAGATTACCAAATTTCTCACATAGTTTCTTGTTAGGGGATCCAAAAATAATGTCATCCACATATATTTGGACCAGAAGGATGTCCTTTCCTTCTTCTTTCCTAAACAAGGTCCTGTCTATCTTACCCTTAGTAAAACCATTGTCCAGAAGAAATTGAGATAGAGTGTCATACCATGCTCTAGGTGCCTGCTTAAGCCCATAAAGAGCCTTCTTAAGCTTATACACCTTGTCACCTTGTTCAAAACTAGGGGGCTGTTCAACATACACTTCCTCAATGAGAATCCCATTAAGAAAGGAAGATTTCACATCCATCTGGTAAACTTTGAACTTCATGTGAGCAACATATGCTAAAAACAATCTAATGGCTTCAGTATGGCAACAGGAGCAAATGTCTCATCATAGTCTATTCCTTCAGACTGAGAATAGCCCTAAGCCACTAGCCTTGCCTTGTTTCTAGTAATGACATCATTCTCATCTTTCTTATTCTTGAAAACCCACTTAGTACCTATCACCTTTTGATGTCTTGGTCTGTCTACTAGCTCCCAAACATCCTGTCTGGTGAATTGATTCAACTCCTCCTGCATAGCAACTATCTAATTTGAATCCTTGAGTACCTCCTTGATATTCTTGGGCTCTATCAAGGAAACATAGCAACTGAACAAGGCAGCAAAGTTCAAGGTTATCCTGGTCTTGACACCCTTAGTTGGATCTCCTATAATTAACTCTTTGGGGTGATCAACCAGACTTTTCCTTCCCTTGGACTGGACTGATTGACCATCTGCTGCAGCACCTTGATGAAGATCATCAGCTGCAGGAGAGCTTCCCCCTATAGGAGTTCCAACCTCCCCTGGTTCTGCTCCTTGTGAAGGCTTTTGCTCCAGAGAACCAGAAGATGGGACACCATCTGAATCTGACTCTGAATCAATAACAGGTGGCTTGACTTTGATAGTCTTCGAAGTTACCCGATTCTCTGTCTCATCTGGAGACAAGTCCTTTAAGTCCACCTTGCACTCAAGAGTGGATTCATAAAAAACAACATGATGTGTTTCTTCCACACAAAATGAATTCCTATTTAAGACTTTGTATGCCTTACTGGTGCTGGAATACCCTAAGAATATTCCATCTGCCACTTTAGCATCAAAGGTGTTTAAATTGGATTTCCCATTGTCATGGATGAAACGCTTACATTTAAAAACATGAAAGAATGAAACAGATGGAGTTTTACCTTTCCATACCTTATATGGTGTCTTACCATGTCTCTGGGCAATGAGGCATCTGTTTTGGGTGAAACAAGCCGTGTTGATGGCTTCTGCCCAAAACCTTTGAGGTGTGTTGTACTCTGCTAGAAGAGTTCTGGCAGCTTCTTTAAGTGTTCTATTCCTCCTTTCTGCCACTCCATTCTGTTGAGGTGTTCTGGCAGAAGAGGTCTCATGAAATATACCCTTATCCTTACAATATTCCGCTATGTGTGAATTCAGTAATTATGTGCCTTTGTCATTTCTGATCCTTACAATGCTCTGGTTCTGCTCATTCTGAATCTGCTTGAAGAACTCTGGCAGCTTAGTTATAGTTTTATTTTTCTTGAAAAAAAACACTACCAAAGTGTATCTTGAAAAATCATCTACTATCACTAAGGTGTATTTCCGTCCACTAAAGCTAAGTGGTGAAACAGGTCCAAATAGGTCCATGTGAAGTAATTGAAGAACTCCGGTTGTGGTTGTGCTCTGGACATCTTTGAAAGAGGCCTTGGGTTGCTTTCCCTTCTGGCAGGAACCACAAGTCTGATTCTTCTTGAAAACTTCATTTGGAAGACCTCGAACTAGACCCTTTCTGGCAATCTTGTTGAGTGCTTTGAAATTCAGGTGACTCAACCTCTTGTGCCATAACCAGCTGTTCTCTGCAGATCCTTTAGCTACCAGGCAAGTGTTCCTTGGACAACTGTTGAAATCTGCAAGATAAATATTACCTTTCCTCAAGCCAACTAATAAAATATCATCATAATTAGAACTAAAGACATTGCAAGAATCACTAGAGAACTTCACTGAGTATCCCTTATCACAGAATTAGGATACAAAAAACAAATTATGCTTGAGTCCTTCCACATAGTAGACTTCATCTACATATACATCATTAATGATCAATTTTCCAACTCCTCTGGTGACTCCAAAGTTGTTGTCACCAAACATCACTCTTGGCCCACTCAATGGTTTGAAATCCTAGAGATGATATTTCACAAAGGTCATGTGCTTGGAGTATCCACTATCAATGCACAAAACACCATTGCTTGAAAATCCTTTCTCCAATGGACTCTTATCCTCCTGCAGAGAGATCAGTTAGGTCCCCTACTGGTGCTGGGTTCTGATTGGTTAGTTACTTTCTTTGTAGGAATCCAAAGATAAAGATCATCCCTTGCTGGATAAGAAGATCTTATCTTTCTTCCAAATCTATCTACCAGCACATGTCCTTTTACAATGACATATTTGAACTGCTGGACTAATGAGAACACCTTTCCTAAACACTGGTTTGGTGTATCTCACTTAAAATCTAGCCTTAGGAATGACTTGCCTCAAAGACATGGATTTAAAGTTCTGGTAATATGGATACATCCTAGAAGAACCATCCCTGGTGTCATAATCACCCAGATCAACTGGCCTTCTATAGACATGTCTGGAAGACCTTCTCTGGTTCTGATGAAAATTAGTTCTTTTCTGGTAACCATAATCCTTCTGAGAATATCTGTTCTGGTATTGCCTTCTCTGATTAAATCTCTTCTGAGGTCCCTGATTCTGATTAAAATTCTTTTGTTCATAGTATCTCCTCTGAGGTCCCTTATTCTGATTGAAGTTCCTCTTATTTGAGTTTCTCCCATGAGGTCCCCTAATCTGCTTAGGTTCCACTCTTTGAGATTTACTCTGAGGTCCCTCAATCTGTTTAGGTTCCACTCTTTGAGGGTTACTTTGACTAGATTTCTTAATCTGCTTAGGGCCCTCATTTGGATATTTAATCCTTAAGTATTCTTTTTCTTCCAGTTCAGATATCTCTTCAGGAGCATAGTCCACATGGTTAATAGAGTAATCCCTATTAGGATTCAGAACTAATATGTAACCATGTCCATTGAGATCATTTTCATCATCCCAGATTTCCATAATTTCACCAGCTCTTACAACCTTGTCTTTGCTATAATGAAACTTATGAGATTTCGTAGCTGTAGAATATCCCAAACCACTTTTATCATGAATGTGCTGAAAAGACTCACTAATAATGGACACCACATCTGGTCTCCTTGGAGCTTCTCTAAACATTGGTACATTCACAAAAACTTGTTCAACTTGCTTTCTCTTGAGAAGAGATTAGTATTTAGATGTGAGTTCTTCCATCTCTTTGTCAACAGAGTCCCTCTCTTTCATGAGCTGAGTCACCAGATTATCTCTTTCTGTAACACTGTCCTGAAGCGTTGAAACTTCTTTGGCATGGTTACTTATGAGTTCTCTGGTGGACTTTTGCTCATGAGACAAAGATTGAACTTTAGCTTTGAGCCTACCATTTTCTTTCTCAAGCTTCTGACAGAGTTTAACACAATTTTGGAGATGTGATAGCATTTGCTGCATATCAGACTCTCTAGAAGTACCAGATGAATGAGAGGATTGAGTATATTTAGAGTTAGAAAGGAATAAAGTAGATTCTTGTACCTCAGTTATGTTTGCCATGAGACAAACATCATCATCTGAACCAAATCAGAAGAAGATGAAGAACTTGAACTAGTGTCTTCCTCTTTTGCTTCTGCCAGCAGTGCTTTCTTGTCTGCATATCTCTTATCTCTCTTGAGTCTTTTCTCTTCTCTTTCTCTAGGAGTAAGTTGAGGACAATTATAACTGTAGTGACCTGGTTTGTTACAGGTGTAACAAGTGTTGTCTCATGCTCTGGGACTAGGACTGAAGTCTCTTCTCCTTGAGTTGTATTCTGGTCTACTTGGACTGTTGTCTCTCCTCTTGTAATCTGATCTGCCAGAGCTGCTATCTCTCCTCCTATGGCTGAAATCCCTTCTCTTCTCTGGTGACTGGACCCTGGTCTCTCTTGAGTCTCCAGATGGCCTTTCTTTCTCTGCAGACTTGAATGAACTCAATCTGTCTCTGGTAGAGTCCTTCCAATGTTTCGTGTACCTGCCATAGTTAGAGCTCATCTTATCAAGTTTTCTAGTTAAGAGTGCTACCTACTCTTTGAGGCTCAAGTCATCTGCTACTGGTTCCTTCACTTGTTCTTCAGGCTTGCTGGTTGAAGAGGATGCAACTCTTTTCTGACCACATGAGGTAGAGATCTCACCTGAGTGATCTTCCTCTTGTAGATCATATTCATATGCTTTCAAATCAGAGAAGAGCATATGATGATCTAAAGGGTTAAGATCCTTGCTATCCTTGATAACATTTGTTGGTCCCAAAGATGTATCAAGGTCTGGGGGGGTGAATAGACCTTGATTTTTAAAACTTAAAACTTTTTGGCAACAAATGAAGTATACAGATTGAACTCTGCAGTTGTAGAGTTGAAAACAAAGGTTTGCAGCTGCAGACTTTTTGAAATGTAGAGTCTGTATAGTTAAATCAAACACTTATCAGAGTTGGTGTTGTAATACTTAGGAGTATTTTAACACCTAGTGCAGCGGAAATAAGTAAAGTGTGTGAAGTGAAAAATCTAATCCAAACAAACTTTAATAAGCACAGAGAATATGAGTGATGCAATATGATAGATAAAATGAATGAACAATAGATAAAGAACAAGATAAATTTATAGTTGTTCAAAGTTGTTGTAATCCTCCTACATCCACTGTTACACCACACAAGTGCCAAATTCACTAAGATATCACACAGTCACAATAAGTTCCCCCTAAGACCTAGAATTCTCACTCAGATCAGTCTAGTCTAGGATGAAACAGTTCACTCAGAACACTCTTTCTATCTCACACAGAAATAAACACTCACTAAGAAATAAAATCTACACAAGGTAGAATATAAGGGGGGTATATAGTGAGGAACAATAAAAATATAAGACAATATTCCTAGCTTCTAAGTCCTAAAAACTTCTAGAGTTGAAGGGCTGTAGACTTTGAAGGCTGTAAATATTGTGCTTGTATGCTTGAGAGCTTTGGATTGTTGTTGTTGATCCTCTGAGGTCTCCTCTCCTATTTATAGGAGTCTTGAGGGGTCCTCTGGCCGTTGGAGGGATTTAGAATTTAAAATATTTTCACCTCCAGCTTTGACTTCTGCTTAATTAAGGCTTCTTGTCATATAGCAACGTCCTTCAGGTAGTACAAGTTGTCTTTTAGTGATGACTACTCAAAGAGCTGTTAATCACTGAGACACTTGTTTCTACTGGCTAGTAATTAGCTTTGGTAAACACTGAGACTTTTCAAACTAAGTGAGTGAGTGTACCATGTGTACTACACTTAATTAGTCCTACTAATCTCAACTTTACAGCTTGTAGTCTCTAACTCTGCAGATGTAGACTCTTCGGCTGTGGACTTGTCTTCAACTCTTCAGATGTAGACTTGTCTTCAACTAGCTGTAGGGTCTGTATCCAATGTTTGCAGATGTAGACTTTCATCTATTAAATTCTTCATTTTTCTTTGTACCTGCAATGTTAGTTTCCACAATACAAAAATATCTGTTTTGACATTATCAAAATTAACATGAGAAAAATCCCTAGGAAAAAAATATCCTAACAATTTCCCCCTATTTTGATGATGGCAAAACCAATCAAACAAAATCATTTGAGAAACTAAATTGCATGAAAGAAACAAAGTCTAGGGAATAGAGAGAATTGCATTCAACTGTAAAATTGATACATGATCACCAATCAATTACAACCTCTCATGTTCTAACAAAGACTTCAGCTCATTTACCTTCTCTTTACCTTCTTTTGTGCTTAGGATCCACATCTTCATCTTCAGAGTCATACCTTTCAGGACTTTATGGGATGATTCCTTGAACAAGGGCAGCATTTTTCAAATCTTCTTCCTCATACGCCTTTAACATCTCAAACTCGATCCTTGCACTCTCAGCTTCTTCTTCTTCTTTCTTTGCTTTGGATCTTGGTGACAGAGTCCTGGGCATCTTCTTCCTTCTGATAGCTTGCTTCTTCTGAACTCCTCTTCCTAGCTTCCTCAGCAACTTAGTGTTATCACCTGAATACAAAGTACCTTGACCTTTCAAGGTCTTGAACAATCTAAATCTGTCCATCAAACTGGCATGCTTTTTGAGCAATGGATGGAAAGGACCAATCTTTCTGAACTCTTCCATAAACATCAAAATCTGATGGTCCCGTTTTCGAAGGGTAAAATGGGAAATCAGGAGCAAATTTTGTTTTTTTAAACTTTTTGCTTAGGGAGTTCAGCAAGAGTGAATAATACTCAAGTCACTGCATTGCTAAGAGTCAGAGACATCAAGTCAGTATGATGACTTGAGGGCTCAGTCTCTTAACAAGGCAGTGACTCGAGAGGTTACACTTCAAGTCACTGCTTTACTCAGAGACTAAGTTCCAAGTCAGTGTGAGCACTTGGAGACTCATGCTCTAAGTAACGCAGTGACTCGAGATGCTGAACTCTCGAGTGCGTTGCCTGAACTGGTCAGTGAGAAGGATTCTCCCTGACCAGAATGCTTAACCAAAGTTTTCTTTTAACGATGCTCTCAGTGAGCAGATTTCACAACACTTTGATAAATACTTTAAAAGATAAGTACGCTCAGTTTAACATGGTTCAGAGACTCAAGCTCTTACATCCACGGCTTGATTTAACAGGAAATCCACTAACTGGGATTCTTGTTTTTAACGTGCCAAGGTGCACAAAACACTGGACCCACGCCACTCCCTGGGCTGCCTCTCCTTACTAACTAACTTCCACCAACAAACCTAACTAGAGGGTTTTGGTTTCAGTTTGGTTTCTCCAACTAGGTGAGGTTTTCCTTTACAATGTGTTAGTCTAAAGCTAGATTAGGAAAACCTCACTAAGCTATAAGTTACAAGCTGAACACTCATTTATGTATATGTATGAACTCTAAAGTTCAGTGTACAAGATGTGAATCGTGCCTCCTTATAACTCCCAATATAATGCACTAAACACTCACACCTTCACAGCTCGTATGTGTTGATTTTTCTTACTTCACACACACTTGAATACGCAGCTATGAGCTTGTATTTATAGTGTGGATTCAAATGTAACCGTTGGATGAAATTACATTTGAATCCATACAATTAATGGTTTCAACCACTTTTCTTGGAATGTGGCCTTGTCAGTGTCAGAGTTGCTGCCTTGTGCTGATTGGTCCACGTGGGCAGGATCCAACGGATCTTTGACTCAGTGGGTTGACCAAGACCCACTAACTTTAGGTAGCTTCATCCTTCACTGACTTGATGATCTTTAGTGGACTGAACGTCTTCAGTGATGTTGTCCTTCAGAGACTGTTTGAAGATCTCTCCAAGAAGTTTATCATAAGGCTGAATGACAAACTTCCCTGACCACAGTAGTCTGACTCCTTCAGTGCCTACTTGGTACAGCATTGATCCTCCTGATCATGCTCTTCACTGAGTGGTCCACATGACTTAGCTTAGATCAGCCAGGTTTGTACTCGGTGGGACATCCTTCAGGCTTCTCTTCAGGTTCAGGTCTCTGACTTCAGTCGGTTCTCCTTGTGATTTAATCTTGATTTCCTCAGGCTGTGTTGCTGAGTTTCCCCTCGCTGAGTTCCCCCTCAACTGAGTGTTCCCTCAACTGAGTTCTTCTCAACTGACAACCTGTTCTACTGAGAAATAACCTAGCCTGACCTGAAACTAAAGATACAATCATGACTGCTTTCAAACCTATTACATATGGTTTTGGAAAATCATCAAAACTAAAACATATCCCAACAATTTCCCCCTTTTTGATGATTCCAAAACTTCTAACCAAATGATTTTCTATTACAAGAATAATGTCAGAACACAGGTAATAGTTTGAAAAATGCAGAAATTCCCATAGTTTAAAACATTTAAGATCTGTTCGGTAGACCATTTTTCTTAACAAAACTGGATCAGTGGTCTAGTGAACAACCCACTCTGATACCAATTGATGGTCCCGTTTTCGAAGGGCAAAATGGGAATTCAGGAGCAAATTTTTTTTTAAAACTTTTTGCTCAGGGAGTTCAGCAAGAGTGAATAATACTCAAGTCACTGCATTGCTAAGAGTCAGAGACATCAAGTCAGTATGATGACTTGAGGGCTCAGTCTCTTAACAAGGCAGTGACTCGAGAGGTTACACTTCAAGTCACTGCTTTACTCAGAGACTAAGTTCCAAGTCAGTGTGAGCACTTGGAGACTCATGCTCTAAGTAACGCAGTGACTCGAGATGCTGAACTCTCGAGTGCGTTGCCTGAACTGGTCAGTGAGAAGGATTCTCCCTGACCAGAATGCTTAACCAAAGTTTTCTTTTAACGATGCTCTCAGTGAGCAGATTTCACAACACTTTGATAAATACTTTAAAAGATAAGTACGCTCAGTTTAACATGGTTCAGAGACTCAAGCTCTTACATCCACGGCTTGATTTAACAGGAAATCCACTAACTGGGATTCTTGTTTTTAACGTGCCAAGGTGCACAAAACACTGGACTCACGCCACTCCCTGGGCTGCCTCTCCTTACTAACTAACTTCCACCAACAAACCTAACTAGAGGGTTTTGGTTTCAGTTTGGTTTCTCCAACTAGGTGAGGTTTTCCTTTACAATGTGTTAGTCTAAAGCTAGATTAGGAAAACCTCACTAAGCTATGAGTTACAAGCTGAACACTCATTTGTGTATATGTATGAACTCTAAAGTTCAGTGTACAAGATGTGAATCGTGCCTCCTTATAACTCCCAATATAATGCACTAAACACTCACACCTTCACAGTTCGTATGTGTTGATTTTTCTTACTTCACACACACTTGAATACGCAGCTATGATCTTGTATTTATAGTGTGGATTCAAATGTAACCGTTGGATGAAATTACATTTGAATCCATACAATTAATGGTTTCAACCACTTTTCTTGGAATGTGGCCTTGTCAGTGTCAGAGTTGCTGTCTTGTGCTGATTGGTCCACGTGGGCAGGATCCAACGGATCTTTGACTCAGTGGGTTGACCAAGACCCACTAACTTTAGGTAACTTCATCCTTCACTGACTTGATGATCTTTAGTGGACTGAACGTCTTCAGTGATGTTGTCCTTCAGAGACTGTTTGAAGATCTCTCCAAGAAGTTTGTCATAAGGCTGAATGACAAACTTCCCTGACCACAGTAGTCTGACTCCTTCAGGGCCTACTTGGTACAGCACTGATCCTCCTGATCATGCTCTTCACTGAGTTGTCCACCTGACTTAGCTTAGATCAGCCAGGTTTGTACTCGGTGGGACATCCTTCAGGCTTCTCTTCAGGTTCAGGTCTCTGACTTCAGTCGGTTCTTCTGAGAAATAACCTAGCCTGACCTGAAACTAAAGATACAATCATGACTGCTTTCAAACCTATTACATGTGGTTTTGGAAAATCATCAAAACTAAAACATATCCCAACAATTTCCCCCTTTTTGATTATTCCAAAATTTCTAACCAAATGATTTTCTATTACAAGAATAATGTCAGAACACAGGTAATAGTTTGAAAAATGCAGAAATTCCCATAGTTTAAAACATTTAAGATCTGTTCGGTAGACCATTTTTCTTAACAAATTTGGATCAGTGGTCTAGTGAACAACCCGCTCTGATACCAATTGATGGTCCCATTTTCGAAGGGCAAAATGGGAATTCAGGAGCAAAATTTTTTTTAAAACTTTTTGCTCAGGGAGTTCAGCAAGAGTGAATAATACTCAAGTCACTGCATTGCTAAGAGTCAGAGACATCAAGTTAGTGTGATGACTTGAGGGCTCAGTCTCTTAACAAGGCAGTGACTCGAGTGGTTACACTTCAAATCACTGCTTTACTCAGAGACTGAGTTCCAAGTCAGTGTGAGCACTTGGAGACTCATGCTCTAAGTAACGCAGTGACTCGAGATGCTGAACTCTCGAGTGCGTTGCATGAACTGGTCAGTGAGAAGGATTCTCCCTGACCTGAATGCTTAACCAAAGTTTTCTTTTAACAATGCTCTCAGTGAGCAGATTTTCACAACACTTTGATAAATACTTTAAAAGATAAGTACGCTCAGTTTAACATGGTTCAGAGATTGAAGCTCTTACATCCACGGCCTGAATTAACAGGAAATCCACTAACTAGGATTCTTGTTTTTAACGTGCCAAGGTGCACAAAACACTGGACTCACGCCACTCCCTGGGCTGCCTCTCCTACTAACTAACTTCCACCAACAAACCTAACTAGAGGGTTTTGGTTTAAGTTTGGTTTCTCCAACTAGGTGAGGTTTTCCTTTACAATGTGTTAGCCTAAAGCTAGATTAGGAAAACCTCTCTAAGCTATGAGTTACAAGCTGAACACTCATTTGTGTATATCTATGAACTCTAAAGTTCAGTGTACAAGATGTGAATCGTGCCTCCTTATAACTCCCAATATAATGCACTAAACACTCACACCTTCACAGCTCGTAGGTGTTGATTTTTCTAACTTCACACACACTTGAATATGCAGTAATGAGCTTGTATTTATGGTGTGGATTCAAATGTAACCGTTGGATAAAATTACATTTGAATCCATACAATTAATGGTTTCAACCACTTTTCTTGGAATGCGGCCTTGTCAGTGTCAGAGTTGCTGCCTTGTGCTGATTGGTCCACGTGGGCAGGATCCAACGGATCTTTGACTCAGTGGGTTGACCAAGACCTACTGACTTTAGGTAGCTTCATCCTTCACTGACTTGATGATCTTCAGTGGACTGAACGTCTTCAGTGATGTTGTCCTTCAGAGACTGTTTGAAGATCTCTCCAAGAAGTTTGTCAGAAGGCTGAATGACAAACTTCCCTGACCATAGTAGCCTGACTCCTTCAAGGCCTACTTGGTACAGCACTGATCCTCCTGATCATGCTCTTCACTGAGTGGTCCACCTGACTTAGCTTAGATCAGTCAGGTTTGTACTCGGTGGGACATCCTTCAGGCTTCTCTTCAGGTTCAGGTCTCTGACTTTAGTCGGTTCTCCTTGTGATGTCATCTTAATTTCCTCAGGCAGTGTTGCTGAGTTCCCCCTCGCTGAGTTCCCCCTCAACTTAGTGTTCCCTCAACTGAGTTCTTCTCAACTGACAACCTGTTCTACTGAGAAATAACCTAGCCTGACCTGAAACTAAAGATACAATCTTGACTGCTTTCAAACCTATTACATGTGATTTTGGAAAATCATCAAAACTAAAACATATTCCAACATAGTCTTTTCCACCAAATTTTCTTCTTTCTCTGGAAGTGTGTCTGTAGACTCTTCAAACATCTCAGCTGCAGGATTGACCTCAACTGTTGAAACCATGTCTACAGGCACAGAAGAAAATGCTTATGTAGGGTTGGCAACTGTAGGATTCCCAAAACCTTGAATTTGAACATTTCCTAACAGTTTGGTGTGAACATAGATACTTGCTGTGAATTCTTTTCTTGCTGTCTTGCCTCTTGAAATCTTGCTTCCCTTCTTCGATTAACCTTGTCTTCCCATTTTCCAACAAATTTTTGACTTTGTGGAATCTTGTTAATTTTGCCTTTGTGCATTTGTCCTTGGGCATGTGACTTATCCTCAGGTTTGGCAAATAAAGAAACTCCACCTACTGGTCTATCAAAACCACTCAGACCAGTCTTGAAAACTTGATCTAGTTCTTTCTCAAAGTCTCCTTGTAAGTTCTGAAAGTTTGTTAGGGCCACATCAAGAGCATCTTTCTAACCAGAATTATCCTTTAATCCTATGGATACATCATCTTCTCCCTTTTTTTCATCAACAAAATAGCTTAGGAGGGTATCCATCTTGGCAGATAGGTGGGATTCAATGTGACTTGAATTAGCAGCTAAGGAGCTCATATTTTTATTAATGCCATCAATAGAGTCCTTTATCAGCTTGTTGTCATCCAAAATTCTTTCCATAGAGCTCTTCAGTTCTCCAATCATGTCATTCTTTTGTTGTAACTCTTTCTTCATTGTGAGATGCATACTGACCAGGTTTTCAATGGATTTCTTGAATTTCTCCTGAATCTGTAATTTTTCTTCTTTTGCCTTCTAAACAACTTAGTTAGCAACTCTTGCACTTCTTCCTTGATTCTCTTAGACATAATGTGCTCTGGAATCCTTCTTAGTTCTTCCTTGATGTTTGTAGACACCTCTTCCACAGTAGTTTCAATTGAACTAAATTTCCTCAGAATTTCCTCATTATTGACAACTTCTTCTTCAAATACATCTTCCTCTCCTTCAGATATTCTCAAAACAAGATCTGACTTTCCCTTTCCTTCCATGAGTTTAGGTCTCTTTCTTGGGATCAGACATACTGGGAGCAGGTGTCTTCCTTTTCAGATTCAAAGGTGTGGGCACATCAGGTGTGGCCAACTCCTTCAAGTAATTGTCGAAGTCCTTCTCGTTAATAGTCTCCTCACCTAGAGGTGTAGATGGATCAACATTTTCTAAAACAATAAAGGCGGATTGTGCTTTGAAAGCTTCTAAATCCTTACCTAGATTGCCTGTAGTTAGTTGAGTCTCATCTGTAGATCTTTGGTAGTTTGGAGCTGTAGAGTTTGTAGCACTTGCATTTACTTCAGATGAAGTATTTGCAATAGTTTGGCCTCCTTGAGGTGGAAAACCTCCATCTCCAGCTTCATCATCATCATCACTATTTTTCAGATTATCAGTCTTGCAAGGTGATTTGTCATTCTTTTCACCCTTTTCTTCTTTATCTTTTGTAGACTTTCCTTCTTCCAAGTCTCTCTCTTGAGTAACAACAAATTTTCCAGCTTCAGTAACAATTTATACTCCTTCAATCAGTGTGTTCAGGTTTGACAAGTCTTCCATGGGAGGGCTTGGTGGCACAACAGAGCTTCCACCTTCTCCACCTAAAAATCCTTCAGTTTGAGGCATGTCCTTATCTGTACTTTCCTCGTCTCTATTGGCAGATAGCAATTCTGCACCAGGAATTATAGCTTGATCATCAGATTCATTTGCAAGTACAATGCTCAATGCTTCAGCTGCTGACTTGCTCAGTGGCTTTCCCTTGGAACTTTCAATAGAAATTTCTTTCCCTTTTCCCTTCTTGGATTATAGGGCTTTCCTTTCACTGATTTGCTTTCTCTTCATTTCAGCAATTTTCTTGAAGAAAAACTTATTATCCAACAACACTTCAATATCTGAGGTGTTACTCCATTCTTTAATCCAGACAAATTCTTCTTCCTCCTTCTTCTTAAGAAATTCCAACTTATTCCTAAGATCTCTCCATTCTTCATATCTCTGCAGTTCTTGAACATGCTCTGCAGTCAATTCTTCATCATCTAACTCAGCATCTCCTGATTCCGTCTCAACTAAATCCTTCACTTTCTCTCCAACATTCTTTCTTAGAAACTCTGCAGATAAGGAAGTCATAATAACTTGTGTCTCCTTGGGGGCAATCACTAAGTCTGCATCTGTTTCTTTAGGGGTAATCACTTTCTCCTCACAAGTCTTAGCTGCAGTTTCTAAGTCTGCATCTGCAGACTTATGCATCTGAGTTGTAGACTCTAATGCTTCATTGGAATGTCTTTTCTTCCTTCTCATCTCCTTAGAGATTTCCTTATTGTTGAGAATAATAGTGTCTTCATCCTCAACTAACTCCAGCTTTCTCTTAGCCTTAGACTTATATTGGTGAACAACAGGGGGCTTAGAAACTTGTGCTTTTTTAGGCTTCTTCTGTTTCCTTTTCTTAGCAATCAATGGTGCCCGCAACACCTTTCTTGAATTTTCCCAATCCAATAATTTTATGTACGAAGATAGGCACAGGACCACGAGTTTCAAGATATAGTTCAAGAATAAGCCAAAACCTTTAGTATTTCCACTCTTGGTCACGTTATAGGCAATCCTATTGAAAATTAATGAACTAACATCTACCTTAAGACCTTTATCAAATGCAATCATTAAATCCCATGCAATCTCAGGACCATCATCATAACTATCTGTCCTATTGAGAAGGGATTTGTCCATTACCTCATAAAGATAAACATATTCCTTTGAAAGATGGTTCTTCTTGAAGTGTCTGCTCCAACTTTCTGGCAACTCCAATCCATCAGTAAACTTGTTGTAATAGACAATGTCTTCATCCTTAAAATTGAATTCAGTGAAGTGAAGTCCTCCACCAGGTATCTTTAGGGCCTCGCTGATGACTCTAATAGTAATCTTGACGTCAACTCCATCAATGTTAGTGTTGGGACAATGTCAGTTTTGATTAGATCCCAAAGCCCCTGAAAAGATGTTATGCCTTAGTAGTCAGGCTAGTCTTGGTTATGTTAGCACATAGTTATTTTACAATTCACAGGAACTCAGTGAGAGGAGTACTCATTGATGACAATAAAAAATGAAGCCTGAAGACGTAGAGCACCATCCTAAACTTACGGTAGTCCTTCTGAGCTGGCTGAGTAAGTGTCAGTGATGAAAAGTATGACCCTGAGGCCATTACTAACTCATTCCTAAAGAGAACAGGATGATACCGAGTAATGGTAAAGACTTGGAGTAGGGCCAAGCAATACAAAAGGAATGTTAGCGTCAGGACAAGACTGTTGTGCTCGAGACCAAAAGAACTGAATAAGACAAGCCTGAAGCCCAGGAATAAGTTCTGACATTCTCACCAACCTGATGATGTGGACCAATCCAGAAAGGACACACACGTACGGACCTGACATGAAGACTGAGTTCAGACTGCACTTTTCAACGGGTATGCATTAAATGAAGCATTAAATGCAATTACCTAATCCATGCAAGGACGGCTGCTGCATGGGAGATATGTTCGTTGAACAACCCTACGTAGATGACAGGAAGGCTATCTCTTCCAATGGATAGTTTTCAAATCCATCTATAAATACAGAAGACCTTGAACCCATTCAAGGTTACGGGAAATTTCCAAGCCAGAAATTACTCAAACTCTCAAGCATTCAAAATACTCATCATTCTAAAAGAAGCACTAGAAACCAGATAAATTTCTCAAGTGTTTCTTAGATTAGTGAGAGTTATTATGTATTCAACTTAGCATGATAGATATATTCATAAGCTTAAAGTGATTATCCATCCTTAGCATAGCCTTGTCTTGTAAGGATAATCACACCTTAGTTGGAATCTAATCTAAAACCAAAACCCTCTAGTCAGATTTGTTGGTTGAAGTTGTTTAGTGAAGTGGAAGGAGTTTGTATAGGCCAGTGAGGTTAGCTGATCTTGGTGCATCTTGGCACGTTAAAAATAGGTTAATCCTTAGTGGATTATCCTGTTCAATCAGGATCGTGGACGTAGGAGCTTGAGTCTCTGAACCACGTTAAACTCCTTGTGTTCTTACTGCTTTGATATTGTTCTTAACTGCTTATTTGTTTAAGTCATTCATTGCATTAGCTTTATCAGGCTTGAATCAATCAGCCTGATCATCAACCTAGACACTGCCCTACTAATCACTATTTTAGAAAAGAGCAATCAAGTTTTCAGAAAGCAAACATAAACAAGACTATAAACTTTCAGGGCTGACGTATTTCCGCATTGAACTTAAGTTGATAGGTTGCCAACTGACCAGCATTCAGTGCAGTCAGTAGGTGTGTTATCAACCCTGAGTTCTTTAACACTCTGAGCAAAGGGGACTCAGTCAGTTTGAAAGTGAGAAAAATTGTATATGTGTATTCCCTCCCAATACACGTATCCCTCAATCTTGTAACGGGACCAACAAGTGGTATCAGAGCAGTGGTTCGAAAGGCCACTGACTTTGAATACTAATAGTTTCAGAGGAAAAACTATTGGTGGTCACTGAACAGATCTGAGTTTGCTTTTCATAAAACTTGCATCATCATGACTTCAAGGAGACTTGAAGCTTCGTTACCTGAATTCTCTGTTTCTAACTTTATCTACTGGAAGTTCAGAGTAGAGGCACATCTAGATGCCATCCATGACCAGATGCCAAGAGTCATTAAGGACGGACCAATCAAGATCACTATTTCAAATGTCAGAGGACTGGGATATGATCATCTTGACATTGGCGTACAGGTTCCCAAAGAAAGAGCCAATGTGACCAATGACGAGATAAAGATGGTGGGACTGGACAGCGTTGCCAGGAACATCATTCTTCACACGGTTCCGTTCGAGGAGTTAGTAAGACTAATGCACTTAAAGACGACAAAGGAAGTCTGGGATGAGCTCACGAGGATGTGCGAAGGCTCAGAGAAGATAAAGGAGAATAATAGGAACATTGTCATTCAGAAGTTTGAAGCATTCGAGATGTTGCCTGATGAGACGATTGATCAGATGGAGTCAAGGTTTATCAAAATGATGAACGAGTTGGTAATGTTGGACAAGGATGTTCCAAAGAGAGAAGCTACATCGAAAATCCTTAATGCCCTTCCTGAGAGATGGGATAACAATGTTATTATGTTGAAAAATACTCAGGATATGAGTAATATAACTTCAACTTTACTTTTTTTAGAGCTCAAGGCATTGGAATACGACCTGAACAAACGAAAGAAGAAAGTACAGCCTGAAGAGGAGCTAAAGGAGAAAACTCCTGAGAAAAGTGTGGCGTTCAAGGCCAAATCAGAACCTGTCGAGTCTTCATCAAAGTCACTGATGGAGATGAGCAAAGAAGAGCTTGTTGAGGAGTATAGCCTGATGGCCAGACGCTTTGAAAAGCTAAATTCCAGGTTTGGTCATTATAAAAAATACTATCAGGATACTCGAGACAGGAAACCTGAAGGAACCCACCAAAGCTCACAGAGATGTGAGGAAAGAAGGAATACTAAACAAAGGAGAGATCGTGGCGAAGAAAGATGATATTCAGAACCTAAGCTTGATCGACGAGATGAACAGAGACGTACTCGTAATGATAGGCACTCAGGGAAGCCAGAAAGCTCATTAAGACCTAGGGAACCTGACTCAAGAAGGAACCCTGAGCCAAGGAAAGAAAGAGGAGATGAGCAAGTTGTGTGTTACAACTGTAACAAGAGTGGGCACTATCAGTACGATTGCCCAGAGCTGAGTGCACGTGAGAGAGAGGACAGGAGGGCTAGAGAGACCAAAGGTACGCTGACCGGAGAGCTATGCTCGCTGAGGAAGCTACAGACTCGGATGGTCCTGAGGAGAGGTCGTCTGAACTTTTCTCTGATGATGAGTACGATGATGTCTGCCTTATGGCAAGGGAGGAACCTGAGGTAACATCTAACTCTGTTTGTGGTTCACACACTAGTCGAAATCCTGAGCCTAGCTCAGAGTCAGCTAGAGAAATGAACATTCAAATCTGCCTGGATCAATTGATGGTTGATTTCTCCAGGCTGCAGGAAACTAATGTCTTCTTGGTAGAGGAGAACTCGAAATTGAGTACTGAGGTCCAAAACCTGAATGATCAACCCAATCAGTCTGATATGAAAGAGTCAGCTAAAATTGTGAGACTAACTTAGGATATTGATATGATCAATTCTGAGTGTCTCCCAAGAGAGAAGATTCGGAAAGAACTGGCTGATGAAGAGTTGATCGGGAAGGAGGAGCTGAAGGTACTCAAAAGTAAGTTTGATGACCTCTTTGTCAGACATGAAATCCTGAAAAAGAGTGAGGACTCTCTCAAGCAAAAGGCTGCTGCAATGAATAAATCCTCAGTGGCTAGAGAGGAAATAAATAGCAGCCAGATGCTTGGGAATGAGAAAAAGGGACTTGTTTATGATCCTTAGAAATCCTCACAGGGTCAATCTCATGTTGCTTCAGGGAGCAACACTGAGAGGGTTTTTGTTCAGGCAGGCCAGAATACAAAGAAGGTTGTACTTCAGGCCTGCCAGACTGATAAGGGCAAAGAAATTTTTGACACAGTCAGGGTTGCCCCCAAGGTTGCTAAGCCAAATCCCAAGAGAAAGGCCAAGCAACCAAAGGAGGTCCCTGAGAGCTCAGGCAAGAGAAAACCTCAGCGAAAGCAGAGGAAGACTCAGGCCAAGAGTCATCAGGCTGGTCAACGAGGGTATCATTATGCGTGGCAATACCAACAAGGAAGGCCTAACATGATGACTCCCCCATGGTTTTGGCATCCTGAGGCCTATAACTGTTTTCCTTTCCCTCACTTGCCTAGAGGGAACAGAAAACAGTGCCCTTATCAAGAATAAGTCCAGATACCTGCTGTACCCAGACCTAGGAAGAATAGAAGGCCAGCCCAAAAGGCATCCACTCAGGCTCCTGTGAAGCCTAAGCCTGACACCCATACACCATCTTCTTCTCAGGCTAAGAAGAAGAAAGTAGTGTATGTAGATGTTTCAGGGAGACAGATTTACCACTCTGAGGCAATCAGGGTTGTGAAGCAAGTCAGGATCCCGAAGGGTACAACTGACACGATATGACCCAACACCCAATGCGTACCTAAAGCCTGAATTGTTTGCAGACTGTTGTGGATCACAACAAGAGGAAAGGAGACTCAACCAAGGCTGTTTGGTACCTAGACAGTGGTTGCTCAAGGCATATGACTGGAATGAAGAGCCTTCTCCAAGAATTTCAAGCTAAAGGTGGTCCATAGGTAACCTTTGGTGATAACTCAAAAGGTTTTAATAAAGGTTTTGGTGTCTTGATAATAGGTACAATCAGAGTGGAAAATATGTCCTTTATGGAAGGACTAAAGCATAACCTGTTGTCAGTAAGTCAGTTCTGTAACAAAGGGTTCAGTGTTGAGTTCTCATCAAATATATGTTAAGTCAAGGACAAATCAACACAAGTGCTTCTATCAGGTATTAGGAAAGGTAACGTTTATCTTGCTCATTGGAGCAGCACTATCCCTAATACTTGTTTTGTTGCTAAAAGCTCTCAAGAGCTGAGTTGGTTATGGCATAAAAGATTAAGCCATCTGAACTTTAGTATTCTTAACAAAATTTCTAGACAGTCACTTGTTGAAGGTCTACCTAATGAAGTTTTTGGCAAAGATCATGTGTGTAAAGCTTGTCAGGAAGGGAAGCAGGTCAGAGCATCATTCAAGGAGAAAGCTTCCATCTCCACTGACAGAGCTCTTCAGCTTTTTCACATGGATTTATTTGGCCCTGTAACACCTGTGAGTATGAATGGTAGGAAATATACCCTTGTGGTTATTGATGATTATTCTAGATATACTTAGGTTATTTTCTTGTTGAATAAGAAGGAAACACAGGTGAAGCTTCCGAGTTGCTCAGAAGACTCAGCAATGAGAAGAATCAGTCCATTACTTAAATCAGATCTGACAAAGGCACTGAGTTTATAAATTCATATATTTCTGATTTTTGTAATGAACTTGGTATTACTCATGAGACTTCTGCAGCTAGAACCCCACAACAAAATGGTGTTGCTTAAAGGAGGAACAGGACACTGAAGGATGCTGCAAGGACCATGCTGGCTGAGTCAGGATTGCCCAAGAAGTTTTGGGCTGAGGCAATTAACACTGCATGCTACACTCAAAACAGATCCATGCTAAACAAACAACATGCACAAGCCTCGTATCTCTTACTTTTATATATTTGGGTGTAAGTGCTTGATCCTCAACAATGGGAAGACCCAATTGAAAGCCTTTGATAGCAAATCTGATGAAGGAATATTCTTAGGATATTCTGAAATCAGTAAAGCATTCAGAGTTTACAATTGTAGGACCCTTGTTGTGGAAGAATCACCACATGTTGTGTTTGATGAATTTGTCACTGAGTCTAGGATAAGGGTGTTGGATCCTGACACTGAGGAGGTCACAAGGAGAGTGACAAGGCTGAGCTTAAATAATCAACCGGATCCCAAGGTCAAAACTGTGTCAATTCCAAAATGGGATGATGACGACGATCAGCAAGATGATCCAAGAGCCACTCCTAAGCCCAACACTTCAGGGATTGTTGAGCCTCAGACTGAGGAACAGGCTCAACCTGAGGTAAGTACCATCTATGAAGATGCGGTCGCAGCTGAGATGGTTCCTGAGTCACCTCATAAAGGGGGAATCGATGTCCCTGACATTGAGTTGGTAAATCCTTTTGGTATAGACTCAGGATCATCCCCTTCGGTTTAATATCCTAAATTTTATGAGCCAGTAGACACTAACATTGTAGGTACTTCAGGAACAACTCCAGGCAAGAGAACATGGCTAGAAGATCATCCCATTGACCAAGTCATTGGTAATCCAACCGAGGGAGTCAGAACCAGACGGTTCCATGGTCAGAGCGCACTGTTCTGTTGCTTTCTCTCTGAGCAAGAGCCTCAGAACATTGAAGAAGCTCTCACTGACTCGAACTGGATCATAGCCATACAAGAAGAGTTGAATCAGTTCACAAGGAATTAGGTTTAGGAACTGGTAGATAGACCTAGGCATCAAGGTGTTATTGGTACCAAGTGGGTCTTCAAGAACAAGAAGGATGAGAATGGTATTGTAGTAAGGAACAAGGCAAGATTGGTTGCAAAGGGGTATTGTCAGTCTGAAGGGATAGACTATGATGAGACCTTTGCTCCAGTGGTTAGGTTGGAAGCTATTAGGTTGTTCCTTGCATATGTAACATTCAAGAAGATCAAGGTGCATCAAATGGACATCAAGAGTGCCTTCCTGAATGGGGTACTCAATGAAGAGGTATATGTTGAACAACCTCCCGGGTTTGAGGTTTGAGATAGAGTATACCATTTGAAGAAAGCACTCTATGGACTTAAGCAAGCACTAAGAGCTTGGTATGATACCCTCTCTCAGTTCCTGACTGACCACATGTTCAAGAAGGGAACCATGGATAGGACGCTGTTCAGGATCACTGAAGGTGATGACATTCTCTTGGTCCAGATTTATGTGGATGACATAATATTTGGATCACCAAATCATCAGCACTGTGAGAAGTCAATGATGGGAGAGATGAACTTCTTTTTAGGATTGCAGGTCAAGCAGACTGATCAAGGGATTTTCATTAATCAGGCCAAGTATACAAGAGACTTGATTCAGAAGTTTGGAGTTCAGAATAGCAATCCGGCTAGGATCCCAATGAACACAAATTGGAAGATGGATCCTGACACTGAAGAGGCTTCAGTGAATCAGACTGAGTACCGAGGGCTGATAGGATCATTGTTGTACCTGACTGAAAGTAGGCCTGACATTACTTTTGCAGTTGGTGTATGTGCTAGGTATCAGTCTGACCCCAAGAGAAGTCATTTGCAGGCTGCTAAGAGGATACTCAAGTATTTGAAAAGGACAGTCAATATGGGACTATGATATCCTTCAGATGACAACTTAGAACTGACTGTCTACTCAGATGCAGATTATGGAGGTTGCAGGATTGATAGGAAATCCACCTCAGGGACATATCGATTTTTGGGGAGTAAGTTGATCTCGTGGTTTAGTAAGAAGTTGTTAGGATAAAAAGTTGTTTAGTTTTGATGAGTTAAAACAAACCAGAAGATGTAATATGACCATCTGGACCTGTTAGCCAGATGAGGAAGTAGATTAGGACTTAGTCTAAGGGGAACTGCCAGACCAGAAGACTTCGCCAGAAGAGTCACCAGAAGACCTACCAGAGGACTTCACCAGAGGACTCCACCAGAAGACTTCACCAGATGAGATCTGACCAGAGGCAGAGGACCTTCCCCAGACCAGATGAGTCCGGACCAGACGAGTCTGGTGAAATAAAAGATGCTCAGAATCATCTCCTGATTCTGATGAGCATTCTATTTCTTAACCGACTCTGGACCAGAAGACATCGAGGTTGCCTGGTGTCTGGTCTTGCCTTCTCTGGAAGAATCAGAGTTAGGCATTGGAAGCATTTAAACCGTTGGTGATTCAAATCAAGTCAACAAGATCGGATTGGAAAGTATTTGAAGTCAATCAATCCAAGGATCTCACCAACCTAATCAATCAATTAGGGAATTGATTGATTGAAAGCATCCTTAATTAGATATCTGATTGGATTAGCTCTCCAACGGCTAATTCCTAAACATATCTATAAATACAAGAGTGCATCTTCAAAGATAGGCTCTAGAGAGATCCCCACGCGCACACGAAGTTCATATCCAAGCCTCTTTGATAATCAAGCTTTAGCACTCTTACTTTGTTCACATTTATATCCACTCATTTAAGGAGTATTAAATCTCAACCTGTTCATCTATTAAGACAAGGTTGTAGATTGAAAGGCTTTAGATTGAAGTTAGATCTAAAGAGATTGTAAGAAGGAACTGGTACTTCACAATTCCAGTAGATCGTAAGTTGTTGGTTGGTTAGTGAGGCCCCTTTGAATAAGGGAGAGTGGACGTAGGATTTTCAGATCCGAACCACTATACATCCGGTCTTATTTAGTCTCCAGTAGACCTTGGTCCTCTCCTGATGGTTTTAGTCTTAGTGTGAATGTACTTAGAAAACATTCAAGACTTAGACTATTTCTCAGATCATTTGTCTTCAATGGACTTTCTCTTTAGCGGACTTCATTCTTCAATACACTCCAGAAATTACTAACTGTACTCCAGTTCCTTAACATTTGAACTGATTATCTAAACTCTAACTCTACTGAATACTTTACTTACAAAAGACTTAGGAGGAACCTTTTGGCATTTTAATCAAAACTTAAGTCTATACAATTTCCCAACAATTTCCCCCTTTTTGATTATGCCGAAAACCTATCTTATTACATATTCTTTTTCAGATGAGGTTATTCAGTTGACATAAATTTTAAAGGAATTTTTGTAAGTAAAAGCATTCAAGTACATAAGCCTAAATGATAATGAGATATTATCTTGGGCAATAAAAAGCAGTAGAGTTTCATTTCTTCAGAGAACAGAGTAAGTACAAGTACATGAAGTCTACTGACAAAATGTTCAAAACACAAAAATAACTGGGACTTATAAACAAATGCCCAGAAAATATTCAATCACCTTAAATAGACTCAAATAAAGGCTCCAGTCCATACTGCTTGAAGACTCGGATCTTCAATTCATTATTCATTTCCATAATTTCCTTTGAATGTCCCTTAAGTCCCAAATGCTCACAAAGGGATACCCATTCCTCAGTGATTCGCTCTCTGTCAACTG
Source organism: Ballota nigra (assembly GCA_947034835.1). Classification (NCBI taxonomy): domain Eukaryota; kingdom Viridiplantae; phylum Streptophyta; class Magnoliopsida; order Lamiales; family Lamiaceae; genus Ballota; species Ballota nigra. The sequence continues at coordinate 76,575,567 of OX344726.1, forward strand.
CACCAGTTGCATCTGTTGGAGGCTAGTTGATGATAGTTTCAGGAGCTTTTAAGGCAAGGTCTGGAAATTTGACATTCCAAGCTTCATTAATGTCAAGATAGAGTTTTGGGTAAGACTCAAAGAGCCAGTCATTGAATAAGTCCTGAGCATTCTCTTTACCCAATTCTCCACTGACATAATAAGAGTACACAAATTCCCTCTTGGCAGTTTCCCAAGCATCATTAAGCTTCTTGGGAACCCAAGTATCAATATGGAGGAATTTGGCCTTTACAAGTGCAACCTCATCCTTCTTCAGCTTAGCAGCCCACCTTTGATAGTCATTCCTGAATTTCTTGGAAGTAGTCTTGTCAAAGGTAGTCAGCCTCTCCTTCCTCTTCCTTTCAGCTAGCTCTGTAATGGTCTCTATCTTTCCAACTGCCTTATCTCTTCTTTCTTGTTGTTGAGCAGATAGCCTTTGAGCTCTCTCGTTCATGCCTCTAGCTTCTTTGATTAGCTCTGTAAGCTTAGTGGCCTTTGTAGGTGCAGACATGGGGGCTTCAGATGAGATTGGTTCAGGATTAAGATTTGGAAGAATCTCAACTGAGTCGTCAGTTGACTTTGCAGCCAACCTCCCTGAAGATCTTGTTCTCTTTTTCACCTCAGCTGAGAGAACATCATCAGCTTTCCTCTTTATGGTTTCCCCCTTCAATGCAACTCTTTCTTTTTTCTCTTTTTCTGCAGCTTCTTTGAATTTGGTCAAGTCCCTCTCCTCTTGGATTTCTTTGCCTTTTTACCCTTTGCTCTTCTCATCAGTTGACTTCTGAGCTTCCTTTGTCACCTTCTTCATGGTATTCTTGATCTGCAGACTCTTTGCAAAGTCATCAGTCTCAAGAATTATTTCCATCTTATTTTTGGGGTCCAGCTTAATCTGCTTTCCACTTACCAAATTTTCCCCCTTTTCGGCATTAATCATGCACTCAGTAATAGTGATGTTAAGCCTCATTTGATCATATTCAAGGGTCTTGAGTTGAGTAGAGCAGTGATCAACTTCCTCTTCAATTCTTCCCAAAGTTGCACCAGCATTCTGTCCAAAACTGACAAATTGTGCAAGCTTCTCATCAATGAGGACATTAGTCTTCTCTTGAGTTGGGAAGTCCTCATCAGCCTTCCTTATCACATCCTTCAGCTTAGCTTCCAGCTCTTCATGTTTGGCCTCAAATTCCATCAGCTTCTTGTCCCATAACCCTTCAACCTTCCCTATCAGGTCCGCTGAGAAAGCCTCCACAGAGGACTTTAGGTTAATGGAGACGTTATCCACTGAGTCTTTGAGAAATTGTGTCCTGGCCTCCTCCTCCTTCTTCTCCATCTTCTTCAAAGCCTCAATCACCAGCACACTCTGGCCTTCAACAACATCAAGGACCATTTGTTGAGAATCTTCTATCTTTAGGGTCAGATTCTTGAGAGAAGTGGTGGTAGACTCCATGAGCTCATCAATATGGTCTGAGAGAATGACCATTTCATCAACTTCCTCCTGGACAATCTCCTGGACATCCCTCGGTTGAGTTTGGAAAGAGGGAAGCTTTTCACCTTCAAGTCTTTGAACAGCATCTCTCATTCTTACCACCTAAGCCCGCATTTTCATCTATTTCCATGTGAACTTCTTCCTCCTCCTCTCTCTTCTCACTCTCTCTCTCTCTTTCATTTTCTACTTTATTCTTTTCAGCCAATTCGCCCTTTACAGGGACGATTGCTCTAATTTCTCCACTCACTACTCCTGTGATCTCGACCTCTTTTTCTTTTACTTGTTCTTTTTCAACTCCTTCTGGACCAGACACCTCAGCTGACTCCCTAGTCACCGCTGAGGGCTGTTGCGGGGGAGCTTCAGTAGACTCCTCTACTGAGCTTCCCTTTGGCAAATTTTGAGCCTCGGTATCCTTTGCCGGGGATACATCCTTGGCTACTTCACCACCACCTGGTTGTGGTGAAGTACCTTCCTCTTTTTCTCCTTTTTTTTTCTCTCCTTCTTCCACCCTCTCCACCTCCTCAAACTTCTCATTCTCTTCTCCAACTACCTTCTCCTCCTCAGGTGCCTTCTCAACCTCCGCTGATTTCTCCACTTCGTCTATCTTGTCCATTACCAGGCTCTGAAAAATTTTCTCATCGCAAAGAAGCTTGGTTTTGGTCATTCCAGCGAAGTCTAGGACATCCTTCTCCTCCTTCTTCCATTCCTCTGCCTTTTCTCCACCTACTGCCATGAGGATCTCAGCCAATCTCCGATCCTTCAGCTGGATAAGAAGCCTTACTCTAAAAAACATGGCCTTCAGGGCAGGGTACCCATCAAGCTCTGGATATTTGGATTCCAGCGAGTAAGCCACTTCATCCTTAAGAGTATCCAGGAAGGAGTACTCTTCTTCATCATCAGATGGAAGGGAAGGGGTAGGGGATCTGATGTCTGAGGGTTCTTCAGGAATAGTTTATAAGTGGGTTTGAACTTGGGTTTCAGGAGGGTTGGGCTCAGATGAGGTTTGGGTTTCAGAAGGGTTGAAGTTTTGGTCAGTGGGGGTCGAAGAGATGGTTTCAGAGGGGTTTGAGGTTGCCCAGCAGATGCCTCAGATGGGGTGTCTTTTGGGGAACCACTTTCAGGCTGTTGAGAGCCTTCAGTGGAGGTTGTAGAGATCTTGGATATTCTCTTGGTTTTAACAGGGGTACGTGGTTTGGTTTTGGGTTTGATGGGGGTGGGAGCAGGGATATTTGAGTCAGACTCGGTAGATATAACGTTCGAAGAGGAATCAGGGTTACCTGAAGATGATTCATCAGTAGAGTTTGATGTTCTGGCTTTCTTTGAGGCACTCTCCTTCACAGCCTTAGCTGGCCTCTTCTTCTCCTTCTTTGAGGCATTCTCTGCCTCCTCCTTGTGTAAAGCCATCTTATCACTCAGCTTCACCAGTCTCCTTTTCAGCTTCGTCTTTTTCTCTACATTAGGGTTTGCTTCCTCAGCCTCCTCTGCTGCTTCCGGGCTTTCCTCCTCTATGCTCAATTTTCTTCCTTCCAACACCTTTCCAGATTTGGAGAGATCCTTCAAATTACTTCACTTCCTATCCTCCTTCCAGTCTACTCCCACATCAATATTTTCAATTAGGTAGGAGATCTTTATGGTAAAACACAACTTACTTGCCAACTGAGGAGTCTTCTAAGGCTGGAATTTCAGATGTTCTTTGTTCAACGCTCTTAGAAAGAACATTTGCCAATTGAAGCTCTTCTCCTTGCTTTCAATAATGGTCTTCATCAATCTTAACTTGGGCTGGCTTACTTGCTCCGAGCTTCCTTGATTCGCAAGATGCATTTCCCAACAATCTCACAAAGAACATTGTATACGGGAAGGAGTACATTTATGTTCATTGTGGGACTGTACTTTATCTTCTTCTGCATTATCGTGTAGACCCAGTCCTCCTCTTTATCCGCAATACAAGTATCTGAATTTGGACCTTCAGATGGGAGTCCAAAAAGTTCCTTGAGATCATCACCCTCCAGATGGATCTCATTCCTTACTTTCTGGTGCTCGATGATTTCTATATCATCCCTCATCACCTTCTTCTTTCTCTTCAAGAATAAACATGACTTAATCTTGGTATCAGTGTTGGCAACACTGAAGAAGAATTCAAGTACTTGTCTATCAAAGCAGTTTTCAGGGTGAATAGACAAGAACTTCTCCAAACCGGCATCCTTGACCATGTCCAGAGCCTCCTTAATGTGCCTGAACTCTGATCTGGACTGGATCTCTGGATTGTTGAAAACAACAATAGGTTCGTACCAAAAGTTGTCTTTGTTGGTAAGAAAACCTAGATTGACTCTTGTCATTTTTTATTTTGAGAGGATTAAGGATTGAGAAAAATTTCGCAGAGAGTATTTGAGGTTAGAGAGTATTTGCTTTAAAGAGTGTTCAAAAAGGTTCTAAGGGCTGATTTTATGGTCTTTTATATGTGAAATGAATGGTGAGATTTAGACCTTAATCAACGGTTGGGGTTGAGTCAGATGAGATCGTGGATAGTTGAAAGGTTTGTGGGGAGTTATTGAGAAATCTAGACGGTTAGAAGAAAACCGCCTAATATGGAAGGTGAGGATTAAAAGGGTTGGTAGCCAGAAGGTCACATCATCCGGCTTTTAAGGGGCGTGAGATAGGAAACTGAAAAAGGTAATACTGACTGTACAACGCACATTTAATGCTCCCTTAATCAAAATCTTTTCAAAATAGTGTAAAAAGATTTAATTTCGCAGAGAGTACTCATTACCATTTTTGGAAAAGAATTTTATTTAAAAAGCTAAGAGGCATTCAGTTTTTGAAAATAACATGAGTTAAGAATATCGACCTCTACTGAGGTTGAACCTCTTCTGAGAAAATTGACTCTTCTGAGGTCGGTCCTCTTCTGAGATTAAACCTCTGCTGAAATGAACTCATCTCTTCTAAGATTTTGAGAGGATCTTTCTCTTTACTCTCCTGGATCTAGAAGTCCAAGCTCTACTGACAGTTCTTGAAACCTTGCTTCAGCTGAGGGTTTAGTAAATATATCTGTCTTTTGTTTGTCAGTATGAATCTTGAGCATTTTGATATCCTTCTTTTCCACATGATCTCTAATGAAGTGATGCCTTATATCCACATGTTTGCATCTTGTGTGGAGAACTGGATTTTCTGAAATACCAATTGCACTATTGTTGTCACAGAAAATGGGAACTTCATTAGCAAAGATGTTGTAGTCTCTCAGTTGTTGTCTTAGCCATAGAATTTGAGCACAACAACTTCCAGCTGCCATATATTCAGCTTCAGTAGTGCTTGTGGCTACTGAATTTTGTTTCTTGGAAAACCAAGAGATCAGCTTACTTCCCAAGAATTGACAGGTGCCTGAGGTTGATTTCCTATCAATTCTGCATCCTCCATAGTCTGCATCTGAGTATCCTGTGAGTTCCAAGTTATCATCTGAGGGATACCATAATCCCATATTCACAGTACCCTTAAGATATTTGAGAATTCTTTTAGCAGCTTCCAGATGACTGTTCTTTAGGTTGACTTGATATCTTGCACATATTCCAACAGCAAATGTGATATCAGGCCTGCTTGCTGTGAGATACAGTAGAGATCCAATGATTGCTCTGTAGTGAGTTTGATCTAATGACTCACCATCTTCATCAGGTTCCATTTTGGTGTTGGTGTTGAGTGGAACTCTTGCAACTTGAGATGTTAATCCAGGCCGGGCTAAACGGGCCGGCCCGGTTAACCCTAATAAATGCAGGGTTAGGGCCATGGTTTAAGAGGCCCATTTAAATCCGGGTCATTTTGGCCCGGCCCTAATAGCCCGCGGGCTAAACGGGCTAGCCCGCCAGCTCGGACTATTTTTTTTATTTTTTTATTATTTATATTATATAATAATTTATAAGTTATATTGTATAATAAATTTTTAATATCTAAGCAGTAAGCCCTAAATCTAATTTTGAATTCACGTAAAGACCTATATCTATTTAGAATACACGTAGCAGGACAGCAGTCTGCAAACGGGGCCACTCATTAAAATGCATGTATAGTAGGAAGGAAATTTGTTGTGCTTTTTGCTCGGTAGCAAGTCCACTCATTAAAATGTAAGGTATCCAAAATAAAAATAAAACAAATATATTGTAGGGACAAACATGTTTGGAACAAATATTAATTAGTTCGAGATAGACTTGGATCTCAACTAAAATGGACATCTAACTAAGCACTCTCAATTCCCTTTCAGCATGTCATAGAATTGCAGTGGTTTTTTCTTCGGCGCTGAACAAGGTCCCTAAAAATAATGGAAAAAATGATATAATTTGGAAGATATGCCTCATTGTCTTCTTTTGTTTAACTGTTACAGAACATTCAATTTAAAAGTGGAATGGGATGGTTTTTTAGGGTATAGAAACATTCAATTTGAAAGTAGAAATTGTTTAACCTAGCCTTTAATAGAAATTGAATAATACTTCATTCATTACCAAATAATATATTATATATAAATGCACGTATTAGTATATGTTCTGAAATTATGTGTTTTGAATGTATATTCCACTATTTTAAATTCATTAACATTTTGTCATTATTTTAAATTTTGCGTTGAATTTTAATTTTTTCGACATAACCCATTTGTGGCCCGTTTATCCCGATGCCCGCTAGGGTTAGGGTTAGGTCTTAATTATTAGAGGCCCGTTAAGAGTGAACCGGATAAGGCCCAAACCCGTTTAGCCCAAAGCCCGTTAGGGCAGGCCCTATAGGGTTAGGGCTAGCCCGTTTAACATCTCTACTTGCAACCTTGCTGGTCTGACATCCAAATTTGTTGATCAGCTCCCTTGTATATTTGGCTTGGTTGATGAAGATTCCTTCAGAGGACTGCTTGACTTGAAGTCCAAGAAAGAAGTTCATTTTTCCAATCATTGACATCTCAAACTTTCCTTTCATCAGTTGAGAGAACTTTTCACATAGATTTGAACTAGCAGAGTGTCCTCTCCTTTTGTGATTCTGCATAGAGTTCTATCAACTCTTCCTTTGATAAAGCCATGATCCAACAGGAACTGAGACAAAGTATCATACCAAGCTCTTGGAGCCTGTTTCAATCCATATAGAGCTTTCCTCAATCTATATACTTTGTGGCTTTCTTCAAAACCTGGGGGTTGCTCCACATAGACTTCCTCATTGAGTATTCCATTTAAGAAAGCACTCTTGACATCCATTTGATACACCCTGAATTTCTTGTGAGTAGCATATGATAGGAATAACCTTATTGCTTCCAATCTGGCCACCGGGGCAAAGGTTTCATCATAGTCAAAACCTTCAACTTGAGAATAACCTTTTGCTACTAGCCTGACCTTGTTTCTGACTATGACATCATTCTCATCCTTCTTATTCTTGAATACCCACTTGGTTCCAATCACATTGCAATGATATGGTATGTCCACCAATTCCCACACTTGATTCCTTGTGAATTGGTTGAGCTCTTCTTGCATAGCAATGATCCAATTTAAATCTTGAAGTGCTTCTTCAATGGAACCTGGTTCCTGGTTAAATAAGAAATAACAAAACAAAGCACTTTCTCCATGAAAACTTCTAGTTTTGACTCCTGAGGTAGGATCACATAGGATTTGATCAACAGGGTGATCTGAGAGTCATGTCCTCCTAGGCTGACATCCTTCAGTAGAGTTTAACTCTTCTGAAGTTGAGTCACTAGATACAGGAATAAATTCAAATTCAGGAAATAAAACAGAGGGTTGATGTCCTGAGTCATCATTCAAGGTATTTTCATTCTCATTTGTAGTGTCATTGGTTCCCCTTTGAATGATGGGCTCATTAGATGTCTCAGCTGTGACCACATCTTCAGCGACATAACTAACCTCTTGAACTGGGATGGTGTTCATGAGTTCAGTTGACTGATCAGGAGAGTTCTCAGTTGAGTTGTCAGAAGTGTTCTTGTTTTGAGTGCCCTCTTTGAATTGTTGATCATTGAGATTATCCCAGGTTGGGATGTATGCATCAACACAATTCTCAGGATAGCCTTTTGACTTGATACTCAGTCTAGTTAGTCTTTTTCTTATCACTTTCTCATTCTCCTTACTCTTGGACTCAAAAGTAGATTCATCAAAGACCACATGAGGTGTTTCTTCCACAACAAGAGTTCTACAGTTGTAAACTCTAAAGGCTCTACTGATTTGGGAATATCCTAAGAAGATTCCTTCATCAGCTTTGCTATCAAAAGCTTTCAGTTGAGTTTTCCCATTGTTGTGAATGAAACACTTGCAACCAAAGATATGAAAGTAGGATACCTGAGGCTTTCTGCCATTCCATAACTCATATGGAGTTTTTCCTTGAAGTTTGGTTACCATAGATCTATTCTGAGTGTGGCAGGCAGTATTAATAGCTTCAGCCCAAAATCTTTTAGGAACTTGAGCTTTTGCAAGCATTGTCCTAGCTGCCTCCTTAAGAGTCCTATTTCTTCTTTCAGCTACTCCATTTTGTTGAGGAGTTCTTGCAGCTGAGGTCTCATGGGCAATACCTTATTCTTTGCAGAAATCAAATATTATAGAATTAATGAACTCAGTACCCTTATTTGACCTTATCTTCACAATGTTCAGGCTCTTTTCATTGCTAACTTTCTTCAGTAGATCTGGTAGCCTGACTTGTGTTTCCTTCTTGCTTGCAAGGAATACAACCCATGTGTACCTGGAGAAATCATCAACAACAACAAGTGTATATTTTCTCCCATTGATACTTACAGGAGTTACTGGACCAAAAAGATCCATATGCAACAGTTGAAGTACTCTGTCAGTTGAGGTAGCCACTTTGCTTTTGAAGGATGCTTTGACTTGCTTCCCTTCTTGACAGGCTTTGCAAATATGATCTTTGTTATATACTTCATTAGGCATTCCTTCCACCAGTCCATGTCTTGCTATTCTGTTCATCATCTTGAAGTTCAGATGACTTAGTCTTTTGTGCCAAAACCAATTAGTATCAGTTGAGCTTTTTGCAATAAGACATGCATTTGATGTGCAAGACTTCCAATCTGCAAGATAGACATTTCCCTTCCTTGACCCAGTCAGTAGTACCTGTTGTGAAGATATATTCTTGACAAAACACAGGTTACATGAAAATTCAACACTGTATCCTTTATCACAAAACTGACTTATTGACAGGAGATTGTGCTTAAGTCCACTGACAAAGGATACATTGCTTACTCTTACTGAGCCAATTATTAAAGTACCATAACCTCTAGTGGCTCCTTGTGAATTGTCACCAAAAGTGACTTGTGGACCTTCTTTCTCAACAAACTCTGTCAGGAGATCTTTGTTGCCAGTCATGTGCAGGGAACATCCACTGTCCAAGTACCAAACTGAAGATTTGAGAGCTTCTCCTTTGTTGAGGTCCACTGAGCCCTACAGTCAAGATCAAGCTTTAGGTACCCATTTTGTTTTGGGTCCTACCAGGTTAGCTGTACCTTTTGGAATCCAAATTTGCCTCACTGTTCTAATTACTTTAGAATGGCTAATTTGTCTTCCATAAATATCTACATAGATAGTTACCTCCTTGGGTGCCTTAGGAGTAAACTTTCTATGGGTGTCAGCCTTTGGAGGAACAATAACCTTCTTAATATTCTTCCTTTTAGGCTTGGGTGCACCTGATCTTAGTCTTTGTTGATAAAGGTATGAAGAACCTTTTCCTTTAGGCACAAAAGGAATAGGTTTTCTATATGAGTCATTTCTTGAGAAATGCTCATGCCTGGGTGCTCTCAGCTGAGGTTGCTTCATCTGTGAAGACCTCACCTGATAATACCTCTGTTGAGATCTAGTCTGATTAGTCAACTGAGCCTTTCCATTTGGTTTTGGCTAAGTTTGACTTTTCTTTTGTTGGACCTCAGCTGGTCTTTTTCCTTTATCTAAAATATGTGTTTGAAAGGTCATAGATTTAACAAAGACTCTCTTTGTGCCACTTGAAGAAGCAACACTCAGAGGACCTTCTGAAGGTTTTGGAACATAACCTATTCCACATTTGTTATTAGGATTGATTTGAAAATTTTGAATCTTCTCTATTGCAAGAGAGGGTTTGCTAAGAGCATCAATCCTTTTTAACAAGGTCTCTTCAAATTTTTGTAAGACATCAATTTTCATGAGAGAGTCCTTTATTTGGCTTACCAATTTTAAGTTCTCTTCAGTTAACTTTGTCTTAGATTCAGTAAGATCCTTTATCAGTTGATCTTTGTCATTTCCTTGACTCTTGAGGGTTTCCACCTCTTTTGTCAATTCAATGGTAGATTTCACTCAAGAGATTTTTGTTTTCATCTTGGAGACAAAAACTTGCTTCTTACAACCTTGAGAAACCAATCATCAACTGTTCCAAAGCGGATTGAAGATTGAGTTCCTCTGTTGACTCTGAGCTGAGCTCAGGTGAGTGTCCTAAAGAAATGGATGGTTTAGATTGTACCTCTGGTTCTTCTCTTGCCATGAGGCACATGTCATCATCACTGCTGTCAGAGAACAGCCCATCAGATGACTCCAGATCTTCATCAACATCCTCAGCCACCATGGTTTTTCTTTCTCCATATCTCCTGTCTCTTTTGGCTTGTCTTTCCTTTCTTTCCTTGGTGCTCAGTTGAGGACAATCATACTGAAAATGCCCAACTTTCTTGCATTGAAAACATCTGTTGGCATCATCATTCTTTTCTTCAGTAGACTCTCTAGCCTTTGATGATGATCCTTTAGCTCTTGTATAGTTCTTGTATTCTTTCTTCTTCTCCAGCTCAGTGGAGTTTTTCTCGCATTCTCTGGTGTCTTTTTGTGGATAACTTCTCATTTCCCTATTATTCCTGTAAAATCTCTTATACTTGCCAAACCGGCTGTTAAGTTGTTCAAACCTTCTAGCCATTAGGCTGAGTTCCTCTTGCATCTCAGCCTTGCTTTGAGATTTGCTTGCCTTTGTACTCTTCTGTGGCTTTGGGGATTTGGACTCAGTCTCCTTAGCTTTGAAGGCAACTCCCTTCTCAGCTGAGGTCTCATCAGGAGCCCTTTTCCTGTTAAGATCAAACTCATAAGCCTTGAGTTCAGAGAATACCTGTTGCATAGACATGCTAGATAGATCCTTGGTATTCTGCATCATCACAGAGTACACATCCCATCTTGAAGTTAAACCTCTCAGGATCTTTAAGGTAACCTCTCTTTTGGTGTAAACTTTTCCCAGAGAGTTTATTTCATTCATGATGTCAGTGAACCTCTCATCAAGTTGGTCAATAGTCTCAGTAGACTCCATGGTGAACTGCTCATATATTTGAACAACTACTGAAAGCTTGTTCTCTTTAATTTTGTCAGTTCCTTCACACATGAGAGCAAGAGTGTTCCAAAGTTCCTTTGCAGTCTGGCAATGGATCACTCTTCCCATAACTGAGTCTGGAATAGTGGTGTAGAGAATATTCATGGCTATGAAATTGAGGTTGTGTCTCCTCCTCTCATCTACAGTGAAGTTATCTTCATCCTTGGGCCATTCTTCTCTAGGATCTGCAATAGTGTCAGCTGTAGTTCTAGGGTTAGGAGTCATAAAGATAAATAGACCTTTAGTTATGACTCTCAACATTTTATCATGCACAAAGGCAAGATGAGCTCTCATTCTGATCTTCCTGAAATCATAAATTTCCACTGAGAACTGTGGAAGCTTGTGATAGGACATATGGTACAGGGGATTGACCCCCATGTTGTTCTCTGCAGGTGGTGCTACCCTAGCTGCATTGTCAGCCATAATATCTAAACAAGATTATCAAAAGATCAATTCAGTTGACCAAATATAAAATACCTTTTTAGCACAAGGTATACTTAGAACAATGGTCTTTCGAACCACTGCTCTGATACCACTTGTTGGTCTCGAAACAAGTAAAATGGGTGTATGGGGGGGAATAAACCTGAGGTTATAAATTTAAACTTTTCTTTAAAACTTATCAGGTTACTTAAGACAGTAGATCGTCAGTGGACTTTGAAGTCTGCTGAGATTTACTTTTGAAAGCTTACTGAGATATTAGCTCCACTGAAGGTTCAAGACTTTCAGTTGAACTACTATCTAATTAGGTTTCAGATGCGGATTAGTGATCCCTTATGAAAACCTCATTTTGCTTTGATAAAACTTGTTTGAAAAACACACACTTAAGGAAATAACTGAATGTAAGTACACAAGATATAAAGTGGTTCAGAGAATAATCTCCTACGTCCACTGTCCTGATAAAACAGGAGAATTCATTTCACTTGGAATTTCTTGTGTTATAATGCCAAGGTGCACTGATCAAATTAATCCTCTCTAAGGATATTTGATCACTAGGATAATTCCAGGTCCTAGTTCCCAAAACAAACCAGCTTTCAGACTGATATTAATAATCAGCTTACTAACACAACTTAACACTAACTCTCAACCTAACAACTGAGTAGGGTTTTGAGTAGGGTTTGGTTCCAACTGTTGTGAGATAATCCTTACAGTTTAGCTCAAGGCTTAGGATGGATTATCTCTTTCTAAGGTTTGGATATAGCTTTAAGCTTGGTTCACAGATGGATTAGTAGGCTCTCTACAAATGTAAAACACTTGGGAAACAAAGGTAATTTTGTGTGCTTCGTAGTAAGTTATGTATGTAGAGATTGCTTTGATCTTGTTGAGTTTCCCGTGCATAGAAATGAGCACGTCATTCTGTATTTATAGACCTTCTTGAAAATCTTCCCGTTGGAGTTTGAATCTTCTCAAGTAAGTCTTCTTGTATCTGATTGGTTCAAACGACTCTTTTTGAAGCTTTAAGTCTTGTCAAGAAACGGCTGAAAGACTATGCCTGTTCACCAACTTTCTGTAGAATGCTAGGGAAAGACTTTTGGTACTTGTTAGTCTGTGATAGGTCGGCTGTCAGTAGAGTACACCTACGTATCATCTTCTCATTGGGCCGTTCAGTCTGCTTGCTTAGAATCCTATCTTGATTTAAGGTGGAACTCCTCTGAGAAAACCTTCTAATTCCTTTAATAAATGTAAGCTTCACTGAAATTCGTTTTGCCTTGTTCCAACCAGATTAACTAACAGCTTTTTATGTGTTTAGCATTGAATGAGCTTTGTTTGTTCACATCAGTGGACCTTGGTCCTCTCCTAATGGTTTTAGTCTTAGTGTGAATGTACTTAGAAAACATTCAAGACTTAGACTATTTCTCAGATCATTTGTCTTCAGCGGACTTCATTCTTCAATACACTCTAGAAATTACTAATTGTACTCCAGTTCCTTAACATTTGAACTGATTATCTAAACTCTAACTCTACTGAATACTTTACTTACCAAAGACTTAGAAGGATTTTAATCAAAACTTAAGTCTATACAATTTCCCAACAAAGGTTGTGGTATTGAAAGCTTTAGATCGAAGTCAGATCTAAAGATTGTAACAAGGAACTGGTACTTGTGTAATTCCAGTGGATAGTAAGTAAGTTGGTTGGTAGTAAGGCCCCTTGTTGAAGGGAGAGTGGACGTAGGATTTTAACATCCGAACCACTGTATATCCGGTGTTCTTTATTGCTTTATTTACTTTCTGCACCTTATCTTTGAAGGCATAACAGGTTTATTTGAAATATAATTTGTTTAAGCTTCTACATCTCATAGATTTGACTAGTGGGACCAACAGTGGATGATCAACAAGTGAAGATCTCCTTATATGAGGCCATGAAACACTCGAAGGGAGATGAGAGCTATCATTCCATTGATGCCAGTGAAACTTGTTTTGATGAAATACTCCTTAACCCTCATCTGTCCTATGTTCATGATTATGATAAACCTTCACTAGATGATGTAACTTGTGAGGTTTTCGATTTTGATTATTTTGACAGGAATAAAGACAAAGAGAAATTGAAGTTTGAAGAAGGGAGGTAACATTGAGTATCATGTCTCATGAGCTCCTTTGAGCTCGGTCCAGCATTAGGACCTTAAAAATAGCGCTGAATGGGAGGCAACCCATTTTTACTTGCTTTTGAGTGTTGTTAATATTTGAGTGTTTTTTAATCGTATGTTTTAACCTCATTTTTTAGTATTTTTTATTGTAAGTGTGTCTCGAGGATGCACGAATTTCTAATAAGTGATGGGGGAAGCAACTCAAGAAAATGGAGTGTGTTATATTTCTAGGTGTTAACCGGAATCATGCGTATGAGGTAACCAGAACCCCAAACTTAGACCGCTTCACAAGGTCGAAGTTTGGGGGTGGAGTGTTTATAAGTTTTATGGTAATAAATATGCACTGGCGCACTTGAGAGGTTTGATTGACATTGCATTGGCGCACGCCCTCTCGTTGAGTTGAGTTTGGTTATATATTGTGCATTGATAGGTATTTGAGCATGAGTTGATTGTTGTGAACTAATTGGGTTCTACTACTTATTTCATGCTTATTAACTCTTCTTGCTTATTTGTTGCTATCATTGAGTGTGAATTATGAGTTAGCGATTTGTGGAGTTGAGTTAGGGACTATATTATGTGAGTCTAGTGAGTAGAGTTGATTTGAAAGGGAACTCGTGCACTTACGAATTTTTCTTTTGAATACTTGTGTGGTAGTGATGAGAATTCACTAGGTCTAGCATGGATGTGAATGCCGTGAGATATGAGCCTTATAAGAGATTAAAATTCACTAAATTAATATCATCGTTTGTGAGTGGATCTTCACCTTAGAGGTGTTAGAACTTGTGGGTACTCTCGCTTCTTGATTGTGTCTAGTATGAAATGTCGGAAGTGATTTTAGGACATCTTTGAATTGATAAGTCACCTAGCCAAAATTTGCCTACCAATGACATTAATCCTTTGCTAGCCCGTTTGAGCCTGAGCCTATTTATTTTCTAGCACATTTGAATTTATCCAATTCCTAAACTCTTTTTGTCCCAATTTGAGTGGTTAATAGGAAAAGTTGTGAATGAGAAGGGGTTTGAGTTGAGGATGTGGACTCGTTTATGGTTGAGTGAATATGAGGAAAGGTGTAATGAAGTTTTGAGTAGTGGGGAAGAACAAAAATTTGAGAATGAGCAAAAGAAAATATTAGCTCATATATTGTGAGAAAAGAAAGAAAAAGAAGGAAGTGCGTGATTGAGAAAAAAAGTGAAAAGGGAGAGAAGAAAAAAATTGAGGTGTTGTGAGTAGATGGAATTGAAAGTGCTTTGTATGAAGATATTTGAAGAATTCGGTTCCGTGTATTGAAAATACCGAAGTTTGATTTTCAATTCTCCATTCACTTAAGTCAGTTATCCTATATAGGTACCCCACCTGTCCAAAGAGCCTACATTACAACCTTGAAAAAGTCCTTTTTTATTCGACATGGATTCTAGTATGTGGTCAAAGTTGAGAGTGCTTACAAGTCTATGGTCACTTATTTGTGTGAATGATTGATTGATAGTGTCCCTATTTATTGTTAAACACTTGTGAGGGAGCGAAACACATCACCGAGGGCACATCCATGTTTGATTTTAGTGGTTCTTATTGATTATTCATGAGTAGGATGAAGGGGATGAGTTTGTGTATGAGTGAACGATCTTTGAAGCTTGAACACTATGACTTGCATGATTTGGTACTATGATTCATTTCTAACAATTTCACTTGACTAATTATTTCATTGCTTGAGGACAAGCAATATGGTAAGTTTGGGGGGTTGATTAGGCGTGAAATTGTTATGTTTTGTAGCCCGATTCATCCCTATTTTGAGCATATTTGATGAGTATTTAGAGTTATTTGAGTATTATTTTCATAAACTTATAAATTTGTCTCTTTGATGCTCATATTAGGAAAGAGGGCGAAAAATGGAGTTTGTATGGCTTTGAATCGACTCAAACGGACTCCCGGATGAGAAGATATTGAAGTAATATGAAAAATATTGGTTCGTGCGAAAAAAAGTATCACTCAGCTCAAAAGGAGGAGGCACTCGACAACTAAGTGCTTGAGCACCACGGGTCAACCACCCCATGCATTCTGGAGGACGAGGCCGCTCGAGTGAGCCTAGCTCGAGCGCTAGGCGCTCGAGTGGCAAGTAGACGAGCGCATGTTTGAGTCTGGGGAGAAGGAGCGCTCGAGTGGACCTTGGTCGAGAACCTAGGCGCTCGAGTGAACCAAGGTCGAGTACCCCAAGTATGCTGGAAGAGTGAAGCGCTCGAGTAAGTGCACGGGTTGAGCAGTTTTGACCTTTTAAGCCCAAATCCGGCCCATATCCTATATATACCTCATCCAAGCTTATTTTTAGACACCATATCAAATTTTAGAGATAGTTTTTGAAGGAGAAGAGCTTGGAAGTGAGTTAGGAATGTTTGAGCAAGGTTTTCTAACGTTTAATCGAGGTTTTTAGCATACGAATTCTTAGTTTAATTATTTCTCCGAATGAATTTCCTTTTGCTTTTATTTTCTTGAGTACTTGAGACTATTAAACCTAGGTTTTTCAGGTTATAAAGATTCATTTTTTAGACTTTAATTTATTGATTTCATATTTCGTTTATGTTCTTAGTTTCTATCGTTAATTTAAGTATGCATATGATTAACTATCTTGTTATTGCTTTTGTTCTTCGAACCACAATGTTAGGCTAGAACCCTTGCATGCTTAGGATAGGAAGAACTCGTAGAAGTAGGACGTTGGTACGTAATTAGGATAATTCGTGATGTATAGTATTAGTTCTCTTAATTATTGAATATTTCTAATAAACCCTAGAATTATCTTGGAATTGAGTACAAAAATTGTTAGAGAGAAGACGACCGCATCACTCTTTAATAACGAATAGGGTTAAGGAGAGGGGTTTTTAAGGGGTTTATAATCTACCAGTTTATCTAGGGAGGACGACCGCATCACCTTAGTTAAATTAGGGTCTCATTAATTAAGCACAATTCGAATAATTTGATTATCGGATTAGTGAAGTAGGTTGTTAGGACGAAGTATTAGGGTTAATTCTTGAGCTTTTAGTGTTTCAATCTTGTGCTAGATTAGGGAAGTTTATTGCCTAGTTTTAGTACACTTAGGATTATAACTTGAACATCACAGTTATTTTAGTTATTGTACCAACTCCGTTAGTATACGTAGAAATTCCTATCCCGAGCATCATCATCTCATATTTGCAACCGAAGTTAGTTTAGTTTAATTTCATTAATAGAATTTAATTAGTATAGAATACTTAGGAACATTACTAAACCATTACATTCATATTAACTACGAGACGTACATTTCCAGGGATTTATTCGCATCCACACCTTCCCTTGGGTTCGATACTACTTTGTTGGTCCCGGTACAAGACTGAGTGATACGTGTATGGGGGGGAATACACGTATATAAATTTTTCTTACTTTCAAACTGACTGGGTCCCCTTACTCAGAGTGAGGTATGAACACTGAGTAGATAATCCACCTACTAACAGCACTGAGTGCAAGTCAGTTAGATAACTATCTAATTATGTTCAGTGCGGAATGTGTTAGCCCTGAAAGTTTATAGTCTTATTTTAGTTTGCTTACTAAAAACTTATTTTCTTTCTTAGGAAACCGTGGTTAGAAGGGCAGTGCTAAGTTTAATGATCAAGTTAATTGATTTAGGCCTAATAAACAATGCAATGAAAGACTTAATCAAATGATCAATTAAGAACAATAATCAAAGCAATAAAAGCACAAGGAGTTTAACGTGGTTTAGAGACTAAAGCTCCTACGTCCACGGTCCTGATTGAACAAGAGAATCCACTTAGGATTGGCTTGTTTTTAACATTCCAAGGTGCACCAAGATCAGCTTCACTTACTGACCCTTACAAATTCCTTCTAACCTACTCACTTAACTTCCACCAACAAACCTGCCTAGAGGGTTTTGGTTTCAGTTTGGATTCCAACTAAGGTGTGATTATCCTTACAAGACAAGGTTATGCTAAGGATGAATAATCACTCTAAGCTTAAGATATAACTTGGTTCGCTCAGTGGAATACAGAATAACTCTCTAACTAAGAAACACTTGGGAAATTTAAGATGTTTCGAGAGCTTCTTTGAGGTGCTGAATGCTTTGTGCGCTGAGAGTTTGAGTATTTTCTTGGCTTCGAAATTTCCCATAACCTTGCTTGGGTCCAAGGTCTTCTGTATATATAGGCAACTTTGAAAAACTATCCGGTGGAAGATATAGCCTTCTAGGTTGTCTTCTCGTAGGATTTATTCAACGGATACATCTCCCATGCAGCAGCCGTCCTTGCATGGATTTGGAAATTGCATTTAATGCTTGCCCGTTGAAATATGCAGGGATGTCAGGTTCAAGTCAGTGTCCGTACATGACTTGGTTCTTTCTGATTGGTCCACGTCAGCTGGTAGGTGAGAATGTCAGAACTCATTCTTCAGTTCAGTCTTGTCTTTACTGAGTTCAGTTTTGTCCTCATCTATGTATGTTTCCCAGCGCTGACATTCCTTTTGACTTGCTTGGATCCTACTCCAAGTCTTTTCCCAATACTCAGTGTGATCCTGTTTCAGGACTGAGTTAGCAATGATCTCAGGATCATGCTCTTCATCCTGACACTTACTCAGTCAGCTTAGATGAACTGCCATAAGCTCAGGATGGTGCTCTTGTGTCTTTAGGCTTCAGTCTTGATTGTCATCAATGAGCACTCCTCTCATTGAGTTCCTGTGAAATGTAAAATATACTAACTTACAATCCTAACCAAGACTAGCCTAACTATTACACACTTAGGCAAATTATCTTTTCAGTGGCTTTGGGATCTAATCAAAACTGACATTGTCGCAATATACTTGGTCCCTATACTCGCCATACTACAGTGATCCCATACTCTTGTGGGGTAACTACTAGTCAAGCTAGTATTTTGCGATAAAGTCATCATCACTGGCCATAAGACAGAGGTCATCATCACTGCTGTCTGAGAACAGTGCATCAGATGAGTCTAGGTCCTCATCAATATCTTCAGCCACCATGACTTTTCTTTCTGTATACCTCTTGTCCCTTTTGGCCTGTCTTTCCTTCCTTTCCTTGGTGCTTAGTTGAGGACAGACATACTGGAAATGTCCAAGCTTTTTGCACTGATAGCACCTATTGGCATCATCATTCTTTTCTTCAGTGGACTCTCTGGCTTTTGATGATGATCCTCCAACTCTGCTATAGTTTTTGTATTCTTTCCTCTTCTCTTTATCATCAGTGCTTCTCTCTCCTTCATTTGAGTCCTTTTGAGGGTAGCTTCTCATTTCCCAGTTATCCTGGTAAAATCTTTTATATTTACCAAAAAATATATAATCTTTCAAACCTTATAGCCATAACGCTTAGTTCTTCTTTCATCTCAGCTTTGCTTTGAGCCTTGCATGCCTTTAAGCTTTACTGGGGCTTAGGTGATTTGGGCTCAGCTTCCTTTGCTTTGAAGGCCACTCCCTTCTCAGCTGAGGTCTCATCAGGAGCCCTTTTTCTATTGAGCTCAAATTCATAAGCCTTTAATTCAGAAAAGACCTGTTGCATAGACATGTTAGATAGATCACTAGTATTTCGTATCATGACAAAGTAAACATCCCATCTTGAGGTTAATCCTCTCAGCATTTTTAGAGCAACCTCTCTTTTACTGTACACTTTACCAAGAGAATTGATCTCATTAATGATATCAGTGAATCTACCATCTAATTGATCAATGGTCTCAACAGGTTCCATTGTGAACTGCTCATATTTTTTAACTGCTACTGAGAGCTTGTACTCCTTGATCTTGTCTGTCCCCTCACACATGAGTGCTAGAGTATCCCGTATCTCCTTAGTTGTTTTGCAGTGGATGACTCCTCCCATTAGTAAATCTGGAATTGTTGTGTAGAGGATGTTTGTGGCTATAAAGTTGAGGTTGTATCTCTTTCTTTCATCTGCAGTGAAGTAGTCCTCATCATTGGCCATTCCTCTCTAGGATCTGCAATTGTTGCAACTGTAGTCCATGGGTTTGGAGTCATAAATATGAAGGGACCTTTGATGATGACTCTAAGGATTTCATCATGAACACAGGCAAGGTGTGCTCTCATCCTTATCTTCCACAAATCATAATTCTCTACTGAGAATTGTGGAAGTTTATGATGAGACATGTGATTCAATGGATTTGCTCCCATGTTGTTCTCTGCTGGTGGTGCAACCATAGCTGTGTTGTCAGTTATAATGGATAAACAAATTTATTAGAAGATATGTTCAGTTGACCAAATAAATATTTACCTTTTCAGAACAAAGGTACTCTGGAACAATGGTCTTTTGAACTACTGCTCTGATACCACTTGTTGGTCCCGAAAAGAGTACTACATGTGTATGGGGGGGAATACATATGTTAATGTAAATTAAAACTTTTCTTTTAAAGCTTATCAGGTTACTTAAAAACAGTAGACCTTCAGTGGACTTAGAAGTCTGCTGATGATTTACTTGAGAAAGCTTACTGAGATATCACCTCCACTGATAGCTTGAAGTTTTCATTTGAGTTGATATCTAATTAGCTTTCAATTGTGTAATAGTGGTAAGCCCTTACTGAAAAACTAGTTTTAGTTTAAGAAACTTTTTTATCCTAAGACACACTTATGAAATGGCTGTAATTAAATGCACAAGATATAAAGTGGTTCGGAGAAGAATCTCCTATGTCCACTGTCCTGATTTAACAGGAGAATTACATTCACTTGGAATTCCTTGTGTTAGAGTGCTAAGGTGCACTGATCAAATATTCCTCTCTTAGGATATTTGATCCCTAGGATAATTCCAGGTCCTAGTTCCCAAAACAACCAACTTTCAGATTGATATTAATTATCAACTTACTAAAACCTCTTAACACTAACTCTCAACCTAACTTTTGGGTAGGGTTTTGAGTAAGGTTTGGTTCCAACTATCTTGAGATAATCCTTATAATGAGCTCAGTATCTAAGGATGGATTATCTCTTTTTAAGATTTGGATTTGGCTTTGAATACAAAAACATAAGGTTTGATTATCTCTACTAAAATGAAACACTTGGGAAACTTAAGTGATTTCGAGTGCTTCGTTTGAATGCTTTTGCGTGTGTAGAGAATGCTTAATCTTTGAAATTTCATGTGCTTGAAGATATGCACGACCTTCTGTATTTATAGGCTTCCTTGGAAATCTTCCTATTGGAATTTGAATCTTCCCAATCAAGCCTTCTAGTTCTGATTTGTTCAAACGACTCTTTGTAGTTTTATGTCGCGTCAATAATTGCCATGAAAGTCTTTGCCTGTAAGCAACCCTCCAGAAAAGATATGGCTTGACTTTGGTGTCTGCCAGTCTACATCATGTCGGTTGTCAGTGAAGTACACCTACGTGTCACCTCCTCAATTGGACCGTAGAGTCAACTTGGTGCAGAGCTTGTTTGGGTTTAAGGTTGAACTCTACTGAAAGAACATTCTATTCCTTCATTTAATGAAGGTGGACTGACATTCTTTTTGGCTTTTTTCTAACCAGAATAACTAACAACTTTAACTATGTTTAGCTTTAAATGCTTCGTTAGTCTTCATCAGTAGAGTTCTAAAACCTCTACTGATGGTATTCCCTTAGCATAAATGCACTTAGAAAACATTCATACTTTAGGAGACTTCTTCAGTTGACTTCACTTCAGTAGACTTCACTTCTCAGTAGGCTTCTCTTAAATGAACTAATACACTCTAGAAATTAGTAAACGTACTTCAGTTCCCTAACAAATGAACTGACTAACTGTAGACTAACTCTACTGAATATAGTTTACTTACATTACTTTAAGGAGACCATTTTGACATATTAATCAAAACTTACGACAGGAATATTTCCCTACAGTGAATCACTTCCATCTTGACATTTCTGATCTTCTACATGATTCAAGATCTCTTTTGTGATAATGGATACACAAAGGGGTGTTTCTTTGCACACAGATATGTACCACAACACATTGTTGTCACAATCAATTTTCATAGGTGGGTTTTGTAGGGGTAAAAAATGCTCTACCCCGACCTTGATAATTGAGGTGAGCTCGCCCCAATAATGACCTAGCCTCAATAGCGAACTCGCCTCTCCGGCGACCTTGCCTCTCCAGCTGTAACACCCCAACTTTTCTAATTAATTATTTAAAATATTCATTAATTCAAAATTATTGAATTTTATTAAATCAATAATAATGCATATCTTAAAAAAAATCATAAAAGATATTTTCCAAAATATTTATTTTTATCTACAAGAAAAATATTTTGTATGGTTTAAATTTTAAAAATTAAATAATAAAGATTTTCGTGGAAGATAATATTTTAATTTCTAGATCTTTTGTGATAAGATTTTCACATCTTTTAAAATCTTAAATATATTCATATCTAAGTCAAAGCCCAAGTCCAAATATATGCCTATATATATGTGTATAATTCCATAATTTTCATATGCACATATATCAAAATCTCTTATTTTTCATTCATCTTCTTCTAAAGTCTTTTCCTCACTATCATAGGTAATTCTTTTATAAAATTTCGAAATCTCTCTTCTACATGTTCAAAACTTACGAAATTTTAAGATGTTCTTATTTATTACGTTATTTATGTACAGTAAAAATTTCAAAGCGATCAGAGTTATATTCTATTTTATATGAATTTTATACTCCTTCTATTCAAAACTTTCGCAGCTCTGCCTATTCGATTTAAAAATTCAATATCTATATTTCTATAAGTCCAAATCTTATGATTTTCGTACAAGTTATGTATAATAATGTTTTGATAATACAGTAAATTTTTCAAGGTAATCCGAGTTGATTTTATATTTATTATCAAATTATTTCTAATGTTATCCCTGTTTTGAAAAGTCATTTATTTCAGTTTCAAAAATACAAAAACCCTATTTATATAACTCCAAAAAATCCCTTTTTTGGATATGTTATAAATTATATAGTTATTTATATCCTGTAAAATCTTCAAAATATTTCAAGTTTTCGTTGTTTTGTAATCTTCCTTTTACTAGAGTTGTACAGATTTTACAGCTTCAATCTTTTCGGTTTTAAAAATTAGAAAATCATATTTAAATAACTCAAAATTTTATGATCTTTTTATATATCATGTAATATTTAGTATATTATATTCAATTCAAATTTTATATTTTTCCTCCAAATATTAAATGAGATATGTTCTATTAAAAATTATGACGCAAGTACACAATCATATAAAAAAAAGTGGACTGAAGTTATTTCATTGCATCCACGACATCAATTCGAGGTGTGGTTTAATTGTCTTTATTAAATATTTTATACGAGTAAATTATTTACCTACATGCATGCTACATGACTTGATTTTATTATGTGCAGTTTATTTGTCTTAATTAAATATCTTGTATGAGTCTACAACATTAATTTATGGTATGAAAGTGGAGATATATGATAATTATACTAAGAAAATTTATTAAAGGTCAGGGGCTTAAGAGAGGTCCGTGACTGAAGAGAGGTCCTCGGGGAACTCAAGATTGAAGAGAGATCCTTGGGGGAACCGCCGTGCGCAAGAATGAACATGAGACTTAAGAGAGGTCTTCGTGGGGGACTCAGTGGGATTGAAGAGAGATCCTTGGGATAACCGTAAAACATTAATTTTTAATAATAAGATAACATGAATTAAAGTTTGTATATGTCAGTATGTGAATTTCATGACTGCTAGTGGTTATGCATTTTATTTGTATGTTATATTTAGTTTTGACAAGAGGATCACACTGAGCTAGTGGTTTTGCTCATACCATACAAATTTACATTTTTCAGATTGAAGGATTGAGGTGGAGGGACGGTGGATGTAGATACAATTTATTTGAAATTTCTTATTCAGTTATTTAAGTATTATTTAATTTTAGACTTTGAGTCACGTCCTTTTAAAATAAATAATTTTTAATCTTCACTGTTGGGAATTTAATTTTTCATTTGGGATTTAGTTATTTATATTTTGTGTAAATGATTATTATTTATTTCCGCTGCCAAAGTTTTAAAAGATAATAAATTATCTATTTAAAAGTAGTATTGGAAAAAAAATGGCCTTAGAAAAATCGGGGCGTGACACCAGCTCCCAAGCCTCTCCAGCGACCTCGCCACATTGGCAACGTTACCGCCTCAAGCGACTCTGCTCCATCCCGGCCACGTTGGGATGGGCCTCACCTTGAAGACTAGGACAAGCTCGTAATAAGCTCACTCCGGATAAGACAACTGGAGATTTGGCATCAAGAAGGGACGTAACTGTACACCTTCAACAGCGCCCGCACTTGGGGAAAGTACGACTAAAGTATCAGATATCAGGTGCAGGAAAGGACTAAAGAGTACCCGATAAGGCAGTACCAACAGGCCAGCTGCCCTGCTCCCATTAGAGGAGGACGGCCTGTAGATACAACTTATGTGGGCCACCTCATCCCAGTGACTAGGCACTAGCAAGAGATACCAAATTATTAGCAATCATTGTATATTCATCCAAAAATAGCTAAGGCAATTGATTGTAACCTAGGAATTACTATAAATAGAGCCTAAGGGCTCACAAATAAAGGGAGCAACTTAAGACCGAGCCAAAACCCCTCGACAATCCTTTTGGTCTTTACATTTTAGTTCTTTATCTTGTTTTATCCGATCATAGCCACATACAGTTCTTCAAAATCTCAATCGGGTAACAACAATTGGCCTTAGAAGAAGGGTCGTGTATATCCCAAACCCCTCTCTAAAAAATATCTCTTGGAACACTCACTGTTCCTGGGGAAAGAATGCCTAGGAGATCCAAAGTCTATCTTAGACCCTAACACAACAAAAAATCCAACGAAAATGGAGAAAGCTACCAAAGCTACCAGGGCATCAGCTAACCCACGATCCACCATCGTCCCTACCGCAAAAACACGAGCAAGAACAGCGCGGGAGGCGGCCCGGGCCAGCACACAGGAGGCTACTTCCAGACAAGAGCACGGGACTGACTCACCTCAAGGAGACTCCCTCTGCATACCCATCCAAGAATACAAAACCCCCGAACAGGTGGTATCTGTCATTGCCATCCTCACAAGGAGGGGGAAGGAATTGAGAACCAGCCAAAGCGCTCCAACGGCTCCCAGGAAACCACGCTTAACCCGTTCGGCTAAGTGCAAGCGGAAGATAACGGAGCAACAGGGTAAAAGTAGCCCGATCCGCTCTCGGGGCTACGCCTTGAGACAGCAGCTCCGGACGGAGGCATACCCCACGTCAGTTTTTAACCGATTGGAAAGTACAGACCCGTCCTAACGCCTATTCTCGTCGGCCCCGCCAACAGCTATGAAACTGGCTCTCTGACCAGATCCTCCGCTCATGAGGCACCTGAGGCAAGAGAGTCAGATGGAAGTTGAACTTCGCGCAAAGAGAACTAATGAGACAGGATCGTCTCTGTGCCCCTGCACACGGCCGGCTAGGTCCAAGATGCAGCACCCCGGTAGATACTACACTCGGGCAGGCCACCCAGGGGGCCGTGCTGCTGGAAATCCAGCGGAAATTGAAGGAGATGCAAACTAGGATTGATGGCGACGGGCAGGGGGCCAGGGCCCAGGCGGTCTTCCAAGAGCTGCTATGCGAAGAGATTGAGCTAGCCTCAGTCCAACCCAAGATCACACCACCAGCCATCCCGATGTATGAAGGTCGTATTGATCTGGAGACCCACATCAGCAAGTACCAGATTTATATGACTGGACGTGGGGCCACAGACACGACCAAGTGCCGGATGTTTCCATTGACGTTGGGCGAGCTCGCCCATAAGTAGTACGTGTCACTGCCTCCGAGGTCCATCTCCAGTTTTGCCAAACTCTGCGACCAGTTCATGGCTTACTTTGCCGCAAAGATTGCCCGACAGGAAAGTAGGCACCGACTGTTGAGGATAAAGCAAGAGAAGGATGAAAGCGATGAATCATACGTTGATCGTTTGGATGAGATAATCTACACAGGGGAGCCCGTGAGCGACGAGCTCGCTCTCCACTCCGCTTTGGCCAGGTTCAAGGGGAGATCCCCCATGTTCAAACAACTCACCAAAGACTTGCCTAAGATGTACACTGATTTCCGTCAATGAGTAGGTGATGCTGTTACGCGCAACAAACTCTTGGCCCAGGGGAAGAAAGTCGAGGAGAAGGCAAAAGTACCCTCGACGACTGCAAAAAGCGGTAACCAGTGACGTCACAAAGGTCAGAAGACCCCGGGGAACTTCCAACCCTTCGGTGGGATGCAGGCGAGGTCCAGATCTTGGACAAACTGAAGGAGACGCCGGCGTACGTGTTCAATGCAATCCGCCACACAGATATGCTGGCTAAGCCAAAGCCCATCAAAGAAGACGCGTCTAAGTTCAACCAGAACAAGTTCTGCCACTACCACGAAATCCCGGGGCACAACACGAGTCAATGTCGGGACCTCCTCAAATAGCTGTTGAAGTTGTACGAAGAGGGACGGCTATACGATTTTGTCAAGAAGCCCTAACCTCACCATGACCAGGGGCGGTAGGCCAACCAGGGGTAGAACAGGGACGGGGGGTGACCACAACGCCAGTAGAGGCAACCGAACCCAGTGACCGCCGTCGATGACTTCGATAGTGAAGACGACGATGTTCCACCGCTTAACGCAGGGGGAGGGTCAACATGCTGCAGGCCGCAGTGGGCCCTTTAGATGGGCTCACACCTGTGTTGACCTCGTCTAATCAAAAAAGGAAGGCCGAGCTCGGGGCCGTAAGTGGGATCAACCTAGTCGGCACCCCATCGCCGGAGCTTACGATAGCGCCAAACCTACCGATCACCTTCACAAATGCCAATGGGGAAGGTACACTCTGCCCAAAGAATAATGCTCTTGTCATTTCTGTAAATCTGTTTGGCAAGGTTGTCGACCGCATCTTGGTCAACAACGACTGCCATTGTAACATCATCTTCAAATCCGCTCTGGATCAGCTGGGCAACCTCGCCAGTTTCATCAAGTCGTACAAACCCCAGCTGAGAGGTTTTGGGGACACATTGGTCAATTCTTACGGAAGGATCAAGCTTCCGGTGGAGTTCGTCTGCTGCAAGGATGAAAAGGTCAGGATCTCACGCCTACTCGAGTTCGTGATAGTTGATAGGCCTCACATGTACAATGGGTTCTTAGGACGTCCATTTCTGAAAACTTTTGAAGCTATAGCTTTTTCTTTCATTTACTGTGTGAAATTCCCGACCCCCGGGGGGATTGTCGGTACTGTAAAAGTAAACCAATCAATGGCAAGGAAATATTTGAATTACTCTGTTCCCCTTTACGATTCCGCAAGTTTACTTTCTTGTGTAGATTTTTAATGGCTTATGAAAACTCGAAACCAACACTTCCACTTGCCGTAGTTGAAACCCAACTTAGGGATGAAGTCATGGAGGTAGATGACCTAGAGCCAAGGCTCAGCTTCGAATCGCACCCTATTGACCTCGACCCTAGGGGGGAATCTAGGATCCAAGAAAGGGAGGCCAAACCTCGCCGATTGAAGAGCTTGAGTGAGTCCCCATGGACCCAGAATGGATGGACCTCGAAGTCACAATTGGGGAAAAGGTTCCGGCAGGTATGAGGCAAGACCTAATCGACTTTCTCCGCAAGAGCATCGACGTCTTTGCGTGGTTGCACCAAGACATGGTCGGAATAAGCTCCGAACATGCTTGCCACCTCCTAAAGATCGTCCCCGATAGAAAGCCTGCTTCACAGAAAAGGCAAAAATTCCGCACTGATAAATATGCAGCACTAGCTGTGCTTGTAAAGAAATCTAACAACTCATGGAGACTCTGCATCAACTTCACAAATCTGAATGCAGCATGTCCAAAAGATCATTTTCCATTACCGCACATCGACCACCTCATGGGCGGGACAGCCGGGCACGAAATGATATCTTTTATGGACGCGTTAGCCGATTATCACCAGATCCCAATGGCAGAAGAAGACATGAAGCACACTTCTTTTCACACAGAAAAGAACATATACTTGTGGCGGAGGATGCCCTTCGTTTGAAGAATACTGGGGCAACCTATCAGCGTTTGGTTAACAAAATATTCTAAAATCAGATCGGAAATATGATGGAAGTTTACATCGACGATATCGTGGTCAAGAGTTTAAAGAAGGAAGATCATCTCCAAGACCTCGCCAAGACCTTCCAGATTTTGAGGGCCTTCAACATGTAGCTGAACCCCAAAAAGTGCAACTCCGGCGTGGGATCGGGGAAATTTTTGGACCATAACGTCAGCCAGAGAGGGATCGAAGCAAACCCTACCAAATCAAGGCCATCCTAGATATGCAAGAGCCAAGATGTGTCAAGCATGTACAGCGACTAACAGGCTGCCTGGCCGCGCTTAACAGATTCATATCCAGGTTGGGCGACAAGAGCAAACCTTTCTTTGCAACCATTAAAGACAAGAAGTTCTCGTGGAACAAAGAAAGCCAGCTCGCCTTCCAGAAGTTGAAGGAATACCTTGCCATCCCGCAGATCTTGGTCAAACCTCTCCAAGGGGAAAAACTATACCTCTACCTGGCGGCCTCGGACGTCGCTTTGAGCGCGGTCCTGGTACGGGCAAAGGGACAAGCTCACCTCCCAATCTACTACGTTAGTCAAGTCCTCCATGATGCATAAACCAGATACACGCCGCTGGAGAAGCTCGCATACGCTCTGTTCATGAGCATCCGCAAGCTAAGGCCGTACTTTTTATACCACCAGGTGGATGTGCTGACAACTCTACCCCTCAGGTAAGTCCTGCACAGACCTGACATGAATGGATGTATACTGAAGTGGTCGATCGAGATCGCCCAATATGACATCTCTTTTGCACCACGCACAGCCATCAAAGGGCAGGCTCTGGCTGATTTCGTGGTCGAGCTCACTTTCCCACCCAACCCGACCCAGTTCAACTATCCACCATGGAAATTATACGTCGATGGATCTTCAACTTCCACGTGTGTGGGGGCACGCATTGTTTTAATCGGTGCAGAAGGTCAGTGTTTCACAAACGCAATTCATTTCGATTTCCCAGCTACGAACAACGAAGTGGAGTTTGAAGCTCTAGTGAGTGGGTTGGAGTTGGCAATGGCAGTGGGGGCACGACTTCTCCACATATTCATGGATTCCTTGCTGGTGGTCAACCAGGTCAAAGGGGAATATAAAGCCAAAGACGAGCAAATGGCCAGATATCAAGAACATGTGGCTGGCCTCTGCGAACGATTCTATCAAGTGTTCATTAAATAAATACCGAGAGAACAGAACTGCTAGGCGGATGTGCTTTCAAAGCTCGCCACCTCGGAGGGGGCAACAGATCTCTCCAATATCAGATTACTAAAGCTCGAAAAGTCCTCCATCAGTAGGAACCTAGTCACAGCGGTCGCCTCCGAAGGCAAGAACTGGATGACTCCAATTATACATTTCCTACGAGATGGCAACCTCCCGGGGGACAAAGTGTTGGGACATTGTCAGTTTTGATTAAGATCCCAAAGCCCCTGAAAAGATGTTTGCCTTAATCTGTCTTTGTCAGGCTAGTCTTGGTTAGGGTTAGTACTTAGTCATTTTACACTTTACAGGTACTCAGTGAGAGGAGAACTCACTGGAGACAATCAAGACTCAGAGCCTGAAGACAAAGAGCACCATCCTGAACTTATGGCAGTCCTCTAAGCTGGCTGAGTAAGTGTCAGTGATGAAGAGTATGACCCTGAGGTCACTACTAACTCAGTCCTGAAGGGAACAGGATGTCACTGAGTTAATGAGAAGACTTGGAGTAGAGCCAAGCAATGCAAAAGGAATTTCAGCGTCAGGACAAGACCGGTGAAGCTCAAGACAAAATGAACTTAATAAGACAAGCCTGAAGCTCAGGAATAAGTTCTGACATTCTCACCAACCTGATGACGTGGACCAATCCGAGGAGGACACGCACGTACGAAACCTGACATGAAGACTGAATTCAGACTGCATATTCAACGGGCAAGCATTTAATGTGCATTTAATGCAAATACCAAACCCATGCAAGGGCGGCTGCTGCATAAAGATATGTCCGTTTGAAGCCACTCTACATAGGTGACTAGAAGGCTATCTCTCCAACGGATAGTTTTCCAAATCTCCTATAAATACAGAAGACCTTGAACTCATTCAAGGTTACGGGAAATTTCCAAGCCAGAAATTTTCTCAAACTCTCAAGCAATCAAAGCATTCAGCCTTTAAGAGAAGCACTCGAAAACATTCAAATTTCCCAAGTGTTTCTTAGCAACTGAGAGTTATTCTGTATTCCAAGAGCTAAATAGAATTATCTTAAGCTTAGAGAGATTATCCAATCCTTAGCATAGCTTTGTCTTGTAAGGATAATCTCAACTTAGTTGGAATCCAAACTGAAACCAAAACCCTAAGATAGGCTTGTTGGGAGTAAGTCAGTTAGTGTGTTAGTAAGTGGAGTTTGTATAGATCAGTGAGGTTAGCTGGTCTTGGTGCACCTTGGCACGTTAAAAACAAGAATCCCTTGAGTGGATTTCCTGTTAAATCAGGCCGTGGACGTAGGAGCTTGAGACTCTGAACCACGTTAAACTCCTTGTGTTCTTACTGCTTTGATATTGTGCATATTTGCCATATTACTTGTTCATTCATTGCATTCAAAGTTTATCAGGTCTGAATCAATCAGGCTGATCGTCAAAAGAGCACTGCCCTACTAAACACTATTCAGAATTGAGTTAAACAAGGTTTTCAGAAAGCAAACTAAACAAGACTTTAAACATTCAGGGCTCAAACATTTCCGCACTGAACTTAAACTGATAGTTAGCCAACTGACCCGCACCAAGTGTAGTCAGTAGGTATATTATCAGCTCCTAGTTCTTTACCACTCTGAGCAAAGGGGACTCAGTCAGTTTTAAGGTTGAAAAATTGGTATACGTGTATTCCCCCCCCATACACGTATTCCTCAGTCTTGTACCGGGACCAACACAAAGTCAAAGCTCGCCAGCTACAACTCAGTGCGGCGAGGTACGTACTCATTGACAACCAGATTTACAAAAGAAGTTTTTGCACTTCTCTCCTTAAGTGCATCACGCCGGAGAACGGACAGATAGTCATGAAGGAAATTCATGAAGACGTATGCGGGAATCACGCAGGCGGCCAAAGTTTGGCACATAAGATTTTGACACAGGGGTACTTTTGGCCAACATTGAAGAAGGATGCAATCAATTCACCCGGTCCTGCCGCAAATGCCAGGTCTGGGGGCTGAACATTAAGATGTCCCCTGAGCTGTTGTCTTCTATATACAATCCATAGCATTTCGCCCAATGGGGGATAGATCTGATCGGACCTGTCCCAACCGTGCCAGGGGGCCATTGACTTCGACGCAAAATACTAGTTATACAAGTAGTTACCCCACAAGAGTATGGGATCACAGTGGCAAGTATAGGGACAAAGTAGTATCGAACCCGAGGGAAGGTATGTATACTAATAGAGCCCTGAAGATCTACGCGTCGTAGTTAATATGAGTGTGTTTTCCGTTTCAAGAATTATATTAATCTACTCTATATTCTATTACTATTAATGCAAATAATGAAATCAAACAAATAACTAAAAATTTAATCAAATACGAGATGATGATGCTCAGGATAGGAATCCCTACGTATACTAACGGAGCTAGTACGATAACTAAAATAACCGTGATGTGCAAGTATTAATCCTAAGTGTACTAAAACTATGCAATCAACTTTCCTAATCTAGCACCAGATTGAAAGACTAAAAGCTCAAGAATTAACCCCAATACTTCATCATATCAACCTACTTCACAACCCACTAAACAAGTTATATGGATTATGCTTAATTAATGAGACCCTTATTTACCCAAGGTGATACGGTCGTCCTCCCTAGATAAACCGGTAGATTATAAACCCCTTCTATAACCCTATCGTTAAGTCTACTTATTATCAAAGAGTGATAAGATCATCCTCTCTCTAATAATTTTCGTACTCAATTCCAAGATAATTCTAGGGTTTATTTTAAGAATTCAACTAATTAAGAAAACTAGCACTAAACATCACGAGTTATCCTAGTTATGTACCAACATCCTACTTCTACGAGTTCATCCTACCCCAAGCATGCAAGGGTTCTAGCCTAACATGGTTTTTACGATAACGAAAGCAATTAAACAAGCAACGGACAAAATCATGATTAATCTAGTTGAAAAACTCAAGAACATAAACAAGAGTTTAAGAAAGAATTAAAGTCTAAGAACGAATATCAATTAACAACTGAATCAAAAGTCTTAAGTACCAAGTGTTTGAAGGAAAGAAGAAAGAAAATCAAAATTAAACTCTAATCTATGAATCCATAATATCAAAACCTTGATTACACATAAAGTATGCTTGCTCAACTCTCCCGGTGTTCCTCTCTCTCTGAATCTATCTCTAATTGTGAAGTTGTCTCTTTAAATGTGCTTGGGATGGGGTATATATAAGCTTATGGGCCGAACTTAACTTTGAGGGACTCAACCTCCACTTGGTCGAGTGCATAGGACTCGAGCTCTACTTGGTCGAGTCCTTCTTCTTTCCAGCGCCAGCAAGGACTCGATCTCTACTTGGTCGAGTGCATAGGACTCGACCTCTTCACGCTTGAGTGCGCACTCGACCGCTCGAGTCCCTAGGACTCGAGCAAGGCCTGGTCGAGTGATTTTCTTCTCCAGAAAATCACTAGGGCTCGAGCTCCTGTTGCATGAGTCCTTAGGACTCGAGCTGCAGTGCTTGAGTCCTCCTCCTTCGGGTCAAATGATACTTTTGCTCGTTTGGACTAGTACTTCTCGTATTTCTTTCATATCTTCTCATCTGGGAGTCCGTTTTGGCCGATTCAAAGTCCTACGAACTCTGTTTTTCACCCTCTATCCATCTATGAGCATCAAAGAGGCAAATTAGTTATCTCATGAAAATAATGCTCAATTGACTCTATATACTCATCGAAATCACTCATAACACGGGCAAAATGAGCTATAAATCATGACAATTTCATGCCTAATCAGCAGGCGGCCAAAGCTTGGCACATTAGATTTTGAGATAGGGGTACTTTTGGCCAACATTGAAGAAGGATGCAATCAAGTTCACCCGGTCCTGCCGTAAATCCCAGGTCTGGGGACCGAACATTAAGACGTCCCCTGAGCTGTTGTCTTCTATGTACATCCCATGGCCTTTCGCCCAATGGGGGATAGATCTGATCGGACCTCTCCCAACCACGCCAGGGGGCCTAAAGTTTATTGTTGTCGCCATTGATTACTTCACCAAATGGGCGAAAGCTGAACCCATGAACAAGATTGACCAGGCTCAAATCATTCATTTTATCTGAAAAAACTTAATATATCACTTCGGGCTCCCGCAAGTGATCATCTCTGACAACGGAAAATAGTTCGACGAGCTTGATATGGTAAATTTTTGCGAAAGATGGAAAATCAAGAAAGTTTCTCCACCCCTACCACCCGCAGATAAATGGACAGGTCGAGGCCATCAACAAAATTCTCAAGCAAACCATAAAGAAAAAGCTCAAAGACAAAAAAGGAAATTGGGCTAGCGAGCTCCCAGGCGTACTTTGGGCATACAAGACGATGACGAAGAACTCAACTAGCAAAACGCCTTACACCCTATCTTTTGGAACTGAAGTCGTGATCCCATCAGAGCTCGCCATTCTATGCCACAGAACATCGCAGGAAATCACTAAAGATAACATAGAGCCAGGCGAGCAGAATTGGTCATGCTTGAAGAAAGAAGATTGACATCGAATTTGAGGAATGCAGCATACAAACAAAGGTCTGAAAAATTCTACAACTCTAAAGTTTGAGTAAGGAAGTTCGCGGAAGGGGACCTAGTCCTAAAAAAGGTTCAAGGACCAAGAGGGTTTTTCGATCCGAAGTGGGAAGGACTTTTCTGCATTGCAAAAATCCTTCCCAAGGGGATATACCAGCTCGAATACCTGAATGGCGTCCCAGACCAATACCCCTGGAACAGCTGTTACCTCAAGAAGTTTTATCAATAGGAACAACTTGTAAACTCTGAAGTTTTTCTATCAATGAGAATATCAGTTTCAGGCGAGTCCTTTTTTACTTAATAAATTTCAAGGAAAGTAAACAAGTAAAAAACAAGGGCCTCCGTAGGTCCAAACCCTTATCCCTTTTACTAACTAAGGCACCACCCGCCATAAGTGAAATGGTAGAAGTCTCACGGTGAGCTAGCTCCCGTTCGAGTAAAACCTCTAGATTTCCGCCCAAGTAGTTGCCAAGATGCAATGGAATCGGCGACAACGAGACCCGGGTGAAGCGCTCACTTTTCCTAAAAACCTAAAAAAATGTGCGAGCTATCTAACACAAACAGGGTATATGCAAAGACATATGCAACAATGCGTAAGGGCTAAGGCCTAGAAGTCGACTCAGCCATATACAAAAATAGACAGAAATGTCAAACAAAGATAATGCCAAAAGCCCACGAGGCAAAACAAATTGTGCATTAAAAGTAAAGAAAGAGCAGAGGCCAAAACACGGCCGTAAATTGTTCAAAGCCCCCACAGGCACAAAAACAGGAAATAATTAAATTGTTTAAAGGCCACACACGGCCAACGAAAATAAATGCCCAATGGGCACAGAAGTTCTCTAGTTAAGCAGCAGCTGGAGGATGGCCCGAACAGCCAAGAGCGGGAGTACCACCACCACCCCCGGACTCAGCCTCATCCAGGCCAACATCAGCATCCTCCGGATACAGCAGAGTGTCGGGACGAGGCCACCAAGATAAGTCCACCCCAAAATCTCTCTCCAAGTCTCTGAAAAAGCACGAGATTGAGGGGTGAAGGCGATGAGCAAGGACATATTCCCAGAAGTAAGTTTCGGTCGCTTCAGTCGGATAACCAGCCCTCTTCGCCTCTCGAATTGAATCGACGAAGGCCTTATAATAAGCAAACTCCCCGATCTGGATGGGTCCAAGAATGGGTCACCACGACTGGCGTCTTGCATGGCTCGCACTGGCTTGGAGGCGGCGATCAAGTCTTTGATGGTCTCGACATTTTTGGCGGCCTGGCGCTGGAGGGCTTCCACCTCATTCTGCGTCGTTTCCACGGCAAGCTCCACCTCCCCCTTAGCATGTTTAGCCTCAAGAGCCTCCACCCGGTACTATCGGATTTCCTCCACTGCTGCCTCTCTTCCCTCGATCCGACCAACTTCTGTTCCGCACTTGATGGTATCAGACACTTTCTTCTCCAAAACTGCCATCCCCGCCGCCCTTCCTCTCTCCATGCCTTGCCTATCAGCCGCCGCCAGCTCGACGCTTCGAGATGCCTCCATCTGCGCCACTTTATTCTCTAGCTCATTCACCTTGCCACCAAGCCGAGACTGGTAGGAAGCCCTTTCCTTTTCTAGATCCTTCAAGCAAAGGCGGAGGGCGAGGATTTCGTCCACCTCTTGATCACGATGGAAGACGGCCTGCTGCGCCATGGTTGCTAGTTGACTAGAGAGCAGAAGTGTGGCAAAAAAGTAGTTGTCCGAGGCCGGATGAGTGGCTATAGCTTCAAGTTCATGAGTCCAAGCCATATGGATGTCTTGCATTGCCCGAGAAAGGTGCAGGGGTAAGCCCTCGGAGAACTTGGCGTAATTGGAGGATAGGAAGTCTACTATCGGGACAGGACGGTTTGGATCATCGATCAACAGTCTGAGAAATAAGTACAGCATATAGTTCTGTTGATGTTGATGGTAGTGAAGTATTCACTATTTACTTTGAAACAACATGAATTTGCCCTTTCTCTCACTAACCAACACTTTATGATCAAATGTTATCTTAGATGTTTTAACATGCAGGATGAAGATCTAGAAGGATCTACAAGGTTCTGGAATTATCAATGTTGCAGTGAATGTTGCATAACATTGGTAGCAACATGAGCAGTTACGGGTTCCAGAAGGATCTACAAGGGCCTACACGATCCAGACTTATCCAGGACGTTTTAGAACTGTCTAGATCAGGCGGTTGCATCAAGAAGCATGAGGAATAAAGAAAGAGACGTGGGACAACATGAAGATCATGGAAGCGGTTACATAGAGAAGTTATTTTTGGATTGAAGATTTCTGCCTATAAATAGTGGCCGAATCTTTCAGTACCAAGTGTGGAGTAAACAAGTACACCTACTCTAGTGTTGATCTTAAGTTTAAAGGTGATAGGGCAGTTATTCCAACATTTATGTTATGCCTTGAAATAGAGTTTTTCACGCATGGCTTGTGATTGAACCTATATCCATAGATAGTGAGATCATAGGTATAGAGTGAGATCAACTTTGACGGTGTATTATGTTATACACTTAGCCAATTTAGATTTGATAGGTGATATCAAGTCTTGTTTCCGTTGTGAACGATTTTACCCTTCACACAACTTTTGTATCACTACTTTTGTTATAGTGAACGTTTCGCCGTAAGGCTGGCACAAGCTATTTATGATAGCTTGTGTTAAAAAGTATTCCCTTTCGTAATTGTGTGTTTAAGTCTTCCGTTTTACACGTTTTATATTCTGATTTACCAGATTGTTGTAATATTTGCTTTAACATTTGTTACAACATCTGCTATTTATAACGCACGCACACTTTCAATTGGCACCAGAGCCATAAACTTGATATACTAAGTTTAGATCCTGTGTTTTAGTGTGTCATAATTGCTATGGAATATCCTGTAAACACCCCACTTAGGCCTCCCATACTAGATGGAAACAACTATGCTTATTGGAAACCTAAGATGCGTATGTACATCAAGTCAATTGATGAACATGCTTGGAGAAGTGTTCTGACCGGCTGGGAATGGCCCAGAAATCAAGCAGATGATGATGGCGAGACAAGAGTCAAATACGAGATTGAATGGACAAATGAGGAGACCACGACGGCAAGCTACAATTCCAAAGCTCTCAATGCTATCTTTACCTCTGTTGATGTATTTACGTTCAAGATTATATCAACATGTACCACGGCTAAAGATGCATGGGAGAGGCTTCAAGAGCATTGTGAAGGAAGTGGAAGTGTTCGAAGGACCAAACTTCGAATGCTTGGGACCAAGTTCGAGAATCTAAGGATGAAGGATGATGAGACAATCACGGCTTACAATGAGAGACTGAGTGAGATTATCAACGAATCACACGCACTTGGTGATCCAATTTCCAATGTACGAGTTGTACACACAATTTTGCGATCTGTTTCTAAACGGTTCGATGCAAAAATTTGTGCTATTGAAGAAGCCAAGGACACTGACACTTTAAGTCAGAATGAGCTTGTAAGTATTCTCAAAACATATGAGATGAACACAACTCAATCTGATGATACAAGTGAAGGAAAGAAGGTGTTGTTTTCAAAGGAGAAACATCTTCTAACACTGAAAATCAGCCCTTTGTGACTGAGGTTGAGTCTGATGAAGATGTTTTAGACCAATGTTACAACACTCCTGAGCACATTGCCCTCTTTACAAAGAAGTTCAATTCCTACCTGAAGAAGAAACTGAACAGGTCCAGAGGAAATGTCCAACAGAGAACTCCCTTCAACAACACACCATCAGACCCAGAGAAAAGGAAGGATCAGAATCAATCAAGGCAATTCAGAAGTAATAAATCAAGGTATGATCCTGAATATAGAAAATCAGTTAGATGTGATGCATGTACTGGATTTGGACACTATGCAAATGAGTGTGCAAATACCAGATTAAGACAGAAACTGAATTTTAATGTTACCTTAAGTGATGATTCAGATGATGATGAACCTGAAGGTTCTAAAGATGAAGAATTAGTTTTTTCTGCAATAATTGATTATGATGATTCTTTAGATGATGATCTGGATGATCTAGACACTGATGCTGTTTCCAATGTTATAACATCAGAAACAACATTTGTCAAAAATTATTCAGATTTGAACTGTTTTAATGGGTGTGTTGATGAGACAGGTTCTAATGACATAAGAAATGATGATTCCAGTATAGCCAAAGAAAATGATGATCTCAGAGAGACTGTGACAAAGTTAGAAGTCATTCTAACAAGGAAGGATTTAGAAATTTCTAAGCTAAATGAAGAATTGAAAAATTCTACCTTAAGTTTTAAGAAATACTCTAAAAGTTCTTCCATTGTAAGTGACTCCTTAACTACTGGACAGTCTAATAAACATGGTTTGAGCTATTATGGTGAGACTGCTTCTAAATTGGTGAATAATCCTGTAAAATTTGTTAAGGGAAAAACTGAGTTTTTTGCCAAAACAAAAATACATGAGACTGAAAAACCTGTGAAAAATGGATCTAGAAATTCAGAAAGTGTTGTCTGAAATGTCCTCACATTCTAAGAAACACTGGTCAAAATCTACTAAGAAAAAGAAAGAACATGTTACATGTAATGTTGTTCAAACTTCTCTGAAAGCATGTGTTCCTGATCTATGGTACTTTGACAGTGGTTGTTCTAGACATATGACTGGTCATGTTAAATACTTGTCTGGCTATGAACCTTGTAATGGTGGTATTGTTACATATGGTGGTGGATCAAAAGGCAAAATCATTGGAAAAGGGACCTTAAATATTGAAGGTTTTCCTAAACTTAAGAATGTTTTGCATGTTGATGGTTTACATGTTAATCTTCTTAGTATATGTCAACTATGTGATGACAATTTGCATGTTAAATTTGATAAAGATTCATGTTATGTTCAAAACAAGGATAATAAGTGTCTAATGACTGGAAATAGGTCAGCAGATAATTGTTATCTAATTGGAACAAACAAAGTATGTCATTTGTCAAATTGTGATGAGAATGTCCTATGGCATCAAAGACTTGGACATGCAAATTATAGATTCATGCAAAAATTGGTTAAGTCTGAAGCAGTGAGAGGTTTACCAAAAATGAAGATTGTTACACCCACTGTATGTGGTTCATGCCAAAAAGGTAAGCAGGTAAGAATGTCGCATAAAATGTTATCACATTGCATGACACATCGTTGTTTTGAATTACTGCATATGGATCTTATGGGTGCTATGGAAACTGAAAGCATTGGTGGTAAGAAATATTCACTAGTTGTGGTAGATGATTACTCTAGGTTTACCTGGATTGAGTTCTTAAGAGAGAAATCTGAAACATTTGATATTTTTAAAATTCTTTACAAAAGATTTAAAACTGTTTTCAACTTGAAAGTAAGCAGGATTAGATCTGATCATGGTAGAGAATTTGAAAATAGCATGTTTTCAGAATTCTGTAATAAGAAAGGAATTGTCCAAGAGTTTTCTTCTCCTAAAACTCCACAACAAAATGGGATAGCTGAAAGGAAAAATAGAACTCTTCAAGAAATGGCAAGAGTAATGCTTACTTCAAAAAATCTAGCAAAAAAATTTTCGGCTGAAGCATTGAATACAGCATGCCATATTGCTAATAGGGTCTATTTTAGATTTGGAAGCAACAAAACTCCATATGAGATCTTGAACAATAAGAAACCGAATGTGAAATACATTCATATTTTTGGTTGTGTGTGTTACATTCTGAATGATAGGGATCAACTGCACAAGTTTGATTCTAAGAGTGATAAAGGTTTTTTCTTAGGTTATTCTAGAAATAGCAAAACCTATAGAGTCTATAACCTTAGAACTAACACTGTTCAAGAATCTGTGAATGTTGTTTTTGATGATGACAGGAATCTGATAGACGGAAATGACACTGAAGATGTAACTGAAGTTACTGATGTTCCAAAAGAATTACTGAAAACAGAGAATGTTACACCAAATGTTACAGCATCTGGTTCAACATCACCTGTAGATTCAGTTGATACTTCACAGAACAATCAGTATACCCCAAAGAAGAATCCAGCTACTTGGATTACCAAAAGTCATCCTTCGAATCAGATTATTGGAGATGCTTCAGTTGGTGTTCAAACAAGAAGAAGAGTAAGTGCAAATCGTGTTGATATGGTAAGGTCTGTGTGCATGTCTTCAGTATGCAATATTGTGAATGCTCAGTGTTACTATTCTGAAATTGAACCTAAAAATGTTACAGAAGCATTAAAAGATGAAAATTGGATTAATGCTATTATGCATGAGGAACTTAATCAGTTTGAGAGAAATGATGTTTGGACATTAGTTCCAAGACCTGATAATGTCAATGTCATTGGAACTAAATGGATCTTTAAAAATAAAACTGATGAGTCTGGTAACATAATTAGGAACAAAGCTAGATTAGTTGCACAAGGTTACACTCAAGTTGAAGGTATTGATTTTGATGAAACATTTGCACCTGTTGCTAGGATAGAGTCCATTAGACTGTTACTAGCAATTGCATGTTACATCAACATTAATCTTCATCAAATGGATGTAAAAGCTGCATTTCTGAATGGCATATTAATTGAAGATGCATTTGTTGAACAACCTAAAGGTTTTGAAAACCCACAGTATCCTGATCATGTGTACAAACTAAAGAAAGCCTTGTACGGTCTCAAACAGGCTCCTAGAGCTTGGTATGGTAGACTTACTGACTTTCTGTTGCAATTTGGTTTCATAAGAGGAGAGGTTGATAGGACCTTGTTCATTAAAAATTCTGGAGAAGACTTGTTAATAGCTCAAATATATGTTGATGACATTGTTTTTTGTTCAACTTGTAACATTATGTTAAGTAAGTTTGTAGAAGCAATGACAACAACATTTGAGATGAGCATGGTAGGTGATTTGAATTACTTTCTAGGACTTCAAATCAAACAAACTGATAAAGGTATTTTCTTCTCTCAGAGTAAGTATGCAAAGAATTTAGTGAAAATGTTTGGTTTAGAAAGCTCAAAAGTCATGAAAACTCCTATGAGATCTACACAAAAGTTGTGTAAAGACACTGTTGGTCAAGATGTTGATCCAACTTTGTATAGATCCATGATAGGTAGTCTTATGTACTTAACTTCAAGCAGGCCTGATATTATGTATAGTGTTTGTGTTTGTGCTAGGTACCAAGCTTGCCCCAAAGAGTCTCATTTGAATGCAGTCAAGAGAATCATAAGATATGTGGCTGGTACAACTGATCTTGGTATATGGTATACCAAAGACTCAAGCAGTGCACTTGTTGGATATAGTGATGCTGATTGGGCTGGAGATATTGATGATAGGAAAAGCACGAGTGGTGGTTGCTTTTACATGGGTTACAATTTGATTTCATGGCATAGTAGAAAGCAGAATTGTGTATCACAATCTACTGCAGAATCTGAATACATTGTTGCAGGTAGTTGTTGTACACAACTTCTTTGGTTGAGTAAAATGTTTAGTGATTATGGTTTAGAGAGTGACACTTTAACTGTATTTTGTGATAACACTAGTGCTATCAACATTTCGAAAAATCCAGTTCAACACTCACTTACTAAACACATAAGTATTAGACATCATTTCATAAGGGATCTTGTATAGAAGAATATTGTGAAGTTAGAATACATACCCACTGAAAATCAATTTGCTGATGTGTTTACTAAAGTATTAAACCATGAGAGATTCTCATTCTTGAGGAAATCTCTTGGTATGTGCACAATATGAGTAACTGAGAAGCGGATGTTGTTATGTTTGTTAAAACATCTATAACAACATCAGGGTATTTGCATGTTC
The DNA here is from genome assembly GCA_947034835.1 of Ballota nigra. Taxonomy (NCBI): domain Eukaryota; kingdom Viridiplantae; phylum Streptophyta; class Magnoliopsida; order Lamiales; family Lamiaceae; genus Ballota; species Ballota nigra. The sequence goes on from OX344726.1 coordinate 76,616,569, forward strand.
TAATTAAAGCCTATTCTTGTATTTTGATTCTTAATTTCTTTGTAAAATAAATTTGGACTAAGTATGTTTGTTGTGTAAAAATAAAGAGGAATCACTCTTCTCAAACGCATAATAAGTTTTTGAAAAAGCACATCAAGATGTAACTAATTCACTGAGTAACTATGGAGCACGGAGTTCGCTACTACGGTGTCTTCTTTTCAAAAGGTGATTAGTAAAACATCAATATGTCACAAATCCATTGAGTAATTATGGGGCACGGAGTTCGCTGCTACGATGCACTCTCTTGAAAAGATGGATCAATGTGAATAAAAAGTGCTAAAAGTGTTTGATAAAAAGTGCGACATTGGATATTAAAACCAATGTTGAAGTGTGTGTTCCAATTTTGAATACAACATCATATGCAGTTCATATTTATTTTTCTAAGTTAAGTTATGGACCGATTTTTCAGGAACTTGTTTTTAATTTCCACATACATAAACCCACGTTTTCAATTTTATTCAAGTAGTGCATAATTTAGTGTGTTTAATTAATTAAATTTCGGATTTTTAATCTTGGAATAACCCACGATCTTTTATGGGGGAGTGGATGGTTTCAACTTCTTAAAATCCAGAATATTCCTTTTCATGGGTAATTAAAATAACTTCCGTACTTTCTCTTATATATATCCTTCATGTCTTATGTTTAATTCTATGTGTTCAGCATATGAGTGAAATTCAGATTTTTCGTATAAGTGTTGAAAATAGTGTGTTCACATTTTAGGGTTTTAGTATTATTTCTCATAAATTTTTATTTTAGCTTGCATTTACTAAGTACTTAATGGCTGGAAATCAAAAGAAGTCCTCTCACAGTTCAAAATCTCGCGCAAACCCTTCAACTCCTCCACACTCAAACCTAAACCTACTTGCAGAAATGACCTCAAGGCAAAATCCAAATGCTGCCTCTGTTGCTCCATCATCGAGCACAACACCTCCTGTTACCTTGACCCCTGTTCAAGCATTTCCTGTCAATATCTACATTCCAAATGAAGCCACTGTCGATCAGCTTGAGACGATCGTACGCGGCATTGCACAAAGCCTTCAAGGAAGCCCTGTGGTTCCCAAACTAACCATTGGCTCTATTGAAGTAGATGTTGCATCCTACTTGAACCAAACTCAAAACTCTTCTCCTACTGTCCATGTCGAAGGCCCTTCTTCGACTATACAACCAGAAAATCCTAAATCCTCTAGCCAAGCCAAAAGCCCTACTACTAATGTTTCAAGGAGTGTTGAAACAGGTGATCAGGCTACGAAGGAGACTTCCATTGTCAAGGAGACTGTTGCTGAAGAAACTAGGGAGAAAAGCCCTAATGCTGAGGTCCCTGATGTTGAAATGTCAGAGAAAGACAAAGAAGAATCACCCAAAACTGATTGTTCAATGTCTGAGGACTCTGAGCCTGCTCCAATAGCCAAAGCTGTGAAGAAAAAGGGTGGCAAGAGGAAAAGTAGCCCTGTTCAATCAAGGAGGAGATCGGGTAGAGCAAAGAAAATGGTGAACTACTCTGAAACCGCAAGGAAGAAGAAGGATGATGAAGGAGATGTTGCTACTCGACCTATTCGAGTGTTTTCAGAATCTGAAAAGGAGTCAAGCTCCAAAAACTCATCTGAGAAAGAGACTGATCACTCTCAAAGCCAGGAGAAGGAGGAATCTGATGAGAGTGATGTACCTATATTTGAACTGAGGAGGAGAGCAAGAGTTGAGATGAGAACTAAGAGAAAGTTTGAGTATGCTACTGGTGGTGCTGGAACAAGTGCAGCAGCACCAGAATCTGAAGCTGATGACAACAGTTCTGAAAGTAGCTCAGACAGAACCAAAACTGATTCTGATCAAGGTAATGCATCTGAACACTCTGTTGATCATGTTAGTTCAAATAATGATGATGATGAATCTTTAGACTAAAAGTTGAAAAGGTTAAGGAAGAGAAATTTGTTAATTGAAAGAAAAATTAACATTGATGAGTTTGAATCGAAGGGTCTAGTTAGATTTTTAGAAGAAAGAAGTTTGATGTATACTGTTACTTTTGCTGATGCATTTGTCACTGATTGGGTGTATGAGTTTTATGCTTGTCTGAGAAAGAACCAGGCTAGAAGGAATTCTAGGTGGTATGGTGCTGTAAAGTTTAGAGATAGGAGTGTTCCTTTTACTCTTAAGTTGATTAATCAGTTTCTGCATGTTGAGGATGTTGAGGAAGAAGATGTTCCTCATATGGATGATATCATTACTGTTCTGACTGGGGGAAGAGTTAACAAATGGAAGAAGAATATGTTGGATGCATCATTGACCTCTCTGTATTCAGTATTACACAAGCTGGTGGTGTATAACTGGATACCCTCTACAAACTCCACAAAGGTGACCAGAGATCAGGCTGTACTAATGTATAGAATTGGTGTGATGAAAAACTTCAACCTTGGTCTGGTTATTTTTCATCACATGATGAAGTTTGCTGGGAAGATCTCTGAGAAAGGCAACTTGCCATACCCTGTGCTGATTTATGGATATTTGAGGAGTCACAACTTTATTCACAAAAGAAATGAGTTGTTGAGGGGGAGAGTCCATCTGATGGGTATATCTCATTATTTATTGTCTGGAAATAGAGTGTTAGACTTACCTCTGCAGGATAATGCTGAAGGAGAAGATGCAGAACAACATCAACCTGTTCCTGACCCTGCTCCTGCACAAGATGCTGCACAGAATGCTGGGAACATACCTAATACATTCCAGCTCCCGAAACCTATTCTCTGAATATCTCACCTGAGTTTATTCAAACTCAACTAAAACACTTGCAGGACTCAATTGATAAACTTCAATTCCTGAAGAACTACTGGGAGAACCTCATTTCTGCCACAACAGGGGGAGTACCAGTTGTTGCTGCTAGGGGAGTTGAAATTCATGAAGTGAATGCTGATGAGCCTGTTGCTACTGAGGTTGCTGAGGAAGGTGGTGCAACTGGACCTGATGAGATTGGAAGAGATGCAGATGCTGATGCAGATGTTGTTGCAAACTTTGCAACATTTGATATCCAGGAGGAAGATGAACTATATGGTGATCTGCCTGATATCTCAGCTAAGGTTTGAAGGTATTTTAGAGACTGGAGGAAGCACAATTTATGGGGGAGCTTAGTGCAAGATGCTTGAAGCTGCAGCTGTATATTTTATACAGTGATATCAAGTTCCTCTTTTGTGATTGCCTATAAGTACTCTTGGTTGATTTATGTTTTTAATTATTGTTGCTCTGATAGGATGTTTTTAATTTTTGAAAAGACAATATTATATTAGTTGTTAGGTTATTATATTAGAATTGTTAGGATTTATTTCAGTTAATTTTATTTTGAAGTTGTAATTTGAATGGGTAAACATTATGTTACTCATTCTGTTGTTTTTTATGAGCATAAATGATGATGTTCATTCTTTTTTGGTGAAATTAACTTAGAGTTATTTCATCTTGTTTTTGGTGGTTCAACTTACAGTTGATCATCTTGTTTTTTTGGCTGTTTTGCAACACAAGGTTGAAAAGATAAGTGTACAATACGATGTTGATCTCTATTGTACATACATCACTGACTTATATATTAAAAAATATATACATCAGGTGTGTTGTAGCAGAAAGGTCAAATTGGGGGAGATTGTTGATGTTGTTGGTAGTGAAGTATTCACTATTTACTTTGAAACAATATGAATTTGCCCTTTCTTCTCACTAACCAACACTTTATGATCAAATGTTGTCTTAGATGTTTTAACATGCAGGATGAAGATCTAGAAGGATCTACAAGGTTATGGAATTATCAATGTTGCAGTGAATGTTGCATAACATTAGTAGCAACATGAGCAGTTACGGGTTCCAGAAGGATCTACAAGGATCTACAAGGGCCTACACGATCCAGACTTATCCAGGACATTTTAGAACTGTCTAGATCAGGCGGTTGTATCAAGAAGCATGAGGAATAAAGAAAGAGACATGGGACAACATGAAGATCATGGAAGCGGTTACATAGAGAAGTTATTTTTGGATTAAAGATTTCTGCCTATAAATAGTGGCCGAATCTTTCAGTACCAAGTGTGGAGTAAACAAGTACACCTACTCTAGTGTTGATCCTGAGTTTAAAGGTGATAGGGCAGTTATTCCAACATTTATGTTATGCCTTGAAATAGAGTTTTTCACGCATAGCTTGTGATTGAACCTATATCCATAGATAGTGAGATCAACTTTGACGGTGTATTATGTTATACACTTAGACAATTTAGATTTGATAGGTGATATCAAGTCTTGTTTCCGTTGTGAACAATTTTACTCTTCACACAACTTTTGTATCACTACTTTTGTTATAGTGAACGTTTCGCCGTAAGACTGGCACAAGCTATTTATGATAGTTTGTGTTAAAAAGTATTCCCTTTCGCAATTGTGTGTTTAAGTCTTCCGTGTACACGTTTTATATTCTGATTTACCAGATTGTTGTAATATTTGCTTTAACATTTGTTACAACATCTGCTATTTATAACGCACGCACACTTTCAAGTTCAAAACCGATACCCAAAATGAAACAAAACAATGGCTCAAAGCGAATTCAAGATCTAAGTTCATACCTCCGCACTCGCTCCGGATCATGACCCAGGATAGGTCCAGTCGGAGCAGACGCCAGTGGCGCAGGTGGATTGGGCACGGGCATGGCTGGCTCGGGGGCAATTCCCCCTCTACCCGCACTCCCAGTCGAGGCGGGCTCGGTAGCATCGACATTCTGTTCCGCTGGCGGCGCATTCATATCGGCGGGCTCCCCTTCCATGGGGCTCGGATTATCAGACTCATCCAGCTCAGTCACATCGTCGTTCTCGTCATCAACGAGTAAGACCCTTTGATTTCTCCTTCGCTTTGATCTCTCCCCCAGCCCGTGGGATCCTCCCTCCTCACCATCTCCTTCACGGCTCCTCTTCGGAGGAGCGGACGATGGAGATGGCGGGGCTAGGCGAGCCCTTTTTGGACTCACCTGCTTGAGGGGGACCCCCTCCGGAATGGGTAGGGGCACGACCGGCGGGACGGGGGCACCTCCTTGCCCCCTGCGACCGCGACGCATAGCCGCGAAGACTCTCGGAGCACTCGACATCACTTGAGAAGGGCAACGCAAATACACAGGAAAATTGGGCCCTACGATATCAAAAGTGCAAAATACCAGATCAGAAGTAAAGACAGTCGTAGCTTCAATACCAAATATGCACCTGTCTCCTGGTTCAAGTGATGAGAAAACAAGAAGAACCGGGCTTGGCGTTGCGCTTCGGCCGTATTAAGGGTAATCGTCTGGTGTTGGAGGGTGGAGACCTTCTCGATGCGGCGGAGCATGAGATCGAAATCCCAATTCAGGTCCTCACGGTGGGGCACGAGATAGCCTGCAAAAGAAATGAAGGGAAATTAGATCAGTACCAAGTGCTCAAAGAAAGACAAGCAAGACTTACTTTTCTTTTTCCAATGAAAGTCGTGGGCATAGCCATCTCCTGGCCAGAGGCGTCCATCGGCCCCCAGGCACCGGCCACCTAGAAACACTGATGCCCATAATCACGCAGCTTCGGCGGGATCCCCAGAATGATCATATCCAAGGACGTTCTATTTGGGCGACGCCGAATGTAGACGTCCCCCGGATAGCAGGACTCGGTGTTCAACCCCAAGAGAAAGTTGACCTCCCCAAGGTTGGGCATCCGGTAAAGCCGATGTCTGCCGAATAGGGTGAAGAGGGAAAGGACGGAATGCTAGGAGTTAGGGTGCAATTGCGCCGGTGAGATGTACCAGCAATTTAGGAGATGAACCGGTTATGATGCAGGGGGTAGCACAATTCTGCCTCCATGGTATGATAATTAACGGAGACCATACCAGGAGGTGGCTGATCCACTTTCTTCGTCGGACCCGGGGCGTAGAGATGCACGTCAATTGGAACCTCCCACCGAATCCTCCAGGCGGCCAACTCTGGGACCATCACGGTGCTCGCCCTCTCGTCACGGGAGGCAAACCATTTGGACTTCTCAGCCCTCACAACCGACCGAGGGTTTCATCTCCGGTACACGTAGGGATGCCTCCTCAGGTAATCGGCATAGTCAAAGACCGGAGGAGGACCAGCAATTTGATCGACAAACTCTTCCCAGGCCTGGTACGCCACAGATACCTGCTAATTGTTGGTTTCCGCATTCTGAGCATACTCGAACTCGGGCTCCTCACCACCGCCTTCGGCCGCTGGATCGCCGAGGCCCCAGCCTCGGCGGAATTCCCGTCAGCCTCACGGTCCTCCCCAGCCAGTTGCAGAGAGGGATCGATGAAACTAGCCAAGCGTGGGCCACCGGCGGATGACCCCTGAGTCCCAGGGGTGGAAACCGAGGGCAGCGGATGACCCCTCTGCCCAGAGGAACTAGCCCCATCGTCGACCATTTTATAAAATTGAAAATAAGGGAAAGATGAAAACTAGAGATTACCTTAGAAGAAGAATAAATCGCCAAGGAACTTCGAAGATAAGAAGCGGGAAGCAAAAAATTTGAAAGAATGAAGGAAAGCCCCCTTTTAAAGGAGAAAAATTGGGGCAGATTTACAAATAATGATCACCTGTAAAGAGGCGACTCTTCGTCTTCAGACGCGCACGCTGGACGTGACCGCAAATGATCATGTCTTTTCAATAAAAGCGCGTCCAATCGAAAAGACAGACACTTTTCAGGCCATCATTACGCCCCCTCATTAAAGAAACGAAAGAACCGACGCTTTTCTAAAGGATCTCACATGCCAAATCAGCCACCATTTTAAATACTCGAACCACGCCATGACACGTGGACTGACGCCAGTTACGAATATCCCCAAAGGATCTTACTCATTGATTTCCTAAGGAAAATAAAGATATGAAGCCTAGGTCTCACCTTTTGTGAACAGTCACCTTGGGCACCTCCCGGCCTCGGCGAACAAGTTGAGGGGCAATTGTTGTAGGGGTAAAAAGTGCTCTATCCCAACCTCGATAATTTAGGCGACCTTGCCCCAATAACGACCTAGCCTCAATAGCGACCTCGCCTCTCCGGCAACCCTGCCTCTTCAGTGCCCAAGCCTCTACAGCGACCTCGCCACATTAGCGACCTCGCCGCCTCAAGCGACTCTGCTCCATCCCGGCCACATCGGGATGGGCCTCGCCTTGAAGACTAGAACAAGCTTGTAATAAGCTCACTCCAGATAAGACAACTGGAGATTTGGCATCGGGGGGGACGTAACCGCAAACCTGCAACCGCGCCCGCACTTGGGGAAAGGATGACTGCAGTATCAGATATCAGGCACAGGAAAGGACTGAAGGGCACCCAATAAGGCAGTACCAACAGGCCAGCTGCCCTGCTCCCATTAGAGGAGGACGGCCCGTAGATACAGCATATGGAGGCCACCTCATCCCAGTGACTAGGCACTAGCAAAAAATACCAAATTATTAACAATCATTGTATATTCAGCCAAAAATAGCTAAGGCAATTAATTGTAACCTAGGAATTACTATAAATAGAGCCTAAGGGCTCACAAATAAAGGGAGCAACTTAAGACCGAGCCTAAACCCCTCGGCAATCCTTTGAGTCTTTACATTTCAGTTTTTTATCTTGTTTTATCCAATCATAGCCACATGAAGTTCTTCAAAATCTCAATCGGGTAACAACAGTGGGATTGGGACATTATATATTCCAGGAACAAGTGCTGCAAACTCCATTTTTTGAAATTTAGTGTCAATGCCTAATGATTCTCCAATTTTTTCATATAGCTCTGCATACGAAATTGTTTTAGAAATGAGAAGTGGTGTCAAACTTGCTTGACCAGTCCCTTTATGCTTCCATATCCATCCACCATCTACTTTCTCTTCAAAAATGACATCATAGCAAATTGTAATCCACAATGTATCAGCAGAAGACATAACTGTATTTCACAAAAAAAAAATATCAGTATGCATTTCAAAATAACATCATTAAACTGATATAAGTTTATTATTGTAGTTCTAGTTAATTTATTGAAAATTATTCCTTATCAGAAGAAAAACTGGATGTGATTGGGGTGAGTCGGATATCTATTGGGCCAATACTTGATACATACCAACGCACTGGTAGCATATTGGTAGTTGAGATAATAAGACTTTTGGAATACGTTGGTCCCGGTACAAGACTGAGGAATACGTGTATGGGGGGGGGGAATACACGTATACCAATTTTTCAAACTTAAAACCTTACTGAGTCCCCTTTACTCAGAGTGATAAAGAACTAGGAACTGATAATACACATACTGACTACACTTGGTGCGGGTCAGTTGGCTAACTATCAGTTTAAGTTTAGTGTGGAAATGTGTGAGCCCTGATAGTTTAAAGACTTGATTAGTTTGCTTCTGAAAACTGATTACTCAAATGAATAGTGTTTAGTAAGGGCAGTGCTCTTTTTAATAGATCAGGCTGATTGATTCATGCCTGATAAATCTTATGCAATGAATGAACAGTTAATATGGCAGGTATGCAATATATCAAAGCAATAAGAACACAACAAGTTTAACGTGGTTTAGAGTCTCAAGCTCCTACGTCCACGGCCTGATTTAACAGGAAATCCACTCAAGGGATTCTTGTTTTTAACGTGCCAAGGTGCACCAAGATCAGCTACCTCACTGACCTATACAAACTTCCTTACTAACTAACTTAACTTACTTCCAACAAACCTAACTTAGGGTTTTGGTTTTAGTTTGGATTCCAACTAGGTTGAGATTATCATTACAAGACAAAACTATGCTAAGGGTTGGATAATCTCTCTAAGCTTAAGATATTTCTTGTACACTCTTGGAATACAGATTAACTCTCAGTTGCTAAGAAACACTTGGGAAATTTAAAGGGTTTCGAGTGCTTCTTCTAAAGACTGAATGTTTTGAGTGCTTGAGAGTTTGAGTAATTTCTGGCTTGGAAATTTCCCGTAACCTTGAATGGGTTCAAGGCCTTCTGTATTTATAGGTGATTTGAAAAATTATCCGTTGGAGAGATAGCCTTTCTTGTCAACTATGTAGAGTGATTCAAACGGGCATATCTTCACGCAGCAGCCGTCCTTGCATGGAATTAGGTAGTTGCATTAAATGCACATTAAATGCTTGCCCGTTGAATATGCAGTCTGAAGTCAGTCTTCTATCAGGTTCCGTACGTGCGTGTTCTTCCCGGATTGGTCCACGTCATCAGGTTGGTGAGAATGTCAGAACTTATTCCTAGGCTTCAGGCTTGTTTTATTAAGTTCTTTTTGTCTCGAGCTCACCGGTCTTGTCCTGATGCTGACATTCCTTTTGCATTGCTTGGCTCTACTCCAAGTGTTCCCATAAACTTAGTATCATCCTGTTCCCTTCAGGACTGAGTAGTAATGACCTCAGGGTCATACTCTTCATCACTGAGACTTACTCAGCCAGCTTAGAGGACTGCCATAACTTTAGGATGGTAACCGTCTTCAGGCTCTTGTCTTGATTGTCATCAGTAAGTGCTCCTCTTACTGAGTACCTGTGAAGTGTAAAATGACTAAGTACAAATCATAACCAAGACTAGCCTGACAAACAAATGCAAACATCTTTTCAGGGGCTTTGGGATCTAATCAAAACTGACATTGTCCCAACAATTTCCCCCTTTTTGATGATGCCAAAACATTAAAAAGATCCTCAAAACACTTAGAGGAAATATGAATCCTATCTATAAGATAAGTCAGTGTTAGAGCAGTTCTTGATAAAGTACATAATTTAAATAACAGCCAAAAAGACAATGAATTTTTGTCTGAGGGCAAAGTAATAGATTTCATTGATGAATATGATCAGGGTTATAATGAATCTTAATCTATTACACCAAAAAGAGAGTGAACACCTAGACTAATCTCATCTCAGGTTCAAGTCCATATCCTACATAGACTATTGCCTTTAACTCGTCAACTCTGCTAGGTTGGTTCACGTACCCCTCAGCCTTGGCAATCTTCAAGACTTCTATCATAATGGCCTTAGTATTGTGCTTCTGAGTTCCAGGAACCAAAGGAGGAGCTCGAATCGTGAACTCATTAGCCTTTACTTGGACTTGAGCTGCTTCAACCTCCTCCAATATCTTTTGGATCAGCTCAGGATGATTGTCCATCATGTAGTCAGTGAAGTGGGCATTAATATTGTCAGTGTCGCCCCATTTCTTCACAACATACCACAACTTCACAAACTCATCCTTCGCATCAGCCCAGAACTCCTTCAGTGCCTCGGAGATGAACTCGTCGACATAAGTTTCCCTTAATCCTTATTCTGGCCTTCTGACTTGAAGAATTGTTGACTTCCTTGATGTTGGCCTCTTTCTGTACTTCTTAGGCTCAGGCTTCGCCTTCTTCCTCAGACTGATCACTGCATCATCGAGTTCCCTTTGTTGAAGCTCATTGATATCAGTCTGCTTTTCAACCTTCTTCTCCAAGATGCGCATTCTCTCTTTTTGTGCAATCTCAGCTCTGCGCACAGCCTCAGATTTCTCAGAAGGTGCTCCCCACGCCTCAGTGCATAACTCCGCCACTGTCTCCGCAGAGTAAGTGATGGGGTTTTTCCTTGTGCTCATGGGAGAAGACTTCAGAACTGGCTCAGGTTGTTTTGAAGGTTCATCAGCCTTTGCCTTCTTTACTGCCTCGGCCCTCAGCCTTACAGCAACTTCCTCATCTTCCTTCTCTGCTGCCGCCAACCTCGCTGATTTCCTCACCCTCAGCACGTTCCCTTCAGGATTGGCTTCAGGGTCAGCTAGAACTGTTTCGCCTTGGTTGACTGCCTCCGATACCTCAGGGCGGGATCTTTTCTTCTTTTTTCCCCCTTTTTGGCATCATCATCAGCCTGCGATGGGAACGCGCCAAATCCGTTGTTGATCACAAAGGAGGTTAAGGATTGGACTTCAGTGATTCCCTCCTTCAGCATTTCAACTCTCATCGAGATACCAGTCCCTGCAAAAGATACAAAGCTGATTGCAGCATTTACTGTTGGGATATGCTTTAGTTTTGATGATTTTCCAAAACAACATGTAATAGGTTTGAAAGCAGTCAGGATAGTATCTTTAGATTCAGGTCAGGATAGTTTGTGTATTCAGTTAGACAGGTTGTAATGTGAGAAGAACTTAGCTGAGGAAGCACTCAGTTGAGGGGGAACTCAACTGAGGGGGAACTCAGTGAGGGGGAACTCATTGATAAAGCCTGAGGAAGTCAAGATGACATCTCAAGAGAACTGACTGAAGCCATTGAAGGAAGACCTGAACCTGAAGAGAAGCCTGAAGGATGTCCCACTGAGTGTAAACCAGGCTGATCTAAGCTAAGTCAGGTGGACCACTCAGTGAAGAGCATGATCAGGAGGATCAGTGCTGCACCAAGTAGGCCCTGAAGGAGTCAGACTACTGTGGTCAGGGAAGTTTGTCATTCAGCCTTATGACAAACATCTTGGAAGTGATCTTCAAACAGTCTCTGAAGGACAACTACACTGAAGACGTTCAGTCCACTGAAGATCATCAGTCAGTGAAGGAGGAAGCTACCTAAAGTCAGTGGGATCTTGGTCAACCCACTGAGTCAAAGATCCGTGAATCCAGGCCACGTGGACCAATCAGCACGAGGCAGCAACTCTGACACTGACAAAGGCCGAATTCCAAGAAAAGTGGTTGAAACCATTTAATGTTGGATTCAAATGTATCTTCCCTCCAACGGATACATTTGAATCCCCATTATAAATACAAGCTTCCAGCTGCGGATTGAAGTGTGTGTGAGAGGAGAAAATCTACACCTACGAGCTGTGAGGGTGTGAGAGTTTTTGTGCGTTTCAAAGGGAGATATAAGGAAGCACATCTTACACCTAGAACACTGACCATTAGGGTCTTCACATATATTATCTGAGTGTTCAGCTTGTAACTCATAGCTTAGAGAGGTTTTCCTAATCCTAGCTTTAAGGCTAACACATTGTAAGGGAAAACCTCACCTAGTTGGAGAAAACCCTAACCGAAACCAAAACCCTCTAGTCAGGTTTGTTGGGAGTAAGTTTTTTTGTAAGGAGAGGCAGCTCCGCGGAGGGGTGTGAGTCCAGTTGTGAGTGCACCTTGGCACGTTAAAAACAAGAATCCCAGGAGTGGATTTCCTGTTAAATCAGGCCGTGGATGTAAGAATATTGAGACTCTGAACCACGTTAAACTGAGCGTACTTATCTTTCAAAGTATTTACCAAAGCATTGTAAAAGTCAGCTCTCTGAGCTTTGTTATAAGAAAACTTTGGTTAAGCAATCAGGTCAGGGAGATTCCTCTCACTGACCAGATCAGGCAACACGCTCGAGAGTTCAGTCTCTCGAGTCACTGTGTTGCTAAGAGCATGAGCCTTCAAGTCTCACTGACTTGGTAGCTCAGCCTCTTAGCAACGCGATGACTTGAGTGTTTCCTCACTGAACTCTCTCAGAGCGCAACGCTCAGGTTAAAAAAAAATTGTGCTCCTGAATTCCCATTTTGCCCTTCGAAAAACGGGACCATCAATTGGTATCAGAGCGGGTTGTTCACATGACCACTGATCCAGTTTTGTTAAGAAAAATGGTCAACCGAACAGATCTTAAATGTTTTAAACTATGGGAATTCCTGCATATTTCAAACTATTACTTGTACTCTGACATTATTCTTGTAATAGAAAACCATTTGGTTAGAAGTTTTGGAATCATCAAAAAGGGGGAAATTGTTGGGATATGCTTTAGTTTTGATGATTTTCCAAAACAACATGTAATAGGTTTGAAAGCAGTCAGGATAGTATCTTTAGATTCAGGTCAGGATAGTTTGTGTATTCAGTTAGACAGGTTGTAATGTGAGAAGAACTTAGCTGAGGAAGCACTCAGTTGAGGGGGAACTCAACTGAGGGGGAACTCAGTGAGGGGGAACTCATTGATAAAGCCTGAGGAAGTCAAGATGACATCTCAAGAGAACTGACTGAAGCCATTGAAGGAAGACCTGAACCTGAAGAGAAGCCTGAAGGATGTCCCACTGAGTGTAAACCAGGCTGATCTAAGCTAAGTCAGGTGGACCACTCAGTGAAGAGCATGATCAGGAGGATCAGTGCTGCACCAAGTAGGCCCTGAAGGAGTCAGGCTACTGTGGTCAGGGAAGTTTGTCATTCAGCCTTATGACAAACTTCTTGGAAGTGATCTTCAAACAGTCTCTGAAGGACAACTACACTGAAGACGTTCAGTCCACTGAAGATCATCAGTCAGTGAAGGAGGAAGCTACCTAAAGTCAGTGGGATCTTGGTCAACCCACTGAGTCAAAGATCCGTGAATCCAGACCACGTGGACCAATCAGCACGAGGCAGCAACTCTGACACTGACAAAGGCCGAATTCCAAGAAAAGTGGTTGAAACCATTTAATGTTGGATTCAAATGTATCTTCCCTCCAACGGATACATTTGAATATCCATTATAAATACAAGCTTCCAGCTGCGGATTGAAGTGTGTGTGAGAGGAGAAAATCTACACCTACGAGCTGTGAGGGTGTGAGAGTTTTTATGCGTTTCAAAGGGAGATATAAGGAAGCACATCTTACACCTAGAACACTGACCATTAGGGTCTTCACATATATTATCTGAGTGTTCAGCTTGTAACTCATAGCTTAGAGAGGTTTTCCTAATCCTAGCTTTAAGGCTAACACATTGTAAGGGAAAACCTCACCTAGTTGGAGAAAACCCTAACCGAAACCAAAACCCTCTAGTCAGGTTTGTTGGGAGTAAGTTTTTTTGTAAGGAGAGGCAGCTCCGCGGAGGGGTGTGAGTCCAGTTGTGAGTGCACCTTGGCACGTTAAAAACAAGAATCCCAGGAGTGGATTTCCTGTTAAATCAGGCCGTGGATGTAAGAGTATTGAGACTCTGAACCACGTTAAACTGAGCGTACTTATCTTTCAAAGTATTTACCAAAGCATTGTAAAAGTCAGCTCTCTGAGCTTTGTTATAAGAAAACTTTGGTTAAGCAATCAGGTCAGGGAGATTCCTCTCACTGACCAGATCAGGCAACACGCTCGAGAGTTCAGTCTCTCGAGTCACTGTGTTGCTAAGAGCATGAGCCTTCAAGTCTCACTGACTTGGTAGCTCAGCCTCTTAGCAACGCGATGACTTGAGTGTTTCCTCACTGAACTCTCTCAGAGCGCAACGCTCAGGTTAAAAAAAAAAAATTGTGCTCCTGAATTCCCATTTTGCCCTTCGAAAAACGGGACCATCATTTACCTTCTTCTCAAAGACCTCCATGGAAAGCTGGAGTCTTTGTTCAGCCTTTTCGATCCTCTCCTCCACCTTGGCGGATTGATCAGTAGCTTGGGTCAGCCTCTCAGCAATGGACTTTGAAGTCTGAGCAATGTGATCTGACTCCAGCTCCAATGTGGATGCTGAGTCTTGATTGGCCTGAGTAAATAGGGCCCCAGCCTGAGCTGTAAGCTTCTCCACCGCCTGATTTGGTTCCTCCTTCCTTTGCTCATCCTTCTCTGCCAGCTGCCTCAAGGTTTGCCTCAACATTTTCTTTGTGTGCTTCCTCTCGTTCCTCACTGACTTGGCCGTGTCAGTCATCGTCCTTTTAAGCAAAATCAACTCCCTGTTTGCAAGGGTGTTGTATGCTGACTTTGTCCACCTGATGTGTTTCGCCAGGGCCTTGGCATCTTCATCTTTCTCAGCTCGTAGCCTCATCACTTCCTCCTGAAGTTCAGCTAGATTTTCAGTGGTTTTCTCCTTCTTCACTTCCACAAGGGTAGTGAACTCAGCGCGTCTGACCCCGATGATCATAATATCTTCTTCTTCATCGACGGCCTCCTCAGTGATTGGCTGTTTTCCCTTGTCAGCCCCTGCGGCATCAGTGCCCACTTCAGGGTGCATTGAAGGCCGTTGTTGAGTGGTCGTGGCCGCCAGCTCAGGCTCAACCATGCCATCTCGAACCTTAGGAACTTGTCCCTCTGAACTGGGAGTCTCCTTCAATGCCTCAACATCTTTCTCCCTCAGGGCAGGGAACCCCGTCATCGACAGATGTCTCATCGGCAGCTGAGATGTTCACAACATCCTCAGCCACTGGTCCACCCTTGGCACTAGTGTCTTTCACACCTTCCCCCTGAGCCTGAGACTCAGGGATCATACTGTCTACTTCCCTTGTCGTCTCCTCCACGGCTTTTTCCATTGCTCCTCCTTGAGCCTCATCATCCTCCTCCTCCTCCTTATCCTCCTCATCGCCAGAAAGGATGTCGGCCTTACTCTTGGACATGAAGTCAGTGACTAGCTTTTTTAGGTTATCGAAGTTCAGCAGTTGAAGCCAGATAGTCAGTCCAAAGAAAGAGCATAACCTTGCCTCCTCTATCTCCCAGTGCTCCCATCCACGAGCATCTACCAACAAAAGTTGCTTCTGCATGTTGGATTGTTTGAAGTCCAACCAGACTTTGAGCTCAATGACATTTTCGGCAAGCTCTCCATACTTCGTCAGCCCCGGCCAGCACTTGGAGGCCCATTCAGTAGCGTTCCCCCTCAGGGTATTCTCCAGAATGCCTCCCGCCATATGTTCATCCAACTCTTCCTCCTCTATCTCGAGGAAGTCATCCTCTTCAGTTGGAAGGGTCTTAGGGCAGTCTTTTGGGTTGGGGTAAGTGGGGAAATCTTCAGGGTTGGGGGTGGAATCTGATGGTTGGTCAGGCCTCTGAGGAGATGGCATTGACACTGAGATGTTTGGCTCTGAGGTGATGGGTGATTGGGTGGGTTGAGGTGAGGGATCAGGGTTGGTTTGGGGTTGGGGGTCAGGGTGAGTAGGGGATGTATGGGCTGCTATCTCAGGCTGCAACAACTCAGTCGTCTCGATAGATTTTCTCACTTCCTCCAAGTCAGAGGCTCTAGGAGAGCTTAACTTCTCCCTCTCTGTGATCTCAGGAAGGCTCTTAGCTGGGGACTTTTTGGGTCCCTTCCTTAGTCTTTTGTAAGGTCTCTTCCCTTGATCCTTACTGACGTCATCGTCAGTTCCCTCAGCCTCATAAACGGCCATCTTGGGATTTGACTCAGTCCCTGAACTCGTGCTCTTCCCAGACAACACAATCTTAACCCTCTTCTTCTCAACCTTCTCCACCATAGGCTGCGCCTCTTCTTCCTCGGGCTCCACAGCCTCCTCAGCCTCCTCCCTCCTCTCGAAGAGCTCATCTACCTGCTCGATGAGACTGGTAGCCACCTTCTTGGCCTTACCAGCTGGCTTTTTGGCCTAACCCTTTGCCTTGGCATTGGGATCAGTCAGCCCTAGCATCGCGTAGGTATCACTCAGCGAGGTGAACATCACCCTCTTGGAAGATAGGGTGTCCTCCAAGTCGAAAGTGTACCCATGGCAGGCATGGGAAATCAGGATTGACAGGCGCGTGCTATAGGGCAGGATAACTTTGACAGAGATGTGTTTCTTGTCTTCGTCCTTCTTAAGCTTGTCCAGCGCCGCCTGACTGATCTGGTCAAGGAAGAACTGCTCCCAGTTATCTTCCGCTCCATCCACGATTGCCCCCATGATCCTCAGTTTGGGCAGGCTCAACTGTTCATGCGAGCCAGTGGACCTCGTGACCACCTTGGATACAAGATCCACAAGAGCCCTGTACTCCGGCTTCAAGGTGCTCTTGTTCTGACGGGCCTTAAACTCGCCTGACCCCATCTTAGTCCATTTGGCAAGGAGTTCTCCTTCACCGTTCTCCTTGTATACCCTGGGGTTGACACCTGATGACGGCAGCATGAACACTTCCCTTATTGCTCTTCTGAGGTCGATCTCCACCTCCGTCGGTTCGTAGAAAGGCTCGCCATCAATGTCCTTCTCTCAGGTGGGCTTTAGAGCGGTCACCCATGTGAACATCTCTCCCCTCCTAACGAAAAGGTTGAAGTACTCTTCAACCACTGCTTTGGGTAGCATGGAGACGGGTCGTTTGGTGAAATATGTCTCAAGACCTGGTTCGGAAATCAATTTGAAGACTGGACGGATTTCCTCCATGTTCAACCAAATGCCATCCATGGAGATGACTTGCTCCATGTGCACAAGCTTGTTGTTGACGACATCATCGATGATGTATGTGGACCAGGTTGATTTGAGGAACGCCATTGATTGAGAGTAAGAGGTTTTTGAGAAACTGAAATTGAGTGTTTGAGCAAGAGAATACTCAGTGTGCAAGTGCTTTAGTGTTTGCGTAAAAACCTCAATAGCATTCTTTGATTGATAAGATTGAGTCAGTTACTCAGACGTGGGGTTGAGATTAATTCCTGAATTTGAAACGTTTTGAAATGAAGGGCCAGGATTAATCTCAGCATCAATCATTTACCCATGTCAGTCATATTCCGTATAAAACGGATACGTACACGAAAAAGTAACTGAAACATTAAATGCTCCATTACGCGTGGGTTTAAATATGAAAAGGCGCGCTTTTAATGAAAACAGAATGCATTTATTAAAGATTTTCAGGACGAAGGACTCAGGAAGACGCTTGAAATTCACAAAGTCAGGTTGAAACTCATACCTGTCAGGGAGACATTGTAGCACCCTGATACCTCATTGAGTCGAATCTGATTGAGTTCCCCCTAGACCCTACACTTACTGTTCACCAGGATCTAAGAGGCCTAACTCCACTGACAGTTTCATAAATCTTGTTTCAGCCAAAGGCTTAGTCAAGATGTCAGCTCTCTGCCTATCAGTGTGAATTCTCTCCATCCTAATGTCCTTCTTTTCCACATGATCTCGAATGAAATGATGCCTAATATCCACATACTTGCACCTTGTGTGTAGCACTGGGTTCTGAGTAATTGTTATAGCACTATTGTTGTCACAATAGATTGGAACTTCATTAGCAAATACCTGGTAGTCCATCAATTGTTGCCTTAACCATAAAATCTGAGCACAACAACTACCAGCAGTCATATACTCAGCCTCAGTTGTGGATGTTGCAACTGAATTCTGCTTCTTACTAAACCACGAGATCAACTTACTCCCCAAAAACTGACATGTCCCTGAGGTTGATTTCCTATCAATCCTACAACCTCCATAATCTGCATCTGAATAACCTGTCAGTTCTAAGTTGTCATCTGAAGGATACTATAGTCCCATATTGACTGTCCTTTTCAAATACTTAAGTATCCTCTTAGCAGCCTCCAAATGACTTCTCTTGGGATCAGACTGATACCTAGCACATACACCAACTGCAAACGTAATGCCAAGCCTACTTGCAGTCAGGTATAACAAAGAACCTATCAGCCCTCGATACTCAGTCTGATTTACTGAAGTCCCTTCAGTGTCAGGATCCATCTTCCAATTTGTGTTCATAGGGATCCTGGCTGGATTGATGTTCTGAACACCAAACTTATGAATCAAGTCTCTTGTATACTTGGCCTGATTAATGAAAATACCTTGATCTGTTTGCTTGACCTGCAATCCTAAAAAGAAGTTCATCTCTCCCATCATTGACATCTCAAATTTACCAGTCATTAGCTTAGAGAATTTCTCACAGAGCTGATGATTTGGTGATCCAAATATTATTTCATCCACATAAATCTGGACCAAGAGAATGTCATCACCTTCAGTGATCCTGAACAATGTCCTATCCATGGTTCCCTTCTTGAACCCATGGTCTGTCAGGAATTGAGAGAGGGTATCATACCAAGCTCTTGGTGCTTGCTTAAGTCCATATAGTGCTTTCTTTAAATGGTATACTCTATGTCCAACCTCAAACCCGGGAGGTTGTTCAACATATACCTCTTCATTGAGTACACCATTCAGGAAGGCACTCTTGACATCCATTTGATACACCTTAAACTTCTTGTAAGTTGCATATGCAAGGAACAACCTGATAGCTTCCAACCTAGCCACAGGAGCAAAAGTCTCATCATAGTCTATTCCTTTAGACTGACAATACCCCTTTGCAACCAGTCTAGCCTTGTTCCTTACTACAACACCATTCTCATCCTTCTTGTTCTTAAAGACCCACTTGGTACCAATAACACCTTGATGCCTGGGTCTATCAACCAGTTCCCAAACCTGATTCCTTGTGAACTGATTCAACTCATCTTGCATGGCAATGATCCAGTTCGAGTCAGTGGGAGCTTCTGCAATGTTCTGAGGCTCTTGCTCAGAGAGAAAGCAACTGAACAATGCACTCTCACCATGAAACCATCTGGTCCTGACTTCCTGCAAGGTTAGTATCTACAGGTTCATGAAATTCAGGAAATTGAACAAAATGGGATGAACCTGAGTCTATACCAAAGGGATTAACAAGCTCAATGTCAGGGACATTGGTTCCCCCTTGATGAGGTGACTCAGGAACCGTCTCAGCTGCAACTGCATCTTCATAGACGATGCTTACCTCAGGTTGAGCATGTTCCTCAGTCTGAGGCTCAACAATCCCTGATGTGCTGGGCTTAGGAGTGGCACTTGGTTCATCATCCTGATCATCGTCATCATCCCATCTTGAAATTGGCACGAATTTGACCTTTGGATCAGGTTGATTCTTTAAGCTTAGCCTTGTCACCCTCCTTGTGACCTTCTCTGTGTCAGGATTCAACACTCTTACCCTAGACTCATTAGCAGATTCATCAAACACAACATGTGGTAATTCTTCCACAACAATGGTCCTACAATTGTAAATCCTGAAGGCTTTACTAACTTCAGAATATCCTAAGAATATTCCTTCATCAGATTTGCTATCAAAGGCTTTCAATTGAGTATTCCCATTGTGGAGGATGAAGCACTTACAGCCAAATATATGAAAGTAAGAAATACGAGGTTTCCTCTTATTCCATGTCTCATATGGAGTCTGTGCATGTTGTTTGATCAGCGTGGATCTGTTATGAGTGTAGCATGCAGTGTGTATTGCCTCAGCCCAGAATTTCTTGGGCAATCCTGAATCAGCCAGCATGGTCCTGGCAGCTTCCTTCAGTGTCATGTTCCTTCTTTCAGCAACACCGTTTTGTTGTGGGGTTCTAGCTGCAGAAGTCTCATGAGCTATACCAGGTTCATTACAAAAGTCAGAAATATATGAATTTATAAATTCAGTGCCCTTGTCAGATCTGATCTTAGTAATGGACTGATTCTTCTCATTGCTGAGTCTCCTGAGCAACTCTGGAAGCTTCACCTGTGTTTTCTTCTTATTTATCAAGAAAATAACCCAAGTATATCTAGAATAATCATCAATAACCACAAGGGTGTATTTCCTACTATTCATACTCACAGGTGTTACAGGGCCAAATAGGTCCATGTGCAAGAGCTGAAGAATTCTGTCAGTGGAATGAGAAGCCTTCTCTTTGAATGAAGCTCTAACCTGCTTCCCTTCCTGACAAGCTTTGCACACATGATCTTTGATAAAAACTTCATTAGGTAGACCTTCAGCAAGTGACTGTCTAGAAATTTTGTTAAGAATCTTTAAGTTCAGGTGGCTTAATCTTTTATGCCATAACCAACTGAGCTCTAGAGAGCTTTTAGCAACAAAACAGGTATTAGGCATAGTGCTGCTCCAATCAGCGAGATAAACATTACCTTTCCTGATACCTGATAGAAGCACTTGTGTTGATTTGTCCTTGACTGAATATATATTCGATGAGAACTCAACACTGAAACCTTTGTCACATAATTGGCTTACTGACAACAGGTTATGCTTCAGTCCTTCCACAAAGGACACATTTTCCACTCTGACTGTACCTATTATCAAAACACAAAAACCTTTAGTAACACCTTTTGAGTTATCACCAAAGGTTACCTGTGGACCATCCTTAGCCTGAAACTCTTGGAGAAGACTCTTCATTCCAGTCATATGCCTTGAGCATCCACTGTCTAGGTACCAAACAGCTTTGTTTGAGTCTCCTCTTCACTTGTTGTGATCCACAGCCGCCTGCAAACAAATCAGTCTTTAGGTACCCATTGGGTGTTGGGTCCTATCGTGTCAGCTGTACCCTTTGGGATCCAGATTTGCTTCACAACCCTGATTGCCTCAGAGTGGTAAATCTGTCTCCCTGAAACATCAACATACACAACTTTCTTCTTCTTTGCCTGAGAGGAAGATGGTGTATGAGTGCTGGACTTAGGCTTCACAGGAGCCTGAGTGGGTGTCTTTTGGGCTGGCTTCCTGTTCTTCCTAGGTCTGGGTGCAGTTGGTCTTGGGCCTTGTTCTTGATAAGGACCATGTGTTCTATTCCCCCTAGGCAAGTGAGGGAATGGAAAACAGTTAAAGGCCTCAGGATGCCAAAATCATGGGGGTGTCATCATGTTTAGCCTTCCTTGTTGATATTGCCAAGCATGATGGTACCCTCGTTGACCAGTCTGAGGACTCTTGGCCTGAGTCTTCCTCTGCTTTTGCTGAGGCTTTCTCTGACCTGAGCTCTTAGGGACCTCCTTTGGTTGCTTTGTCTTTCCCTTGGGTTTTGGCTTAGCTATCTTAGGGGCAACCCTGACCGTGTCAACGGTTTCCTTGCCCTTATCAGTTTGACGGGCCTGAAGTACAACCTTAGGTGCACTCTGGCCTGCCTGAACAAATACCCTCTCAGTGTTGCTCCCTGAAGCAACATGAGATTGACCCTGTGAGGATTTCTTAGGAACATATCCAAGTCCCTTTTTCTCGTTCCCAAGCATCTGGCTTCTATTTATTTCCTCTCTAGCCACTGAGGATTTATTCATTGCTGCAACCTTTTGCTTGAGTGAGTCCTCACTCTTTTTCAGGATTTCATGTCTGACAAAGAGGTCATCAAACTTACTTTTGAGTGCTATCAGTTCTTCCTTCCTGGCCAACTCTTTCTCAGCCAATTCCTTCAGAAGCTTCTCTCTTGGGAGACGCTCAACATTGATTAAATCAATCTCCTGAGTTAGTCTCACAATCTGTGTTGATTCTTTAAGATCAGAATGAGTGAGCTGATCATTCAGGTTCTGAACCTCAGTACTCAATTTCTTGTTCTCCTCTACCAAGAAGACATTAGTTTCCTGCAATTTGGAGAAATCAACCATCAATTGATCCAGGCAGATCTAAAGGTTCATTTCTCTGACTGACCCTGAGCTAAGCTCAGGATTTTGACCAGTGTAGGAACCACATACAGCGTTAGATGTTACCTCAGGTTCCTCCTTTGCCATCAGGCAGACATCATCGTACTCATCATCAGAAAAGAGTTCAGGCGACCTCTCCTCAGGATCATCTTGTTCCCTTCAGGACTGAGTAGTAATGACCTCAGGGTCATACTCTTCATCACTGAGACTTACTCAGCCAGCTTAGAGGACTGCCATAACTGCAGGATGGTAACCGTCTTCAGGCTCTTGTCTTGATTGTCATCAGTAAGTGCTCCTCTTACTGAGTACCTGTGAAGTGTAAAATGACTAAGTACAAATCCTAACCAAGACTAGCCTGACAAACAAATGCAAAAATCTTTTCATGGGCTTTTCAGGGGCTTTGGGATTTAACATGCCAAGGTGCACCAAGATCAGCTACCTCACTGACCTATACAAGCTTCTTTACTAACTAACTTAACTTACCTCCAACAAACCTAACTTTGGGTTTTGGTTTCAGTTTGGATTCCAACTAGGTTGAGATTATCCTTACAAGACAAAGTTATGCTAAGGGTTGGATAATCTCTCTAAGCTTAAGATATTGCTTGTACGCTCTTGGAATACAGATTAACTCTCAGTTGCTAAGAAACACTTGGGAAATTTAAAGGGTTTCGAGTGCTTCTTCTAAAGACTGAATGCTTTGAGTGCTTGAGAGTTTGAGTAATTTCTGGCTTGGAAATTTCTCGTAACCTTGAATGATTTCAAGGCCTTCTGTATTTATAGGTGATTTGAAAAACTATCCGTTGGAGAGATAGCCTTTCTTGTCAACTATGTAGAGTGATTCAAACGGACATATCTTCATATAACAAAGTTTGAAAAACACAACAAATTTTCATATAAAAAAGATAGATTATGGACATTCCAATACTTCCATTAGGACGTAACTCTAAATTAGTTAAATGGTACTTCCTCCGTCTCATTATTATTTACACACATTTTTTATTTGTCCGTCCCAAAATTATTTGGGCACTCCAAAAAAAATATTGATTTGCGTGCACGCTCACAATAATATATACATATTTACTCATATATACTATTACTTTTAGTCAAAAAAATTCAACGACCAAAGCTTTAAACAATGAAGAATCACTCCAAATAAAGCTTGGTATTACACGTCTCTTTAGCATAAAAATTTGTAAGAATTCAATTGGTTCAATTTATTTATTCAAAACCTAGATCAAGATTTTACTTTTTAAAATCAATAACTAAGTCTAAAAAAAATAATAGTGATATCATAAATTTGCATATTAGGTATGATACATATTTTTACATGTAGAACAAAAGGCATGGAACTCCATTTTGCAGTGAGTTGAGTTCCATAATAAATTTTTACTTGCAACAACTGTAACTGCAGAATTCATTTTATTAATATAATAAACACGAATACAATTTACAACTTGAATTTTAATCGGATAGAACCGAAAGATTTGTGCGGGTTCTTGACTCTGAATTTTCTCCTATGATTCTTCTCTTCAGCTGACTTTGACTTTGATCGAATCTTGACTTCGATCTTGAACTTGAATTTTTATAACGTTAATCCAAGGGTGAAGACATCTTATTTTGGATTAAATGGTGTTTTTGGATGAACACTCTTGAATTTGGTGAAGAACACTCTTTGAAAACAAACACCGGATCGGAGGGGTTTTGAACCTTAATCTTCAATCTGGAGCTGCTTTAGGAGGATTTGGACGAAGAACGATGAGAACGTTTGAAGACTGTTCTTGGAGTTTCTTCAAATCTTCGAGTAGAAACACTGGATCGGAGGGGTTTTGAGCCTTAATCTTCGATCTCGAGCTGATTCAGGTGGACTTGAGCGAAGAACGGCGAAGCGCATTCTTGAAGTATCTTCGAATCTTCATAGGGAAAACGCTGGATCGGAGGGGCTTCGAGCCTTGATCTTCAATCTTAAGCTGCTTCTGGTTGATTTCCACGAAGAATACCGAAGAACGCAAGAACAGTTGCAAAGGATTCGCTTGTTGATCTTCTGGATGCTCGTTCGCTTGTGTTTGCCTTGTTCGTCTTGTCTTCACTTTCTTCATTGATTGCAAATGAATGAGAAAGGACCCTATTTATAGGGTGGAGGTTTACAAACCTTCCTTTCTTATCGCGCCACGTGGCACCGTCTTATTGGCCAATGCCATTTGATTGGCGTGATTTACGAATTATTTTAATTCGCTTCCATTTTTGACGAGATATCATTTAATTCTCGTTCTTATGGTAAATAAGGCGTATTTATTACCCAATTTGAGTATCGAACACTCATTTAATTTGTCCGACTTGTACCGTGTACATTTAATATCAAGTTAACTATTTATTTCAAGAATTAATTTGATTAAATTCTTAAAATAAAATAGTAAATTTTATTTGATATTAATATTTGGTTTGCACACGTGTGACCATTTAATTGGGTGCAAATTTTATTTGCTTACAAATGCCCCCTCGTGCTTTGTTCACGGTCATTTCTGGATTTGAAGTGAATGAAGCACGAAGTTGATTTCTCCATATTTCTCATTTTGGAGACAGCTCAAACAATTTCATTTATTTGATTTGGCCCAGAGGATTTTTTTTTTTTAACTTTGCATAATAGTCCAAAGAGTAAACCCTTTTATCTTAATTAACCATGAAGTGGGCTACCCTTCTAGTTTCTTGGCCCAACAAAATTATTATTAGCCAATAATTAAGTAATCCAGCCAATTTTAAGGCCCGATACTTTTTTTTTCAGCCCAATTCACTTCTATATCAAGCATTTTTAGGCTTCTATATCCATTCTCCTTTCGTGGGACTTGGTCTTAATATTTTTCTAACTACTCATAGCAAACTTACTATGGCCCAACTCTTAATTTTATTTTATTGGCCCAAACAACAAAAGTCATTTTCTTTTATTTAGGAAAGTCGTCAATTTGACAATCTTTGTTGCAAATTTGCAATACCCAAATGAAGATAACCCAGCAAATTTCCAGTACTTCTAATCAGCAGAAGAGATCAATCAATCCCCATTAATATGCTAATTTTCTATTCCGGGCACTGCATTACACCTATAAAAGGGACTCTCCTGTTCATTCTTCATCCACACAACGAACAAGACAGCAACACAGAGGTAATACATTATAACTTGCAGCAAACAACTGAAGCATATGTACTTTTTACCTCTACAAACAAATTAACACATAACTTGAATTTTTTTTCAGATTTTCAAGACTTGGTTTCCTAGCAACAAGATCAAGGTAATCTCTTGTGCTTCGATTTTTTTTTCTAACCAACTGTCTTTTTTTTTTTTTTGAACATCTTTGTGGTATATTACAAAGATTGAAAGAACCATTAGCAACCCAGACTCCATTTTGGCAGAATGAATTTAAATGGGCATTACAACTACCTTTGCACATCAATCTGAATCGCCTGCTCATACATTAGCACTACTATGTTTATCGTTGCACCGATTGCCTCAATGCGCTGCAACTACCGCATACCATTGATTGTTTCATTGCTAGTTTCGACCAGAATCAAAGAACTTCGTCATTCAGGTATTCCGTCGAACAGCTAGCGGGCGTGGCTTGGTGGTACATTGCATTTGCGTTCTATGAAGAGACGGGATAGAGTCAGCGCTACCACTGGATCATCGACTTCAATCCGACGGAGGCTTCAGGCAATGGCGGTTCTCGGAGCGGCGTGCCTTCTCGCGTCAGGTCTTGGGTCTTGGGCGACAGTACTTCTGGGCACAATCGGCCACTCTGGTGGCAGGATAATTCCGGCGGGAGGCGGCTTCATTGGCTCATTAGACGTGTGATGGCTCCAAGTGTAACGTCTCCAGGCGATCGAATTTTCCGATGGTGATTTTGTGAGAGTGATGCGACGCAGGCAGCCGTGAGCGAGAGCTACTTCAGATGAAGTAGGAGGCTTGCGATCGAAAGACAAGGCCCAAATGGCGGTGGCATCAAATTTTTTAGCGGCGACTTTAATTTGCGAGCTAGAGATCGGAGCGAGTAGTGGTATTGCGGACTTGGCTTCGGCGGATTTGAACCAATACGATGAAGGTCAGAGGCATCACACGCCCGGAGGCTTTAGGTGTGGCAGTTCCAAGCGTGGTGGTGTGATTTTTGACGAGGCAAGGCGGCTTCGGCGAAGCAGTGGCGCTGCAAGGATCAAATGGCAGCGGTTTCGTGAAAGACGGCGATGCGACACCGGATATGGCGGTAGAATCAGACTTTGACGAGAGAAAGGGCAGAGTTGACACAATTAGGCGGCAGCTGATTTCTGGTCGCGAGCTCAACAGACTCCAGGCGAGACGGGCGCAGTTTCAGACGAGGCAAGCTGGCTTCGGCGAGGCAGCGGACAACAAGGCCCAAACGATGGTGGCAAATTCCCTAGCAGAGGCATCGCGCGTGGAGGCTTTAGGCGAGACTCGGCGCGGCGGTCTTCGGGCGATGAGGTAGGGCATCTTTGGTGTGACGGCTTCAGGGGAGCAGCAGCGATCCCAGGCGTGGCGGTTTGATTTCAGACCTCGTGAAGTGGAGGCAATGGGAAGAGGCGTCACGCGATGCTCTTCAAGAGGCTACACCGTGATGCGGCGGCGATTCCAGCCTACGGCAGTATTTGAGCAGAGGCATCTGGCAAATTCCCTAGCAGAGGCATCGCGCGTGGAGGCTTTAGGCGAGACTCGGCGCGGCGGTCTTCGGGCGATGAGGTAGGGCATCTTTGGTGTGACGGCTTCAGGGGAGCAGCAGCGATCCCAGGCGTGGCGGTTTGATTTCAGACCTCGTGAAGTGGAGGCAATGGGAAGAGGCGTCACGCGATGCTCTTCAAGAGGCTACACCGTGATGCGGCGGCGATTCCAGCCTACGGCAGTATTTGAGCAGAGGCATCGTGAAGGTTTCCAGTGCTACGACTTCAGGCGAGCGGCAGGGGTGATGCGCGACGGCATCAGCGCTGGGGACTCGCAAGGCAATGGATGACCAGGCCCAGATGGTGGCGGCTTCATGAAGGAGGTGACACAACTCTGAAGCAACGGTTTTCGACGTCGGCATCACGAGGCTTCACCGGAGAGATTGACTCAGACAGCGGCGGAAGTGGTGTCTTGCGAGGTTACAATGAAGGCGGCAGAACAATATTGCATTTGGCTAGAGAAATAATCGGGCATAGTCCACTACGACTACCTATGCGGGTGGCTGGATGCACAATATCGGAGAAGCAAAAGAGGCAGAGTGATATTGACAGAGCAACGACGCACAAGGCTTAGGCGGAGAATTTCCTGGGCTTAGAGACGAATACAATGCACGATGGCTTCACCAAATTTGGACCGAGGCACAGACTCTGAGAGGCGGCTTCGCTTTCACAGCAACAATTCTGGCGGCATCGGCTCTGCATCTAATTCGTACGAGGTAGAGGTGTGGCGACGCGATGTGGGCGGTCTTTGTCTTCACACAAAGCTCGGCAGCGGCGGTCGTCATCTTCAAGTGTTGGACGCATTGTGGACTTGGCGAAGCAAAGGACCAAAAGGTCCAGACGGTGGTGGCCAAGAGTGGATTTGAGCGATGTTGAGTAGGGAGGCCATGTTCGGATGGGTAGAGAGGCTCGGCAAGGCACCTGTATGGTTTTGTGGAGAAAATGAGTGATACCGCCGAGTTCTTGCGAGCGTGAAAAGAATATGCGCGGAAGATGAAACCAAGTTTACGCCCCGCCGTACTTTGCCCCCATGAACTTTTGTACTCTCCACTCTATGTAACTGATCTCCATTATTTATCAATAAAATTGATCAATTTTTTTAATAATATCTCATTAAGTATATAAACTTAAATAAGATAATTAAATTATGACTGTACTTAGAGATTTTCTAAGTTGTCTACGTACCCCTTTAGTTTAAGAGGATCAAATCATAACGTAGTTCGAAGATTTGATTTGAGGAGGCGTCGTACACAGTTTAACCTCATGCGGGCCAGGAGGGACTATTCTTTAACCACTATAGACAAAGTAGGGTATTTGATTATTTAACCACTAGAAACACCCTTAGTGGGGTGAATTAATAGTTTAACCACATGTTTACCTTTGGTGGTTGTCGTTCACAGTTTATCCTCATGCGGACCAGGAGCGACTGACAATTTAGGCTCGTGCATCATGGAGCGTTGATTTGGATTTGTTAAATAGTTTATACTCGTATCAAGGAGCATATTTTGAATTTGTAGATAGTTTATACTCATATCAAGGAGTATCGCTTGATTCGGGGAGGCTTCAATTTGATCTCCAGCTTGAAAACTTCAGACAGTTTATTCTCTTGACAAGGAGAATGAATTTGATGGAGATTTCAATTTGATCTCCGGCTTGAAAACTTCAAACAGTCTATTCTCTTGTCAAGGAGAGCAGATTTGATGGAGACTTCAATTTGATCTCCGGCTTGAGAGCTTCAGACAGTTTATTCTCTTTTCAAGGAGAATTTTAGACAGTTTATGCTCGTGTCAGAGGAGCATGCATTTGATGGAGACTTCAATTTAATCTCCAGCTTGAAAACTTCAGATAGTTTTGTCTCTTATCAAGGAGAATTTTAGACAGTTTATGCTCGTGTCAGAGGAGCATCATAGACAGTTTATACTCTTGTCAAGGAGCATTGATCTGGAGAACTTTAGATAGTCTCTTCGAGCACTATATCTTCTTGCTCGATCAATTACATGATTTTTTCTTTGAAGATAAAACAGTCTTCAATTGAGTGGCCCACTAAGCGGTGGTACTTGCAGTATTTTGGGTCGTTAGTACGCCCAACTTCCTCCCCAGTTTCATCTTAGGCAACTCAATAAGGTTTGCTTCCATCAAGTCATCGAATATCCCCGAGACATCAGAGTCTAAGAAAGGATAATTTTTTTGTTGTAGCGCTTTCAGAGTCAAGCCGCTTTACCCTTATCGCGAGGAAGGTCCGTTATGTATTCCTTACTTGAAGGCTTAACATTTGTTATGTCGCGATGCTTTTGACTTGGTAGTTCTTCAACTCCACTTGCAACCATGCTTAGCTCCATGTCATGAGCTCTTGTAGCCAGGTCTTCAAAAGTCTTTGGTTGCATTCCTTGAAGAATGTATTGGAGACCCCACTGCATGCCTTGGATACACATTTTAATTGCAGACGTCTCAAACAGTCGGTCCTTGTAATTCAGGTTTAAGTTCCTCCATCGATTAATATAATTGATCACGGGCTCATCCTTCTTTTAGCGAGTGTTGGTTAGCTCGATCATGCTAACTGTCCTCCTTGTGCTGTAGAAGCGATTTAGGAACTCGTTCTCCATTTGATCCCAACTGTCAATGGAGTTGGCCTCCAAGTCGATGTACCAGTCGAAGGCATTCCCCTTCAAGGAGCGGACGAACTGCTTTGCTAGATGATCACCATAAGTTCCGGCGTTGTTGCAAGTTTCAATGAAGTGAGCTACGTACTGCTTTGGATTCCCTTTGCCATCGAATTGTTGGAACTTTGGGGGTTGATAGCCAGCTAGCATCCTTAAGTTATCTATCTTCTTGGTATAAGGCTTGGTGTAGCTGAAGGATGGTTTGGAACTATCATCGAACTTGTCTTTTACCGTCTCCAATATGAGCTCTTTGAGTTGATCGACTTGGATCCCTCCACCGGATGAGATCTGCAGCTCCTTAGCAGTTGCCTCGGTCTTTTCTACTGCTTGGCATTTGGTTGAGGTCCCTTCTTCATCGTGGCTCTCAACTTGCTTTCCTTTGACGTGGCTTGCATCGACATTGTCCACCTTATTCATCAGGTCGGAGATTTGGATGTCTCGATTCTTGACATGTTGGGAAAGCCCTTCAATAGCTTTGAGCAGGCTGACAAGTCGTTCTTCGATGGTTGATGCATTTGTCGTCATAGTAGTTAAGCTTGCTTGAGAAGAGAAGAGATGAGAGGTAGAGTCAGTCCCACTGGGAGTGTCAAATTTGTAACTGCAGAATTCGTTTTATTAATATAATAAACACGAAAACAATTTACAACTTGAATTTTAATCGGATCGAACCGAAAGATTTGTGCGGGTTCTTGACTCTAAATTTTCTCCTCTGATTCTTCTCTTCAGCTGACTTTGACTTTGATCGAATCTTGACTTCGATCTTGAACTAGAATTTCTATAACGTTAATCCAAGGGTGAAAACACCTTATTTTGGATTAAACGTTGTTTCTGGATGAACGCTCTTGAATTTGGTGAAGAACGCTCTTTGAAGACAAACACCGGATCAGAGGGGTTTTGAACCTTAATCTTCAATCTGGAGCTGCTTTAGGAGGATTTGGACGAAGAACGATGAAGAACGTTTGAAGACTGTTCTTGGAGTTTCTTTGATTCTTCGAGTAGAAACGCTGGATCGGAGGGGTTTTGAGCCTTAATCTTCGATCTCGAGCTGATTCAGGTGGACTTGAGCGAAGAACGGCGAAGCGCGTTCTTGAAGGATCTTCGAATCTTCAAAGGGAAAACGCTGGATCGGAGGGGCTTCGAGCCTTGATCTTCGATCTTGAGCTGCTTCTGGTTGATTTCCACGAAGAACGGCGAAGAACGCTTTGAATCTTCAAGAACATTTGCAGAGGATTCGCTTGTGTTTGCCTTGTTCGTCTTGTCTTCGTTTTCTTCGTTGGTTGCAAATGAATGAGAAAGGACACTATTTATAGGGTGGAGGTTTACAAACCTTCCTTTCTTATCGCGCCACGTGGCACCGCCTTATTGGCCAATGGCATTTGATTGGCGTGATTTACGAATTGTTTTAATTCGCTTCCATTTTTTACGAGATATCATTTAATTCTCGTTCTTATGGTAAATAAGGCGTATTTATTACCCAATTTGAGTATCGAACACTCATTTAATTTATCCGACTTGTACCGTGTACATTTAATATCAAGTTAACTATTTAATTCAAGAATTAATTTGATTAAATTCTTAAAATAAAATAGTAAATTTTATTTGATATTAATATTTAGTTTGCACACGTGTCACCATTTAATTGGGTGCAAATTTTATTTGCTTACAACAACATTATGCATATACTGATGTACACTTTGTCAATATACATAAACAAGAATTAATTATTCACATATACATAAAAAAAACCAAACGACGACATCAGTGGCGTTATGACGAATCACATTATCAAAATGGATAGAATTAATCAATTAACGTAGTAATATTTATAAAAAAGGAATTAAAGTTTTGTAATTACCTTTCTTTTGTATAAGCACATGGTGGAGTTCTCTGAGATAATCAATGAAGTGCACAATAACCTTTTATTTATCAAGTTATAGTTGAAAAGATTGATTGTAACTTATTTCTCTCTTTAATAATTGTTGTCAATTTTCGCCATGAGACTGGAGATAGAGAAGATATTAATAATAGGAATCGGCGAGGAGAAATATGGCATGAAAATATTGGCGTGAAAATAACTGCAAAAATAAAATTATGTACCTTTTAGACTAGATAACCCTAAATTTATATTTATCTATGTAAAAGCCCATAAGATATTAATATTAGGCAAAACTCCAATATCTAAGATAAGGTCCATTTAAACAAAAATTTATGAAGGAAGGCCTTTTAAATGAAGTTTTATGTTGACTAGGCTATTTAAATAAAGATCCCTATTATTAAATCAAACATTATTGAAAGTACCACACTATTTAATACTCAACATCTCTATTGCTTTATATTTGTGATCGTATTTAAATAAAGTTTTATATTTTGACTAATTTCTTATAAAATATGTATAACCATTAAAATAAATTATTAGTAAAACTATATTAGAATTAAATTAAAAAATATTAAACGGGCTGACAGACTAGTCCTAACTCTATAGAGTTCGACTCTAAAAAACTTATGGCTAAACGGTGCAGGGTCAAAACAACCCTTATTTAAATGAGCTTAAGAAAAATTAGCACTAAACCTTAACTTTATCGGTTCAAACGGGCCGACCTACAAACATAACTCTTTTTAAGAGCCCTAATATTAACCATTATTGTCTAGACTATACAACATTAAAAAAAATTGAATAATGTTATTTATGGTGATTAAAAAAGTAGTAACTTGTTTTTTAAAGTTGAATATTATAGATGCGTATCTTGCCTCCCATGGTTGGACCAAGGCTTGCGCCACTCATCCCAGAATTGAGAAGGGCTGATATGTTTGGGCAATGGTTAAATATAATCCTCTGCTTTATTGATACGTTAGGTTTTCTTTTTTTCTTTTTCCTTTTTTTGTATTTTCAGGAAAAAAAAATTAAAATTGTTAAGTTTTTAAAAAGAAAAAATTCCAAATATTGTTTTGGAAGAAATGTATTAACAAAGGGTCCAACTATATACCCCTCCAATATTTTTAGATACACCTATATATATTGTAAAATACCTAGTTTACCTTTTCCCCAATAAATCATTAATTTTAATACACCCTTTTAGACCTACGACTATGATTCATTCACTGCCCCCCTTCCCCAATGCCTCCTCGGCCCCTCCCCCGCAACAATTCCCCCAATTCCAAACCCGGAGGCCCAATTCTCCCAACCCCCTCAAACAATTTTCCCAACCCTTGCAGACCCAATTTCCTAACCTCTCGACAATTTTTCAGCAGAAATATTTCTTTAGCGGCAAAGCATCAAAATAGTGTCAATGGTGAGCACTTTGTCTATAGTGTTTTTTTTTTTAAATTCTACAAACAAGATCGAAAAATAAATGAGTATTCCCTCATCTTAATCAAACAAGCAATGATTTTTCGACGATAGAAGGGAACAACAAATTTTGAATTTGATATACATGAAAATTCTTTAGATTTATTTTCAATATTTTATATTTTTAGCTATTTTTGTTGTTTAAATAGATTTTTTTTGTTTGTTTCTTATTTCATTTTGACTATAAATTCTTGGTTGTGAAGCTTGTGGAGGCACCATGGAAGACAAATGTTATGTTAAAAAAAAGGTGTTAAACAATTGTTTCTTTAATGTAAAAGAAAGATGTATTAAAATCTAAATGTATTTGTAACTATAAATTTCGTATTATTAATATAATAAACACGAAAATGGTTTACAACTTGAATTTATTCGGATTAAACCGAAAAACTTCTGCGGGTTGACTAACTCTAGATTTGCTCCTCTGATTCTTCTCTTCGGTGTTGACCTTTACATGGATGATCTTTTGGTAAAGTCCTCGTCTTGATCATCTTCTAAGATTGGTTTTGAATTTATAACGTTAATCCAAGGGCGAAACACCTTATTTTGGATTAAATATTATTTTCGGGATTTGGTGGATGAACGCCTTCGAAGGCGGGATGAACGACTTTGAATTTGGTGAAGAACGTCCTTTGAATCTTTGAGCGGATGCGAAGAATGTTCTTGAAGATCCTTCAAATCTTCAAGGAGAAACGTCAGATCGGAGGGGTGCTGGACCTTGGTCCCGGATCGGAGACCGTTTGTGGTAGACTTGCACGAAGAACACCTTTGAAGATTCTTCAAATCTTCAAGGAGAAACGCCGGATCGAAGGGGTGCTGGACCTTGATCTCAGATCGGAGGCTGTTTCTGATTGCTTTTCACGAAGAACACCTTGAGGTTGATGAAGAACACTTCAAATCTTCAAAAACGGTGGCAGACTTGGATGCTTGATCGTCTGAACAATTGGTGTCCGATCGTGAAAATGAATAAAGTGAGGGCCCCTATTTATGGGTGGATGGTGGAAGACTTGCCATTCTCGCAACGCCACGTGGTGCCATCTGATTGGTCGGTGTCATTTGATTGACTTAATTTGCGAATTAATTAAATTTGATTTGATTCAATTTAGTTCGCTTCCCCTTTTAACGAAACATCATTTAATTTTTGATCTTATGGTAAATAAATTGTATTTATTACCCAATATGAGTATCGAAAACTCATTTAATTTGACCGACTTGTATCGTGTACATTTAATATCAATTTTAACTATTTATTTCAAGAATTATTTTAAATAGATTTTCAAAATGAAATAGTAATTTTAATCTGATATTAATATTTGATTTGTACACGCGTCACTATTTAATTGAGTGGAAAATTAATTTGCTTACAATATTATTTGTGAGAGGGTTAAAGTAGGTAGTTTATAAAGTATGGATGTGTATTCCCAAATATTGGAGAGGTATATAGCCGGACTCATTAACAAAACAGGAGACACATTAAACCTGGGCCTACGTTTGGGTTGTGCTTCTCACAAATATATATTTTAAGGCCCAGGTTATTGGCACTTACTTTTCGAGTGAATACACCACCCGAATAAATTTACTACCCGTTTGATGAATATACTATCTATTTTTTCTCAAATGTCCTTGATTACATCGCTGAGTACATTTAGTATTCAGAAAAATAATCTAAAACCTACCTTATTGTTTGACAAAAAAATTTGAAACCTTGTCTAAATTTCAGAAAAAAAATTTAGAACAAAATGTTCGAAAAAACAAATGAAAAACAGAGCAATGTTCAGTAAAAAATTCTGAAATTTGTGCTCTTGTGCGGAAAACCAGAACCGAAAAATGCAATCACGTGAATTTTGAATAAAAAATAGAAACAAACAAACAACAACAATATGATCATACACACAATTTTATACACTCAATGAACAACAATATACATGAAAACAATCATAGCACCAACAAAAAAAAAAAAAATCCTATTCAACATTTATAATACCTAATTTCTCAAAAATACTAATACACTTACATATATGTGTGTGTGTGTGTGTGTAGGGCTTGGAGAATCGTTCGTCTTCACAACACGTTGCAGGCGTCTGGTCGTCGATGATGGTGGTTCGCATTTATGGAATTTCAAGTTTGACATGTTCTTTTTCCGAAGTGAGGAGCAATGTTTGAAAGTTCTTCTGTAAACAGGTGGGATAATGTATTTACTAAATTATGTTTGGAGGAAAATCATATTATTAACTTTTCAAAATTAAATGTCAATAACTTGGGCCTAGAATAAAGGGCATATATATTTTCCCCCATTAATTCATTAGTTTACAACCTAATTCTTGTTCGATTTTTTTCATTGAACAATTGTCTTTTGATCGAAACTTTTTTTATCGAACATTGTTCAGTTTTAGACATCTTTATGTATTGATATAGTCACATACTAACATTGTACTATAAATTGATAAACATAACAATGAACATATACATGGTTAATATTATTGTACTACCAAAAATATGTAAAAAAATTCATCAAATTACAACTTATATTATATAACAGTATTTGAGTATATGTTAAATTTGATAAAAAAAAAAAAAAGAATGAAAACATATTATGTGAATAATAATCATAGTAAAACTTGTTTTCAAAGTATTAGTGAATTACACTAAATGTATCAATGAATTGCATTAAAATATATATTTTTTCTGAATAGTATTAGTTATTGTCACTAAAGATATTAGTTGATGCGGTATTAGTTATTTTTAATAAGGATATTAGTTATTTCAATATAAGATATTAATACACTAATGTTCACGATAATAGTTACCTTCACGGTAATAAATTAATTCATAT
The DNA here is from genome assembly GCA_947034835.1 of Ballota nigra. NCBI lineage: Eukaryota > Viridiplantae > Streptophyta > Magnoliopsida > Lamiales > Lamiaceae > Ballota > Ballota nigra. Next base: position 76,652,147 of record OX344726.1, read on the forward strand.
GATATTTTGCCTAAAAGAATTTGTAAAGTTTTAATATTAAAGTAATCATATTACAAATTAATATTATTCCTTAATATATCTTATAATAATATATTTTCAAACCTCTCCAAGATGATGTGTCAACACCACCTTATTCTTAGGCTGATGTGGCATGTCTCAAATATCTCCATTTTGAAATATTGCGCTCTCATTAAAAGTTGGTTAAACTTTTAATCTAGACCATTCGTTCTATATCATTAAATCTAAACCATTAATTTATATCTGCATAATTAATGCAAATAGATATTTTTTCCATTTTCTTATTTAGTTATTTTTAGAATTTATTATAAATCATATTTTTTCCAAACCTTAATGTAATTAAATATGATCTACTTATTGAATAAATCTAAACTTATCATTTCTAAGTTTGAGTTAGTATATATAGTATAATATAATGTTCGATTATTTTTTCCTAAAATAAAAGGTATATAGCTATATATTCCAAAGAATATTCTTATGTGATATATTCTTATTATGGACAAGATATAATATTGCATGCATTTTTTTTATTATAAATAAGAGCATATTATATTTTATTTTTTCACATCAAAGTTTCATTTGTTCCACTCTTTTGCTGAGATTTCTCCTATCAATTGTTGGTTAGTTATATATCTATTGTTATTAGTATACTTATTTTATAATTAAATTCATCATTTTAAGTGCTCACAATTTGATTAAATTTAAATATCAATATCAATATGAATGTAATAATGATTGTTGATTTATGCTCTACATCGTTCAGTTTAAATATTCTTCATATGGAAAAATAATATATTTAACTATACCATATATTTTTATCTGAATAATTATGATGGTTTAGTTGTTGTAATTTAAATCTCATTTTAGATTTCAAGAGTATGACACCTCAATTTTCTCTGATTTCTAATATCAAGAGTGAGAGCCAAAAATTGACCGTTAAAGTTAGGATTGAAAAAGTTGGACAATAACTTTTAATGATTTTAATAGAGACAAGCTCTACTTAGAACTCATTTTGATCGATGAACAGGTATTTGTAACGTTAAAGTTTATTTCAAATTTTGTATTGTTTCTTATATAAATTAATTTCTTACCGTATACTCCCAATAACTAATAATGTTGATTAATTTATAAATTATTTAATATTGAAATGGAAATTGATTATTATTAAATTATTAGTCTAAGTAATGTTGTTCCATAATTGTTATTAATTTATGTGAATTTTGATTTTTTTTTTAATTATTTAGTGTGTAGGATATATCTATAGGGTTTAGTGAAGGGCACGGGCCACAGCTAAACAAACCCCATAATTTATTGTATATACCTCGAATTTTTTTAAACAAAAATACTCTTATATTAAATGTCTATAGAAAATAAATATAATATATTTTTTCAGTACGCGAAATTCGCGTGGATACACTCTAGTATATTATATATATAAATAAAGAGTAGGTTTGATGCGAGTTTTTGCCATAAATAAATGAAGTAGGACATTCTAGATTGTTTTGAATAATAATTGGAATCCAGTTACTGCACTAAAATTAGGGCGCAAAATGCCCAAAGTCAGCAAGAAACCAGTAGCTGTCGCCGTCCTTCAAGGATAGTCCCCTCCCTCTCCGGCTTCTTCACCATTTCCTTCCTTCCTTTTCTTCCCTCTGTTATCTCTTTTATTTCACTTCAATTTCCGCCTTTTACAGGCTAGAATTCCTGCGGAATTCGACAACGAACTATACGAGATCTCGAGGTAAGTCTCTTTCTTCTTCTTCCTCCTCGATTTCGGCCGGAAAAACGATTGCATCATGATATTTTTTTAGTTTTCAGATCTGTAAAAATTGCAGTGCTTCAGTATATAAACAAATCTCCGTGTAGGTTTTTTAGACAGTAATTTGATCTTCCCTAAAAAAAAAGGAATTAAAGGACATTAATATGATCAGAAGAAATCAAACGGAAAATTGATTTTATTATGTTCAATTGTTCATTTTCATTAGTAGTATACATCCATAATCAATTTCATTAGAATGTTGCACATTACGCTGGACTACCGTAGTTGAATATATATGAGTTTCCAGGTTTTAGAGTACAACAGCCTTGAAAAGGTTTAAACCTTTAAAGTCGCACATATATATTTATGTATAAACTAGGTCTGCAGAAATTATGTGCCATTGGTTACGTCAGTGCATTTAGAGCTTACACACAGGCTGTCAGACATTGGAGCTTCTTCTAAAGGGGTACTGTTATAAGTAACTATTGCATTCTTGTTTCAAAGTTCACAATGTGAATCTCTAGTTAGCCTATTTTTGCAGCCACAGCCTTATACTAAGCCCTCATTGACCAGCAACTTCCAAGGTTAATTGTGACCTGTATCTTGTGGACTTTGTGACTAATTCAATTAAGACTCTCGTATCATTGCTAATGAGCCACAATACTGATATTGTTTGTAGGATTATATTTATCACCTCTTACATCTTTGCACGTAGGAATAATCTCCCTTATTTGCATTGTTTTTATTCAACCTCAAAGAAGTATAAAACCTTTTGTCATACACATCTCACGTGTCATTCTAGTTTTAAAAAGAAAAATACAGAGATATGTAGTATTTCCAGCCTCTAGCCTTCATAATTGTTGTGTGAGAACTTGTCTTCTAAATTGATCACATCTATAATGTTTACATGTTTTTCCTTCCTCTTAAAATTAGGATAGCTACTTTTTGCCAAATACCTCACAGCTTGAAATTTATTAGTTTGCGAGCCCTCTTCCACACAATGTAGTAAAGACCAATATGATAATACAGCTTTCCCCTTGAGTACTTATGTGCTCTAGAATTCATTAACATTGCATTTACACTTTCATCAAACTTGTAGTCTTCCTTTGAGGTACACAATCTTATTTGGGTGTATACATTGCTTTGGACTCATCAAACCATCTCCACACGGTTTGGCCAACTCATATAAGTATTTTCCTCCTCATCAGATTACTTAATATATTTTTACCTTATTAATTACATGTAATTTGGCGAACATAGATTTGATGATCAATGTTATACCATTATAAATAAGTTCTGATAAGTTTCAAGATACTTGAATTAATATAAATTAGAGTATGAGCATTTTTATTTACATTGTTTGTGGACATTTCACGCTTGGTAAATTATGTGCAACAATTTTGGTCCGACATCCGTGCAATCCGTGCATGCAGAGCCATGCTCGCATATGCGTATAGTGGTCTAAAGTGCAAATTGGTATCTGTCTTAAACAATTTTATATTATGTTCTTCTGTGTAAAACAATTCTCAGAATATGGAACAATCATTATTTACTTCTGCTTCTAGTATTTTGAACTCATCTTTTGAGTCTCAGTTTCTCGTTATAACATGTAAATCATTAAAAACTAAACCTATATATGGGCATTAGAGGGCTGTTGCAAAAATTATGAGAATGTATTGAGATTTATTCTTATTTTATGAAAAATGATAGGAATATAAATCTGATTTTTGATGTTTAAATCTTCAAACTGTAGTGAGTCTAGTGACAGTTGAATCATTACGATATAGAGTTGTGCAGTTAATATTACATTTGGAGGGGCAATTTCAAAACTAAATGAAATTGAGGGTTTTCTGTGAGTTGGTGGGTTCATTTTGTTTCATTGAAGTGTTATGTTGGAATGGTCACCACATAACTAGAGTTAAAATTCATTTTGGTCCCATAACTTTTACCTTTATCGCACAAGGTCCCAAAAATGTTGCGTTTTTTAATTTGAACTCATAATCCTAAATTGGTCTGATTTCGGTCCCAATATTGTCAGAATTCAAAGTACGGTGATGATTTGGACACATTTTTGGGAATTCAAAGACGTACCCCAAAACTGACGTGCTTCAAATTCCGGTGACTTGAAATCGGACAAGTTAAGGAGTTATGGAACTAGACCGAAAAACTTAACTTTTATAAGATCTTTTGCAGAAAAAGCTAAAGTTATGAGACCAAAGTGAATTTTAACTCCACAAATGGAATGTAACAATCATTTTTGTGCTGTCTAATGTGCTAGCCTTGATCCTGTTTGGTGTGTATTTACTAACTTCATTTTTTTATGTTTTGATTGCTGACTTTGATTTTTCTGTGGAAAGCAGGATGGTGAGGGCATACATGCAAGAACACACTTTCAAGCACCCATGGGAACGAGTGACTGCTGCATCTTGGCGCAAATTTGCTGATGCTGAAAACAAACGCACTCTTTCCCACATTCTTGAGGTCGACACTTTGAGCCACAGGCTCGAACCTAGTTCTGGAAAGCTGTACACAACTCGAGCTATAACTATTCATGCTCCAGGGCCCTGGTTTGTTCACAAAATCGTTGGTCAGAATATCTGCCACTGTGTGGAGCGGACACTTGTGGATGCAAAAGCTCAGTCAATGCAACTGGCAACCCGTAATATCAGTCTCCAGAAGTTCATTGAAGTGGAAGAGAAGATACGGTATGATCCCCACCCGGAGAATCCAAAGGAATGGACGATATGCAGACAGGAAACCAGCATAATGATAAAACCGCTTTCAGCACTGGCATCAATGGCTGAGAAGATAGAGCAAAGATGCGTGGACAGGTTTCAGAAGAACAGCGCTAAGGGGAGAGAGGTTATGGAGAGGATCTGCAAGTATCTAGAAAAAGAATCCACGACCAGGGGAGTTTCCGTCTGATTCTGATGATCATACTTATTCCAGTTTTTGTTACAACACTAGACATCATAATTTCCAGTCTAAGTGTGTGTCTGTGTTCGAGAGAGGGAGAGAGAGAAGAGAAATAGCAACAGAATAGATTAGATACCTTAACCAATAAAACCAGACAGATATTGTGTTTTCTTTGTGATCAGAACCGATCTGATGGAACGAGCCTCTATTTGGCTACGGCCTCTATATCCCGCATTTTCAATCGCTTCTTTGGTTGTGTTCTTTGTGAGTGATGGTTGGGACCTAAAGAATACTGAATACTACCATACTAGTCATGAGAAGTTCAACTTGGCCTCTTTGCTTGTATACTTTGTCAGCACTCCAGAGAATTTTCAAGACAAGACTTTTTGTTCTCATTTATTAGCAACATTTTATTAACTACCTGAACAGAGCAAAGGTTGGGAGAGTAATCATGTTGATTCGAGTTTTGTCGAGTAAAATTTGATTATAAAATTTGAAAGTTGGAAGTTCGATTCAGGCTTGATTAAACCCCCCCCCCCCCCCCCCCCCCCCCCTTTTTTTTTTTAACTCTAGCTTTGATTCTACGAGAAACTTGGAATAGTTACATGTCATGCAATTAATTAATTATTAATTTCAAATAAAATTACAACTTTTTTGCAAATTACAATCTATTTTAAACTTTTGAATCTTTGCAAACAAAACACTAACTTAACATTTGATTGCAATTTTAACAAAAATGTAGATTTCAATCAGTCCAAAGATAATGATAAATTATGTATTGTCATCCAAACCAATCTAAACATATTAATATTATTAATTATTCATTATTAGGTAAGTGAAATATCATTTTCGAACAATAAAAAAATTATTTGTTGGTTCGAATTGCAAACAAATGTTAAGTTGAGGTTTTATTTGTCAAGATTCAAAAGTTTAGATTAGATTGCAATTTGCGAAAATGTTGTGATTTAATTTGTAATTAACCCTTGTTAATTATTATAATATCATTTTTAGAACAATTTTGTAAAGTTTATGTCCATAAACGATGAATTTAAATTGTAGGAGACTATTTTTTATGAATTGTTATAGTTAATATATTGTGAACTAGAGCTGTCGAAATGGGTCAACCACTATAAGAAAATAAAGAATTACCTACAAAAAAATTCAACAAAAAAGTTCCTAGTAAGAATTGCCTACGATTTGCCTACATAATTTTCTAATTATGAAAGCTTCTATATTTCTCAAGTCTCAACCTAGAAACAACTTGCATACGAAATTAATTTGCCTACGAAATAAAATTCCTAGGTATAGTTACCTACAAATGCCTACAAAATTTTATCTACAACACAATTTGCCTACGGAAATTCTTTTGTAGGTGGGGAAGGAAGATGCCTATACAATTAAAAAAAAATAGGCAATTCGTAGGTAATCACCACTACAAAGTTTTTTGTTGGAAATTCCGTAGCCATATTGACAATTTCCGTTGGCAATTTAATGTTTTCTTATAGTGAACAAGGCGGGGCGAGCCAAAACCTGCAAAACCCCACCTTTTGACGGGGCAATGCGGGGTCGGCTGCAAAATTCTCAACCCAACCCATTTATTAGCGAATCGCAGGTTCTAGCGGGCCGACCCACCTTTATTTTTCTAATATATTTAAAAAAAATTAAAATTAAAAAATATAATTTAAAAGCCCTGATACATAAAATTCATCAAAATTAAATGTAATCAAACAATTTATCTTGATAACTATCACTATAAAAAAATATTAAACGAAAATTTATTTTAAAAATAAATTTCACCTTTTATTAATCAGAAAAAAAAAACAATTTTCTACAAATTGTTTAAATTCACCATCTATGAACATAAACTTTACAAAATGAGGAGGTCTCATGTGAAATATTTCAAACATGAAATGTGCTAAAAATAGTCTATCCCCAAAATCTCGTGGGTCGCAACAAGCAAACCGGGTCAAAACAAAAAATTCGTGGAACCTGGGGTAATTAACCCTCAGCTCCGTGAAAACACAGTTAAAAAACCACACAGAGAGAGAGAGAGAGAAGGCGACGACATTGCGAGAAAGAAGAGACTCCGACGAGTTTCGACCCCCGATTCAAGGAAAAAAGGGAAAATTTCCAGAGAGAAAGGAAGAGAAACAAAATCCGATGTCGAATTCAAGAAAAAAACGACATGGATGAATATTTCGAAGACTTCCAGATAATAACAAGAGCAAATTCTACTGGTTCAGCAACAACAGGTAACACAAGCACAATGCTCAAGTCGTAAAAACACAAGTTAGAAACTTAATAGTAGCAGATTAACAAATTTAAAAACATGTTACGTGTTAATGATATGTATGTTACGAGGAAAACAAAACTATTGTTGCAGATCCTTAATTGACATATATGATATTCATATAACAAGTGTATGCTACTGTATGAACTAATTTGTGTTACTGTGTATTTGCTGAGAAAGAATTTACGTGTGTATTTACTTCATGTTACTGATTAATAGAAATATGTGTTACTCATAGGGGTTAGTTGTGTTACTAGATGAATTACACAGTATTAAATGTCTACTGACTATACATATGTTAATTGTATTATCAATATATGTTACACTTTAATAAAAAAATATGTTACTATGTGAAATAGATACAACCAGTATATAGGATGAATGATGTTACTCATACAGTCACTTATGTTACAAGTCTCAAGTATATAGTGTTACAGTTTACTATATTAACATGTGACTATGAATGTTACAATGCAAGAATACATCATGAACAGGAAAATGATTTGCTATCTAATGATGAACAAATACAAGTGTTACACGACACACGTAACACACAAAATGAAGGTGACAACTTTGATAGTGAAAAATTAAGTGGTTCGTTGATGGGAATGAAAAGGAATACTGTGGATTAGATGTATGAATTGTATCGGGAACATGCCCGTTTGTTGGGTTTTAGTGTACGCAAGACAACATGAATAAAGCCAACAGATGGCACAAAGTTATTGATATCCAAACTGTACATCTGCTCTTGTAATGGTCTAAAGGCGAAAACTGGTGGATCAGTAGCTAAAGAAACAACAACAACAAAGAGAAGAAATGGAGAGAGCAAGACCAATTACAAGGCGCAAATGAGGGTAAAATTGACTGAAGATGGGAAGTATGAGGTAGCGAAATACATAATGAAGCACAATCATCCATTAACAAGAAGAGAATGAAATCATTTGCACCGTTCTGAGAGAGTAATTAGTGGTGGAAAGGCTGAAGCGATAGACGAAATGATATCTTCTGGTATACGACTAACAGACTCCTTTCGTTACATGGCATAGTGCTGGAGGTGAGGACCAAGTAGGACATACGATGATGGACCACATAAACTATGTGAACCATACCAAAAGGGGTAACATAGAAAGTGGCGATGCAAAGAGATTCATGGAGTTGATACAACAACAAAAAGAGAAGGAAACTGATTTCTTCTACATGGTGCAAATGAACGAAGAGGGGAAGCTGAGTAACATTTTTTGGAGAGACTCGATGATGAAAGAAGATTTCGATATATACGGTGATGTACTGGTCTTTGACACGACTTATAAGACCAAAAAATATGATCTCATTTGTGCACCGTTCACGGGAATAAAGAACCACTCGAAGAATACAATGTTCGGAATAACATTCTTATCCGATGAAAAAGTAGAAACTTCCGAGTGGTTGTTTGAGGTGTTCAGGAAATCAATGGGTGAAAGAGCTCCAGTCACTATATTCACATATCAGGATCTAGCAATTGCAAAGGCAATAGAAAAGGTAAAACATTGCATAAGTGTTACTACATGCACTAATATTATGTTACTGTGAAAGCTAAACATGTGTTACTGACAAAATTAAAGGGTGTGTGGCTGTATGAAAATAAATGTTTTGCTTTAAAATTGGAAAGAAGGAATAATGTGTGTTACTGAATAGTAAATAAATGTGTTGATATATAAGTATAACATGTGTTACCATCTAAGTACAATATGTGTTAATGTATATGAATAAGTTATGTTACTGCTTCTCAGATTTTCCTAGAATCAAGGCATCAGCTATGTTTATGGCACCTTTGTTGATAGGCGAGGAACCATATGAAAAAGGGGAGCAACCATACGATATGGACGAGCAGCTGTCCTCCTGATGAGCAGCTGCCCCTATGATGAAAAACTGCTACACAACTGAGTCAAGTCAATCGATATGGAAGAGCAGTTGTCCTCTTGACGAGCAGCTTCCCCATGACGAAAAACTGCTACACAATGGAGCCAAGCCAATCAATATGAACGAGCAGCTGTCCTCTTGATGAGCAGCTTCCCCATGACGAGCAGCTGCTACACAACTGAGCCAAGTCAATCGACATGGACCAGCAACTGTCCTCTTGACGAGAAGCTTCCCCATGACGAACAAATGCTACCCAACTGAGCCAAGTCAATCGATATGGACGAGCAGTTGTCCTCTTGACGAGAAGCTTCCCCATGACGAGTAGCTACTGTACAACTGAGCCATGTCAATCGATATGGACGAGCACCTGTGCTCTTGACGAACAGCTTCCCCATGACGAGCAGCTGCTACACAATTGAGCCAAGTCAATCGACATGGACGAGCAGCTTCCTCTTGACGAGCAGCTTCCCCATGACGAGCAGCTGCTACCCAACTGAGCCAAGTCAATCGATATGGACGAGCAGCTACCCCATGACGAGCAGCTGTCCTCTACAACTAACAACTATGCTACACCTATAACCAACATGACGAGCAACCTTGTTAGGCGAGCTGCTCCAATAGGTATGACGCAGGGGTTATTGGTGATCAAATTTAATCGGATGGATTAGTGGCTGTTTAGTTCGGTTTAGGACCATCAAACAAGAACATGTGATTGATTATCACTGTAAATGATAAATCGAAGCTTAGAATCATAAATTTGTAAATACAAAAGTTGTAATCGTATTTATTTCGTATAGGTGTACATTAAGGTGCGTTTGTGTGTGTTTTGTGAGTATTTGTGAATTTGAACTTGTATTTCTTAGCTGGAGAACAACTATTTATAGAGACTAGCAAGTAGGAGGTGTCCAGGACTCTTGGACTTCCTAGCTTGCATGCTAGACAAGTGTCCTCTGACCTTGTTTGACCTTATCTAAACTGAATCTTAGTTACAAAGTCTTCTTTGGTCTTATCTCGGACTCATTGTTGTTCGTCATGGTTGGCTTGATTGGTCCAAATTGATCTTTAAATAAAAGTTGTTCGCCTTTTGAGGTTATGGCTCAGAAGTTTTTTGCCTATGCATCTGGTTGAGATAGGCTTTGGGATCTTAGTTCTTTGTTCGTCATCATACACCTCTTAGGCTGGTTGATGCACCACCTATTGATAATGTTGTTCGTCGTCAGTGATCTGATGGAACGTTCATATCTGGTCTTGGGTCTCCAAACCTTTTCGCCAGTATGTTGTTTGTTACTGAAGTTGTTCGTCATGTTATACATCTCCTGGACTGATTTGTGCACTCCAACTTGATTTTCTTAATTTAATCATTAATCCTTGTTCGCTCCACAATAATTGATGTTCGCCCATCAACACTAAACTGGTAGGGATTTGGACGAACACCATTTAAATCTGATGAGCAACTCCAGGCCCGCCGTTTCATCTTCTCAAGATCTGGGGGATGCACGAGGATGACGTGGGCGGCATGATTAAGCACTGCCCACGCGCGAGCATTCCCAAGGTCACGCGCCCCTATATTTGCACATAGGCCCTCTATTTTTTAATTTTGCGAATTTACCCCCGTTTTTTGTCACTTTAGCCCACGATCTTCGATGAAATTGCGGGTTTTACCCCTTTTTCTCATTAGTATAAATAGGAGTGGGAACCAAAAAATTTCCCACTTCTTTACTCTTTGCTACAGTGCTCCGGCGATTTTCTTCAATTTCCAGTGACTTCAAGCTCTTCCCAACGCAATCGCTTTGAATTCTTGCTTTTGATTCAGTCCTAAGGTAGTTTTTCATCTCATTTGTTTAATTTCGTCTTTCATCTTCTTTTTCCTTTTTTTTGAATTCCTCTATTAGCGCCGTCGTCCCCAAAAATTGCCGCCATCTGTAAATAAGTTCGCCGCCGCCTCTAACTTTCCCTTTTTTTATTTTTAAAACCTATGTCTTCTCAATCGAGCAACAATAGTTCCGAAGATACCCTTGATCCACTCTTTCCGATTGTTGCATACGAAAACCAACCTCCATTCGAAATTTCATCGGCGTCGAATCCCCACGTTGACTCAGTTGTTCGATCTATAGAGGACACTGGTGCTTGCCCATCTGGAGGAGAAGTTGTTGTTGTAGCGAGCAGGGATTCAAACGAGGGTTCTTCGTCCAGTTCTGAACCTGAGGAAGATCCCGAATTCGACGAGCTTACTCGTGAGTTTTTGGAGGGTATAGACTTTCCGCATCCAAAAATACTGGAGAATGAGATCCCATCTGGAGTTGCTCGCCCCTTTGAATGGCGAGCATATTCAAATGAACATGCGAATAACTTCTCTCGCCCCAAACGATAAATTATGAAATTGGAGAAGACTGAGTTCCAGGCGAGCAAAATTAAGAGTGTGGTTCTTAAGGAGGATCTTGATTTGATCTGTGAGACATATAAAATCCCTTTTGATATCCATATGTGGGCTCCCAAGAGGAAAGAGAGAGCCGATCGCCCCCTCCAGGATACACAATGATCAACATTGATACGTTGATCGCCGGGTTGAGGTTGTCGCTGCCCCCAGTTGTTGGCCGCTTTCTAGAAGCGACCAACCTTGCCATTACCCAGATCAAGACGATTGGATGGATGAATTTGCTCGGCACAATGTGTCTGTTCGCCCTGGAGGGGTATGTTGATTGCATCACTGCGGAGGAAATCAACTACCTGATGACGATTACCAATTGTCCCATAGGCGAAGAAGGCTGTTACTACCTCAAGGCCCAGACTAGACTTAAGATGATAGAAGGGGTGTCGAACAAGATCCGGGACTGGAAACAACACTTATTTTTCATTAGGGGTGATTGGCGAGCATCTTCTGGCCCACACGGTGGCGTTGGGCGGATAAACTCCCTCACATTTTATGGAAAAATTAGACGTAAGTCTATCTTTATTTGTCTTTGAACTGTTGTTCTAATTTAACTTTTCTTGTTTGCTCGCAGACTCTCGATTGCTTAAGTGGAACACAGAGGAAGAAGAGATTGGCTTGGAGTTTCTCTTTACTTCCTGTTTGGTCGGCTTGCGGAATAGAGCAGACAGGACCATTCAATACTTGAGCGACGAGAAGTGCCAAAGAGCTGCTCGCCTAACCACATACCCTCACCATCTCGAAGCCAGAGTCGAGGTGCCCCCAGGTATGAATTTTCACCAACTCTCATAAACTTGTTTGTTCATCCGGGAGAAACTTAAATAAAACTTGCTCGCACATTTCACATTTCCTAATTTAATTCTTCTTATTTTTTAGCCGAGCAAGTCACGGTAGCCGTCTCCCCCAGCTTTGGCCTCCTCGAACAAAGAGTGCATGAGATGCCTCCACCAAAGGGAAGGAAGATTAAGGAGGACCCACCCTCTAAGGTGCTCGCCATGACGAACAAGCCGGAGGGAGCAAAAGTTCCTCGGCAAGCTGCCCCCTCTGGTCATGCTCGACCAGCATCCTCTCCTGTATCCCCCCCTCACGGGGAAAAGTGCTTGAAAAGGGCCAACGGGACCCCGGTGGCGCACGATGTCCCCGTGGCAACAAGGGGAAGGAAAAAGTGGGCAAAAACCTTGCTCGCTCTGAGGAAGAACTTGCTCGCTGTTCCTCAGTTGTGCCTGTAGAGAGAACGGGCAAGGCTGGAAAAGATGTTGCTCCATCTCGCGGTCCAGAGGATATCACCCTCCTCGGCTGGGATGAACGAAAATTTGCGGAGTAAGTATACTTTCTCTTAAATATCGAACATGTTTCATTTATTCTTTCCTGAATTCTTCTAAGTATGATGTATTTTCTTGTTCGCAGGTATCGGGCTGACGATCATCCTGTGCAAGCACATGCTGTCCACCAGTACGCCTGCTCTAAAACCCCCGTGAACATAAGGGAGATTCCGGGTGACCACGTCCGTAGAGCCACTGAGCTGATTGCCCGGGCATGGACTAGACCCATGGAGAAAACTATCTCCATGCAAGGATTGGCCAACAACTTCCATCTTTCTATAATGCATCATGCCAATGGCCTTGTTACAGCCCAGAAAGCGATGGCCCAGCTGGCCGAGCAGGAGGAGGTTGTTCGTCGATATGCCAGCACTGCTCGGTAGCTTACCGAGGAGAAGGACAACATGGTCAACAATTATGAAGCGACACTTGTTCACTTGAACAATCAGCTCTCTCTCTCCCTCGACGCCAAAAAGAAACATCTTGAAGACATTCAAGGACGTCCGCCGAGCTGAAATGTAAAGAGGCCTTGTTCGAGAAAGGAGAGAGGAGGCTAACTGCTGCCGAACAGAGAATTGCTGAATTGGAGGCAGAAGTTGCTCGTCTCAAGGAGGCTGATGCTAGTACGTACACCGGCGAGCAGCTGGAGGCCGAGCTGCAAGTCCGATCTGCTCCCATCTCCAACTTAGGCTATATTTGCGCCTACGCCGACTGTATTCATCTGGCTAATGCGTACGAGCACAAAGATTTGGTGGAGGAGATGGGCAAGGATTTGACTGAGTTTGTACAGAACTATCCCCCGCCGAACAACATTGAGCTCCAGCTGGGGGATATCGTAGATTATGGGGTTAAGATTGATCATCTTGACCCCAGTATTGTGGTCACCCGTCCCCCACCCCCAGCTGAGGACGAGCAAGATGGCGCCGACCAGGGCGAGCGAGATGCTGCTGCCGAGCAAATTGCCCAAGAACAAGAGCAGAAGGCAGCTGAAGACCTGGCAAGGGACATGATCGTCGACCCTACTGTCGATCAAGCTTCTGATCTTTCCCCTGGCGGCAGCAATAGGTCTAGGACTTAGGCTTTTTATCTTTCTTTTGTACTAGTCGTTCGACTTTTGTAGTACCTTACACTTGTACTATTTTTGAGGCTCTATGACCTTTTTACTTTAATGAAATGTCTTCTTTTGGTCGCTCAATCTTCTTCTTATATGTTAATTGCCTTTACATTTTTGTTCAATGCTTTTGCAATTATAACATATAATGTTGGGCTTTGTTCGATTTGAACTTTGCCTTTTAATAGAATATGGGTTTAACCTTAGGTTCTGTTCATCTTAAAAGACGAACAACCTTTAATTGGCCTTGGTCCTAAAAAACGGACTTATACCTTGAGCTTTGGACTTTTTTCTTTAACGAACAACTATACTTACATCGTGAAAATTTACAAGTGTTGTAAGACTGTTCATCATTAACATATACAGACTGACGAACAACTTTGAACACTAACCAAAACATGCTCGCTAATAATACTTTTGACGAGCAACTTTGTCTAAAAAAACAAAAGATATGAAATAACACCAGACTCTACATTGTGCCGAACAACTTTTGAATCTATACTTGGCAAAAATTTCAAAAGATTAGGCAAGTTTTCGGTTAATTCGCTTCACTTGCCCCCCAAGACATTTGTTCGCCCAACAATTGTGAATTGAACTTGTTCGACTTATTGATAGTACTTCTTAAGATGTACAGCATTCCAGGAGTATGGGTACGGCTTGCTTTCCATATCTTCGATATCGTATACACCATTAAGGAATTTTTCCGTTATACGATGCGGGCCCTCCCAAGTTGGTCCCAATACACCTGGAGGTTGGGCGAGCAACTTTCTTAGAACCAAATCTCCAACTCTGAATTCCCTGATTTTAACATGGGAATTATAATAGCATTCTGCTCGTTGCTTATAGGTAGCATTTTTTTAGCTCGACACTTAATCTTTTTTCTTCGAGCAAATCCATTTCAGTAGCTAGAGTAGTGTTGTTCGTCTGCTCATCAAAGTTGGTCGTTCTGATTGTGTTGGTCTTTAATTCAATTGGTATCACAGCTTCTGTTCCGAAAGCCATTGCAAAAGGTGTTTCTCTGGTGCTTGACCTGGGTGAAACTCTATACGCCCATAAGACTTCCGGAAGTTCTTCAGACCAACTGCTTTTGCTCTCTGCCAATCTTACTTTCAACGTATGCTTGATAATCTAATTAACAGCTTTGACTTGTCCATTTGATTGGGGATGATAGGGAGTATAATAGTGTTTCTTGATCCCCCACTTCGTACATAAGTCTCTTAATTCTTTTCATTCAAATTGCGGACCATTGTCTGTCACAATGGTTTGTGGAACCCCAAAACGACAGACAATGTTCTACCATATGAAGTTGATCATCTTTTGTTGCGTAATTTTTACCATGGCCTCTGCTTCTGCCCATTTCGTATAATAATCGACTGCCACGACGGCGAATCGAACATTTCCAACTCCTGCTGGGAACGGACCAATAATGTCCATCCCCCATCTTGCAAATGGCCATGGGCTATAAACTGATACGAGCTCTTGAGCCGGGGTGTGAATGTTCGGGGCAAAAATCTGATACTGATGATAAGTTTTTGCTTTCTTGATTGCGTCCTGACGCAGAGTTGGCCAGGAATAACCTTGTCGGATAGTTTTGTATGCCAAGGTTTGCCCCCCAGTATGATTTCCACATACTCCGGCATGTATTTCTTCGAGTATTGCTCGTCCTTGCCCCCTAGGAAAACATTTGAGAAGTGGAATTGATATTCCTCTTTTGTAAAGTTGCTCGCCTACAAGAGTATATCTGACGGCTTGCTTTGTTAGCTTGGTAGCTTCAAAACAGTTGTTTGGTTTTTCTCCACTTCTCAAATATTTGACTATGTTTGTTCTCCAATCTTCTTCTTCACTTGCTTGTTCGTCTAGTTGGTTGACATTATAACTTATTGTTGATGTATCGTTCATCTTTGTAATTATGATGTCTGCCAACTCTGCAGGTCCTTCACTTGTTGCTAGTCGAGCCAGTGCGTCAGCTTGAGTATTGCTTGTCCTTGGAATTTGTTTAATGAAAACTTGATCCAGTAGGGACATTAGATGAGCAACAATCCGCTGATACTCGATCATATGATCGTCTTTCGCTTCATATTCACCTTGAACTTAATTCACGATCAATTGTGAGTCGCCGAATATTTGCAAACGTCTAACACCTACCGCAAGGGATAAGTGGAGACCAGCAATGAGGGCTTCATATTCAGCTTCATTGTTGGTAGCCATGAAACCAAATCTGATTGCCGAGGTGAAAACTTGTCTGTCAGGACTTATCAGGACCACTCTTGCCCCTGATGCTATATTAGTTGAAGATCCATCAACATAGAGATGCCAGAGATGATCTAGTCCTCTCGTTGGATCTGGTGGGAAAGTTAGTTCGATAATAAAGTCAGCTAATGCTTGTCCTTTGATCATTGTTCGAAGAGCATAGGTCACCCCGAATTGGCTAATCTCTAGTGACCATTTTAGTAGACGACCAACTGTGTTTGGGCGATGAAGAATTTACCTGAGTGGGAAAGTTGTTAGCACTTCAACTTGATGGTCAAAGAAGTATGGTCGTAACTTTCTCACACTCATAATAAGTGCGTACGCCAGCTTTTCGGTTGGAGAATATTTGATCTCTGCTTCGTGTAATGCTTGACTGACGTAGTAGATTGGTTGATGAAATTTGCCATCCTCCCGTACCAGAACAAAGCTGATTGCCACTTCTGACGCTGCCAAATACAAATAGAGCTTTTCTCCTGGGATGGGCTTTGACATAATCTTAACATCTCCCAGGTAGTCTTTAAGTTGGTCAAACGCCTTTTGACAGTTGTTAGTCCATGTGAATTTTCCTTTTTTAATGGCCTCAAAGAATGGACGGCACTTGTCTCCTGATCGGGATATGAACTGGTTCAATGCTGCTAGGCAATCTGTGAGCCTTTGCACTTCTTTTACCGAACGTGGTGGTTGCATATCCACAATTGCTTTGACCTTTGTTGGATTGGCCTCAATCCCTCGTTGGCTAACAAGATGGCCCAGGAACTTCCCCGAATGAACTCCAAAGCTGCTCTTCTTTGGATTTAACTTCATGTTGTAATGCCGAAGGATTTCAAACACTTGAGTTAAATACTAGAGATGATCTTCCTTTCGAGGGCTCTTGACCACGATATCGTCTACGTAGACTTCTACAATATCTCCAATTTGTTCGTCGAACATCTTGTTCACCAACCTCTGATATGTTGCCCCGGCATTGATGAGGCCGAATGACATTCTTTTCCAACACAACAAGTTTTTGTTCGTATAAAATACTGTGTTTTCTTGATCGTCTGGATGTATTAGGATTTGATGGTACCCAGCAAAGGTATCTATAAACGTTAGCATCTCGTGACCCGCAGTACTGTCCACCAATTGATCAATATGGGGGAGAGGAAAATTTTCCTTCGGGCATGCTGCATTTAGATCCGTAAAATCTATGCATAGCCTCCAGGCCCCGTTTGGTTTCCGCACAAGGACTGGGTTTGCTACCCATTGTAGATAGAGTGCTTGTCGGATTAGATCGTTGTCTAACAACTTCTTCACCTCTTCATTCAAAGCTTGGTACTTGTCTGGGCCGTACTTTCTTCGTTTTTGATGGACTGACCTCTTTGCTCGATTGATATTAAGCTTATGGCAAGCATGCTTGGGATCTATTCCCACCATATCTGCATGAGACCAAGCAAAAATATCTAGATTTTTACTGAGGAACTCTTTTATTCGGGATCTGTAAGGCTCAGGGAGCTCAGATCTTATGTACAATTCAAGATCTTCGTTCCCAGGATTAACTTTGAACGCCTCCAGTTCTTCTATTGGAGTTGCTTATCGTTTTTGTCCTTTCCAACGAGGATCAAGTATTGGTCCCTCAGGGTTGAAATCATTTTCGATGTTCATGGGCTCTGCTCCCAGGCGGGGCTCTAGATCATCTGCTGGTCCTGACCAATTGTTGTTAGTCAGCATCTGGCCCTCCAAGTCATCTGTTGTATGTTGCTCATCACCACCTCT
This sequence comes from Ballota nigra, assembly GCA_947034835.1. Classification (NCBI taxonomy): domain Eukaryota; kingdom Viridiplantae; phylum Streptophyta; class Magnoliopsida; order Lamiales; family Lamiaceae; genus Ballota; species Ballota nigra. The sequence continues at coordinate 76,669,889 of OX344726.1, forward strand.
ATGTTGTTCGTCAAATGGAAGTTCCTCATGGGTGGTGATGAGTTGTTCATCCAATACTTGCTCGTCAGGAGGCTGTTCGTCAGTATCCATATGGTCCTCTTCCATGTCCATTATGTTCTCCAGCACTGATGGTTCATCAACTGGGTAGTTGGTGGTGGCTTCCATCATAGATACTTGTGCCTGTTTTGCTTGCAATTGTAGGAGACATTCACGAGCTTTCCTTTGGTCTCCTTTTATTGAGCCTGCTCCACTTGCTGTTGGGAACTTTATGCAATAGTGGTAAGTTGAACATGCAGCTTTAAATTCATTTAAAAAAGGTCGACCAAGAAACCCGTTATAGGTCGATTCTTGATCTACCACCAAGAAATCTACCATTCTTGTTATATTTTTCTCGGGTTCCTCGACCGTTACAAGCTGGACGGACAACCTAATCTCCCTTAACGGGACCGTTACAACATTTCCGAAGCCTAAGATTCTATGATTCGAATCTCGTATGTAGCCCGAATAATCTCCAAGTTGATCGAGCGTCTTTTGGATGTTGGTGTAGGCTCCGGTGTCCACCAACAATCTATATACTCTGGTCCCCATGATCTTTGCATAAATTATGAGCGAATCATTGTGTGGAGTCAAAATCTCGTCCAAGTCCTTCTCAGTAAAGGTTAATTCCGCAGTTTGCATAATGGACAGTTTAACCCCCATTTCTTATACTTGGTCGATCGCTCGTAGTTCGGCTTTTCTTTTCCGGTTGGAAATTGGTGGTCGTCCATCAGAAAATCCTCCCGCAGGTCCTGAAGGTTCCATCATGTATAGATCCTCCAACGGATGAGCAGCAACGGCTGGAACTGGTCGCCCGAGTTTATTGTTCCTTTGAGGTTGACCATCCTCCTCATCTTCTGAGTTGTTCTCCCGGGCTCTCTTTCCAGGATGCCTTTTGACGAAGTCGGAGAGCTTTCCCTCCTCGTAGAATCGCAAGAGTTGCTTGAGCAAATCTCTACACTCACTAGTAAAATGCCCCACGCTTTGATGGTAGGCACAATACTTATTAGGGTTGAGTTTGCCAGTCTCTTGGCGAATCCTTCAGGGAGGGGAGAGCAACTCTTTCTCCTTTACATTTTCGTACACAGTATCAATGGATACTGTTAGCACCTGGTTCAGCTTTTTCTTTAGTTATGTCCCTTCGGTGAATGCCTTCATGTTCTTCGGGACCCTGTAGCCTGTTCCGCCGGGTTTTTTTGTTGTTCTCCTTGGGATCAGCTTTATTTTTCCCCAAGTTTGCTTGCAGGGCCTCGTGCATGGAAACAAATATGCCAACTTGATTTCTGAACTCGACATTACTTTTGTGGCACTTCAGACGTACCTTTTTCCACAACTTTGACCCTTTCTTCTACCCGGCCATAACAGCAATGATTTTCGTATCTTCGCTTACCGGTTCCCCTTCTAACAACACTTTATCAAATCTTTCCATAAACGCCCGGTTCGACTCGTCGTCATTTTGCTTTAGGTTCGATAACTGGTGTTTTTGGGACAAATACGAACCCGCTGTTGAGAAGTGGGAGAGGAACTCTCAACTCAATTGAGCAAACGAGTGGATGGATGTTGGTGGCATTGCAGAAAACCACTTGTGTACTCGGTCTCCCAAAGTCAAGGGAAAGTTCCGGCATTGGGTGGCATCACTGGCTCCCACAGAGATCATGTAGTCCGTATATTTCGTTAAATGGACTCAGGGATCAGCAACGCCTTCGTATTGTATGCTGGCCGGAAACTGAATCTTTTTCTGAATTGGGGCCTTCAATATGATGGATGATAATGGTGAGGATGGCATGCTGGTCGTCCCCATCCCTCTTTATTGATCCAGTTGCCTCTGTATGCTCTCCACATCCTTTCTCAGGTTTGACAACTCATCCAAAGATGCCCCCTGGCTTGGAGGCTGTTCGGCGAGCAAAGGCACATGCCTTTCTGCTCGTCGTAGTCCCTCACTCGGAGCGGGCATATCCTGGAGCTATTTCCTAGGGTTGCTCGCCGCGTTTGGCCCTAGGCGCCTGAAAGCAGACTGAGACAATCTTTCATGAACTGATGGGTGAGGTTGCTCAAATGTTGCTCGCCCATCTCCTGCTCCTTGGCGAGCAGCTTCTTTCTGATGTTGAGGTTGACCAAGTCTGTCCTGGGCACTGGAATGAGTTGTTCCATGACTTGACATTGTTGTTCGCCCACGAGCAAACTCAGCCTGATCCTCTCTTGGGTCGGCCACCTTGGCTTTGCCCTTATCCCGCCTGACTTGGGCATTGTTCACCTCATGTTGCTCGCCCCTAACAGATCTGGCTCTAACAACCTCCATGGGCTTAGCCCTAGACCTTGCTTGTGAAGGTCTATCTTGTTCCTGCTGTCTTTGAATGGTTTGGAGAGCAGCAATGGTTTTAGCCAGTTCATTAGGGTTGCTCGCCAGAGCCTCCAATTCGGGTGGAAGGTTATAGTCTACGGCCGTAAGTCTTGATCTGTTCGCATGTCTAGGCTCATGATCTTGGTGGCCAACTGACGAAGCTCGAGTGGGAGAAGCTCTCCTTGATTGACGTGAAACTTGTGTTTCTTTAGATTGAGGCATCCTGATTTGAATTATCTTCTCAATCTTTGAGTCTTCAAATTTAATATTGAAGAACACCAAGAACACTTTTGTTTGAATCTTCAAGAATTTCTTGAGGATTTCTTCAAAACTTCAAGTTTTTAAACTTGAAGTTCTTGGTTAATCACACTTAAACGAAGGTTCGAACCCTCCTTCTAGCGCCAAATTATTGGTGATCAAATTTAATCAGATGGATTAGTGGCTGTTTAGTTCGGTTTAGGACCACCAAACAAGAACATGTGATTGATTATCATCGTTAATGATAAATCAAAGCTTCGGATCGTAAATTTGTAAATACAAAAGTTGTAATCGTATTTATTTCGTATAGGTGTACGTTAAGGTGTGTTTGTTTGTGTTTTGTGAGTATTTGTGAAATTGAACTTGTATTTCTTAGCTGGAGAACAACTATTTATAGAGACTAGCAAGTAGGAGGTGTCCAAGACTCTTGGACTTCCTTGCTTGCATGCTAGACAAGTGTCCTCTGACCTTGTTTGACCTTATCTAAACTGAATCTTAGTTACAAAGTCTTCTTTGGTCTTATCTCGGACTCATTGTTGTTCGTCATGGTTGGCTTGATTGGTCCAAATTGATCTTTAAATAAAAGTTGTTCGCCTTTTGAGGTTATGGCTCAGAAGTTGTTTGCCTATGCATCTGGTTGAGATAGGCTTTGGGATCTTAGTTCTTTGTTCGTCATCATACACCTCTTAGGCTGGTTGATGCACCATCTATTGATAATGTTGTTCATCGTCAGTGATCTGATGGAACGTTCATATCTGGTCTCGGGTCTCAAAACCTGTTCGCCAGTATGTTGTTCGTCACTGAAGTTGTTCATGTTATACACCTCCTGGACAGATTTGTGCACTCCAACTTGATTTTCTTAATTTAATCATTAATCCTTGTTCACTCCACAATAATTGATGTTCGTCCATCAACAAGGGTGGTAACTAAATTAGAGAGTGATGTGTTAATCCTGCTACCATATCACCCGATGAACAGCTTTTGAGCGAACAACTGCTCCATGAACAGTTAAAGAAAAGTCCAAGATTGGAGAACAATAAAAATGTTATGGACGAACAACTTTCATCCGCCGTAGAAAGGTGACGCACAACTTAGAACGAAGAACTCCATATGGAAATCTACAAACTAAGCAAGAACGAACAACTCCAAGGACAAGATAGACATTAAAGAAGACTTGTAACTAAGCTAAGGCTTAGATAAGTTCAAATTCACAAATACTCCAATACACACACTCTCACACCTAAAAATGCACACACACGAAATAAATACAAATTCAATACTCGTATTTATGATTTTACAACCCAATCTATCGAATTTATCATTTACGGTGGTAATCAATCACACGATCTTGTTTGGTGATCCCAAAACCGGTTAAAAAGCAGCCACTAATCCACGTGATTAGAACCGATCACCAACAATTTTAATCAATCACACGATCTTGTTTGGTGATCCCAAAACCGGTTAAAAATAGCCACTAATACATGCGATTAAAACCGATCACCAATAATTTAGCGCTAGAAGAAGGGTTCGAACCTTCGATTATCGATGAAATCTTCAAGAAGTTCAAGTTGAAAACTTGAAGATTCGAAGGTGTTCTTGAGTTTCGTTTATAAACTCAAAGAAAAGTGTTCTTGGTGTTCTAGGTGTTCGTCATTTGAAGATTTGAATATTTGAAGATTCAAATAAACTTCCTACCAAGATGCCTCAATCTAGAGAAACTCAGCTTTCCCACCATCCTGCAAGAACCCCGCCGACCAGAACTTCATCAGCTGGTCGACGAGCTCAAAACCCACGACTGGCGAACAAGAATGGGCCATCAGTTGTGAGTAATAACATACCTCCAGAATTTAAGGTTTTGGCCCGGAACCCCGATGGTCATGCTCGCACCATTGCGATGTTGGAAGCACTTTAAAAATATCAGGATCGACCTGGTCCTTCCCAAACAAGAGTTATGCCAAACCTAACTGGCAACCAAAGACAAGGGAAGGCTAGAGACGAGCAACCTAATGAGGCTGATAGTGTGCATGCCCAGGGGGTAAAAGGTAAAATAAAAATCAGTGACTGGCTTGGGAGTCATGGAGAATCAACTCCAAGTCGAGCAGCTGAGTCCATCCACTGTACAACCCGTACGAGTGTGCTGGAAAGATTGGAGAGCAGGCCCCGGGCGAACATGATAAGTGATGCTCGCTGACGAGCAGTTGAAGGGCGAACAACCTTTGGGCGTCTGGGCCCAAATGGGGTGAGCAACTTTAAAAAACCCACACATGAGGTAACCCATCCAAGTGAGGGACTGCGACAGGTAGTTGGTCAAAAACCATCACCTGGCGAATAACCTCCAAGTCATGGGGTACCTCAGGATGAGTTGCTAGCAATGAGGAAGGCAATTGAAGATATGTAGAATCAACTGGATTCTAAAAAAGAGGTCGGAGTGACCACCTTGCCTTCCTCACCATTATCTCTTGCAATTTTAAAAGCCCCGATCCAGAAAAAGATTCAGTTCCCCCAGCATCCAATACGAAGGAAGTGTAGATCCAAAGGTCCATCTAACCAAATATTCCGACTATATGATCTCAATGGGGGCAACTGATGCCACCAAATGTCGAAATTTTCCCCTAACACAGGGGGACCGGGTGCACAAGTGGTTTTCTGCCATGCAACCGATATCTATTCATTCCTTCGCTCAGCTAGGGAAGGAGTTCCTCTCCCATTTCTCAACAGCAAGATCGTACCTTACCCAAAAGTACCGATTAGCCGATATAAAGCAAGGAGATAACGAGACTGATCGGCAGTTCCTAGAAAAATTCGATAAGATCCTGCTGGAGGGACAGTTTGTGAGCGAGGATACCAAGATTGTGGCCGTGATGGCCATATTGAAAAAAGGCACTGATCTCTGGAAAAAGATGCATCTTGAATGCCCTAAGACTTATTATGAATTCAGACACCAGGCAGGCATATATACTGCAATGCAAGAAGCCCTACACAAGGATCTGGAGAGCAATGCAGAGGGTAGGTTGTCCGAATTTGTGAAACGAACACCTGGAAAAAGACCTCGGGAGAGCATCCTTTCAAGTTCTGATGAAGATGAATGCCTCGGAGGGCCTACCAGGGTTGACGAGCAACTGTCTCCCATCAAAATCGAGCAACTCATGGTTGAGGATGAACAACTGCTAATGAATGACAGAGGGCCCATTAGAGTTGACGAGCAGCTATTGAAATCGATCAGCCCATGGTTGATGACGAACAACTACCAATGAATGACAAAGGGTCAATCAGAGTTGACGAGCAGCTGTTGAACTCGATCAGCCCATGGTTGATGATGAACAACTGCCAATGAATGACAAAGAGCCCAAATGAAGGCAGGGTTCTATACGAACAGAACCCAAATGAAGGCAGAATTCTATAAGAACAGAGCCCAAATGAAGGCAGAATTCTATAAGAACAGAGCCCAAATGAAGGCAGAGTTCTATACGAACAGAGCCCATAAAGGCAGAGTTCTATACGAACAGAGCCAAAATAAAGACGGAGTTCTATACGAGCAGAGTCCAAATAAAGGCGGAGTTCTATACGAGTAGAGTCCAAAAAAGGCGGAGTTCTATACGAACAGAGCCCAAATAAAGGCAGAGTTCTACACGAACAGCACCCATTTATTTAAGTGTAAATGCCACATTCATAATAAGAAGTAAAATGGTAAAAACACCTGGAAAAAGAAAAAAATCAACTAAAAAAGTTGATCACCTCAGAGGTATAAAAACCCCTCCAATGGACGAACAAACACCACATGAGACCAAGTACAATAGGGAAGATCAGAAACTTTGAGGACTTCTTTGCAAATAAAGAGGTGTTGCCTCGATTGAGCCTGCATGTGAATGGCGCACCACCATCACATTCACATCACATGATGCGACAAATGACGCCCTTGGGAAAATGAAATGATACGTCAATCCTGTTCACCTAAAGGGTAATGGCTCGCCCGATATGTACATAAAGAAGTAGCTCGTCCTTAGTTGCATGACCAATAGCAACATAAGAACGAGCTAGGGGGTAATTGTTGATAGGCGAGCAACTATATAAAATAGGGGAACAACCATAAAATATGGACGTACAGCTGTCTTCCTGACGAGCAATTGCCCCTATGATGAAAAACTGCTACACAACTGAGCTAAGTCAATCGATATGGACGAGCAGTTATCCTCTTGACGAGCAGCTTCCCCATGATGAAAAGCTGCTACACAACTGAGCCAAGTCAATCAATATGAACGAGCAGCTGTCCTCTTGACGAGCAGCTTCCCCATGACGAGCAGCTGCTACACAACTGAGCCGAGTCAATCGACATGGACCAGCAGCTGTCCTCTTGATGAGCAGCTTCCCCATGACGAGCAGCTGCTACTCAACTGAGCCAAGTCAATCGATATGGACGAGCGGTTGTCCTCTTGACGAGCAGCTTCCCCATGACGAGCAGCTGCTATACAACTAAGCTATGTTAATCGATATGGACGAGCACATGTTCTCTTGACGAGCAGCTTCCCCATGATGAGCAGCTGCTACACAACTGAGCCAGGTCAATCGACATGGACGAGCAGCTGTCCTTTTGACGAGCAACTTCCCCATGACGAGCAACTGCTACCTAACTGAGCCAAGTCAATCGATATGGACGAGCAACTACCCCATGACGAGTAGCTGCCCTATACAACTAACAACCATGCTACACAAATGACCAACATGACGAACAGCCTTATTAGGCGAGTCGCTCTAATAAGTTTGACGCAAGGGTGGTGCCTAAATCAGAAAGTGATGTGTCAATCCTGCTACCATATCACCCAACAAACAGTTTTTGAGCGAACAACTGCTCAATGAACAGTTAAAGAAAAGAGCAAGATTGGAGAACAATAGAAATGTTCTGGGCGAACAACTTTCATCCGCTGTACAAAGGTGACGCATAACTTAGAACGAAGAACTCTATATGAAAATCAACAGAGCAAGAACGAACAACTCCAAGGACAAGATAGACATTAAAGAAGACTTTGTAACTAAGTTAAGGCTTAGATAAGTTCAAATTCACAAATACTCCAATACACACACTCTCACACCTAAAAATGCACACACACGAAATAAATACAAATTCAATACTCGTATTTACGATATTACAACCCGATCTATCGAATTTATCATTTACGGTGGTAATCAATCACACGGTCTTATTTGGTGATCCCAAAACCGGTTAGAAACATCCACTAATCTACGCGATTAGAAAAGATCACCAACAACCTCCATCAGAATGCAGTTAACAGATTTGGACAGCTAAAGGGCAACAACAAATTTAAGGACACATTCAACAAGTGCTTGTCGGGTTGGAACAATAGAGAGGAGTTTGAGAACTGCTGGAAATAGATGATTACGGACTATAACCTACAGAATCATGTTTGGCTTAAAAGGCTCTACAGTCTGAAGGAGAAATGGTGCACAGCATTGAGCAAGGATTTCTTCTCCACCGGAATAAAATCTTCCCAACGTAGTGGAAGTACAAACAACTCAATATCTTTCTGAAAGTCCAAGTGGTATGATATCAGATTGCTCTGATATCAATTGAAAGTGTGCATGTGTTATAAAGGCAGATGTTGTAACAAATGTTGAAACAAATATTACAACAAACTGGAAAATCAGAATATAAAACGTATACAGCGGAAGACTTAAACACACAATTGCGAGATGGAATACTTTTTAACACAAACTATATAAAATAGCTTGTGCCAGCCTTACGGCGAAACGTTCACTATAACAAAAGTAGTGACACAAAAGTTGTGTGAAGAGTAAAATCGTTCACAATGGAAACAAGACTCGATATCACCTATCAAATCTAAATTGGCTAAGTGTATAACACTACACACCGTCAAAGTTGAGCTCACTCTATATCTATGATCTCACTATCTATGGATATAGGTTCAACCACAAGTTATACGAGAAGAACTCTACTTCTAAGTATAACATAAATGTTGGAATAACTGCCCTATCACCTTTAAACTCAGGATCAACACTAGAGTAGGTGTACTCGTTTACTCCATACTTGATACTGAAAGCTTCGACCTCTATTTATAGGCGCAAGTCTTCAATCCGCAAATAACTCCTTCAAGTAACCGCTTCCATGATCTTCATGTTATCCCACATTTCTTATCTTTATTCCTAATGCTTCTTGATGCAAACGTCTGATCTAGATTGTTCTAAAACGTCCTGGATAAGTCTGGATTGTGTAGGCCCTTGTAGATCCTTGTAGATCCTTCTGAAACCCGTAACCGCCCATGTTGCAACCAATGTTATGCAACATTCACTACAACATTGAGTATTCCAGAACCTTGTAGATCCTTCTAGATCTTCATCCTGCATGTTAAAACATCTAAGACAACATTTGATCATAAAGTGTTGGTTAATGAGAAGAAAGGGCAAATTCATGTTGTTTCAAAGTAAATAGTGAATACTTCACTACCAACAACATTAACAATCTCCCCCAATTTGACCTTTCTGCTACAACACACCTGATGTATATATTTATCAATATATAAGTCAGTGATGTATGTACAATAGAGATCAACATCGTATTGTACACTTAGCATTTCACATTTGTGTAGCAAAATAGCCAAAAAACAAGATGATCAACTGTAAGTTGAACCATCAAAATCAAGATGAAATAACAATAAGTTAATTTCACCAAAACAAAATGAACATTATCATATATGCTCATCAAACTCAACAAAATGAGTAACATAATATTTACCCATTCAAATAGAAATAACTTAAATAAATCCTATCTAATATAATAACTAAACAACTAATATAATATTGTCTTTCAAAAAATAAAAACTTCCTATCAGAGCAAATTTCTAACAGAACAAACTTAATCAGAAACACAAATCAACCAAGAGTACTTAGAGGCATCACAAAAAGGAACTTGATATCACTGTATAAGATATACAGCTGCAGGTACAAGCATCTTGCACTAAGCTCCCCCATAAATTGTGCTTCCTCTAGTCTCTAAACATCTTCAAACTTTGGCAGAAATATCTGGCAGATCACCATACAACTCTTCTTCCTCTGCTTCCTGGATATGAATTGTTGCAAGGTTTGCAACAACATCTTCAGCAGCATCTGTACCTTTCCCAGCAGCATCAGGTCCAGTTGCAACAGCTTCATCAACAACTGTCCTTCCTTCTTCAGCAACCTCAGCAACAGGTTCAGCAGCATCATTCATCTCATGAATCTCAACTCCTCGACCAGCAGCAACTGGTACTCCCCCTGTTGTGCCAGAAAGTAGGTTTTCCCAGTAGTTCTTTAGGAATTGGATTTCATCTATAGAGTCCTGCAAATGCTTCAGTTGAGTTTAAATAAACTCAGGTGAGATATTTAGGAAATGGGCTGTAGGAGCAGGAATGTTGCTAGGTATGTTCCCAGCATTATGTGCAGCATCTTGTGTAGGAGCAGGGTCAGGAACAGGTTGGTGTGGTTCTGCATCTTCTTCTTCAGCATTATCCTGCAGAGGTAAGTCTAACACTCTATTTCCAGATAGTAAATAATGAGATATACCCATCAGATTGACTCTCCCCCTCAACAACTCATTCCTTCTGTGAACAAAGTTGTGACTCCTCAAATATCCATAAATCAGCACAGGGTAAGGCAAGTTGCCTTTCTCAGAGAACTTTCCAGCAAATTTCACCATGTGATGAAAAATAACCAAACCAAGGTTAAAGTTTTTCATCACACCAATTCTGTACATCAGTACAGCCTGATCTCTGGTTACCTTTGTGGAATTTGTAGAAGGTATCCAGTTATACACCACCAGTTTATGTAAGACTGAATACAGAGAGGTCAATGAGGCAGCCAACATATTCTTCTTCCATTTGTTAACTCTACCTCCAGTCAGGACATTTATGATCTCATCCATATGAGGAACATCTTCCTCCTCAACATCCTCAACATGCAGAAACTGATTAATCAACTTAGGAGTAAAAGGAACATTTCTATCCCTAAATCTCACAGAACCATACCACCTAGAATTCCTTCTAGCATGATTCTTTCTCAGACAAGCATAAAATTTGTATACCCAATCAGTGACAAATGCATCAGCAAAGGTAACAACATGCATCAAACTTCTTTCTTCTTAGTATCTTACCAGACCTTTAGACTCAAACTCATCAATGTTAATTTTTCTTTCAATTAACAAATTTCTCTTCCTTAATCTTTCCAATTTTTGGTCTAGAGATTCATCATCATCATTATCACAACTGACATGCTCAACAGAATGTTCAGATGCATGATCAGAATCAGTTTTGGTTTTGTCTGACCTACTCTCGGAACTGTTGTCATCAGCTTCAGGTTCTGGTGATGTTGCACTTGTTCCAGCACCACCAGTGGCATACTCAAACTTCCTCTTAGTCCTTAGCTCAACTCTTGCTCTCCTCCTTAGTTCAAATATAGGTACATCACTCTCATCAGATTGTTCCTTCTCCTGGCTTTGAGAGTGATCAGTCTCTTTCTCTGATGAGTCTTTGGAGCTCGACTCCTTTTCAGATTCAGAAAACACTCGAATAGGTCGAGTAGCAACATATCCTTCCCCATCCTTCTTCTTCCTTGCTGTTTCAGAGTAGTTCACCCTCTTCTTTGCTCTACCCGGCCTCCTCCTTGATTGAACAGGGCTCCTTTTCCTCTTGCCACCCTTTTTCTTCACAGCTTTGGCTATTGGAGCAGGCTCAGAGTCCTCAGACATTGAAGAATCAGTTTTAAGTGATTCTTCTTTGTCTTCCTCTGGCATCTCCTCATCAGGGACTTCAGCATTAAGGCTTTCTTCCCTAGTTTCTTCAGCAACATTCTCCTTGGCAATGGGAGCATTCTCCATGGCTTGATCACCTGTTTCAATATCTTTTGAAATATTAGCAGTAAGGTTTTTGGCTTGGCTTGAGGATTTAGGAATTTATGGTTGAGCAATCGAAGAAGTGCCTTCGATATGAATAGTAGGTGAAGGTTTTTGAGTTTGGTTCAGGTAGGATGCAACATCCACTTCAATAGAACCAATGGTTAACTTGGGAACCACAGGGCTTCCTTGAAGGCTTTGAGCAATACCTCGTGCGATCGATTCGAGTTGATCGACAGTGGCTTCATTTGGGATGTAGATGTTCACGGGAAAAGCTTGAACAGGAGTTAGAGTAGTAGAAGGTGTTGTGCTTGATGATGGAGCAACAGAGGAAACATTTGGGTTTTGGCTTGAGGCCATTTCTGCAAGAAGGTTTAGGTTTGAGGTTTGAGAAGGTGGAGAGTTTGAGGGAGTTTTCGAACTGTGGGAGTTTTTCTTTTGATTTCCAGCCATTAAGTGCTTAGTAAAAGCAGGTAAAATAAAATTTAAGAGAAATAACACTAAAACCCTAGAATGCGAACACACTGAATTCAACACTTATACGAAAATTCTAAACTTTAACTCATATGCTAAAACACAGAAAATGAAACATAAGACATGAAGGATATATATAGGAGAGAGTACAGAAGTTATTTTAGTTACGCACAAAAGGAAAATTCTGGAATTTTAAGAAGTTGAAACTACCCACTCCCCCATAATAAGATCGTGGGTTATTCCATAATTAAAAATCAGAATTTTAATTAATTAAACACACAAAATTATGCACTACTTGAATAAAATTGAAAACGTGGGTTTATACATGTGGAAATTAAAACAAATTCCTGAAAAATCGGTCCATAACTTGACTTAGAAAATAAAAATGAACTGCATATGATGTTGTATTCAAAATTGGAACACACACTTCAACATTGGTTTTTATATCCAATGTCGCACCTTTTTATCAAACAATTTTAGCACTTTCTATTCACATTGATCCATCTTTTCAAGAGAGTGCATCATAGCAGCGAACTATGTGCCTCATAATTACTCAATGGATTTGTGACATATTGATGTTTTACTAATCACCTTTTGAAAAGAAGACATTGTAGTAGCGAACTCCGTGCTCCATAGTTACTCAGTGAATTAGTTACATCTTGATGTGCTTTTTCAAAAACTTATTATGCGTTTGAGAAGAGTGATTCCTCTTTATTTTTACACAACAAACATACTTAGTCCAAATTTATTTTACAAAGAAATTAAGAATCAAAATACAAGAATAGGCTTTAATTAGAACATGCAAATACCCTGATGTTGTTATAGATGTTTTAACAAACATAACAACATCCGCTTCTCAGTTACTCATATTGTGCACATACCAAGAGATTTCCTCAAGAATGAGAATTTTTCATGGTCTAATGCTTTAGTAAACACATCAGCAAATTGATTTTCAGTGGGTATGTATTCTAACTTCACAATATTCTTTTCTACAAGATCCCTTATGAAATGATGTCTAATACTTATATGTTTAGTAAGTGAGTGTTGAATTGGATTTTTCGAAATGTTGATAGCACTTGTGTTATCACAAAATACAGTTAAAGTGTCACTCTCTAAACCATAATCACTAAACATTTTACTCAACCAAAGAAGTTGTGTACAGCAACTACCTGCTGCAATGTACTCAGACTCTGCAGTAGATTGTGATACACAATTCTGTTTTCTGCTATGCCATGAAATCAAATTATTACCCATATAAAAACAACCACCACTCGTGCTCTTCCTATCACCAATGTCACCAGCCCAGTCAGCATCACTATATCCAACAAGTGTATTGCTTGTGTCTTTGGTATACCATATACCAAGATCAATTGTACCAGTCACATATTTTATGATTCTCTTAACAGCATTCAAATGTGACTCCTTGGGACAAGCTTGGTACCTAGCACAAACATAAACACTATACATGATATCAGGCCTGCTTGAAGTTAAGTACAGAAGACTACCTATCATGGATCTATACAAAGTTAGATCAATATCTTGACCAACAGTGTCTTTACACAACTTTTGTGTAGATCCCATAGGAGTTTTCATGACTTTTGAGCTTTCTAAACCAAATCTTTTCACTAAATTCTTTGCATACTTACTCTGAGAGAAGAAAATACCTTTATCAGTTTGTTTGATTTGAAGTCCTAGGAAGTAATTCAAATCACCTACCATGCTCATCTCAAATGTTGTTGTCATTGCTTCAACAAACTTGTTTAACACAACGTTACAAGTTGAACCAAAAATAATGTCATCAACATATATTTGAGCTATTAATAATTCTTCTCCAGAATTTTTAATGAACAAGGTTCTATCAGCCTCTCCTCTTATGAAACCAAATTGCAACAGAAAGTCAGTAAGTCTACCATACCAACCTCTAGGAGCTTGTTTGAGACCATACAAGGCTTTCTTTAGTTTGTACACATGATCAGGATACTGTGGGTTTTCAAAACCTTTAGGCTGTTCAACAAATGCATCTTCAATTAATATGTCATTCAGAAATGCAGCTTTTACATCAATTTGATGAAGATTAATGTTAATGTAACATGCAATTGCTAGTAACAATCTAATTGACTCTATCCTAGCAACAAGTGCAAATGTTTCATCAAAATCAATACCTTCAACTTGAGTGTAACCTTGAGCAACTAATCTAGCTTTGTTTCTAATTATGTTACCAGACTCATCAGTTTTGTTTTTAAAGATCCATTTAGTTCCAATGACATTGACATCATCGGGTCTTGGAACTAATGACCAAACATCATTCCTCTCAAACTGATTAAGTTCCTCATGCATAGCATTAATCCAATTTTCATCTTTTAATGCTTCCGTAACATTTTTAGGTTCAATTTCAGAATAGTAACACTGACCATTCACAATATTGCATATTGAAGACATGCACACAGACCTTACCACATAAACACGATTTGCACTTACTCTCCTTCTTGTTTTAACACCAACTGAAGCATCTCCAATGATCTGATTCAAAGGATAACTTTTTGTAATCCAAGTAGCTGGATTCTTCTTTGGAGTATACTGATTGTTCTGTGAAGTATCAACTGAATCTGCAGGGGATGTTGAACCAGATGCTGTAACATTTGGTATAACATTCTCTGTTTTCAGTGATTCTTTTGGAACATTAGTAACTTCAGTCACATCTTATGTGTCATTTCCATCTATCAGATTCCTGTCATCATCAAAAACAACATTCACAGATTCTTGAACAGTGTTAGTTCTAAGGTTATAGACTCTATAGGTTTTGCTATTTCTAGAATAACCTAAGAAAAAACCTTTATCACTCTTAGAATCAAACTTATGCAGTTGATCCCTATCATTCAGAATGTAACACACACAACCAAAAACATGAAAGTATTTCACATTCGGTTTCTTATTGTTCAAGATCTCATATGGGGTTTTGTTGCTTCCAAATCTAAAATAAACACTATTAGCAATATAACATGCTGTATTCAATGCTTCAGCCCAAAATTTCTTTGCAAGATTTTTTGAAGTAAGCATTACTCTTGCCATTTCTTGAAGAGTTCTATTTTTCCTTTCAGCTATCCCATTTTGTTGTGGAGTTTTAGGAGAAGAAAACTCTTGGACAATTCCTTTCTTATTACAGAATTCTGAAAACATGCTGTTTTCAAATTCTCTACCGTGATCAGACCTAATCCTGCTTACTTTCAAGTTGAAAACAATTTTAAATCTTTTGTAAAGAATTTTAAAAGTATCAAATGTTTCAGATTTCTATCTTAAAAACTCAATCCAGGTAAACCTAGAGTAATCACCTACCACAACCAGTGAATATTTCTTAGCACCAATGCTTTCAGTTTCCATAGGACCCATAAGATCCATATGCAGTAATTCAAAACAACGATGTGTCATGCAATGTGATAACATTTTATGTGACATTCTTACCTGCTTACCTTTTTGGCATGAACCGCATACAGTAGGTGTGACAATCTTCAGTTTAGGTAAACTTCTCACTTCTTCAGACTTAACCAATTTTTGCATGAATCTATAATTTGCATGTCCAAGTCTTTGATGCCATAGGACATTATCATCACAATTTGACAAATGACATACTTTGTTTGTTCCAATTAGATAACAATTATCAGCTGACCTATTTCCAGTCATTAGACACTTATTATCTTTGTTTAGAACATAGCATGAATATTTATCAAATTCAACATGCAAATTGTCATCGCATAGTTGACTTATACTAAGTAGATTAGCAAGTAAACCATCAACATGCAAAACATTCTTAAGTTTAGGAAAACCTTCAACATTTAAGGTTCCTTTTCCAATGATTTTACCTTTTGATCCTCCACCATATGTAACAGTTCCACCATTACAGGGTTCATAATCAGACAAGTAGTTACCATGACCAGTCATATGTCTAGAACAACCACTATCAAAGTACCATAGATCAGGAACACATGCTTTCAGAGAAGTTTGAACAACATTACAAGTAACATGTTCTTTCTTTTTCTAGAAGATTTTGACCAGTGTTTCTTAGAATGTGAAGACATTTCAGACAACACTCTTTGAATTTCCAGATCTCTTTTCATCTTTTGACAGTAAGGACGAATATGACCAATTTCAGAACAATAGTGACATACATACTTCCTAACAGGTTTTTCAATCACATGTACTTTTGTTTCAGCAAAAAGCTCAGTTTTTCCCTTCACAAATTTTACAGGATTATTCACATATTTAGAAGTAGTCTCACCACAATAGCCCAAACCATGTCTACTAGACTGTCCAGTAGTCAATGAATCACTTAAAATGGAATAACTTTTAGAAAACTTCTTAAAACTTAAGGTAGAATTTTTCAATTTTTCCTTTTGCTTAGAAATTTCTAAATCCTTCCTTCTTAGAATGACTTCCAACTTTGTCACAGTCTCTCTGAGATCGTCATTTTCTTTGGCTATACTGGAATCATCATTCCTTATGTCATTAGAACCTGTCTCATCAACACACCCATTAAAACAGTTCAAATCTGAATGATTTTTGACAAATGTTGTTTCTGATGTTACAACATTGGAAACATCATCAGTGTCAAGATCATCCAGATCATCATAATCAATTCTTGCTGAAAAAGCTAATTCCTCATCTTTAGAACTTTCAGGTTCATCATCATCTGAGTCATCACTAAAGGTAACATTAAAATTCAGTTTCTGTCTTAATCTGGTATTTGCACACTCATTTGCATAGTTTCCAAATCCAGTACATGCATCACATCTAACTGATTTTCTAAATTCAGGATCATACCTTGATTTATTACCTCTGAATTGCCTTGATTGATTCTGATCCTTCCTTTTCTCTGGGTCTGATGGTGTGTTGTTGAAAGGAGTCCTCTGTTGGACATTTCCTCTGGATCTGTTCAATTTCTTTTTTAGGTAGGAATTGAACTTCTTTGTGAGGAAGACAATGTGCTCAGGAGTGTTGTAACATTGGTCTAAAACATCTTCATCAGACTCAACCTCAGTCACAAAGGGCTGATTTTCAGTGTTAGAAGATGTTTCACCTTTGAAAACAACAACCTTCTTTCCTTCACTTGTATCATCAGACTGAGTTGTGTTCATCTCATATGTTTTGAGAATACTTACAAGCTCATTCTGACTTAAAGTGTCAGTGTCCTTGGCTTCTTCAATAGCATAAATTTTTGCATCGAACCATTTAGGAACAGATCGCAAAATTTTGTGTACAACTCGTACATTGGAAATAGGATCACCAAGTGCGTGTGATTCATTGACAATTTCACTCAGCCTCTCATTGTAAGCCGTGATCGTCTCATCATCCTTCATCCTTAGATTCTCAAACTTGGTCCCAAGCATTCGAAATTTGGTCCTTCGAACACTTCCACTTCCTTCGCAATGTTCTTGAAGCCTCTCCCATGCATCTTTAGCCGTGGTACATGTTGATATAATCTTGAACATAGATACATCAACAGAGGTAAAGATAGCATTGAGAACTTTGGAATTGTAGCTTGCCGTCGTGGTCTCCTCATTTGTCCATTCAATCTCTCGTTTGACTCTTGTCTCGCCATTATCATCTGCTTGATTTCTGGGCTATTCCTAGCCGGTCAGAACATTTCTCCAAGCACGTTCATTAATTGACTTGATGTACATACGCATCTTAGATTTCCAATAGGCATAGTTGTTTCTATCTAGTATGGGAAGCCTAAGTGGGGTGTTTACAGGATATTCCATAGCAAAAGACACACTTAAAAATTCAGGATCTAAACTTAGTATATCAAGTTTATGGCTCTGGTGCCAATTGAAAGTCCAAGTGGTATGATATCAGATTGCTCTGATATCAATTGAAAGTGTACATGTGTTATAAAGGCAGATGTTGTAACAAATATTGAAACAAATATTACAACAAACTGGAAAATCAGAATATAAAATGTGTACAACGGAAGACTTAAACACACAATTGCGAGATGGAATACTTTTTAACACAAACTATATAAAATAGCTTGTGCCAGCCTTACGGCGAAACGTTCACTATAACAAAAGTAGTGATACAAAAGTTGTGTGAAGAGTAAAATCGTTCACAACGGAAACAAGACTCGATATCACCTATCAAATCTAAATTGGCTAAGTGTATAACACTATACACCGTCAAAGTTGATCTCACTCTATATCTATGATCTCACTATCTATGGATATAGGTTCGACCGCAAGTTATACGAGAAGAACTCTACTTCTAAGTATAATATAAATGTTGGAATAACTGCCCTATCACCTTTAAACTCAGGATCAACACTAGAGTAGGTGTACTCGTTTACTCCACACTTGGTACTGAAAGCTTCGACCTCTATTTATAGGCGCAAGTCTTCAATCCGCAAATAACTCCTTCAAGTAACCACTTCCATGATCTTCATGTTATCCCACGTTTCTTATCTTTATTCCTAATGCTACTTGATGCAACCGCCTGATCTAGATTGTTCTAAAACGTCCTGGATAAGTCTGGATTGTGTAGGCCCTTGTAGATCCTTCTAGAACCCGTAACCGCCCATGTTGCAACCAATGTTATGCAACATTCACTGCAACATTGAGTATTCTAGAACCTTGTAGGTCCTTCTAGATCTTCATCCTGGATGTTAAAATATCTAAGACAACATTTGATCATAAAGTGTTGGTTAATGAGAAGAAAGGGCAAATTCATGTTGTTTCAAAGTAAATAGTGAATACTTCACTACCAACAACATTAACACTTTCAACTCACGGAAGTCAACTGGAGACAAACTTTTATTATATATTCAACAAAACAGTAAAGGCATGGAGGGCAAACGAAGGAAATGACGAGTTCCAGTGTCAACGGATGAAGCCAAATTCTACGTTGATGATTAATGGGATTGTGAAACACGCTGCAGAAGTTTACACTCTCATACTTTTCAACACTTTTGAGAGTGGATTCCTAAAGAGCCTGTCGTGCATCTCCAAAGAGGTGGGAAGAAAGGACACTACATTGGTGTACGAAATCAACGCAAAGGGTGATATGAATACAATAATTTTTTAACAAATCATGCTTAGGATCAACTGTAGCTGCAAGAAATTTGAAGAGTGTGGCATGTTGTGCTACTACTACATACGGGTGATGTATATTAACTCAGTAGACGAAATACCTGAATATATATGTAGAAGGTAGACGAGAATTATAAATCTTGGGAGAAAAAGACATGGACAGAAACAAAGGAAGTCCACAGTTCGATTCCATGGAGACATCAAGTGGCAAGGAAAAGTTACAATCTAATTTTGGATTGTGTAAAAGATGCCGAAATGAGGAAAATGCTAGAAGATGGACACAAAAGAGATTCATTAGCTGCCAAAGCATTCAAGTCCAAACACCAGCCGTAAAAGTCGAACAAAACTGTGGAAGGACTGGATATAGGGGATCCTAATCGCTCGATCACAAAAGGCAGAAAAGCAAGGACTAAAGGACACTTCAAAGGAAGCCAAAAAAATAAGGCAAGATTACCGATGGAATATGGCACCAAAACACCCAATGCCCATTTGATTTAAATTCATATTGATCTCTGAAAAAATATTGTTTTATACATTAAATATTGTGTTACTGTTCAGTTATATTAATTTTACAAAACAATTTATATTGTGTTACTGTTCAATTATGTGTGTGTTACATTGTAAACAAAATACATGTTATTGTTTTGATATTATTTTCTAAGTTAGAAAAAAAATGTGGAAGTCTTGGTTAAAAAGAATGTGTTAATATTTAATTATGTAAATATAAGTTATTGTTCACATATGTGAGTGTTACCAAAAAGTTTAAATGTGTGTTACTATTTAATTATATGTATGTTACAAGTTAGACAAAACATTTGTTAAAGTTTTGACATCGAATTCAGTAAAAAATCTGTTAAAATCCATAAAATAATTTAGTTAAAAAAAAGTGGTATTGTTCAGATATGTGTGTGTTACCAAACAATTTAAATGTGTGTTACTATTTAATTGTGTGTATGTTACAACATAAACAAAAACATTTGTCAAAAGTTTAAACATCGAATTCAGTTGAAATAAGTTAAAATCAATCAAGTAATTTAGTTAAAAAAATGTGTTACTGTTTAGATATGTGTATGTTACTATTCACTTTAAATGTGTATTACAACATAAACAAAAACACTTGTCAAAGTTTTAAACATCAAATTCAGTTGAAAAAAGTTAAAATCAATAAAGTAAATTATTTTAAAAAATATGTTACTATTTACTTATGTGTGTGTTACTATTCACTTTAAATGTGTGTTACCCATTAATATTATAATGGGTGAAAAAAGGTAAAAACATTCACCAAACAGGGGGACAAATTGTTGGTCCCGTTTTTTCATTCACAAACAAGGACAATATGGGAAATTAGGAGAATTTTTTGTTTTAACACTGATGTTATGCAAGTCAGTAAAGCAATAAAGAACACAACAATGTAAAGTGGTTCGGAGGCTCAAGCTCCTACATCCACTGCCTGATTTAACAGGAAATCCACTACCCGGGATTCTTGTTTTTAACGTGCCAAGGTGCACTCACAACTGGACTCACACCCCTCCGCGGAGCTGCCTCTCGAACTGGCCTCACATCCCTCTTCACTCAGGGACTGCCTCTCCTCACCTCACTGCAACACCTAACACTATTCTGGAAAGGGTTTAGTTTGGTTTGGTTCTCTCCAACTAGGTGAGGTTTTCCCTTACATGGTTTTAGCCTCTGAGCTAAGGTTGGGAAAACCTCTCTAAGCTTAGGATATATATGATAGGCTCGAGTATACAAACTGGAACACTCAAATATGACTATGAAGAATTCAATGTCAGTGTTCTTGATGGAGATGGTGCACCCTTATGACTCCCTCATGACTTGCACCACTCTCGCACCACCAGCTCTTCCATTCGCACATGAAGCTTGAGTTTGTATTTATAGTGTGGATTTGAATGTTACCGTTGGAGAGAGTAACATTTAAATCCAGACTATCTCTAGAGTGAAATTCTCCTTTTCAGTAAAGTATGGCCTTTGTCAGCTTTTGTCAGATTTGCTGCCTTGACTTGATTGGTCCACGTGGACTGAGTCCAACGGCTCTTTTGTTCAGGGTACTTGATCAGGGTAGTCCTGACTTCAGGCGACTTGTCTTCAGCTGACTTGTAATCCTCTCAGGATACCTTTCTTCAGTAGACTTGAAGTCTTCTTAGGAACCATCATTGGACTTTAAGTCTTCTCAGTGGACTTCCTTCAGTAGACTTGAAGTCTACTCAGGGGAGTTGACATAAGGCTATTTGTCAAGCTTCCCAGCCTCAGTAGCTTGACTCCTCCAGGTCCTACTAGGCACAGCACTGATCCTCTCAATCATGCTCTTCACTGAGTAGTCCACTGACCAGCTTAGAAAGTCAGGTTTATACTCAGTGGGACTTCCTTCAGGCTTCTCTTCAGGTTCAGGTCTTCTGGCATGGCTTCAGTCGTTCTCCTTGTGATGTCATCTTGACTTCCACAGGCTCTATCAGTGAGTCCCCCTCACTGAGTTCCCCCTCAGTAGAGTTCTTCCCTCAGCTGAGTTCCTCTCAGCAGAGTTCCCCCTCACTGAGTTCCTCTCAGTAGAGTTCCCCCTCACTGAGTTCCCCCCTCAGCTGAGTTCTTCTTGCACTGATAACCTGTTCTACTAAAAAACAAACTAGTCTGACCTGAAACTAAAAGATACTATCCTGACTGCTTTCAAACCTATTACATGTGGTTTTGGAAAATCATCAAAACTAAAATATATCCCAACAATTTCCCCCTTTTTGATGATTCCAAAACTTCTAACCAAATGATTTTCTATTACATGAATAATGTCAGAACACAGGTAACAATTGAAATATGCAGAAATTCCCATAGTTTAAAACATTTAAGATCTGTTCGGTTGACCATTTTTCTTAATAAAACTGGATCAGTGGTCATGTGAACAACCTGCTCTGATACCAATTGTTGGTCCCGTTTTTTCATTCACAAACAAGGACAATATGGGAAATTAGGAGAATTTTTTGTTTTAACACTGATGTTATGCAAGTCAGTAAAGCAATAAAGAACACAACAATGTAAAGTGGTTCGGAGGCTCAAGCTCCTACATCCACTGCCTGATTTAACAGGAAATCCACTACCCGGGATTCTTGTTTTTAACGTGCCAAGGTGCACTCACAACTGGACTCACACCCCTCCGCGGAGCTGCCTCTCGAACTGGCCTCACATCCCTCTTCACTCAGGGACTGCCTCTCCTCACCTCACTGCAACACCTAACACTATTCTGGAAAGGGTTTAGTTTGGTTTGGTTCTCTCCAACTAGGTGAGGTTTTCCCTTACATGGTTTTAGCCTCTGAGCTAAGGTTGGGAAAACCTCTCTAAGCTTAGGATATATATGATAGGCTCGAGTATACAAACTGGAACACTCAAATATGACTATGAAGAATTCAATGTCAGTGTTCTTGATAGAGATGGTGCACCCTTATGACTCCCTCATGACTTGCACCACTCTCGCACCACCAGCTCTTCCATTCGCACATGAAGCTTGAGTTTGTATTTATAGTGTGGATTTGAATGTTACCGTTGGAGAGAGTAACATTTAAATCCAGACTATCTCTAGAGTGAAATTCTCCTTTTCAGTAAAGTATGGCCTTTGTCAGCTTTTGTCAGATTTGCTGCCTTGACTTGATTGGTCCACGTGGACTGAGTCCAACGGCTCTTTTGTTCAGGGTACTTGATCAGGGTAGTCCTGACTTCAGGCGACTTGTCTTCAGCTGACTTGTAATCCTCTCAGGATACCTTTCTTCAGTAGACTTGAAGTCTTCTTAGGAACCATCATTGGACTTTAAGTCTTCTCAGTGGACTTCCTTCAGTAGACTTGAAGTCTACTCAGGGGAGTTGACATAAGGCTATTTGTCAAGCTTCCCAGCCTCAGTAGCTTGACTCCTCCAGGTCCTACTAGGCACAGCACTGATCCTCTCAATCATGCTCTTCACTGAGTAGTCCACTGACCAGCTTAGAAAGTCAGGTTTATACTCAGTGGGACTTCCTTCAGGCTTCTCTCCAGGTTCAGGTCTTCTGACATGGCTTCAGTCGTTCTCCTTGTGATGTCATCTTGACTTCCACAGGCTCTATCAGTGAGTCCCCCTCACTGAGTTCCCCCTCAGTAGAGTTCTTCCCTCAGCTGAGTTCCTCTCAGCAGAGTTCCCCCTCACTGAGTTCCTCTCAGTAGAGTTCCCCCTCACTGAGTTCCCCCCTCAGCTGAGTTCTTCTTGCACTGATAACCTGTTCTACTAAAAAACAAACTAGTCTGACCTGAAACTAAAAGATACTATCCTGACTGCTTTCAAACCTATTACATGTGGTTTTGGAAAATCATCAAAACTAAAATATATCCCAACAATTTCCCCCTTTTTGATGATTCCAAAACTTCTAACCAAATGATTTTCTATTACATGAATAATGTCAGAACACAGGTAACAATTGAAATATGCAGAAATTCCCATAGTTTAAAACATTTAAGATCTGTTCGGTTGACCATTTTTCTTAATAAAACTGGATCAGTGGTCATGTGAACAACCTGCTCTGATACCAATTGTTGGTCCCGTTTTTTCATTCACAAACAAGGACAATATGGGAAATTAGGAGAATTTTTTGTTTTAACACTGATGTTATGCAAGTCAGTAAAGCAATAAAGAACACAACAATGTAAAGTGGTTCGGAGGCTCAAGCTCCTACATCCACTGCCTGATTTAACAGGAAATCCACTACCCGGGATTCTTGTTTTTAACGTGCCAAGGTGCACTCACAACTGGACTCACACCCCTCCGCGGAGCTGCCTCTCGAACTGGCCTCACATCCCTCTTCACTCAGGGACTGCCTCTCCTCACCTCACTGCAACACCTAACACTATTCTGGAAAGGGTTTAGTTTGGTTTGGTTCTCTCCAACTAGGTGAGGTTTTCCCTTACATGGTTTTAGCCTCTGAGCTAAGGTTGGGAAAACCTCTCTAAGCTTAGGATATATATGATAGGCTCGAGTATACAAACTGGAACACTCAAATATGACTATGAAGAATTCAATGTCAGTGTTCTTGATGGAGATGGTGCACCCTTATGACTCCCTCATGACTTGCACCACTCTCGCACCACCAGCTCTTCCATTCGCACATGAAGCTTGAGTTTGTATTTATAGTGTGGATTTGAATGTTACCGTTGGAGAGAGTAACATTTAAATCCAGACTATCTCTAGAGTGAAATTCTCCTTTTCAGTAAAGTATGGCCTTTGTCAGCTTTTGTCAGATTTGCTGCCTTGACTTGATTGGTCCACGTGGACTGAGTCCAACGGCTCTTTTGTTCAGGGTACTTGATCAGGGTAGTCCTGACTTCAGGCGACTTGTCTTCAGCTGACTTGTAATCCTCTCAGGATACCTTTCTTCAGTAGACTTGAAGTCTTCTTAGGAACCATCATTGGACTTTAAGTCTTCTCAGTGGACTTCCTTCAGTAGACTTGAAGTCTACTCAGGGGAGTTGACATAAGGCTATTTGTCAAGCTTCCCAGCCTCAGTAGCTTGACTCCTCCAGGTCCTACTAGGCACAGCACTGATCCTCTCAATCATGCTCTTCACTGAGTAGTCCACTGACCAGCTTAGAAAGTCAGGTTTATACTCAGTGGGACTTCCTTCAGGCTTCTCTTCAGGTTCAGGTCTTCTGACATGGCTTCAGTCGTTCTCCTTGTGATGTCATCTTGAC
This sequence comes from Ballota nigra, assembly GCA_947034835.1. NCBI lineage: Eukaryota > Viridiplantae > Streptophyta > Magnoliopsida > Lamiales > Lamiaceae > Ballota > Ballota nigra. The sequence continues at coordinate 76,694,683 of OX344726.1, forward strand.
TTCCACAGGCTCTATCAGTGAGTCCCCCTCACTGAGTTCCCCCTCAGTAGAGTTCTTCCCTCAGCTGAGTTCCTCTCAGCAGAGTTCCCCCTCACTGAGTTCCTCTCAGTAGAGTTCCCCCTCACTGAGTTCCCCCCTCAGCTGAGTTCTTCTTGCACTGATAACCTGTTCTACTAAAAAACAAACTAGCCTGACCTGAAACTAAAAGATACTATCCTGACTGCTTTCAAACCTATTACATGTGGTTTTGGAAAATCATCAAAACTAAAATATATCCCAACACAAATATATATATATATATATATATATATATATATATATATATATAAATCTAAAAGAATATAGAATTTATCAACATTAAGCCATTCCAACAGAAACACCCCCACATAAACAACAAATGTAGATACCCCCGGAAACTACAATATGAAACCTAAAAACCTCGAACCATAATGTATGCCAAATCCCTGAAAACTACCATATAATATCTAAATATTAACATTGAACAAAGTACAATACTAACACCATAAAACCTCGAAGCAACTACCATATTAGCTCCATAACAGTACCATAAGATAATATTACCCACCAAATAAGATTATAACTCTGAAAACCCCAAATATAAAACATAATTCAGTTTTTCTTGTTCCTTGATCTCAAATTTCTCTTCCTTTCAAAAACAACTTCCTCACGTTTACGCTTCTTCTCCAAAGAAGCAGCATCTTTCAATTCCTTAGCAGCATCCAACATCCCATGTTTGATCACGTAAAAATCATTTACATTCTTCATTACACAATTCCTAAGACTATTAACCCCCAAACAAATAACCTTGGAACCATAAAAGGCTTTAAAAAAAATCTTGTAAGCAGCCTAAAAAAACAAAAAACTAAATAAAGAAAAAATGTTACTAATCCAAATAGTAAGTAGTATAATATAAGTAAAAACATGTGCTACTATACAACTATTATCATGTTACTAATGTTACTTAGTTAGTTTTACCATGTAACAGAAGCACATAATCTTACTCCGTTATTATAAATATGTTACCAGAATGGGACATGCATGTGTTACAGACTTCACTAAAAAATGTATTACTATATAAACATGAATAATGATACTGTGTTACTAATTGGGATTGACTGTGTTACAAAAGATAATTCAGTGTGTTACCTGACATAGATTAGACATCTGATAAGGCTTCCCTTCAAAATTCAAGATATGGTGCATCAAAAACACACCACAATCATTGTTACCTTTACTTGACCTCCAACTCAATTTCACAGTTTGAAGTTTGAATTTTTCAATGAGCTTGGCCTTGGGATGCTGCTTATCAGCAAAAAACTTAGCTATACAGCCTCTCTACAAAAAAACAAATATAAAAACAGAAAGTAAGAAAATAGCATAAATGAAAAAGAAATATTACACAAATAGAAATATAGACTAACCAAATAAACAAAGCATTCTTCGTAAGTTTTCGGCTCAACGTAGATTTTGTTATCCAAACATTGGATTTTGGATGCAACAAAGTTAACCACAGCAACAACATAATGACCATAAATACAGAAAGGGATAAAAATCTAGAATAGAAATGTGTTACAATAGCACAATATATGTGTTACAACAAAGAACAAATATATGTTCCTAAAAAACTTAAAAAAGTTTTACCAAGTCGGCATTCATTAACTGTTCCTTGATTGAACACTCCAACCACATGTTCCAAGCACCAAAAATCTCATCTTCAAGACGTTTCTTCACACCTTGACCTCTCAGGATATTGTTCAACGGAGTTAAAATAAAAAAAATAAAAAAACCAAATTATAGTTTCAACAAAAATAAAATAAAATAAAGAGAATAGAAAACTTACACTGTGATCCAAGCTAAAGACAAAATGGTTTAAGCTTGAACTCGAGGAGGACTCGTCTGTGCCACTGTTCGAAATATAACATATGACATTCATAACGTTGTGGGCTATTTCTTTGTCGGGGACAAAGTAAGCAAGTCCTCCCTCGACACAAGATACATGTTGTCTGGGCTAAGAAATAAATCCTCACTGTTGCAAGAAAAAAATATCGTGTTACCAGAAGGGAGAGGGTATGTTACTAAATCAAAAAAAATAATGTTACACAAGTAGATATATTGTGTGTTACAAATACATAAACACTATGTTACACAAAAAGGAAAAATGTGTTACCAAACAAAAAAACATTGTTAAACACTTACAATTTATTATCCTCGTATTAAAAAAGATAATCAAACAGCTTCAACTGATGCCTTTCCAACTAATCAAAATACTTCTTATTTTTCGAATAAAAGAAGACAAAAAACTAACTTCGTCTCCCAAACTTTTCACCAGATTATTGATCTACTCAACCTCATCACCAGCCACCATTTCCGCATCCTTGTTCCCAAAATCACCTTTTTCAACCACTTCTTTATTTTTTTCCTTAATCTTCTCCTTATTTCCCCCCATCTTTCTCTTCAACAGCCTCCTCTTTCTCCTTCTCATCCCATTCCCTTTCTCTTCCTCTTTCTTCTCCTCTGTTTCCATCTCTTTCTCATTCTCTTTCACCTCCTCTTTCTTCTCCTTCTCGTTCTCTACCTCTTTCTCCTCATTTTTTTCCTTATCTTCCTCCTTCTCTTTCTCCTATGCTTTCTCTTTCTTCTCTACCCTCCCTTCCACATGAAAATCTTCATTACCTTCCTCATTACTTTCAGAACTCCCATCAGAAACCTCATCCTCATCACTGTCATCAGTACTTTCCTCAGTAGTTTCATAATCACTCTCCTCAACCACATCCTCATCAACAATAGTTTCATTTCCCTTTCTCTTTCCCTTTCTATCAACCTCTCCAAACTCTGACTTATCATCATCCTCAACTTCCATAACTTTAGCAATATTTACAGTAGACACACCCTGATTGGACTTCATAACCACATTAGAATTAACATTTTCATAAAAAATACATTTAGATTTAAAAAGAGGACTGTCAGGAAACAATTCAAAACAAGGGGCATCAAAATTTTTCATAAAACGGTTAAGGTTATAGTCATAAACTAAGTCATCAACCCTACTAAGAAATAACTCATCCGCCCAGAATTGGGAATCAGAATTTGTATTTGAATCAGACAAGTTGTTTATAGTTTCAGTCAACATAGAATTTAAACCAGTAGATGACTCTCTTATTTCTTTCATCAAGTTCTCCAGCATCGACTGCACAGCCTACAACAAAGTGTAATACATATGAACTAATATGTATTACTGTTGTTCCTAATTCAATGTTACTAAATAAATATAACTTATGTTACTGATGTCAGTAATATGTATTACTATAAAGAAATGAGTGTGTCACAGGTGATAAATTATACTAAATTATGTTACTACATAATAATAATATGTGTTAAAATAGTATAAATAAGTTACTGCACAGAAAGGGATGTGTTACTATTATCAATAATAAATGTTACTGTAAGGAAAGGGGTGTGTTACTAAAGAGATTTATACTAAGGCGTGTTACTACAAAGTAATAATGTGTGTTATTATATAAAAAATGAGAGCATAAATAATATTGAATATTTAATATTACTGAAGTGAATTATCATAAGGTATGTTACTACATAGTAATAATATGTGTTACTATATAGAGATGAGTGTATTACTGATGTGCAATCTTTAAACATTACTAGTACCACAGAAGATATACATAATAAATAGGTAAGTGGTACCTCAACTCTTCAAACAAAGGACAATCTCGCATCTCCAGCCTTCAGATACCTCACAGCTCCATTACACGTAACCGGATACTCATCCACAACTAGCTCCCCATCACCATATGAACCGGACTCAGCTTCTTGCTTGCAACAGCCTTGCAATCTCTCATCATCCCAGTGTTGGATAAGAGGAATATAGAATGACAATCGAACCCCACACCAACGTACTCTGTGGAGATACGCAATCTGATGAATGAGTAAACAACCGGTAATGTTGTGGACAGAATTCTTGCGGAAAGCTTCAACACTCTCACACATCTTGTTAAAAACGTAAGAACACCAATCCAACTTCGAAATCACATTCACATCAACCACATACTTCAGAATGGAAGGTGAACAAACAGAGTGATTGGCCATTGGAATAAACATGGACACATGCAGAAATAAACAAACAAACGCTTAAAATCGTCACCCCCATCCTTTAGATTTTTAAAAAAAAGTGTCAGCAAGAACACTGAGCTTCAAATTGTGCTTCAAATTATAAAGCTCCGAGTACTTCTCCAGCAACACATTAACCTCACCCCGCCCATAATGTGCAACATAAAATCCATCGTTCCTCAAAAGTATGAATATATCAAACACGTCATCAGGAGTGATGACAAATCGACAACTGCTAACTGACAGGATTGAAATTCTCAACAAGCCAGCAAAACGTAGGATATCCGTTGAGCTTTGAAATGGGCATATCAAGAAGACCACCAAAGCCAATTCTCCTAATTGATTATTTCTGCTTCTTATTCAGTGATTGAATAAGTTCGAAACAGCAGTAGGTCTGCCGTGGGGAGTAAAATCCCTACAACGATTAAAAACAAAGAAAAATATGGTTAAATTATATAAAAAAAATGAATATATGAAAATAATAATAAAAACAACTATAAACATACCTTGATGGTTGAGAACCATGAACAACCATGGCACGAGAAGGTGCTTTCTTCTGAACCTTCCTTTTAATTTTTTTTTAAGTCCCTTCAGACTTCAAAACCAGTTTATCATTCTTGTACGAATCAGAAGACTCCATTTCAGAAAATAAACATTGCAATAACAGTTGACATACGTGTCACTAAAATCAATATTGTTATGTTACTAAACAGAGAATATATGTGTTACAAAACATACAAAAAAACAATATGTTACTAAAGGGAGAAGGTATGTTACAAAATTCAACAAAATAGTGTTACACATGGACATATATTTATGTGTTACAAATAGAGGAAGACTATGTTACAAAAAAACAAATAATGTGTTACAATAACAAAAAACAATGTTACCAAACACAAAAATATTACAGATACATGAAGACTATGTTGCACAAGGACGTATATTGTGTGTTACAAATATAGCAAGACCATGTTACACAAAGGGGAAAAATGTGTTACCAAAATAAAAAAAATATTGTTCAACACACATTAAAGATCAGGAACGAACATAAAATACTACACAAATAACAATATTAACTAATTACGCAAAGGAATATTGTGTTACAAAATAACATATAATATGTTACATAAACGATAAATACGTGTTACTACACAAAACAGAGTATGAAAAAACACAAATGATAATCAGCTTAACACCAGAAACAGAGCATTAGCGTGAAAAGTCGAAAGTAACACAAAATAACATAGATCTATACTGAAACAAAATAAAAAAAACACAAAAACCTTGAACAAAAAAACCAAAAGGTTTGATAGATTTCAAAATACGAATATAACAATCAAATAAAAACGAAGAAACAAAAGATTAGGGGAAAAAACTACGAACCTAGGGTTAGTATGATGTCTACGAAGATAAGGCGAAGAAATGAGCAAAACCCACAAACTCTAAATCACGAGAAAGAGCAGATGAAGTAGAAACTGATAGCAACCGCCGTCGAAAGGAAACTAACTGCAACCGCCGGCAAAAACCGTCGAAGAAGCGGGAAAAGGAGAGAGAGAACGAGGGAGAGAGTGAAAGATGAAAAGTCACGGTGAAAATTCAAAATTGAGTGAAAAAAGGCTGAAACCTGACTTAAATATGGACCCGAATTTCGCGGGTCGGGTACGGGTTGCGGGTTATTCTACGAATCTAGGATCCGTAGAATATTTTGTACAATAATTTTTGTTACAAAATAGACCTAAAATTGGTACTATAATGGTTAACAATGTACAAAAAATATAATTTAAAAAAAAAAATATACCTTTTGGAGGCAGGCCGGCCCCCAACCCGCAAAAGCTTACGGGCCAGCCCATTTAGGCCCACTTGCAAACGGACTAAGAAATCAATGACCCAACCCTCATTTTAAGTATGGCGGGGTGGGCAGGTCCAATGGACCCAACCCACTTTGACGGATCTATTGTGAACTTTATTTTGTACAAAAATATTTTTTTAATTAATGAATGATGAATTTTATTTATAAAATAGATTTTAGTTTAATATTTTTATAGTGATAATGTTTAATTTTGATGAATTTTAGGTATTAGAGCTTCTAATTTTTTTAATCTTTAAAATTATATTGAAAATTTAAAGGTTGTCCAACGTGCCAAAACCCACGGCCCTGCATTATCGTGCCAAAAGACGAGCTTTTGTGGATTTTGTCTCGCCCTGCTCCACCGGCCCGTTTCCACAACTCTAAATTTTACGATTTTACCAGTTACCAAGTTTTTAAGAATGGTATTCCCTTCATTCCCCAAATTTATTCCCATTGGAATGGACACAAATTTAATGATAATAAGATAAAGGTGGGATCTTGTGGGGTTATTATAGGGCCCATTAAAGAATAGAATGACTGTTTGTGGGTGTCATAATAAAATAATATTTTTTTAAAAGAGTATGAAAATAGATTTTGGGAACAAAGTAAAAAGAAAAGTAGGAATAGATTTGGAGGACGGAGGGAGTAAAATTTAATAGTATTTTATTCTTGAGATTATTTTAGTTAATAAGATTTAAAGAATTTACAACTAATGTCTTTGATGTTTAAAGTGTAGACTTGTAAGTACTAAGTAGTAATGTTAAAATGGGTTGGGCCCATTAGATCGATCCACCACATCATACATAAAAGTAGAATTGGGCCAATCATTTTCTAGCAAGCTTTAAAGTGGACCTAAACGGGTTGGTCCATTTGGACCGTGGGCTTTGGCTGGTTGGAGACGGACTTTGGCAGGCGTGCCCACCTCCATAAAACAATATTTTTTTAATATATTTTTGTGTACATTGTTAATGACTATAATATTATATTTATATTTATTTTGTAAAGTTTATGTTCATAATGATGAATTTAAATTGTAGGATGTTATTCTTATGAACTATTATGGTTAACATATTGCGAACTTCAATTTGTAGAAAATTACTTTTTTAATTAGTGAATAGTGAACTTTATTTATAAGATAGATTTTGTTTTAATAGTTTTACAATGATAGTTTTCAAGATAAATTGTTTGCTTATATTTAATTTTGATAAATTTAATGTATTAGAGCTTTTAAATTATGTTTTTATAATTTAAAGAAAAATAAAAGGTGGGTTTGCCGGCCAATAAGTGGGGTGGGTTAGAAGTTTTACATCCCGATAAAGTTTTGCCCCCCCCCCCCCCCCCCCCCGTCGGCCCATTTCTACAGTTCTATTTGTAAGCTATGATACTTGTGCTTAAATTATTTCTGTCTTTTGGTGTTTTTTTAAGAATTTAAAATGTTATAATAAATAACATTTTTGCAAATAAATTGGAAAAAATCAAGTGTTGGTCCAGGAAAAATATATCATTTGTATTTGGAAATTTAATTTCTTTTAATATCAATGTGTATTGCTTGTAAAACCTTATACATATGACTATTAAAAACATAAAGTGATGGTCCCGTTTTCGAAGGGCAAAATGGGAATTCAGGAGCACAAATTTTTTTTTTTTAAAACCTTTTCCTCAGGAAGTTCAGCAAGAGTGAGAAGTACTCAAGTCACTGCGTTGCTGAGAGTCAGAGCTATCAAGTCAGTGATGAGACTTGAAAGCTCAGGCTGTCAACAAGGCAGTGACTCGAGAGACTGAACTCTCGAGTGCCTAGCCTGATTCAGTCAGTGAGATGGAATCTCCCTGACCTGAATGCTTAACTAAAGTTCCTTTTTAAACAATGCTCTCAGTGAGCAGATTTTCGCAATACTTTAGAAGAAAAGACATTCCAAATAATAACACTTGGTTTAACGTGGTTCGGAGACTCAAGCTCTTACATCCACGGCCTGATTTAACAGGAAATCCACTATCTCAGGATTCTTGTTTTTAACGTGCCAAGGTGCACTTACAACTGGACTCACGCCCCTCCACGGAGCTGCCTCTCCTTACAAACAACTTACTCCCAACAAACCTGACTAGAGGGTTTTGGTTTCGGTTAGGGTTTTCTCCAACTAGGTGAGGTTTTCCCTTTACAATGTGTTAGCCAATAGCTAAGATAGGGAAAACCTCTCTAAGCCTAGAGTTACAAGCTGAACACTCATATGTGTATATTTGAAGACCCTAATGGTCAGTGTTTAAGATGTGAGTAAACCCTCCTTATAACTCCCATGCACGTATGCTACTACCCACACCTTCACAGCTCGTAGGTGTTTGTTTTCTTACAATTCTTACAACAACACAACACACCACAACACCAAGCTATGAGCTTGTATTTATAATGGGGATTCAAATGTATCCGTTGGAGAGGAAATACATTTGAATCCAGCATTAAATGGTTTCAACCACTTTTCTTGGAATGCGGCCTTTGTCAGTGTCAGAGTTGCTGCCTCGTGCTGATTGGTCCACGTGGCCTGAATTCACGGATCTTTGACTCAGTAGGTTTGACTAAGACCTACTGACTTTAGGTAGCTTTCTCCTTCACTGACTCTGATCTTCAGTGGACTGACTCGTCCTCAGTGCAGTTGTCCTTCAGGGACTTGTTTGAAGATCACTCCAAGAAGTTTGTCATAAGGCTGGATGACAAACTTCCCTGACCACAGTAGCCTGACTCCATCAGGGCCTACTTGGTGCAGCACTGATCCACCTGATCAGGCTCTTCACTGAGTGGTCCACCAGACTTGGCTTAGATCAGCCTGACTTACACTCAGTGGGACTTCCTTCAGGCTTCTCCATTGGTTCAGGTTGATGGCATGTCTTCAGTCAGCTCTTCTGGTTGTCATCTTGATATCTTCAGGCTGTGTTGAGAAGTTCCCCCTCGCTGAGTTCCCCCTCAACTGAGCAACCTATTCTACTGAGAGCTAACCTAGCCTGACCTGATCTAAAGGATACTATCCTGACTGCTTTCAAACCTATTACATGTTGTTTTGGAAAATCATCAAAACTAAAACATATCCCAACAATTTCCCCCTTTTTGATGATTCCAAAACTTCTAACCAAATGATTTTCTATTACAAGAATAATGTCAGAGTACAGGTAATAGTTTGAAATATGCAGGAATTCCCATAGTTTAAAACATTTAAGATCTGTTCGGTTGACCATTTTTCTTAACAAAACTGGATCAGTGGTCATGTGAACAACCCGCTCTGATACCAATTGATGGTCCCGTTTTCGAAGGGCAAAATGGGAATTCAGGAGCACAATTTTTTTTTTTTTTAAAACCTTTTCCTCAGGAAGTTCAGCAAGAGTGAGAAGTACTCAAGTCACTGCGTTGCTGAGAGTCAGAGCTATCAAGTCAGTGATGAGACTTGAAAGCTCAGGCTGTCAACAAGGCAGTGACTCGAGAGACTGAACTCTCGAGTGCCTAGCCTGATTCAGTCAGTGAGATGGAATCTCCCTGACCTGAATGCTTAACTAAAGTTCCTTTTTAAACAATGCTCTCAGTGAGCAGATTTTCGCAATACTTTAGAAGAAAAGACATTCCAAATAATAACACTTGGTTTAACGTGGTTCGGAGACTCAAGCTCTTACATCCACGGCCTGATTTAACAGGAAATCCACTATCTCAGGATTCTTGTTTTTAACGTGCCAAGGTGCACTTACAACTGGACTCACGCCCCTCCACGGAGCTGCCTCTCCTTACAAACAACTTACTCCCAACAAACCTGACTAGAGGGTTTTGGTTTCGGTTAGGGTTTTCTCCAACTAGGTGAGGTTTTCCCTTTACAATGTGTTAGCCAATAGCTAAGATAGGGAAAACCTCTCTAAGCCTAGAGTTACAAACTGAACACTCATATGTGTATATTTGAAGACCCTAATGGTCAGTGTTTAAGATGTGAGTAAACCCTCCTTATAACTCCCATGCACGTATGCTACTACCCACACCTTCACAGCTCGTAGGTGTTTGTTTTCTTACAATTCTTACAACAACACAACACACCACAACACCAAGCTATGAGCTTGTATTTATAATGGGGATTCAAATGTATGTATCCGTTGGAGAGGAAATACATTTGAATCCAGCATTAAATGGTTTCAACCACTTTTCTTGGAATGCGGCCTTTGTCAGTGTCAGAGTTGCTGCCTCGTGCTGATTGGTCCACGTGGCCTGAATTCACGGATCTTTGACTCAGTAGGTTTGACTAAGACCTACTGACTTTAGGTAGCTTTCTCCTTCACTGACTCTGATCTTCAGTGGACTGACTCGTCCTCAGTGCAGTTGTCCTTCAGGGACTTGTTTGAAGATCACTCCAAGAAGTTTGTCATAAGGCTGGATGACAAACTTCCCTGACCACAGTAGCCTGACTCCATCAGGGCCTACTTGGTGCAGCACTGATCCACCTGATCAGGCTCTTCACTGAGTGGTCCACCAGACTTGGCTTAGATCAGCCTGACTTACACTCAGTGGGACTTCCTTCAGGCTTCTCCATTGGTTCAGGTTGATGGCATGTCTTCAGTCAGCTCTTCTGGTTGTCATCTTGATATCTTCAGGCTGTGTTGAGAAGTTCCCCCTCGCTGAGTTCCCCCTCAACTGAGCAACCTATTCTACTGAGAGCTAACCTAGCCTGACCTGATCTAAAGGATACTATCCTGACTGCTTTCAAACCTATTACATGTTGTTTTGGAAAATCATCAAAACTAAAACATATCCCAACATAAAGCAATAAATAATACAACTATGTAAAGTGGTTCAGAGACTCAAGCTCCTAATCCACTATCCTGATTGAATAGGAGAAGTCCTTCATTGGAATTAGCTTGATTTATAGAACCTAAGGACACTCTCAACTGGACTTATGTTCCTCCGCGAAACTACCTTTGAACTGGCCTTATACCCCTTCGTGGGATAGCCTACATTTTGTCTCACATCCCTCCCAGAGAAGGTCTCTCAACAACCTAACTTCATCACTACCTCTCAGGAAAGGGTTTAGGTTTGGTGTTGCTTTACAACTAGGTGAAATTTTTCCTTACATGGTTTTAGCCTTTAAATTAGAGTTGAGAAAGGATATATATGATGAGCTCGGATACAAATTTAGAACACTCTTATATGAACTTGAATAAATGAGATCAGTATTCTTGGATGGAGATGCTTGAGGATTTGGCTCTATCAATTTCACTTGCATCTGTCAATCTCATGTGCACTCTTCATAATGAAGGTTGAGTTTGTATTTATGGTGTGGAAATAGGGATGACAATATTAACCCGCCCCGGCCCGCGTTGTTTAGGTCGCCCCGCCTCGTGCCCCGTAGTAGAATGAGGTGGGTCTGGGTATCACTCAAAACCCATGCCCCGTTTTATATATTAAATTTTAATATATATTTTATAGAAATACATATAAATATATATAAATAGTATATAATATATATAAATATGATATATTTTTCATATCTATTAATATATATATAATATATAATAACAATAATTCAAATTTATAGATATTTTTTATATTATATATTTATAATTATTTATATATTTTTTAAAAATAATAAAAATTATATTTAAAATGGACCGGCCTGAGACCCGGCCCATTGTCATCCCTATGTGGAAATGAGTGGGGAAAATATTGAAATTATCGGTATACCCACTTGCTTTACAAAAAAATACCGAATTTACCGAGTTTTTCAGTATACCAAGATTTTCGTTACGATACGGTGTCGTACCGAAACTTCGGTATGGAAACGATATAAAAATTGGGCATACTGTGGTACCGGAATACCAATTTTTATTATTATTATCATTATTCTTGAAAAGTTTAATATTTAACAAATAAATAATTAAATAAAGTGGGGGCCTTACTGTAATACCCTAGGTTTTCATGATCTTATTTACTTTATTAAATGCTTTATAAATCTTCATGAATCTATGTGACGCATTTACATTCAAATTTATGCAAAGGCATGTTTATATGTTTTATTTACTCGATACTTACAATTAACGTATTATTTGCTCAATACATGCTTATTCTTGAGATTTTATAATTTTATATGTTCTTTATTTTATGTCATGAAGTGTTTAATTTAGAAATTAGTATAGTCCTTAAGTATAGTAATTTTATTTCATAAGTTATAAGTTGTAAATGAACGTTTCTTTAAAAAAAACGAATTACGTAACGATTACTCGATATATTTTTATGATTAGTATATAGACTTTGTAATTTATTTAGAGTCTTAGAAGAGCTTTAATTTTATTTCATAAGATACTATAAGTAAATTTTATTAGAATTATCCTATAATTACAATTTCTACTTATTAAATTCATAGTATATATGTGTTATTTCCATAAAATACAAGACTACTCTTGGACTCCTCATAAATTTCGAAAATTTAAGGATAAATTAGGAGAATTAGAGAAGCTTCAAGACTAAGATTAAGATAAGATAAGATAATGTTAGTAAAAGAAAAGTCAAAATTTACTTCTAACCAAAAATTAACAAGTGTACTTACTTAACCTCCAAGATTATCCAAAATCTTCCACACTCTTCCTAAAGTGGAGGTTAAGAGGGGGTTTTGAGTAGCCTCCAAGCACATCTTCTCCTATAAATACATGTCCTTGCATGAAAAATTATTCATAAGAAAAAGTTTAAAACAAATACTACTACTCTTATACCTAGAAGTTGAGAAAGGAGAAGAAGAGATTTCTTGTAGCTACCTATCTCTAAGTAAGTTCCTCTTCTTGATTGAGTAATTATTTAAGTGGTAGTATGAAGTTTATGCATGATATGTGAATTAAATGATAGGAAAATGAGTTTTGATTGAGTAATTTGCATGTTATACATGTTCTACTTCATATTTGAATGTTTAATTCAATTTCTTCATGAGTTATGACCAAAATCATGTTTATTACTTGAATATATATGCTTTAGAAGTAGAAATCATGAAATTATATGGTTTAAAGTGAGTTTAAGATGATATGTTCTTCATGTATGCATAAAACCGAATTTCTGGACCAACTTTGGGGTAAATTTCGTTTTAACCAATTCATTCGTTGGAAAATTCTGAAAATTTTATATGTAAAAATAGACTTGTGAAGGAACTTAGATTTCAAATTTTACAGCTTTTGGACTAGTATTCGATGCATGGTGTTTTTTCGAAGTTGAACTAGGGTTTTGGACTCTATAGCAGGAACAGTAGGAGTTTGCTATGATCTGAGAATAATCGATACGGTTTTTACTGAAAATCAAAGTATGTTAATAAATTACATGAATTTGGGAGTTCATGGTTAAAATTTCAGGAGTATTGGACTTATGGTTGATTTATGGTGAATTTTTAAAGTTAAGTGACCAGAATCTGTAACAGTGTGTTCGTCACGAAATATTTGATGTTTTGCAAGGAGTTTGAGAAATCTGAAAATATAGTGATAAAATTTATTTAATTGGAAATCTACTGTTAAAATTTTATAATTTTTGGACATACAGATAATTTGATATAAATTTTTAAAGTTAGGTGTGTAATCTGCCAAAATCGAATTTGGTATGAAAGGTTCGAAATGGTCCGGTTACATTTTTACAGTCGATATTTATTTATAACTTGCTATTTGATGATTTTATACACTTAATTGATATTTGTGTGTTAGTATACAATATTTGAATATGTATGGAGATTTGAATTCAAGTCTTACAATTTACAAAAGTGAAGGGATGAGTAACAATGTTTTTACTTTAAAAATTTTACTTGCAGGTACAAACCTGCAAGGTGGGGAATCACTTCACTCTTCACTGAGTGTTTTATTATTATTTTAATTGCACTTATTAAATGTTGAATGTTAAATATTTTGAGTCTGACCCGCTATCGACTGGCCCCTGAGATAGTCCAACTATATGTTGGCAAATGAGATAGTCCGGTCGCTCCGGCACCACGGGTTGGTCGCGCCACCCAAGGAGATACCCGGTGAAATTCCGGGGGCTCACATGTTATAAACAATTGATGTTTAGTTTGTGCAATTAACAAGAGGTTTTCCACTAAGTGTTTGCAAGCACTTATCCCTTCCACTTTTAAATTTTTACAGATGATGTGGATCCGGACGTGGGCGAATGAACTCGGCGGGCTACGAAGTTTCCTTAAAGACTTTATGTTTCAAGAATTTTATTTTTAAATTTTGGGTTTGTATCTTAAGCTACGAGCATACTTATTTACTACTTCCGCTGTGTAAATGTGTGGCGTGTGTATATTTTAATACAAATTACTATTTTAGTGTCGTTCCTACTTGTGCCACATCATATTTTCCGTACTATATTAAGTGGGGACGTCACACTTACTAAAGTGTATTGCTTTACTAAGCCCATAATACCCAAACCATCAATATATTTTGTCCACAGTTTACACAATCTATCCAATTGTTAATTGAGCGACCACACATATTCAGTATCAATTGATTAAAAAACTCTAGCAGTCTCACTCTCATTATATTTCATTAGCACTTAGTCATTGCTCTGAATTTTTTCAGCCTCTATTTGTCAATAAATGATAACGTAACAATGGCACAGTTAGCTCCAACATTAAAACAATTGTAACTAAGGTAAAAACAAGACACCAACGTCTTTCCTTTGTCGCTGCTGCTCCATTGATTCGCCGTTTTAAAGGTTACAGAAAGATTATTGTAATTTTTTCTTTGAAAATTGAATGTTTGATTTGGGGCAGGATACCAGTTAATTTTTTAATTTCGAAGAAAATTAGTGGTTAGATTTATTAGAAAAAATTATCTCATGTATTTATTTATTATTGTTGAATGTTAACAATTTTTTTGCACAATTTAGGACTGTAACTCAGATTGTATACTTTTGCAGATATCTTCGCATAATTTTTTTTTCATTAAATAGTTTTTGTAAAAATTAGTTTGGTATGAAACGATATATCGACCTCTCACGGTACAAAACGGTATGTGTTTTTTACATACCGATATTTCGGCATACCAAAATTTTCAATACGATATCGGTATACGCTTTTCAATTACCAAAGTTTTGATATGGTATGTGGTATGACCCTAAATATTTGATATACTTTACCAAACTATCCCTAGGTATGGATTTGAATGTTACCTTTGGAGGAAGTCACATTCAAATCCGACTATTCATGGAGTAAAATTCTCCTTTCATTGTTGATTTGACATTTTCAGCTTTTGTTAGACTTGTTGTCTTGATATGGTTGATCCATGTTAGTTGAAGGTTCTGTTGGAAATTGGTTTAGAATTTGGGTAATTGACCCAAGTTAGACCAATTTTAACTTGATGTTCCATTTATGGAAAATGGAAATAAATTGCAAATTCATAATCTACGTTCGGAGTAGATGAATTTGATGTATTAATTTAATCAAAACCAATTTCGGGTGAATGAGATATTAATACATGAAGTTGATAATTTATTATGGAAATTTCTAAAATTGAAGAGGAGAAAATTTGGAGAAGGGAAAGGGATCCTTGTCCCACATTGCAATATTGGAAGAAATAGATCTTCCATATAAGTAGACTTATGTTATAGAAATGTAATCTTGACTAAGTCTTCTAAGTGGTGGTGTTATGGTTAGCCCGAAGGGCTTTGGGCTAACCCAAAAAGACTTGCACTCACACCCGCACGCGCACGTCGCACTTAGTCGCATTGGGCGCTTTAGAGGCGCACTTTGCACTTCGCACGTACCTATCGTCGCGAGGAGCTGATGAAACTTAAATTTTTTTATACACCCCCCAGAATGCATTTCTATCCATCCAACAACCAAATAAGCCTTTTGCATTAAAAAACCTCCAAAGCATCCTAGCATTCTAAGTTTTGCATTAGAGTCGAGTCAAAGAAAGTTCCGGATACCCGAGTCCATTCGCCGATAACTTTTGATTCGTAGTGCAACGATCGAGAAGTTCCAAAGTCGTTGTATCTTGGGGACGATTGTCAATCGAAGATGCTGTTTTACCTGACTATCCTCAACCTCGCTCGGTTCCTGAGGGAAGATCCTCCTACGGTTGAGGAGGGAAGCAATGACCAAGAGAGGTTGAATGCTCTTATCGCTTGGAATCATAGTGACTTCCTGTGTCAAAACTACATATTGAATGGGCTAGAAGACTCGATGTATAGTGTCTATGCCACCTACAAGACCGCCAAGGAATTGTGGGGGTCTTTGGACAAGAAGTACAAAACGGAGGATGCCGAAATGAAGAAATTCATTGTCGGACGGTTCCTCGACTTCAAGATGACTGATTCAAAGATGGTCATGGAACAAGTTTGAGAGTTGCAACTGATTCTTCACGAGATTTATGCCGAAGATATGCAACTTTCAGAATCCTTTCAAGTAGCTGCCTTGATAGAGAAGCTACCGCCTCTTTGGAAGGATTTCAAGAACTACCTCAAGCACAAGCGCAAGGAAATGGGTCTTGAGGACTTGATCGTGTGACTAAGGATCGAAGAAGATAACCGGAAATCCGAAATCAAGAGCGACAAGAAGAATGGAGAGGCGCTTGTGAATTTGGCCGAGTCCGGGAAAGGCAAAAAGAGAAAGTGTGCTGGCAAGGAACATAAGCCTCCGTACAAGAAGTTCAAAGGTAACTGTTACAACTGAGATAAGCCCGGACACAAGTCGAAGGAATGTCGACAGCCAAAAAGGCCGATCAGAATCATAATCAGGCCAACCTTGTCGAAGACAGTTCCTTAAGTCAAGAGATATCTGAACTTGTTCTGTCTGCCGTCGTGTTTGAGGTTAATCTGGTGGATAACCCGAGGGAGTGGTGGGTCGATACTGGGGCTACCTGTCACATTTGCTCAGACAAGGAACTGTTCTCCATCTATCAACCGATCAATGGCAGAAAGCTCTTCATGAGTAACTCTGCAACGTCGAACGTGGTCGGACTTGGAAAAGTGGTGCTGAAGATGACCTCGTGGAAAAAACTAATTCTCGTGGATATGCTGCATGTCCTAGACATTCGCAAGAATTTAGTCTCCGGCTCGTTATTGAACAAAGCCGAATTTAAGTTAGTATTTGAAGCCGATAAATTTGTACTGACCGAATGTGGTTAATTTATTGGAAAAGTGTACCTTGAGAAGGGCCTCTTTAAAATGAATGTACTAACTATAAAGCGCAACATTAAGTGCAATTTTATTAATGGAAGTAACGTTAATTACTTGCTTGAGTGTTCTAATTTACGGCATGGTAGATTAGGCCATGCAAATTTAAATGCACTTAGACAGTTGGTGAATTTAAATTTGCTCCCTAAAATGGAATTCGATTCACAAAGGTGTGAGATCTGTGTGGAGGCAAAAATGGCCAAAGCTGCATTCCATTCAGTGAATAGTAGTACACCTCTAGAACTCATCCATACCGACATATGTGATTTGAAGTTTGTGCAAACTAGAGGTGGAAAGAACTACTTCATAACGTTTATCGATGATTGCACTAGATACTGTTATGTGTATCTTTTGAAGAGCAAAGATGAAGCCATCGAGGCCTTTAAAACTTATAAGAATGAGGTTGAAAATCAACTTAGCACAAGAATTAATATGATTCGAAGCGATAGAGGTGGGGAATATGTTGCTCCTTTTGAAGAATTTTGCTCTCAAAATGGCATCATTAATCAAACTACTGCTCCATACTCACCTCAGTCGAATGGCATTACAAAATGTAAGAATAAAACTCTAAAAGAGATGATGAATGCTATGTTGATTAGTTCAGGCTTACCACAGAATATGTGGGGGGGGGGGGGAACCTGTGTTGTCTGTAAACCACATTCTAAATAAGTTGCCACACAAAAGGAGGGATAAAACTCTGTATGAGTTGTGGAATGGTAGAAAAGCTTCCTATAATTACCTCAAAGTGTCGGGGTGCCTAGCTAATGTGGAAATAACTAAGCCCAAATAAGTGAGAATAGGGCCCAAAACGGGTGATTGCATGTAACATCCCAAAATTATCTAGTTAATAATTGTTTTATTTTGCTATTATTATTCCCAAATATCGAGTTTTATTAAAATTATAGATTTTCATATCTTACAGGTTTTATCAAATGATATCTTTCAAATTTTATTATTATTATACACAAAATGAATTTTTAATTCAAAATTAAACATTGAGTTTTTTTTTATAGATCCAAATTCCTTTTTACGCTAGAAAATATATTTTCTTCCTGGCCTTATCTTTTTTTTTTTTCTATAGATAAGAATTTATGAGCGTATGATATTTAAATTATAATTCTCATTTATTAGAAGCCCAAACCCGTTTCAAAGATATCTATTTAAATTACAGTTTACCCTAGAAAAATTCATAATCACAAAATCTCAATTTTTATCTAGACGGCTCTGCAATCCGTGACATACGATACTTTTCTCTCCACTCTTGTTTGCTTCTTTCTGGTCGAGCTAGAAAAGGGTTTTCTAGTTTTTACCAACTGATCTCTATTCTTTCTCAAATATATACATATATATATGTACGCTATATAATTGATACAAAATATATGGGACGTGGTTAGCTGGTATCCAGAGTAATTAAACAATGATATTTGGAGTATTGTTCATGTTATTAGGTTTTAGTTTTTGGGAATAGTAGTCGGAAATCACAGTACTTCTTTAAGGGTGAGTAATCATTTTAGTTTATAGCAAATTTACATATATAAAGATTATATTTGAAGTTTTTGATTGGATTAAAAACATTACTCTTGTGAATTAAAATGATGATTTGTGCGTGCAGTACATTGATTAGACAAGGGAATTATTAGTTTTGATATGAGGTAGTATAGTTGTGGGATTTTTTGAATAAGAATATGTATGGGATTTGAACATTTCAAAGTTGTACATGAATTTTGGGATACATATATAATTTAAGTTATAATATTTTATTTGAGGACAAATAGATGCTTAATTTTGGGAACAGTAGTTGGATAAGAAATATATTATTAAACGCAAATTCTAGGGTGCATCCAAGTGCATAGCATGCACTTGGAATTTTGAAATCAATTTGAAATTAATTTTGACCAATTAAGATCCAACAAAAAATCGCGGGTCAGGCCAACCCGATCAAAATTCGCGGGTCTGGCAAAAAACAGGGTCGCAAATGGTCGCGTGCGCTTCGGACCGATACCCGAAGTTATATCACCAATACCCGAAGTTATATCACCGATACCCGAAGTTAGAATCACCAATCACCGATACCCAAAGTTATAATCACTAATACCCGAAGTTATAATCACCAATACCCGAAGTTATATTACTAATACTCCAAGTTATAATCACCAATACCCCAAGTTATAATCACCAATACCCCAAGTTATAATCACTAATACCCCAAGAATTACTCAATATTAATATCCTAAATAATTATTCAGTAGTACCCCAAGACTTAATCACCAATACCCCAAGTTATAATCACCAATACCCCAAGACTTAATCACCAATACCCGAAGTTATAATCACCAATACCCCACGTTATAATCACCAATACCCCAAGTTGTAATTACCAATACCCGAAGTTATAATCACCAATACCCGAAGTTGTAATAACCAATACCCTAAGTTATAATTACCAATACCTCAAGTTATAATCACTAATACCTCAAGTTATATCCCTAAAAAATTATTTACCAATATCTCAAGACTTAATCACCAAGACCCCAGAGTTATAATCACCAATACCCTAAGTTATATTCACCAACACCCTAAGTTATAATCACCAATACCCTAAGTTATAATCACCAATACCCTAAGAATTACCCAATAATAATATCTCAAATAATTATTCAGTATTACCCCAAAACTTAATCACCAATACCCCAAGTTATAATCACCAATACCCCAAGATTTGATCACCAATACCCGAAGTTATAATCACCAATACCCCAGGTCTTAATCACCAATACCCCAAGTTGTAATAACCAATACCCCAAGGTGTAATAACCAATACCCCAAGATATAATAACCAATACCCCAAGATATAATAACCAATACCCCAAGTTGTAATAAGTCTAAAACAGAAAAAGTAGGTCCAACGCTGTCAAACGTTGGAATTAGGGCCCAGGCTTGCGTACATCACCGTGCGGTGCGCAGTTTGTTCAACTCGAATCGTCGATCCGCTTCCAAAAAGGTATCACGATAGCAATTCTGAGCCCGATTCTAAAAGTTACGTCCGTTTTGATTTCTGCCGACGAGCACCAGTAAGCTGTCGGAATAAGAGATGAAGAATCGGGATTTACGCAATAAGAGATGAATAATCAGGATTTAGATCTGAGGAGAAAAACTTCACTCCACTGCATCGCCAAAAAACAGGTAGTCACACTAGAAAGGGAAAGTGCACCAGAGGAAAAAACACCAGTATGAATTATTGTGGCGACCACCGCGTCACCATTAATGGCGGAAGAAGCAGAAGACCATCAAATCGCTGAAAGGAAGAAGAGATGACCCGTTTCTGAGAGGAAGAAGAGATGACCCGCGAGTTTTAATTGGGTCGGCCGACCCGCGAATTTTTTAAATTGGTCAAAATTGATTTTAAATTAGGGTGCAAAATCCAAGTGCATAATATGCACTTGGATGCACTCTAGAACTACTCATTATTAAATTACTTATTTAAGGTATAATTAGGATCTATGAAATTAAAATTTGGGATATTTCAATTATTTTCAAAGTAGGTATTAATTATTTCTTTTAGGTGACAGTAATTGCGAGGAGTAGGCTTTGAGGCTGTTAAGATAAAAGTTGTATAGTTTTGATGAGTTAAAAATAAACCAGAAAATGTAATAGGACCATCTGGACCTGTTAGCCAGATGATGAACTAGATTAGGACTTAGTCTAGGGGGAATTGCCAGACCAGAAGACCTCACCAGAAGACTCACCAGAAGACCCACCAGAGGACTTCACCAGATGAGACTGACCAGAGACAGAGAACTTTCCCCAGACCAGACGAGTCCGGACCAGACGAGTCTGATGAAACAAAAGATGCTCAGAATCATCTCCTGATTCTGACGAGCATTTTGTTTCTTAACCAGAACAGGACCAGAGACATCAAGGTTGCCTGGTGTCTGGTATTGCCTTCTCTGGAGAGAATCAGAGTTTGGCATTGGAAGATATTGACCATTGGTGATTCAAATCAAGTCAACAAGATCAGGATTGGAAAGTCTTAAAGTCAATCAATCCAAGGATCTCACCAACCCAATTAATCAATTAGGGAATTGATTGATTGAAGCTTTCCTAAATAGAGGATCTGATTGGATTAGCTCTCCAACGGCTATTCCCTAATCACCTCTATAAATACAGAGTGCAATCTCAAAGAAAAGGGCTAGAGAATATACGCGCACGAAGATACAATCCAAGCTCTTGTTTATCAAGCATATAGCACTCTTATATTGTTCATACTTTTATATTCACTCTTAAGGAGTAGTTGGACCTCAACCTGTTCATCTACAAGATAAGGTTGAAGGTTGTTGTCTTTAGATCGAAGTTAGATCTAAAGAGTTTGTAAGAAGGAACTGATACTTCACAATTCCAGTAAGTAAGTTGGTTGTTGGGTGGATAGTGAGACCCCTTTGATCAAGGGAGAGTGGAATTAGGATATTCAGATCCGAACCACTATATATCCGGTCTTATTTACTGTTTTCTGCATTTAATTTCTTGGTTATTTTAGTGTGCTCTTGTAAAAAGAACTTTGCCAAAGGCATTTACTTTAAAGCTTCCGCAATTTATCAATCTAGTGGGACCAACAGAGGCTATTGCATTCATTTCATCCACGACATTATTTTCAGGTGGAGTTTTTATTTGCTTTGTTACTTTTAAATGTTAATGTGAGTGATATTGTTAGTTGCTACATTGTACACTTATGATTTTAATGAAATTTCATTGACGCATGTTGTGGCTTTTTAAGTCATTCGTTAACGCATGTTTATTCGTGGGAAACCACGAATTGTTGGTTTAGCCAGCGCATTATTGGTATAGCCAACACATCCTTGGTATGGCCTTGGAACAAGTATTGAGTATGCATGGTGTGTGAGTTGATGATTTTACTCGTATGTGATATTTAACTGTGACAAATGGAGCCCCACTGAGCTAGTTGTTTTGCTCACCCCAATCTCATTAACATTTTTCAGATTGAAAAGCTGATGGCGGGGAGAGGCGGTGGATGCAATTCAATTTTCATTTATTAATTAAATACCATGCAAAATCATTTTATTTATAACCCAAGTTATTTACTAGTAAAACTTTTCATGAGATGATTATAATTTGACATGAATGATATTGATATTTAAATTCCCTTCGAGGATGCTAAGTAATTCTTAAGTCTTCCGCTGCGTCAAATAATTTTATTTTTGAATTAAATTGCTTTTAAGATGTTAATTAATATTTAGGTCTTCCGATGTTTACCAAGTAAATTTTATGTCAAAATTCTTGTTCACGTCTTCTATTTTTAAATAATCACGTGTTTTTAGAAAAATCCTATTATGAAAATTGGGGCGTGTCATTGCATCTTCATTGGATATGCACATAATAGTAGTGCATATCGATTTCTGGAGCACAAATCAGACGTTCCAGAGTTGAACGTGGGAATGACCATTGAGTCAAGAAATGCAGTGTTCTTTGAGAACATATTCCCTAAGAAAGAAAGTGAAGAAGATAGTTCGTGTAAGAGAACTTACGAAACTGCAATTGGTTCACCTGAAGTTGACAGAGATCCTAAGGTTGATAAGGAGCCAAGACGCAGTAAGAGGGCCAGAAGGGAAAAGTCCTTTGGGCCAAATTTTCAGTCATACATGATGGAGAACGAACCTCGGATAATTCAAGAGGCATTGTCCAGTCCAGATGCTCCCCTCTGGAAAGAGGCTATAAACAGCAAAATTGAGTCCATCGTGCACAACCACACATGGGAGTTAGTTGATCTTCCACCGGGTTGTAAGCCTTTGGGATGCAAATGGATCCTAAAAAGAAAGTACAAGGCTGACAGTTGATAAATATAAGGCTCGTTTAGTAGCGAAGGGGTTCAGACAGAAAGAAGGATACAATTTCTTCGATCCCTACTCTCTTGTCACAAGAATTACATCCATTAGAGTGTTGATTTCTATCACAGCATTGCATGACCTTGAGATACACCAGATGGACGTAAAGACGACATTCCTAAATGGGGAGTTAGATGATGAGATCTACATGGAACAACCTGAAGGATTTGTCGTGCCTGACCAAGAGAAGAAGGTGTGCAAACTTGTTAAATCCTTGTATGGACTTAAACAAGCACCTCTTAAGTGGTATGAAAAATTTGATGTTGTAATGCTATCAAATGGTATCAATACAAATGAGTGTGATAAATGTGTGTACATTAAGGGTACACCGGAAGAATTCGTGATAGTTTGTCTATACGTGGATGACATGCTCATTATGGGGAGTAGTCATGACTTGATTGTGAGTACTAAGAACATGTTGAAAATAAATTTTGACATGAAGGATATGGGTCTAGCCGGCGTCATACTAGGGATGAAGATCTCTAGGACATCTAATGGAATTGTCTTAACACAGGCTCATTATATTGAGAATGTGCTTAAGAAATTCGATGTGTTTGATGTTTCCCCAGCTAACACACCTGTGGATTTAAGTCTGCACTTAGCCAAAAATAGAGGGGACCCAGTATCTCAACTGAAGTATGCTAGAATTATTGGAAGCTTGATGTACTTAATGAGTTGTACACGTCCTGATATAGCATACTTGGTCAGTAAGCTTAGTTGATTCACAAGCAATCCTAACGAGGATCATTGGAAAGCTCTTATGAAAGTGCTTAGGTATTTAAAACATACCGCAAGTCATGGAATCTTGTATACGAGATATCCAACTGTGTTGGAAGGATACACAGATGTGAATTAGATATCCGATACAAAGGACTCCAAGTCCACTAGTGGTTATGTGTTCACTATCGATGGAAGAGCAGTGTCATGGAAATCCCCTAAGCAAACATGCATAGCTCGTTCAACAATGGAATTGGAGTTATTGCATTGGATAAGGCTAGTGAAGAAGCAGAATGGCTTCGAAATTTCTTAGAGGATATTCCTTGTTGGACAAAACTTGTGCCTCCTGTGATGATACATTGTGATAGTATGTCGGTTATTGGGAGGGCACAAAGTCACATGTACAATGGTAAGTCTCGTCACATACGAAGGAGACACAATACCGTTAGATATTTGATCTCAAGTGGAGTAATCTCCATTGACTATGTGAAGTCAAAAGAAAACATTGCAGATCCGCTAACAAAAGGCATTAACAGAGATCAAATGTATAGTGCGGTAAGGGGAATGTGGCTAAAACCCACACATTAAAGGGTGTTCATAGCGGAAACTCGTCCATTCTGATTGGAGGATCCCAAGAACTTGGTTCAGCGAGCCAACTAAGTTATGAAGCACTCATGTATGCACTTAAAAGATATTTTTCAAAGCCCATTCTCGAATTCGGTCAAGTGCAATTATGTACCTTTGAAAGCCTTTAGGTGCAGAAAAACCTACTGACGTTTGGTAAGGATAAGCTTAACGGCTTTTAATGATTCCTATATCCCAAGGGTGGAGTATTGCAGGGTACTCTTGATAGGAGATCACTTATATAAGCGTTGAAGTGTGGCCGCTTCTAACTAAAGGTTTTCAGTACACGCTTATGAATCCAAGATAAGGTCCAGGGCCAAAATGGACAACAACGTGAGAACCAAAAAGGCATTAGAATTGTTTTTGTGTGAATGTCATTGTCTTGGTTTACATAAAAAACCGACCAGTTCAAGACATCGCGTTCACTGAGTGGCGAGTAAATCCGATGACATCTCACTAGGGAAGGTTCAAAGCTTGAAGCTACCTATCCTGATGCAGCAACGGTTCGTCGAAACTTTCTTAAGTGGTCACATGCATTAATATCATTCATGTGAGGGATTTTTGGAAATTGGTTTAGAATTTGAGTAATTGACCCAAGTTTGACCAATTTTAACTTGATTTTCCATTTATGGAAAATGGAAATAAATTGCAAATTCATAATCTACGTTCGAAGTAGATGAATTTGGTGTATTAATTTGCTCAAAACCAATTTCGGGTGAATGAGATATTAATACATGAAGTTGAGAATTTATCATGGAAATTCCTAAAATTGAAGAGGAGAAAATGTAGAGAATGGAAAGAGATCCTTATCCCACATTAGAAAATTGGAAGAAATTGATCTTCCATATAAGTAGACTTATGTTATAGAAATGTAATCTTGACTAAGTCTTCTAAGTGGTGGTGCTATGGTTAGCCCGAAGGGCTAACCCAAAAAGACTTGGACTCACACCTGCACCCGCATTGGCACGCACACGTCGCACTTAGTCGCATTGGACGCTTTAGAGGGCATTTTGCACGTATGCATCGTCGCAAAGAGCTGAGGAGTTTCAAATTTTTCGAGGCAATTTGGACCGAACGTGGCTGGTGGGCTCGCACGCAGTTCGGACCAAGGCTCGGTGCGAGTAGGTGAGGTCCACGGGTCTCGAACCCACGATCGGATGGTGTGGTTCGGGTGCAGTATCGGTAGCTCGGATTCATTTCACCGGTGGGTGACTGCGGTTCACGAAGGGGCGCGTCCCATGGGTTTTGAACCCAGATTAAAGTGGGCGCACGCGGGTCAAAGCAAACCTGGTCGGACCATGCATACGGGTCGATGCCAAAATGGCCGCCTGCACCCGTACGGATGTGTTCGATCGGTTCAAATTCGAACCCCGGATCCAAGGGCTTAGATTGAAAGGCACAAAAGGTTGTACCCGTTAACCAAAAAGGCACCACACCTCTTCAATAATTATAAATACACCCCCCAGAATGCATTTCCATCCATCCAACAACCAAATAAGCCTTCTGCATTAAAAAACCTCCAAAGCATCCTAGCATTCTAAATTTTGCATTAGAGTTTAGTCAAAGAAAGTTCCGGATACCCGAGTCCGTTCACTGATAATTTTCGATTCTTAGTGTAACGATCGAGAAGTTCCAAAGTCGTTGTATCTTGGGGACGATTGCCATTTAACACCATATTGCACCGAAGTACGGGGCAATATCATCTTACGGAGAAAGAGTCCAACTTTTGCCTCGACTTATCGTATTAAAGTTAGTGTCTGTCCTTTCATCTTCGTCTACACAAACCTCATTTTTCCAATAGGTTCTTTTATTCAGGATACCTGTTGGTCCCAAAAAGGTTATCCAGCGAAAAGCGTTTTGAGTTTATTTTTAAGAAAACCCTTTTAAATTAAGTGCTAAAAGAAAAGTGCAGAAAAATTAAAAGCATAAAGTAGAGAACACCAGATTTTATAGTGGTTTGGACCAACTTGTCCTACGTCCACTCTCCCTTTCTCCAAAGGGGACTTTCTCTCCAACCAACGTACTCACGAACCACTGGAATTTAGAAGTACCAGCTCCTTCGTACAACTTACAACAACCTTTCTAAAATGATGAACAGGTTTAGTAAAGCTCCAACTAGAACTCCTAAAGAGTATATATAGTACTTGAATGAACAAGGTGAGTGAGTGGAAGAGTTCGTGTATCTTTGTGTGCTCTCGCGCGACTCTTGTGTAGAACTCATCCAAGCACTCCTATTTATAGTTGTGAGAATTAACTAGCCGTTGGAAAGCTAGCAATTCAAACAACCATAATTGGAGGAATATAATCAATCACAGATTGATTATATTGATTGATTGATCTCCTCCATTGATTGGATCTTGCAAGATTGATATCAATCAATCAATCAATCCTCCTATCAGTTTACTCTCCAGATTGCCTTCTTATCCATCATGATCTCCAAAATCTCCTTGTCTCCAGATTACACGCGGCCTCCATGTGGGTGAACTAATCTGTCTCCCTCATCTGGTCAGGTCTCGTCTGGTCTGGTCTCATCTGGTCTGGTCTGGTCTGGTTAGGTAACACTTCTTCTCTGGTCAGACTCCTCTGGCAGACTCCTCTGGTCAGACTCCTCTGGCAGACTCCACTGGCAGACTCCTCTGGACCTCATCTGCTCTGGTGACTCTTCTGCTCTGGTCACCTCATCTGGTCGGCACAGATTTCTTCCCCCTTAACCAAAGACCTATTCTAGACTAATCTGTAGCTGACTAACAGGCTCAGCTAGTCCTATTACAAGTTCTTTGTTTTAACATCTTCAAAACATCTAATCTATATCCTAACAATACCTGAGCAGAGTAGTCCTGACTTCAGGTGACTTGTCTTCAGCTAACTTGAAGATCTTCAGGAGAACTGCCTTCAAGATTGACATTCTTCAAGGAACTTGTCCTCAACTGACTCAGTTTACTTGACCTCATCTGATTTAGCCTACTTACTTTTGCTGACTTTGAAGATCTTCAGGGAAATTGACATCAGACAACTTGCCAAGCTTCCCAAGGTCCTCTGTAGCCTTCAGGATCTACGAGGCTCAACACTGATCTTCAGGATCATGCTCTTCACTGAGTAGTCTACTGGCAGGCTTAGAAAGATCTGGTTTATACTCAGGATTATCTTTGGGTCTTCATGATTCCTAACTCCAACCAAGTTCCCCCTCAATTGAGTACCTACAAATTGAAAACAGACTAACATATCCTAAACCTTACAAGACACAATCTTAACTGCACACTTCCTATTACAAGTTGTTTGGAAAATCATCAAAACTAAATATCCAAACAACTTCCCCTTTTTTCCAAAACTTCTAACACTTTTTAATTTTCTATAAAAAGAAACTGGTTAGTGTGAACAAGTAATAGAGAAAATAATGCAGAAATTCCCAAATTCTTAACCATGAAAGATTTGTTCAGTTGACCATAAATATTTTCAAAACAAGAATAAATGTCATTTGAACAACCTACTCTGATACCAAGTGTTGGTCCCGTGAAAACATATCATTTGTATTTTGAAATTTAATTTTTTTTTCTTTACCACGAATGTGTATTGCTTGTAAAACCTTTTGCATATGACAATTAAAAACATAGCGCAATAAAGAACACAACGATGTGAATTGGTTCGGAGACTCAAGCTCACAATCCACTATCCTAATTAAATAGGAGAATTCATTCACTGGAATTAGCTTAATTTATTCTGTCTATGGACAATCTCAACTGGATTTATGTTCCTCCGTGAAACTGCCTCCGAACTAGTCTTATAACCCTCCATGGGATAGCCTACATCTGGATTCACATCTCTCTTAAGGAACACCTCTCAACAACCTAACTTCATCACTAACTCTCAGGAAAGGGTTTGGATTTGGTGTTGATTTTCAACTATGTAAGATTTTCCCTTACATGGTTTTAGTCTTTAAACTAGGGTTGAGAAAATCTCCCCAAGCTTAGTATATTGTTGGGACAATGCCAGTTTTGATTAGATCCCAAAGCCCCTGAAAAGATGTTATGCTTTGGTAGTCAGGCTAGTCTTGGTTAGATTTGTACTTAGTTATTTTACAGGAACTCAATGAGAGGAGTACTCATTGATGACAATCAAGACTGAAGCCTGAAGACTCAGAGCACCATCCTGAACTTACGGCAGTCTATCTAAACTGGCTGAGTAAGTGTCAGTGATGAAGAGTATGACCCTGAGGTCATTACTAACTCAGTCCTGAAGGGAACATGATGATACTGAGTAATGGGAAAAGACTTGGAGTAGGGTCAAGCAATGCAAAAGGAATGTCAGCATCAGGACAAGACCATTGTGCTTGAGATAAAATGAACTGAATAAGACAAGCCTGAAGCCCAGGAATGAGTTCTGACATTCTCACCTACCTGATGACGTGGACCAATCCAGGAAGGACACGCACGTACGGACCTGACATGAAGACTGAGTTCAGACTGCACTTTTCAACGGGCAAGCATTAAATGTTGCATTAAATGCATTACCAAATCCATGCAAGGACGGCTGATGCATGGGAGATGTGTCCGTTGAACAACCCTACGTAGATGACTAGAAGGCTATCTCTTCCAACGGATAATTTTCAAATCCATCTATAAATAAAGAAGGCCTTGAACCCATTCAAGGTTACGGGAAATTTCCAAGCCAGAAATTACTCAAACTCTAAAGCATTCAAGCACTCAGCGTTAGAAAGAAGCACTCGAAAAACCTTAAATTTCCCAAGTGTTTCTTAGCAAAGATAGTTATTCCTTATTCCACTGAGTGAACCTAGTTATATCATAAGCTTAGAGTGATTATTCATCCTTAACATAGCCTTGTCTTGTAAGGATAATCACAATCTTAGTTGGAAATAAAACTGAAACCAAAACACTCTAGTTAGGTTTGTTGGTTGAAGTTAGTTAGTGAGTTAGGAAGGAGTTTGTAAGGGTCAGTGAGTTGGCTGATCTGGGTGCACCTTGGCACGTTAAAAACTAGCTAATCCTTAGTGGATTATCCTGTTCAATCAGGACCGTGGACGTAGGAGCTTGAGTCTCTGAACCACGTTAAACTCTTTGTGTTCTTTACTTCTTTGATATTGTTCTTATTGTTTATTCATTAAGTCATTCATTGCATCAGTTTTATCAGGCTTGAATCAATCAGCCTGATCAGTAACTTGAACACTGCCCTACTAATTACTACTTCAGAATTGAGTAATCAAGTTTTCAGAAAGCAAACATTAACAAGACTATAAACTTTCAGGGATCATGCATTTCCGCACTGAACTCAAGTTGATAGTTTACCAACTGACCAGCACTCAGTGCAGTTAGTAGGTGTGTTATCAACCCTGAGTTCTTCACCACTCTGAGCTAAGGGGACTCAGTCAGTTTGAAAGTCAGAAAAATTTATATACGTGTATTCCCCCCATACACATATCTCTCAGTCTTGTACCGGGACCAACAAGTGGTATTAGAGCAGTGGTTCAAAAGACCACTAACTTTGAATACTAATAGTTTCAGAGGTGAAACTTTTGGTAGTCACTGAACAGATCTGAGTTTGCTTTTCATAAAACTTGCATCGTCATGACTTCGATGAGACTTGCAGCTTCATTGTCTGAATTCTCTGTTTCTAACTTTGTCTACTGGAAGTTCGGACTTGAGGCACATCTAGATGCCATCCTGATGTCGCGTGTTATCAAGGAAGGACCCATCAAGTTCACCATCCTTAATGTCAGAGGACTGGGGTATGAGCATCTTGACATTGGCGTACAGGTTCCTAAGGAGAGGAAGGATATGACCAATGATGAGATCAAAATGGTGGGACTGGGCATTGTGGTCAGAAATATCATCTTGCATACGGTACCTTTCGAGGAGTCAGCGAGGCTGATGAATTTAAAGACGGCTAAAGAGGTGTGGGATGAGCTGACCAGAATGTGTGAAGGGTCAAAAAAGATAAAGTAGAATAAGAGAAATATTACCATTCAGAAGTTTGAAGCATTCGAGATGCTGCCTGATGAGACGATAGATCAGATGGAGTCAAGATTCATCAAGTTGATGAATGAGTTGGTGATGTTGGATAAGGATGTTCCAAAGAGAGATGTTGCTTCTAAGATCCTGAATGCCCTTCCTGAGAGATGGGATAACAGTGTAATTATGCTAAAGAACACTCAGGATATGAGTAACATAACTTCTGCTTTACTTTTTTCAGAGCTTAAGGCATTGGAATATGATCTCAACAAGAGAAAGAAGAAATTTCAGCAAGAAGAAGAGGAGAAAGAAAAAACTCCTGAGAAAAGCGTTGCGTTCAAAGCCAAGTCAGAACCTGTCGAGTCTTCATCAAAGTCATTGGTAGAGATGAGCAAGGAAGAGCTTGCTAAGGAGTACAGCCTGATGGCCAGACGCTTTGAAAAGCTTAATTCCAGGTTTGGTCGTTATAAGAAATATTATCAGGATACTCGTGACAGGAAACCTAAAGGAACCCACCAAAGCTCACAGAGATATGAGGAAAGAAGGAACACTGACCAAAGAAGAGATTGTGGCGATGAAAGAAGATATTCAGACCCAAAGCCCAATCGAAGAGATGAACAGAGATTTATTCGTGATGACAGGCACTCAGGCAAGATCGAAAGCTCATCTAGACCAAGGGAACCTGACTCAAGAAAGAGCCCTGAGCCAAGAAAGGAAAGAGGAGATGAGCAAGCTGCATGTTACAACTGTAACAAGAATGGGCACTATCAGTATGACTGCCCAGATGTTAGGATAAAATGTTATTTAGTTTTGATGAGTTAAAACAAACCAGAAGATGTAATAGGACCATTTGGACCTGTAGCCAGATGAGGAAGTAGATTAGGACTTAGTCTAGAGGGAACTGCAAGACCAGAAGACTTCGCCAGAAGAGTCACCAGAAGACCTACCAGAGGACTTCACTAGAGGACTCCACCAGAAGACTTCACCAGATGAGATCAAGACCAGAGGCAGAGGACCTTCCCCAGACCAGACGAGTCTGGTGAAACAAAAGATGCTCAAAATCATCTCCTGATTCAGATGAGCATTCTGTTTCTTAACCGACTCTGGACCAGAAGACATTGAGGTTGTCTGGTGTCTAGTCTTGCCTTCTCTGGAAGAATCGGAGTTAGGCTAGTTAGGCATTGGAAGCATTTGACCGTTGGTGATTCAAATCAAGTCAACAAGATCGGATTGGAAAGTATTTGAAGTCAATCAATCCAAGGATCCCACCAACCCAATCAATCAATTAGGGAATTGATTGATTGGAAGCTTCCTTATTTAAGAGATCTGATTGGATTAGCTCTCCAATGGCTAATTTCTAAGCATCTCTATAAATACAAGAGTGCAGTTTCAAAGAAAGGCGCTAGAGAGATCCCACGCGCACACGAAGTATATATCCAAGCCTCTTTGATAATCAAGCTTTAGCACTCTTACTTTGTTCACATTTATATCCACTCATTTAAGGAGTATTGAATCTCAACCTGTTCATCTATTAAGACAAGGTTGTAGATTGAAAGGCTTAAGATCGAAGTTAGATCTAAAGAGATTGTAAGAAAGAACTGGTACTTCACAATTCCAGTAGATCGTAAGTTGTTGGTTGGTTAGTGAGGCCCCTTTGAATAAGGGAGAGTGGACGTAGGATTTTCAGATCCGAACTACTATACATCCGGTCTTATTTATTACTTTCTTTTCTTTATTGCTCATACATTCCTTGCTCTTATAAAAAGATTTGTAAAAATTTAAATTTCAAGCTTCCGCAATTAATCTATCTAGTGGGACCAACAAGTGGTATCAGAGAAGTGTGTCCAAGACCACTGCTTTGTAAATCTTTTTGGTGGTCACTGGGCAGATACATTGCTCTTTATTGTTGTTGATTAAATTCTTGTTAAACCCACTGACTTTAGGTAGCTTCATCCTTCACTGACTCTGACGATCTTCAGTAGACATGAATGTCTTCAGTGTAGTTGTCCTTCAGTAGACACTTGAAGATCTCTCCAAGAAGTTTGTCATAAGGCTGAATGACAAACTTCCCTGACCACAGTAGCCTGACTCCTTCAGGGCCTACTTGGTGCAGCACTGATCCTCCTGATCATGCTCTTCACTGAGTGGTCCACCTGACTTAGCTTAGATCAGCCCAGTTTTACACTTAGTGGGACATTCTCCAGTCTTCTCTTCAGGTTCAGGTCACTAGCATGGCTTCAGTCAGTTCTTCTTCTGATGTCATCTTGATTTCCTCAGGCTGTGTTGCTGAGTTCCCCCTCGCTGAGTTTCCCCTCAACTGAATGTTCCCTCAACTGAGTTCTTCTCAACTGACAGCCTATTCTACTGAGAAATAACCTAGCCTGACCTGACCAAATTAGGGGACCTCAGAGGAGACACTCAAGAAGGGGGAATTCCAATCAGAATAAGAACTATCAGAGATGGAATAATGTTCAACAGAACCAGGTACCCTAGACACGGTTTTCTCAGAGGAATCAATTCCAAAACAGATACACTCAGAGGAACTATAACCACCAGAAAAGGTCCAGTTTTTATCAAGACCAGAGACCCATCTATAGAAAACCAACTGATCTGGATAGTTATGACACCAGAGATGGTTCTTCTAGGATGTACCCTTACAACCAGACCTTTAAGACCATGTCTTTAAGGAAGGCCATTCCAAAGGCCAGATTTGAGAAAAGATACACCAGACCTGTTTATAGGAAAGGTGTTCTGATCAGACCAGTAGCTCAATATATCATTGTAAGAGGACATGTGCTGGTAGATAGATTTGGAAGGAAGATAAGATCTCCTCATCCAGCTAGGGATGATCTTTATCTTTGGATTCCTACAAAACCTGCAACTAACCAATCAGGACCCAGCTCTAGTAGGGGACCTAATTAATTTCTCTGCATGATGAAAAGTGCCCATTGGAGAAAGGACTTTCAAGCAAATATGTGTGGTACATTGATAGTGGATGTTCCAAGCATATGACATTCCAGAAAGATCATCTCCAGGATTTCAAGCCATTGAATGGGCCAAGAGTGATGTTTGGTGACAACAACTATGGAGTCACCAGAGGTATTGGAAAGTTGACTTTTAATGGCGTATCTGTAGATGAAGTCTACTATGTTGAAGGACTCAAGCATAATCTGCTTTCAGTATCCCAATTTTGTGACAAGGGATACTCAGTGAAGTTTTCTAGTGATTCATGCACTGTCTTTTCTTCTGATTATGATGATGTTTTGCTTATAGGAATGAGGAAGGGTAACATTTATCTTGCAGATTTTAGCAGTTGCCCAAGAAGGATCTGCCGAAGATAGCTGGTTATGGCACAGGAGATTGAGCCATCTTAACTTCAAAACACTGAATAAGATTGCCAGAAAAGGTCTTATTCGAGGTCTTCCTAATGAAGTGTTTAAGAAGGATCAGGTTTGTGGTTCATGGCAGAAGGGTAAACAACCCAAGACCTCCTTTAAGGATGTCCAGAGCACAACCACAACCAGAGTACTTCAACTACTTCACATGGACCTGTTTGGACCTGTTTCTCCTCTTAGTTTCAGTGGAAGGAAGTACACCTTGGTGATAGTAGATGACTTTTCAAGATACACTTGGGTAGTGTTCTTGTTTAAGAAAAATGAAACTATCACTAAACTGCCAGAATTTTTCAAGCAGATTCAGAATGAGTAGAACCAGAGCATAGTCAGGATCAGAAGTGACAAAGGGACAGAGTTTTTGAACTCACACATTTTTTAGTATTGCAAGGAACATGAAATTTTTCATGAGACATCTGCTGCCAGAACACCCCAACAAAATGGAGTAGCGGAAAGGAGGAATAGAACTCTAAAGGAAGCTGCAAGGACTCTTCTAGCAGAGTACAACACACCACAAAGGTTTTGGGCAGAAGCTATCAACACAGCCTGTTATACCCAGAACAGATGCCTAATTGTCCAGAGATATAATAAGACTCCATATGATGTATGGAAATGTAAAACCCCATATGTTTCATATTTTCATGTTTTTTGTTGCAAGTGTTTCATCCATGACAATGGGAAATCAAAATTAAAAACCTTTGATGCTAAAGTAGCAGATGGAATATTTTTAGGATATTCCACCACTAGTAAAGCATTCAGAGTTTTTAATAAGAATTCACTTTGTGTGGAGGAAACACATCATGTTGTTTTAGATGAATCTGTTATTAAGTGCAAGGTGGAATTAAAGCCTTCTGATGAGACACAGAATTAGACTACTCCCAGAGTAATCAAGGTCAATACACCCCTTCTTGATTCAGACTCAGATTCAGATTCAGATGATGGCCCATCTTCTGGTTCTTTGAAGGAGAAGTCTTCACAAGGTACAGAACCAGAGGAGGTTGGAACTCCTGTAGGGGGAAGCTCTTCTGCAGTTGGTGATATTCACCAAGGTACTGCAGTGGATGGTCAATCAAGCAAGGCCACGGGAAGCAGGACCCTGGTTGATCACCCCAATGACCTGATAATTGGAGATCCAACTAAGGGTGTCCAGACTAGGAGAACTCTTAACTTAGCTGCCTTATTCAGTTGCTATGTGTCCTTGATTGAGCCCAAGAACATCAAGGATGCACTGAAAGATTCAAATTGGATTGTTGCTATGCAAGAGGAGTTGAATCAATTCACCAGACAGGATGTTTGGGAGCTGGTAGACCGACCAAGACATCAAAAGTGATAGGCACTAAGTGGGTTTTCAAGAATAATAAAGATGAGAATGATGTCATTACTAGGAACAAGGCAAGGCTAGTAGCTCAGGGCTATTCTCAGTCTGAAGGAATAGACTATGATGAGACATTTGCTCCTGTTGCCAGACTAGAAGCCATCAGATTGTTCTTAGCATATGCTGCTCACATGAAGTTCAATGTATACCAGATGGATGTGAAATCTGCCTTTCTTAATGGGATTCTCATTGAGGAAGTGTATGTGGAACAACCTCCTGGTTTTGAACAAGGTGAAAAGGTATTTAAGCTTAAGAAAGCTCTTTATGGGCTGAAGTAGGCACCCAAGCATGGTATGACACTCTTTCTCAGTTTCTTCTGGATAATGGTTTTACTAAAGGTAAGATCGATAGGACCTTGTTTAGGAAAGAAGAAGGAAAGGACATCCTTCTGGTCCAAATATATGTTGATGACATTATATTTGGATCCCCTAACAAGAAGCTGTGTGAGAAGTTTGGTGAACTCATGCAGAGCCAGTTTGAGATGTCTATGATGGGTGAAATGAATTATTTCTTAGGTCTGCAGGTAAAGCAATCAGAGAAGGGAATTTTCATCGATCAGGCGAAGTACATCAGAAACATGTTAGAGAAATTTGGAATAGGATCTAGCAAAGCAGCCAAGATCCCTATGATGACAAATTTCAACATGGATCCAGATGAGTCTGGAGAGAGTGTGGACCAGACTCAGTACAGAGCATTCATTGGTTCTCTTCGGTACTTGACTGCAAGCAGACTAGATATAACCTTTGCAGTTGGTGTGTGTGCCAGGTTTCAAGCTAATCCTAAGAAAAGTCATTTGGAAGCAGCTAGGAAGATATTGAAGTATCTTAAAGGTATAGTGAACTTGGGGTTATGGTATCCTGCAGATGACAACTTAGAGTTAAGTGGTTATTCAGATTCAGACTATGGTGGGTGCAGAATAGATAGGAAGTCTACAAGTGGAACATGCCAATATTTTGGGAATAAATTGGTATCTTGGTTCTCTAAGAAGCAGACTTCAGTTGCTACATCAACAACAGAAGCAGAGTGTATGGCCGCAGGCAGCTGTTGTTCACAACTATTCTGGATTAGTCAACAGCTAAGGGACTACCAGATTAGAGTTAAAGATATTCCAATCTTCTGTGATAGCAATAGTGCAATAGCAATCACCCAGAATCCAGTTCTTCATACCAGATGCAAACATGTTGATATAAGGCATCACTTTATCAGAGATCATGTTGAGAGGGGAGATATAAGGATGGAAAAGATTGCAACAGAGAAGCGGAGAGCAGATATTCTGACTAAACCTTTGGCTGAAACCAGATTCAGAGAGTTAGCTTTTGAGTTAGGACTTTTGGATCCAGAGACAGATTTGGCTTAGGGGGAACATCAGAGAAGTATCCTTTTGTTTCATTTTGATACATAATTTTATGTTTTTCACACTAACATGCCTACGGGTTAGATATACCAGGGAAGTTACATCTCCAGATGAGGTCTGTACCAGATGAGATGTGTGCCAGGTAAGGTACATTCCAGATGAGGCACAGAGATAGATTCCAGAGAATTCAGGAGTCAAATCTGACCAGAACCAGATGATTTTCCATCAGATGAGATGTAACACCAGACTAACCGTGGTATCATCTGGTTACAATACCAGGTGACAGGTATGTATTTACTTCTCTGGCCTCTGATCATTGGGATACACTTTTAAAATTAGTAAATACACTCAAAACATTTCATCTTCAGGGTGTATTTAAGACTAGGGTAGAGGACCTAGGCAATCATTTTGCTTTTTCTCTTGATTACCACAAAACCTCCCTCGATCCCAGTCCCAATGACCATGTCCACGCACTATATTAAATCTGTAACTTGCCTTTTAATCTTGGCCGTCGGATTTAATTATTGTGCAATATGTCAATCAATTCTAAAATTGATTTTGTTCCATAAATTAAATTTTACAATTACACGCGTTCACACTGCATTAATTGATCAAGCCACGCGTATTGCCCTATTTAAATCAAATTTTTCTTCAATCTGTCCTTTCACGTTTCCTTTCTCTCAAATCCCTAACCTCTCTCTGCAAGTTCTCTCTCTCTTTCTCTCTCGCTCTCTTACACAGAAATGGCACCCAAATGCAATTTCGATCCAGAGCACGTATGCAAGAAATTGAAGTCAGAAATGGTGGTGGATTTCTATTCCACCAAGAATCCGGCCGCGCTAGAGATTCTGGAACTATTGAGGAAATCTGGAGTGGAGGAGTTGATCTCCAAAGTCCCCAAAGATCTGTGCACTTTGGATGGGTACGCTGCCCAATTTTTGGTCAGGATGAAGATCCACGATGACCACATCTCCTCCAAGCTTGACAAGGAGGATGTCGTCTTCTCGAAGTATGACTTCTGCAGACTTTTCGGAAATCTTTCTTCAGAAGGTGTGGACCCTTTGAAGTACAAGGAAGGAGAAGCTTTGGAGTCATTCAAGCTGTTTGCCAGGAATTCTTGCCAGAATTTGACCAAGGGCTTTTTGGATAAGCACTTGAGGCAAAGGTACAAGGTTCTATTTAACATTATTGTTAAAGTTTTGATGTGTGAGAGCCATAGCACAGATGCCATCTTCACTGGCAGGCTCTGTGTTATGAGGGCTATTCTGGATGGTGTACAATGCAATTGGGCTAAGTTCTTCTGGGGAGTTTTGAGGAAGAACAAGTTGAAAGTGCAGAAGGAGGAGTGTCCCAGCTTGCCTGGAGAGCAACAGTACTTTTTCAATGCCAACGTATCTCTTGGCACCAAGCTTACTCTGATCTTGGACTCCATCTTCCCAGAGAAGAAGTGGAAGGAGTCATGGTGCAAGGGCTTTCACAAGTCCAAGATTCTGTTCTCCAAGGATGGGCCTCTTCATGGCCATCCTGATTCTGATGGAGATCAAGCTAAGGGGCAGACGCAGCAGAAGAACAAGAAGAAGACTTCTGAAGCTACTGGTTCCTCAACCATAGCTTTCTCTGGCTCCTCAGAGGAGGACAAGATTCCCCTTCAAGATGTTTTGAAGAAGAAGGGTGATGGTGAAAAAGCTGCCAAGAATGCTGGTGCAGCTAAGAGGAAGAGGCCTGATGAAGCCAAGAAGGTCTCTGCTAAGAAGCCCAAAACAAGCAGAAGGGCTAAGAAGACACTTCTGGTGGATGAGCCATCAGAAGATGAGGAAGAAGAAGAGGTTGAGCCTCTTAAGAAGAAGAAGTCTCAGGCCAGGAGAGCTATCTTTCAGGAGTCAGACTCTGGCTCTGATCTGGGCGATGCTTTGGAGCAGGCCATTGAGGAGGCCTCTCATCTGATGGAGGAAGCCACGGCTTCAGAGCAGGTAAACATTTCTAATCCCCCATCAATCCCCATAAATCTTGTAACCCCCTCTACTTCTCCTCCAGAATCCCACACATAACCCCTCTCCTGCTCCTGGTGCCCCCATTTCCTCACCAGGAGAAACCTTACCTGATACACCCCAATACACTCCCTCCACCATCCCTACGCAAACACCCTCTTCCCCCCACTTCACAAATCCCTCTCCCCACACACCCTTCTCCCCCAGCCCATGTACCAAAGGTGCCATCAACCTCTGGTGCAGAACAACCCATTCCACCCTCCTCCTCTTCTCAAATTCCCTACCAAGCCTCTGTGCCAGAAGTTCCTTCTGCATCTTCTGGTGCAGAACATTCTCTACCCTCCATCTCTACCTCACAAATACCTACCCCTCCCCAATCTCATACAGAATAGACCCCCTCCATGGATTTGGGATTCTCTGCTCCCCCTTCCTCTCCCACTTGCCTGTCCAGCGATGATAGTGAAGGTGAGGATGCTTCACTGGAGCCGGAGTGCTTAGCACCATCCTCCTCTGCCTCTGGGCCCAAACCCTTCACTTTCTCTTCTACAGAAATGGGTCCCATCAGGTAGAGCATGAGTGTAAGTGCTCAGCTCTGGCTAAGAGAGCACTTTCCAATCCTGTTGGAGCACTTACCCCTCCTGGCAGATTTGACGGATGCCAAGACCTGGAGCAAGGCTAGACTAGAGGATGTGGAAGATTTGGTTTTGCTGTTGGAGGAGATGACCACAG
This sequence comes from Ballota nigra, assembly GCA_947034835.1. Lineage (NCBI taxonomy): Eukaryota > Viridiplantae > Streptophyta > Magnoliopsida > Lamiales > Lamiaceae > Ballota > Ballota nigra. Next base: position 76,733,872 of record OX344726.1, read on the forward strand.
CAGCCTTCACTGCCTGGGAGATAGATCTCAAGAAGAAGCTCAACCTTCAAAACCCTGCAGAGCTTGAGACCCCAGAAGCAGCTAAGGTGGTGATTCACACCTTGCTGATCCAGATGGGAGTGATGATCTCCCCAGAGGGCCCATCTTATACTTTTGGCCCTCACTTCACCTTTCCTCCAGAACTCTATTCCTGATAAGGACGACTTTGATATGACCCCTACCGTGCTGCAAAAGATGAAGTTGTTCTTCAATGAACAAATCATGCAGATATGGCGATTTTGTAAGGCAATGCAGCATCTGGTGCCTGCTCTGGTTGAGCACCAGGTAAAGGTTGATAGAAGGAAGTTCTTAAAGCAGATCAAGGCTACGTTTGCCTCTGCTAAGGCTGCATTCAAGTCTGATTGTCTCTACCTGAAGATGGATGTGCATGAGAGCCAGAAGCAGATCCAACAATATGTTCTGGACCAGGTGCGACCTGTTTCTGTGCTCAAGGTGGAGATGGCTTCTCAAATGCTGCAAACTGCAAAGCTCAAAGACTCCCCCTAGGAGATGCTCGAGAAGTAAGAGAAGCTGGTAGCTGAGTCTAAGGCCTACCTGGATGAAGCCAGGCAACTCAGTGATCTTCACTCTTCCTCCTCCATTGACTTGCCTGAACTCATAAGGCAGGTAGTGCAGCCCCTTATTGATAAAGTTAAAAAGGGGGGAGAGCAGGCCAGAACTGATCTGGCGAAGACCACTCTGGAGACTCTATTTAGCCATGGGGAGCGTCTGGACCTACTGGAGAATACATTAGCCCAGGCGGAGCTGCAGAAGAAGAAGAAGGAAGAGTTGAAATCTCTTACCATGGTTAAGCAGCTGGCGGCAGAAGAGGAGTCCACTAACACAGAGCAGGATCCTATGGCCATTTCTGGACCTGCCAAGAGGAAGATAAGAAAAGTGAAGAAGAGCTTCCTTGAATCTGTCGTTGAAGGGGCAGAGAAGAGATTCAAGGAAGAGACGCCTGAAGAGAGGCAAGCCAGAATAAGAAAGAACATAGATGAGGAGCAGAGGCTCCGTTATGTTAGAAGGCAGAATAAGAAGACCAGAGAAGCTGGCATCTCTTCTGGTGCCAGTGGATCCAGCCAGAGAAGAAAAGCTCATGTTGAAGTGATGGAGATATTGCCTCTCAGGACAGAAGGGTCCTTTGACTCTACTGTGCCTGTGCCCCTGATTGAAAGATGGAGAGAGGCAAAGACTCTGTGGTTCATCCAGCACTACATCCAAAGGCCCCCACCAGAGGATGATGCGCTCATCAATAGAACCTTCCATTCTTGGATGAAGGCTTACGATGCAGGTCTCTACAAGCAGCTGATGGACTCCACCATTGAATTCAACCTGGAGGTCACTGCCCCTGAATTCCATTATCTCAACACTTCAATGATAGGGGATCAGTTTGATTGGGCTGAACTGAAGAAGCTGTACAAGACCAAGGTGTTGGCAAACTTCACTCCAACATCTTCTGCATAACTTAAGGCCATTCAAGACAGGTTCTTCGACTGGTTCCTGGTGCCTAAAGAGAACAGAAGATATGCATAGTTTAGGAATCTGAAATGCAATGTAACATGTAATCCTTTGTCCTATATTTAATGAAAAGTCATATCTTCTCTGTTCAAAAGACAATCTCTTGTTGTCTTATTTATTTGCCTGATAAGATCTATTCTAAGGTCTTATCCTTTTATTGTTTTCATGCTTAAATATTTATGTTTTGATCAGTTCTGGTTAAGTTTTAACTCCGTCAAAAAGGGGGAAATTTTTAGGATAAAAGTTGTTAGTTTTGATGAGTTAAAACAAACCATAAAATGTAATAGGACCATCTGAACCTGTTAGCCAGATGAGGAAGAATCACCAGAAGAGTCACCAGAAGACCTACCAGAAGACCCTCCAAAAGACTTCACCAGATAAGACTGACCAGAGGCAGAGAACCTTCCCCAGACCAGACGAGTCTGGTGAACTAAAAGATGCTCAGAATCATCTCTTGATTCTACTGAGTATTCTGGTTCTTGACCAGATCCAGACCAGAAGACACTGAGGTTACCTGGTACCTGGTCCTGCCTTCTATGGAGAGTATCAGAGTTAGGCATTGGAAGCACTTGACCATTGGTGATTTAAATCAAGTAAAACATGATCGCATTGGAAAGTTTTGAAGTCTATCAATCCAAGGATTCCACCAACCCAATCAATCAATTAGGGAATTGATTGATTGAAAGCTTCCCTAAATAGAGGATCTGATTAGATTAGCTCTCCAACGGATAAACTCTAATCACCTCTATAAATATAAGAGTGCAGTTTCAAAGAAAGGCTCTAGAGATTCTCATGCGCAAGAAGACATATTCCAAGTCTTGTTCATTCACTCTTAAGTACTCTTATTGCTCTTATCTTTCATATATACTCTTAAAGGAGTTGTTGGATCTCAACCTGTTCATCTCTAAGAAAAGGTTGAAGGTTGTAGACTTTAGATCGAAGTTAGATCTAAAGGGATTGTAAGAAAGAACTGGCACTTCACAATTCCAGTACGTAAGTGGTTTGTTGGTTAGTTAGTGAGACCCCTTTTGATCAAAGGGAGAGTGGACGTAGGATATTGAAATCCGAACCACTATATATCCGGTCCATTTACTGCTTTAATTTTACTTATAGTGCTCTTATAAAAGATCTTGATAAAAAGACATAATCTTTAAAGCTTCCGCAATTAATATACTTAGTAGGGCCAACACTCCTCCCTCTCTGCTTCTATAAATACCAACATCCAAACCTCATTCTTTATCTTGCAAACACACAAGAGAAGTTTAGAGAGAGAGAGAGAGAGAGAGAGAGAGAGAAAGTTAGGAGTAAGAGTAGAAGGAGAAGGAGCCCTCTCCTCTCCTCCCCCTCTTGGCCTACACCACCACCACCTAGGAGGAGTGTTTTCCCCACCATCTTAAAGCCAAGGGAGTGTTAGAAGCTAGGGTGTTCATCTTTGGTTCCTAATCTTCCAAGAAAGAGAGGAAAACTACAAGGGTAAGCCTATAAACCCATTTCTCTTAATACTTTAATCATATTTTATTTTGGGCATGAAACCCTTAGAAATGGTATGTTAAGAACTTTTCCCAAACTTATTTAAACTGTAAGAATAATGTATGAGGTTTGAGTTCAAGATTCCCCACAATTTTGAGCTTATATGATCGTTTATGAGAAAGTTTGACAAAGTTCGTTTCTACCCGGGTTAGCTACGGTTCCTTTTTTGACGAACTAATTTCAGACCTTTATTGATGTTGAAAAATTGTGAAAATTTACCTGGATGTATTATTTGATGTATATAAGAAACTGTGAAAATTTCGTGGTCATCTGATCTATATTAGGGGAGAATAAATTCATGGAAATATATATGTTTGAAACCGTGTGAAACTTGGAGCAGCGACTCTATTTAACCTTTTTGCCTATTTTCACAAGTGATAAAATTATAGAAAAATTTGGGGATGTTTCCCTTGTTGTATTTTAAGATATATCCAAATATCCTAGCATTTTGTGAAAAATATAATGAGATATACCTATTTTAATATTATGTGGTAAATACTTGACTGAGGTTGATTCTTTGTTTTGAAAAATTCATTTCACCCTTTTATATGTGTTTTAAAATCTTAGAAAAATTTCGAGATATTCTCCACTGAGTCTGAAATGCTCTATAAAATATTTGGTTAATTTTGATTGATTTACAATAAGTTATGGATTTTTAAATAAAACATGTACTGCATGATGAACTATGTTATAAACTCGTTTTCCATCAAACATCTGGTACTGATCCATAACTCAAATTACTTAGGTTTCCAAATGAAAAATGTTAGGTATTAAGTTCACTATAACATATTTTAATTTAATGATTTTTGAATGTACCTACTGTGAGATATGATATTTAGACTTCAATGTACACTGTGTTGACGAATGTCTTGCTGATCGGTTTTCAAATGAAAATTTACCCTATTTTTGTAGCTGAAATGACTTGGTACCCTTAATGAAATTTGTTCCATATCATCAGATATATAACATACTAAAATTTCTTAATTTTCCAGTAAGTATAAATGCCCTTTTCAGTTAATACATATATGTATGTCTTTTGTTAAATAAGTAACACTAGAAAGAAGGAATAAGTGATACTTTTATAAACAAGCATGTTTTAGGTGTATGAATGATTTGTGTTTACCTGTCCAAGAATGTTTTTGAGTGTTTTACTTGCTTCTGAGTGTTGAATGAACCCGGATGACCCAAAACCCCAACCGGTTGACCCGTATTGAATTAGAGTAACCTTACTACCCGAATGAACAAGTTTCAACGCCCTCCTTGAACTTGAACAAGAACCCTAGGGATTTTCTAATGAATTAAATATTTTTCTATAACCGAAAAGCCCTAAGTATGATGTGAAGTTGAGTAATAAACTAAAAGAATGAACGATGACTAAATGAACGGACTGTGTTAGGTAAAGTGGGGTTAGCTCGGAAGCTCGGAGGTCGCCCGTGCTCTAAGAAATAAAGAAGTTAAGCTTTACCTCTAAAAGTTTCCAGGTGGGTGACACTATCTGTATAGGTAGTTAATGTTATATGGACTGTTGTCAGTTTTCTGAAACAAACGTAATGAATATCAATAAAAGACATGAACAATCTTATGAATGTGAATGCGAGTATGCGATTATAACAATGTGAGCATGTGGAATGTGATTTGTGAACTATGTGACAGTTGTAAGGGAAGCTGGTGGAGGGATAAGGACGGAAGGGACAAAGACGCGGTGGAGTCGCTACCGGTGCCCCCCAAACAGGGATAAGGATGTGGTTGAAAGAGTACCAGTGCCTCCAAACTTTAAGGGACAAGGATGCGGTAGAGTCGCTACCGGTGCCCCCCCCCCCCCCCCCCCCAACAGGGATAAGGATGTGGTTGAAAGAGTACCAGTGCCCCCATATTTTTAGGGACAAGGACGCTGTGGAAATGTCACCGGTGCCCCACATATGAATAAGAAAGGAGATTGATGGGCCTTTGAGCCATATGATTGATAGGCCTTTGAGCCATATGAATGATGGGCCTTCGGGCCATACGAATGTTTTGTTCTAAATCTGTGTTTATAAGTTGTATGTTAAAGAAAACGAATACACATGACCAAAAATTATAATGAACCAACTGAAAGGTGAAATCTTAAAGGTATTATTATTTTGGATCTCCTGACAATCTGTATAACAGCATACAGGTTACCCACTGAGATTTTATCTCACGCGCCCCTCTCTAAATATTTTCAGGTTATGATGCTGAGGTCCGGGAGCTGCCGTAGATGACTACTTCCCACTCCCGTTTATTAATTAAATAAACTGATTTTATCAAGATTGAGACAATATGCTATTTTAATACTACTGTTAATGTTTTGTCACTAATGCCTCGAGAGTCATACCCAGGACTCATTGGGATGTTTCTTTATTAAATAATGGGATGATGGTTTTTATTAAGTAACAAATTGATGTTTTCTCAAATAAGTATTATGTTAAGTTCTTCCACTGCATCTGTATAATTATATTTATTGTTTTATCTTTTATAAAGAAATTTTCTGGCTTAGTTTTTATGGTTCACTAAGTGATGACTCGGGTTTAGGATGTTGTGACCTCAAAGGTCAAATTTCTATAATCCGGGGCGTTACAAGCTCTCTTGCAGTTGGTGATAATCACCAAGGTACTGCAGTAGATGGTCAACCAGGCAAGGCCACGGGAAGGAGGACCCTGGTTGATCACCCCAATGACCTGATAATTGGAGATCCAACTAAGGGTGTCCAGACTAGGAGAACTCTTAACTTAGCTGCCTTATGCAGTTGCTATGTATCCTTGATTGAGCCCAAGAACATCAAGGAGGCACTGAAAGATTCAAATTGGATTGTTGCTATGTTTGAGAGCTGGTAGACAAACCAAGACATCAAAAGGTGATAGGCACTAAGTGGGTTTTCAAGAATAAGAAAGATGAGAATGATGTCATTACTAGGCACAAGGCAAGGCTAGTGGCTCGCGGATATTCTCAATCTGAAGGAATAGACTATGATGATACATTTGCTCCTGTTGCCAGACTAGAAGCCATCAGATTGTTTCTAGCATATGCTGCTCACATGAAGTTCAAAGTATACCAGATGGATGTGAAATCTGCCTTTCTTAATGGGATTCTCATTGAGGAAGTGTATGTGGAACAACCTCCTGTTTTGAACAAGGTGACAAGGTGTTTAAGCTTAAGAAGGCTCTTTATGGGCTGAAGAAGGCACCCAGAGCATGGTATGACACCCTATCTCAGTTTCTTCTAGACGATGGTTTTACTAAGGGTAAGATTGATAACACCTTGTTTAGGAAAGAAGAAGGAAAGGACATCCTTCTGGTCTAAATATATGTTGATGATATTATATTTGGATCCCCTAACAAGAAGCTGTGTGAGAAGTTTGGTGAGCTCATGCAGAGTCAGTTTGAAATGTCTATGATGGGTGAGATGAATTATTTCTTAGGTTTGCAGGTAAAGCAATCAGAGAAGGGAATTTTCATAAATCAGGCAAAGTACATCAGAAACATGTTAGAGAAATTTGGAGTAGGATCTAGCAAAGCAGCCAAGATTCCTATGATGACAAATTTCAACATGGATCCAGATGAGTCTGGAGAGAATGTGGACCAGACTCAGTACAGAGCACTTATTGGTTCTCTTCTGTACCTGACTGCAAGCAGACCAGATATAACATTTGTTGTTGGTGTGTGTGCCAGATAGGAAGCAGCTAGGAAATATCCTAAGAAAAGTCATTTGGAAGCAGTTAGGAAGACATTGAAATATCTTAAGGGCACAGTGAATTTAGGGTTGTGGTATCTAGCAGATAACAACTTAGAGTTAAGTGGTTATTCGGATTCAGATTATGGTGGGTGCAGAATAGATAGGAAGTCTACAAGTGGAACATGCCAATTTTTAGGGAATAAATTGGTATCCTAGTTTTCTAAGAAGCAGACTTCAGTTGCTACATCAACAACAGAAGCAGAATACATGGCCGCAGGTAGCTGTTGTTCACAACTACTCTGGATTAGTCAGCAGCTTAGGGACTACCAGATTAGGGCTAAGGATATTCCAATCTTTTGTGATAGCAACAGTGCCATAGTTATCACCCAGAATCTAGTTCTTCATACCAGATGCAAACATGTTGATATAAGACATCACTTCATAAGAGATCATGTTGAGAAAGGAGATATAAGGATGGAAAAGATCGCAACAGAGAAGCAGAGAGCAGATATTCTGACTAAGCCTTTGGCTGAGACCAGATTCAGAGAGTTAGCATTTGAGTTAGGTTTGTTGGATCCAGTGACAGAATTGGTTTAGGGGGGACATCAAAGAAGTATCCTTTATTTCAATTTTACATACTTTATTATTTTCATACTAACATGCCTACAGGTTAGATATATCAGGGGAGTTACATCTCTAGATGAGGCATGCATCAGGTGAGGTATGTACCAGGTGAGGTTTGTATCAGATGAGGCATGTACCAGATGAGGTACATTCCAGATGAGGTGCAGTGACAGATTCCAGAGAAATTCGGAGTCTATTCTGACCAGAACCAAAAGGGTTTCCATCAGATGAGATGTAACACCAGACTAACCATGGTATCATCTAGTTACAATACCAGGTGAAAGGTATGTATTTACTTCTCTGGCCTCTGATCATTGGGATACACTTTTCAAATTAGTAAATACACTCAAAACGTTTCATCTTCAAGGTGTATATAAGACTAGGGCAGAGGGCCTAGGCAATCATTTTGCCTTTTCTCTTGAATGCCACAACACCCCTCGAACCCAGTCCCAATGACCATGCCCACGCACCAAATTAAATCTATATTTCGTCTTTCAATCCTGACCGTCAGATTTAATTACCGTGCAATATGTCAATCAATTCAAATTGATTTTGTCCCCTAAATTAAATTTTAAACTTACATGCGTTTACACTTCATTTAATTTTACAGCCACGCGTCTTTTCTTATTTAAACCAAAAAAAATTCACTGTCTTTTCACGTTTTCTTACTCTCAAACCCTAACCTCTCTCTGCAAGTTTTTTTTCTCTCTCTCTCTCTCTCAGAAATGGCACCCAAATGCAAATTTGACCCGGATCATGTGTGCAAGAAACAAAAATCAGAGATGGTGGTTGACTTCTATTCCACCAAGAATCCGGCGGCGCTAGAAATTTTGGAATTGCTAAGGAAATCTGGGGTTGAAGACTTGTTATCCAAAATTCCCAAGGATTTGCACACTTTGGATGGGTATGCTGCCCAGTTTCTTGTCAGAATGAAGATTCACGATGATCACATATCGTCCAAGATCGACAAGGAGGATGTTGTCTTTTCGAAGCATGATTTCTGTAGACTGTTTGGCAACATTTCATCGGAAGGAGTTGATCCGTTGAAGTATAAGGAGGGTGAGGTTGTAGAGTCGTTCAAGATCTTTGCCAGATCTTCATGCCAGAATCTGACCAGGGGATTTCTGGATAAGCATTTGAGGCAGAAGTTCAAGGTTTTGTTTGATATTGTTGTGAAAGTCTTGATGTGTGAGAGTCATAGCACAGATGCCATTTTCACTGGCAGGCTCTGTGTTATGAGGGCATTGTATGATGGAGTACAATGCAATTGGGCAGAATTTTTCTGGGGTATTTTGAGGAAGAACAAATTGAAGGTGCAGAAGGAAGAATGCCCTAGCAAGCCAGGGGAGTTGCAATTTTACTTCAATGCAAATGTCTCTTTGGGCACCAAGCTCTCTTTGATTCTAGATTCCATCTTTCCAGAGAAGAAGTGGAAGGACTCCTGGTGCAAGGGCTTCCACAAATCAAAGTTTATTTTCTCCAAGGATGGTCCTCTCCATAGCCATCCTGACTCTGATGGTGAAGAAGTCATTCATGCCCCTCCTCTCCAAGCAGTGCCTTCGCCTGCTAAGGGGCAGAAGACCAAGAAGAGCCAGCAGAAGAAGGCTGAAGCTACTGGTTCTTCAGCTATGGTATTTTCTGGCTCATCAGAGGATGACCAGATTCCCCTTCAAGTTGCATTGAAGAAGAAGGGTGATGGAGCAGAGGCTGCAAAGAAAGCAGGAGCAGCCAAGAAAAGGCCAAGGCAAGAGGATGCTACTGGAAAGGCATCTGCCAAGAAGCCAAGGACATCAAGGGGAGCCAAGAAGACTCTTCTGGTGGATGAGCCATCAGAGGAAGAGAAATCAGAGGAGGAGGTCCCTCTAATTAAGAAGTCCAAGGCAAAGAGGGTCATTCTGTAGGACCCAGACTCGGGGTCAAACCTGGGAGATGCCTTGGAGCAGGCCATAGAGGAGGCTTCTCACCTGATGGAGGAAGCTACAGCACCAGAACAGGTAATCCCACCTATCCCTTCATCTAATCCCATTAACCTTATTACCCCCACTACATCTCCCCAAGATACACATACACATACACAAAACCCCTTCCCTGCTCCTGGTGCCCCCATTACTTCACCAGAGCACACCTTACCCGATACACCCATATAAACTCCCTCCACCATTCCCACTGAGACACCTTCTCCCCTTACTTCACAAATACCTCTCCCCACAAATCCATCTCCCCCAGCCACTGTACCAGAGGTGTCTTCCACCTCCTCTAGTGCAGAATATCCTCTTCCCTCCACCTCCACCTCACAAATTCCTACCCCTCCCCAATCTCATACAGAACAGAACCCCTCCGTCTCAATGGCAATAGGATTTCCTATCCCTCCCTCTTCTCCCACTTGCCTGTCCAGCGATGATAGTGAAGATGAGGATGCTTCATTGGAGCCGGAGAACTTAGCACCATCCTCCTCTGCCTCTGGGCCCAAACTCTTTACTTTCTCATCTGCAGATATGGGTCCCATCAGGCAGAGTATGAGTGTAAGTGCTCAGCTCTGGCTAAGAGAGCATTTCCCAATCATGTTGGAGCACTTACCACTACTGGCGGATCTGACTGACGCCAAAGTCTGGAGCAAGGCCAGACTCGAGGATGTAGAGGATCTGATGTTGTTATTGGAGGAGATGACCACCTCTACATTCACTGCCTGGGAGATTGATCTCAAGAAGAAGCTAAACATTCAGAATCCTGTGGAGCTTGAGACCCCAGAAGCAGCAAAGGTGTTGATCCGCACCTTGCTGATCTAGAGAAGAGTGATGATCTCCCCTGAGGTCCCCTCATACACCTTTGGCCCTCACTTCACTTTTCCTCAGAGCTGTACTCTGATGAAGAAGACTTTGATGTCACTCCTGCCGTGCTGCAAAAGATGAAGACGTTCTTTAATGAACAAATTATGCAGATTGGACGTTTCTCCAAGGCCATCCAGCATATGGCTCCTGCTATGATTGAGCACCAGATTCGGCGGGAGAGGAGGATATTTCTGAAGCAGGTCAAGTCCACTTTTGCCTCTGCCAAGACATATTTTAAGGCAAATTGACTTTTTGTGAAGCTAGATGTGATGCACAGCCAGAGACAGCTCCAGGAGCATGTTTTGGACCAGCAGCGTCCAGTCTCTGTGCTAAAGGTGGAATTGGCTTCTCAGATGCTGGAGACTGCCAAACTCAAAGATTCCCTCCAGGAGATATTGGCAAAGCAGGAGAGGTTTGTGGCTAAGACTCAAGCTTACCTAGAGGAGGCCAAGCAGCTGCGTGATCTTCACTCTTCCTCCTCCACTGCCTTGCCTGATCTCATTTGGCAGGTAGTGCAGCCCCTTGTTGATGAAGTTAAAAAGGGGGAAGAGAAGGCCAGAAATGATCTGGCGAAGACCACCCTCTTCAGCCATGGTGCTCGACTGGACCTGCTGGAGAACACTTTGGCACAGGCTGAGCTGCAGAAGAAAAATAAAGAAGAATTAAAATCTCTTACCATGGCAAAGCAGCTTGCAGCAGAAGAGGAGACTTTTGATGTAGAGCAGGATCCAGTTTCTATTCCTGGCCCTGCTAAGAGAAGATTAAGGAAGGTGAAGAAGAGCTTCCTCGAAGAAGTGGTTGAGGAAGCAAAGAAAAGGTTTAAAGAGGAAACTCTAGAAGAGAGGCAAGCAAGGATAAGGAAGAACATAGATGAAGAGCAGAGGCTCAGATATGTTCGAAGGCATAACAAGAAAGCCAGAGAAACTGGTATCACTTCGGGTGCCAGTGGATCCAGCCAGAGGAGGAAGGCTCCTGTTGAGGTGATGGAGATTTTGCCACTCAAGACAGAAGGGTCCTTTGACTCTATTGTGCCTGTTCCTCTCATAGAGAAGTGGAGAGAAGCCAAAACTCTGTGGTTCATTCAATACTACATCCAGAGGCCCCCACCAGAGGATGATGCGCTTATCAACAGAACCTTCCACTCCTAGATGAAGGCTTATGATGCAGAGCTGTACAAACAGTTAATGGATTCCACAATAGAGTTCAACCTGGAAGTCACAGCCCCTGAGTTTCATTATCTCAACACTCCAATGACCGGGGACCAGGTTGATTGGGCAAAGCTGAAGAAACTTTACAAGACCAAGGTGTTGGTGAATTTCACCCCAACATCTTCTGCTGAGCTCAAGGCCATCCAAGACAGATTCTTCGACTGGTTTCGGGTACCAAAGGAGAATAGAAGATATACTTAGTATAGGACCTGATCTAATATGTAATCTGTAATCATTATGTCCTTATTATTAATGAAAAATCATATCTTCTCTGTCTTAAAGACAACCTCTTGTTGTCTTCTTGTTTGCCTGATAAGATCTATTCTAAGGTCTTATCCTTTTTACTTGTTTTCTTGCTTAAGTGTTTTCTCTTTGATCAGTTCTGGTTAGTATTTTAACTCCATCAAAAAGGGGGAGATTATTAGGATAAAATGTTGTTTAGTTTTGATGAGTTAAAACAAACCAGAAGATGTAATAGGACCATCTGGAACTGCCAGACCAGAAGACTTCGCAAGAAGAGTCACCAGAAGACCTACCAGAGGACTTTACTAGAGGACTCCACCAGAAGACTTCACCAGATGAGATCAAGACCAGAGGCAGAGGACCTTCCCCAGACCAGACGAGTCCGGACCAGATGAGTCTGGTGAAATAAAAGATGCTCAGAATCATCTCCTGATTCTGATGAGCATTCTGTTTCTTAACCGACTCTGGACCAGAAGACATCGAGGTTGCCTGGTGTCTGGTCTTGCCTTCTCTGGAAGAATCAGAGTTAGGCATTGGAAGCATTTGACCGTTGGTGATTCAAATCAAGTCAACAAGATCGGATTGGAAAGTATTTGAAGTCAATCAATCCAAGGATCCCACCAACCCAATCAATCAATTAGGGAATTGATTGATTGGAAGCTTCCTTATTTAAGAGATCTGATTGGATTAGCTCTCCAACAGCTAATTTCTAAGCATCTCTATAAATACAAGAGTGCAGTTTCTAAGAAAGGTGCTAGAGAGATCCCACGCGCACACGAAGTATATATCCAAGCCTTTTTGATAATTAAGCTTTAGCATTCTTAATTTGTTCACATTTATATCCACTCATTTAAGGAGTATTGAATCTCAACCTGTTCATCTATTAAGACAAGGTTGTAGGTTGAAAGGCTTAAGATCGAAGTTAGATCTAAAGAGGTTGTAAGAAAGAACTGGTACTTCACAATTCCAGTAGATCGTAAGTTGTTGGTTGGTTAGTGAGGACCCTTTGAATAAGGGAGAGTGGACGTAGGATTTTCATATCCAAACTACTATACATCCGGTCTTATTTATTGCTTTCCTTTCTTTATTGCTCATACATTCCTTGCTCTTATAAAAAGATTTTGTAAAAACTTAACTTTAAAGCTTCCGCAATTAATCTATCTAGTGGGACCAACACCAGAGCTGAGCGCAAGGGAAAGAGAGAACAAAAGGGCTAAGAGAGACCAGAGGTACGCTGACCGGAGAGCCATGCTCGCTGAGGAAGCTACAGGCTCGGATGGTCCTGAGGAGAGGTCACCTGAACTCTTTTCTGATGATGAGCCTGAGGTAACATCTAACTCTGTTTGTGGTTCAAACACTGGTCAAAATCCTGAGCCCAGCTCAGAGTCAGCTAGAGAAATGAACCTTCAGATCTGTCTGGATCAATTGATGGTTGATTTCTCCAGGTTACAGGCAATTAATGTCTTTCTGGTAGAGGAGAACCAGAAATAGAGTACTGAGGTTCAAAACCTAAATGATCAACTCACTCAGTCAGATCTAAAAGAGTCAGCTCAAATTGTGAGACTAACTCAGGAAATTGACATGATCAATGTTGAGCGTCTCCCAAGAGAGAAGATTCTGAAAGAACTGGCTGATGAAGAGCTGGTCAGGAAGGAAGAGCTGAAGGTACTCAAGAGTAAGTTTGATGACCTCTTTGCCAGACATGAAATCCTAAAAAAGAGTGAGGACTCTCTTAAGCAGAAAGTTGCAGCAATGAATAAATCCTCAGTGGCTAGAGAGGAAATAAATAGGAGTCAGATGCTTGGGAAAGAGAAAAAGGGACTTGGATATGTTCCTAAGAAATCCTCACAGGGTTTATCTCATATTGCTTCAGGGAGCAACACTGAGAGGGTTTTTGTTAAGGCAGGCCAGAATACAAAGAAGGTTGTATTCCAGGCTCGCCAGACTGATAAGGGCAAAGAAACTGTTGACACAGTCAGGGTTTCCCCCAAGGTTGCTAAGCTAAACCCCAAGGGAAAGGCCAAGCAACCAAAGGAGGCCCCTGAGAGCTCTGGCCATAGAAAACCTCAGCAAAAGTAGAGGAAGACTAAGGCCAAGAATCATCAGACTGGTCAACGAGGGTATCATCATGCATGGCAATACCAGCATGAAAGGCCAAGTAGGATAACTCCCCCATGGTTTTGGCATCCTGAGGCCTTTAACTGTTTTCCTTTCCCTCACTTGCCTAGGGGGAACAGAAAACAGGGTCCTTATCAAGAGCAAGTCTAAAGACCTGCTGCACCAAGGTTTAGGAAGAACAGGAAGCCATCCAAAAAGGCACCCACTCAGGCCCCTGTGAAGCCTAAGCCTAGCACTCATACACCATCTTCTTCTCAGGCTAAGAAGAATAAAGTCGTGTATGTTGATATTTCAGGGAGATAGATTTACTACTCTGAGGCAATCAGGGTAGTGAAGCAAGTCTGGATCCCGAAGGGTACAGCTGATATGATAGGACCCAACACCCAATGGGTACCTAAAGCATGATTTGTTTGCAGGCAGTTGTGGATCACAACAAGAGGAGAGGAGACTCAATCAAGGTTGTTTGGTACCTAGACAGTGGCTGCTCAAGGCATATGACTGGAATGAAGAGTCTTCTCCAAGAATTTCAAGCTAAAGATGGTCCACAAGTAACCTTTGGTGATAACTCAAAAGGTTTTACTAAGGGTTTTGGTGTCTTGGTAATAGGTACGGTCAGAGTGGAGAATGTGTCCTTTGTGGAAGGACTGAAGCATAACCTGTTGTCAGTAAGCCAGTTTTGTGACAAAGGTTTCAGTCTTGAGTTCTCATCGAATATATGTTCAGTCAAGGACAAATCAACACAAGTGCTTCTATCAGGTATTAGGAAAAGTAATGTTTATCTCGCTGATTGGAGCAGCACTATTCCCAATACTTGTTTTGTTGCTGATTGGAGCTCAGTTGGTTATGGCACAAAAGATTAAGCCATCTGAACTTCAAGATTCTTAACCAAATTTCAAGACAGTCACTTGTTGAAGGTCTACCTAATGAAGTTTTTAGCAAGGACCATGTGTGCAAAGCCTGTCAGGAAGGGAAGCAGGTCAGAGCATCATTCAAAGAGAAAGCTTTCTTTTCCACTGACAGAGTTCTTCAGCTTTTGCACATGGATTTATTCGGCCCTGTAACACCTGTGAGTATGAATGGTAGGAAGTACACCCTTGTAGTTATTGATGATTATTCTAGATATACTTGGGTTATTTTCTTGTTGAATAAAAAGGAAACACAGGTGAAGCTTCCAGAGTTGCTCAGAAGACTCAGCAATGAGAAGAATCAGTCTATTACTAAGATCAGATCTGACAAGGGCAATGAATTTATAAACTCATATATTTCTAATTTCTGTAATAAACTTGGTATTGCTCATGAGACTTCTGCAACTAGATCCCTACAACAAAACGGTATCGCTGAGAGGAGGAACGGGACACTGAAGGAAGCTACCAAGACCATGTTGGCTGAGGCAATCGACACTGCATGCTACACTCAAAACAGATCCATGCTGAACAAACAATATGCACAGGCCCCTTATGAGACATGGAACAAGAGGAAGCCTCGCATTTCTTATTTCCATATTTTTTGTTGCAAGTGCTTCATTCTCAACAATGGGAAGACCCAGTTGAAAGTCTTTGATAGCAAATCTGATGAATGAATATTCTTAGGATATTCTGAAGTCAGTAAAGCCTTCAGGGTTTACAACTGTAGGACCCTTGTTGTGGAAGAATCACCACATGTTGTGTTTGATGAATCTGTCACTGAGTCTAGGATAAGAGTATTGAATCCTGACACTGAGGAGGTCACAAGGAGAGTGACAAGGCTGAGCCTAAAGAATCAACCTGATCCAAAGGTTAAAACTGTGCCAATTCCAAGATGGGATGATGATGACGATCAGGAAGATGACTCAAGAGCCACTCCTAAGCCCAGCGCATCAGGAACAGTTGAGCCTCAGACTGAGGAACAGGCTCAACCTGAGGTAAGCACCGTCTATGAAGATGTGGTCACAGTTGAGATGGTTCCTGAGTCACCTCATCAAGGGGGAATCGATGTCCCTGACATTGAGTTTGTAAATCCCTTTGGTATAGACTCAGGATCATCCCCTTCTGTTCAATATCCTGAATTATATGAACCTGTAGACCAGGTACTTCAGGAACAACTCCAGGTAAGAGAACATGGCTAGAGAGTCATCCCATTGACCAGGTCATTGGTGATCCAACTGAGAGAGTCAGGACCAGGCGGTTCCATGGTGAGAGTGCATTGTTTTGTTGATTTCCCTCTGAGCAAGAGCCTCAAAACATTGAAGAAGCTCTCACTGACTCGAACTGGATCATAGCCATGCAAGAGGAGTTGAATCAGTTCATAAGGAATCAAGTTTGGGAACTGGTAGATAGACCTAGGTATCAAGGTGTTATTGGTACCAAGTGGGTCTTCAAGAACAAGAATGATGAGAATGGTTTTGTAGTAAGGAACAAGGTAAGATTGGTTGCAAAGGGGTAATATCAGTCTGAAGGGATAGACTATGATGAGACCTTTGCTCCAGTGGTTAGGTTGGAAGCTATCAGGTTGTTACTCGCATATGCAACATACAAGAAGTTTAAGGTGTATCAGATTGACGTCAAGAGTGCCTTCCTGAATGGTGTACTCAATAAAGAGGTATATGTTGAACAACCTCCCCGGTTTGAAGTTAGAGATAGAGTATACCATTTGAAGAAAGCACTCTATGGCCTTAAGCAAGCTCATAGAGCTTGGTATGATACCCTCTCTCAATTCCTGACTGACCACGGGTTCAGGAAGGGAACTGTGGATAGGACTTTTTTCAGGATTACTAAAGGTGATGACATTCTCTTGATCCAGATTTATGTGGATGACATAATATTTGGATCACCAAATCATCAACTCTGTGAGAAATTCTCTAAGTTGATGACTGGTAAATTTGAGATGTCAATGGTGGGAGAGATGAACTTCTTCTTAGGATTGCAGGTCAAGCAGACTGATCAAGGGATTTTCATTAATCAGGCCAAGTACACAAGGGACTTGATTTAGAAATTTGGAGTTCAGAATTGCAATCCAGCTAGGATCCCTATGAACACCAATTGGAAGATAGATCCTGACACTGAAGGAGCTTCAGTGAATCAGACTGAGTACCGAGGGCTGATAGGATCATTGTTGTACCTGACTGCAAGTAGGCCTGACATTACTTTTGCAGTTGGTGTGTGTGCTAGATATCAGTCTAACCCCAAGAGAAGTCATTTGGAGGCTGCTAAGAGGATACTCAAGTATTTGAAAAGGACAGTTAATATGGGACTATGGTATCCTTCAGATGACAACTTAAAACTGACTGGTTTTCAGATGTAGATTATGGAGGTTGCAGGATTGATAGGAAATCCACCTCAGGGATATGTCAGCTTTTAGGGAGTAAGTTGATCTCGTGGTTTAGTAAGAAACAAAATTCAGTGGCGATATCCACAACTGAGGCTGGGTATATGGCTGCAGGTAGTTTTTGTGCTCAGATTTTATGGTTGAGGCAACAATTGAGAGACTACCAAGTTTTTGCTAATGAGGTTCCAATCTATTGTGACAACAATAGTGCTATAACAATCACTCAGAATCCAGTTCTTCACACAAGGTGCAGGCATGTGGATATTAGGCATCAATTCATTCGATATCATGTAGAGAAGAAGTACATTAGGATGGAGAAAATTCACACTGACGGACAGATAGCTGACATCTTGACTAAGCCTTTGGCTGAAGCAGGAATTATGCAACTGTCAGTGGAGTTAGGACTCTTAGATCCGGGGGAGCAGTCAGTATAGGATCTAGGGGGAACTCAAGCCAGACTCGACTTAGCGAGGTATCAGGGTGCTACAATGTCTCCCTGACAGGTATGTGTTCAATCCTGACTCTTGTGAATTTGAAGCGTCTCACTGAGTCCTTCATCCTAAAAATCTTCATTAAATGCTGACCGTTTTCATTAAAATATGCCTTTTCATATTTAAACTCATGTGTGTCGGAGCATTTAATGCACGCAGTTACTTTTTCATATACGTGTCCATTTTATACGGAATATGACTGACTGGGGAAATGATTGATGTTGAGATCAATCCTGGCCCTTCATTTCAAAAAAATTCAAATTCAGGATTAATCTCAACCCCATGTCTGAGTAACTGTTCATTTCATATCAATCAAGAATGTCATTTGAGAAATTTATGCAAACACAAACACACTAAGCACACTGAACTTTCTCTAGTTCAAATTCTCACTTTGCAAATTTCTCAAACCCTAATTCTCTAAATGGCATTCATTGACACCACTTGGTCTACAGACAAACTTGAGGATGTTGTCAAGAGCAAGTTGGTAAACATGGAGCATATCCTGTCCATGGATGGACCCAGCCAATCGGTTGCAGAAATTCTTCCAGTCTTCAAATGGATTATGGACACCAAGCTGGAGAAGTTTGTCATGAAGAAACCCGCCTATATTCTTCCAAAGGCAGTGGTGGAGACGTACCTGAATCTATTCTTTCGCAAGGGTGAATTATTCACAAAGGTAATTGTTTTGGTGCCTACTAGGGAGAAGAACTAAGATGGTGAAGAGCTCTACAATGTGGAGACCCGGACGATCGACCTGAGGAAGGCCGTGAAGGAGGTGTGCAGACTTCCATGCTCATGAATCAATCCCAGGTCCTACAAAGAGAATAAGGAGGGTGAGCTCCTTAAGGATTGGATAAAATCTGGGTCGCCGGAGTTCAGGGCGAGGCAACACAAAGAGACACTCAAGTCTGAATATCGTACCATGGTAGATATCGTCTCCAAGATGATCATGGGCATAACTGGGTCTCACGAGCAGCTGAGCATACCAAAGCTGAGAATAATGGGGGCTTTGGTGGATGGCATTGAGGCCAATTGGGAGCAGTTCTTTCTTGATCAACTAAGTCAGGCTGCTCGGGACAAGCTGAAGAAGGATGAGGAAAGGAAACACATCTTAGTGGGAGCCATCCTTCTATTCAGCATAAGAATGTCGATCCTGATAGCTCACGCATGTCAGGGTTGCACCTTTGACTGGAAGGATGATCTTTCCTCCAAGAAGGTGATGTTCTCCACCGCAGCTGACACCTATGCCATCCTTGGCATCCCTGACCCCAATGGTCCTCCCAAAGGTCATAAGAAGAAACCAGCCTCCAAGGCCAAGAAGGTGGTGTCTGCCCTGCTGGAGAAGGTGGAGAGTCTCCTGGAGAAAGGAAAGGAGACTGAAGAAGAGATAGCTGCTGAGAAGGAGGCGGAGAAGGAGAGAGAGGAGAAGGCTTTGGAGGAGAAGAAAGCCAAGATGAAGGTGGTGTTGAAGAGTCAGGCCACGTCTAAGGGTGTAAGGAAAGGGACTGAGAAGGTCTCCAAGAAGGCCATTCTGGAGGCTGAGGAGACTGACGATGACAGATCAGGCGGAGAGGAAGTGGTGGATAGGCCTTTGAAGAGGCTGCGGAAAGGGCCTAAGAGATCTCCGGCTAAGAAGGTAAGGGAGATCAGTTCAATTCGGGAGGAGTCAAGCTCTCCAAGAGCCTCTGACTTGGAGCAGGTTAGAGAAACGATTGATACTGCAGAGATGCTGCAACCTGAGTCCAACCCCACTGAACCCCAACCCTCAACCTCACCCATCACTGAACCTACCCCAACCCACCCTAATCAAACCTCTCATCCAACTAAACCTACCCTACTCTCATCTCAGCCTGACCAAACCACACACCCCGCTGAACCCACCCTACATCATCTCACCCTTAACCTTCATCATCAATTCCTGACCTCACCCTTCCACAAAATGAGTCAGAGCCCATTACCTCACCCATCACTAAGCCTGACCATAACCCAGAGCCATACACTTCCACACCCAACCCTGACGACTTCCCGTCTTACCCCAACCCCAAAGACTGCCCCAAAAACACTACCGCAGGAGACTCAGCTGATGAGTTTCTTGACATGGCGGAGGAGGAGGAGCTGGATGTCGGGTTGATGGGTGGCATGTACGAGAATATGCTCAGGGGGAATGTTTGTGAGTGGGCATCGAAGTGTTGGCCCATCTTGCACAGATACAGGGAGCTATGCTCCAATGTTATTGAGCTCAAAGTCTGGCTCGACTTCAAGCAATCCAATATGCAGGAGCAGTATATGCTTGTCGATGCCAGAGGTTGGGAACACTGGGAGAAGGAGGAAGCCAGACTATGCTCTTATTTCCAGATCACCAGTTGGCTGCAGTTGCTAAACTTCGAAAATCTAAAGCAACTGGTGGATAGACTGAAGGTTGGCATGCAGGAGGACTTCGAAGATGAGCCCAAGGATGATGATACTCAGGGCGGAGTAGATGAGAAGGAAGTGGAGGAAACTGTAAAGGAGATAGATGCAGTAGTCTATGAGCCTCGTGCTAAGGGGGGAGGTGATTCAGGGACTGCGTCCAAGGGTGGAGCAGTTGATGAGAACAACAAGGTTGGTTCATCTGCCAATGACACATCAGCCTGTGAAGGGATTTCCTGCCCTGAGGCAAAGGAGGATGATGTGGAGACACCAAAGGAGACTCCTGGTTCCGAGGGTATCTTACCCGAAGTTCGAGACAGCTCAGTTGTGCCTGAGCAGGCTGTTGTGACCACTCAACAACTGCCTTCAGTGCACCCTGAAGAGGGGACTGATGTTGCAGGGGCTAGAAAGGGAAAATAGACAATCACTGACGAGGAGGAGGCTGATGATAATGTGATCATCACTGGGCAATAGCAAGGCAACTTCACCAGCATCATCACGGTGAAGCAAGAAAAGACAACTGAGAACTTGGATAAGCTCAGGGAAGAGATCCAGAGGATCAGGGAAGAAAAAGAAGAAGCAGCCAAGGCTCTCTACAAGCACATTCGCTGGTCCAAGTCAGCCTACAACACACTTTCCAATAAAGAGCTCATTACACTGAAGAAAATGATGATTGGCACTACGAAGTCAGTAAAGCAGGAAAGTAGATCGATGAAAAAGTTGATGGCCAATTCTTTGACTCAGCTCAGGGACGAGCACGATGCAGGCATGGACAAAGCCGTTAATCACTTGGCGAGTCAGTCGGCTGAGTTGTTCTCTTAATCACTGAACGACTCAGTGGCTAAGATGACTCAGGAGGCTGACAGGATTGCGGCTGAGTCAAGGAGGATGACTGAGAAGTCAAGCAAAATGGAGGCAAAGTTGGTCATCACTGAGGAGAAGCTGTCCTGCACTGGGAGGAAGTTGTCTGATACTGAGCAACACTTGAACTCTGTAATGGAGAAGTTTGAAGCTAAGATTGATCCAAGTGTTATGAATGTGACTTATGCGGGATCCAGGATAGCATCCAGAGTGGACCTGTTGAAGGAGCACCTGCTCGAAGCTCAATCCCTCACTGTCTTTATCATCAACTCTAAGGAAGATGCAACTTAGAAGGCTGCACCTAAAGCTCTTCCTTCCCCAAGAGATGATGCCAAAAAGGGGGAAAAGTCGAGGAAAAGATCCGCTCCCAGAGGATATGAAGGACCACTGAATGAAGTATCAATGAGGTCTTCTTCCCACAAATCAGCCAGACCGGAAGCTGCGGCAGAGGCTAAGGACCCTTCTGTTCCAGCATTACCATCCATCCCTAAAGAAAGCTCAGAGCGCTCACCCTTGAGCACAAGGAAGAATCCAATTAGCCTAAACACCAATGAAGTGACGTCCTTGTGCAAAGAGGCTTGGGGTCTGACCCAAGAAAAAAGTGAGGCTCAGCACAGAGCGGAGATTACTAAGGAAGAAACGTTGCGCATCCTTGAGAAGAAAGTGGAAAAGCTTTCAGAGCTTACTGAACTTCAACAAAGGGAGCTGGATGATGGGATTTTGAGCATGCTGAGGAGGAAGAAGGCGAAGCCTGAGCCGAGGAAGTACAGAAAGAGGCCAACAGCTAGGAAATCAACAATCCTTCAAGTCAGAAAGCCGGAGGTGACACTAAGGGAAGCTCTTGTCGATGAGTTCATCTCAGATACTTTAAAAGAGTTTTGGGTTGATGAAAGGGATGAGTTCGTCAGACTCTGGTACGTAGTGAAGAAATGGGGCGACACTGAAGACATCCATGCCCACTTCACTGACTACATGATGGACAATCACCCTGAACTCATTCAGAAAATCTTGGAAGAAGCTGACGCGGCCAATGTCCAAGTGAAGGCTCCTGAGTTCATCGCTCGACCACCGCCTCTAATCCCTGGAACAAACAAGCATGATACGAAGGCGATTATAACTGAAGAGTTGAAGATAGTCAAGGCTGAAGGATATGTGAACCAACCTAAGAGAGTAGATGAGTTGAAGGTCAGAGTCTATGCTGGTTATGGACTCGAGCCTGAAATGAGATTATTATAGGTGTTCACAACCTCTTGTAATAGATTAAGTCATTATACTCAATTCTCATATTATCAATGAAATCTATTACTTTGCCCACAGACAAAAACTCATTATCTTTTTGGCTGTCATTTAAATTTTGTACTATATCAAGAATTGCTCTAACACTGACTTATCTTATAGATAGGACCTTGATTTTCCTCTAAGTGTTTTGAGGATCTTTTAAGTGTTTTGGCATCATCAAAAAGGGGGAAATTGTTGGGACAATGTCAATTTTGATTAGATCCCAAAGCCCCTGAAAAGATGTTATGCCTTAGTAGTCAAGCTAGTCTTGGTTAGATTTGTACTTAGTTATTTTACAATTCACATGAACTCAATGAGAGGAGTACTCATTGATGACAATCAAGACTAAAGCCTGAAGACTCAGAGCACCATCCTGAACTTACGGCAGTCTATCTAAGCTGGTTGAGTAAGTGTCAGTGATGAAGAGTATGACTCTGAGGTCATTACTAACTCAGTCCTGAAGGGAACAGAATGATACTAAGTAATGGGAAAAGACTTGGAGTAGGGCCAAGCAATGCAAAAGGAATATCAACGTCAGGACAAGACCGTTGTGCTTGAGATAAAAAGAACTTAATAAGACAAGCCTGAAGCCCAGGAATGAGTTCTGATATTCTCACCAACCTGATGATGTTGACCAATCCAGGAAGGACACGCACGTACGGACCTGACATGAAGACTGAGTGAAGACTGCACTTTTCAACGGGCAAGCATTAAATGGTGCATTAAATGCATTACCAGATCCATGGAAGGACGGCTGATGCATGTGAGATGTATCCGTTGAACAACCCTACGTACATGACTAGAAGGCTATCTCTTCCAACTGATAGTTTTCAAATCCATCTATAAATACAGAAGGCCTTGAACCCATTCAAGGTTACAGGAAATTTCCAAGCCAGAAATTACTCAAACTCTCAAGCATTCAAGCACTCAGCTTTAGAAAGAAGCACTCGAAAAACCTTAAATTTTCCAAGTGTTTCTTAGCAAAGAGAGTTATTCTGTATTCCACCGAGCGAACCTAGTTATATCATAAGCTTAGAGTGATTATCCATCCTTAGCCTAGCCTTGTCTTGTAAGGATAATCACAATCTTAGTTAGAAACAAAACTGAAACCAAAACCCTCTAGTTAGGTTTGTTAGTTGAAGTTAGTTAGGAAGGAGTTTGTAAGGGTCAGTGAGTTAGCTGATCTGGGTGCACCTTGGCACGTTAAAAACAAGCTAATCCTTAGTGGATTATCCTGTTCAATCAGGATCGTGGACGTAGGAGCTTGAGTCTCTGAACCACGTTAAACTCCTTGTGTTCTTTACTTCTTTGATATTGTTCTTATTGTTTATTCATAAAGTCATTCTTTGATATACTTCATACCCTTGTGCTTCTTTTTTCTATTGATGACCGTATTGGAACTCTTTCTGGATTAGTTTTGATTATATCATTATTGCAGAACACTTTTGGTGTCTTCTTTAGTTTTGTTAATTTTGTATTTTGTTTAGAAACAAGGGGTATAAAAAGTAATTGGGGTATATACAGTAAATTCGGGGGTTTGTTTAGCCGCGGCCAATATTTATTATTATTAACACATTTATATATATATATATATATATATATATATATATATAAGTATCTGGATTCCAATTAAGACACTATGTAGTGGACAAAAATAAAATGATAAGTAAAATTTTCAATTAAAAAAAAAACGTTAACTAAAAATTAAAATTTAATCATATAATGGCTCCCACTTTCCCACCATATTATTTCAATAAAGATGATCATCAAAAATTTGACTCCATTTTTCCCTCCATAGTTTTATATCTAAAAATCTGGCTCCACTTCTCCCTCCATAATTCTATATTTGAAAAATAAAATACAGTAAAATAAATAAAACTTGGGATAAGTTCCATTCAGTAAAATAAAGGGGGAAACTCTTTTTTGCCCAATTTTTATATATCAAACTCTTTTTTGCCCCATGATTGTAAAAAACTCTTTTTTGTCCTACAAGGGTAGCACCAATTGTTGTCTATCCCTCTTGATTATGTATCCCACAACCCCAAACAAACAAACCCTTAACTTATCTCATTTTTCTTCTAAATTTTAGTACAACAAACAAACACATCCTTAACTTATCTCATTTTTCTTCTAAATTTTAGTACAACAAACAAACACATCCTTAACTAACACTAATATTAAATCTATCCCACTATAATACAAACTTATCCTAACAACTAACTTCACTTCTTTACTCATTGAAAAAAAAACGTATTCACCCCCCTTTCATCCATCATCCAAGAAAACACATACCTCTCAAGAACACCAAAATACAAAAGTTTCTATTATCGAAAGCTCGAAGTGTTCGACGGAAACACCATCCCATCCACGGTATGTTTGATTCAAAATTAGTTTTAATTTGTTTTCGAATTCAACTATTTTAGTTTGATAATGGACATGTGTTAATGAGTTTTGTGTTGTTGAAAACGTGATTGCAAAAACGGCATTCCCATTTTTTTTCAAGTTAATTTCATGAACACATAGTAATGTGCACACCATATGCTCGATGAAATGTCACACACAAATTTTTTGAAGAAAAATGCATTACAATGTGGTTTAAATGTTATTTTAGTAGGTTGAATTAAATGGAAACCTCGTGTTATTCTCTCAATGTTGGAGTTGTGTCTCCATTTCGAATTCAAAATCCACATCTATAGGTAGTTTTTCGCACAGGAAGATCCACTCGACCCCGACAGAGTTTCACTCGGTCGATTGGATTTGTGCTTATTCGAGTACTTTGGCTTCGTAAAAAATAACTCGACCAAAAAACAACATAACTCGGCCGAGTTCCTTCGATCCTGGTCGAGTAATTTGAATTTTGCTATTTGCACTCTTTTATTTTTTTGGGAACCAATTTTTTAATTTTCCTCAATTGAAAGATGAGTGAAAGAAGATATTTGAAGGTACATTATAATGGAGTATGGAATGGTAGTTCCTACATAGGTGGTTATCTCCGAGGAGTTCTCATTCCCGATGGAGGTATGGACTTAGCAACTCTTACAGGGCTTATTCTTAAAACTTTAGATATGAAAGGCATCATTGAACACGAGATTATGATTTATTACCTTGTTGAGCTGGATGTTCAATCGTTGATGACGATTATAGGAACTGACACCGATGTTAAGCACTTACTTAGTTCATCAAATTCACCTGTGGTCTAGGTGTATTTTCCTAATATAAAAACGGGGATGGAAAACTCGAATTTTGATGGACATGTTGGTACTCCAAGTGCATTCAACAAGGGAGAGGCTTTGTGAATTTGATGAATAGTTTTGATTATGTGAAGAAGTCAAGTCACTTTAGCAATCCTTCAAAACACATTTCGGAAGACTCCGATGAAGATGTTGATGATTGTTACAGCTCTACACATCTACAGGGCATGTGGGGTGGATGTGTCATGCCTTTACCTGACCCCAGTGAATGGTTGGTGCCCGATCATGTGAAACTGATCAAATGTGAGGCTCCATCTTGTCCAAGGCAAGCAGGACGTCTTAAACAGAGGAGAACTCGTTCACCTCTCGAGAGTTTGTCTTCAATTCGTAAGAAATAAAAATATTCACGGTGCAAGCAACCAAACCACAATCGAGTTAATTGTCAAGTGCATATTCATGTTCCTGAAATTGATGGTGCACAATCTTCTAAAGATGACAATGACAATCAATTCAATATGCCATGTTCTAAGAAGAGAAATGGACCACGTAAGTGTTCGGTTTGCGGTGAAGTTGGACATTATAAAACAAAATGTCCAAAGTTCACATTTCTTTGAGATGGGTAGAATTTGAGTTGTACCGATTTAAACTTTGAATGGTTTATTTTTGTCGGAGATGTGTCGGAATCACTCTTTGGGTGGATTTGATCTAGAAATATAGAGTTTGAAATTTTTTTTCTGTCGTATAAATATTTTTAAAATCTATATTGTGTTCTCTATTTTTATGAATTGTCGGAGAAATATAGTAATTATACTTAACACCATTTAAACTTATAATATTATTGTCGGAGGTGTGTCGGAATCAATCTTTGGGTTGTTTGAACTAGGGAAAACGGACCTTCTAACTTATTTGTTGCGTATAACTATTTTTTAGTATTTATATTATACTAGTTATAGCCCCGCGAATTTCGCGGGTATAATTAAATTTTCAAAAGATTTTTAATTAATACAAATAAAAAGAATTTTTTTTCTTTTTATGTCAATAAAATATGTAATAGTCTTTATTATTAAAATATTAATTAAAGGTAAGCTTTTATATGTATGATTCATATAAATTATTTACAAATGTCTTAAAGTGAAAAATAAATTTATTTTGCATATAAATAACACTCAATATCACATTAATTATTATAAAAAAAATTAAACAAAATTGTAAACAACTTTTGTTGTATACTTAATTTTTTTTTCAAATCAAGACAAAAAAAAGTTTAATACATTTATGTTCTTTACTTTGGATATTGCAACATATAGTTGGCCGTGAGTGAAAACTGACGTTGGAAATATACAAATTGTAGGTTGAAAGTGATTGTCATTGACTTTTATTAATAGTCATTAGAAAACAGTAAATGTGAAACTATTTTCTTATAAAATTTACAGGCATGGTTATATCCGAATTATTGAATGTCATTCTTGAGATGAAAACTCTATTCTCAATATTCTTCATAAATGATTTCTGCTTCAATTATGTGATTTTCAACCTAGTAATAATCATTATTGTACCATTATATAATCTTGATTTATTATCAATATTCCCGAGAAGAACAATTGGAACACCTTCCTTCAGAACTAAAAGGTGACTTGACATTACAGAACACTTGATGGTGTTTAAAAAATCAATTGAAATCAACTCTTCATTACCCTCATCTCAAAACTCTGTTTAGCAAACACTATTAGAAGTCAAATAAACTTTTGTATATCTAGGATTAATAGAAATTATCTTCTCATTGATACAATCCACATCTCTATGTGTAGATGCATGTATCATCAAAGTATTTATGTGTGCATCGTATATGTTCCACATACGAATAAATAATTTTAATAATAGCAAGAATAAGATCAACATAATTATAAATCAAATTTTTCGATGTAAGCTCAAAGTCAGCAAAATCATCCCTGCAATCTCCAAGATTGTCATCACCAACTTTTAGAATTCAATTAGAAAATTCGGCAACTTCACTATTGCTTGAATTGACACATGGATTTCCATTTTCCAACCTCACGTTGCTTGAAGAAAATACCCCATTTATTAAACACAACAACTTAAAATATCTTCCAAGACAGTTTTTTTTTTTCAAACGTGAGCATTGAACTCAAGTTTGTTTATTTATTTCTCAACGGTGAACAATCTATTGCAACTCCTCGCGTATTAGCTTATTAATTCCAACTGATATCAATTATTGATTTGATACAGACATGAAAGAATATCTAATTAATGTGTTGTCATTCAATTAAAGTAATTTCTCATATTCAAATCCTCAATAATTGGAACTAAATCTATTGAAAAGATGTAAAATAGAAAGTAAGTTAATTACTATGAATTTGAAATCAAAGTTTAAATTGAAAATAAGTATCTTGCAAATTCAATAATCTTCTTTGATTCGATTATATATTACCCGCTAAATAATCTAATATTCCCTCAAAATAGTTTTTAGCCCTACACCACGATTTTAAAGATAGTATAATCATATTCTTTAATCTCGTACAACTATATTAAACCTTGTATAAGCATATTTTTAAATATGTATCCCCTCTATATTAGAAATTCTTAAATACATCCACACATCATACTCCCCCACCTAAATATCTACAAATGACACCCACAAAAATGATGAATACACTTATTTCCAAAAAAAAAAAAATGAGTGGATTATATAAAAATATGGATGTAAATATATGTGTTGTCAGATGTAAGAAAAATACACTTTTTTGTCATTTAACTTTAGTTGACTTTGATTTTCGTCCTGTTAACTCTAACATTTTGAATTTTGTCCTATAACTTAAAAAAATTATGTATTTTATCCAATTACCTGCTACACAATAATAATATTGTAAGCCTCATAAGAATTCTTCATGGTGAAAAAGATATTCATCTTCTGTAACGATTAAAAAAATTATATGGTATCAGATAGAAAATAAAACACCATTAAACCCAAGGTTTCTCCCTATCTTAAATTGTGTATTTCATCCCATTTGCACATAACTCTCTCTACCCTTGCAGACCCCATGACACAAATGGCCTACACATCTACTACTTATGACTTTTTTCCTCTAACTACTCTTCAATGATTAAAATTTAATAAAACTGTATATACTTCTTTCCATAAAAAAAATATACAAGAAAAAAATATATATATATATAATAGGTATAAGTAGACTTTATAACTAAAAATTTATGTGTAAATATATTGATTAAATATACTTCTTTCTAACTTGCTTTCAGTAGGAGTTGGTGGAACCAACCTAAGCCATTATAAAGACTTGTTCACTAAGATAAAAGAGAAATCCTCAGATGGAGATGGAGATGAAAATATAGTTTTATTTGTAACGCAAAGAGTATTAAACAAATTTGAACGACACATCCTTCCTAAATGACGTACGTTAATTAAACCCCCAGTTTATCTAGAAATAATTACATATATTTATTTACATTAGATGTTGATGTTTTATTTTATATTATTATAAATAATAAATTAAAAGATTCTATACAATGTATTTAACAATTTTTCCCAGACTTAAAAGTTAATTATGGTAACATGCGGGGTTTTTTTCCCCTTAGAATAATATTTTATATCGATTGTCGTTTCAAAAATAGATAAATTAACCCAACTGGAAGATATAATTGTGATGATATTTAAAGTTGCATTGTATTTCATTTTATATATAATATAATTCATTTTTACTAAATGCGTACTTATTAAAGATTGTTATCGTTATGATAACTCAGGTTTATTTTTTCTCTAGAATAATGTATATTTTCTATCAATGGTTATTATCACATCGGCCACAAATATTATACTCCACATCTATTGATCCGATTGAAAGATATAATATTATTTTGGTATTTAATGTTATATTATTCTTATGTTATATGAATATAGCTTACTTTTAGTAAATTAATATGTTTTCACTAAAGAATATTAGTAGTTTTCACTGAAGTTATGTGTTGGTTTTCCAAAAGAGTATTAGTTGGTTACACTAAACAACTAATACACTTTAATGATTCATATATAAACTATTTTCACTTTATATTTTGCCTAGTTAAATATGTCAAGAGAATATCTATTAGGAAACATTAAGGAATAATTTACTATTTAATTATTACAATAAAAAAAAAGTAGATTTAGCGTGAATGAATCCAGACTAAATTGTGTGGATATATAAAATACTGTAAATAGTCAACAAAACTAAAATTTAGTAATTACATTTACAATAATTAATATTTCATTAAAAATGAATGTCATCATTTCTAAATTAAACCTAGTAAAATAAATAGTATTTATTTCAATTAAATTTATTTTAAAGAGTGCATAACTGATTCTGAAAAAATAAAAATCTAAAAAAGGGTCATCTACTTTGTTCTATCTTAAAGGTTGTTCACCTACTAACTAAACAACAAATTTTAATTTTAATTTTTTATTTAAAATATTGGGTAAAACAAAGGGCGTATCTAAACAAACCTCAACACCCCTATTAATATACGACAAATTGAACACAGTAACTTGATTTTCTCATGTATATCTGTTATACTTATATATACACACTACCACAATTATATATATTGACTATCACTATTATATATATATACTATTACTGTTTAATAATCAAGGATAAGACACTTTAAATTTCAATTCCTATATAACCTCACTAACCAATTTTTTCAATAGTTGATATTAACATTTCCTTAAAAGTGATTTAACCTGAACAAATGATTTATATACATATATATATAATATAAAAATTAATCAAATAATATTAAATTAAAATTAAAAAATTAATTAAATAGTTCACGTATTACCTAATAATAATGTATTTAGATTACCAGTATTGCATGTTGAGTCTGAATTGAATAATGTAAATGACTACAACTGTATGTTGAGTCTAAAATGCATTAAAAATAATACACATACAAAGCTAAAAGGAATATATATTAATACATGTATTGAATTGTATTAAATACGTATAAGTTGACATGGTATGAATTTAATTTTATTATTAGACTAATTTATGGATTTAAATGAATCACTAAGTGAGTAATGAATGTATAAATAAATACACATAAATGGAGAATTAAATAAAAAATTTATGGATTATAATGCATCATATCAAATATATATATATATATACATATATTAAGTTCACGTAAAAACGCGAGTGTATATTTCTAGTGTAATACATTACAAAACATCCAAGTATCCATTGATCGAATTTTTTCACTAAAGAATAGCAATGAATAGAACTCTCTATGTTAAATTAACAATGATTGCACAAAAAATTGAAAATAGTGAAAGAAAACATGAATGGTCATCAAATGTAATCTAAATAATTCTTTTAAAATTGTTTTATATACGTCTAGACGATTTACACTGATCAAAAATGAAAATGAAAATACAATCTTAATATGAGAAACACCATTAAAATATGATGATTCTTGCTTGGTGTAATCACTACTATATCCACACATATAGAAATAGGATATATGATAGCGAAAATATGAAGATCAACATATTAATTCAAAAAAAGTGTTGATTGGAACATGAAAGATATACAAACGGATCGCCTTACATGTTCATGGTTGGATAAAAATGAAGATGTACATCATCAACAATAATACTATGCAACATCTCATCAAAACAATAATAATATTAGTACGAAATACAAAAAATAACAAACCTGAAAAATAGGTTTACAATCTGCAATAATACAATACGACATCTTCTGTTGGGGATAACCCCAACAATCTTCATCAAAACAATAACAAAAATAAAAATATTAGTATGAAATATAGAGGATTCGAGAAAGAATACAATTACCGGATGATCTATAAAAGAATCACAAAAAGATCAATGAAGATTAACAACCCTCTAAATATCTACATCTAAAAAAAAGATTAGTATGAAAAAAATATGCATTCTATAAGGATTGATGTATTGGGATGAATGATAATACCTCCAAATGTTATGCAATTTATAGAAAAAGTAAGAAGAAATGAACGGTAGAGATTAATCCAAAGGAATGAATGGATGAGATGAAAATTAAAAAAGTGAATTAATGAGAAAAAAGAGAGGTAGAAATAGCCCAAAGGTAGATGTTGGGACATTGTCAGTTTTGATTAAGATCCCAAAACCCCTGAAAAGATGTTTGCCTTAATCTGTCTTTGTCAGGCTAGTCTTGATTAGGATTAGTACTTAGTCATTTTACACTTCACAGGTACTCAGTGAGAGGAGAACTCACTGGTGACAATCAAGACTCAGAGCCTGAAGACGAAGAGCACCATCCTGAACTTATGGCAGTCCTCTAAGCTGGCTGAGTAAGTGTCAGTGATGAAGAGTATGACCCTGAGGTCATTACTAACTCAGTCCTGGAGGGAACAGGAGATCACTGAGTTAATGGGAAGACTTGGAGTAGAGCCAAGCAATGCAAAAGGAATTTCAGCGTCAGGACAAGACTGGTGGGCTCAAGACAAAATGAACTTAACAAGACAAGCCTGAAGCACATGAATAAGTTCTGACATTCTCACCAACCTGATGATGTGGACCAATCCGAGAAGGACACGCACGTACGGAACCTAACATGGAGACTGAATTCAAACTGCACATTCAACGGGCAAGCATTTAATGGGCATTTAATGCAAATACCAAATCCATGCAAGGACGACTACTGCATGGAGATATGTCCGTTTGAAGCCTCTCTGCATAGATGACTCGAAGGCTATCTCTCCAACGGATAGTTTTTCAAATCACCTTTAAATACAGAAGGCCTTGAACCCATTCAAGGTGACGGGAAATTTCCAAGCCAGAAATTACTCAAACTCTCAAGCATTTAAAGCATTCAACCCTTAAGAAGAAGCACTCGAAACCATCTAAATTTCCCAAGTGTTTCTTAGCAACCGAGAGTTATTCTGTATTCCAAGAGCTAAAAAGCATTATCTTAAGCTTAGAGAGATTATCCAATCCTTAGCATAGCTTTGCCTTGTAAGGATAATCTCAACTTAGTTGGAATCCAAACTGAAACCAAAACCCTAAGTTAAGTTTGTTGGGAGTAAGTCAGTTAGTGTGTTAGTAAGTGGAGTTGTATAGATCAGTGAGGATAGCTGGTCTTGGTGCACCTTGGCACGTTAAAAACAAGAATCCCTTGAGTAGATTTCCTGTTAAGTCAGGCCGTGGACGTAGGAGCTTGAGACTCTGAACCACGTTAAACTCCTTGTGTTCTTACTGCTTTGATTTTGTGCATACTTGCCATATTATTCGTTCATTCATTGCATTCAAGTTTATAAGACCTGAATCAATCAGGCTGATCTTCAAAAGAGCACTGCCCTACTAAACACTATTCTGAATTGAGTAAAACAAGTTTTTCAGAAAGCAAACTAAACAAGACTTTAAACTTTCAGGGCTCAAACATTTCCGCACTGAACTTGAACTGATAGTTAGCCAACTGACCCGCACCAAGTGTAGTCAGTAGGTGTGTTATCAGCTCCTAGTTCTTTACCACTCTGAGTAAAGGGGACTCAGTCAGTTTAAAGTTGAAAAATTGGTATACGTGTATTCCCCCCCCCCCCCCATACACGTATTCCTCAGTCTTGTACCGGGACCAACAAGTGGTATCAGAGCAGTGGTTCGAAAGACCACTGACTTTGAATACTATTAGTTTCAGAGGAGAAACTGTTGGTGGTCACTGAACAGATCTGAGTTTGCTTTTCATAAAACTTGCATCATCATGACTTCGAGGAGACTTGAAGCTTCGTTACCTGAATTCTCTGTGTCTAACATTGTCTATTGGAAGTTCAGATTAGAAGCACATCTAGATGCCATCCATGACCAGATGCCGCGTGTACTCAGGGAGGGACCGATCAAGATCACTATTCCTAACGTCAGAGGACTGGGATATGAGGATCTTGCGATTGGCGTGCAGGTTCCTAAAGAAAGGAAAGACATGACCAACGATGAAATCAAGATGGTGGGACTTGACAACGTTGCTAGAAACATCATCTTGCATACGGTGCCCTTCGAGGAGTCAGCTAGGCTGATGAACTTAAAGACGGCAAAGGAGGTTTGGGATGAGCTGACAAGGATGTGTGAGGGATCTGAAAAGATCAAGGAGAACAAGAGAAACATTGCCAATCAGGAATTCGAGGCGTTCGAGATGCTGCCAGACGAGAGCATACATCAAATGGAGTCAAGATTCATCAAGTTGATGAATGAGTTGGTGATGTTGGAAAAGGATGTTCCAAGGAGAGATGTTGCTTCAAAGATCCTAAATGCCCTTCCTGAGAGAAGGGACAACAGTGTAATTATGCTTAAGAACACTCAGGATATGAGTAACATAACTTCTGCTTTACTTTTTTCAGAGCTCAAAGCGCTTGAATTCGATCTTAATAAAAGAAAGAAGAAAGTTCAGTCAGAAGAGGAAGTGAAGGAGAAAACTCCTGAGAAAAGTGTGGCGTTCAAGGCCAGGTCTGAACCTGTTGAGCCCTCATCAAACTCTTCATCAAAGTCACTGATGGAGATGAGCAGGGAAGAACTCGCTGAGGAGTACAGCCTGGTGGCCAGATGATTTGACAAGCTCAATTCCAGGTTTGGTCGTTATAAAAAGTTTTATCAGGACTCACGTGACAGGAAACCTGAAGGAACCCACCAAAGCTCGAGGAGATATGAGGAGCGAAGGAACACTGACCAGAGGAGAGAACGTGGTGATGAAAGGAGATATTCTGAACCAAAACCTGAAAGAAGAGACAAACAGAGACGTACTCGCGATGATAGATATCCAACCAAGGCTGAAAGCTCACCAAGAACCAGGGAACCTGACTCAAGGAGGAACCCTGAACCAAGAAAAGAAAGAGTAAGTGAGCAAGTAGCATGTTACAACTGTAACAAGATTGGTCACTATCAGTACGACTGCCCGGAGCTGAGTGCAAGGGAGAGAGAGGAAAGGAGAGCCACTAGGGATCTAAGATCTACTGATCGGAGAGCGATGGTCGCTGAAGATGCAATAGATTCTGACGGTCCTGCTGAAAGGTCACCTGAACTCTTCTCAGATGACGAGTACGATGATGTCTGTCTGATGGCTAGGGATGAGCCCGAGGTAACATCAAATTCTATTTGTGCTTCGTACACTGGTCAAAATCCTGAGCTTAGCTCAGAGTCAGTTAGAGAAATGAACCTTCAGATCTGCCTTGATCAATTGATGGTTGATTTCTCCAGACTGCAGGAAACTAATGTCTTCTTGGTAGAGGAGAACAAGAAATTGAGTATTGAGGTTCAAAACCTGAACGAACAACTCACTCAGTCTGATCTTAAAGAATCAGCTCAAATTGTGAGACTAACTCAGGAGATTGATTTAATCAATGCTGAGTGTCTTCCAAGAGAGAAGATTCTGAAGGAACTGGCTGACGAAGAGCTGGTCAGGAAGGAAGAACTGAAAGTACTTAAGAGTAAGTTTGATGACCTCTTTACCAGACATGAAATCCTGAAAAAGAGTGAGGACTCTCTCAAGAAAAGGTTGCAGCAATGAATAAATCCTCAGTGGCTAGAGAGGAAATAAATAGCAGCCAGATTCCTGAGAAATCCTCACAAGGTCAGTCTCATGTTGCGTCAGGGAGCAACACTGAGAGGGTATTTGTTCAGACAGGCCAGAGTGCACCTAAGGTTGTACTCCAGGCCCGTCAAACTGATAAGGGCAAAGAAACCGTTGACACAGTCAGGGTAGCTCTTAAGGTAGCTAAGCCAAAACCCAAAGGAAAAGCGAAGCAACCTAAGGAAGCCCCTGAAAGCTCAGGCCAGGGAAAACCTCAGGGGAAGCAGAGGAAGACTCAGGCCAAGAGCCCTCAAACTGGTCAGCGAGGGTACCATCATGCTTGGCAATACCAACAGGGAAGGCCAAACATGATGACACCCCCGTGGTTTTGGCATCCTGAGGCCTTTAACTGTTTTTCTTTCCCTCACTTGCCTAGGGGGAATAGAAATCAGGGTCCTTATCAAGAACAAGGCTCAAGACCTGCTGCACCCAGACCT
Organism: Ballota nigra; assembly: GCA_947034835.1. Lineage (NCBI taxonomy): Eukaryota > Viridiplantae > Streptophyta > Magnoliopsida > Lamiales > Lamiaceae > Ballota > Ballota nigra. The sequence goes on from OX344726.1 coordinate 76,769,269, forward strand.
AGGAAGAACAGGAAGCCAGCCCAAAAGGCACCCACTCAGGCTCCTGTGAAGCCTAAGTCTAACACTCATGCACCATCTTCCTCTCAGGCAAAGAAGAAGAAAGTTGTGTATGTCGATATTTCAGGGAGACAGATTTACCACTCTGAGGCAATCAGGGTTGTGAAGCAAGTCTGGATCCCGAAGGGTACAGCTGACACAATAGGACCCAACACCCAATGGGTACCTAAAGCCTTATTTGCTTGCAGGCGGCTGTGGATCACAACAAGAGGAGAGGAGACTCAATCAAAGCTGTTTGGTACCTAGACAGCGGTTGCTCAAGGCACATGACTGGAATGAAGAGTCTTCTCCAAGAATATCAAGTTAAAGATGGTCCACAGGTAACCTTTGGTGATAACTCAAAAGGTGTTACTAAAGGTTTTGGTGTTTTGATAATAGGTACAATCAGAGTGGAAAATGTGTCCTTCGTGGAAGGACTGAAGCATAACCTGCTGTCAGTAAGTCAATTCTGTGACAAAGGGTTCAGTGTTGAGTCCTCATCGAATATATGTTCAGTCAAGGAAAAATCAACACAAGTGCTTCTATCAGGTATAAGGAAAGGTAATGTTTATCTCACTGATTGGAGCAGCACTATTCCTAATACTTGTCTTGTTGCTAAAAGCTCTCTAGAGCTCAGTTGGTTATGGCATAAAAGATTAAGCCACCTGAACTTCAAGATTCTTAACAAAATTTCTAGACAGTCACTTGTTGATGGTCTACCTAATGAAGTTTTTAGCAAAGATCACGTGTGCAAAGCTTGTCAGGAAGGGAAGCAGGTCAGAGCATCATTCAAAGAGAAAGCTTCCTATTCCACTGACAGGATACTTCAGCTCTTGCACATGGATTTATATGGTCCCATAACACCTGTGAGTATGAATGGTAGAAAGTATACCCTCGTGGTTATTGATGATTATTCTAGATATACTTGGGTTATTTTCTTGTTGAATAAAAAGGAAACACAGGTGAAGCTTCCAGAGTTGCTCAGGAGACTCAGCAATGAGAAGAATCAATCCATTACTAAGATCAGATCTGACAAGGGCACTGAATTTATAAATTCATATATTTCTGACTTTTGTAATGAACTTGGTATAGCTCATGAGACTTCTGCAGCTAGAACCCCACAACAGAATGGTATCGCTGAAAGGAGGAACAGGACACTGAAGGAAGCTGCAAGGACCATGCTGGCTGAGTCAGGATTGCCCAAGAAATTTTGGGCTGAGGCAATCAACACTGCATGCTACACTCAGAACAGATCCATGCTGAACAAACAACATGCTCAGACCCCATATGAGACATGGAACAAAAGGAAACCTCGTATTTCTTATTTTCATGTATTTGGTTGTAAGTGTTTCATCCTCAACAATGGGAAGACTCAATTAAAAGCCTTTGATAGCAAATCTGATGAAGGAATATTCTTAGGATATTCTGAAGTTAGTAAAGCCTTCAGGGTTTACAATTGTAGGACCCTTGTTGTGGAAGAATCACCCCATGTTGTCTTTGATGAATCTGCTAATGAGTCTAGGGCAAAGATGTTGAATCCTGACACTGAGGAGGTCACAAGGAGTGTGACAAGTCTGAGCCTGAAGAATCAACCTGATCCCAAGATCAAGAATGTGCCAATTCCGAGATGGGATGATGATGACGATCAGGATGATGAATCAGGTGCCACTCCTAAGCCCAGCACTTCAGGGAGTGTTGAGCCTCAGACAGAGGAACAGGCTCAACCTGAGGTAAGCACCGTCTATGAAGATGCTGTTGCAGCTGAGACGGTTCCTGAGTCACCTAATCAAGGGGGAATCAATGTCCCTGACATTGAACTCATTAATCCTTTTGGAATTGACTCAGGATCATCCTCTTCTGTTCAATTTCCTGAATTTCATGAGCCTGTACACACTAACATTGCAGGTACTTCAGGAACTACTCCTGGCAAGAGAACATGGTTAGAAGATCATCCCATTGATCAAATCATTCTTGATCCAACTGAGAGAGTCAGGACCAGACGGTTCCATGGTGAGAGTGCATTGTTCTGTTGCTTTCTCTCTGAGCAAGAGCCTCAGAATATTGAAGAAGCTCTCACTGACTCGAACTGGATCATTGCCATGCAAGAGGAGTTGAATCAGTTCACAAGGAATCAGGTTTGGGAACTGGTAGATAGACCTAGGCATCAAGGTGTGATTGGTACCAAGTGGGTCTTCAAGAACAAGAAGGATGAAAATGGTGTTGTGGTAAGGAACAAGGCTAGACTGGTTGCAAAAGGGTATTGTCAGTCTGAAGGAATAGACTATGATGAAACTTTTGCTCCGGTGGCTAGGTTGGAAGCTATCAGGTTGTTCCTTGCATACGCAACATATAAGAAGTTCAAGGTGTGTCAAATGGATGTCAAGAGTGTCTTCCTGAATGGTGTACTCAATGAAGAGGTATATGTTGAGCAACCTCCCGGGTTTGAGGTTGGAGATAGAGTATACCATTTGAAGAAAGCACTCTATGGACTCAAGCAAGCACCAAGAGCTTGGTATGATACCCTCTCTCAATTCCTGACAGACCATGGGTTCAAGAAGGGAACTGTGGATAGGACATTGTTCAGGATCACTGAAGGTGATGACATTCTCTTGGTCCAGATTTATGTGGATGACATAATATTTAGATCACCAAATCATCAGCTCTGTGAGAAATTCTCTAAGTTGATGACTGGTAAATTTGAGATGTCCATGATGGGAGAGGTGAACTTCTTCTTAGGATTGCAGGTCAAGCAGACTGATCAAGGTATATTCATCAATCAGGCCAAGTATACAAGAGACTTGATTCATAAGTTTGGTGTTCAGAACAGCAATCCAGCCAGGATCCCAATGAACACAAATTGGAAGATGGATCCTGACACTGAAGGGACTTCAGTAAATCAGACTGAGTATCGTGGGCTGATAGGTTCTTTGTTGTACCTGACTGCAAGTAGGCCTGACATTACATTTGCAGTTGGTGTGTGTGCTAGATATCAGTCTGATCCCAAGAGAAGTCATTTGGAGGCTGCTAAGAGGATACTTAAGTATTTGAAAAGGACAGTCAATATGGGACTATGGTATCCTTCAGATGACAACTTAGAACTGACAGGTTATTCAGATGCAGATTATGGAGGTTGTAGGATTGATAGGAAATCAACCTCAGGGACATGTCAGTTTTTTGGAAGTAAGCTGATCTCGTGGTTTAGTAAGAAGCAGAATTCAGTGGCTACATCCACAACTGAGGCTGAGTGTATGGCTGCAGGTAGTTGTTGTGCTCATATTTTATGGTTGAGACAACAGTTGAGGGACTACCAAGTGTTTGCTAATCAGGTTCCAATCTATTGCGATAACAATAGTGCTATAGCAATTACTCAGAACCCAGTGCTTCACACAAGGTGCAAGCATGTGGATATGAGACACCACTTCATTCGAGATCATGTGGAGAAGAAAGATATTAGGATGGAGAAGATTCACACTGACAGGCAAAGAGCTGACATCTTGACTAAGCCTTTGGCTGAAGCAAGGTTTATGGAACTGTCAGTGGAGTTAGGACTCTTAGATCCGGGAGAGCAGTCAGCGTAGGGTTCTAGGGGGAACTCAGGCCAGACTCGACTCAGCGAGGTATCAGGGTGCTACAATGTCTCCCTGATAGGTATGAGTTCTAACCTGACTCTTGTGAATTTCAAGCGTCTCCCTGAGTCCTTCGTCCTGAAAATCTTTATTAAATGTATTCCGTTTTCATTAAAAGCGCGCCTTTTCATATTTAAAACCCACGCGCACGGAGCATTTAATGCTACAGTTACTTTTTCATATACGTATCTGTTTTATACGGAATATGACTGACATGGGGTTTAATTGAAGCTGAGATTAATCCTGGCCCTTCATTTCAAAACCTTTCGAATTTAGGGATCAATCTCAACCCCACATCTGAGTAACTGACTTAGTCTTATCAATCAAGAGTGCCATTTGAGGTTTTTACGCAAACGCAACGCACAATCTGCTCACTGAGTTTTCTCTTGCTCAAACACAGAAATTTCAAAAATCTCTTCTTTCAAAACAATGGCATTCCTTGATTCCAACTTGACAACCGACAAGATCGTGGACGTTGTCGAAAAGAAGCTGGTACACATGGAGCAAGTCATCTCCATGGAAGGTATCTGTCTCACAGTTGAGGAAATCAAACCAGTATTCAAGTGGATTTCCGATGCTGGGTTGGAAACATACTTCACCACCCGCCCCATTTCCGTGCTCCCAAGAACAGTTGTGGAAGCATACTTAAACTTGTTCTTGCGAAAAGGGGAAGTTTTCACGAAGGTGACTGCGCTGAAGCCGACGGGAGAGAAGGACGGCGACGGTGAGCCTCTTTACAACACAGAGGTGGTCACTATTAACATCAGGCAGGCGGTGAAGGAAGTCTTCAAGTTGCCATCCTCAGGCATCAACCCAAAAACGTACAAGGAAAACTCGGAGGGAGAATTCCTTGGGAAATGGACCAAATCTGGGTCATCAGAGTTCAAGGCACGTCAGAACAAGAATACGTTGAAGCCTGAGTACAGGGCTCTGGTGGATTTGGTGTCCAAGATGGTGATGGGCGCTACTGGCTCTCACGAGCAACTGAGTCTGCCCAAACTGAGACTCATGGGGGCAATTGCTGATGGAGTGGAAGCGAACTGGGAGCAATTCTTCCTTGATCAACTTCATCAAGCCAGGTTGGACAAGCTTACGCGAGATGAGGAGAAGAAGCACATTTCTGTCAGTGCCATCTTGCCTTTCGGAACGAGGATGTCCATCCTGATTGCTCATGCTTGCCATGGGTATACCTTTGATTTTGAGGACAGTCTCTCCTCAAAGAAGGTAATGTTTTCCTCACTAATACCTATTCAGTGCTAGGGCTGACCGATCCCAATGCGAAAGCAAAGGGTCAGGCCAAAAAGCCAGCTTGTAAGGCCAAGAGAGTGGCTACCAGTCTCATTGAAAGGGTAGATGAGCTCTTTGAGAAGAGTAAGGAAGTAGAGGAGGTGGAGCAGCCTGAGGTGGTCGCGGCTGAGAAGAAGAAGAGGGTGAAGATTGTGCTGTCAGGGAAGAGCACGAAATCAGGGACTGAGTCTGATCCCAAGAAGGCCGGGTCTGAGGCTGAGGGAACTGACGATGACGTCAGAAAGGAGGTGTATGCTCAGGGAGAGAGGCCCCTAAAGAGACTTAGAAAGGGAACCGGAAAGTCCCCAGCTAAGAAGCTGTCTGAGGTGAGTGAGAGGGAGAAGTCAAGCTCTCCTGGAGCATCTGACTTGGAGGTAGTGAGAAAGACTGTCGAGACGGCTGAGTCGTTGCAGCCTGAGACAGCACCCACTCAAACACTCCCACACCCTGAAACCCAAACACCTTCCATCCCTGACCCCACACTTCAAACCCCCCAACCACTCCAAACCTCAGAGCCAAATCATCCTACTGAGTCAGCGCCATCAAATTCACCCACGAATGACTCTGACCAGTCAGCCGAGCCAAACCTTCCAAACTCCACAGACTTTCCATCATACCCCAATCCCAAAGACTGTCCCAAATCCATTTCAGCTGAAGAGGATGAATTCCTTGAAGTGGAGGAGGAGGAGGAGTTAGATGAGCATATGGCTGGTGAGATTCTTGAGAACACACTCAGGGGGAATGCCACAGAATGGGCAGGGAAGTGCTGGCCTGGGCTGTACAAGTACACTAAGCTGCTAGCGTATGTGATTGAGCTCAAGGTTTGGTTGGACTTCAAACAATCAAACATGCAGGAGCAGCATCTGCTAGTGGACGCTCGTGGCTGGGAGCATTGGGAGACGGAGGAGGCCAAGATTTGCTCCTACTTTGGACTGACTAGCTGGCTTCAACTTCTAAACTTTGACAACCTGAAGCAGCTAGTGGCTGATATGATGTCCAAGAGCAAGGCTGACATCCTGTCTGGTGACGAGAAGGATGGTGAGGATGAAGATGAAGCTCAGGGTGGAGATGTGGAGAAGGCAGTGGAGGAGACTGCGAGAGAAGTTGATGAGATGATCTCTGAGCCTCAGGCTCAGGGAGAGGTTGATAAAGACACTGGTGCCAAGGGTGGACCAGTGGCTGAGGATGTTTTGAACATCTCAGCTGCCAATGAGACATCTGTCGATGAAGGGATTCCCTGCCCTGAGACAAGAGAGGAAGATGTTGAGGCATCCAAGGAGACTCTCAGTTCCAAGGGACTTGCTCCTAAGGTTCAAGTTAGCTTAGCTGAGCCTGAGCAGGCGGCTTTGACTACTTCACAACTGCCTTCAGTGCACCTTGAAGAAGGGACTGATGCGGCAGGGGCTGACAAGGGAAAGCAGCCAATCACTGATGCGGTCGTTGATGATGAAGATGTGATAATAACCGGGGTCGGACGTGCTGAATTTACAAGCATAGTGGAGGTCAAGCAGGAGAAAACCACAGAAAATCTAGCTGAACTTCAGGAGGAAGTGATGAGGCTACGAGCTGAAAAGGAAGAAGACTCCAAGGCCCTGGCAAAACACATCAGGTGGACAAAGTCAGCCTACAACACCCTTGTCAATAGGGAGCTGATTTTGCTAAAGAGAACGATGACTGACACGGCCAAGTCAGTGAAGAATGAGAGAAAGCGCACCAAGAAGATGCTTAGGAACACTCTCAAGAAACTTGATGAGAGGGATGCGATCAGGGATGAGAAGTTGAATCAGGCAGTTGACAGGCTTGCAGTTCAGACTGGAGCTATTGTCACTCAGGCCATGAAGGACTCAGCGTCCAAACTGGAGCTGGAGTCAGGGAAGTTGGATCGCATCTCTCAGTCAGTGGCAGGCATTTTGGCAAAGGCCACTGACGAGTCTGCAAAGATACTAACTGAGGCCAGCAGAGTCAGCGGTGAGTCCTTGAAGGTGGAGGAAAGGATCACCAAGGCCGAACAAAGTCTCCAACTCTCTATGGAGGTCTTTGAGAAGAAAGTCAATGCTGCTATCAGTTCGGTTTCTTACGCAGGCACTGGAATTTCGATGGGAGTTGAATTATTGAAGGAGGGAATTAATGATGTCCATTCCCTAGCCTCCTTCGTAATCAACAGCGGATCTGATGCATTCCCATCCGAGGCCAATGATGATGCCAAAAAGGGGGAAAAGAAGAAGAAAAGATCCCGCCCTGAGGCATCGGAGGCAGTCAATCAAGGTGAGACCGTTCTAGCTGACCCTGAAGCCAATCCTGAAGGGAACATATTAAGGGTGAGGAAGTCAGCTAGGTTAGCGGTAGTGGAGAAGGAAGGAGAGGAAGTTGTTGCCAAGCTGAGGGAGGAGGCAACAAAGGCAAAGGCTGATGAACCTTCCAAGCAACAACCTGAGCCAGTTCAGAGATCGTCTCCCATGAGCTCAAAGAAGAATCCCATCACTTACTCAGGGGAGTTGGTGGCGGAGTTATGTGCTGAAGCATGGGGAGATCACTCTGAGAAATCTGAGGCTATGCGCAGAGCTGAAATTGCTCAGAAGGAGAAGATGCGCATCCTAGAGAAAAAGGTTGAGAAGCTGACAGATATCACTGAGCTTCAACAAAGGGAGTTAGATGACGCAGTGATCAGCTTGCTAAGGAGGAAGAAGGCGAAGCCTGAGCCGAGGAAGTACAGGAAGAAGCCAACAGTTAGGAAATCAACAATTCTTCAAGTCGGTAGGCCAGAATCAGGAGTAAGGGAAGCTTTTGTCGATGAGTTCGTCTCAGAGGCATTGAAGGAGTTTTGGACTGATGCAAGGGATGAATTTGTTAGACTGTGGTATGTTGTGAAGAAGTGGGGCGACACTGACGATATCAATGCCCACTTCACTGACTACATGATGGACAATCATCCTGAGCTATTCCAGAAGATCTTGGAGGAGGCTGATGCAGCTCAAGTTCAAGTGAAGGCTCCTGAGTTCACCATTCGAACTCCTCCCTTGGTTCCTGGAACTCAAAAGCATGACACAAAGGCCATAATGATGGAAGTATTGAAGATAGCCAAAGCTGAAGGATACGTGAACCAACCTGGAAGACTTTACGAGCTGAAGGCAAGAGTCTATGCAGGATATGGACTCAAACCTGAGATGAGATTAGTCTAGGTGATCACAGGCTTATTTGTAATAGATTAGATTCATTGTAACTATTTTCAAATCAATCAATGAAATCTATTACCTTTGCCCACAGACAAAAACTCATTGTCTTTTTGGCTGTTTGTTTTAAATTCTGTACTTTATCAAGAACTGCTCTAACACTGTCTTATCTTATAGATAGGTTTATCATATTTCCTCTAAATGTTTTGAGGATTTTTTCAGTGTTTTGGCATCATCAAAAAGGGGGAAATTGTTGGGACATTGTCAGTTTTGATTAAGATCCCAAAGCCCCTGAAAAGATGTTTGCCTTAATCTGTCTTTGTCAGGCTAGTCTTGATTAGGATTAGTACTTAGTCATTTTACACTTCACAGGTACTCAGTGAGAGGAGAACTCACTGGTGACAATCATGACTCAGAGCCTGAAGACGAAGAGCACCATCCTGAACTTATGGCAGTCCTCTAAGCTGGCTGAGTAAGTGTCAGTGATGAAGAGTATGACCCTGAGGTCATTACTAACTCAGTCCTGAAGGGAACAGGAGATCACTGAGTTAATGGGAAGACTTGGAGTAGAGCCAAGCAATGCAAAAGGAATTTCAACGTCAGGACAAGACTGGTGGGCTCAAGACAAAATGAACTTAACAAGACAAGCCTGAAGCACAGGAATAAGTTCTGACATTCTCACCAACCTGATGACGTGGACCAATCCGAGAAGGACACGCACGTATGGAACCTGACATGGAGACTGAATTCAGAATGTACATTCAACGGGCAAGCATTTAATGGGCATTTAATGCAAATACCAAATCCATGCAAGGACGGCTGCTGCATGGAGATATGTCCGTTTGAAGCCTCTCTGCATAGATGACTCGAAGGCTATCTCTCCAACGGATAGTTTTTCAAATCACCTTTAAATACAGAAGGCCTTGAACCCATTCAAGGTGACAGGAAATTTCCTAGCCAGAAATTACTCAAACTCTCAAGCATTCAAAGCATTCAACCCTTAAGAAGAAGCACTCGAAACCATCTAAATTTCCCAAGTGTTTCTTAGCAACCGAGAGTTATTCTGTATTCCAAGAGCTAAAAAGCATTATCTTAAGCTTAGAGAGATTATCCAATCCTTAGCATAGCTTTGCCTTGTAAGGATAATCTCAACTTAGTTGGAATCCAAACTGAAACCAAAACCCTAAGTTAGGTTTGTTGGGAGTAAGTCAGTTAGTGTGTTAATAAGTGGAGTTGTATAGATCAGTGAGGATAGCTGGTCTTGGTGCACCTTGGCACGTTAAAAACAAGAATCCCTTGAGTGGATTTCCTGTTAAGTCAGGTCGTGGACGTAGGAGCTTGAGACTCTGAACCACGTTAAACTCCTTGTGTTCTTACTGCTTTGATTTTGTGCATACTTGCCATATTATTCGTTCATTCATTGCATTCAAGTTTATCAGACCTGAATCAATCAGGCTGATCTTCAAAAGAGCACTGCCCTACTAAACACTATTCTGAATTGAGTAAAACAAGTTTTTCAGAAAGCAAACTAAACAAGACTTTAAACTTTCAGGGATCAAACATTTCCGCACTGAACTTGAACTGATAGTTAGCCAACTGGCCAACACCAAGTGTAGTCAGTAGGTGTGTTATCAGCTCCTAGTTCTTTACCACTCTGAGTAAAGAGGACTCAGTCAGTTTTAAGTTTAAAAATTGGTATACGTGTATTCCCCCCCCCCCCCATACACGTATTCCTCAGTCTTGTACCGGGACCAACAAGTGGTATCAGAGCAGTGGTTCGAAAGACCACTGACTTTGAATACTAATAGTTTCAGAGGAGAAACTGTTGGTGGTCACTGAACAGATCTGAGTTTGCTTTTCATAAAACTTGCATCATCATGACTTCGAGGAGCCTTGAAGCTTCGTTACCTGAATTCTCTGTGTCTAACTTTGTCTATTGGAAGTTCAGATTAGAAGCACATCTAGATGCCATCTATGACCAGATGCCGCGTGTACTCAGGGAGGGACCGATCAAGATCACTATTCCTAACGTCAGAGGACTGGGATATGAGGATCTTGCGATTGGCGTGCAGGTTCCTAAAGAAAGAAAAGACATGAGCAACGATGAAATCAAGATGGTGGGACTTGACAACATCGCCAGAAACATCATCTTGCATACGGTGCCCTTCGAGGAGTCAGCTAGGCTGATGAACTTAAAGACGGCAAAGGAGGTTTGGGATGAGCTGACAAGGATGTGTGAGGGATCTGAAAAGATCAAGGAGAACAAGAGAAACATTGCCATTCAGAAATTCGAGGCGTTCGAGATGCTGCCTGACGAGAGCATAGATCAAATGGAGTCAAGATTCATCAAGTTGATGAATGAGTTGGTGATGTTGGACAAGGATATCCCAAGGAGAGATGTTGCTTCAAAGATCCTAAATGCCCTTCCTGAGAGATGGGACAACAGTGTAATTATGCTTAAGAACACTCAGGATATGAGTAACATAACTTCTGCTTTACTTTTTTCAGAGCTCAAAGCGCTTGAATTCGATCTTAATAAAAGAAAGAAGAAAGTTCAGTCAGAAGAGGAAGTGAAGGAGAAAACTCATGAGAAAAGTGTGGCGTTCAAGGCCAGGTCTGAACCTGTTGAGCCCTCATCAAACTCTTCATCAAAGTCACTGATGGAGATGAGCAGGGAAGAACTCGCTGAGGAGTACAGCCTGGTGGCCAGACGATTTGACAAGCTCAATTCCAGGTTTGGTCGTTATAAAAAGTTTTATCAGGACTCACGTGACAGGAAACCTGAAGGAACCCACCAAAGCTCGAGGAGATATGAGGAGCGAAGGAACACTGACCAGAGGAGAGAACGTGGTGATGAAAGGAGATATTCTGAACCAAAACCTGAAAGAAGAGACGAACAGAGACGTACTCGCGATGATAGATATCCAACCAAGGCTGAAAGCTCACCAAGAACCAGGGAACCTGACTCAAGGAGGAACCCTGAACCAAGAAAAGAAAGAGTAAGTGAGCAAGTAGCATGTTACAACTGTAACAAGATTGGTCACTATCAGTACGACTGCCCGGAGCTGAGTGCAAGAGAGAGAGAGGAAAGGAGAGCCACTAGGGATCTAAGATCTGCTGATCGGAGAGCGATGGTCGCTGAAGATGCAACAGATTCTGACGGTCCTGCTGAAAGGTCACCTGAACTCTTCTCAGATGACGAGTACGATGATGTCTGTCTGATGGCTAGGGATGAGCCCGAGGTAACATCAAATTCTGTTTGTGCTTCGTACACTGGTCAAAATCCTGAGCTTAGCTCAGAGTCAGTTAGAGAAATGAACCTTCAGATCTGCCTTGATCAATTGATGGTTGATTTCTCCAAACTGCAGGAAACTAATGTCTTCTTGGTAGAGGAGAACACGAAATTGAGTATTGAGGTTCAAAACCTGAACGAACAACTCACTCAGTCTGATCTTAAAGAATCAGCTCAAATTGTGAGACTAACTCAGGAGATTGATTTAATCAATGCTGAGTGTCTTCCAAGAGAGAAGATTCTGAAGGAACTGGCTGACGAAGAGCTGGTCAGGAAGGAATAACTGAAAGTACTTAAGAGTAAGTTTGATGACCTCTTTACCAGACATGAAATCCTGAAAAAGAGTGAAGACTCTCTCAAGAAAAAGGTTGCAGCAATGAATAAATCCTCAGTGGCTAGAGAGGAAATAAATAGCAGCCAGATTCTTGGGAACAAGAAAAAGGGACTTGGATATGTTCCTGAGAAATCCTCACAAGGTCAGTCTCATGTTGCGTCAGGGAGCAACACTGAGAGGGTATTTGTTCAGACAGGCCAGAGTGCACCTAAGGTTGTACTCCAGGCCCGTCAAACTGATAAGGGCAAAGAAACCGTTGACACAGTCAGGGTAGCTCCTAAGGTAGCTAAGCCAAAAACCCAAAGGAAAGGCGAAGCAACCTAAGGAAGCCCCTGAAAGCTCAGGCCAGGGAAAACCTCAGCGGAAGCAGAGGAAGACTCAGGCCAAGAGCCCTCAAACTGGTCAGCGAGGGTACCATCATGCTTGGCAATACCAACAGGGAAGGCCAAACATGATGACACCCCCATGGTTTTGGCATCCTGAGGCCTTTAACTGTTTTCCTTTCCCTCACTTGCCTAGGGGGAATAGAAATCAGGGTCCTTATCAAGAACAAGGCCCAAGACCTGCTGCACCCAGACCTAGGAAGAACAGGAAGCCAGCCCAAAAGGCACCCACTCAGGCTCCTGTGAAGCCTAAGTCTAACACTCATGCACCATCTTCCTCTCAGGCAAAGAAGAAGAAAGTTGTGTATGTCGATGTTTCAGGGAGACAGATTTACCACTCTGAGGCAATCAGGGTTGTGAAGCAAGTCTGGATCCCGAAGGGTACAGCTGACACAATAGGACCCAACACCCAATGGGTACCTAAAGCCTGATTTGCTTGCAGGCGGCTGTGGATCACAACAAGAGGAGAGGAGACTCAATCAAAGCTGTTTGGTACCTAGATAGCGGTTGCTCAAGGCACATGACTGGAATGAAGAGTCTTCTCCAAGAATATCAAGTTAAAGATGGTCCACAGGTAACCTTTGGTGATAACTCAAAAGGTGTTACTAAAGGTTTTGGTGTTTTGATAATAGGTACAATCAGAGTGGAAAATGTGTCCTTCGTGGAAGGACTGAAGCATAACCTGCTGTCAGTAAGTCAATTCTGTGACAAAGGGTTCAGTGTTGAGTTCTCATCGAATATATGTTCAGTCAAGGACAAATCAACACAAGTGCTTCTATCAGGTATAAGGAAAGGTAATGTTTATCTCGCTGATTGGAGCAGCACTATTCCTAATACTTGTCTTGTTGCTAAAAGCTCTCTAGAGCTCAGTTGGTTATGGCATAAAAGATTAAGCCACCTGAACTTCAAGATTCTTAACAAAATTTCTAGACAGTCACTTGATGAATAGTTTTGATTATGTGAAGAAGTCAAGTCACTTTATCAATCCTTCAAAACACATTTCGGAAGACTCCGATGAAGATGTTGATGATTGTTACAGCTCTACACATCTACAGGGCATGTGGGGTGGATGTGTCATGCCTTTACCTGACCCCAGTGAATGGTTGGTGCCCGATCATGTGAAACTGATCAAATGTGAGGCTCCATCTTGTCCAAGGCAAGCAGGACGTCTTAAACAGAGGGGAACTCGTTCACCTCTCGAGAGTTTGTCTTCAATTTGTAAGAAACAAAAATATTCACGGTGCAAGCAACCAAACCACAATCGAGTTAATTGTCAAGTGCATATTCCTGTTCCTGACATTGATGGTGCACAATCTTCTAAAGATGACAATGACAATCAATTCAATATGCCACAATATTCTAAGAAGAGAAATGGACCACGTAAGTGTTCGGTTTGCGGTGAAGTTGGACATTATAAAACAAAATGTCCAAAGTTCACATTTCTTTGAGATGGGTAGAATTTGAGTTGTACCGATTTAAGCTTTGAATGGTTTATTTTTGTCGGAGATGTGTCGGAATCACTCTTTGGGTGGATTTGATCTAGAAATATAGAGTTTGAAATTTTTTTCTGTCGTATAAATATTTTTAAAATCTATATTGTGTTTCTCTATTTTTATGAATTGTCGGAGAAATATAGTAATCATACTTAACACCATTTAAACTTATAATATTATTGTCGGAGGTGTGTCGGAATCAATCTTTGGGTTGTTTGAACTAGGGAAAACGGACCTTCTAACTTATTTGTTGTGTATAACTATTTTTTAGTGTTTATATTGTATTTCTCTATTTTTATGAATTATTGAATAAAATTCGTATTTTTGTCGGAGATGTGTCGGAATCACTCTTTGGGTGGATTTGATCTAGAAATATATAGTTTGAAAATTTTTTCTACCGTATAATTTTTTATAAAATTTATATTGTGTTTCTCTATTTTTATGAATTGTCGGAGAAATATAGTAATCCTACTTAACACCATTTAAACTTATAATATTATTGTCGGAGGTATGTCGAAATCAATCTTTGGGTTGTTTGAACTAGGGAAAATGGACTTTCTAACTTATTTGTTATGTATAACTATTTTTTAGTATTTATAGTCTTTCTCAATTTTTATGAATTGTCGGAGAAAATTCGTATTCTTGTCGGAGATGTGTCGGAATCACTCTTTGGGTGGATTTGATCTCGAAATATAGAGTTTGAAATTTTTTTCTGCCGTATAAATATTTTTAAAATTTATATTGTGTTTCTCTATTTTTATGAATTGTCGGAGTGTAATACCCCGTCCCGTTTTATACCTTTTATTTTCCTAGAAACCATTATTTTATATTATTTATCTTAATTCTTTTAATTTTATTATTTTTGTGTGATATTGTGTAATTTAAATATATACCCTATTTCAAATTCCCAAGTTCGAAGAAAGAAATCGAATCTTTCAAACGGATAAGGGACTACGAGAAATTAAATATTAAAGTTTAAAAAATCAGGATTTCGATCCGTATAATTCATTGAAAATAATTAAAATGCTTTAAAATAGTAATTGAGTTTTAAAACTGTATTGTTTTTAATTTCGAAATTAATTTGGTGCACTAAACAATTCCTAAAGTGTATGAGGTGAGAAAGGAAAATATCCTAAAATTCTTACTTTTAATCCTACCCACAAATTAATTAATTTCCTTTTTAAATTAATTTAATTTCAGATTTTTTTTTCTATAAAATAACCGTGTCCCTATCCTCTTTTTTTTTCTCTTCACATAATCAGTTCCAAATTTCATTCTCCTTTTCACGCGTTTCCTCCCCCTTCCCTCTCGCAACCTCCAGCCTCCTCCTTCGTCAAACCTGCGACGCCCGCCTCCTCCTTCCCCCGGCAAACGGCGCTTCGATCGGAGCCACAGCCAAGCACCACCCGACGCCTCTTCGCCTCGGTCCCAGCCCCAGTCGGAACCGATCGCCGCCTCCCCTGTGTCAAATCGACGAGCGCCGCTGCCTCTTTTTCCTTTCCAGCGAGCAACGCCACCACCGCCTTCAGCAGCGCCGCCGAACGACGCCCTCAGCAACGCGAGCGCTGCCTGGTCTCACCCAGCCCTCAGCCGTCGCGCCTCCCCACGGCAGCGTCAAATCGCCTCTTCGCCGCCGTGAAGCCCCGCCGCCGTTGCCGCTCTCTTTCCAGCCGCGCCGCTCGTCTCAGTATCGCCGCCTCTATTTTCTCCTTTCCAGTAAGTGATTGAAGAAACCCCCCTTTCAATTTCAATTTCTGTCAAATTTGTTTTCCATCCCGTAACCCTTCTCGTTTAATTTTCGGTCAAGATGATGCCGCCAATCCGAATCGCTGTTGCCGGAATTTTTAGAAAGACCGAGCGACGCTTTTAGGCTGTCCAAATAATCCGACGAATAATCGAATCCTTTTACGACGCCGTTAGGCTGGCCGATTTGGGACTCGTAAGGTTACTAACCTTCTTTCCATTTCTCGTACTAATTGGAATAGGAAAATGAACTGTTAAATGTTTTGTAAACTTTGGAAGTTTGTTTAGAGACTGTAAGATGGATGGAGTTTTGATGTTGATACTACTGTGGTTGTTGATTAGTATTATTGAAATTGTTATGCGGTGTTAGTTATTAGGTTTGGTGTTATTGGTTTTACTGATTAGTATTGTTAAATTGGCTGTTTAGTGTCATTGAAACAATTGGTTAGTGTTACTGTTTTAGATGGTTGGTATTATTGGTTAAGATGGTTAGTGTTTTTGAATGGATGGATTAATATTATTGAATTAGCTGTATGATGATGAAATTAGCTGTTAGTATTATTCGTTGAGTTTTTAAAGACAAAGGGAAACTCGTCTTCTACTGTTCAAATGTTCGAAACAAATGGAAAAGGGCTTTTAGAAAATAATACTACTCTTTTGTTTTGAAAATGACACAAGTAAACTTGGTTAGTAATACTAGTAATATAGGAAAATATTTATTCTATTATTTGTTATGAAAGCTTCTTTAAATCAAGTATTACTAACAATAAAGAAAAGTATATATATATATATATATATATATATATATTATATTATTTTTAGTATTTATTATATATAAATTTCTTTAAACAAAATAAGTTTAATAAAGGGAGTTTTATTTATAAAGTATAATTTATATTCAAAGTTCTTTTAAAATAAGAAAAGAGAATTTTAGAAAGAAAAATATTAATTTGGGACCTATATTATATTAGTATTATTTTTAAATAAATTACTTAGACTTTTAATTCTTTCAAGAAAAGAATTATATGGATATACTTTTAAAATTATAAAAGATTTTATAAAAGAACAAAGGAAACCAAAAGATCTTTTTTATGAGAGTCGGAATAGTCATACAACATGGAGATTAGTAAGTACACCCCAATACACTACCCTTTTTGAAAGTGGTATATTTACCAAGTTAGTGTGTGTTTTTAAGTAGGTCTATTCAGCAAGTTTTCAAGACAACAACTTCCTCGTTCTCGTAACACGAACTCCTAGGCCTTTCATTAATTCGAGAGCCAACTTTTAATCAAATGATTTCATATTAGGACTCTGTGCTAATCGGAATACGCACGAGGGATCCGACCATCTGTTTGAACATCGTTCACGGGACCCGGAGCAAACAGGTGGGTGATGATCAGTTGATTGATCTGCTAATAATACGTTGTGCTGGTATACTCTGAACTCGACTAAATCAATCTAAAACAATTAATCCAATATAAATGTACACCCTATTATATAACTGCTTGAATTATGTGATATAATTATATATACCTTATATGGATGGTTTGTGTTTGTTGATTATATGAACTGATGACGATTGCATGATATAAGGGCATTTTGTGAGCATGAATCTGTTTAAGTATGAATTATGTGATTTCTCCCCACTTTGTAAAATGTCAGCTTATGAGGAAGAGGAAAGCTATTGCTTAATAATAAACCCGGCCTCCTGATAAGGTGCTCATTAGAGTCCCGGGCAAGGTCATTAATAAAGTTTGTCCTCCGGGTAAGGTGCTCAGTAGAGTTCCGGGCAAGGTCATTAATAAAGTTTGTCCTCCGGGTAAGGTGCTCAGTAGAGTTCCGGGCAAGGTCATTAACAAGTTCGGCTTCCGGATAAGAACTCATTAGAGTTCCGGGTAAAGTCATTAATAAGTTCGGCTTCCGAACAAGAACTCATTAGAGTTCCGGGTAAAGTCATTAATAAGTTCGTCCTCCGGGTAGGGTGCTCAGTAGAGTTCCGGGCAAGGTCATTAATAAGTTAAAAATTTAATATGAGAAAGGATTTGAGAGAGATTCACAATATGTTTGAAGTAATTTTGGCAGATTGGGCCGATACGTGAAAATGGTTTTGGATTTTGCCCTTAATGTGAATTAACTTGTGATATATCAATTATGTGAACGTGAAACCTGTTATGCCCAATTAATTATTACGTGAGCTTGTTACTTCTGTGATATATGTTATTCGTATTTATATGTCAACTGCTTAAATAAATTAAATACTATATCAATGAGTATAATTTAATATACTTCGGATTTACCAATCCCATGACGTTGCAAATCACCCACACGTGAGAATTCAAATCTCACGCCCCCTTTTTACAACCCTTGCAGATTATGATTTCGTGGAGCAAGGACAGTAATAGAGACGACACGGAATTCCCCGCTTAAATAAAATGATACTTTTGGTATTAAGCTTTATATATATGTGTGAGATATGTTATACAAATCATTATACTCTTTCCTTCCGCTGCATAAAAAGTCATCTCTCTTTTATTATCCCTTTTTATATCAAAAATTTATAGTTCGGATTTTAGTCACAAGTGGCACCTCGAATCTGAGATATTTTATGTGTTTTGGATTCGGGGCGTTACACGGAGAAATATAGTAATCATACTTAACACCATTTAAACTTATAATATTATTGTCGGAGGTGTGTCGGAATCAATCTTTGGGTTGTTTGAACTAGGAAAAATGAACTTTCTAACTTATTTGTTGTGTATAACTATTTTTTAGTATTTATATTGTATTTCTCTATTTTTATGAATTGCTGGAGAAAATTTATATTTTTGTCGGAGATGTGTCGGAATCACTCTTTGGGTGGATTTGATCTAGAAATATATAGTTTGAAATTTTTTTCTACCGTATAATTATTTTTAAAATTTATATTGTGTTTCTCTATTTTTATGAATTGTCGGAAATATATAGTAATCCTACTTAACATCATTTAAACTTATAATATTATTGTCGGAGGTGTGTCGGAATCAATTTTTGGGTTGTTTGAACTAGGGAAAACGGAACTTCTAACTTATTTATTGTGTATAACTATTTTTTAGTATTTATATTGTATTTCTATACTTTTATGAATTGTCGGAGAAAATTCAAATTTTTGTCGGAGATTTGTCGGAATCACTCTTTGGGTGGATTTGATCTAAAAATATAGAGTTTGAATTTTTTTTTCTGCCGTATAAATATTTTTAAAATTTATATTGTGTTTCTCTATTTTTATGAATCGTCGGAGAAATATAGTAATCATACTTAACATTATTTAAACTTATAATATTATTGTCAGAGGTGTGTCAGAATCAATCTTTGGGTTGTTTGAACTAGGGAAAACGGACCTTCTAACTTATTTGTTGTGTATAACTATTTTTTAGTGTTTATATTGTATTTCTCTATTTTTATGAATTATTGAATAAAATTCGTATTTTTGTCAGAGATGTGTCGGAATCACTCTTTGGGTGGATTTGATCTAGAAATATATAGTTTGAAAAAAAATTTCTACCGTATAATTTTTTATAAAATTTATATTGTGTTTCTCTATTTTTATGAATTGTCGGAGAAATATAGTAATCCTACTTAACACCATTTAAACTTATAATATTATTGTCGGAGGTATGTCGAAATCAATCTTTGGGTTGTTTGAACTAGGGAAAATGGACTTTCTAACTTATTTGTTGTGTATAACTATTTTTTAGTATTTATATTGTCTTTCTCTATTTTTATGAATTGTCGGAGAAAATTTGTATTCTTGTCGGAGATGTGTCGGAATCACTCTTTGGGTGGATTTGATCTCGAAATATAGAGTTTGAAATTTTTTTCTGCCGTATAAATATTTTTTAAATTTATATTTTTGTTTCTTTATTTTTATGAATTGTCGGAGATATATAGTAATCATACTTAACACCATTTAAACTTATAATATTATTATCGGAGGTGTGTCAGAATCAATCTTTGGGTTGTTTGAACTAGGGAAAATGGACCTTCTACTAACTATTTTTTAGTATTTATATTGTATTTCTCTATTTTTATGAATTGTTGGAGAAAATTCGTATTTTTGTCGCAGATGTGTCGGAATCACTCTTTGGGTGGATTTGATCTAGAAATATAGAGTTTGAATTTTTTTTCTGCCGTATAAATATTTTTAAAATTTATATTGTGTTTCTCTATTTTTATGAATTGTCGGAGAAATATAGTAATCATACTTAACTATTTTAATATATTTACATTGCATTTCTCCATTTTAATGAATTGTCGGAGAAATATCGTATATCCAACTAAAAACCATTTTAAATTATAATATTTTTATCAGAGATGTATCGGAATAACTCTTTGGGCGGGTTCAACTTGGGAAAATGGACCTTCTAACTTATTTGTGGTGTATAAGTATTTTTTTAAATTTACTTTGCATTTCTCCATTTTAATGAATTGCTTGAGAAATATCATATATCCAACTAAACACCACTTAAATTTATAAGATTTGTGTCGGAGATGTGTTGTAATATCTCTTTGGGTGGATTTGACTTAGGGATATTAACTTTCTAACTTATTTGTGGGGTATAATAATTTTTTAAAATTTACATTGCATTTCTCCATTTTAATGAATTGTTGGAGAAAAATCGTATCCCACTTAACATCATTTAAATTTATAAGATTTTTATCGAAAATGTGTTAGAATCACTCTTTGGGTGTATTGGACTTAGTAAAATTAACCTTTTAACTTATTTGAGGCGTATAATATTTTTTAAAATTTACATTGCATTTCTCAATTTTAATGAATTGTCGGAGAAAAAAATTACTCCCTCTGTCCCCAAAATTATTTTTTACTCATTTATTGATGGGCGCATGATTTAATGATTAGTGTGAAAATTGTTTGAAATTCGTGTATTAAATTTGTCTAATTTTGTGGGATTTCTAGCATTTATTTATATTAAATTGATTTATTGTACTTAATTGTCGAGAAATGTAATACCCCGTCCCGTTTTATACCTTTTATATTCCTAGAACCCTTATTTTATATTCTTATCTTTGTTTCTTTTTATTTTATTATTTTGAGTGCTATTGTGTAATTTAAATATATACCTTTTTACAAATTCCTAAATTCGTAGAAAGAATCGAATCTTTCAAACGAATAAGGGACTACGAGAAATTAAATAATCAAGTTTGAAATTAAGGATTTCGATCCGTATAATTTATTGAGTATAATTTAAATACAGTAAAATATTAATTGAGTTTTAAAACTGTATTAATTATTAAATATGTTTTAAACTCGTGAACGAAAAGATTCATAAACCGTATCAAGTGGGAACGAAAATATCCGAATTAAAGAGGGTTAATTCCTAACCACATAATTTACTTTTCCTTTTGAATTAAATTAAATTGAGAATTTATCACAGCCATATGTTTATTCCTCCCTTTTAAACTAATTAATTAAGAAATTAATTTCTCAACAAATATCTCTCTTTCCTATCAAAACAGAAACTGCGTACAGCTTTCCCCCAAATATCAAAAAATCAGTTTCCAATTAACTCTCTCCTCTCGTCTCTCTCGCTCACCGTCCTCTCAGCCAAACGCCGCTTCGCTCCCAGCACCGCTCGCCCAACCGCCTCGCGACCGCCGCCTCTCCTTTCAGCCGGGCACGACGCCGCCACGGGTGACGCCGCCCAGACACCGTCGCCGCTGCTGTGCAAAAGCGCAGTCGTTGCCTTCCCGTCGCGAACGCCGCCGTGCCAGCCCGGAATCGCGATGCCTCCCTTCCTTACAGGAGCATCGCAACCCATCCTCTACGACGCCGCTGCCTCTTTTTCCTTTCCAGCGAGCAGCGCCGCCCCTTCGAACCAGACGCGCCACCGTGCTCGGCCGGAAGCCACCACGCACAGCGCGGTCCCAGCGCCGTCGCGCCGCCCTTTCGTCTCCAGCCGGAGCGTCGCCGCTCCCCTTCGCACCGCGCCGCCTCACGGCCGTCGCCCCTCTCCCAATCGACGCCAACAGCGCCGCCTCCTCCCAACGATGCTTGTTATCCGTCCTTTGCTCGTTAAGTGAGTCTTGTAATTCAAGTCTTTCAAATTCACAGTTTCTTCAATTAATTTTCCTACGAATTCTAATACTCACGATTCATCCCCTTTTTGTGTAAACGGGATTCCGTAGTCTCCGTCGCCCTTTCCGATGAAGCCCGAAGGACGAACCGCTGCCCGTTCAATTTTGGAGAAATCGAAACGACGCCGTTAGGCTGTCCAAATAATTCTATGAACAACCGAATCCGTATACGATGTCGTTAGGCTGCTCGAATTTATCCACGAACCTTTTAAATCACGCCGTTAGGCTGCCCGATTTGGGACTCGTAAGAATCCCTAACCTTTTCTCAAATTCTTGTACTAGTTGAGATAGGAATCGATCAATCCCTTGTTGAGACTTTGAGTTAGAATAGTTATTGTTGGTTTGTAACCTGTTACCTTTTAGAGGGACTTTTGTTGTTGAATTTCCTACTGTTGTTATTAGTTGTTGAATTAAGTTATTTGGTATTATTGAAATAGTTGATTAGTATTGATTGAATTAGTTGTTTAGTGTCATTGAAATAACTGTTTAGTATTCTTGGGTTAGGTGTTTAGTATTATTAGTTTAGTTGGATGGTATTATTGAATGGATGAACTAGTTTTGTTGGATTAGTTGATGATATAGTGATTGTTGATAGGCGAACAAGAATTAAAGCCTTATCAAGGGTTGTGAAGAGCCAACCTCAAATTAAAGATGAACAGTAAAGAAAATCAAGTCGGGGTGCATAAATCAATCCAGGTAGTATATAAACTGACGAACAACTCTACCGACGAACAACTATAACGACGAACAGCTTATCGGCGAACAGGTTTTAAGGCCCAAGACCGGAGATAAACATTCTGCTAAGTCACTGATGACGAGCAACATTGACAAAAGATGATGCATCAACCAACCTAAGAGGTGAATGACAACGAACAAAGGACCAAGATCCCAAGGCCAATCTTTGTAAAATACAAAGGTGAACAACTTCAGAGCCATACACCCACAAGGCGAACAACTTTTATGTAAAAGCCATCCAGGATTAGCTAAGCCGACATGGACAAACAACAATGAAGTCCGAGATAAGACCAAAGAAGACTTTGTAACTAAGATTCAACTTAGATAAGGTCAAATTGTAGTCAAAGGACACTTGTCAAGCATGCAGGCTAGGGAGACCAAGAGTCAAGAACACCTCATGCTTGCTAGTCTCTATAAATAGTTGTTCTCCAGCTTAAGAAATACAAGTTCAAATTCATAAACACTCCCAAAAACACACACTTAAACACCTAGACGTGCACACATACGAAATTACCACGATTTTGATTTTCATATTTACTAGTTCATAACCCGACCCTCGATTTACCATTTACGGTGGTAACCAATCACACGTAATTGCTTGATGATCTTTAAACCGAACTTAAACAGTCACTAATCCATCCGATAAAAATTGATCACCAATAATTTTGGCGCTAGAAGGAGGGTTCGAACCTTCGGTTAGTGTGATTACTCAAGAACTTCAAGTTGAAAACTTGAAGATTCAAAGAAAACCTCAAGAAATATTTGAAGATACAAGCAAGGGTGTTCTTGGTGTTCTTCAATATTAAAATTAAAGAAACAATTTATATTGAAATGCCTCAATCTAAGGAAACACAAGGATCCCGTTTGTCGAGGAGAGTCTCTCCAACACGAGCCTCGTCGGCCGACCACCGGGACCGTAACCCCAGACATGCGAATAGATCCCAGCATACAGCCATAACCCACAATCTTCCACCAGAGATGGAGGCCCTGGCGAACAACCCTAATGAACTATCTAAAACCATTGCTGCTCTCCAAGCTCTCCAGAGACAGCAAGAACATAACATGCCTTCACAGGCAAGACCAAAGGATAGACCCCCGGAAGTTGTTAGGGCCAGATCGTCTAGGGACGAACAACATGAGGTGAACAGCGCCCAGGTCAGACGGGACAAGGGTAAAGCCCCGATGGTCGAACCAAGGGAAGGTCAAGCGGAGTCTGCTCATGGACGAACAGCAGTGTCAAGTCACGGAACAACCCGTTCCAGCGCTCAAGACAGACTTGGCCAACCTCAATACCAGGAGAAAGTTGCTCGCCAGGAAGAAGGACATGGGCGAGCAACATTTGAACATCCTCGCCCTTCGGTCCATGAAAGACTTTCCCAGTCTGTCTTTAGACGCTTGGGACCTAATGCGGCGAGCAACCCAAAAAAACAGCTCCAGGAGTTGCCCACTCCAAGCGAGGGACTGCGACGAGCAGAAAGGTTTGTACCTTTGTTCGCCGAACAGCCTCCAAGTCAGGGGGCATCTCTGGATGAGCTATCAAGCTTGAGGAGGGCGATAGAAAGCATGCAAGGACAGCTGGACCAGCAAAGAGGTGTAGGGACGACCAGCTTGCCATCTTCACCATTATCAACCTACATTCTGAAAGCCCCGATTCAGAAGAAAGTCCAATTCCCTGCGAGCATACAATATGACGGCCTTGCTGATCCCCGAGTTCATCTAACAAAATACTCAGATTATATGGTCTCGGTGGGAGACAGCGATGCCACTCAATGCCGAAACTTCCCGTTAACCTTGGGGGACCGGGTGCACAAATGGTTCTCAGCATTGCCACCAGCATCCATCCATTCATTCACTCAGCTGAGTCGGGAGTTCTTGTCTCATTTCTCAACGGCAGGATCATACTTGTCCCAGAAACACCGGTTGTCAGACCTAAAACAAAATGACGATGAATCGGATCGAGCATTCATGGGAAGGTTCGATAAGGTGTTGTTGGAGGGTGAGCCCGTCAGCGAGGACACAAAAATTGTTGCTATTATGGCAGGACTGAAGAAAGGGTCAAAACTATGGAAAGAGGTACATCTGAAGTGCCCAAGGAGCTACGCCGAGTTTAGAAATCAGGCCGGCATATTCGTTTCTATGCATGAGGCCCTGCAGTCAAACTTGGGAGAGAACAAAGCTGACCCTAAGGAGAACAACAAGAAACCTGGCGCAACGAGCTATCGAGTCCCTAAAAATATGAAGGCGTTCACTGAAGGGACAGAACTCAAAGAAAAGCTGAACCAAGTGCTAACAGTATCAGTCTATACTGTTTATGAGAATGTGAAGGACAAGGAGTTGCTCTCCCCTCCCCGAAAAATTCGCCAAGATACTGACAAACTCAACCCTAACAAGTATTGTGCCTACCATCAAAGCGTTGGGCACTTTACGAGTGAATGTAGATATTTGCTCAAACAACTCTGGCGTTTCTACGAAGACGGAAAGCTCTCCGACTTTGTCAAAAGACAACCCAGAAAGAGAGTCCGGGAGAACAACTCTGAGGACGAAGATGATCAACCCCAGAAGAACAATAAGCCGGCACGACCAGTTCCTGCCATTCCTACTCGTCCATTGGAAGATTTGTATATGATGGAACCTGCAGGTCCCGCAGGAGGATGTTCTGATGGACGGCCACCAATCTCCAACCGAAAGAGAAAGGCTGAATTACGAGCAATCGATCAAGTCCAAGGAATGGGGGTCAAGCCAACTATCATGCAGACGGCGGAGTTGACTTTTACTGAAAAAGATCTTGAAGGAGTTTTGACTCCACATAACGATTCGCTCATAATCTGCGCAAAGATCATGGGGACTCGAGTCCATAGATTGTTGGTAGACACTGGAGCCTATACTAACATCTTGTTCAAAAGTACACTCGATAAACTTGGGGACTTTTCAGCCCACATCTGGGACTCAAACCATAGAATCCTAGGCTTCGGAAATGCAGTAACAGTCCCGTTGGGAGAAATTTCTTTGCTTGTACAACTTGTAACGATCGAGGAACCCGAAAAGAATATTACAAGAATGGTAGATTTATTGGTCGTAGACCAGGAATCGACCTATAATGGGTTCCTTGGTCGACCTTTTTTGAATGAATTTAAAGTTGCCTGTTCAACTTACCATTATTGCTTGAAGTTTCCAACAGCAAGTGGAGCAGGCACAGTTAAAGGAGATCAAAGAAAGGCTCGGGAATGCCTCTTACAACTGCAAGCAAAACATGCGCAAGTATCCATGATGGAAGCCACCACCAGCTATCCAGATGATGAACCATCAATATTGGAGAACATGATGGACATAGAAGATGACCACATGGATACGGACGAACAACATCCGGACGAGCAAGTGCTGGACGAACAACTCATCACCACCCAGAGAGAAATTCCACCTGGCAAACAACACAGAGGTGGTGGCGAGCAACTTCCAACAAGAGACTTGGAGGGCCAGATTTTGACTAACAACAATGGGTCGAAACCAACAGATGATCTAGAACCCCGCCTGGGAGCAGAGCCCATGAACATCGAAAATGATTTCAATCCAGAGGGACCGGCACTTGACCCTCGTTGGAAAGGACAAAAACGACGAGCAACTCCAGTTGAAGAACTGGAAGCGTTCAAAGTTAATCCTGAAAATGAGGATCTTGAATTATACATAGGATCTGAGCTCCTTGAGCCTTATAGATCCCGAATGAAAGAATTCCTCTGTAAAAATCTAGATGTCTTTGCTTGGTCTCATGCAGACATGGTGGGAATATATCCGAAACATGCTTGCCACAAACTAAACATCAACCAAGCAAAGAGGCCCGTCCATCAAAAACGACGGAAATACGGCCCAGACAAGTATCAGGCCTTAAATGAAGAAGTAAAGAAGTTGTTAGACAATGACCTAATCCGACAAGCTCTCTGTCCACAATGGGTAGCAAACCCAGTCCTTGTAAGGAAGCCAAATGGGTCCTGGAGGCTATGCATAGATTTTACAGATCTGAATGCAGCATGCCCGAAGGACAACTTTCCTCTTCCTCACATTGACCAATTGGTGGACAGCACTGCAAGTCATGAAATGCTAACATTCATGGATGTCTTTGCCGGGTATCATCAAATTCCGATGCATCCAGATGATCAAGAGAACACAGCATTTTATACAAACAAAAACTTGCTGTGTTGGAAAAGAATGCCCTTTGGCCTCATCAGCGCCGGAGCAACTTATCAAAGACTAGTGAACAAAATGTTCGACCAACAAATTGGAGATACAGTAGAAGTCTACGTTGATGACATCGTAGTCAAAAGTCCCCGTAAAGAAGACCATCTTCAACACTTGACCCAAGTGTTCGAAATTCTTCGACACTACAACATGAAGCTGAATCCAAAGAAGAGCAGCTTTGGAGTTCATTCAGGCAAATTCTTGGGTCATCTTGTTAGTCAACGAGGAATTGAGGCTAATCCAACAAAAGTTAAAGCCATAGTGGATATGCAACCACCATGTTCAATAAAAGAAGTGCAAAGACTCACGGGATGTCTAGCAGCACTAAACCGGTTCATATCCAGATCGGGGGACAAATGTCGTCCATTCTTTGAAGCCATCAAGAAAGGACAGTTCACATGGACTAACAACTGTCAAAAGACGTTCGACCAACTCAAAAACTACCTGGAAGATGTAAAAATCCTATCAAAACCCTTCCCAGGAGAAAAGCTATATTTATACTTGGCAGCGTCGGAAGTGGCCATCAGCTCCGTTCTAGTACGGGAAGATGGCAAATTCCATCAACCTATCTACTACGTCAGTCAAGCTTTGCATGAGGCGGAGATCAAATACTCCCCAACCGAGAAGCTGGCATACGCGCTAGTCATGAGTGTGAGAAGGTTACGGTCATACTTTTTTTATCATCAAGTTGAAGTGCTAACTTTCCCACTCAGACAAATTCTCCATCGCCCCGACACAGCTGGTCGTCTACTAAAATGGTCGCTGGAGATTAGCCAATTCGGGATGACCTATGCTCCTCGAACAGCGATCAAAGGGCAAGCGTTAGCCGACTTTATAGTCGAACTGACCTTCCCACCAGATCCGACGAGAGGACTTGATCACCCCTGGCATCTTTATGTTGACGGATCTTCAACCAACATAGCCTCGGGGGCGGGAGTGGTTCTAATCAGTCCAAGCAGATAAGTATTCACTTCGGCAATCAGTTTTGGCTTTATGGCAACCAACAATGAAGTCGAGTATGAAGCTCTCATTGCTGGTCTCCATCTATCCCTGGCAGTAGGTGTCAGACGGTTGCAAATATTCGGTGATTCACAATTGATTGTGAACCAAGTCCGAGGTGAATATGAGGCGAAGGATGGCCATATGATCGAATATCAACGGATTGTTGCTCACCTGATGTCCTTGTTAGATCAAGTATTCATTTAACAAATCCCAAGGACGAGCAACACCCAAGCAGATGCGTTGGCCCGACTAGCAACAAGCGAGGGGCCTGCAGAGTTGGCAGACATTATAATTACAAAGATGAATGACCCATCAACAACGAGTTATAATGTCAACCAACTTGACGATCAAACCAGTGAAGAAGAAGACTGGAGAACGAACATAGTCAAATATTTGAAAAGTGGAGAAAAACCAAACAACTCTTTTGAAGATGCCAAGCTAACAAAGCAGGCCGCCAGATATACTCTGGTGGGCGAGCAGCTTTACAAAAGGGGAATATCAATCCCACTTCTCAAATGTTTGCCTAGGGGGCAAGGACGAGCAATACTCGAAGAAATACATGCTGGAGTATGCGGAAATCATACTGGGGGGCAAGCTTTGGCATACAAAACTATCAGACAAGGCTACTATTGGCCAACTTTACGTCAAGACGCAATCAAGAAAGCAAAGACTTGCCATCAATGTCAAATTTTTGCCCCAAACATTCATACTCCGGCCCAACAGCTCGTATCAGTTTATAGCCCGTGGCCATTTGCTAGATGGGGATGGACATTATTGGTCCCTTCCTAGCAGGAATTGGAGGAGTTCGATTTGCCGTTGTGGCAGTCGACTATTATACAAAATGGGCAGAAGCAGAGGCCATGTTGAAAATCACGCAACAGAAAATGATCAACTTCATTTGGAAGAACATTGTCTGTCGTTTTGGAGTTCCACAAACCATTGTGACAGACAATGGTCCACAGTTTGATGGAAAGGAGTTGAGAGATTTCTGTACTAAGTGGGGGATCAAAAAACATTACTCTACACCCTATCATCCCCAATCGAATGGACAAGTTGAAACCGTAAACAAAATTATCAAGCATACGTTAAAGGTACGGCTAGCAGAAAGCAAAAGTAGTTGGTCTACAGAGCTTCCGGAAGTCCTATGGGCATACAGAGTTTCTCCCAGGTCAAGCACCGGAAAAACACCTTTTGCAATGGCTTTCGGGACAGAGGCTGTAATACCAATTGAGTTAAAGACCAATACATTCAAGACGACCAACTTTGATGAGCAGGCGAACAACTCTGTTTTGGCTGCGGAAATGGATTTGCTCCAAGAAAAAAGATTAAATGCCGAGCTAAAAAATGCTACATACAAGCAGCGGGCAGAACGCTATTACAATTCCCATGTTAAAGTCAGGGAATTCAGAGTTGGAGATATGGTTCTAAGAAAGTTGCTCGCCCAACCTCCAGGTGTATTGGGACCAACTTGGGAGGGCCCGTATCGTATAACGGAAAAATTCGTTAATGGCGTATACGATATCGAGGATATGGAAGGCAAGCCGGCCCAATACTCCTGGAACGCCATACATCTAAACAAGTAATATCAATGAGACGAACAAGTTCTTAATTGTGCGAACAAATGTCTTGGGGGGCTAGTAAACCAAGTAAGGCATACCAAAAACTTGCATAATTTTTTGAAAATTTTGCAAGTATAGAGTTTAATGTTGTTCGGCACATTGTATAGTCTGGTGCTGTTTTATATCGTTTTTAGATAAAGTTGCTCGGCAAAAATATTATGAACGAGCATGTTTTAATTAGTGTTCAAAGTTGTTCGTCGATTTGTATATGTTAGTGACGAGCAGTCTTGCAGCACTTGTAAATTTTTCATTATGTAAATATAGTAGTTGTTCGTCAAAAGGAAAAGTCCAAAAGCTCGAGGTACAAGTTCAATTTAAGGTTGTTCATTTTTAAAATGGACAGAACCTAAAGACCAAAGCCATTTAAAGGTTGTTCGTTTTTTAAAATGAACAGAACCTAAGGCTGAACCCTGATTCCACTAAAGGCAAAGTTCAATTCGAATAAAAACCCAACACTATATGTTATAATTGCAAAAGCATTGATAAAAATGTAAAGGCAATTAACATATAAAGAAAATGAGCGAACAAAGAAAGACATTCCATTAATTAAAAGGCATTAAGCCTCAAAAATAGTACAATGATCTTAGAAGTCAAGTACTATAAAATGAGCGAACAACTATTGCAAAGAAGATGAAAGGAAAAAAGCTAAGTCCTAAGAACTATTGCTGCTTGAACATTGTATATGTGTGAAGTCATAAGCATCGGCCGTGCGGATGCTGTCCGCATAGGCGCAGATTGATGTGAGTTTGTGTGGTTGGATGAAGTAAGTTTTGGTTGGAGTTGAAAAGAGTAACTTTGTTGGAAGTGGAATGATCGTACGTTTATGGTTTGACAGTTGTGATAATATG
This sequence comes from Ballota nigra, assembly GCA_947034835.1. Taxonomy (NCBI): domain Eukaryota; kingdom Viridiplantae; phylum Streptophyta; class Magnoliopsida; order Lamiales; family Lamiaceae; genus Ballota; species Ballota nigra. The sequence continues at coordinate 76,799,199 of OX344726.1, forward strand.
TGATATGACTTTGGGCTTTGCCTTAATGTGAACCAACTTGTGCTATTTCAATTATATTATGCGAAATATGTTTAAATGCCGTTTAAATTTTATATGAAACTGATTAAATAAAATAAACATTTTATCAATGAGTATAACTTAATATATTTCGGATTTACCAATCCCATGATGTTGCAAATCATCCATATGTGAGAATTCAATTCTCACGCCCCATTTTCCTAACCCCTTGCAGATTATGATTTCGTGGAGCAAGGACAGTAATAGAGACGACACGGAGTTCCCCACTTAAATAAAACATTACTGTTGATACTATGTTTTATGTAAACATATATGTGTGTAAGATACTTATTAAAATTATTCTACCTATTTCTTCCGCTGCATAAAAACTCATCATCTCTCATTTCCGTTATATTTCCTTCAAAAATTTTATAGTTCGGACTTTTGATCACAATAACACTTCGAATCCGATATAATTAATATATTCTGGATTCGGGGCGTTACAAGAAAGGTGTTTGTATTTTATTGTATAGGAATTTGAGGAATTTTCAAATTAAATCACGTGCCCATAATTTTTTAAAATTAATTGAGAAAATGAGTCGAAAGAAATTAATGATCGTGAGTGGAACGAATAAAATTAGAGGAGGAAATCACATGGGCCAAATTAATTTGCTATTTATTTAAATTAAATTATAGGCCCATGAATCATTAATATTTTGGCCCAACAATGGAAGCCTAATTCGGAAACTTAATGCTCCGTGTAGCAAGGTCATTATGCTATTCAATTTGAATTTTGACACTGAAGTTTATTAGTGGGAATTAGTTTCCCGCGAGAACGCTAGTAAATGGAAAGCACTACTTCATTCTTAGATGTGGGGCCATTTAAAAATGGAAATAGGAAACTGTGATTATTTAGAAGAAGAAAACCCGCGACATTATCAACACAAATGGAAGAGAGAGAAAAAAGAAGACAAGGAAAAGCTGTCACGCCATTTTCCAATTTGAAGAGAGACAGTAGCTTCAAGCTGTTCATCGACGGAAATTAAATTGAAGATTAAAGCCACCATAATCGCCGGAGAGCTTTGAATGGTTCCTGAAATGAAAACAAAGCTCTCGACGCAGTAAATTCCGAGACGCGTCAAACTCACGTTGGAGAAGCCATGGACGCCGGAAAGCTCCCACCGCGTCAGAATTTAAAGCCCGCAGAGCCACGTTGGAAAAGCAAGAATCGCCGGGAATGAGCCACGCCATCGTTGATTTGAGGAGATCACAACTGCTCATGGGAAAGAATGGAGAAAGCCCATGTCACACCTGGTACAGCATCAAGCTCAACCAAGAAAAATCGCCAGGAAGACGACATCGTTTCAGAGCAGAGGCCACTCAACAAAGGCTAATCGACACAGCCGAGTGAAAATATTTTCTCATGCTCGAGTGAAAAAGGCCGTAGCCTTCACTCGGCCATGACTTAAATTACTCGACTGAGTGGGTACTTGGTTGAGCCCGACTGAGGAGAAGACCGAGTTGGACTGAATTCGTAATGATAATTTTAAGCTTTTTTTTTCTTCCATCAAGTATGGTGGGAGTATTGTGTGACTTAACTATTTATTTGTGAGTAGTATTTATTTTCTTTTAAATAAAAAATTAGTAGACAATCCAAAAAGTAAAATATGTAAATCAAGTAAGAAATGTTTGTTTGCAAAAGGACGCATTTATAACTACAATAAAACTATAATCCTTGCAAAATATATTTTCATTTGCAAAATATATTATCATGAGCACCAGACTTCACTTTTTTTTTCATCTCTTTTTTACCCGCCTATGCAAACATGCATTTACACACCACGGTGAAATTTTAATGAAAAAACACAACAATTAAACTTGTACTCTTTTCGTCCATATTTTAATTGCTTTTGCCTTGAAGATCCGTCTTAATTTCGATTGCCCCTTTTTATAAATAGATAATTTTTATTTATCAAAATGTCAAGAAAAATAATTTTATTCTCTTTTATTTACCATAATGCGATTAAAATTATCACTATAACTACTAGTCCACTAAATAAACAACTATAACATTAAAACCCATGTCAAAAGCAAAGGAACAATTGAAATAGAAATGACGGGATTACTAATTTTTTTTATAGAGGATTCGCTTGGAATATGGTGCAATCACTTGTGGTCTTATTCTTTTTTTAGTAGATCTTGTATAAAACTGTCTTATGTCTTATGGTATGAGACAATGGGAATGAGAATAATTAGAACATTGACTCATTAACACTTGTTAGGAAAAAGTGTTAATTTGTGTTGAGATATTATAGTTGTGATTTTGTCTGTTTAGATTTCAAAAAAAAAAATAACAGGCGACGATTGGCAGGTCCTAATTACATACATAAATTAATTTAAATTTTAATCTTTCGTGTTTTCAAGCATTCCACAAAATCATCATTCCTAACTCTATTTGCGCTGCTATACAATAAACACACACACCCCTAAAAGAATGAAAGGATAAGACATTGAGTAGAGAACTACATATATAAATTTTGAGAACTGAGAAGTGTTAAATTCCCTTCAAATTATTTATTGTTTTCATCTTAATTAAAGATCCATACAATCAAATCCATAATAATTTCAAGGATCCTCCAATAGCACAAATATCATAATCACGGTTAACTTCGATTGCAAACCGATTAACTGCACAATTATTAAATGTGAAACAACTTTCAAGTTTATCAATTTTGTTTTTCTCCAATATTGAATATAAAAAATAGATAAAGATAAGCTAGTAATATCTGTGGATCCATAGCGGCCCCAATCTCGTCAAATAGATACACAAAGCACTATTAATGTTGTCCAACAATAACCTCAACCTTAGGGATTTAGCAAGAAGTTGCATCATATAATTACCATGGTGAAATTCAAAAGGATCAAAGATGAAACAAATCTAAAAGCAACATAATCAATTCTTAGGCTCACAATTTGAAACCAAATCATACACATAAGCGAATCATTTTCATCCACCAAAATAAATGTGGAAAAATAGATTACAAACCTAGATACCAATTAAATGAGAAACACTATAGAATTTAAACCAAAAAATTGCTAAGAATTTACCAAAATTCATTCGAAACAACTTCTGATTGCAGTCCATTTAACTCGAGCTAACCATGGTTGTCAAATCTCTAATCTAACTTGCGATCCAACATAATTATAATCAGAAAACCTTAAAAATTGAAATGACTAAAAGATCGATTAAAGCTAAAATTTGAACAACTTACACATAAATCGTTGAAGAGAGCTCAACACTTTATCCCCTGAGCCAAACCAAATTATTTCGGACATCATCCCAGCCCAAATGGATTTCCATGCGACAATCTATTTTGAGAAGTGGAACTAAAAGTCAGGATTTCTCAAGCTAGCACTTGAGACATGCTCCAAGTAGGCTTCTCATCCCTGACCTCTTTGATTATCTACTGTAATAGAGCACAAGCAACAATATCCACACCATCTGATTGCCCCATAATATAGATTCTAAGCAAATACAATAACATGTTTTAAACCTTAGTGCAGATGGTCCACTTCATGCGAAATATGGCACTTCGATGAATAAACAGACTTTGCATTTGTATACTTCATAATTGCTTCCTTGCTCTACTTTATTTCTTTTTATCATAACACTCTCTCCAAAATAAATGCTCTTGTATACTTCTTAAGATGTCTACCATTGTAATGCATTTCATTATAGATGAACCATTTTAATCATAACACTTCATCAGTTTGACCATAGGGCAGAGAATAATGAAAACACCATATATACATGACTATACTTACAACCCAACACCACGTGTAATAAATTAAAAGTCACCTTATAGCAACCAAAATTTTCCTTACCCAACTGCATCAAAGAGGCAAGTGTTATCAGAAGGGATAATTCTTCTAACTACAATGCCATCCATTTTAAACCTGAAACCAACACAATCATATTTAATCCACGTTGATAATCTCAGGCACAGATTGTATGATATACAAAGATTTACCATTAACAATTAATCCCTTTCAATTAACAGTTTTTTTCCACAACCTAGAGCTCCAAACAACAAGATTCTGGCTCAAAAACAACAAAAACTAGATTAAGTAATTTTGCACCGAAGAAAATTAATTCAACCCAAACAAAAAGGAAATTACATGCCAAGATTAATTAATATTCCAAAAACATACACACACATCTCTTTCTCTACACACAAGCACACTAAACACTTGTATGATAATGATAATAAACTTAATAATAATTATTATCCCAAAAAACACACACACTATATAACAGTTTCTCACGCACACACATATACCAATTACACAAATCATTCTTCACAAATATGCACTCACGCCCAGCACACACTAAGCCACACGCACACACCTATACACAAGGTACAAATAAGAGTTTACATTACACAGTTGATTAATAATGATACCACCAATAGTGTAATACTCATGTGTATATCTCATTCTCTTAATCTAAGAAACTAGGTAACTCAACCTAAACAATAGGGAAATACAACCACAAAAATTTCCATCTACACTGATCGAACAAAAATAACTAGCACTCTCTTCTTTTGTTACAAAATTTTGAAAGTAAACAAAGAAAATAATAACCTTATCCCCTGTTCCAACTACCAAAAAGAAAGAGAGAATGAGGCTGGAAATCTTACAAGTCCGGATTCCTGGTGGCAAACGGGCAACGGGTTCACGTTGAGATGACATTTCAATGAAAAGCGAAGCAAAATAACTGTGAGTCTTTCTTCCGAATGAGATTAATTGAAGAAATCTAAATTGAAAGAAATTGGAAGAAAACGAAAAGAAATCAAGACTCACTAAAAGCGTAACGGTGGATAGCGGCGGCGCTAGGAGTGCGCCGCTGTGAGAGAGGTGGCGCGGTCGGCGGTGCTGTACAAAAGAGAGGCAAGGCAACGCGGTGGCACTGACTAGAGGAGGAAGGCGATGCGATCGGTGACCAAGAGACGATGCGGCGGCCGATGGGAGGAGATGGCGGCGATCTACGCTGGAACCGAGAGGGACGGTGGTTGTGCTCGGCCGACGAGGGAGAGGCGACGGCGGTCGCTGTGCGAAGGGGGAGGAGAGCAAGGCGGTAGTGGCGGCACTCGTGGCCGTGCGAGGTGGGAGGCGACGGCGACCGCTCCGTCGGCTGGAGAGGGATAATGGCGGATTTTAGGGTTTTGAGGAGAGAGGGAACAGAGAAGGGGAGAAACGTGTGTTCAAGGAAACTGATTTGAGGGGATTGATGGACACGGTTTATTTTACTGAATGGAACTTATTCCAAGTTTTATTTATTTTACTGTATTTTATTTTTCAAATATAGAATTACTAGAGTTTACCTACGCGAATTTCGCGTATTGGAAAAATATATTATATTTATTTTCTGTAGACATTTAATATAAGAGTATTTTTGTTTAAAAAATTTCGAGGTATATACAATAAATAATGGGGTTTGTTTAGCTGTAGCCCGTGCCCTTCATTAAACCCTATAGGTACACCCTACAAACTAAATAATTAAAAAAAAAATTCACATAAATTAATAACAATTATGGAATAACATTACTTAGACTAATAATTTAGTAATAATCAATTTCCATTTCAATATTGAATAATTTATAAATTAATCAACATTATTAGTTATTGGGAGTATACGGTAAGAAATTAATTTATATAAGAAACAATACAAAATTTAAAATAAACTTTAACGTTACCAATATCTGTTCATCGATTAAAATGAGTTCCAAGTAGAACTTGTCTCTATTAAAAAATATTGTCCAACTTTTTCAATCCTAACTTTAACGGTCAATTTTTTGCTCCCACTTTTGATATTAGAAATCAGAGAAAATTGAGGCGTCATACTTTTGAAATCTAAAATGAGATTTAAATTACAACAATTAAACCATTATAATTATTCAGATAAAAATATATGGTATAATTAAATCTATTATTTTTGCACATGAAGAATATTTAAACTGAACAATGTAGAACATAAATGGACAATCATTATTACATTCATATTGATATTGATATTTAAATCTAATCAAATTGTGAGCACTTAAAATGATGAATTTAATTATAAAATAAATATACTAATAACAATAGATATATAACTAACCAACAATTGATGGGAGAAATCTCACAAAAGAGTGAAACAAATGAAACTTTGATGTGAAAAAATGAAATACAATATGCTCTTATTTATAATAAAAAAAATGCATGCAATATTATATCTTGTCCATAATAAGAATATATCACATAAGAATATTCTTTGGAATATATAACTATATACCTTTTATTTTAGGAAAAAATAATCGAACATTATATTATACTATATATACTAACTCAAACTTAGAAATGATAAATATAGATTACATTAAGGTTTGGAAAAAATATGATTTATAATAAATTCTAAAAATAACTAAATAAGAAAATGGAAAAAATATCTATTTGCATTAATTATGCAAATTTAAATTAATGGTTTAGATTTAATGATATGGAACGAAGGGTCGAGATTAAAAGTTTAACCAACTTTTAATGAGAGCGCAGTATTTCGAAATGGAGAGATTTGAGGCATGTCACCTCATCCTTAGAATAAGGTGGTGTTGACACATCACCCTGGAGAGGTTTGAGAATATATTATAATAAGATGGAGGGAGAAGTGGACCAGATTTTTAGATATAAAACTATGGAGGGAAAAGTGGAGTCAAATTTTTAGATGTAAAATTATGGAGGGAGAAGTGGCGCCAAATTTTTGATGATCATCTTTATTGAAATAATATGGTGGGAAAGTGGGAGCCATTGTATGATTAAATTTTAATTTTTAGTTAACGTTTTTTTTTTAATTGAAAATTTTACTTATCATTTTATTTTTGTCCACTACATAGTGTTTTAATTGGAATCCAGATACTTTTATATATATATCTATACTACCTATAAAAGTGACTTAGATTGTAAATCATTTTTTGACAGATTTACCCCTCTTCTTTTAAGTATTTTCCAGTTTTAGCCTTTGATATACTGATTTATCTTCCATCTTAAACAACATCCTCGCATAATATTATTATATACTCATTTATTATATTGACGTATCAGTGTTTCACCCCTTAATTAGTATAACTAATTAAATTGAGTTAATTTTAGAGCCTTTTCACATGTTATATGGCATGTATGCCTTTTCGAATTCCATAGTGGTAATTGAATGAAATTTGACAGCTCTTTTTCATTGTAGTTCTTTATGAATCATGATTGAAGGGTGTTTTCAATTGATTTTAATAATTAGAACCTTGGAATTCTTTTTGCCGGGATTGAATGGCTAATATGATTCAGATATTTTCTTCAGTGATTAAAGATACTTCGATTAGGTTTGCCTCCAACAAAAATATCGCTCAAACTTCATTTTCATGATTTCATGCGTTGTTGTGGTAATGCACGCTCTTTCAGATATACATACATATATTTAATTTGAGTGATTGAACGATACAGGTTTGTGAAGGGTTGATTCTGATGGATAACGAGTAGAAACAGATGAGAAGCATCCATACATTTGGGGCAAACACTATTTTTATGAGATGATTAGTATATTTATTATTGCATTTTTTTGTAATTGGTTTCATTAGTTTATAATTTTTAGGCAAAAGGGTCATTCGTATGATGCTTAAATGAGAAGAAGTGATGGTATATATGGTGTTTTGCAGGGAGCATGATGCATGGTGTAATTGATTCTATGCAGAAACTTAAAGTCAAGTGTTTCTTACTGGTATCAACCTCTCACCCTCACCTCCACTCTGATACAAACGCATATACATACATTAATGCACGGGAAGTAGCTAAAACATGCAACTTTGTTGTGCGTTTACGTTTAGTCGGTACAAAGTCTTATTTTCAACTTGCTTTAGCCACCTTATAATACTAACATCATCACGATCGACTAAAGAAATTGACCAGTCTTACTGTAATATGGATGTCAAGACTAAGCAAGCATGTGATCATATATTGATGAGAAAAACAGGGGAACGTAGGATACTATGTGTTAATTCTCAGACATAATCTACCTATCTAAACTTTATTGACCCTATTTTTTTTAGAAAACATCAATTGTGGAGTAGAGTAGAGATATTTGAAGCTATATATGACTTCAATTAAAGGAGGAATGAGCTCCTTTTTGTTCTCTCCTGGAATGTTTGCAATTTAAGTTCCTTTTTTCATTGTAACTTTATGAGCATGCACCAAGTAGAGTACAATTCTATATGCAATTTGCTTTATTTAGTGAAAAGGATTTTCTAATGAATTTAGGTTACTAAAGAATAGGAGTGCCTCCATATATGAAGGAATAAATATAATACTCGGTAGGGAACAATAGTTTGTGAATTACTAATATATGTTGGCTATTAATCTTGGACTGAATGTTGAAATCACTAAATGTTCAAACCATGAACTGGAAAGATCAAAAGAAATCAATACTGTGGCCAAAAACTAAATAAGTTTTAATAGGATTAAACACAAGGAACGTGCAATGTAGAAAGTTTCATGGTGACAACTTATTTGGTCTTTACGTTACATTCCCTTTGAATAATTCCAAGTGTGTAATGCATTGTACAACCCAGGTTGCAAGCTTGAATGATATATAATCTGAAAGGTTATGCCTTTTCAACAACCGACAATTGCTTTTGACCAGTTGTCTTTTGTTGTTAACCCGAGGAAATAGGAATCAAATGGCAAGGCGTTAAGTCCTTCAATACCCCTTTATGAACTTTTTGCTTTCTTCATTATCAATAGAACATGAATCTCAAGGGCACATAAAATGCATCTAATGAAATGGAACTAAAGAGTTGATGAACTTTTCTATACAAAAGAGGCTCGCAGTGTTCGTAAGCAAGGTATAATTTGGTATTATCAACTTGCTGATTCATGCATAAAATATTCTCAAATACGAAATCTCTAATGCCTTATTTGGCTATGTAAATCAAATATTCTAATTAGTAAATTTAAAAAAAATATTTATTAGTAGGGTTTACAAGTAATTGGCTAGAGATAACTTTAAGGTTGATGACAATAAAAAAAGAGCCCATCGTTTTTTATAACATGTAAAATATATAACTTGTTGAAATAACGTGCAACGCACGTGGTATTCAACTAGTATATAAATGTGTTAATAATAATAAATATTGGTCGCGGCTAAACAAACCCCCGAATTTACTGTATATACCCCAATTACTTTTATACCCCATTTAAAATTTATATTTTTTAAAATTTTACTATACATACCCCAATTTTTTACCATTATATCCTTGTTTCTAAACAAAATACAAAATTAACAAAACTAAAGAAGACACCAAAAGTGTTCTGCAATAATGATATCATCAAAACTAATCCAGAAAGAGTTCCAATACGGTCATCAATAGAAAAAGGAAGCACAAGGGTATGAAGTATTTTTTAGGAAGAATTCACAAAAAAGATCACGTCATAATTTCTTTTAAAAAATTTACACGAACTAATCAGTTGGTCATGGAGGATAATTAGCAGCTGAAATTGATCATAAAATAGATAAGATGATAGTGTGCTATGGGGATAAGCAGCAAAACAGTGCAGAAGCCAAAGAGTACATTTGAATAATATAAAAAAAAAATCTGAAAAAAGATCTTTCCACAAAAATTATTTTAATTAATTTATTCAAGGGAGGGATAGGTATGTTAGCAAGAATATAGATCTATAAATTTATGAATTACCTTTTGTGTTGATTTTCCTAGTAATAGTTTAAGTTTCAGGGTTTCTGCAAGGGAGATAATGATAGAAGAAAGTACATAATATTTTTAGTTATAATATAAGGGTAATATAGTCATTTAATATAAGGATATCTTTGTTAAAAAAATGTGGGGTTTGTATAGTAAATCTGGGGGTTTGTTTAGCCGATGCCATAAATATTTAATAAGCAATTAAATTAATATTAACACAATTTATTGTTTGCTAAATTGATAATATTAACATGTATATATTGAATTAAGTGTTGATTACATAAAATGTAATTTAAAAGGCTTATTTAAATAAAGTGTTGCCATTTTGTCTTACAAAAAATTATAAAAGAAATAAGTGTTATATAAAGTAGTGTTACTTATTCAAAAATGTTACATTTAAATGTTACATATAAATAAAAGTGCTACATTTGTATTGCTAATTTTGCAAGTGTTAGGAAAATGTGTTACATAAAGTAATTTACTTAAAAGTGTTACATTTGAGTGATACATTATGCCACTTATGGTGTAGTAATAAAGGTAAAATATTTAGCTTTATTATAAAAAAAAAATCGCAAAAGTCATTACAAATATCGAAAAAAAATTAATTGTAAACAATATATATTGTATGCTTGGATGATTTACCATTAGAATAAAGACACAAAATGTTCAATCCTTTTTTTTTTTTTTTTTTGCTTTTAACTCCGGTTAATGCAATGTACAATTGTCGATGAGTAAAAACGTGTTTTGGAAGCTTAGTCCGAGACAGAAGGAATATCGCTTAATTATAAGAGTTTTATGTTAAACTTATTCATAGTATAAAAGTAAAACTAATAATATTACATGTAACCACTTATATTATTACATGCATTCATTGATATCATTTAAATGTTATGGTTATAGTTAATACATGTAATAAAATCAGGTTCCCCGTTAATAATGATATCAATGAATACATATAACTAGTGATTGTGAATCCCGTGCTTCGCACGATCGGATTTTGTTACATTATTTAAACTATAATAATTATAAAACAAAAATCTACATTTTTTTTTAAAATATACCTGAATTTTTTCTTAAACTCAAATTAACGATATTTCTCATTAAAAACTTCATAATCCATTTATAGTATTCAATACTTTAAAACAGTTTCATGATAAGTTTACCATTAATCATTTTTATATAAAATTTACTCCTTGGATAGGATATAAATTTGACCTATCACACTAACATGTCAACATAGGTGTATTTTAAATTTGTATTATCTAGTTCCACGAGACAATCTCACACAATTTTAAGTTATAGTTTAAATAATTTAAACAATAATTTACAATATAACATTTTTTAAAATAATACCTTTCTTTTAAAAAGAATTAATAATTAAATGTCACGATCAAACACATAAGAGTAATTTATGACTTATTGAATATATGTAAAAACCAATGTTATTGTTTAAAAGAATGAGATGACACTTTTTTTTAAACTACAACCCCTACCCGCACTTCACGTGAAAGTCATTTTCATTATTAAAATTTCAATATAATCCCTTATATCTTTTTATGTTTAACAAATGTCACAATTTCTTCAGGCAATGAATGTTTTAACACAACCTTTTTTATTATACGTAAGTGTAATATGAAAAAATATTTATTTTTATAGTAGGTCTTGTGTGAGATAGATCATAAGTTGGGCATGACGTATTAACAATTTAGGAAAGATGTGTGTGTTATTTTGCGCTAGTTTGTGAACCGTCTCACCATGAGGCTATTTCACACAAGTTTTTTCTTATTTTTATAATAAAATAGATATCTATAAAGAATAACAAATTATTTTATAATTCTTACCATCAACTCATTTTAATCAAATGATGTGTCTTATATAAATAGTAAATATTACCCAAACCTGTCAAATTTAAATTATTTACACTATAATATTTAATAACCACGAAAGGCATTAGAATATGCATTTTCTAAGATCCACAGTTATAAGTTATAACATCAATTACTAATAAAGTTACAGTAATAATGGAACACTCAAATATATACTTATGTAAAATATTTTATCATTTCTTGTAAAACATAGCAATATACAAAACACCCAAACAATTTACATTAATTTTATAATAATTAATGATATTTTGTTTGTAATTGATTTAATACAATATATGTATAGTATTTCATATCATTATGTACTAAATTATTTTTCTAACATATATTTAAACATTAACATCCACATAGAATAATAAAGAATAGATCTTGTGTAAGACCGTCTCATGACATAAATCCATAAAAAAGGTATAACTTGGGCATTGATTCATTAACACTTTGGTAGGGATATGTGGTAACTTATGTTGTCGCATGTCATGAGACGGTCTCATATAAGTTTTTTTTCAATAATAAATATTTGATAAAATAACAAAATATTATATTGTTGTTGAAATTGATTAAAAAAAACCAACAAATGGACTTAATTAAAAAGATCCAATCAAGTAGGCAAATAATTTTTTTTTGTTTCCTATGCATGGTAGTATTTTCCATCATTCAAACAGAAACTAATAAAAGAATATAATAAAAAGAAAAAAAATAATATCACATTGACATTGAAAAATATATAATACAGATCCGTAAGTTACCTTGCTTTGGTGATTTCTTTCACATTCAACTTTCAATCCTTCTGTCTAATAGATTTTTTTGCGTAAATATATTAATCTTATTTTTCACCAATGGATTAAAGAGGTGGAGGAGTAGATATATTATGTGGTTTTATTAAAATTGAATGAGATTAATTTCTTAGGGATGTACGTGTATATTAAATAAAATTATAATTTTATAATGAGTATAATTAGTAAATATTATAAAATAAGATGGTTAAATTTTGAAGCAGGTGAACTTAGTGAAATACTTGGTGCTAGAACTACTCATTTTATAATTTTTCCCATCAACTCTTCTAAATATAAGCTGAGTTTGTTCAATTTAAAATTATTTATATACAATATTGGACAACCACGTAAGGCATTATAACATATCTCTTTCCAATAACCTTGTTTTTTAGTTAATTTAACACTCATCCTACTCATAACCAAAATATAAATAAAAAACAAAAACAATTTATAAAAAAAACATAGTAACTAATAAATTTTTAATAAGTACAAATAATAAACTAAATTGGTTCTATTACAAAATCCACTTGAATAACTCAACAACATAACATGTATTCAAACATGGTCAAACACGTCAGAACTTCAAAATCTATCAATCTTTCCAAGATTAATAGGAAAATTAATAGTAAAAAACTTGAAACTGGATTTGGATTAAATTAATATGGAAAAGTATATATACTCGACATTTAGATCTTTCAAGTTCACATTTAAGGATAGTAACTTATAGGGGTTGACAAAATGCATAACTTTTCAGGTTGACAAATTAAGGACAATAAATTTAAAATGTGGCAAATTGAGGCAAAATCAACTTAAAATCAGGCTACTTGGGTCAGACTGAATATGACTCGATTTTGGTTAATTTGGACTGATTTGGGCATAATTTGCCACTTTTAAAAGTCACAGTCTTTAAATTGTTAACTTAAAAAATTATTATCCTCATTTTGTCAGCTTGAAAAGTTATGATCCTTATCTTGTCACTTCTACTAAGTTAGAGTCCTTAAAAAGAAATGTCTAATAAAAATTACAATTTGAAGTATACATAAAAAAATTCAAAGGTGATTATATCAACCAAAATTAGTGATGCAGTATTGGGTTAGGCGGCCTCCTCCCCGCCCGATTTCTGCAAAATCGGTGGTGTAACGCCCCGAATCCAAAATACATTAAACATCTCAGATTCGAGGTGTCACTTGTAACTAAAATACGAACTATAAAATTTTTGAAGGAAATATAACGGAGATGAGAGATGATGAGTCTTTATGCAGCTGAAGAATGAGTAGAATAATATTTATAATATATCTCATACACATATATAAAGTTTATTATCATTAGTATTATTTTATTTAAGTGGGGAACTCCGTGTCGTCTCTATTACTGTCCTTGCTCCGCGAAATCATAATCTGCAAGGGTTGTAAAAAGGGGGGGCGTGAGATTTGAATTCTCACGTATGGGTGATTTGCAACGTCATGGGATTGGTAATTCCGAAGTATATTAAAAATTGTACTCATTGAGAAAATATATACTTTATTTAAGCAGTTGACACATGAGTATGAATAACATACAACACAAAAGTAACAAGATCGCGTAACAATTAATTTGGGCATAACAGGGTTTCACATCATATAATTGATACATCACAAGTTAATTCACATTAAGGGACAAAGCCCAAATTCGTTTTCAAGTATCGGCCAAATCTGGCAAAATCATTTCCAACACATTGTGAATCTCCCCCAAACCGTCTCCCACCAACAAATCATGTGACCATGAATCTGAATAATTATTATCACTCATGGTCACCACAAATAATATCAGCGACCATGAATCTGATCTATTATCACTCATGGTCGTACGTGTCAATCCACAAACATAACTGCTCAATGATTACTCGCTTTCCTCTTTCTCATAAAAACTGTCATTTCAAATTGTGGGGAGAATTCACATAATTCACACTTAAATTGGTTCATGCTCAGATAATGCCCTTAATCATGCAGTCGTGATTAATTTGAATAGAAACAATAGATATTTGTATCATATATAAATATACCACGTAGTTCAAATATTTATATTATAGGGATACATTTATGTTGGATTAGTTGTTTTAGATTGATTTGGTCGAGTTCAGAGTATACCAGCACAACGTATTATAAGCAGATCGATCAACAGATCATCACCCACCTGATTGTTCTGAGTCCCGGAAATGATGCGTAGGCAGATGGTCGAATCTTCCGTGCGTATCCCGATTAATACAGAATCCTAATATGGAGTAATTTGATTAAAAGTTGACCCTTGAATTATTGAAAAGGCCTAGAAGTACGTGTTACGAAACGAGGAAGTTGTTATCTTATAAACTCATTGAAAAGGGCCTACTTAAGAAAACACACTAACTTGGTAAATACACCACTTTCAAAAAGGGTAGTGTATTGGGGTGTACTTACTAATATCCTTGTTGTAATACTATCTCAATCTCTACAAAACAATCTATTTGATATTCTTATTTTTTTTATAACTAAAAAGCTTTTATAAAAGTATATCCATATAATTCTTTTCTTAAAAGAATTAAAAGTCTAAGTAATTTATTTAAAAATAATACTAATATAATATAGGTCTCAAATTACTATTTTTCTTGAAAATAATTAAAAGAATAAGAAAGTTATATAAATAATATTAATATAATTAAAACCTCAATTTAATATTTTCTTTCTAAAATTTATATTTTATTTTAAAAGAACTTTGAATATAAATTATACTTTATAAATAAAATTCCCTTTATTAAACTTATTTTGTTTAAAGAATTTTATATAATAAATACTGAAAATAATATAATATATACTTTTCTTTATAATTAGTAATACTTGATTTAAAGAAGTTTTCATAACAAATAAAATAATAGAATAAATATTTTTCCTATATTACTAGTATTACTAACCAAGTTTACTTGTGTCATTTTCAAAACAAAAGAGTAGTATTATTTTCTAAAAACATTCTTCTTTCCATTGTACTAATTTTGAAACGTAGACAAGGGAGAAGACGAGTTTCCCTTTGTCTTTAAACCCAACTAAAAGAATCAATTTTCAAAACAAAAGAGCAGTATTATTTTCTAAAAGTCATTTTTCCATTTGTTTCAAACGTAGAAGACAACCAAACAAAACTAATTCATCTCCTCAACATCACCAAACATCCATTCTAATCAAGACAACATTTATTCCACAATTCATCCAGTAAAAGACTAAATCCACAACTCAAAAATTAGTCCAAAGAATTAAAAGAGGAATTTCAACAGCAATAGTATTTCAAATATAATTCTACTGACTCGAACCAAAATAACTAATACTCTAATCCACCACAAATAGGTGTAGGTAGCTAGTTCAATACTCACAGTATCAACAAAATCAAAGTCCATCAACAGTTTCAATACAAAACATTTTTTTCTAAACTTACAAGGCCTCAAACGGGGAATTAAAACTGATCAAATCCTATCCCAACTATAACGAGAATTAGAAAGAAGGTTAGTAAAACTTACGAGTCCCAAAATGGGCAGCCTAACGGCGCTCGTTTAAAGATTCGTGGGGTAAATTCGGCAGCGTAACGACGTCGTCCTGGATTTTCCGAAAACAAAACAAGCAGCGGTGGTGGAAGAGTGAAGAAGACCGTCTTGATTAAACACAGAATGAAATCAGATTAACTGAAAGGAGATACGGAATTGATAGAAACGAGAAAATAAACAAAAGAAACGCACCAATCGGACGGTAAGTGGCGCTGGGAGAAGGAGAGGCGACGGTGCTGCTTTGGCTGGAGACGGCGGTCGGCGGGTGGTGCTGGCGTGAGGACGGCGGCGCTACGGTGGAGGGAGGAGGCACGGCAGTCGCGGCTGGAGCTTCGATCGAGAAGAGAGAGCGCGACGGCGAGGGGGGCGTCGCGGCTTCGGGCGAAGAGGACAGAGGGAGCGGCGGCGCTGGCGAGGAGCGACGGCGGTGGTGGGCGGAGGACAGAGGCGGTGGCGCGGCTGAGCGAAGGAGGCGTGAGGCGTTGCGTCGGCGGCGCTGGAACGCGGCGACCGGGGTCTGGATTGGGGGCACGGCGGCGGTCGATCGACGTGAAGAAAGGGCGGCGACGCGTTTTTTGGAGGAGGAGGAAGACGCGTTTGGTTTACAGAGAGAGAGAGAGGGGGCCGAGAGGGGAGAGAGAAAGAGTTAGTGAAATTTGGGATTTTGATTCTTTTGAAAAAGTCATACGGGCACAATTATTTTATAAGGAAAAATATCTTAATTTAATTAATTAATTTAAAACAAAAGGAGGGGTAATTTATGTGGATGGGGTTAATTCATTTTAATTCCTGATATTTTCGTTCCCAACTGATACGGTTTAGGGATTATTTGGTTCACGAGTTTAACCCCAATTCGAAATTTAATACAGTTTTAAAACTCAAATAATATTTTAAAGTATTTTAATTATTCTCAATAAATTAAACGGATCGAAAACATAATTTAAGACTTTGAATAATTAATTTCTCGTAGTCCTTTATCCGTTTGAAATGTTCGGTTTCTTTCTTCGAACTTGGGAATTTGAATTAGGGTATATATTTAAATTACACGGTAGCACACAAAAATAATAAAATTAAAAGAAACAAGGATAATAATAATATAAAATTATATAATTAAGGTTTCTAGCAAAATAAAAGGTATAAAACGGGACGGGGTATTACAGGTGGTTCTAGGTATTTTCGGGTGTAGGCACCTAGAGCTGGCAATTTGGGCCTACCCTGCCCCGCTTCACCCCGCCCGATTGGCCCGACGGGTCAAATGGGCCACGGGCAGTCCGCTTGGCCCGACTGAAATATATATATATATATATATATATATATATATATATATATATATATATTATAGAAAAGACACAAATTAGTGTTGTTATTTTTTATGAACTAAAGTAGATTAAAATAAAAAAAAATATGTGGATTGTGAAAGTGTAATGAACTATGTTCTATAGTACTTTCTCCGTCCACCAATTTTTTATATACTTTCTCTTTTGGGTTGTCTACCACTTTTTTACTCATTCCGTTTTTGAAAATATACTAACAAATAAATAAATGGGTCTCAAAATACTCTTTACAATACCCTTACTTTATCTATTTTTTTAATTAAATATTTATTTTTATTAAATTTTGTGCCCAACAGTAATGGGTAAAAATTTCTAGTCGAAGGGAGTATAATTTTTTTATAAAAATTATTTAATAAAAAACGGGTCGGACTGGCCTGTTAGCCCGCGGGCTAGGCTGGGCTAGACTCATATTTTTTAGGCCCGATTTGCAAATGGCCCGACCCGACCAGTGAACATAGCTTGGTCGAACGGACCGAGCCGGGCGGCCCGGTTTGCCAGCTCTATATGCGCTGTCTAGGTGGTCGTAGTCGGTCGTAGGCATACCTAGGCAGCTCCAGGCGGCCCTATTATACCAAAAAAAATCTCTAGGTGCCGCCTAGACGGCTAGAAAATGCCTGATTACCGATTTTCTACTTTTGCACCTTTGACCAAAATTAACCAAAATTTAAAAGATTTTAGTATAATTGGCATGATGAAGTAGCAAACATATTTATATACACTCATAGCTATCATATACTTCATCTGTCCCCTAATAAACTTCATAATTTCCTTTTTGGGACATCCCACAATAATTTTTTATATCCAAAAAATGGAAATAAACACACTCGCACTACTCACTTTATTTCAAAATATTCTTTATTTATTGGTCCAAAAAATTAATAAAATAATTTTTCTTAAAAGTGTGTCACCCTACATATAAAAATTAATAGATAAATTAATTTTGAGGGACTTAAAAGGAATAAATTGATGGGTTTCGTACATCCAATTGAGACGTAAATGGGTCCTCCCGCTAGTGGATGGTGTCGGACCTTAAACCAGATGCTGAGTCATAAAAAAATTATGCATATAAGATAAAAATTAGGCAAAATAATAATTCTAAAATAATACTCCCCCCGTCCAATATTAGTAGTCCCACTTTCTGGGCTGTTATTTTTTGTCTTAAGTTGGTTGGTATTATGAGGTATTGTAAGGTCCATTTATGAATAAAGTGATTGTTTATGAAAAATATGATACTTATATTTTCTATAAACAATAACTTTATTGATAAATGAACCTCACAATACCTCATAATACCCTCCAACTTTTGACAAAAAATAACAGCCAAAAAAGGACTACTAATATTGGACAGAGGGAGTAAATATTTATATCTCATATAGTACTACAATTACGACAATGTTTTAGAAGATGAAATAGGTAAAATAGAAATATTTTCTTATAAAAATATGTTTATATTGAAAAGTATGAGCTGGTTACACTGAAAAGTGTGAGTTGATCACACTGAAAGTCGATAACACTGAAAATTATTCAGTGTAATTAACACATACTTTTCAGTGTAATCAACCTATATTTTCCAATGTAAAAAGTATTAACTGCTGAGTTAATTAGTACTGCACCTATAAGTGCACAGGAGACTTTACTCCTCAATTAATATTAAAAAACACATCCTAACCTAATTATTACATTTTATCCCTATCTTTCTACTTTTTTATTACATCTCAACCACCTATTATACATTAAATATAGTTTTCTTAGATTGAGTATAAAAACCTAAGGTTTTATCCGGAACCAAGAGAGTATAATATAAAATTAATAATTAAAAAAATAAATATTCTTGCAAATAATTTATATTCAATACGGTAATAAAGTTGCAAAGGTGTATAATGTGGAGTTCCAAATAACTAATACTCCCTCCGTCCCAATTTTGTTTACCCAAAAGCCCAAAAAATGAAGATTTTTTTTATTTATCCATTTCCTAAAATGGCAAAAAACAACACCGCTTTTTCAAACTCAACCTTCAAAAAGCTACTTTATACTAAAAAATATTAATAAAATTTTTCTAAAAAGCTACTTTATACTCAAAAGTATAAATAAACAACTCTTTTCTTAAAAACTGTGTCATTTAGAAATGAGTAATCTAAATTGGGACGGAGGTAGTACTATGTCTTGTATCATATGAAGTAGAATATTTATAGATGACAATGTTGTACACTCTTCAATTAATTAATTAGAAAAATATAACATTTAATAATTTTATTATAGAAATATATAGAAATCCAACTATAAATTAGACAATTTTATATATACCGCACATAACTCATTGTTTTGAATTGTCATTACCTATACTAATGTTAAATTATTTATTTATATTTTTTTAAATATGTAAATATATATACCGTTAACTTTGACAATCAATATAATGCAATAAATTGATAAATTATACATACAAAGATACCTTTTTAGACTAATGTAAGATGAACATTTGCTTGCTATTGATAGGATTGTTATGAAAACAAAGATGATTACCGAATAGAATATGACCAAATTAGCCAAAATCTGAAAAATAATTACGGTGTCGTTTCTCTAGACTCGGAACCTGATAAATCTATACAATCCGATGAGAAACGATAGCCAATAAACCCAAACATAAAGGGCTCCAAATCTAGATATAAAATAATTGACAAAAGGAATATAGTACTTTCAAAAGAGAATTGACATTTGAATAAATAATTAGTGATATGATAAGTTAATTAGGATGTATGGAAAATAAGGATTACAGGACATAAAATTAAATACACGATTTTACAAATCCATAAAAACATACATACTTAAAATATTCTAATTAGGTAGTCTTGTGAATTTGTCACATTTGCTGTAAATTACAAATCCATGAAAACATACATACTTGAAATATTCTAAATAGGTAGTCCTGTGAATTTGTCACATTTGCTGTAAGTTACAAATCCATGAAAACATACATACTTGAAATATTCTAAATAGGTAGTCCTGTGAATTTGTCACATTTGTCTCCTTGCACACCTCTTTGGACACATTTTTTTTTTTAATAAAATAGTGGCATATTGATAAATATGTGTATATTTTTGTGAATGCATACACAAATCAACATTTTTTTTATGAAGTGAGCAAGTTCTTATGAGGCGGACGAAAAATGAAAATGTGCAAGTTCCTCCGGGACGGAGGGAACACTACTTTTATTAGAGTCAAAATTTTCTTATGTATAGAGTCAAAATTTTCTGGACTAATGGATATCATTAATCAATATTAACTGATCAGTCTCAGAATTGGACCTCTAAAATTAATTTACAATTTCAAATAGCATACATAATTAAAGTAATTAGGTGAATAAAACTTATAATCTCTTATTAATTGAAAGAATGCAGAAATCAAGATGCTGGAAAACATGAAATCACCAAAACTGAATCAAACTTCAGCAATATGAAATTAATTTCCCATTAAAGTAAGATTGAACCAAAGAGAGTGGTTGGTAAGTAAGAATTATCGAAAATTTCCAAGAGTGCTAGAAAAATAGGAGTACCTTGCAACATTTAATATATACACAGTGAATCTGCAAATGCAAATTGCAATCACAATCAAATACGTATAGAACTAATCCATCAAAATAATCTCACAAACATCACCAATAAGCAATACCAGCATTAACTAAAGAAACTTATTGATTCAACAAATGGAGAAAAAACTCGTACATATGTGAAGAGACCATTCAAGAGCATCGACAAAAATAAGAAATGAACACACGACTTACATATACAGCAGGAAAGAAACAAATAATTCGATGAAGCAGTTAATAGGACATTACACAATAAATAAAAAAGAGGTGATTAAGCACTTAATTGGAATTTGGACGTTACAAAGTATATAGAATGAGTTGAAAACAAAGTATATAGAATTTGGACATTACAAAGTATATAAAACAAAATAAATACAGAGTGAAAAGCATATATATTTTTAACGCTAGTAAAAGTATCCACTAAATGTATATTATTAAATTAAAATGTATTATTAAAACTTAATTTATACAAATATATATTATTAATAAAGATGTAATTTATAAAAAAATTATGCATATATTACTAAGTTAAAAAAAATATAAAAAAAAAGTGTAAGATCATAAATCAGTTTCATCGTTCAATTGAAAATTGTATAAGTTGTTTTAACTGTATAATATAAATATCAAATTAATAGTACATTTTAATAACACAACTAATTTTATTAAAAAGGGCATATACAAATAGTTATACAAAGAAACTGGTATACATTTCCAATTAAAAATAGCAATTGATCAGCCAGATGTTAACTGTTGGAATTTCAATTGCTAAAAAATGCCAACTGGGCCGAGGATCAGATTGAATAAAAAAGCCCAATAACTGAAACAGGCCACAAAAAAAAAAAATCCGAATCTTCAATCTAGAACAACTACTGCAAAACTTTTCTGTATAGCTAAAAGAAGCACTCGTCTTTCACATCTCATACAAATTTCAGCAACTGAATGATGGAATAGAAATGAAGCTCGAAGCCCCTTGATCAGTAAATTGCAACTTTTAATCAGAATACTTCAAGTAGGTCTAATCCTCATTAATTACATCCACTCTGGATCTGTGATCTCCGCGTCCAATTGAATCGAGAGAGACGAATCAAATTGGCTTAGGGGAATAGGATATAAATTGCATATTCTAAGATTTTTTGTATAATGTATCAAACTGATTTGCTTACATAAGAATTTCAAGGGAAAAAAAATGTGAATATAGATATTGTGGTGAGGATGTTGAAGATATTAGGGTATAAATAGGCAAAGAAGGGTAACGTTTCCTAACTTTAAGCCAATAATTAACCAATTAACCTTAATGATTACATAACAAATTGAACGGTGATGATGAAAAATGAAAATCTGATCAACGATCTAAAATGCTTCCATCCAAAACTATATTAGGCAAAATTGATTGTATTATATATTTACTAGTGTGTACCCCCACGAATTTCGCGGTCTGAAATTTTTTACAGTTTCAAATTGTATTTTGCAGTTATAATTTTATTATAAAATGTGTGTGTTACAATCTGTTATTGATGGTAAAATATTACATGGTGACAATATTTTTTGGGAATCATATGATATCTCAGTGACAATATCTTTTCCGAAATATTTTAAATTACTTCTACAAATTTCACATCTATCAAGATTTTACAAAAATAAATTCCAAAAATATCTAAGAAAGAAATCATTCAACTGTGAAAAAAGATTTGCTTGCATTAATTTAATGTTTAGAATAATATTTCATATTATACGTAAATATTTTGTTTCCATTGATTAAAATATATTCATAATTATTGTATTTTAGAATAAGATATTTTTTAAAGTATTAATACTTAAATTGTTAGTAAAGAAACTTAATGTTCTTTTTGGCCAACATTATAATTTTTTAACCATGAAAAATTTATTCCACATATTTTTTTTAGAAATATACATTAATTATATAACATTCTTTTACTTATTTATCATTTACAATACTAATTTAATATTTTCATGTTAAAACAATATAAAAGAAAAATCGAAATCATAGTCTAAAAAAGAATATATGTATTTTACAGTTTATGGTTTATTTTGGCGGTAAAATTTTATCCAAAAATAAGTTTTTGTATTACAATCTATTATTCAAGGCAAGATATTATATTTAGTGGCAATTTTTTTTTTTTTTTGTATCATACACTATTTCGGTGACAATATCTTTTTTTCTTAAATATTTCAATTTCCTCCTACAAATTTCACATCTATCAATATTTTGCAAAAATAACTTTCATAAATATCTAAACAAAGAAATTGTTCAACTGTGAAAAAAGATATGCTTGCATTAATATAATGTTTAAAATTATATTTCATATTTTACATAGATATTTTGTTTATTGAATGCAAGATATTATATTTGGTGACAGTAATTTTTTTGGTATCATACACTATTTCGGTGACAATATCTTTTGTGAAATATTTCAACTCTCTCCTAGAAAAAAATCACATCTATCAATATTTTGCAAAAATAACTTCCAAAATATCTAAGAAGAGAAATTATTCAACCATGAAAAAATACTTGCTTGCATTAATATAATGTTTAAAATAATATTTCATATTATGCCTAAATATTTTATTTTCATTAGTAAAAAAAGTTTCTTTTTTGTCATCACTATAATTACTAACCCATAAAAATTTATTCCACATATTTTAAGAAAAAATATATACATTAATTATATAAGTTTTAACAATCTTTTACTTATTTATCAATTACAATACTCTTTTAATATTTGTATGTTAAAAAAATATAAAAAAAATCAAAATCCTAGTTTATAAAAGAATATCTGTATTTTGCAATTAATAATCTATTTTGGTCGTATAATTTTATCTAAAAATAAACTTTTGTATTACAATCTATTATTGAAGGCAAGTTGGTTGCAAGATTTTTTTAGTATCATACGCTATTTCGGTGAAAATATCTTTTCCAAAATATTTCGAATTTTCTCCTACAAATTTCACATATATCAATATGTTGCAAAAAAAAAAAAATCCTAAAATACAAAAAAAAAATCATCCAACAATGAAAAAAGAATTGCTTGCATTACATTATTGTTTAAAAGAATATTTCATATTATACATAAATATTTTGTTTACACTAATTAAATTTTATTAAGATTTATAGTATACTATAAAGAAATAACAACTCAGTAGTAACAACTCTAAATTTTACAAATAATTAATTCATAAAAAAAACTAAATTTTTTTTTCCATCCGTCGATTTCCAAATTATCCCAATAAACTGGGGCCGTGAGACTGTTTTTGTTACGGTGATGCTCCGGGTTTGGATCGTCATACCAAGTATTTATCCATATTTATGCAAAAAAAAAATAACGATTCAATTAGATTAAAATAAAATTGATCTTTTACCCGATGTGGTGGTGTGCGGTATTCCGATGCGGTTTAAGGCCGCGGTGATTTGAGGGAAAAATCCATGAGGAGGCGGCGGTTCATGAATAACCTGAGAGAAGAGAGACGACATCGTGAGAGAAGAAGAGGAGAAAAAAACAATATTATACCTATAAAGAAAAATCAAACAATGAATGAGAAAATAAAGAGAAGAGGAGATGATTAGGGTTGTAAATCCGAATGAAAACTAAAGTGAGATTTGACATTTATAGAAAATGTAAAATGAAATGTACGGTTGAGATTAAAAGTATAAAACTCATGGTGTAGATTAAGTTTTAATATGATTTAAAATATACCTAAAATAACTTTTAAGGAGAATGCAGGATTTTGAAATAAAATAATTTGAGAGGTGCCACGTCACTTTAAGAGAAATGTGGTGCTGACACATCATCTTGGAGAGGTTTGGAAATATAGTATAATAAGATAGATGATATAAATTTCATACTATAAAACTTGTCATAAGTTTGCTAAATCTTTAGAATAATGATTCATGATACCATATTATCCCTACTAATGGTATTTCATCAAGACTCATCAACAATGATACTATATTGACTTAAAAAAAAAAACAATGATACTATATTAATCCTACTAATGGTACATCGTAAGGCTCATCAACAATGGACACGTCGAGAGGGATAATCCATATTAATAGTTATTGGATATCTTATATTTTTATGAGTAGGTCTCCTATGACGATGACTTTATATGAACTCATTTTTTTAGTATCACTATTGTGAGTAGGTCTCTTGTGCAATATTGCACGGTGCAATTTCGCGCAAATAAGGACGGATTCTAAAAAATCGCGGGTTGAGATTGGGGTCAGCATAATAAAATTCGCGGATCAAATAGATCTTTCCAAAAAGATCGCGCAAAAGCAAATAGAAAAATTCGCTCTCAGGTCACTGCACGTTTAATAAACCAACTATATTTGGTAAATTGACATTACTTGTTGTGTGACTCATATGCTCTCGTATATCGAGCGATTAGTCAAACTAACGGTCTTAATTGAACCCTAGATAATAAATCAGACATTCTAAATATACGAGGTACATTGCGAGGAAATCTGCAACTACCTGTAATATTGTAGGCTATTTGATATCTTCCTTTCATTCGCGAATACCCGATTAAGTCTTGAATGTGATGTAGTGTCTATTCAAATAACTTAATCATATTATCTCCAATCACTAACTGATCAAGTATATCACACTTAGCCACAAAGTCTAAGTTGATGCGCGTCGGCCGACGACTTAGATCTAATTATGATGAGAAGACGAGTATTCTCTCTAAATCCACATTGAGGAATGAATCCTATTCTTGGCTCAACTACCACGCACATGCATTTCGTGATTAACTCAATCCATGTCATATCTACCCGTGGAAGGGTGCATGTGTAATGCCCCCACTTAAAATAGTACGGAAAATATGATGTGGCACAAGTAGGAACGTTACTAAAATAGTACTTTGTATTAAAATATACACACACCACACATTTACACAGCGGAAGTAGTAAATAAGTATGATCGTAATTTAAGATACAAGCCAAAATTTAAAAATATTATTCTTGAAAACATAAAGTCTTTAAGAAAACTTCACAGCCTGCCGAGTTCATTCGCCCACGTCCGGATCCACAGCATCTGTAAAAATTTAAAGTGGAAGGGATAAGTGTTTGTAAACACTTAGTGGGAAACCTCTTTATAATTGCACAAACTAAACATCAATTGTTTATAATATGTGAGCCCCCGGAATTTCACCGAGTATATGCTTGGGTGGCGTGACCAACCCGTGGTGCCAGAACGACCGGACTATCTCATTTGCCAACATAGTGTTGGACTATCTCAGGGCCAGTCGATAGCGGGCCAGACTCAAAATATTTAACATTCAACATTTAATAAGTGCAATTAAATAATAATAGAACACTCGATGAAGAGCGAAGTGATTCCCCACCTTGCAGGTTTGTACCTACAAGTAAAATTTTTAAAATAAAAACATTGTTACTTATCCCTTCACTTTTGTAAATTGTAAGACTTGAATTCAAATCTCCACACATATTCAAATATTGTATACTAATACCCAAATATCAATTAAGTGTATAAAATCATCAAATAGCAAGTTATAAATAAATATCGACTGTAAAAATGTAATCGGACCATTTTGAACATTTCATACAAAATTTCGAATTTGGCAGATTACACACCTAACTTTGAAAATTCATATTAAATTATTCATACGTCCAAAAATTATGAAATTTTTACAGTATATTACCAACTCAATAAAGTTTATCACCATATTTTCAGATTTCTCAAACACCTTACCAAACATCAAATATTTCATAATGAACACACAGTAACAGATTTAACTTTAAAAATTCACCATAAATCAACCACATGTCCAATACTCATGAAAATTTAACCATGAACTCCCAACTTCATGTAATTTATCAACATACTTTGGTTTTCTATAAAAAACTAACCGATTACTCTCAGATCATAGCAAACTTCTATTGTTCCTGTATTTTCGTCCAAAACCCTAGCTCCACTTCGAAAAATTACCACGAATTGAATACCAGTCCAAAAATTATGAAATTTTAAACCTAAGTTCCTTCACAAGTCTATTTTCACATATACAAATTTCAGAATTTTCCATCGAAAATTGGATCAAAAACGAAATTCCTTCACAAGTTGTCCAGATTTTCGGTTTTCATGCATATATGAAGAACATAACATCTTAAACTCACTTTAGACCATATAATTTCATGATTTCTACTTCTAAAGCATATATAATCAAATAATAAACATGATTTTGATCATAACTCATGAATAAATTGAATTAAACATTCAAACATGAAGTAAAACATGGATAACATGCAAATTTACTCATCAAAACTCATTTTCCTATCAATTAATTCACATAGCATGCATAAATTTCATACTACCACTTAAATAATTACTCAATCAAGAAGAGAAGCTTACTTAGAGATAGGTAGCTACAAGAAATCTCTTCTTCTCCTTTCTCAACTTCTAAGTATAAGAGTAGTAGTATTTGTGAAATTTTCTTTAAATTTTTTTTTTATGCTTATTTTTGCATGCAAGCTTATGTATTTATAGGAGAATTCAACCTTGGAGGCTACTCCCTTCCTTCTCTTGGCCGACTTTGAAGAAGAATGTGGAGGAAATTGGATAATCTTGGAGGTTAAGCATTAAACACATGGCAACTTAGTATTAGTTGCTAATTTTGACTTTTATGCTACTAACTTTGACCTTAATTCATGAAGTTTCACCAATCTTCCTCCTTTCCTCATATTGGACGAAATTTTGAGGATAATTCAAGAGAATTCTTGTGTCTTGTAGTTAAGACACTTGTAGGCTTTGAATTTAATAAATAAAATAAAAGAAATTATGATTTTCTAATTTATTTAATGCTTTTAAGGTACATTATGCATAAAATTACTTATACTATCTTATAAAATAAAATTAAAACTCTTCTAAGGCTCTAAATAAATTATAAAGTCTATATACTAATCATAAAAAAACATCGAGCAATCGATACGTAATTCGTTTCTTGAAGAAACGGTCATTTTTCAACTTATAACGTGTAAAATAAAATAGTAGACTTAAGGACTATATTAATTTCTATATCAAATACTTTAATTTTAAGACATAAAATAAAGAACATATAAAAATTATAAAGTTTCAAGAATAAGCATGTATTGAGCAAATAATATGTTAATTGTAAGTATCGAGTAAATAAAACACATAAACGTGCCTTGGCATGAATTTTGGATGTAAATGCATCACATAGATTCATATAGAATTATGAAGCATTTAGTAAAGCAAATAAGGTCATGAAAGTCTAGGGTATTACAACATGCGTCGGTCATGGTCAAAGTTCATCACTCCACACATGTCGTGCGTATTGACCTCAAGTCAGAGGAGTATCACATCGCTCCCACTAACCGAGACACCCGTGAAAGTGTGTGTGTGTGTGTTATAAAGTGCAGATGTTGTAACAAATGTTAAAACAAATATTACAACAAACTGGTAAATCAGAATATAAAACGTGTACAGTGGAAGACTTAAACACACAATTGTGAAAGGGAATATTTTTTAACACAAACTATCTTAAATAGTTTGTGTTAGCCTTGCGGCGAAAGGTTCACTATAAAAAGATTAGTGATACAAAAGTTGTGTGAAGAGTATAATCGTTCACAATGGAAACAAGACTTGATATCACCTATCAAATCTAAATTGGCTAAGTGTATTTCACAATACACCGACAAAGTTGATCTCACTCTATATCTATGATCTCTCTATCTATGAATATAGGTTCGACCGCAAGTTATACGAGAAGAACTCTACTTCTAAGTATAACATAAATGTTGGAATAACTGCCCTATCACCTTTAAACTCAGGATCAACACTAGAGTAGGTGTACTCGTTTACTCCATACTTGGTACTGAAAGATTCGGCCTCTATTTATAGGCACAAGTCTTCTGTAACACCCAGTCCCATTTTATACCTTTTATATTCCTGGAACCCTTATTTTATTTTCTTATCTTTATTTCTTTTTATTTTATTATTTTGTGTGCAACTGTGTAATTTAAATATATATACCCTTTATAAATTCCTAAATTCGAAGAAAGGAATCGAACCTTTCAAACGAATAAAGGACTACGAGAAATTAAATATTCATGTTTAAGTTAAGGATTTCGATCCATATAATTTATTGATAAAAATATACTTTTATAATTCAAATGCGATAAAATATTAATTGAATCTTAAAACTGTATTAATTATTAAGTAGGGATTAATTTTGTGAACCAAACGATCCCTAAACCGTATCTAGTGGGATCGAAAATATCAGGATTAAAGGGGATTAATTCTTAACCACGTAAATTACTTTCCTTTTAGAATTAAATTAATTAGAGAATTAAATCACACCCACATATTAATTCCTTCCTTTAAAATTAATTAATTAAGAAATTAATTTCCCAACAAATATCCCTTTCTCTCTCTCCAATTAACAAACGCATACTCTCCTCCCTCAACCAAAATTTCACTCCAATCAGTTCTCTCTCTCTCTCTTCGAAGAAGGCTATGCCTTCTCTCTAAAAATTGCCCCCGCCTCTTCTTCATTTTCGGCGGACGACCGCCATACCCAGGCCCAGCGCAGCCTCTTCGCTCCGCCTCCAGCCTAAGGCCATCGCGTCGCCTCTTTCCTCCACCAATCGGGCGAGCGCCGCTCGAGCCCCGCCTCCGATCGGCCGCCTTCACTCCCAGGACGCAGTGCCGTCCATCTCCTCGCCCCTCGCTCGCGCCACCATCGACAGCGCTGAAGTCGAGCGCATCTCGCCCCTTTCTCCAGGCACCGTCGCGTCGCCTCTTTCGGGTAGAGATGCCGCCGTCGCGCCACCAGTCGCGCCGACACCTCTCCCCGTCCGCTCGTCTCACGCGAACGACGCCGTCAGCCCCTTCCTCTATGTGAGTCTAAATTTCTTCTTGGTTATTCGGATCCGATCAATTTCAATTTCATTTCCCCCAATTTCTCAACTCCGATTTAATAAATTCCTATTCGTGTCTAATTGAGATGTCGTCGTCTCTTCGTATTTTCCGATGAAGCAAGGGAGACGAACTGCTGCCCATTTTATTTCGGAGAAATCGAAACCACGCCATTAGGCTGCCCGATTTGAGACTCGTAAGGTTTCTAGCCTCATTTCCCTATTCTTTCTCGTAGCTTTCAGAATATGGGATGTGGCTGTTGTTTTTGTCACACTGCTTAACTTTGTAAAAATTGTTAGAAGAACAAAGTACTGGTTATTTTGATTCATATTAGTGTAGATGGAATTGTATTATTGATGATTTTCTTATTAGTGTTATTGGAATAGCTGAAGAGTATTATTGGATTAGTTGGTTAGTATTATTGAATGGATTACTTTGGTATTATTGAATTAGCTGTTTAAGTATCACTGAAATAGTTGTCTAGTGTTATTGAATTGATGAATTAGTGTTGTTGGCTTAGTTGGTTAATATTATTGAATTAAGCGGTTTAGTATCGTTGAAATAGTTGATTGGTGTTTTTGGATTAGTGGATTAGTATGTTGTGGTTTTCTTCATTTTTCTCTAAGGTTTCAGTTTTCTGTTTATTTCGAAATAGTAGTAGTACGGTTAAGTTTCGGAAGTAATATCATATTAGTCAAGTTTATAAAAAGAAACACAAGATAAAGTTTATTAATAAGTTTAATAAGGGAGTTTTATTTATAAAATATGAATATTTATATTCAAGAATTCTTTTGAAATGAGAAATAGAAATCTTAGAAAGAAAAACCTTTTCTTTATTTCTTATTAATACTCTTAAGTAATTATTCTTATTCTTTTAAGTATTTCCAAGAATAATAATTTTTATGAATATACTTTTAATTTTATAAAAGGCTTTTGTTAAGGACACCACTGAAATTAGTAAATACAGCCCCCAATACACCTCCTCTTGAAAAGGGGTGTACTTATCAAATAGAAATCAACCTTTGAAAACTTTAGTTTTCAATAGTTTTCTAAAGGCAACAATCTACTCAATCCTCGAGATACAAACGCTTAAGCTTTTCAAATTCAAAAGTCGATCTTTTAATCGGAATACTCCTTATTAGGATTCTGTACTATTCGGGATATGCACGGAGGACTCGACCGTCTGTCTACTATGTTGATTGATCTGCTAATAATACGTTGTGCTGGTATACTCTGAACTCGACTAAATCAATCTAAAACAACTTATCCAACATAAATGTACACCTACTATATAACTGTTTGAATTACGTGATATACTTATATATGATACAAATATCTATTGTTATTCCAATTAATCACCATTGCATGATTAAGGGCATTTTATGAGCACGAATCTATTTAAGTATGAATTATCAGTTTTAGTAAGGAAGAGGAAAGTGGATGTGGCCATGTTTGATAATAAATCAGGTGCATGGTCACAGGATTTGTTTGCAGTGGATGTGGCCATGTTTGATAATAGATCAGGTGCATGGTCACGGGATTTGTTTACAGTGGATGTGGCCATGTTTGATAATAGATCAGGTGCATGGTCACAAGATTTGTTTACAGTGGATGTGGCCATGTTTGATAATAGATCAGGTGCATGGTCACGGGATTTGTTTACAGTGGATGTGGCCATGTTTGATAATAAATCAGGTGCACGGTCACGGGATTCATTTGCAGTGGATGTGGCCATGTTTGATAATAGATCAGGTGCATGGTCACGGGGGAATTGTTTATATTGTTTTGGAAGAGATTTACTATATGTGAAAATGATTGTGGGCTTTGCCCCTTAACGTGAACCAACTTGTGATATATCAATTATGTGAATGTGAAATCTGTCATGCCCAATTAATTATTACGTGAGCTTATTACTTCTGTGATATATGTTATTTATATGTCAACTGCTTAAATAAATTAAATACTTTATCAATGAGTATAACTTAATATATTTCGGATTTACCAATCACATGATGTTGCAAATCACCCATACGTGAGAATTCAAATCTCATGCCCCATTTTCTACAACCCTTGCAGATTATGATTTCGTGGAGCAAGGACAGTAATAGAGACGGCACGGAGTTCCCCACTTAAATAAAATGTTACTGTTAATACTATGCTTTACGTACACATATATGCGTGTGAGATACTTATTAAAATTATTCTATTCATTTCTTCCGCTGCATAAAACTCATCATCTCTCATTTCCGTTATATTTCCTTCAAAAATTTTATAGTTCGGACTTTTGATCACAATAATACTTCGAATCCGATATAATTAATATATTCTGGATTCGGGGCGTTACATCTTCAATCCAAAAATAACTTCTCTTTATAACCGCTCCATGATCTTTATGTAGTCTCCACATTCTTATCTTTATTCTTGATATTCCTCGATGCAACCGCCTGATCTAGATTGTTCTAAAACGTCCTGGATAAATTTGGATCGTGTAGGCCCTTGTAGATCCTCGTAGATCCTTCTGGAACCCGTAACCGCTCATGTTGCAACCAATGTTATGCAACATTCACTGCAACATTGAGTATTCCAGAACCTTGTAGATCCTTCTAGATCTTCATCCTGCATGTTAAAACATCTAAGACAACATATGATCATAAGGTGTTGGTTAATGAGAAGAAAGGGAAAATTCATATTGTTTCAAAGTAAATAGTGAATACTTCACTACCAACAACATTAACAACCCGTAGACATATTATGTGGAATTACATCAAATGATTTCTCGGATGGGTATACCAATACCCTTTAAGGTATTTGTGCATCCATCATGAGATACTCGGTATCTCGTAGCAAGTGAGATCTTACTACACTCTCTAATAGTATGATGCAGATCGCACACCAATCTCAATTGCATCATCAATATTTCATTCTTGATGATCCTTGATCGGGACTATTTGAGAATCATACTTAAGTCATCTGAGTTCTCACTCACTCAATGACAGTAGTGAATCATGGGAACACAAATAAGAATATATGCAAACAATCAAACATCATATTCACATAAGTGTAATGCCATACATTTAATATTAAACCAAATCTGAATATTATCTCAGTATTATGTCATTTCGATGGATTGTCTCTAGGACACTAACACTAACACTAACACAATTTACTAATATCTTATGCTGAAACAACTAATACATTTAGTGAAAATAATTAATATTTTTATTGAAAACAACTAGTATCCTTTAGAGTTAATACCTTTATTACAATTCACTGATACCTCTAGTTTAATTTCTAATATCCTTTAAATAAGTTTCACCGCAAATATCGTTCTAACAATCCCTTCTCATATAAAAAATATATATCATATGTCACAAATTCTAGCATTCACTCGATTTTAAACTTAGTATTGACTTCAATTTTGTTGTTTATGTACATGTTTCAAACAACATCTGTTGTTTTCACTGAACGTTATTAGTTGATTTCACTGAGGAGTCTTAGTTTGTATTCACTAAACAACTAATATTCTTCAATAAAAACAACTAACACTCTTTAATTATTGATTTATGAACCATTTTTACTCTATAATTTTCCATGAATTATCTATTTGGAACATGTACATAAACAACATATTTGTATCGTATAATATATTACTTAAATAATTTATAGATTTAATATATTTAAAAATATAAAGCTTTAGACTAAAATATCCATTTTTTTAATCGTGACAATTTTAGTGTTATTTCTATATTAATTAATAATTTTTAGGGTCAATCTTAATTTAATTACTATCTTATAATAATAATATATTCTCAAACCTCTCCAAGATGATGTGTCAACACCACCTTATTCTTAGGCTGATGTGGCATGTCTCAAATCTCTCCATTTTGAAATACTGCACTCTCATTAAAAGTTGGTTAAACTTTTAATCTCGACCCTTCGTTCTATATCATTAAATCTAAACCATTAATTTATATCTGCATAATGAATGCAAATAGATATTTTTTCCATTTTCTTATTTAGTTATTTTTAGAATTTATTATAAATCATATTTTTTCCAAACCTTAATGTAATTAAATATGATCTACTTATTGAATGAATCTAAATTTATCATTTCTAAGTTTGAGTTAGTATATATAGTATAATATAATGTTCGATTATTTTTTTTATAAAATAAAAGGTATATAGTTATATATTCCAAATAATATTTTTATGTGATATATTCTTATTATGGACAAGATATAATATTGCATGTATTTTTTTTATTATAAATAAGAGCATATTGTATTTCATTTTTTCACATCAAAGTTTCAATTGTTCCACTCTTTTGCTGAGATTTCTCCCATCAATTGTTTGTTAGTTATATATCTATTATTTTTAGTATATCTATTTAATAATTAAATTCATCATTTTAAGTGCACACAATTTGATTAGATTTACATATCAATATCAATATGAATGTAATAATGATTGTTGATTTATGCTCTACATCGTTCAGTTTAAATATTCTTCATGTACAAAAATAATAGATTTAACTATACCATGTATTTTTATCTGAATAATTATGATGGTTTAATTGTTGTAATTTAAATCTCATTTTAGATTTCAAGAGTATGACACCTCAATTTTCTCTGATATCAAGAGTGAGAGCCAAATATTGACCGTTAAAGTTAGGATTGAAAAAGTTGGACAATATTTTTTAATGATTTTAATAGAGAAAAGTTCTACTTGGAACTCATTTTGATCGATGAACAGGTATTTGAAATTTTAAAGTTTATTTCAAATTTTGTATTGTTTCTTATATAGATTAATTTCTTACCGTATACTCCCAATAACTAATAATGTTGATTAATTTATAAATTATTCAATATTGAAATGAAAATTAATTATTATTAAATTATTAGTCTAAGTAATGTTATTCCATAATTGTTATTAATTTATGTGGATTTTGATTTTTTTTAATTATTTAGTTTGTAGGATATACCTATAGAGTTTAGTGAAGGGCACGGACCACAGCTAAACAAACCCCATAATTTATTGTATATACCTCGAATTTTTTTAAACAAAAATACTCTTATATTAAATGTCTACAGAAAATAAATATAATATATTTTTTCAGTACGCGAAATTCGCGTGTGTACACTCTAGTATTCAATAATCTTAAGAATAAATCACCATATCTTAAGTTGTTTCAATTCTATATATGGCTTGCATTTTTAAAAAAATTATAAATTAACATATATGACTTTCATAATCATACCACACAAGATTGAAATTATGTAACATTTGATGCCACTTCGTCAATCTCAACCTTAAATTCTTATTTATATATCTCGCAAGGTAGGTCTAACTTGTAAAATTAACAATTTTATAATTTAAAAACTAAATTAATATTAGTTATAAATAATGAATTTAAAAATATTTAAATAAATTCAAACAAAGAAAATCAAATCAATAAAATTTCATATCTGTCCATTTTCAAATAAATACATTCAAAATAATCAAAAGAATACAACCACTTTGAAATATCTAAATACTCATAAATTCATAATTCATCCATAGTCTGACCAGCAACAACCAAAATAGATATATCCAACAACACAAACCAAAATAAATATTGTCTAGAAATTAGATACTTGTATATATCCTTTTATTTCGGTTTCTGTTTCGGTTATTTAAGTATTTTTACCTAGATAATCAAAACCGAAAGCCAAAATTTCTAAATTTTAAAACCGATATCGAACCGAATTGATACTTCGGTTCGATTTGGCTCGATTTTTTAGTTTTGACCGAAATCTGCTCTCCCCTACAATTTTGTCTTGAAAACTTAAAAAGACATCAATCATTATTTTTTTGTTACTATTAGTATGTGATATTTGTACAAAGTAAATTGTCACTCTTCTATTTGTTCGTGATTTTTTTCTAATAAATGTGATATAAATCATAAATAACTTATTTTACTTTAGAAAATAAAATTCACCAATATTTGTATTTTTTAATTCTCTACAATTAGAGCTCAATGTTGTATATTTTAAAACACAATCTAAATCCAGATGCTTAAAAGTTTCCGTTCATTGCTTAATAAGAGTATCAACAATTACATCCCACTCCAGTTCATATTGTTGATGATCGATTCTAATCGTGAGGATTAATGATTATTTTAATTGTTTATAGGATCATCAATTAATTATGTGTGAGTGATTACCACCGTAAATGGTAAACATATTGAATCGGAGGTAAAACGAGTAAATACGTGTATTGATTACGTATTTATTTCGTATATGTGTGCTTTGTGGTGTACAAGTGTGAGTAGGAGTATTTTGTGTATTTGAATTTATTTTATTAAATTGAAATCAAGGTATTTTTCTTTCTCATTACAAGTCTTTTCTTACCAACTCAACAAACAAATCAATGCACAAGAGATTCCAAATACAGAATAGTAAAACATAGTAACTATTATCGTGAACAACGATATACTACTCCTTCCATCCCAAACTCGTTTGCTAGCTTACTGTTTGTGCGGATTTTAAGAAAAATGTTGTTTATTAGTAGTTAAAGTGATTAAGTGATAAAATATATGCTTTTGATTATTAATGTATAGTGAATATAATATTAAAAAGTATTGTTACCTTTTTGCCAAAATTGAATGCAGCAAACAAGTATGTGCTAACCTTTTTGGCAATGTAGCAAACAAGTATGGGACAGAGGGAGTAATATTTCCTACTAAAACAACTATACCTTTAGTGAACATTGTTAATATCTCTAGTGAAAATAAATGATAACCTGCAGAGCTAATACCTTTAGTGTCATTCACTGATACATTCAATTTAATTTACTGGTACCCTTCAAATAAATTTCACCGTGAATATCGTTCTAGTAATCCATTCCCATATAAAAAATATATATCATACGTCACAAATTCTAGCATTCACTCGATTTTAAAATTAATTTGACTTCAATTTTGTTGTTTGTGTACATGTTCCAAACAACAACAATTGTTTTCACTGAATGTTATTAATTGATTTCACTGAGGAGTCTTAGTTTGTATTCTTTAAACAACTAATACTCTTCAGTAAAAACAACTAACACTCTTGCGTGTTGATGGGAAAAGAAGTTTGAGGAATAAAATGATTTGTATAGGGAGAAGTAGTGATTTTTAAAACTATACAAAGTGAATTGTCACTCTTCATTTGTTCGTGTTTTTCTTCTAAAAAATGTGATATAAATCATAAATAACTAATCTTACTTTAAAAAATAAAATTGACCAATATTTGTATTTTTTTTAATTTTCTACATTTAGAGCTCAATATTATTATACTTTAAAACACAATCTAAATATTTGTTATATATATATTTTTTTTTTTGTCATTGATAAATATGGCCTAATAGGCTTTATAGAAATTTATAGGTGTAGATAGAGAATGAGATGTGAAAAATCAATTTTAAATCTTTAACTTTGGGGGGGGGGGGGGGGGGGGGGGTTGGATGACTTGAAGCGAATATACTAGCTTTTACTAGTAGCTTCCCCGCAAGAGTACGGGTTCACTGTAGTATGGGCAAGTATAGGGACCAAGTATTATCGAACCCAAGGGAAGGTATGTATGCGAATAGATCCCTGAAGATCTACGCGTCGTAGTTAATATGAGTGTATGTTTGGGGATTTTTGGAAGAATTAATTAAAAGACTAAAATAAACTAAGTAAACTAAAATACTAAAGAAATCAAATTAACTAAGGATTGTGTTCTAATGAGAGATGGTGATGCTCAGGATAGGAATCCCTACGTATACTAACGGAGCAGGTACATAATCAAAATAACTGTGACACACAAGAATTAACCTAAGTCTAAGAATGCAAGGTGAAAGCTCAAGATTCTAAACCCTAATACTTTACCCTAACACTCGACTTCACTAATCTACTAACAAGTTAATAGATTGTGCTTAATTAATGAGACCCTAATTTAACTAAGGTGATGCGGTCGTCCTCCTTCGCTAAACTGGTAGATGAATTAACCTTTCCTAAACTCTCTCGTTAAGTCTACTCGTTGTTAAAGAGTGATACGGTCGTCCTCTCTCTAACACCTTTCGAACGAAATTCAAGAGCGAAGTCTAGATT
The DNA here is from genome assembly GCA_947034835.1 of Ballota nigra. Lineage (NCBI taxonomy): Eukaryota > Viridiplantae > Streptophyta > Magnoliopsida > Lamiales > Lamiaceae > Ballota > Ballota nigra. Next base: position 76,837,114 of record OX344726.1, read on the forward strand.
AATTTTAAGAATTCATTAACCAAGAGAATTAAAACCTAACGTCACAAGTTACTCTAATTACATACCCACAACCTACTTCTACGAGTTCATCCTACCCTAAGCATACAAGGGTTTTAGCCGGACATGACTTTAACAAACATAAAAGCAATAGAAGAAACAGCGAACATAAACATAGTGAATTGAACGAAGAAAATAAGAAACATGAACTAGGGTTTTAAAAGAAATAAATACTAAGAACTGAAATTTAATTAACTAAAACGAAGTTTCAAAGCGTTCAAAGAAATCAACCTAACTAAAAGAAACTAATAAACGAAAAGAAACTTAGAATTCGTATGCAAAACCTCAATAAAACGTAAATAAAGCTTGCTCCTCTCCTTCCTCTCCAAAAACTAAGTCTAAAGTGATTTCTAAAGTTCGGGGATCCTTCAAAACGTGTTTGGAAGAGGTATATATAGGCAACGGGTCGAAACGAGATCTCATGGGCCAAAATTCCGTCGAGCTCGAGTAGAGGTCGAGTAAAAGTACTCGAGCAATGCAAGCTCGAGTGTCAAATTTGTACAGAACGTGAATAGTACTCGAGCCCCTTAGCTCGAGTAGCTCTACTCGACCGGTCCTTGCTCGAGTAGTCTACTCGAGTGCCTGTGGACTTGCTACTCGACCGGCTTCTGCTCGAGTGCACTACTCGAGTGCCTGAGTATTGGCTACTCGACCGAAGCTGGCTCGAGTGCACTACTCGAGTGCCTGAGTAGTGTTTACTCAGCTCCTTCATCTTGAGTACTTCAATGACACTTTTGCTCGCTCGAACTAATACTTCTCGTATTTCTTCCATATCTTCTCATCCGGGTATCCGTTTGAGTCGATTCGAAGTCCTACGAACTCCTCTTTTTGCCCTCTATCCATCTATAAGCATCAAAGACACAAATTTGTTAGTTTGAGAAAATAATACTCAAATGACTCTAAATACTTATATAAATCCATCAAAACAAGGACATTTCGAGAGACGAATCATGACAATTTCACGCCTAATCAACCCCCCAAACTTACCATGTTGCTTGTCCTCAAGCAACGAAATAATAAGTCAAGTGAAATTGTTAGGAATGAGTCAAGGAATCCAATCATGCAAGTACATAAATTCGAGCTTCAAAGATGCATCACAAGTGTACTCACTCACCTTCCTTCATCATATTCATGCAACAACTGCAAGAAACACCAAAATCCAACATGGATGTGCACTCAACGATGTGTTTCACTCCCTCACAAGTGTGTAACAATGATCAAGGGACTCACTCAAACAATCAATCACACAAATTGGCAGCCATAGGCTTGTAAGTGCTCTTAACTTCGACCATACTCTAGAAATCAATGCCGAATCAAAAAAGACTTTTCTCAAGGTTGTAATGTAGGCTCTTTGGACAGGTGGGATAACAATATAAGGTAAAGTGACTAAAGTGAATGGAGAATAGAAAATCAAACTTTGGCACTTCGAGATTAGGAACAGAATACTTCAAACATGTTCAATCAACACTCTTTCAATTCCACTTTTCTCAGCACTTCAATTTTTTTTTCTAACTCTTTTCACTTTTTTTTTTCAATCACTTCACTTTTTTTTCTTTTTCGCACAAACACATGAGCTCAATTTTTTTTCTTTTGCTCATTCTCAATTTTTTTTCTTTCCCACAACTCAAATCTCATTCACACCCTTATTTTATCACCACTCAACCATCATAATTCCTTGTCTCAACTCAACTCAACTCAATCCCTTCAACATTCACACTTTTCCTATTCTCCACTCAAATTGGGACAAAAAGGCTTAGGAACTTGGAATAGTGTTTAAATGTGCTAGCAAATAAAATAAGCTTTAGGCTCAAAGGGGCTAGCAAGGGATACATGTCATTGGTAAGGAAAATTTTGGCTAAGTGACTCAATAAAAACAAAGATGGTCTAAGATCACATTCGGCATATCAAACTAGACACAATCAAGAAGTAAGAGCACACACAAGTTCTAGCATCCTCTAAGGTGATGATTCACTCACAAACGAAGAGATTCATTCATATATCGAAATCTCATAAGGCTCAAATCTCAAGGCTTTCACATCCATGCTAGTCCCAGTGCATTCTCACTCTCATCACACAAGTACTCAAAAGAAAAACTCATAAACATACAAGTTCTCTCTCTAATCAGCTCAAACTCAAACACTCACACAAAAGAATTTCTAACTCACCCTTACAACTCACTCTACTCATCAAATTATACTCAAAGATAGCAATCAACAAGCATAAGATGATTGATAGGCATGAACTATGCAATAGCGAGTAAAATCAAAATCACCCCAAGGAGTATCTCAACAAACCAATAATTAATCAAACTCAACTCAAAGATAAGGGCGTGCATGCATGTGCAATGTAACAAGAAACAAATAAAAACTCCACCCCCCAAACTTCGACCTTGCTAGAGGTCTAAGTTTGGGGTTGTGGGTTACCTCAACCAAATAATTCCGTTTCTCTCAATAGCTTTGCACACTCCCTTGCTTGAGTTGGTCCTTTCAATCTGAATAACTCCATGATACCTTTACTCCTTTAGAGACAAGCCTACAAGCAACTCACTCAAATACGAGGTTAAACATACGACTCACAATAACTCCATAATAACTAAAAACAAAGCAAATAGTAAAAAATAAAAATAATGGGTTGCCTCCCATTCAGCGCTATTTTTAAGGTCCTCATGCCGGACCGAGCTCAAAGGAGCTTATGGGACATCATACTAAAAAATACCTCCCTTACTCTCATAAGAGTGGTGTTTGAACTCCTTTCCTTGATGCCCCACCATCATGAGCTCTTTTGCTCTTTTCTCATTCCCAAGTGTTATGGGTCTCAACTCCTTCTTGCCTCTATCTGGAGGAGTCTTACTAAATAATTTCTTGAGTTTGGACTTTTTCTTCTTAACTCCTTCTTTTCCCTCTAACTGGACCACGTCCACTTTCTTCACCTCTTCATCCTTCAACTTCTTCACTTTATCCCTATCAAAAGAATCAAGATCATAATGCTTATGGGTTAAATCAATAAGTGAAGGACTAACAAAATCATGAATATGAGAAGGATTAGGGATAGAAGGTGTGTCTTCAACACTAGGATCAATGGCATTCATGCAATACAAGCTCTCATCTTCCTTCGGGTGCTTCATGGCTTCATATAGGGAGATCTTCACTTCTTGATCATCAACCTTCAATGTAATCTTCCCATTTGCCACGTCTAGCACCATCCCCGCTGTAGCTAAGAACGGTCTTCCCAAGATCAATGGAACGTGCTCATCTTCCTCCATCTCTAGCACTACAAAGTCGGCTGGAAAAATGTGATCTCCAACTCTCACGAGGACGTCTTCAACCACACCTTGAGGTCGAGTGATAGACCAGTCGGCAAGTTGAAGCGTCATCATTGTGGGTTGAAGTTCACCACCTTCCAACTTCTTGAAAAGTGATAGGGGCATGAGATTGATGCTCGCCCCGAGGTCGCACAACGCTCACTTCTTGATCCCGTTCCCAATGTCACATAAGATCGTGAAGCTCCCGGGATCCTTCAGCTTTGGTGGAAGCGCCTTGTGCACTAATGCACTCACCTCGTGGTTCAGCTGCACCAACTTCGGCTCATCCACTCGCCGTCTTTTCGCGATCAAATCCTTCAAAAACTTGGCATAATTTGGCATCTGTTCCAAAGCATCATAAAAAGGAATATTAATATGCAATTGTTTAAAAACATCAAGAAATTTTGCAAACTTTTCATCAAACTTCTTTTTCATGAAGCGCTGTGGATATGGGACGGGTATCACAGATTTGGGTACCCCCCATTCATCTCTTTCTGTTTCTTTCACTTTATCCCTTGCTTCCTTTGCCTTTTTCCACTTAGGAACTCTCTCAACCTCCTCACTTTCCTTGCCCTTCTGGGACTCATCCATATCTTCATGCTTCTCAATCCCTTCACTTTCAATCCCCTTCTCAACTTGAGGCGTCTCAAAATCAGCAGGCATCTGAGGACCTTCATAGTTGGTTCCACTTCTAAGCTGGATCGCCTTGCAATGCTCTTTCGGGTTCCCCTCCGGCATGGAAGGATATTTTCCCGGCTCTCTATTCACCATCTTTGCAATCTGGCTCATCTGGAACTCTATCGAAGTGAACCTTCGATTGTTCTCTTGTTGAGTTCTAGTCCACTCAACGTTCATCTTCTGGAGCTCTTGATCACGATGATCACCCTTCTTATGCAACTCCTTCACATCGTACTCCAAGGATGACAACCGCTTACTTCCTTCCTCCACCTTCTGAAGGATCGCTCTCAACATCTCCTCGGTTGATGCACCGCCTTCTCCACCAGGAGGCTTAGACCCCGGATCAACACCTGTAGGAACAGTAATACCAGCTTTTGGGTTAGCATATGAAAAATTCTCATTTTTCCTCCATGTGTTTTGAGGAGGCTGCTGGCCTCCTTGAACTCCTTGTGTGTTCCTCCATTGATTTTGAGGTGGCTGAGGGCCTGGAGGTACAAATGGCTGACCATAAGAAGGTCTTCCATACTGATTTCCACCTTGGTAGCCATGCTGGTTGTAATACGGACCTCCCATGTAATTAGTTACCTCTTGCTGCCCACTTGGTTGGTCTATTCTCTCATTCTCTACTGCATGCTCTCCAACCAAACTCTTCCCCAACTCGAGGTTGTTGATCTTCTCCATCATGGCCATCAATAGCCTTCTCGTTCCTTCTCCCTCTTCAACCTGATTAACTCTTTGAAAATCTGAGTCTCCATTCCAGGCCCCGGCATTCGTGACAATGTTGTCCACAATCTCTCTACACCTCTCTATGCCTTGATTCAGGAATGCTCCTCCCGCACAGGCGTCTAAATGGTCTTGCCCCGCCTTGTTGGCACCACTATAGAAGAATGCCATAATGTCTCCCTCATTGTACCCGTGCTGCGGGCACTCTATCAGCATGTTTGAGTATCTCTCCCACGCTTGGCGTAAATCCTCTCCAGGCTTCTGTCGAAAGGACGAGATCTCAATTCTAGCCTTGACCGTCCTAGATGGAGGGTAGAATCGCTCGAGGAACAGACGCTCGAGCTCGGCCCAAGTGGTAATACCTCCCCGCGGGAGCGTATTATCGTACCACTCCTTAGCTATTCCCGTCAATGAGAATGGGAACAGCCTAAGCCTCTTGGCATCTTCAGACATGCCATTGTAATTAAATGTTGAGGCTATCATGAGAAAACTCCTCAGATGTGTATGAGGATTCTCCTTCCCGATCACCCCTTGAACTGATTCTCGGTAAGCAGCTTTAAAATCCCCGGAGATATCGAGAAGTTGTGCGCCTCAACATGAGGCAAAGCTACTCCATCATAGTACCGCTGTGGCTGCGCTGCAAACCTTCCTCGAATAGCCATATTGTGATCCACGTTCTGAGGAACGTGTTGAGGATTAGCAGCAGGTACTGGTACTTGTTGGGGTGGTGGTGGGTAAATAGGTGGTTGATTATAGACTGGGGGTGGAGGATACGAGTATGGTGGATAAGGATAAGGTGGGTATGGGTAATGTTGGTATACTGGGTTGTTGAAAGGGTTATTTGGGTTTTGTGGGTAAGTAGGGTTTTGGTTCTGGTTTTGGGGTTGTGTTTGTGCAGAGTTGATTGTGTCTTGTGGGTTTGGGTGTGGGCTCTCAGTTCCCCCTATGGGTATCTGCTGATTACTGCTGTTTCCATTGGCACCCTCTGCCCGTTCCACAAGAGCAGTATACTCTGCAGCTATTTTGTCTAACTCCCCAAGTTCATCAGAAATCTTGTCTTTGTTTCCCGCGGCAGTAGTCATTCTTCTCAAGAAGGCTCGGTTCCTTCTAGCTATTGTCTCAGGATCTGCAGGCAACCTCTCTTCGCTCGTATTGCCTTATGAGCGTGTTTTCATAAACCTGAAACACTAGTAGAAGGATCAAAACGCAACTGCCTAATGAATGGAAATAAAAATAAAAACAGAAAATAAATCACCCACTACTAACTACTAAGCTATCTACAAGTCCTATTCAAAAAACATATAACGCCATCCCCGGCAACGGCGCCATTGACTTGAAGCGAATATACTAGCTTTTACTAGTAGCTTCTCCGCAAGAGTACGGGTTCACTGTAGTATGGACAAGTATAGGGACCAAGTATTATCGAATCCAAGGGAAGGTATGTATGCGAATAGATCCCTGAAGATCTACGCGTCGTAGTTAATATGAGTGTATGTTTGGGGATTTTTGGAAGAATTAATTAAAAGACTAAAATAAACTAAGTAAACTAAAATACTAAAGAAATCAAATTAACTAAGGGTTGTGTTCTAATGAGAGATGGTGATGCTCAGGATAGGAATCCCTACGTATACTAACGGAGCAGGTACATAATCAAAATAACTGTGACACACAAGAATTAACCTAAGTCTAAGAATGCAAGGTGAAAGCTCAAGATTCTAAACCCTAATACTTTACCCTAACACTCGACTTCACTAATCTACTAACAAGTTAATAGATTGTGCTTAATTAATGAGACCCTAATTTAACTAAGGTGATGCGGTCGTCCTCCTTCGCTAAACTGGTAGATGAATTAACCTTTCCTAAACTCTCTCGTTAAGTCTACTCGTTGTTAAAGAGTGATACGGTCGTCCTCTCTCTAACACCTTTCGAACGAAATTCAAGAGCGAAGTCTAGATTAATTTTAAGAATTCATTAACCAAGAGAATTAAAACCTAACGTCATAAGTTACTCTAATTACATACCCACAACCTACTTCTACGAGTTCATCCTACCCTAAGCATACAAGGGTTTCAGCCGGACATGGCTTTAACAAACATAAAAGCAATAGAAGAAACAACGAACATAAACATAGTGAATTGAACGAAGAAAATAAGAAACATGAACTAGGGTTTTAAAAGAAATAAATACTAAGAACTGAAATTTAATTAACTAAAACGAAGTTTCAAAGCGTTCAAAGAAATCAACCTAACTAAAAGAAACTAATAAACGAAAAGAAACTTAGAATTCGTATGCAAAACCTCAACAAAACGTAAATAAAGCTTGCTCCTCTCCTTCCTCTCCAAAAACTAAGTCTAAAGTGATTTCTAAAGTTCGGGGATCCTTCAAAACGTGTTTGGAAGAGGTATATATAGGCAACGGGTCGAAACAGGATCTCATGGGCCAAAATTCCGTCGAGCTCGAGTAGAGGTCGAGTAAAAGTACTCGAGCAATGCAAGCTCGAGTGTCAAATTTGTACAGAACGTGAAAAGTACTCGAGCCCCTTAGCTCGAGTAGCTCTACTCGACCTGTCCTTGCTCGAGTAGTCTACTCGAGTGCCTGCGGACTTGCTACTCGACCGGCTTCTGCTCGAGTGCACTACTCGAGTGCCTGAGTATTGGCTACTCGACCGAAGCTGGCTCGAGTGCACTACTCGAGTGCCTGAGTAGTGTTTACTCGAGCTCCTTCATCTTGAGTACTTCAATGACACTTTTGCTCGCTCGAACTAATACTTCTCGTATTTCTTTCATATCTTCTCATCCGGGTATCCGTTTGAGTCGATTCGAAGTCCTACGAACTCCTCTTTTTGCCCTCTATCCATCTATAAGCATCAAAGACACAAATTTGTTAGTTTGAGAAAATAATACTCAAATGACTCTAAATACTTATATAAATCCATCAAAACAAGGACATTTCGAGCGACGAATCATGACAATTTCACGCCTAATCAGTGGAGAGGAAGTCATCTTTCCTCTATTATACTAATATGGAGTTTTACTTGCTTATGTGTCGATTTGTGGTTAATTTGGATGATGTGTCGAATTTTTATGAAGTTTACAAATTTTCTAGATGATGTGTTATTGTTCTATTGGTGTATATTCAATATGTGGAATCCATGTGGCATCTTAATGATGAGTCTAATTAAAAAATATGTAATGATATAGATTCAAACCTTGCACCTCTAGCATAAATTTTAGTATTAGTTACCAACCAGACAAATTTAGAACTTTTTACATGTTTTGAATAACTATTTAACTTATGTCCATAAATGTTATTATTTGATAATCTATTGTAATTTTATCAACTTATATATCTCATTATATTGATGAATTGATTAATTAAAATTTAATGATTCTAATTATATTTAAATTAATATTTTAATTAAATTATTCATATTGTCTTAAAATCAAAATAATTTTATTTTTATTTATTTAATCTTATCATATTAATAAAGCATTAGGCCTTCAATTGCGAGTTGCACGGAAAACTCCATATTAATATAATAGAAAATATGAGACATTCAACATACTGTAATATGTTTGAAAGAAAATATATTATATGCAAGTATATACAATATTAAAAAAAAACTATACTTGAAGTATTTAATATATAATAATAATAATAATAATAATAATAATAATAATAATAATAATAATAAGTCTATTGTGCATTAGGTGCAATACGCAATTCAAGAGTACTTTTAAAATGTTATGGTTGTTTTTACGAAACATTTAGTGTTGTTTACATTGAACAATAATGATTGCACAACCCTAATTGTTTAGTATAAACAACTCTTATTATTCGATATAAATGTAATTGTCTAAAAATATATTAAGTTGTATGGTGCACCTGATGCATACAAGACCTTGACATATTTAGCAAAAAAAAAAAAAAAAAAAACTTATTTCAACCCGCGTATTACGCGGGGTTATATTCTAGTTCTTAGCCAATTACAAGTAATCGGCCGAGTGGAATTCACTCAGGTCGAGTGATTTGCCTACTGCCGAAATCACTCGACAATGGTACACATTTACTCTACCGAATGGAATGCACCCAGCTCGAGTGGATTGTCTACGACTAAAACTACTTGGCCAGGGCTAACAATTACTTGATCGAGTTTAATGCACCAGGTCGAGTGGATTGTCTACAGCTGAAACTACTCGATCCTGTGTTCAGACTACATATTTTCCATTTCGACCCATTTTTCTTTATTTAAACCAGTTTCCCCCTGTTATAAATCCACATACACACACCACCATCAACATCAAAACATCTATCTCAGTTACATCCAAAAGTTAAACCTACACATTAATACACAAGTTTTTAATACATACTAGCTACCATTATATAGTTGAAACACAATCATCAACAAAAAAACCACTAGAAAGTCAGAACTTCAATCCAATCATCAACAAGACATCTGGAACCCAATTCTTTGCTACGTACTACATTTGAAAGTCACTCTGCAAAAAATACACATATATATGATCAATTTCTGCTCAAATTCTATACAAATCAAAATAAATTAAACAAAGTACACTTCAAATCTCAATTGACATGGGGAGTGGCTCCGGGTGATAGGTGTATATATTCAAGATATTAAAATTACAAAACTAGGAGTTTGCATTGTCAACCCAAGTTCTGTGACAATCGCCAAGTGCAGGGTGGTCACATTTTCCTCCATTCCATCAATGACAGTCATTGATGGCAACCCTTTGGAAAAAGGGGCAGGAAAGACTTTTTCTACATTTTCCTTTTCCATATATTCTTATTTGGTGGTACGTGTGTGTGTAGGCAGGTGCATATATGAGAGGGGGGAAGAGAGAAGTAAGAAAACTACATTCTAGGCAACCCATAGTAGTAAATTAAGAAAACAACTAAGTTACTTAACATTTGCAGGAATCATCCGACTCCCATGCACTAAAAAAAGCACCAAGCAATACATTTTTGATCCATGTACATACTCATTCTTGAAGCTTTCACAAGTACCATGGTGATTCTGTAGTCATAAAGACGAATCCACCACCAACTCTTACCTTAACTCAAAATAACTCCCACTAAAAATAATCAAACAAGAATATCAAATCAATACACTTCATCCACCAAAAGTACACAAAACCAGAAAACTTAGAAATGGAACTGTAAATTAGAATCCCATTTCACATTCAATATATTGTGTAGGCAAATACTTGTACTTATCAAAATTAAAAAAAAACCTGATAACGACATAATATTCTTGGTTTCTTTCCCAAATTGATTTGTATTTAGAACTGAAAATCTCGATAGTTAAAATAAAACAGCAATTTCCTTTAGTTCTAGTTAGCCATGTGCCATAAGTTTCAAGCAATAAATTATCTGTTAGAAACATCTCTAATTTCTTCTTTCATGTTTCAACTTTGAAAACTTAATATATACTTTAAAAATTACAGAAATTTTTTAAGGGTCTGTTGTTACCAGAAGTAACTAGGACTTGGTGCTTTGCTATGTAATAAATCAGTTGTACTTTGATGGGGATTTTAGCAATAAAATTTTGTTTCTTATAAAAAAAAGAAAAAATTACAGAAAAGCAAGCTATAATTTAGAAGTTATTGGTCTATTAGATCTTGTGTACAATGGCCACCTACTGAAGCAATTGAAAAGTAATAAAATCAGAAACACGGATGAGGCCTACTGATTCCCTTTCACTCAATTTAGACTCTTGTCATGGAACACTATGCCCTTCAGCAATGATAAATGGGAGATATCAAACTCATAACAAAAGATAAAGCATGTCCATCTCTACCAATATATCATACAAATAGCTTAACACACCAAAAGATTTCTGTTAGCACACTGGTGTAATAGTTTTGAAGAATTAAGGATCAGTCGGTACCTCCAAATCACAATAACATGATGAGCAGCCCCTCAGGGATACTAATAGTGGAAAATCGAAGTACAAGGAATAACACATAAAAAAGTGAACTATAGATATTGTATGTACTGACAAATAAGAAAAAGAAAAATATTTCCTAGTATTAGCTCTTTCTTTTCTTGATTCAGATGAAATATGCTTATTGTATATCACACACACCATAATCAAAGAAAGATAAAATAGGCTCCAAAATGGTTAATGACCCTTGCATAACAGACTGCTGGTAATAAGCACCAGTTGTTATCCTAAGGTGCATTTTAAAATCCTATGGGTAAGGGCTTTTAGAAAGACATTATATCTGTCAAAACTGGTTTGAGTTTGAGTCAGGATATGGGTGTGTTTGCAAACACTAGAAACAGATTTTAGAATCACTTATTTCAAAAGCTAAGAGGAGAAGCGTTTGAACATAAGTGATTTTTCCCCTTTTACTGGAGTTTGTAAACACCGTCCATAATATGCTTGGCATGTATCCAACCAAATCCTCAGTGGCCGATATTATGCAAAAATGTAGTAGACTAACGCAACTTCGTTATCTTCTCTACTCTTTACGGAAGAGCAACTCCCTTTATGTAAGGAATCTTGTTACAAGATGTGAAATAAGAAATCAGCATTCATCGTCATATAATTACCTGAGAACACAACTAAAAAGTTTTATTCAAATAACCATCTCAGCAATCGAAAAAGGAAAATGAACTCTATGGAAAATCAGAGAGAGAGAGAGCAAACAAAAACCCCCAGCATTGGCTAATACTTCTCTAAGCTTGTAGGTTCAACAGATTATAAACAATGAGGTAATTTAAGAGAGAGAGAAAAGTCGGTTATACCTGCAGAGCAAATACTAGGTTGAGGCTTTGGGCTTTGGCAGGGTTCTTCACGTGAACTCCAATTCTTTGAACTATGAGCACGTTACAGCGAAAGAGGGAGATTTGGAAGAGGAGGAAAGAAACGGAGATATGGGCAAACGGTTCGAAGAAATCACGGTTTCGAGAGATATTTTGAGAGTAGGGGTTTTTCCGTCGCGATTCCGATTTACCCACGGTGGCGTCTACCTTTACCGCGGCGATCCTGCAACGATTCCGATGGACTGGTGTACCGGCACAGGATAGAAAGTGCGATTGGGAGGGTTTGTGATAATTTGGATTTTATATTCTGTAAAGACAACGGCTGGGCGGCAAGGGGCGAGGCTGGGCGGCGAGGTTCGGGGCTTGGCGGCACCGGGGATTTGGGAATTCAATTTTGTGTTCTTTGAATGTAAAAACCGAGTTGGGGTTTAAATTCTCACTTAGGATTTTTTTTTCTTTTTTTTCTTAGGCTCCACTTGGTAGGCAGTAAAAAGCCATATTATGGGGTGTTGTATAATTAATATTCAACTTGGTATGGCATACTAAAATAATATCGACCCGTTTCTTATATGTCCGACCCTGTAAAATAGTAAGGCGTAATACCTCCAAAGTACTATTCACCTTTACAAAATTAATTCGGTCCGAAATGTCGTACTATTTTATTATTGGTTTGTCACACGAACCGCCGCCGCCGGACCACCGCCGGACCGCCGCGGCCGCGGCCGCCGGAAAGTCGCCGGACCGCCGGCACCGAAAAGTCGCCGGAGGCTGCCGGACCTAATTTTTACCTTTTTTATTACTTCCTACCAAGTAAGTATAAGAATTTTGCATAAATTAGTAGGACCTTTTTTATATGTCATACCAAGCAATTTTATATGACTTTTCTATACTAAATTTATACCCCCTACTAAAATTTATATCCCCTACCAAGTACAACCTTAATTAATTGTAATGAATAGGGATGGGATTAACTATTGGTGGGATAACTAGTGGGATGGGATTCAATTTAGGATTTGAGGGTCAAAGAGTAGAAATGACATTTTAGGGCAAAAAAAGAGTGTTTTACAACCATGGGGCAAAAAAGAGTTTGATATTTAAAAAATGGGCAAAATTGATAATTTTGTGTTTTTTTTTTTTTAACACAAGAATACAAGAACAGAGCCCAAACCATGCATTAACCAACTATATGATGCCGGGCTAAATCCTTGAACCAAAAAGGAATATCTGCTCCCTTCCAATCTTGAGGAGAAGGAGAGGTAGTAGCAATCCTGGCGAGTTCATGAGCGTCAACATTACGGGTCCTCGGAATGTGGTTGATTACTCCCACTAAGCTATCATCCAATTCCACCCTAATGTCATCAAGTATAAAACCTTCAGGGCCTAGAACTCTTTCCCTTTTTCGAATGGCTCTAACCGAATCCATTGAATCCGTCCAAATTCACAGCCTTGGGAATTTATAGACTCTGTTTCTCCTTAAGCCAACCAGGATAACTTGCAATTCTGCTCCCAACACCGTGCCGGGGTGATCAATCCGTTGGCATCCCGCCGCTATTATTTCTCCATCGATATTAAGGAAGACATATCCCACCGAAAAATTATAATTTTCCTCATCAAAGCTTGCATCCGTACATAAGGTAACCCGGTTAAAGGAGTTAAGTTCTTCTTCCCTGTCTCTCTCGTGATCTTCACCCGAAGCTGCAATTGGAAGAGCTTCACGAGCTCTTTGAAAATTCTTAAGAAAATGGATGGCCCAATCCACCCGAAAACAGCCCCCGTGTTTGATTATTCTTCTCGTTATACTTCACTTGGCAGCGTTCCTTCCATATTGCCCATGCCACTATGACACAATTCTCAATATCGTTCTCATCAAGTTCGTTCACCATATACCTCCAGAACTCAAAGGAAGACAACTTACCTGCCATTTTAATGAAGCTCCATAAGCCGAGATTTTTCCAAATCTTCTTCACGCCTGGACAGAGGAATATGGAGTGATTTGTGCTCGCAAACAAAAACCGACACATGAAGTATGATGAATCTATAGGGACATGGTGATTCGCGAGATTTGCTTCCGTAGCAAAGAAAGATTTTAACCTTTGGCGGGATGTTTAGACTCCAAAGCTTAGCCCACCAGCCTTCTTCCTCTATTTTACTTGAAGTGCCAGGTAGAGTGAAATTTTGGGATTTTCTGCTCTGAAAATGTTTGTATCCTGATTTGACTGAGTAAACTCCTTTAGCATCAGGTCTCCAAAATCGAGAGTCACTGTGTCTAGGCCCACCAATGGGCGTTCTTTGTATAGCCTCAATCTCAAAAGGCAAGAAGGCGTCTCTAATCAGTTCATTGTTCCACTTGTTAGGTTGGTGAATGAATCTCGCAACTTCTGAGCTACTTGCCACTCTTGATCTAATGCGTCCTTCATACAGCCCCTGGACCCATGCATCCTTGAAGATGCTAACTGATTTGCCATCGCCAATTCTCCAATGTAAGCCCCCGTTAAGTAAGTCCCGACTCCAACACAACGATCTCCAAATGAAGGAGGGGTTTGATCCCAGACCGGCCTCCATAATATCTCCATGCCTGAAATATCTAGCTTTAAAAACTCTAGAAATTAAGGAATTTGGATTGATGATCATTCGCCAAACCTGTTTTGCTAGTAGTGCTTTGTTAAATTCTGAGAGCTTCCTGAATCCCATTCCTCCAAATTTTTTAGGTAGACAAAGGGAATTCCAATCACACCAATGTATTTTATTCCCTGTAGGTGTTTTGCCCCACCAAAAATTGGAGATAAGTCTCTCAATGTCGGCGCATATGGAATTTGATACTCTAAAACATGACATTGTGTAAGCCGGGATCGCTTGAAGCACGGCTTTGATGAGTACCTCTTTTCCTCCCTCCGAGAAATTCTTATTTCTCCACGTTTCCACTTTCTTCGCCACACGGTCTCGTAAGTATCCAAACTGAAATTTTTTATTGCGAAGGGAGAAGGTTGGTAAGCCCAGGTAGATGTTGTGGCCTTGCTTGATGTGAACATTTAAAATGGCCTTGATGTCGCACTTGCTAGTGTTGGGTGTATTTGGGCTAAAGGTGATGGCCGATTTGTCAAAATTTATCGACTGCCCTGAAGCCTCCTCATAGATAGCTAGCCCATTTTTTTAATTTAAGACAGTCATTCTTGGTGGCTTTAAAAAATATCAGACTGTCGTCCGCGAAAAAGAGGTGAGAAATTGAGGGGCATCCTCTAGCAATCGAGATACCCGAGATTTCCTTATTGACAATCAATCCATTGATAATTGCGGAAAGCCCTTGAGCACATAGAACAAACAGAAAGGGGGAGAGTGGATCCCCTTGACGGATGCCTCTAGTCGGTTTAATTTTTCCAGCAATAGTATTATTGATTTTGAAGGAGTATGACACCGTGCTAACACATTTCAAAATCATTTCTGTCCATCGACTATTGAAGCCCATCTTATCCATTATTTTATGCAAATAAACCCACTCAATTCGGTCGTACGCCTTACTCATATCAAATTTTAAAGCTACGTACCCTGCTATGCTCTTTGAGTTTCGTATCCAATGCATACATTCAAAAGCAATGAGGATGTTGTCTGTGATAAGCCTCCCCTGAACAAAGGCACTCTGGCTTGGATCAATGATGTTGGCCATAACACACCGAAGCCTATTCGTGATAGTTCTAGCAAGGATCCTGTAACTAACATTGCATAGGCTTATTGGACGATAGTCTTTCATACACTTTGCCTCTTTTACCTTCGGTATTAGGGATATAGTGGTATCATTCCAGTTGCTCAGATCTCCCCCGTCATTGAGAATTTTTAGGATGGCTTTAGTCACTTCATCTCCAATGATGTCCCAGGACTTGTGGAAGAATGAGGCAGAAAACCCATCTGGCCCGGGTGCTTTAGTTGACTTAAGCTCAAAGGCTGGCGATGTGAGAAATGCATTCATTTGCTCCGTAACAACCTCAGAGCACTTGATCGGTCACTGTTTCGCTTGTCCTGGAAGTGGCAAATAAGTCCTCATAGTGTGAGAGTACAATTCTTTCAATACCCTCCATAGAAGTGCACCAGTTGCCTGAGTTATCCAGCAGCCCTTTGATAAAATTTATCTTCTGTCTTTCGGAGGCTCTATTGTGAAAATAGCTTGTGTTTCTGTCCCCCGCCACTAGCCAGGAATATCTAGACCGTTGATGCCAATAAATTTCCTCCTGCATTTGGATTTTGTCAAGTTTTTCTTCTAGCTGCTTGACTTCTGCTTCTTCTTCATTGTTTACTTCCTTCCCATATAAGCCCTCCAATTTCCTTTTAATGTTTCTGATTCTCCTTCTTACATTCCCACCTTTCTACGAAGCCCAATCTTGTAGATGATTACTACATTTCTCGAGAAGGAGAGGCAGGTTTTCCAAATCCTTGTGCTCATTCCAAAAATCTGCAATGGTGTTGTCAAAATCAACCTCCAACGTCCACTTGTTTTCAAACAAGAAATCTTTCATTCTCCTTTTAGGTGGAACACTAAGTTGGGTTTCAAAAACAATTTTGATCGCCCTATGATCCGAGCCGTAAAAATTCAGGTTTTGGACCTCAACTTTGTCAAAGATGTTAAGCCATTCACTATTAACCAGAAACCTATCAAGTTTCTCATGGACTGCATTTCTACCCTCTCTCTTGTTTTTCCACGTAAATCGTGGACCATTTGCAGCTAAATCCCCCAAATCCAAATCATTGACAACCTCTCTGAATGCCACATTTTTCTGCATTCGAAAGAATTTCATTGAAATCACCTCCTACTAGCCAAGCTTTGCAGGAGGGGTCATGACTGGATCTAATTCTCCGAAGTAATTCCCAGGAGAAACACCTGAGATTT
Organism: Ballota nigra; assembly: GCA_947034835.1. Lineage (NCBI taxonomy): Eukaryota > Viridiplantae > Streptophyta > Magnoliopsida > Lamiales > Lamiaceae > Ballota > Ballota nigra. Next base: position 76,853,538 of record OX344726.1, read on the forward strand.
GTAATTGGATTCCCGTAAAAACCCGTAAATCTCCAAGAAGAATCATTATTAACAATTAAACAATCAATATGGCCTTGCGAGTATGAAATCAAATTAATATTCATAGTCTCCTTCCAATACAAAAGTAGGCCGCCACCAGAACGTCCTATAGCATCCATGCCAAAACAACAGGAGAAATTCAACACAGATTTCCATTGCATCCCCACCATACTAGGAACCTTAGACTCAATGACAAACAATAACGAGGGCTTGTGATCATCGACTAAACGCTTGAGAGAGAGAAATGCACTTTTACCCCCCAAACCACGCGCATTCCAAATTATACAGCTCATAGTTGCTGGTGGAGCTTAATGATTGAGAGAGGCAGAGAGAAGAGATACAGGATGGAACAGAGCAAAGTAATGTGTTTGTAAGAGGGCCCAATACCTGGGTTAGGAGCAAGAGAAGATGCACTTCCAGCATAGTATATCTCACAAGAAAAATTAGCCATATCCATACCCATCAAGGAGCATAAACATCACTCCATGACAAAGGAGGCTTGCGGCGACACTTTTCTCGGAACAGGAGGAAGCCAGTCACGGCCGGAAAAAAATGCACACACGACTGCTGCGTCGTAAATCTCACAAGGGGGACCCTAGAAGAGGAAGGTTCTGGAAGCTTTCTACATCTTTGCTATCACAGATGGCGGAGGATACCGGCGATGCCGCAGACGGTGGCAGGGTACGGTGAGTTAGCAAGCCGGAATATGGGTGATTATTCCTAAAGTTCCTTTCTTGGTTTGTTGTTTGATGCTAAAGACTCGGTTGAAGATAAGGATTGACAATATTAAAAAATATTCAATTTATTATTAATATTACTATTAATTAGTTTTGATGTCATTATCCCACACACAGCAAAGCACACCATATGACAATCAGGATTTTCTACACATATTATTATGACCAGTCTCACTCCATCGCATGCCCCACAAAGAGAGAGAAATTGCTTAAGAGATAGAAAACATCTCCATTCCCATTCGAAGAAGACAGAAAAATAAAGCTCACGACTGAAAGCTATTCGGTACCGGAAATTGCCAAAGCCAGTTGTCTGGAAACGCCACCACCACTCTCGCCAGAAACTTGCACGCTTTGTCGACCGGAAATCACAACTGTGAAGCCACTGACTCACGCCTAAAAGCTACTATTCGCGATCGGAAATTAAGAAGCCGAAGCCGGAGTTGAGCTTTTGTTACCAGAAATTGCACAAAAATCAGAGATAATTGCTGGGAATTCGAGCTCGAACTAGAAGCTCCGTGCATTAATGGATATCCCAGCCCGAAATTCGAAAGCCAAGTCACTCGATCAGGGCACGAGGAGGACTCGACCGAGTGAGGTAGGAAAGCCGAGTGAATCTTTCTGTTGAACTTACTCAGGCAAAAATGAATTCCACTCGATCGAGTGGAATGGAAATACGGCCGAGTGAAGCAAGCATTTGGCCGAGTGAGTTGTGAGCGAGTCAGGACCGAGTTATAGGCGAGTCAGGGTAGAGTCTGACCGAGTTCGTGCCTATTTCTACCGAGCTTGATCGAGTTAAGGCCGGGTTGACTCGTAAGTTACTTAAAAAATCCGAAAATTCATATTTTTTAGGGATTTAATTGCAATTTCGTCCTAATACTCTCATCCCACACTATAAATACCCTCAATCATCAGATTTAGAGGTAGTTATCAAGAGAGATCGGAAGTTACCAATACAAGAGAGTTCTAATTCCCTAAAATAGATCCCTTTCAGTTTTTCTTTTCTTTTCATTTTTCTTTTCCATTTCCTTTCAATTCTTCCATAGATTAGATTAGATTTAACTTTCAACTAGTAGCAATTTACATTTCAAGCAAGGATTGAATACTGTTGTAGAGATTAATTTTCAATTCATGATGAGAGGTGATATTTTTCCATTTCAATTTCAATTTCTATTTCTATTTCATTCAATTGTTATGAGTTTAATAGTAGATTTAGCTTGTTTAGCCATGATGTTCATGAGATAATTTCCCTATACCTTTGTTGTTGCAGTCTATGTAGCAATTGATGATTCACTAAGCTTGTGTGTTGCATTTATGAAGATTAGTATTGAAATTACTTACAGGATCATACTCTTCACTGAGTAGTCCAATGACCAGCTTAAAAAGACCAGGTTTATACTCAGTGGGACTTCATTTCCGAATTGTCTTCAGGTCTTCAGGATTCCTGACTCTAGTTAAGTTCTTCCTAAACTGAATACCTGTAAATTGAAAACAGACTAACCTATCCTGGATCTTTACAAGACCCTATCATAACTGCACATTTCCTATTGCAAGTTGTTTTGAAAATTTGTAAACTAAATATCCCAATATAAGAAATATTTTGACTCGGTCGGAAACCTAAATCGAAACCAAACCAAAATATCTTGATTAACCTAACGTTTGGTTTTTACAAATTTGGTCTGATTTTCAATTTTGCCAAAATATTTTTACTCATAATACGGTGTATATTTCAATCGGTTCAGTGGACCAAATCGACCACCGCACATCCCTATTCCTGACATTGAATTTCTAGTGGAAAGAAAAAAAATATGTGAATTATTTATCTATTTTTTGTACATGCAAGTATTACAAAAATAAACCAAATCTAATGAAAAATCAGTTGAAGTAAACTAGATTTAACTACATGCATTGTGGTTGATAGCTACTCTTGAGGATAGTTGCCTACTTGAGTGTAAGGTTATATGAATTTTTTTATAAATTCTATACACCCCTTCTAAATCTATAAACCCTTTGGGACCAACACTTATAATCTACAAGCATTATTTGATGTTCGTCTTAATGACACTTATCAAGTTGATTATATTTTCATGCATGAGCTCTTGTAATTTAATCTTGATAATCAAAATTGATAATCTCTTAGTAATGTGTGTCGGTGAACGCAAATGGTATCCGGAACTTCTGATACAATACTAATGGCAAGGTCTGGAAAGCTAGAATGCTTGTATGTATTTATTTGTTTGAAGGTTGTTTGGATTCAAATGGTTCTGGAAATGCAATCTGGGGGTCTATTTATAATAATAATTAAAGAGTTGTGGTGTCCCTTTGTAGAAGGCATTTCTGTGGATCCATCCGACCCGCCGCACCTGGGTGTGGATTCGCAACCTGCACATTGAACCATCCTACCTAAGCGTCCAATGCAACTAAGTGCGACATGTCTGTGCAGTTGTGATTCAATGGTCTATGGGTTTCCCCGAAGAGCTAACCAACCATGATACCACCATATAGACCTTGATCAAGATTATATCTTTAACCCACAATTTTACTTATATGGAAGCAACTTTTCTTCCAACTTTCCTATGTGGGACAAGAAATTATTATTCATTTTTCCACCACATTTTCACTCTTCAACATTAAATCCAATTATACGTGGTTAACTTCACGTATTAATATCTTATTCACTCGAAATGATTTTTGAGAAAATTAATACACCAAATTCATCTTATGAATTTACAACTTATTTCTATATTCCACAAATGGATCATCAAAATAAAATTGTTCAAACTTGGGTCAACACCCAAATTCCAAACCAGTTTCTAACAATTGTAACTAAAAGCAATCTAGTTGTTTCTCTCTTTTTAGATGCCGAGTCTTTTTTTTTTTTTTTGGTCATCTATTTCTCATCTTGACAGCCATAGTCATAACCTTTAAAATGGTTGAATACCTTCAATTTATCGATTAATAAAGAATGTCAAATTTGTATAAATAAGTTTTTGATCTTATATTCGAGTTGAATGACTTTGAAGAAACGTTTAACCTTAATGTATCTTCTTTAGTATAACGTCATCAATTTCTATGTACATCGTCGTAATTCACTATTATCTCTTTGTAGTTTTTCGATTCGTGGTATTAAATCTTAACATTAGTAAATGAGTGGATTTTATATGAAAACGCTTCATAATAAGCTTAACATGAATAGTTTTAGAATATCATTAATCTCATTAGGAGTATTATTAAACCTGTCAGGGGTATCATTAGTATGAGTTCAAGAAAACTGTTTTAAATTTTCTTGAACTCATACTAATGATATCCCTGATGAGATTAATGATACTTTAAAATATTTTCATGATAAGTTTAATATGAACTATTTTCATATAATACTTTTGTAATACCCTAGACTTTCATGACCTTATTTGCTTTACTAAATGCTTTATAATTTTATATGAATCTATGTGATGCATTTACATCCAAAATTCATGCCAAGGCACGTTTATGTGTTTTATTTACTCGATACTTACAATTAACATATTATTTGCTCAATACATGCTTATTCTTGAAACTTTATAATTTTTATATGTTCTTTATTTTATGTCTTAAAGTATTTGATATAGAAATTAATATAGTCCTTAAGTCTAGTATTTTATTTTACACGTTATAAGTTGAAAAATGAACGTTTCTTCAAGAAACGAATTACGTATCGATTGCTCGATGTTTTTTTTATGATTAGTATATAGACTTTATAATTTATTTAGAGCCTTAGAAGAGTTTTAATTTTATTTTATAAGATAGTATAAGTAATTTTATGCATAATGTACCTTAAAAGCATTAAATAAATTAGAAAATCATAATTTCTTCTATTTTATTTTTTAAATTCAAAGCCTACATGTGTCTTAACTACAAGATGCAAGAATTCTCTTGAATTGTCTACAAATTTCGGCCAAGTGGAGGAAAGTAGGAAGAGTGGTGAAGTTTCATGGAATTAAGGTCAAATTAGGAGAAAGAAAAGTCAAAATTAGCAACTAATACTAAGTTGCCATGTGTTTAATGCTTAACCTCCAAGATTATCCAATTTCCTCCACATTCTTCTTCAAAGTCGGCCAAGAGAAGGAAGGGAGTAGCCTCCAAGGTTGAATTCTTCTATAAATACATGAGCTTTCATGCAAAATTAAGCATAAGAAAAAGTTTAAAGAAAATTTCACAAATACTACTACTCTTATACTTAGAAGTTGAGAAAGGAGAAGAAGAGATTTCTTGTAGCTACCTATCTCTAAGTAAGCTTCTCTTCTTGATTGAGTAATTATTTAAGTGGTAGTATGAAGTTTATGCATGATATGTGAATTAATTGATAGGAAAATGGGTTTTGATGAGTAAATTGCATGTTATCCATGTTTTACTTCATGTTTGAATGTTTAATTCAATTTATTCATGAGTTATGATCAAAATCATGTTTATTATTTGATTATATATGCTTTAGAAGTAGAAATCATGAAATTATATGGTCTAAAGTGAGTTTAAGATGTTATGTTCTTCATATATGCATGAAAATCGAAAATCTGGACAACTTGTGAAGGAATTTCGTTTTTGATTCAATTTTTCGGTGGAAAATTCTGAAATTTTTATATGTAAAAATAGACTTGTGAAGGAACTTAGGTTTCAAATTTCATAATTTTTGGACTGGTATTCAATTCGTGGTGATTTTTCGAAGTAGAGCTAGGGTTTTGGACGTAATTACAGGAACAGTAGAAGTTTGCTATGATCTGGGAATAATCGGTTAGGTTTTTATAGAAAACCAAAGTATGTTGATAAATAACATGAAGTTGGGAGTTCATGGTTAAAATTTCATGAATATTGGACATGTGGTTGATTTATGGTGAATTTTTAAAGTTAAGTGACCAGAATCTGTTACTGTGTGTTTATTATGAAATATTTGATGTTTGGTAAAGAGTTTGAGAAATCTGAAAATATGGTGATAAACTTTATTGAGTTGGTAATATACTGTTAAAATTTCATAATTTTTGGACGTATGAATAATTTAATATGAATTTTCAAAGTTAGGTGTGTAATCTGCCAAATTCGAAATTTTGTGTGAAAGGTTCGAAATGGTCCGGTTACATTTTTACAGTCGATATTTATTTATAACTTGCTATTTGATGATTTTATACACTTAATTGATATTTGGGTGTTAGTATACAATATTTGAATATGTGTGGAGATTTGAATTCAAGTCTTACAATTTACAAAAGTGAAGGGATAAGTAACAATGTTTTTATTTTAAAAATTTTACTTGTAGGTACAAACCTGCAAGGTGGGGAATCACTCCACTCTTCACCGAGTGTTCTATTATTATTTAATTGCACTTATTAAATATTGAATGTTAAATATTTTGAGTCTGGCCCGCTATCGACTGGCTCCTGAGATAGTCCAACACTATGTTGGCAAATGAGATAGTCCGGTCATTCCGGCACCACGGGTTGGTCACGCCACCCAAGCATATACCCGGTGAAATTCTGGGGGCTCACATATTATAAACAATTGATGTTTAGTTTGTGCAATTATAAAGAGGTTTCCCACTAAGTGTTTACAAACACTTATCCCTTCCACTTTAAATTTTTACAGATGCTGTGGATCCGGACGTGGGCGAATGAACTCGGCAGGCTGTGAAGTTTTCTTAAAGACTTTATTTTTTCAAGAATAATATTTTTAAATTTTGGCTTGTATCTTAAATTACGATCATACTTATTTACTACTTCCGCTGTGTAAATGTGTGGTGTGTGTATATTTTAATATAAAGTACTATTTTAGTAACGTTCCTACTTGTGCCACATCATATTTTCTGTACTATTTTAAGTGGGGGCGTTACAACTTTACCTTAATAAATGGATGCCATCCTATTCAACTAATAAATAGCTAAGTATTTTCTAAGGTGTTTGATTGTAAAAATCGTCGAACTCAATTTCTACTCACCTACAAGTGTAAAGGATCGTCGTAGTATTTAAGTAAGCGACCGAGTTTAATTATCGACTGAGGGAAGTGGAAAGTGCAATGAGGCTCTAATCATATATGTCATCATGTTACTATAGTCACATTTTTTGAATTAACGTTTGATTATACTATGAATGAAACGAGTGTTGGGATATCAAAAAATATCCCACATCAAAACAATATGGGAGGATTATAGGATTTATAAGGATGAACAAGTATTTCTATTGGTATGGGGCATTTCGAGAAAAAGTCCAAATATAAATTTGTGTGGGCTCGACCTAAAGAAGACAATATCATACTAATGCGGACGTGGGGGTCCATCTGGGGAGCTGTAACAGTGTTATCAGAGTCATGGTCCCAGAAAAAATGATGTCGAGGAATTCTCTGGTGTCAGATGATAAAAAAAAGATGTGAGTCTAGTGAAATGATAAGGCTTGTGTGGACTAGGTGGGGTTGACCTAGATAGAGCAGGTCATTTGAGGGAAGGCTCGACGATCTTTGTTTGTGTGGAGGATTATTGTGGTAACAAACAATATCCCTTATCGAAATAATATGGGAGGATCATCGGATTTATAAGGATGTATAAGTATCTCCATTTGTATGAGCTCTTTTAGGGAAAAACCAAATAAAAAATTCATGCAGGATCTGCCCAAAGCCGACAATATCATACCAATGCAAAGATGGGGGTCCATTCGGAGATCATAATAATGAGAGCAATATAAGTATCAATTAATTTATAGACAAGTTAACAACCAACTAATTAAAAATAAGTATGAAAACAACGATTAGTCAACTTTGTTTGAAGTGCAGTGAGAGTGGGATGCTTGGGGTATCTTCAACCTAGTTGAATTCAAGTGAGATTGTTAATGTAGGGTCTATTTTTCAATTTGAATTTTCTAGGAACATATACTAAACATAGGAATGTAGCTTCAAGAAATTTGATGATAAGACGAAAAGTTATTTTCTATCCGGTAATTGTCTTACGTCTAAGGTGTTCCTGTAGAAAATATGAATTATGGCAAAGATGAATTTTATTCACTGATATTGTATACTATATACACAAGGTTTTACTGCTCTAGTGAAAAAATATCTGTCGAAAACAAACCTAGAATCTGTGTACAAGGAAATAATATATTTACAAAAAAAAATTACATGGAAAATAATTAATGTAAAATATTAAGTTGATTCTGATCTTGATTTGGTGTATCTTCAGTGATTTTTAAAATTTGTACTGTATCTCTTACAGGACCCCGCAAGATGGAGGATCCACTGGATACACCAATCTTGGAACGAAATAATGCAAATTTGGAACTAGACAAAGACTTTGTGAGTATCTCGGCAAGCTGATCATGAGTGGAAATATAAGAGACACGGAAGGACCCATTGGACACATGATTTCAAGTGGTAATCAATTGTAATATGTTTCATATGTGAATGAAAAAAGGGATTGACACAGAGGTAAGTTACTGATAGATTGTCAAAGAAGATAGTGGGTGAAGAAGTCAAAGACACTTTAAATTTAGAGAGAAGGTTAGAAAGCCAGAGTATCTCACTAGAACATGTGGCAAGAGACCGGTATTCAGCTTCTATGGACGAACGTGCAATTGTACGCTGCTTTTTTTAGGGCCACAAGATAGACATTTTCCAAGATACACTATATATGTTGATGTGGAGGTGAAATCATCATGATTACCCACCCAATCAGCATCTGTGAAGGTATTGAGCGATAATGGAGATCCACTACGAAGGAGGCCATGAAAGATTGTATGTTTTAAGTAACGAAGAACACATTTGACAGCAGTTAGATGTAGTTCAGTAGGACAATGCATGAACTGAGATAATTTTCCAACAACAAAGGAGATATCTGAATGAGTGAGAGAGAGGTATTGAAGAGACCCAACAATCTGTCGGTAAGCACGGACGTCAGTTGAGGGGGAACCATCCGAGAGAGTTAGAGATTGAGTAGAGGATAAAGGTGTATTGACCTCCTTGGCACCAAGCATGTTAGTGCAGAAAAGAAGATCGTAGATGTATTTGTGCTGACTGAGGAAAATAGAATTAGGGGTTCGAATAACTTCAACCCCAAGGAAGTAATGAAGTGAGCTTAGATCTTTAACATAATAGGTTGTGGAGATTGCATATATGAAAGATTTGTTTGTCGTGATATTGTTACCAGTTACAAGGATATCATCAACATAGACAAGGGATTAAATAGTTATACTATTTCAGGAATAGAGGAAAAGATATGTGTCAGAGAGGGAGTTTGTGAAACCATAACTAAGAAGAAATGAGCAAAGTGCAGCGTACCAGGCCCGAATAGCTTGACGAAGACTGTAAATTGCCTTATTGGGGCGACAAACATGGGTGGAAAATTGATTATCACTGAAGCCTGGAGGTTGAGACATGTAAACAGTGTCATGAAGAATGTTGATGATCAGTTCTAATCAAATGGATTAGTGGCTATATTTAACTGTAATTTGGATCACCAAACAACATCGTGTGATCGGTTACTACCGTAAATAGTAAATACAATAGATTGGGGTTAGAAAATTGTAAATACGTGTATTGATTGCATATTTTACTTCGTATGTGTGAGTTTGATGGTGTATGAGTGTATGTAGTAGGATTTTTGTGTATTTGAACTTAATTTTATTAATGGAGACCAACTTATTTATACAAACCACCAAGTATGGACTTCCAAGCTTGCATGCTTGACATTTGTCCTCTTTGACTTGTTTGACCTTATCTAGGCTTAAACATAATTACAAAGTCTTCTTTTGAGGCTTATCACATTCTTAGAGTTGTTCGTCGTTACCTAGTTCATTGGTTTTCATCAGTTCTTCAGTAAATGTTGTTCACCTTTTTGGAATGAGGGTAAAAAGTTGTTCGCCTATCACTTTACCATGTGCTCTTTAATCTTTGTATACTCAGGAAACATAGTTCGCCGGAAAGCTGTTCGCCGAATAGTGCAAGGGTGGAAATGACATTCCTCTGATTGATTTATACACCACCTTGATGGCATACCTGCTCATCATATGTTGGTCAATTTGCTTTAGCCATAATCCAAGTATTTAGGCCCTTAACCTTGTTCGCCTAATTCACATTGATGTTCGCCTTTCAACAATTTCCCCCTAGCCTGTACTCATGTTGACTGGGACGAGCTACTCTGGCCAAGCAACTGGGGTCAGGTTATAATCTTGTAGGGTAGTTTAGACGAACAACATACTCTGGGCGATCAAACTTGATGTGTCTCTTCGTATTTCGAGGCGTGGAGCTTCTTCGAGGGATGATGTGGGTTGCATGATGATGCGCCACCCATGCATTTTTCGCTTCAAGGCCGTAAGCTCGGGTATTTGTAAAAAAGCCCTCCATTTTTTCAACTTGTTTGAAAATGACCCCATTTTTTCGTATTTTTGCCCCAGGGTTTTTCCAAAATCATGAACTTTACCCTGTTTTTTCACATGGGGTATAAATGGGGAATTAAACGAGTTTTTCCCATTTTCCATTTCATACTTTTGAAAATTCCGGCTAATCCTCCATATTTTTCGGTGATTCTTCGATTTCTCTGGCATCTCATCAATTTTTCCGGCATCTCCATGCATTCCGGCAGTCATTTAATTTTCTCAAGGTAGTAAATTATGTTGGTCCCGGTACAAGACTGAGGAATACGTGTATGGGGGGGGGGAATACACGTATACCAATTTTTCAACCTTAAAACTGACTGAGTCCCCTTTGCTCAGAGTGGTAAAGAACTAGGAGCTGATAATATACCTACTGACTACACTTGGTGCGGGTCAGTTGGCTAACTATCAGTTTAAGTTCAGTGCGGAAATGTTTGAGCCCTGAGTGTTTAAAGTCTTGTTTAGTTTGCTTTCTGAAAACCTTGTTTAACTCAATTCTGAATAGTGTTTAGTAGGGCAGTGCTCTTTTGACGATCAGCCTGATTGATTCAGACCTGATAAACTTTGAATGTAATGAATGAACAAGTAATATGGCAAATATGCACAATATCAAAGCAGTAAGAACACAAGGAGTTTAACGTGGTTCAGAGTCTCAAGCTCCTACGTCCACGACCTGATTTAACAGGAAATCCACTCAAGGGATTCTTGTTTTTAACGTGCCAAGGTGCACCAAGACCAGCTAACCTCACTGATCTATACAAACTCCACTTACTAACACACTAACTGACTTACTCCCAACAAGCCTATCTTAGGGTTTTGGTTTCAGTTTGGATTCCAACTAAGTTGAGATTATCCTTACAAGACAAAGCTATGCTAAGGATTGGATAATCTCTCTAAGCTTAAGATAATTCTATTTAGCTCTTGTAATACAGAATAACTCTCAGTTGCTGAGAAACACTTGGGAAATTTGAATGTTTTCGAGTGCTTCTCTTAAAGGCTGAATGCTTTGATTGCTTGAGAGTTTGAGTAAATTCTGGCTTGGAAATTTCCCGTTACCTTGAATGGGTTCAAGGTCTTCTGTATTTATAGGTGATTTGAATAACTATCCGTTGGAGAGATAGCCTTCTAGTCATCTATGTAGAGTGGCTTCAAACGGACATATCTTTATGCAGCAGCCGCCCTTGCATGGGTTTGGTATTTGCATTAAATGCACATTAAATGCTTGCCCGTTGAATATGCAGTCTGAATTCAGTCTTCATGTCAGGTTCCGTACGTGCGTGTCCTCCTCGGATTGGTCCACGTCATCAGGTTGGTGAGAATGTCAGAACTTATTCCTGAGCTTCAGGCTTGTCTTATTAAGTTTATTTTGTCTTGAGCTCACCGGTCTTGTCCTGACGCTGAAATTCCTTTTGCATTGCTTGGCTCTACTCCAAGTCTTCCCATTAACTCATTGACATCCTGTTCCCTTCAGGACTGAGTTAGTAGTGACCTCAGGGTCATACTCTTCATCACTGACACTTACTCAGCCAGCTTAGAGGACTGCCATAAGTTCAGGATGGTGCTCTTCGTGTTCAGGCTCTGAGTCTTGATTGTCTCCAGTGAGTTCTCCTCTCACTGAGTACCTGTAACTTGTAAAATGACTAAGTACTAACCCTAACCAAGACTAGTCTGACAAAGACAGATTAAGACAAACATCTTTTCAGGGGCTTTGGGATCTTAATCAAAACTGACAATGTCCCAACAATTTCCCCCTTTTTGATGATGCCAAAACACTGAAAAGATCCTCAAAACACTTAGAGGAAACAAGATGAACCTATCTATAAGATAAGACAGTGTTAGAGCAATTCTTGATAAAGTACAGAATTTAAACATTAAGCCAAAAAAGACAATGAGTTTTTGTCTATGGGCAAAAGTAATAGATTTCATTGATTGATGTGGGAATGATTACAATGAATCTAATCTATTACAAAGAAGCCTGTGAATTACCTAGACTAATCTCATTTCAGGCTTGAGTCCATATCCTGCATAAACTCTTGCCTTCAGCTCGTCAAGCCTTCCAGGTTGGTTCACGTACCCTTCAGCTCTGGCTATCTTCAAGACTTCCATCATTATGGCCTTTGTATCATGCTTTCGAGTTCCAGGAACCAAGGGAGAAGCTCGAATGGTGAACTCAGGAGCCTTCACTTGAACTTGAGCTGCCTCAGCCTCCTCCAAGATCTTCTGGAAAAGCTCAGGATGATTGTCCATCATGTAGTCAGTGAAGTGGGCATCGATATCGTCAGTGTCGCCCCATTTCTTCACAACAAACCATAGCCTGACAAATTCATCCCTTGCATCAGTCCAAAACTCCTTCAATGTTTCTGAGATGAACTCATCAACAAAAGCTTCCCTTGCTCCTGATTCTGGCCTACTGACTTGAAGAATTGTTGATTTCCTAACTGTTGGCTTCTTTCTGTACTTTCTTGGCTCAGGCTTCGCCTTCTTTCTCCTTAGCAAGCTGATCACTGCATCATCTAGTTCTCGTTGTTGAAGCTCATTGATGTCAGTCAGCTTCTCAACCTTCTTCTCCAAGATGCGCATCTTCTCCTTCTGAGCGATTTCAGCTCTGCGCATAGCCTCAGATTTTTCAGATTGATCTCCCCACGCCTCAGCACATAGCTCAGCAACCAACTCACCTGAATAAGTGATTGGATTCTTCCTTGAGCTCATGGGAGACGATCTCTGAATTGGCTCAGGTTGTTGCTTGGAAGGTTCATTAGCCACTGCCTTTGTTGCCTCCTCCCTCAGCTTGGCAACAATTTGTTCTCCTTCCTTCTCCACCGCTGCTAACCTAGCTGACTTCCTCACCCTTAGAATGTTCCCTTCAGGATTGGCTTCAGGATCAGCTAGAACGGTCTCTCCTTGGTTAACTGCCTCAGATGCCTCAGGGCGGGATCTTTTCTTCTTTTCCCCCTTTTTGGCATCATCATTGGCCTCAGATGGGAATGCGTCAGATCCGCTGTTGATTACGAAGGAGGCTAGGGAATGGACATCGTTAATTCCCTCCTTCAATAACTCAACTCCCATTGAAATTCCAGTCCCTGCAAAAGAAACGGAACTGATGGCAGCATTGACTTTCTTCTCAAAGACCTCCATAGAGAGTTGGAGACTTTGTTCAGCCTTGGTGATCCTTTCCTCCACCTTCAAGGACTCACCACTGACTCTGCTGGCCTCAGTTAGTATCTTTGCAGACTCCTCAGTGGCCTTTGTCAAAACGTCCGCCACTGACTGAGAAGTGCGATCCAGCTTCCCTGACTCCAGCTCCAATTTGGACGCTGAGTCCTTCAAGGCCTGAGTGACAATAGCTCCAGTCTGAACTGCAAGCCTGTCCACTGCCTGATTTACCTTCTCGTCCCTGATCGCGTCCCTCTCTTCAAGCTTTTTGAGAGTATTCCTAAGCATCTTCTTGGTGCGCTTCCTCTCATTCCTCACTGACTTGGTCATGTCAGTCATCGTTTTCTTTAACAAGATCAGCTCCCTGTTAGCAAGGGCGTTGTAAGCTGACTTCGTCCACCTGATGTGCTTCGCCAGGGCCTTGGAGTGTTCTTCTTTCTCAGCTCGTAGCTTCATCACTTCCTCCTGAAGTTCAGCTAGATTTTCTGTGGTCTTCTCCTGTTTGACCTCCACTATGCTGGTGAATTCAGCACGCCCGACCCCGGTTATGATCACATCTTCATCATCGACGGCCGCCTCAGTGATTGGCTGCTTTCCCTTGTCAGCCCCTGCAGCATCAGTCCCTTCTTCAAGGTGCACTGAAGGCAGTTGTGAAGTAGTCAAAGCCGCCTCCTCAGGCTCAGCTAAGCTAACTTGAACCTTGGGAGCAAGTCCCTCGGAACTGAGAGTCTCCTCGAATGCCTCAACATCTTCCTCTCGTGTCTCAGGGCAGGGAATCCCTTCATTGACAGATGTCTCATTGGCAGCTGAGATGTGCACAACATCCTCAGCCACTGGTCCACCCATGGCACCAGTGTTCTTATCACCTTCCCCCTGAGCCTGAGGCTCAGAGTTCATCTCATCAACTTCTCTCGCAGTCTCCTCCACTGCTTTCTCCATAGCTCCACCTTGAGCATCATCATCCTCCTCGTCACCATCCTTCCCGTCCTCAGAAAGGAGGTCAGCCTTGCTCTTGGACATCATTTCATTCACTAACTGCTTCAGGTTGTCAAAGTTCAAGAGTTGAAGCCAGCTAGTCAGTCCAAAGAAGGAGCAAATCTTGGCCTCTTCCATCTCCCAATGCTCCCAGCCATGAGCATCCACCAGCATATGTTGCTCCTGCATGTTTGATTGTTTGAAGTCCAACCAAACCTTGAGCTCAATCACATATGCCAGCAACTCAGTATACTTGTATAGCCCAGGCCAGCACTTCCCTGCCCATTCCGTGGCGTTCCCCCTGAGGGTGTTTTCCAGTATACCTCCTGCCATGTGCTCATCCAACTCCTCCTCCTCTATTTCAAGGAACTCCTCCTCTCCAGCTGAAATAGATTTGGGACAGCCTTTAGGATTGGGGTATGAGGGAAAATCTGAGGGGTTTGGAAGATTTGGCTCGGCTAACTGGTCAGACTCATTTGTGTTTGAGGTTGAGGGCGCTGACACAGTAGGCTGATCTGTCTGTGAAGGTTGGGGGGGGTTGGGGAGTCTGAGGTGTGGGGTCAGGGATGGAAGGTGTTTGGGTTTCAGGATGTGGGGGTGTTTGAGTGGGTGCTGTCTCAGGCTGCAACGACTCAGCCGTCTCGACAGTCTTTCTCACTTCCTCCAAGTCAGAGGCTCCAGGAGAGCTTGACTTCTCCCTCTCACTCAGCTCAGGAAGCCTCTTAGCAGGGGACTTCTTTATTCCCTTCCTAAGTCTCTTCAGGGGTCTCTCTCCCTGAGCACCCTCCTTTCTGACGTCATCGTCAGTTCCCTCAGCCTCAGACCCGACCTTCTTGGGATCAGACTCAGTCCCAGACTTCGTGCTCTTCCCTGACAGTACTATTTTCACCCTCTTCCTCTTCTCAGCCGCTTCCACCTCAGGCTGCTCCACCTCCTCAGCAGCAACCTCCTCAGCATCCTTACTCCTCTCAAGGAGTTCATCTACTCGTTCAATGAGACTGGTTGCCACCCTCTTGGCCTTACCAGCTGGCTTTTTGGCCTGACCCTTTGCTTTCGCATTGGGATCAGTCAGCCCTAGCACTGAATAAGTATCACTCAGTGAGGAAAACATTACCTTCTTCGAGGAGAGACTATCCTCGAAGTCGAAGGTATACCCATGGCAAGCATGAGCGATCAGGATGGACATCCTCGTGCCGAAAGGTAAGATGGCACTGACGGAAATGTGCCTCTTCTCCTCGTCCCACGTGAGCTTGTCCAATCCTGCCTGATGGAGTTGATCGAGGAAGAACTGCTCCCAGTTCGCTTCCACTCCATCAGCAATTGCCCCCATGAGCCTCAGCTTGGGCAGACTCAACTGCTCGTGAGAGCCAGTTGCTCCCATCACCATCTTGGACACCAAGTCCACCAGCACTCTGTACTCAGGTTTTAACGTACTCTTGTTCTGGCGAGCCCTGAAGCCCGGTAACCCTGACTTGGTCCACTTCCCAAGAAACTCTCCCTCTGAGTTCTCCTTGTAGGTTCTTGGGTTGATGCCTGAGAAAGGCAACTTGAAGACTTCCCTCACAGCCTGCCTGATATTGATCGTGACCACCTCTGCGTCGTAAAGAGGTTCACCGTTGCCGTCCTTTTCTCCCGTCGGCTTCAATGCAGTCACTTTCATGAAAACCTCCCCATTCCTCAAGAACATATTCAAATATGCTTCCACTACTGTTCTTGGGAGCACGGAAATGGGGCGGGTGGTGAAGTATGTTTCCAACCCGGCATCGGAAATCCATTTAAACACGGGTTTGATTTCCTCAACCGTTAGACAGATACCTTCCATGGAGATGACTTGCTCCATGTGTACCAGCTTCTTCTCAACAACGTCGACGATCTTGTCGGTTGTCCAGTTGGAGTTGAGAAATGCCATTGTTTTTGAAGGAAAGGTTTTTTGAAATTTTTGTGTAGAGCAAGAGAAAACTCAGTGTGCAGATTGTGCATTGTGTTTGCGTAAAAACCTCAAATGGCACTCTTTGATTGATAAGACTAAGTCAGTTGCTCAAACGTGGGGTTGAGATTGATCCCTGAATTCGAAAGGTTTTGAAATGAGAGGCCAGGATTAATCTCAGTTTTAATTAAACCCCATGTCAGTCATATTCCATATAAAATGGACACGTATATGAAAAAGCAACTGTAGCATTAAATGCTCCGTGCGCGTGGGTTTAAATATGAAAAGGCGCGCTTTTAATGAAAACGGAATGCATTTAATAAAGATTTTCAGGACGAAAGACTCAGGGAGACGCTTGAGATTCACAAGAGTCAGGTTAGAACTCATACCTGTCAGGGAGACATTGTAGCACCCTGATACCTCGCTGAGTCGAGTCTGGCCTGAGTTCCCCCTAGAACCCTACACTGACTGCTCTCCCGGATCTAAGAGTCCCAACTCCACTGACAGTTTCATAAACCTTGCTTCAGCCAAAGGCTTAGTCAAGATGTCAGCTCTTTGCCTGTCAGTGTGAATCTTCTCCATCCTAATATCTTTCTTTTCCACATGATCTCGAATGAAGTGGTGTCTAATATCCACATGCTTGCACCTTGTGTGAAGCACTGGGTTCTGAGTAATTGCTATTGCACTATTGTTGTCACAATAGATTGGAACCTGATTAGCAAATACTTGGTAGTCCCTCAACTGTTGCCTCAACCATAAGATCTGAGCACAACAACTACCTGCAGCCATATACTCAGCCTCAGTTGTGGATGTAGCCACTGAATTCTGCTTCTTACTAAACCACGAGATCAACTTACTTCCCAAAAACTGACATGTCCCTGAGGTTGATTTCCTATCAATCCTACAACCTCCATAATCTGCATCTGAATAACCTGTCAGTTCTAAGTTGTCATCTGAAGGATACCATAGTCCCATATTGACTGTCCGTTTCAAATACTTAAGTATCCTCTTAGCAGCCTCCAAATGACTTCTCTTGGGATCAGACTGATACCTAGCACACACACCAACTGCAAACGTAATGTCAGGCCTACTTGCAGTCAGGTACAACAAAGAACCTATCAGCCCACGATACTCAGTCTTATTTACTGAAGTCCCTTCAGTGTCAGGATCCATCTTCCAATTTGTGTTCATTGGGATCCTGGCAGGATTGCTGTTCTGAACACCAAACTTATGAATCAAGTCTCTTGTATACTTGGCCTGATTAATGAATATACCTTGATTAGTCTGCTTGACCTGCAATCCTAAGAAGAAGTTCATCTCCCCCATCATAGACATCTCAAATTTACCAGTCATCAACTTAGAGAATTTCTCACAGAGCTGATGATTTGGTGATCCAAATATTATGTCATCCACATAAATCTGGACCAAGAGAATGTCATCACCTTCAGTGATCCTGAACAATGTCCTATCCACTGTTCCCTTCTTGAACCCATGATCAGTCAGGAATTGAGAGAGGGTATCATACCAAGCTCTTGGTGCTTGCTTAAGTCCATAGAGTGCTTTCTTTAAATGGTATACTCTATCTCCAACCTCAAACCCGGGAGGTTGTTCAACATATACCTCTTCATTGAGTACACCATTCAGGAAGGCACTCTTGACATCCATTTGATACACCTTGAACTTCTTATATGTTGCATATGCAAGGAACAATCTGATAGCTTCCAACCTAGCCACTGGAGCAAAAGTTTCATCATAGTCTATTCCTTCAGACTGACAATACCCTTTTGCAACCAGTCTAGCCTTGTTCCTTACCACAACACCATTCTCATCCTTCTTGTTCTTAAAGACCCACTTGGTACCAATCACACCTTGATGCCTAGGTCTATCTACCAGTTCCCAAACCTGATTCCTTGTGAACTGATTTAGCTCCTCTTGTATGGCAATGATCCAGTTCGAGTCAGTGAGAGCTTCTTCAATGTTCTGAGGCTCTTGCTCAGAGAGAAAGCAACAGAACAATGCACTCTCACCATGGAACCATCTGGTCCTGACTCCCTCAGTTGGATCACCAATGATTTGATCAATTGGATGATCTTCTAACCATGTTCTTTTGCCGGGAGTTGTTCCTGAAGTACCTGCAATGTTAGTGTCTACAGGCTCATAAAATTCAGGAAATTGAACAGAAGGGGATGATCCTGAGTTTATACCAAAGGGATTAACCAGCTCAATGTCAGGGACATTGATTCCCCCTTGATAAGGTGACTCAGGAACCATCTCAGCTGCAACAGCATCTTCATAGACGGTGCTTACCTCAGGTTGAGCCTGTTCCTCAGTCTGAGGCTCAACAACCCCTGATGTGCTAGGCTTAGGAGTGGCACCCGATTCATCATCCTGATCATCATCATCATCCCATCTAGGAATTGGCACAGTCTTGATCTTGGGATCAGGTTGATTCTTCAAGCTCAGCCTTGTCACCCTCCTTGTGACCTCCTCAGTGTCAGGATTCAACACTTTTGCCCTAGACTCATTAGCAGATTCATCAAAGACAACATGAGGTGATTCTTCCACAACAAGGGTCCTACAATTGTAAACCCTGAACGCTTTACTAACTTCAGAATATCCTAAGAATATTCCTTCATCAGATTTGCTATCAAAGGCTTTCAACTGGGTCTTCCCATTGTTGAGGATGAAGCACTTACAACCAAATACATGAAAATATGAAATACGAGGTTTTCTCTTATTCCATGTCTCATATGGGGTCTGAGCATGTTGTTTGTTCAGCATGGATCTGTTCTGAGTGTAGCATGCAGTGTTGATTACCTCAGCCCAGAATTTCTTGGGCAATCCTGACTCAGCCAGCATTGTCCTTGCAGCTTCCTTCAGTGTCCTCTTCCTCCTTTCAGCGACACCATTCTGTTGAGGGGTTCTAGCTGCAGAAGTCTCATGAGCTATACCAAGTTCATTACAGAAGTCAGAAATATATGAATTTATAAATTCAGTGCCCTTGTCAGATCTGATCTTAGTAATGGACTGATTCTTCTCATTGCTGAGTCTCCTGAGCAACTCTGGGAGCAAGTATATCTAGAATAATCATCAATAACCACAAGGGTATATTTTCTACCATTCATACTCACAGGTGTTATGGGACCAAATAGATCCATGTGCAAGAGCTGAAGTATCCTGTCAGTGGAGTAGGAAGCCTTCTCTTTGAATGACGCTCTGACCTGCTTCCCTTCCTGACAAGCCTTGCACACGTGATCTTTGCTAAAAACTTCATTAGGTAGACCATCAACAAGTGACTGTCTAGAAATTTTGTTAAGAATCTTGAAGTTCAGGTGGCTTAATCTTTTATGCCATAGCCAACTGAGCTCTAGAGAGCTTTTAGCAACAAGACAGGTATTAGGAATAGTGCTGCTCCAATCAGCGAGATAAACGTTACCTTTCCTTATACCTGATAGAAGCACTTGTGTTGATTTGTCCTTGACTGAACATGTATTCGATGAGAACTCAACACTGAACCCTTTGTCACAGAATTGACTTACTGACAGCAGGTTATGCTTCAGTCCTTCCACAAAGGACACATTTTCCACTCTGACTGTACCTATAATTAGAACACCAAAACCTTTAGTAACACCTTTTGAGTTATCACCAAAGGTTACCTGTGGACCATTTTTAGCTTGATATTCTTGGAGAAGACTCTTCATTCCAGTCATGTGCCTTGAGCACCCACTGTCTAGGTACCAAACAGCTTTGATTGAGTCTCCTCTCCTTTTGTTGTGATCCACAGCCGCCTGCAAGTAAATCAGGCTTTAGGTACCCATTGGGTGTTGGGTCCTATTGTGTCAGCTGTACCCTTCGGAATCCAGACTTGCTTCACAACCCTGATTGCCTTAGAGTGGTGAATCTGTCTCCCTGAAACATCAACATACACAACTTTCTTCTTCTTTGCCTGAGAGGAAGATGGTGTATGGGTGCTAGACTTAGGCTTCACAGGAGCCTGAGTGGGTGCCTTTTGGGCTGGCTTCCTGTTCTTCCTAGGTTTGGGTGCAGCAGGTCTTGGGCCTTGTTCTTGATAAGGACCCTGATTTCTATTCCCCCTAGGCAAGTGAGGGAATGGAAAGCAGTTAAAGGCCTCAGGATGCCAAAACCACGGGGGTGTCATCATATTTGGCCTTCCCTGTTGGTATTGCCAAGCATGATGGTACCCTCACTGACTAGTCTGAAAGCTCTTGGCCTGAGTCTTCCTCTGCTTTCGCTGAGGTTTTCCCTGGCCTGAGCTCTCAGGGGCTTCCGTAGGCTGCTTTGCCTTTCCCTTGGGTTTTGGCTTAGCTACCTTAGGAGCAACCCTGACTGTGTCAACGGTTTCCTTGCCCTTATCAGTTTGACGGGCCTGAAGCACAACCTTAGGTGCGCTCTGGCCTGTCTGAACAAATACCCTCTCAGTGTTGCTCCCTGAGGCAACATGAGACTGACCCAGTGAGGATTTCTCAGGGACATATCCAAGTCCCTTTTTCTTGTTCCCAAGTATCTGATTGCTATTTATTTCCTCTCTAGCCACTGAGGATTTATTCATTGCTGCAACCTTTTTCTTGAGAGAGTCCTCACTCTTTTTCAGGATTTCATGTCTGGTAAAGAGGTCATCAAACTTACTCTTAAGTACTTTTAGTTCTTCCTTCCTGACCAGCTCTTCCTCAGCCAATTCCTTCAGAATCTTCTCTCTTGGGAGACGCTCAGAATTGATCATATCAATCTCTTGAGTTAGTCTCACAATCTGAGCTGATTCTTTAAGATCAGACTGAGTGAGTTGTTCATTCAGGTTTTGAACTTCAGTACTCAATTTCTTGTTCTCCTCTACCAAGAAGACATTAGTTTCCTGCAGTCTGGAGAAATCAACCATCAATTGATCAAGACAGATCTGAAGGTTCATTTCTCTAACTGACTCTGAGCTAAGCTCAGGATTTTGACCAGTGTAAGAAGCACAAACAGAATTTGATGTTACCTCAGGCTCATCCCTAGCCATTAGGCAGACATCATCGTATTCGTCATCTGAGAAGAGTTCAGGAGACCTTTCAGTGGGACCGTCAGAGTCTGTTGCATCCTCAGCAACCATTGCTCTCCGATCAGCAGATCTTAGATCCCTCGTGGCTCTCCTTTCCTCTCTCTCCCTTGTACTCAGCTCCGGGCAGTCGTACTGATAGTGACCAATCTTGTTACAGTTGTAACATGCTACCTGCTCACTTACTCTTTCCTTCCTTGGTTCAGGGTTCCTCCTTGAGTTAGGTTCCCTGATTCTTGGTGAGCTTTCAGCCTTGGTTGGGTATCTATCATCGCGAGTACGTCTCTGTTCGTCTCTTCTTTCAGGCTTTGGTTCTGAATATCTCCTTTCATCACCACGTTCTCTCCTCTGGTCAGTGTTCCTTCGCTCCTCATATCTCCTTGAGCTTTGGTGGGTTCCTTCAGGTTTCCTGTCACGTGAGTCCTGATAAAACTTTTTATAACGACCAAACTTGGAATTGAGCTTGTCGAATCGTCGGGCCATCAGGTTGTACTCTTCAGCGAGTTCTTCTCTGCTCATCTCCATCAGTGACTTTGATGAAGAATTTGATGAGGGCTCAATGGGTTCAGATCTGGCCTTGAACGCCACACTTTTCTCAGGAGTTTTCTCCTTCACTTCCTCTTCTGACTGTACTTTCTTCTTTCTTTTGTTAAGGTCGAATTCAAGCGCTTTGAGCTCTGAAAAAAGTAAAGCAGAAGTTATGTTACTCATATCCTGAGTGTTCTTAAGCATAATTACACTATTGTCCCATCTCTCAGGAAGGGCATTCAGGATTTTTGAAGCAACATCTTTCCTTGGGACATCCTTGTCCAACATCACCAACTCATTCATCAACTTGATGAATCTAGACTCCATTTGATCTATGCTTTCGTCGGGCAGCATCTCGAACGCTTCGAATTTCTGAATGGCAATATTTCTCTTGTTCTCCTTTATCTTTTCTGACCCCTCGCACATCCTGGTCAGCTCATCCCAAACCTCCTTTGCCGTCTTTAGGTTCATCAGCCTGGCTGACTCCTCGAAAGGCACCGTGTGCAAGATGATGTTTCTGGCGACGTTGTCAAGCCCCACCATCTTAATTTCATCGTTGGTCATATCTTTCCTCTCTTTAGGAACCTGCACGCCAATAGCAAGGTCATCATATCCCAGTCCTCTGACGTTAGGAATGGTGATCTTGATCGGTCCTTCCCTGAGTATACGCGGCATTTGGTCATGGATGGCATCTAGATGTGCCTCTAATCTGAACTTCCAATAGACAAAGTTAGACACAGAGAATTCAGGTAGCGAAGCTTCAAGTCTCCTCGAAGTCATGATGATGTAAGTTTTTATGAAAAGCAAACTCAGATCTGTTCAGTGACCACCAACAGTTTCTCCTCTGAAACTATTAGTATTCAAAGTCAGTGGTCTTTCGAACCACTGCTCTGATACCACTTATTGGTCCCGGTACAAGACTGAGGAATACGTGTATGGGGGGGGAATACACGTATACCAATTTTTCAACCTTAAAACTGACTGAGTCCCCTTTGCTCAGAGTGGTAAAGAACTAGGAGCTGATAATATACCTACTGACTACACTTGGTACGGGTCAGTTGGCTAACTATCAGTTTAAGTTCAGTGCGGAAATGTTTGAGCCCTGAGTGTTTAAAGTATTGTTTAGTTTGTTTTCTGAAAACCTTGTTTAACTCAATTCTGAATAGTGTTTAGTAGGGCAGTGCTCTTTTGACGATTAGCTTGATTGATTCAGACCTGATAAACTTTGAATGTAATGAATGAACAAGTAATATGGCAAATATGCACAATATCAAAGCAGTAAGAACACAAGGAGTTTAACGTGGTTCAGAGTCTCAAGCTTCTACGTCCACGGCCTGATTTAACAGGAAATCCACTCAAGGGATTCTTGTTTTTAACGTGCCAAGGTGCACCAAGACCAGCTAACCTCACTGATCTATACAAACTCCACTTACTAACACACTAACTGACTTACTCCCAACAAGCCTATCTTAGGGTTTTGGTTTCAGTTTGGATTCCAACTAAGTTGAGATTATCCTTACAAGACAAAGCTATGCTAAGGATTGGATAATCTCTCTAAGCTTAAGATAATTCTATTTAGCTCTTGGAATACAGAATAACTCTCAGTTGCTGAGAAACACTTGGGAAATTTGAATGTTTTCGAGTGCTTCTCTTAAAGGCTGAATGCTTTGATTGCTTGAGAGTTTGAGTAAATTCTGGCTTGGAAATTTCCCGTTACCTTGTATGGGTTCAAGGTCTTCTGTATTTATAGGTGATTTGAATAACTATCCGTTGGAGAGATAGCCTTCTAGTCATCTATGTAGAGTGGCTTCAAACGGACATATCTTTATGCAGCAACCGCCCTTGCATGGGTTTGGTATTTGCATTAAATGCACATTAAATGCTTGCCCGTTGAATATGCAGTCTGAATTCAGTCTTCATGTCAGGTTCCGTACGTGCGTGTCCTCCTCGGATTGGTCCACGTCATCAGGTTGGTGAGAATGTCAGAACTTATTCCTGAGCTTCAGGCTTGTCTTATTAAGTTCATTTTGTCTTGAGCTCACCGGTCTTGTCCTGACGCTGAAATTCATTTTGCACTGCTTGGCTCTACTCCAAGTCTTCCCATTAACTCAGTGACATCCTGTTCCCTTCAGGACTGAGTTAGTAGTGACCTCAGGGTCATACTCTTCATCACTGACACTTACTCAACCAGCTTAGAGGACTGCCATAAGTTCAGGATGATGCTCTTCGTGTTCAGGCTCTGAGTCTTGATTGTCTCCAGTGAGTTCTCCTCTCACTGAGTACCTGTAACTTGTAAAATGACTAAGTACTAACCCTAACCAAGACTAGCCTGACAAAGACAGATTAAGGTAAACATCTTTTCAGGGGCTTTGGGATCTTAATCAAAACTGACAATGTCCCAACAAATTACATTATTTCTCTCTTTTTACTTTTTATTTTTGCTTATAATCGTGAATCACCACCACCATCTATTAACGTCGCTATTGCTCCCATTATCTTCTTCACAAAACCCAGAAACCGCCCACTTTACATCTTTAAAAAAAAATCAAATACCCTCCCAATCAAGTAACGAAAATTCACCTCTAAACCCCGATAAAAGCCCTCTCGAAGTCGTTCCATTCAAAGGCCAACAACCATTTGAAATTTCATTGGAAACAGACCTGAACGTCGAATCAGTTGTTAGATCTGTGGAGGATATTGGTGCTCGCCAGTCCAGCGAGGAGGTTGTAGAGGTTGTTCCCCGGGAGCCGAGCGAAGAAGGCTCGTCGAGCTCCAATTCTAAGGTGGAGTTAGATTCAGATCCCAAGGACGAGCTAACTTTGGAATTTCTGGAGGGGATAGAATTCCCAAGCCCTAATTTGATGGAGAATCGGATCCCTACAGCTGTTCCTCACCTTATGGAATGGCAAGCTTATGCGGATGCGAACTCCTTCCCTCCCCTGGAACGACAAGTATTAAAGCTTCAGAAGAACGAGTTCCAGGCGAGCATGATTAGAAACATTGTTCGCGAGGACAAACTTGATCTCATATGGGAAACCTATCAAATCCCGTATGATATCCGTATGATATCCTATCAAAAGGAAAGAGTTGATCGCCCTCCACCAGGATGTACGACGATCAACATTCACACCCTCATCGCTGGGTTGAACTTGCTATTGCCCCCAATTGTTGGTCGTTTTCTAGAGGTGACCAACCTAGCCATCACACAGATTATTCTGATAGGATGGATGAACCTGCTCGGCATTATGGCCCTGTTCGCCTTGGAGGGTTATATTGATCGTATCACTCTAGACGAAGTCAACTATATGATGACTATCACCAAATGTTCAGCTGCGGAGAAAGGGTACTTTTACTTGAAAGCTAACCCAGGGCTGAAAGTAGTTGAGGAGGTGCCGAACAATAGAGAGTGATTGGAGAGCTGCTGCTGATCCCCATGGTGGTGGTTCACGAATTAATTCCCCTGGCGCTTATGGGAAAATTAAATGTAAGCCTGCTTTTTCCCATACTTGAAATAAGTAGGGCTAATTTAACTTCTTTTGTTTGTTCGCAGGTCCTCATTTACTCAATTTGAATAGCCAAGAGGAGGAGATCGGCTTGGAATTTCTCTTCACATCGTACTTGGTCGCTCTTCGCAATAGGACGATCCAACACTTGAACGAGGACAAGTGCACATCCCCACCACCTAGAGGCCCAAGCCGAGCTGCCTCCAGGTATAACACTTATATTTTTTTATATACTTGTTCGCTCTTAACAAGTTGTTAGCCTTGTAGAGGAGCAAGTTACAGTTGCAGTGCCTCCCAGTTTTTCCTTCTTGGAACAAAGGGCGTTTGAGATTCCACCGGCTAAAAAGTCATCAGCCTAGTGATGAGGACCACCGGTGTACCAGCTGCTCGGCAAGTCGCTCCAGCACCACCTCCTCCAGCAGCCTAACAGTCGCTGCCCCCTCACGGGAGTAAAAGACTAAAAAGGGAATATGGGACTCCTATTTCCCCGACAGTTCACCCCACTGGCAAGGGGAAAAATAAGATGGCGAGTACAGCTGCTCACCATTCCGAAGAAGAAGTTGCTCGTCACCCGTCAGTAGAGATGACCGAGCAAGGGGCCCCGAGGACACAACCTACTTGGGCTGGGATGGCCTTAAATACTCCAAGCAAGTGTTTAATATAACTTCTTATCTTTCTCATTATTACTTTTTTTATTTTCTTGAAGTTATTACTAACTTTCTTTTTTCTTTATTTGTAGCTATTGAGTAGCTGACCATCCCAGGCGATTTGATATCCTTCATCAGTTAACTTATTTAAAATTGCCTACTTATCTCCGGGACATCCCCAGCGATCATGTTCACCGAGCAACTGAATGTGTTTCTCGCGCTTGGTCGAACCCCTTAGACCGGGTGGTTTGTGATGAAGGAGCGGCGGACAACTTCCGTCTTTTGATGGACTAAGAGGCGAACTCCTTTGTCTCTGCCCAGAGGGGTCTTGCTCAGCTGAGTGAGATTGAAAATGCTGCTCGCTGCCATGCTACTATTGTTCAACAACTCAGTGAAGAAAAGAATAGCATGGTGAACAAGTATAACACTAAGATTGATCGGCTCAACAAACAGCTCCAGCTCGCCAATGATACTGAGAAAAAGCAGCTGGAGGCTAATCAACAAATATCGGATGAGCTGAAGTTCAAAGAAGCTGAGCTCGCCGCCTCCCATGTAGCTTTGGATGAGGAGAAAAAGAAAAGAGAGGAGGCCGAGCAGAAAGCGGCCGAGCTGGAGGCAGAGGTTGCTCGCCTTCGTGAGGGGACGACATGGATGTTTACCCAGGCCGAGTTTGAGGCCCAACTCAATGCCAATCTTAGGTCTTGCTCGAATCTGGGGTACATATGTGCCTATGCTGACTGTATCCGCTCAGTCAATTTGTACGAAGTCCCAAAAGTCCAAGAGGCACTTGGAAAGGATTTGCTGGAGTTTCTAGAAGCCTATCCATCTCAGCCTGGGACTACACTCCAGCTCGGTGACATGCAAGACTATAGAGTCAAGATGGACTTCCTGGATCCGAGTATCAGCCTCGTGTTGTAGAGGAAAATTACGTTCGATCCCGACCTTGACAATCAGGGCGACATCACCCTGTCAGCGATCTCGCCCCATTAATGACCTCGCCTGCCCAGAGCCAGACCAAGATGGGACACGCCAAGCGGCGGGCAAGAACACGCCCAGGCCACGTCGCCCGGGATCTTACCCGAAAGGTGAGGTCGAGCTCCTGCTAGTTCCCTTTCAGGATAAGACAACTGGGGGTCTAGCACGAAAGGAGGGACATAATCGCAAACTAGGCTATAGTGCCCACACCTGAGGAAAGGACGAGCGCGACTGCAGGTAGCAGGCGTCAGAAAGGACTGAAGGGCACCTGGGATAACAGTGCCAACATGCCAGTTGCTACGCTCCCATTGGAGGGGGACAACCTACAGATACAACAAACAAAGGCCACCACTCATTGACGACTAGGCACTAGCAAAGAGACAAAAAATCATTAGCTATCATTGAATATTCTATCAGCATAGTTAAGGCAACACAATGTAACCTAGGAATTACTATAAATAGAGCCTTTGAGCTCATAAATCAGGGATCCACTTAAGACCGAGCCTAAACCCCTCGGCAAATCCTTGTGCATTTACGTTCCTTGTATTTAACTCTTGAAGCCCATTAAGGGAAGGCCTTCTCGGCTAACTCCTCTTGGCACACTATCTTGTTTTATCCAATCATAGCCACATCTAGCTCGTTAAATCTTTCAATCGGGTAACAACAATTGGCGCTAGAAGGAGGGTCATCCTAACCACTCACCCCCAAGATTTCGCTAAACACTTACTGTTCTTTGAAAAAGAAAGCTTAGGAGATCCAAAGTCTATCTTGGATCCTTACACCAGAAAATCCATGAATATGGAAAAAGCAACAAGAGCAACTAGAGCTTCAGCTAATCCACGCTCGACCGTAGTTCCAGCTGCGAAAACCCATGCTGGAATAGTAGAGCGGGCGGCGGCTCCGGCCAGCACGAATGAGGCTGGCTGACTCGCCCCAGGGAGGGCTCCTCCCCATTCCTATCCAAGAGTACGAAATTCTCGAGCAGGTGGCGTCAGCAATAACCATCCTCTCCAGGAGGGGCGAGGAGCTGAGAACCAGCCAAAGCATCCCGACGGCCCCCCGAAAGGCTCATTTGACCCGCTCTGCCAAGGGAAAACGAAAGATGACAGAGCAACAGGGTGAAATCAGCCCAGTCTACTCCCGGGGCTACAATTTGCGACAGAGGCTCCGGACTGAGACCCACTCCCCATCGGTTTTTAACCAACTTGAGAACTAAAATCCGTCCTGGCGTCCAGTCACATTGGCCCTATCTGCCAGTTATGAAACTGTCTCATTGACCAGATCTTCTGTACACGTGGCCCCTGATGGTAGGGACACACCCCCCTTAAACTCCCACCGGCGCAAGCTCAACTTCGCTCAAAGCGAAATCTTAAAGAAGGATTGTCCATGCGCCCCCTCGCATAACCGTCTTGGTCTAGGCCACAGCACCCCGGTCGAGACTACTCCCGGGCAGGCCACACAGGGGGTTGTGTTACTGGCGATCCAGCGGAAGCTGGATGAGATGCAGAATAAGATCGATAGAGACGGACTAGGGCAAAGACCCAGGCGACGTTCTAGGAACCACTAAACGAGGAGATCGAGTTGGCTCCAGTCCAGCCAAAGATCACTCCACCTATAATCCCAATGTATGAAGGTCGTTTCGACCCGGAAACCCACGTCAGCAAGTATCGAATACACATGACTGGCTGCAGAGCAACTGACGCAACCAAGTTTCAAATATTTCCATTGATGCTGGGCTTTCTCGCCCACAAATGGTATGTGTCATTGCCACCAAGGTCAGTCACCTGCTTCCCCAAACTCTGTGACCAGTTCACGGCGTACTTCACCTCCAAGATAGCCAGGCCTGAGAGTCGATACCATCTGTTGAGAATACAGTAAGAAGAAGATGAGAGCGACGAGTTCTACATCGATCGCTTCGATGAGATAATCCTGACCGGAGAGCCCGTGAGTGATAAACTCACCCTCCATTCCTCATTGGCCGGATTCAAGGGTAAGTCCCCCATGTTCAAGCAGTTGACGAAAGATCTGCCCAAAACCTACACCGATTTCCATCAGCGTGTTGGGGACACTGTTATGGGCAACAAGCTTCTGGCCCAGAGGATGGGCAAAATGAAGGTCGACGAGATCTCAATTCTAGCCTTGATCGTCCTAGATGGAGGGTAGAATCGCTCGAGGAAGAGACGCTCGAGCTTAGCCCACGTGGTTACACCTCCCCTTGGGAGCGTGTTATCATACCACTCCTTGGCTATTCCCGTCAGAGAGAATGGGAACAACCTGAGCCTCTTGGCATCTTCAGACATGCCATTGTAATTGAAAGTAGATGCTATCATGAGGAAACTCCTCAAGTGAGTGTGAGGGTTCTCCTTCCCGATCACCCCCTTGAATTGATTCTCAGTAAGCAGCTTTAAAATTCCCAGGGATATCGAGAAGTTGTTCGCCTCAACAGGAGGCAATGCCACTCCATCATAGTACCGTTGTGGCTGCGCTGCAAACCTCCCTCGAATAGCCATATGTTGATCTACGTTCTGAGGAACGTGTTGAGGAATAGCAGCAGGTACTGGTACTTGTTGGGGTGGTGGTGGGTAAACAGGTGGTTGATTATAGACTGGAGGTGGATGATATGGGTATGGTGGATAAGGGTATGGTGGGTATGGGTAATGTTGGTATACTGGGTTGTTGAAAGGGTTATTTAGGTTTTGTGGGTAAGCAGGGTTGTTCAGAGGATTATGGACAAGATTCTGAGCTGGATTGATGACGTTTTGTGGACCCGGATTTTGGCTCTGACTATCCCCTAATGGATCTTGGTTCTTACTAGTGTTGCCCTCAGTGCCGTCAACCCGGTTAAACCCCTGGTTAAACTCATTCTCGGCATCTTCCAACTCATTATTGATGTCCATTGGTTCTTTCCCCAAGTCGGCCGCGTTCATCCTTCTCAAGAAGGCTCGGTTTCTCCTTGTTATTGTCTCAGGATCTGCAGGTAACCTCTCTTCGCTCGTATTGCCTTGTGAGCGTGTTTTCATAAACCTGACACACTAGCAGAAGGATTAAAACGCAACTGCCGATTGAATAAAAATAAAAATAAAAATAAAAAGAAAATAAAGCACCCACTACTAACTACTAAGCTATCTACAAGTCCTATTCAAAAAGCATACATCGCCATCCCCGGCAACGGCGCCATTGACTTAAAGCGAACTACACTAGCTTTCTACTAGTAGTTACCCCGCAAGAGAACGGGTTCACAGTAGTATGGGCAAGTATAGGGACCAAGTATTATCGAACCCAAGGGAAAGTGTGTATGCGAACAGATCCCTGAAGATCTACGCGTCGTAGTTAATATGAGTGTATTGTTTTTGGGTTTTTGAAAGAGTAATTAAACTAAACTAAAGTTATCCTACGAATGCAAAAGGAAAATGAAACGAAATATCAAAAGTCAATCACCCGTATACTCACTCACTTTCTTTTATCGTACTCATGCAACAATAACAAAAAAACACCAAGATCAAGCATGGATGTGCACTCAACGATGTGTTTCGCTCCGTCACAAGTGTATATCAATAATAAAGGGTCTCACTCAAACAATCAATCACTCAAATTGGCAGCCATAGGCTTGGAAGCGCTCTTAACTCCGACCATACTCTAGAAATCAATGCCGAATCAAAAAGGACTTTTCTCAAGGTTGTAATGTAGGCTTTTTGGACAGGTGGGATAACAATATAGGGTAAAGTGACTAAAGTGAATGGAGAATAGAAAATCAAACTTTGGCACTTCGAGATTAGGAACAAAATACTTCAAACATGTTCAATCAACACCCTTTCAATTCCATACTCTCAATACTTCAATTTTTTTTTCTCACTCTTTCATTTTTTTTTTCAATCACTTCATTTTTTTTTCTTTTTCGCACAAACACATGAGCTCATTTTTTCTTTTGCTCATTCTCAATTTTTTTCTCTTTTTCCCACATCTCAAAACTTTATCACACCTTCTTCTCATATTCACTCAACAAACAACCTTTTCCTTTTTCAACTCCATTCAATCCCTTCATATTTACACTTTTCCTATTCTCCACTCAAATTGGGATAAAAAGGCTTAGGAACTTGGAATAGTGTTTAAATGTGCTAGCAAATAAAATAAGCTTTAGGCTCAAAGGAGCTAGCAAGGGATACATGTTAATGGTAAGGAAATTTTTTGGCTAAGTGACTCATTCAAATCAAAGATGGCCTAAGATCACATTCGGCATATCAAACTAGACACAATCAAGAAGCAAGAGCACATACAAGTTCTAGCATCCTCTAAGGTGACGATCCACTCACAAACGAAGATATTAATTAATGCATCAAAATCTCATAAGGCTCAAAAGCTCACGGCTTTCACATCCATGCTAGTCCTAGTGCATTCTCACTCTCATCACACAAGTACTCAAAAGAAAAATTCACAAGCATACAAGTTCTTTCTCAAATCAGCTCAAACTCAAACACTTACACAAAAGAATTTCTAACTCACCCTTACAACTCACTCTACTCATCAAATCATACTCAAAGATAGCAATCAACAAGCATAAGATGATTGATAGACATGAAATATGCAATAGCGAGTCAAATCAAAATCACCCCAAGGAGTATCTCAACAAACCAATAATCAATCAAACTCAACTCAAAAGATAAGAGGTGCATGCATGTGCAATGTAATCATAAAACAAATAAAAAAAACTCCACCCCCCCAAACTTCGACCTTGCTAGAGGTCTAAGTTTGGGGTTGTGGATTACCTCAACCAAATAATTCAATTTCTCTCAATAGCTTTGCACACTCCCTTGTCTCAAGTTGGTTCTTTCAATCTCCACTCCTTTGGCACTCCTTCGAGACAAGCCTACAAGCAACTTACTCAAATACGAGGTTAAACATACGACTCAACAACATCCTAATAACATAATAGGAAAATAACTAAAAACACTCAAAAGCAAATAAAAATGGGTTGCCTCCCATTCAGCGCTATTTTTAAGGTCCTCATGCCGGACCAAGCTCAAGGAGCTTATGGGACATCATACTCAAATTTACCTCCCTTACTCTCATAAGAGTGGTGGTTACATTCCTTTCCTTGAGGCCCCTCCATCATGAGTTCCTTTGCTTCCTTCCCCACCTCAAGTGGTATAGGTCTCAACTCCTTCTCACCTTTATCTGGAGGAGTCTTACTAATCAATTTCTTGAGTTTGGACTTTTTCTTCTTAACTCCTCATTTTCCTTCCAACCACCTTTTTCACTTCTTCCTCCTTCAACTTTTTCACTTTAACCCTATCAACATAATCAAGAACAGAATGCTCATGGGTTAAATTATCAAGTGAAGGATTATAAAATTCATGAATATGAGAAGGATTAGGGATAGGAGGTGTGTCTTCAACACGAGGATCAATGGCATCCATGCAATACAAACTCTCATCCTCCTTCGGGTGCTTCATGGCTTCATATAGGGAAATCTTCACTTCTTGATCATCAACCTTCAATGTAATCTTCCCATTTGCCACGTCTAGCACCATCCCCGCCGTAGCTAAGAATGGTCTTCCCAAGATTAGGGGCACGTGCTCATCTTCCTCCATCTCTAGGACCACAAAATTGGCTGGAAAAATGTGATCTCAAACTCTCACAAGGACGTCTTCAACAACACCTTGAGGTCTCGTGATAGACCGGTCGGCAAGTTGAAGCGTCATCATTGTGGGTTGAAGTTCACCACCTTCCAACTTCTTGAAAAGCGATAACGGCATCAAATTAATACTCGCTCCGAGGTCGCACAACGCTCCCTTCTTGATCCCGTTCCCAATGTCACAAAGAATGGTGAAGCTCCCGGGATCCTTCAGCTTCGGTGGAAGCGCCTTGTGCACTAGTGCACTCACTTCGTGGTTCAACTGCACCAACTTCGGCTCATCCACTCTCCGTCTCTTCGCTATCAAGTCCTTCAGGAACTTAGCATAATTTGGCATCTGTTCCAAATCATCATAAAAAGGAATATTAATATGCAATTGTTTAAAAACATCAAGGAACTTAGCGAATTTCTCATCAAGCGTTTTCTTCATAAAGCGTTGTGGATACGGGACGGGTATCACAGATTTGGGTACCCCCCATTCATCTCGCTCGGTCACTTTCACTTTCTCGCTTCCTTCCTTTGCCTTCTTCCACTTTGGGACCCTCTCTATCTCCTCAAAGTCTTTCCCCTTCTGGGACTCATTGTTCTCTTTACTCTTATCATCAATTTTCATCTTAACTCCTTCCTTCTCAACCTCAACTCCATCACCTTGAGACTCTATCCCTTCTGTCTCAACTTCTTCTTTGAGCATCTCAGAATCAGCAGGCATCTCGGGACCATCATATTTGGTCCCACTTCTAAGCTGGATAGCCTTACAATGCTCTTTGGGATTACCCTCAGGCATTGAAGGGTATTTGCCAGGCTCTCTATTCAATGACTTTGCAATCTGGCTCATTTGGAACACTATAGAAGTGAACCTTCGATTGTTCTATTGTTGAGTTCTGGACCACTCAACGTTCATCTTCTGGAGCTCTTGATCACGATGATCGCCTTTCTTATGCAGCTCTTTCACATCGTACTCCAAGGATGACAACCTTTTAATTCCTTTCTCCACCTTCTGAAGAATAGCTCTCAACATCTTCTCGGTTGATGCACAGCCTTCTCCACCAGGAGGTTTAGACCCCGGATCAACACCTGCAGGAACAGTAATACCAGCTTTTGGGTTAGCATAAGAAAAGTTCTCATTATTCCTCCATGTGTTTTGAGGAGGCTGCTGGCCTCCTTGAACTCCTTGTGTGTTCCTCCATTGATTTTGAGGTGGCTGAGGGCCTGTAGATACAAATGGTTGGCCATAAGAAGGCCTTCCATACTGATTACCACCTTGGTAGCCATTCTGATTGTAATACGGACCTCCCATATAATTGGCTACCTCTTGCTGTCCACTTGGCTGGCCTACTCTATCATTCTCTGCTGCATGTTCTCCAACCAAATTCTTCCCCAACTCGAGTTTGTTGATCTTCTCCATCATGGCCATCAACAGTCTTCTCGTTCCTTCACCTTCTTCAACCTGATTCACTCTCTGGAAGTCTGCATCTCCATTCCAAGCCCCGGCATTCGTGACAATGTTGTCCACGATCTCTCTACACCTCTCTATGCCTTGATTCAGGAATGCTCCGCCCGCACAGGCGTCTTAATGGTCTTGCCCCGCCTTGTTGGCACCAATGTAGAAGAATGCCATAATATCTCCCTCATTGTACCCATACTGCGGGCACTCAATCAGCATGTTTGAGTATCTCTCCCACGCTTGGCGTAAATCCTCTCCAGACTTCTGGCGAAAGGTCGAGATCTCAATTCTAGCCTTGATCGTCCTAGAAGGAGGGTAGAATCGCTCGAGGAAGAGACGCTCGAGCTCGGCCCACGTGGTTACACCTCCCCTTGGGAGCGTGTTGTCATACCACTCCTTGGCTATTCCCGTCAGAGAGAATAGGAACAACCTGAGCCTCTTGGCATCTTCAGACATGCCATTGTAATTGAAAGTAGATGCTATCATGAGGAAACTCCTCAAGTAAGTGTGAGGGTTTTCCTTCCCGATCACCCCCTTGAACTGATTCTCAGTAAGCAGCTTTAAAATTCCCGGGGATATCGAGATTTTGTTCGCCTCAACAGGAGGCAATGCCACTCCATCATAGTACCGTTGTGGCTGCACTGCAAACCTCCCTCGAATAGCCATATGTTGATCTACGTTCTGAGGAACGTGTTGAGGAATAGCAGCAGGTACTGGTACTTGTTGGGGTGGTGGTGGGTAAACAGGTGGTTGATTATAGACTGGAGGTGGATGATATGGGTATGGTGGATAAGGGTATGGTGGGTATGGGTCATGTTGGTATACTGGGTTGTTGAAAGGGTTATTTGGGTTTTGTGGGTAAGCAGGGTTGTTCAGAGGATTATGGACAAGATTCTGAGCTGGATTGATGACGTTTTGTGGACCCGGGTTTTGGCTCTGACTATCCTCTAATGGATCTTGGTTCTTACTAGTGTTGCCCTCAGTACCGTCAACCCGGTTCAACCCCTGGTTAAACTCATTCTCGACATCTTCCAACTCATTATTGATGTCCATTGGTTCTTTCCCCAAGTCGGCCGCGTTCATCCTTCTCAAGAAGGCTCGGTTTCTCCTTGCTATTGTCTCAGGATCTGCAGGTAACCTCTCTTCGCTCGTATTGCCTTGTGAGCGTGTTTTCATAAACCTGACACACTAGCAGAAGGATCAAAACGCAACTGCCGATTGAATAAAAATAAAAATAAAA
Organism: Ballota nigra; assembly: GCA_947034835.1. Taxonomy (NCBI): domain Eukaryota; kingdom Viridiplantae; phylum Streptophyta; class Magnoliopsida; order Lamiales; family Lamiaceae; genus Ballota; species Ballota nigra. The sequence continues at coordinate 76,888,768 of OX344726.1, forward strand.
ATAAACAGAAAATAAAGTACCCACTACTAACTACTAAGCTATCTACAAGTCCTATTCAAAAAGCATACATCGCCATCCCCGGCAACGGCGCCATTGACTTAAAGCGAACTACACTAGCTTTCTACTAGTAGTTACCCCGCAAGAGAACGGGTTCACAGTAGTATGGGCAAGTATAGGGACCAAGTATTATCGAACCCAAGGGAAAGTGTGTATGCGAACAGATCCCTGAAGATCTACGCGTCGTAGTTAATATGAGTGTATTGTTTTTGGGTTTTTGAAAGAGTAATTAAACTAAACTAAAGTTATCCTACGAATGCAAAAGGAAAATGAAACGAAATATCAAAAGGTGTGTTTTCAAATATGAGATGGTGATGCTTAAGATAGGAATCCCTACGTATACTAACGGAGCAGGTACATAATCAAAATAACTGTGACACACAAGAATTAACCTAAGTCTGAGAATGCAAGGTGAAAGCTCAAGATTCTAAACCCTAATACTTTACCCTAACACTCGACTTCACTAATCTACTAACAAGTTAATAGATTGTGCTTAATTAATGAGACCCTAATTTAACTAAGGTGATACGGTCGTCCTCCTTCGCTAAACTGGTAGATGAATTAACCCTTCCTAAACCCTCTCGTTAAGTCTACTCATTGTTAAAGAGTGATACGGTCGTCCTCTCTCTAACACTTTTTGAACGAAATTCAAAGGCAAAGTGAAGATTGATTTTAAGAATTCATTAATCAAGAGAATTAAAACCTAACGTCACAAGTTACCGAAATTACGTACCCACAACCTACTTCTACGAGTTCATCCTACCCTAAGCATGCAAGGGTTTTAGCTAGACATAGATTTAATGTAAATAATAACAATTAGACAAGTGAAGAACATGAACATAGTAATTAAATCAAAGAAAAGATCGTACATAAACTAGGGTTTTAAGATATAAAAGAATAAACTGAGATTAATTAGCAAAACGAGGTCTCAACGTATTCAAGAACAAAAGATATTAAGAAACGAAACTAAAACGTGAAATCATAATGTGAATTCGTAAGCAAAAACCTCAAAAACGTAAAACTAAACTTGCTCGTCTCTTCTCTTCCTTCTCTCTCTAAAAATTCTGTGTAAAAGTGATGTGGTGCGTTCGGGGATCCTTCAAAACGTGTTTGGAAGAGGTATATATAGGCAACGGGCCGATTCGTGAACTCGTGGGCCGAAAAACGTAAGTTGGAGAAAATGCCTTGGAAGCGCTCGAGCAGACCAGCTCGAGCGGGTCTCTCGAGCTATTGTGGTCGAACAGATCTGGTGCTCGAGCGGGGCGCTTGAGCTCTCTTGGTCGAGCAGTTCTGGTGCTCGAGCGGGGCGCTCGAGCTATACCCCTCGAGCGGCCCAAACGTTCTGTATGTTTCATGCGCTCGAGCCCTTGGCTCGAATGGGGCGCTCGAGCAATGTCCCTCGAATGGGCTTTCCTTCCTTTGCAACTAACACTTTTCTTCACACGTACTAATACCAATCGTATTTCTTCGATATCTTCTCATCCGGGCATCCGTTTGAGTCGATTCAAAGTCCTACGAACTCCGTTTTTCGTCCTCGATTCACCTATAAGTATCAAAGAGACAAATTCATCAATGTATAGAAATAGTACTCATTTGGCTCTAAAAACTCAATAAACTCGACCAAAACTAGGGCGTTTCTAGCTACGAATCATGACAATTTCACGCCTAATCAACCCCCCAAACTTACCATATTGCTTGTCCCCAAGAAATGAAATAATAAGTCAAGTGAAATTGTTAGGGATGAGTAAAAAAAAAATCAATCATGCAAGCTAATGAACTCAAGCTTCAAAAGTCAATCACCCGTATTCTCACTCACTTTCTTTTATCGTACTCATGCAACAATAACAAAAAACACCAAGATCAAGCATGGATGTGCACTCAACGATGTGTTTCGCTCCGTCACAAGTGTATATCAATAATAAAGGGTCTCACTCAAACAATCAATCACTCAAATTGGCAGCCATAGGCTTGGAAGCGCTCTTAACTCCGACCATACTCTAGAAATCAATGCCGAATCAAAAAGGACTTTTCTCAAGGTTGTAATGTAGGCTCTTTGGACAGGTGGGATAACAATATAGGGTAAAGTGACTAAAGTGAATGGAGAATAGAAAATCAAACTTTGGCACTTCGAGATTAGGAACAGAATACTTCAAACATGTTCAATCAACACCCTTTCAATTCCATACTCTCAATACTTCAATTTTTTTTTCTCACTCTTTCATTTTTTTTTTCAATCACTTCACTTTTTTTTCTTTTTCGCACAAACACATGAGCTCATTTTTTCTTTTGCTCATTCTCAATTTTTTTCTCTTTTTCCCACATCTCAAAACTTTATCACACCTTCTTCTCATATTCACTCAACAAACAACCTTTTCCTTTTTCAACTCCATTCAATCCCTTCATATTTACACTTTTCCTATTCTCCACTCAAATTGAGACAAAAAGGCTTAGGAACTTGGAATAGTGTTTAAATGTGCTAGCAAATAAAATAAGCTTTAGGCTCAAAGGAGCTAGCAAGGGATACATGTCAATGGTAAGGAATTTTTTTGGCTAAGTGACTCATTCAAATCAAAGATGGCCTAAGATCACATTCGGCATATCAAACTAGACACAATCAAGAAGCAAGAGCACATACAAGTTCTAGCATCCTCTAAGGTGACGATCCACTCACAAACGAAGAGATTAATTAATGCATCAAAATCTCATAAGGCTCAAAAGCTCACGGCTTTCACATCCATGCTAGTCCTAGTGCATTCTCACTCTCATCACACAAGTACTCAAAAGAAAAATTCACAAGCATACAAGTTCTTTCTCAAATCAGCTCAAACTCAAACACTCACACAAAAGAATTTCTAACTCACCCTTACAACTCACTCTACTCATCAAATCATACTCAAAGATAGCAATCAACAAGCATAAGATGATTGATAGGTATGAAATATGCAATAACGAGTCAAATCAAAATCACCCCAAGGAGTATCTCAACAAACCAATAATCAATCAAACTCAACTCAAAAGATAAGAGGTGCATGCATGTGCAATGTAATCATAAAACAAATAAAAAAACTCCACCCCCCCAAACTTCGACCTTGCTAGAGGTCTAAGTTTGGGGTTGTGGATTACCTCAACCAAATAATTCAATTTCTCTCAATAGCTTTGCACACTCCCTTGTCTCAAGTAGGTTCTTTCAATCTCCACTCCTTTGGCACTCCTTCGAGACAAGCCTACAAGCAACTTACTCAAATACGATGTTAAACATACGACTCAACAACATCCTAATAACATAATAGGAAAATAACTAAAAACACTCAAAAGCAAATAAAAATGGGTTGCCTCCCATTCAGCGCTATTTTTAAGGTCCTCATGCCGGACCAAGCTCAAGGAGCTTATGGGACATCATACTCAAATTTACCTCCCTTACTCTCATAAGAGTGGTGGTTACATTCCTTTCCTTGAGGCCCCTCCATCATGAGTTCCTTTGCTTCCTTCCCCACCTCAAGTGGTATAGGTCTCAACTCCTTCTCACCTTTATCTGGAGGAGTCTTACTAATCAATTTCTTGAGTTTGGACTTTTTCTTCTTAACTCCTCATTTTCCTTCCAACCACCTTTTTCACTTCTTCCTCCTTCAACTTTTTCACTTTAACCCTATCAACATAATCAAGAACATAATGCTCATGGGTTAAATTATCAAGTGAAGGATTATAAAATTCATGAATATGAGAAGGATTAGGGATAGGAGGTGTGTCTTCAACACGAGGATCAATGGCATCCATGCAATACAAACTCTCATCCTCCTTCGGGTACTTCATGGCTTCATATAGGGAAATCTTCACTTCTTGATCATCAACCTTCAATGTAATCTTCCCATATGCCACGTCTAGCACCATCCCCGCCGTAGCTAAGAACGGTCTTCCCAAGATTAGGGGCACGTGCTCATCTTCCTCCATCTCTAGGACCACAAAATCGGCTGGAAAAATGTGATCTCAAACTCTCACAAGGACGTCTTCAACAACACCTTGAGGTCTCGTGATAGACCGGTCGGCAAGTTGAAGCGTCATCATTGTGGGTTGAAGTTCACCACCTTCCAACTTCTTGAAAAGCGATAACGGCATCAAATTAATGCTCGCTCCGAGGTCGCACAACGCTCCTTTCTTGATCCCGTTCCCAATGTCACAAAGAATGGTGAAGCTCCCAGGATCCTTCAGCTTCGGTGGAAGCGCCTTGTGCACTAGTGCACTCACTTCGTGGTTCAACTGCACCAACTTCGGCTCATCCACTCTTCGTCTCTTCGCTATCAAGTCCTTCAGGAACTTGGCATAATTTGGCATCTGTTCCAAAGCATCATAAAAAGGAATATTAATATGCAATTGTTTAAAAACATCAAGGAACTTAGCGAATTTCTCATCAAGCGTTTTCTTCATAAAGCGTTGTGGATACGGGACGGGTATCACAGATTTGGGTACCCCCCATTCATCTCGCTCGGTCACTTTCACTTTCTCGCTTGCTTCCTTTGCCTTCTTCCACTTTGGGACCCTCTCTATCTCCTCAAAGTCTTTCCCCTTCTGGGACTCATTGTTCTCTTTACTCTTATCATCAATTTTCATCTTAACTCCTTCCTTCTCAACCTCAACTCCATCACCTTGAGACTCTATCCCTTCTGTCTCAACTTCTTCTTTGAGCATCTCAGAATCAGCAGGCATCTCGGGACCATCATATTTGGTCCCACTTCTAAGCTGGATAGCCTTACAATGCTCTTTGGGATTACCCTCAGGCATTGAAGGGTATTTGCCAGACTCTCTATTCAATGACTTTGCAATCTGGCTCATTTGGAACTCTATAGAAGTGAACCTTCGATTGTTCTCTTGTTGAGTTCTGGTCCACTCAACGTTCATCTTCTGGAGCTCTTGATCACGATGATCGCCTTTCTTATGCAGCTCTTTCACATCGTACTCCAAGGATGACAACCTTTTACTTCCTTCCTCCACCTTCTGAAGAATAGCTCTCAACATCTTCTCGGTTGATGCACCGCCTTCTCCACCAGGAGGTTTAGACCCCGGATCAACACCTGCAGGAACAGTAATAACAGCTTTTGGGTTAGCATAAGAAAAGTTCTCATTCTTCCTCCATGTGTTTTGAGGAGGCTGCTGGCCTCCTTGAATTCCTTGTGTGTTCCTCCATTGATTTTGAGGTGGCTGAGGGCCTGGAGGTACAAATGGTTGGCCATAAGAAGGCCTTCCATACTGATTACCACCTTAGTAGCCATTCTGATTGTAATACGGACCTCCCATATAATTGGCTACCTCTTGCTGTCCACTTGGCTGGTCTACTCTATCATTCTCTGCTGCATGCTCTCCAACCAAATTCTTCCCCAACTCGAGGTTGTTGATCTTCTCCATCATGGCCATCAACAGTCTTCTCGTTCCTTCACCTTCTTCAACCTGATTCACTCTCTGGAAGTCTGCATCTCCATTCCAAGCCCCGGTATTCGTGACAATGTTGTCCACGATCTCTCTACACCTCTCTATGCCTTGATTCAGGAATGCTCCGCCCGCACAAGCGTCTAAATGGTCTTGCCCCGCCTTGTTGGCACCACTGTAGAAGAATGCCATAATATCTCCCTCATTGTACCCATGCTGCGAGCACTCAATCAGCATGTTTGAGTATCTCTCCCACGCTTGGCGTAAATCCTCTCCAGACTTCTGGCGAAAGGACGAGATCTCAATTCTAGCCTTGATCGTCCTAGATGGAGGGTAGAATCGCTCGAGGAAGAGACCCTCGAGCTCGGCCCACGTGGTTACACCTCGCCTTGGGAGCGTGTAGTCATACTACTCCTTGGCTATTCCCGTCAGAGAGAATGAGAACAACCTGAGCCTCTTGGCATCTTCAGACATGCCATTGTAATTGAAAGTAGATGCTATCATGAGGAAACTCCTCAAGTGAGTGTGAGGGTTCTCCTTCCCGATCACCCCCTTGAACTGATTCTCAGTAAGCAGCTTTAAAATTCCCGGGGATATCGAGAAGTTGTTCGCCTCAACAGGAGGCAATGCTACTCCATCATAGTACCGTTGTGGCTGCACTGCAAACCTCCCTCGAATAGCCATATGTTGATCTACGTTCTGAGGAACGTGTTGAGGAATAGCAGCAGGTACTGGTACTTGTTGGGGTGGTGGTGGGTAAACAGGTGGTTGATTATAGACTGGAGGTGGATGATATGGGTATGGTGGGTATGGGTAATGTTGGTATACTGGGTTGTTGAAAGGGTTATTTGGGTTTTGTGGGTAAGCAGGGTTGTTCAGAGGATTATGGACAAGATTCTGAGCTGGATTGATGACGTTTTGTGGACCCGGGTTTTGGCTCTGACTATCCCCTAATGGATCTTGGTTCTTACTAGTGTTGCCCTCAGTGCCGTCAACCCGGTTCAACCCCTGGTTAAACTCATTCTCGATATCTTCCAACTCATTATTGATGTCCATTGGTTCTTTCCCCAAGTCGGCCGCGTTCATCCTGCTCAAGAAGGCTCGGTTTCTCCTTGCTATTGTCTCAGGATCTACAGGTAACCTCTCTTCGCTCGTATTGCCTTGTGAGCGTGTTTTCATAAACCTGACACACTAGCAGAAGGATCAAAACGCAACTGCCGATTGAATAAAAATAAAAATAAACAGAAAATAAAGCACCCACTACTAACTACTAAGCTATCTACAAGTCCTATTAAAAAAGCATACATCGCCATCCCCGACAACGGCGCCATTGACTTAAAGCGAACTACACTAGCTTTATACTAGTAGTTACCCCGCAAGAGAACGGGTTCACAGTAGTATGGGCAAGTATAGGGACCAAGTATTATCGAACCCAAGGGAAAGTGTGTATGCGAACAGATCCCTGAAGATCTACGCGTCGTAGTTAATATGAGTGCATTGTTTTTGGGTTTTTGAAAGAGTAATTAAACTAAACTAAAGTTATCCTACGAATGCAAAAGGAAAATGAAACGAAATATCAAAAGGTGTGTTTTCAAATATGAGATGGTGATGCTTAAGATAGAAATCCCTACGTATACTAACGGAGCAGGTACATAATCAAAATAACTGTAAACCTAAGTCTGAGAATGCAAGGTGAAAGCTCAAGATTCTAAACCCTAATACTTTACCCTAACACTCGACTTCACTAATCTACTAACAAGTTAATAGATTGTGCTTAATTAATGAGACCCTAATTTAACTAAGGTGATGCGGTGGTCCTCCTTCGCTAAACTGGTAGATGAATTAACCCTTCCTAAACCCTCTCGTTAAGTCTACTCATTGTTAAAGAGTGATACGGTCGTCCTCTCTCTAACACTTTTCGAACGAAATTCAAAGGCAAAGTGAAGATTGATTTTAAGAATTCATTAATCAAGAGAATTAAAACCTAACGTCACAAGTTACCCTAATTACGTACCCACAACCTACTTCTACGAGTTCATCCTACCCTAAGCATGCAAGGGTTTTAGCTAGACATAGATTTAACGTAAACAATAACAATTAGACAAGTGACGAACATGAACATGGTAATTAAATCAAAGAAAAGATCGTACATAAACTAGGGTTTTAAGATATAAAAGAATAAACTGAGATTAATTAGCAAAACGAGGTCTCAACGTATTCAAGAACAAAAGATATTAAGAAACGAAACTAAAACGTGAAATCGTAATGTGAATTCGTAAGCAAAAACCTCAAAAACATAAAACTAAACTTGCCCGTCTCTTCTCTTCCTTCTCTCTCTAAAAATTCTGTGTAAAAGTGATGTGGTGCGTTCGGGGATCCTTCAAAACATGTTTGGAAGAGATATATATAGGCAACAGGCCGATTCGTGAACTCGTGGGCCGAAAAACGTAAGTTGGAGAAAATGCCTTGGAAGCGCTCGAGCAGACCCGCTCGAGCGGGTCGCTCGAGCTATTGTGGTCGAACAGATCTAGTGCTCGAGCGGGGCGCTCGAGCTCTCTTGGTCGAGCAGTTCTGGTGCTCGAGCGGGGCACTCGAGCTATACCCCTCGAGCGGCCCAAACGTTCTGTATGTTTTATGCGCTCGAGCCCTTGGTTCGAATGGGGCGCTCGAGCAATGTCCCTCGAATGGGCTTTCCTTCCTTTGCAACTAACACTTTTCTTCACACGTACTAATACCAATCGTATTTCTTCGATATCTTCTCATCCGGGCATCCGTTTGAGTCGATTCAAAGTCCTACGAACTCCGTTTTTCGTCCTCGATTCACCTATGAGTATCAAAGAGACAAATTCATAAATGTATAGAAATAGTACTCATTTGGCTCTAAAAACTCAATAAATTCGACCAAAACTAGGGCGTTTCTAGTTACGAATCATGACAATTTCACGCCTAATCAACCCCCCCAAACTTACCATATTGCTTGTCCCCAAGCAATGAAATAATAAGTCAAGTGAAATTGTTAGGGATGAGTAAAAAAAAATCAATCATGCAAGCTAATGAACTCAAGCTTCAAAAGTCAATCCCCTGTATACTCACTCACTTTCTTTTATCGTACTCATGCAACAATAACAAAAAACACCAAGATCAAGCATGGATGTGCACTCAACGATGTGTTTCGCTCCGTCACAATTGTATATCAATAATAAAGGGACTCACTCAAACAATCAATCACTCAAATTGGCAGCCATAGGCTTGGAAGCGCTCTTAACTCCGACCATACTCTAGAAATCAATGCCGAATCAAAAATGACTTTTCTCAAGGTTGTAATGTAGGCTCTTTGGACAGGTGGGATAACAATATAGGGTAAAGTGACTAAAGTGAATGGAGAATAGAAAATCAAACTTTGGCACTTCGAGATTAGGAACAGAATACTTCAAACATGTTCAATCAACACCCTTTCAATTCCATACTCTCAATACTTCAATTTTTTTTCTCACTCTTTCAATTTTTTTTTTCAATCACTTCACTTTTTTTTCTTTTTTGCACAAACACATGAGCTCATTTTTTATTTTGCTCATTCTCAATTTTTTTTCTCTTTTTCCCACATCTCAAAACTTTATCACACCTTCTTCTCATATTCACTCAACAAACAACCTTTTCATTTTTCAACTCCATTCAATCCCTTCATATTTACACTTTTCCTATTCTCCACTCAAATTGGGACAAAAAGGCTTAGGAACTTGGAATAGTGTTTAAATGTGCTAGCAAATAAAATAAGCTTTAGGCTCAAAGGGGCTAGCAAGGGATACATGTCAATGGTAAGGAAATTTTTTGGCTAAGTGACTCATTCAAATCAAAGATGGCCTAAGATCACATTCGGCATATCAAACTAGACACAATCAAGAAGCAAGAGCACATACAAGTTCTAGCATCCTCTAAGGTGACGATCCACTCACAAACGAAGAGATTAATTAATGCATCAAAATCTCATAAGGCTCAAAAGCTCACGGCTTTCACATCCATGCTAGTCCTAGTGCATTCTCACTCTCATCACACAAGTACTCAAAAGAAAAATTCACAAGCATACAAGTTCTTTCTCAAATCAGCTCAAACTCAAACACTCACACAAAAGAATTTCTAACTCACCCTTACAACTCACTCTACTCATCAAATCATACTCAAAGATAGCAATCAACAAGCATAAGATGATTGATAGGCATGAAATATGCAATAGCGAGTCAAATCAAAATCACCCCAAGGAGTATCTCAACAAACCAATAATCAATCAAACTCAACTCAAAAGATAAGAGGTGCATGCATGTGCAATGTAATCATAAAACAAATAAAAAAAACTCCACCCCCCAAACTTCGACCTTGCTAGAGGTCTAAGTTTGGGGTTGTGGATTACCTCAACCAAATAATTCAATTTCTCTCAATAGCTTTGCACACTCCCTTGTCTCAAGTTGGTTCTTTCAATCTCCACTCCTTTGGCACTCCTTCGAGACAAGCCTACAAGCAACTTACTCAAATACGAGGTTAAATATACGACTCAACAACATCCTAATAACATAATAGGAAAATAACTAAAAACACTCAAAAGCAAATAAAAATGGGTTGCCTCCCATTCAGCGCTATTTTTAAGGTCCTCATGCCGGACCAAGCTCAAGGAGCTTATGGGACATCATACTCAAATTTACCTCCCTTACTCTCATAAGAGTGGTGGTTACATTCCTTTCCTTGAGGCCCCTCCATCATGAGTTCCTTTGCTTCCTTCCCCACCTCAAGTGGTATAGGTCTCAACTCCTTCTCACCTTTATCTGGAGGAGTCTTACTAATCAATTTCTTGAGTTTGGACTTTTTCTTCTTAACTCCTCATTTTCCTTCCAACCACCTTTTTCACTTCTTCCTCCTTCAACTTTTTCACTTTAACCCTGTCAACATAATCAAGAACAGAATGCTCATGGGTTAAATTATCAAGTGAAGGATTATAAAATTCATGAATATGAGAAGGATTAGGGATAGGAGGTGTGTCTTCAACACGAGGATCAATGGCATCCATGCAATACAAACTCTCATCCTCCTTCGGGTGCTTCATGGCTTCATATAGGGAAATCTTCACTTCTTGATCATCAACCTTCAATGTAATCTTCCCATTTGCCACGTCTAGCACCATCTCCGCCGTAGCTAAGAACGGTCTTCCCAAGATTAGGGGCACGTGCTCATCTTCCTCCATCTCTAGGACCACAAAATCGGCTGGAAAAATGTGATCTCAAACTCTCACAAGGACGTCTTCAACAACACCTTGAGGTCTCGTGATAGACCGGTCGGCAAGTTGAAGCGTCATCATTGTGGGTTGAAGTTCACCACCTTCCAACTTTTTGAAAAACGATAACAGCATCAAATTAATGCTCGCTCCGAGGTCGCACAACGCTCCCTTCTTGATCCCGTTCCCAATGTCACAAAGAATGGTGAAGCTCCCGGGAACCTTCAGCTTCGGTGGAAGTGCCTTGTGCACTAGTGCACTCACTTCGTGGTTCAACTGCACCAACTTCGGCTCATCCACTCTTCGTCTCTTCGCTATCAAGTCCTTCAGGAACTTGGCATAATTTGGCATCTGTTCCAAAGCATCATAAAAAGGAATATTAATATGTAATTGTTTAAAAACATCAAGGAACTTAGCGAATTTCTCATCAAGCGTTTTCTTCATAAAGCGTTGTGGATACGGGACGGGTATCACAGATTAGGGTACCCCCCATTCATCTCGCTCGGTCACTTTCACTTTCTCGCTTGCTTCCTTTGCCTTCTTCCACTTTGGGACCCTCTCTATCTCCTCAAAGTCTTTCCCCTTCAGGGACTCATTGTTCTCTTTACTCTTATCATCAATTTTCATCTTAACTCCTTCCTTCTCAACCTCAACTCCATCACCTTGAGACTCTATCCCTTCTGTCTCAACTTCTTCTTTGAGCATCTCAGAATCAGCAGGCATCTCGGGACCATCATATTTGGTCCCACTTCTAAGCTGGATAGCCTTACAATGCTCTTTGGGATTACCCTCAGGCATTGAAGGGTATTTGCCAGGCTCTCTATTCAATGACTTTGCAATCTGGCTTATTTGGAACTCTATAGAAGTGAACCTTTGATTGTTCTCTTGTTGAGTTCTGGTCCACTCAACGTTCATCTTCTGGAGCTCTTGATCACGATGATCGCCTTTCTTATGCAGCTCTTTCACATCGTACTCCAAGGATGACAACCTTTTACTTCCTTCCTCCACCTTTTGAAGAATAGCTCTCAACATCTTCTCGGTTGATGCACCGCCTTCTCCACCAGGAGGTTTAGACCCCGGATCAACACCTGCAGGAACAGTAATACCAGCTTTTGGGTTAGCATAAGAAAATTTCTCATTCTTCCTCCATGTGTTTTGAGGAGGCTGCTGGCCTCCTTGAACTCCTTGTGTGTTCCTCCATTGATTTTGAGGTGGCTGAGGGCCTGGAGGTACAAATGGTTGGCCATAAGAAGGCCTTCCATACTGATTACCACCTTAGTAGCCATTCTGATTGTAATACAGACCTCCCATATAATTGGCTACCTTTTGCTGTCCACTTGGCTGGTCTACTCTATCATTCTCTGCTGCATGCTCTCCAACCAAATTCTTCCCCAACTCGAGGTTGTTGATCTTCTCCATCATGGCCATCAACAGTCTTCTCGTTCCTTCACCTTCTTCAACCTGATTCACTCTCTGGAAGTCTGCATCTCCATTCCAAGCCCCGGCATTCGTGACAATGTTGTCCACGATCTCTCTACACCTCTCTATGCCTTGATTCAGGAATGCTCCGCCCGCACAGACGTCTAAATGGTCTTGCCCCGCCTTGTTGGCACCACTGTAGAAGAATGCCATAATATCTCCCTCATTGTACCCATGCTGCGGGCACTCAATCAGCATGTTTGAGTATCTCTCCCACGCTTTGCGTAAATCCTCTCCAGACTTCTGGCGAAAGGACGAGATCTCAATTCTAGCCTTGATCGTCCTAGATGGAGGGTAGAATCGCTTGAGGAAGAGACGCTCGAGCTCGGCCCACGTGGTTACACCTCCCCTTGGGAGCGTGTTGTCATACCACTCCTTGGCTATTCCCGTCAGAGAGAATGGGAACAACCTGAGCCTCTTGGCATCTTCAGACATGCCATTGTAATTGAAAGTAGATGCTATCATGAGGAAACTCCTCAAGTGAGTGTGATGGTTCTCCTTCCCGATCACCCCCTTGAACTGATTCTCAGTAAGCAGCTTTAAAATTCCTGGGGATATCGAGAAGTTGTTCGCCTCAACAGGAGGCAATGCCACTCCATCATAGTACCGTTGTGGCTGCGCTGCAAACCTCCCTCGAATAGCCATATGTTGATCTACGTTCTGAGGAACGTGTTGAGGAATAGCAGCAGGTACTGGTACTTGTTGGGGTGGTGGTGGGTAAACAGGTGGTTGATTATAGACTGGAGGTGGATGATATGGGTATGGTGGATAAGGGTATGGTGGGTATGGGTAATGTTGGTATACTGGGTTGTTGAAAGGGTTATTTGGGTTTTGTGGGTAAGCAGGGTTGTTCAGAGGATTATGGACAAGATTCTGAGCTGGATTGATGACGTTTTGTGGACCCGGGTTTTGGCTCTGACTATCCCCTAATGGATCTTGGTTTTTACTAGTGTTGCCCTCAGTGCCGTCAACCCGGTTCAACCCCTGGTTAAACTCATTCTCGACATCTTCCAACTCATTATTGATGTCCATTGGTTCTTTCCCCAAGTCGGCCGCGTTCATCCTTCTCAAGAAGGATCGGTTTCTCCTTGCTATTGTCTCAGGATCTGCAGGTAACCTCTCTTCGCTCGTATTGCCTTGTGAGCGTGTTTTCATAAACCTGACACACTAGCAGAAGGATCAAAATGCAACTGCCGATTGAATAAAAATAAAAATAAAAATAAACAGAAAATAAAGCACCCACTACTAACTACTAAGCTATCTACAAGTCCTATTAAAAAAGCATACATCGCCATCCCCGGCAACGGCGCCATTGACTTAAAGCGAACTAAACTAGCTTTCTACTAGTAGTTACCCCGCAAGAGAACGGGTTCACAATAGTATGGGCAAGTATAGGGACCAAGTATTATCGAACCCAAGGGAAAGTGTGTATGCGAACAGATCCCTGAAGATCTACGCGTCGTAGTTAATATGAGTGTATTGTTTTTGGGTTTTTGAAAGAGTAATTAAACTAAACTAAAGTTATCCTACGAATGCAAAAGGAAAATGAAATGAAATATCAAAAGGTGTGTTTTCAAATATGAGATGGTGATGCTTAAGATAGGAATCCCTACGTATACTAACGGAGCAGGTACATAATCAAAATAACTGTAAACCTAAGTCTGAGAATGCAAGGTGAAAGCTCAAGATTCTAAACCCTAATACTTTACCCTAACACTCGACTTCACTAATCTACTAACAAGTTAATAGATTGTGCTTAATTAATGAGACCCTAATTTAACTAAGGTGATGCGGTCGTCCTCCTTCGCTAAACTGGTAGATGAATTAACCCTTCCTAAACCCTCTCGTTAAGTCTACTCGTTGTTAAAGAGTGATACGGTCGTCCTCTCTCTAACACTTTTCGAACGAAATTCAAAGGCAAAGTGAAGATTGATTTTAAGAATTCATTAATCAAGAGAATTAAAACCTAACGTCACAAGTTACCCTAATTACGTACTCACAACCTACTTCTACGAGTTCATCCTACCCTAAGCATGCAAGGATTTTAGCTAGACATAGATTTAACGTAAACAATAACAATTAGACAAGTGACGAACATGAACATGATAATTAAATCAAAGAAAAGATCTTACATAAACTAGGGTTTTAAGATATAAAAGAATAAACTGAGATTAATTAGCAAAATGAGGTCTCAACGTATTCAAGAACAAAAGATATTAAGAAACGAAACTAAAACATGAAATCGTAATGTGAATTCGTAAGCAAAAACCTCAAAAACGTAAAACTAAACTTGCTCGTCTCTTCTCTTCCTTCTCTCTCTAAAAATTATGTGTAAAAGTGATGTGGTGCATTCGGGGATCCTTCAAAACGTGTTTGGAAGAGGTATATATAGGCAACGGGCCGATTCGTGAACTCGTGGGCCGAAAAACGTAAGTTGGAGAAAATGCCTTGGAAGCGCTCGAGCAGACCCGCTCGAGCTATTGTGGTCGAACAGATCTAGTGCTCGAGCGGGGCGCTCGAGCTCTCTTGGTCGAGCAGTTCTGGTGCTCGAGCGGGGCACTCGAGCTATACCCCTCGAGCGGCCCAAACATTCTGTATGTTTTATGCGCTCGAGCCCTTGGCTCGAATGGGGCGCTCGAGCAATGTCCCTCGAATGGGCTTTTCTTCCTTTGCAACTAACACTTTTCTTCACACGTACTAATACCAATCGTATTTCTTCGATATCTTCTCATCCGGGCATCCGTTTGAGTCGATTCAAAGTCCTACGAACTCCGTTTTTCGTCCTCGATTCACCTATGAGTATCAAAGAGACAAATTCATCAATGTATAGAAATAGTACTCATTTGGCTCTAAAAACTCAATAAATTCGACCAAAACTAGGGCGTTTCTAGCTACGAATCATGACAATTTCACGCCTAATCAACCCCCCCAAACTTACCATATTGCTTGTACCCAAGCAATGAAATATTAATTCAAGTGAAATTGTTAGGGATGAGTAAAAAAAAATCAATCATGCAAGCTAATGAACTTAAGCTTCAAAAGTCAATCACCCGTATTCTCACTCACTTTCTTTTATCGTACTCATGCAACAATAACAAAAAACACCAAGATCAAGCATGGATGTGCACTCAACGATGTGTTTCGCTCCGTCACAAGTGTATATCAATAATAAATGGACTCACTCAAACAATCAATCACTCAAATTGGCAGCCATAGGCTTGGAAGCGCTCTTAACTCCGACCATACTCTAGAAATCAATGCCGAATCAAAAAGGACTTTTCTCAAGGTTGTAATGTAGGCTCTTTGGACAGGTGGGATAACAATATAGGGTAAAGTGACTAAAGTGAATGGAGAATAGAAAATCAAACTTTGGCACTTCGAGATTAGGAACAGAATACTTCAAACATGTTCAATCAACACCCTTTCAATTCCATACTCTCAATACTTCAATTTTATTTTCTCACTCTTTCATTTTTTTTTCAATCACTTCACTTTTTTTTTCTTTTTCGCACAAACACATGATCTCATTTTTTCTTTTGCTCATTCTCAATTTTTTTTCTCTTTTTCCCACATCTCAAAACTTTATCACACCTTCTTCTCATATTCACTCAACAAACAACCTTTTCATTTTTCAACTCCATTCAATCCCTTCATATTTACACTTTTCCTATTCTCCACTCAAATTGGGACAAAAAGGCTTAGGAACTTGGAATAGTGTTTAAATGTGCTAGCAAATAAAATAAGCTTTAGGCTCAAAGGGGCTAGCAAGGGATACATGTCAATGGTAAGGAAATTTTTTGGCTAAGTGACTCATTCAAATCAAAGATGGCCTAAGATCACATTCGGCATATCAAACTAGACACAATCAAGAAGCAAGAGCACATACAAGTTCTAGCATCCTCTAAGGTGACGATCCACTCACAAACGAAGAGATTAATTAATGCATCAAAATCTCATAAGGCTCAAAAGCTCACGGCTTTCACATCAATGCTAGTCCTAGTGCATTCTCACTCTCATCACACAAGTACTCAAAAGAAAAATTCACAAGCATACAAGTTCTTTCTCAAATCAGCTCAAACTCAAACACTCACACAAAAGAATTTCTAACTCACCCTTACAACTCACTCTACTCATCAAATCATACTCAAAGATAGCAATCAACAAGCATAAGATGATTGATAGGCATGAAATATGCAATAGCGAGTCAAATCAAAATCACCCCAAGGAGTATCTCAACAAACCAATAATCAATCAAACTCAACTCAAAAGATAAGAGGTGCATGCATGTGCAATGTAATCATAAAACAAATAAAAAAAACTCCACCCCCCCAAACTTCGACCTTGCTAGAGGTCTAAGTTTGGGGTTGTGGATTACCTCAACCAAATAATTCAATTTCTCTCAATAGCTTTGCACACTCCCTTGTCTCAAGTTGGTTCTTTCAATCTCCACTCCTTTGGCACTCCTTCGAGACAAGCCTACAAGCAACTTACTCAAATACGAGGTTAAACATACGACTCAACAACATCCTAATAACATAATAGGAAAATAACTAAAAACACTCAAAAGCAAATAAAAATGGGTTGCCTCCCATTCAGCGCTATTTTTAAGGTCCTCATGCCGGACCAAGCTCAAGGAGCTTATGGGACATCATACTCAAATTTACCTCCCTTACTCTCATAAGAGTGGTGGTTACATTCCTTTCCTTGAGGCCCCTCCATCATGAGTTCCTTTGCTTCCTTCCCCACCTCAAGTGGTATAGGTCTCAACTCCTTCTCACCTTTATCTGGAGGAGTCTTACTAATCAATTTCTTGAGTTTGGACTTTTTCTTCTTAACTCCTCATTTTCCTTCCAACCACCTTTTTCACTTCTTCCTCCTTCAACTTTTTCACTTTAACCCTATCAACATAATCAAGAACAGAATGCTCATGGGTTAAATTATCAAGTGAAGGATTATAAAATTCATGAATATGAGAAGGATTAGGGATAGGAGGTGTGTCTTCAACACGAGGATCAATGGCATCCATGCAATACAAACTCTCATCCTCCTTCGGGTGCTTCATGGCTTCATATAGGGAAATCTTCACTTCTTGATCATCAACCTTCAATGTAATCTTCCCATTTGCCACGTCTAGCACCATCCCCGCCGTAGCTAAGAATGGTCTTCCCAAGATTAGGGGCACGTGCTCATCTTCCTCCATCTCTAGGACCACAAAATTGGCTGGAAAAATGTGATCTCAAACTCTCACAAGGACGTCTTCAACAACACCTTGAGGTCTCGTGATAGACCGGTCGGCAAGTTGAAGCGTCATCATTGTGGGTTGAAGTTCACCACCTTCCAACTTCTTGAAAAGCGATAACGGCATCAAATTAATACTCGCTCCGAGGTCGCACAACGCTCCCTTCTTGATCCCGTTCCCAATGTCACAAAGAATGGTGAAGCTCCCGGGATCCTTCAGCTTCGGTGGAAGCGCCTTGTGCACTAGTGCACTCACTTCGTGGTTCAACTGCACCAACTTCGGCTCATCCACTCTCCGTCTCTTCGCTATCAAGTCCTTCAGGAACTTAGCATAATTTGGCATCTGTTCCAAATCATCATAAAAAGGAATATTAATATGCAATTGTTTAAAAACATCAAGGAACTTAGCGAATTTCTCATCAAGCGTTTTCTTCATAAAGCGTTGTGGATACGGGACGGGTATAACAGATTTGGGTACCCCCCATTCATCTCGCTCGGTCACTTTCACTTTCTCGCTTCCTTCCTTTGCCTTCTTCCACTTTGGGACCCTCTCTATCTCCTCAAAGTCTTTCCCCTTCTGGGACTCATTGTTCTCTTTACTCTTATCATCAATTTTCATCTTAACTCCTTCCTTCTCAACCTCAACTCCATCACCTTGAGACTCTATCCCTTCTGTCTCAACTTCTTCTTTGAGCATCTCAGAATCAGCAGGCATCTCGGGACCATCATATTTGGTCCCACTTCTAAGCTGGATAGCCTTACAATGCTCTTTGGGATTACCCTCAGGCATTGAAGGGTATTTGCCAGACTCTCTATTCAATGACTTTGCAATCTGGCTCATTTGGAACTCTATAGAAGTGAACCTTCGATTGTTCTCTTGTTGAGTTCTGGTCCACTCAACGTTCATCTTCTGGAGCTCTTGATCACGATGATCGCCTTTCTTATGCAGCTCTTTCACATCGTACTCCAAGGATGACAACCTTTTACTTCCTTCCTCTACCTTCTGAAGAATAGCTCTCAACATCTTCTCGGTTGATGCACCGCCTTCTCCACCAGGAGGTTTAGACCCCGGATCAACACCTGCAGGAACAGTAATAACAGCTTTTGGGTTAGCATAAGAAAAGTTCTCATTCTTCCTCCATGTGTTTTGAGGAGGCTGCTGGCCTCCTTGAACTCCTTGTGTGTTCCTCCATTGATTTTGAGGTGGCTGAGGGCCTGGAGGTACAAATGGTTGGCCATAAGAAGGCCTTCCATACTGATTACCACCTTAGTAGCCATTCTGATTGTAATACGGACCTCCCATATAATTGGCTACCTCTTGCTGTCCACTTGGCTGGTCTACTCAATCATTCTCTGCTGCATGCTCTCCAACCAAATTCTTCCCCAACTCGAGGTTGTTGATCTTCTCCATCATGGCCATCAACAGTCTTCTCGTTCCTTCACCTTCTTCAACCTGATTCACTCTCTGGAAGTCTGCATCTCCATTCCAAGCCCCGGTATTCGAGACAATGTTGTCCACGATCTCTCTACACCTCTCTATGCCTTGATTCAGGAATGCTCCGCCCGCACAGGCGTCTAAATGGTCTTGCCCCGCCTTGTTGGCACCACTGTAGAAGAATGCCATAATATCTCCCTCATTGTACCCATGCTGCGAGCACTCAATCAGCATGTTTGAGTATCTCTCCCACGCTTGGCGTAAATCCTCTCCAGACTTCTGGCGAAAGGACGAGATCTCAATTCTAGCCTTGATCATCCTAGATGGAGGGTAGAATCGCTCGAGGAAGAGACGCTCGAGCTCGGCCCACGTGGTTACACCTCCCCTTGGGAGCGTGTTGTCATACCACTCCTTGGCTATTCCCGTCAGAGAGAATGGGAACAACCTGAGCCTCTTGGCATCTTCAGACATGCCATTGTAATTGAAAGTAGATGCTATCATGAGGAAACTCCTCAAGTGAGTGTGAGGGTTCTCCTTCCCGATCACCCCCTTGAACTGATTCTCAGTAAGCAGCTTTAAAATTCCCGGGGATATCGAGAAGTTGTTCGCCTCAACAGGAGGCAATGCCACTCCATCATAGTACCGTTGTGGCTGCACTGCAAACCTCCCTCGAATAGCCATATGTTGATCTACGTTCTGAGGAACGTGTTGAGGAATAGCAGCAGGTACTGGTACTTGTTGGGGTGGTGGTGGGTAAACAGGTGGTTGATTATAGACTGGAGGTGGATGATATGGGTATGGTGGGTATGGGTAATGTTGGTATACTGGGTTGTTGAAAGGGTTATTTGGGTTTTGTGGGTAAGCAGGGTTGTTCAGAGGATTATGGACAAGATTCTGAGTTGGATTGATGACGTTTTGTGGACTCGGGTTTTGGCTCTGACTATCCCCTAATGGATCTTGGTTCTTACTAGTGTTGCCCTCAGTGCCGTCAACCCGGTTCAACCCCTGGTTAAACTCATTCTCGATATCTTCCTACTCATTATTGATGTCCATTGGTTCTTTCCCCAAGTCGGCCGCGTTCATCCTTCTCAAGAAGGCTCAGTTTCTCCTTGCTATTGTCTCAGGATCTGCAGGTAACCTCTCTTCGCTCGTATTGCCTTGTGAGCGTGTTTTCTTAAACCTGACACACTAGCAGAAGGATCAAAACGCAACTGCCGATTGAATAAAAATAAAAATAAAAATAAACAGAAAATAAAGCACCCACTACTAACTACTAAGCTATCTACAAGTCCTATTCAAAAAGCATACATCGCCATCCCCGGTAACGGCGCCATTGACTTAAAGCGAACTACACTAGCTTTCTACTAGTAGTTACCCCGCAAGAGAACGGGTTCACAGTAGTATGGGCAAGTATAGGGACCAAGTATTATCGAACCCAAGGGAAAGTGTGTATGCGAACAGATCCCTGAAGATCTACGCGTCGTAGTTAATATGAGTGTATTGTTTTTGGGTTTTTGAAAGAGTAATTAAACTAAACTAAAGTTATCCTACGAATGCAAAAGGAAAATGAAACGAAATATCAAAAGGTGTGTTTTCAAATATGAGATGGTGATGCTTAAGATAGGAATCCCTACGTATACTAACGGAGCAGGTACATAATCAAAATAACTGTGACACACAAGAATTAACCTAAGTCTGAGAATGCAAGGTGAAAGCTCAAGATTCTAAACCCTAATACTTTACCCTAACACTCGACTTCACTAATCTACTAACAAGTTAATAGATTGTGCTTAATTAATGAGACCCTAATTTAACTAAGGTGATGCGGTCGTCCTCCTTCGCTAAACTGGTAGATGAATTAACCCTTCCTAAACCCTCTCGTTAAGTCTACTCCTTGTTAAAGAGTGATACGGTCGTCCTCTCTCTAACACTTTTCGAACGAAATTCAAAGGCAAAGTGAAGATTGATTTTAAGAATTCATTAATCAAGAGAATTAAAACCTAACGTCACAAGTTACCCTAATTACGTACCCACAACCTACTTCTACGAGGTCATCCTACCCTAAGCATGCAAGGGTTTTAGCTAGACATAGATTTAACGTAAACAATAACAATTAGACAAGTGACGAACATGAACATGGTAATTAAATCAAAGAAAAGATCGTACATAAACTAGGGTTTTAAGATATAAAAGAATAAACTGAGATTAATTAGCAAAACGAGGTCTCAACGTATTCAAGATCAAAAGATATTAAGAAACGAAACTAAAACGTGAAATCGTAATGTGAATTCGTAAGAAAAAACCTCAAAAACGTAAAACTAAACTTGCTCGTCTCTTCTCTTCCTTCTCTCTCTAAAAATTCTGTGTAAAAGTGATGTGGTGCGTTCGGGGATCCTTCAAAACGTGTTTGGAAGAGGTATATATAGGCAACGGGCCGATTCGTGAACTCGTGGGCCGAAAAACGTAAGTTGGAGAAAATGCCTTGGAAGCGCTCGAGCATACCCGCTCGAGCGGGTCGCTCGAGCTATTGTGGTCGAACAGATCTGGTGCTCGACCGGGGCGCTCGAGCTCTCTTGGTCGAGCAGTTCTGGTGCTCGAGCGGGGCGCTCGAGCTATACCCCTCGAGCGGCCCAAACGTTCTGTATGTTTTATGCGCTCGAGCCCTTGGCTCGAATGGGGCGCTCGGGCAATGTCCCTCGAATGGGCTTTCCTTCCTTTGCAACTAACACTTTTCTTCACACGTACTAATACCAATCGTATTTCTTCGATATCTTCTCATCCGGGCATCCGTTTGAGTTGATTCAAAGTCCTACGAACTCCGTTTTTTGTCCTCAATTCACCTATGAGTATCAAAGAGACAAATTCATCAATGTATAGAAATAGTACTCATTTGGCTCTAAAAACTCAATAAATTCGACCAAAACTAGGGCGTTTCTAGCTACGAATCATGACAATTTCACGCCTAATCAGGGCCATCAAGCTGGACCCCTCCAAGCTCAATCAAAGCAAGTTCTGCCACTACCACGAGAGCTCGGGACACAACACAAGTCAGTGCCGAGACTTACTCAAACAGATCTGGAAGTTGTACGAGGAGGGACGCCTAGATGAGTTTGTGAAGAAGCCCCAGCCTCGTCAGGATCAGGGACGCGACGCCAACATGGGGCAGAATAGGGACGAAGCTCGACCACAACACCAACAGCGACAGCCGAACTCAGTGGCCACCATCGCTCAACGCAGGGGGGAGGGTGAACATGCTGCAGGCTGCAGGAGGCTCCCTGGGCGGACTAATACCAGTGTCGACATCATCCAACTGAAAGAGGAAAGTGGAGCTCAGAGCCGTGAGAGACATCAACTTAGTCGCTACCCCACCACCAGAGCTCGCCATAGCTCAGAATCTACCGATCACCTTCTCAAATGCCAATTAGGAAGGTACCCTCTGTCCAAAGAATGACGCTCTAGTCATCTCCACTAATTTGCTGGGCAAGGTTGTCGATTGATTCTTAGTCGACAATGGGTGTTATTGCAACATAATCTTCAAGAATATTTTGGACCAGTTGGGAAACCTCACCAGTTTCATCAAGCCGTAAGAGATCCAGCTGCGAGGTTTCAGTGACACTTTTGTCAATGCGTATGGGAGGATCAAACTCCCAGTGGAGCTCGTTTATTATAAAGACAAAAAGGCCAGGATATCACGTCTCCTTGATTTTTTGATAGTTGATAGGCCCCACATATATAACGAGTTTTTGGGGGGCCCATTTTTGGAAACTTTCAAGCGATAGCCTCTTCTTTCTTCTACTGTGTGAAATTCCCGACCCCCGAGGGGATTGTCGGTACTGTAAAAGGCAATCAATCAATGGCTAGGAAGTATTTGAACTACTCTATTTCCTTTTACGATTCTGCAAGGTTACCTTCCTATGTAAATGTTTTAATGGCTCCAACACAACCACAAGCAACTAAAGAAGCTCAACTTGGGGCCGAGGTCATGGAAATGGATGACCTAGAGCCAAGGCTCGGTTTTGAACCATAAACCATCGACCTCGGCCCAAGGGGGGAAATCTGGGATCCAAGGATTCTTGGACAGACCTTGCCAGTCGAGGATCTCGAACGAGTCCCCATGGACCCAGCTCGGCCGGACCTAGAAGTCACGATAGGGGCAAATGTTCCGGCAGATATGAGGGAAGAGCTGACCAGTTTCCTCCGGGAAAACATCGATATTTTCACTTGGTCGCACCAGGATATGGTCGGGATAAGTCCTGAGCATGCCTGTCACCATTTGAAGATCGATCCCAGCAAAAAGCCAATCTCCCAAAAAAGACGGAAATTTAGCCCAGACAAGTACGCTGCCCTAGCCAAATAGGTCAAGAAGTTGTTGGAGAACAAGTTGATCGAGCAGGCCAAGGGCGAGCCGCAATGGGTATCTAACGCCGTGCTAGTTAAGAAAGTGAACAACTCCTGGAGACTATGCATCGATTTTACAGATCTAAATGCGGTGTGCCCGAAGGATCATTTTCCTATGCCGCACATTGATCATCTCATAGATGGGATAGCCGGGCACGAGATGATGTCCTTCATGGATGCATTCGCTGGATACCACCAAATTCTGATGGCGAAAGAAGACATGAAGCATACCTCCTTCCACATGGAGAAAAATATGTATTGCTGGAGAAGAATGCCATTCGGGTTAAAAATGTCAGGGCAACTTACTAGCGACTGCTGAACAAGATGTTCGCCAATTAGATCGGAAAGACATGGGAGTTTTACATTGACGACATCGTGGTCAAAAGCTTGAGGAAATAAGACCACCTCCGAGACCTCGTCGAGATGTTCCAGATCCTGAGAGCTTTCAACATGAAACTAAACCCCAGGAAGTGCAACTTCAGCGTGGGATCGGGAAAATTTTTGGGCCACATCGTCAGCCAAAGGGGTATTGAGGCCAACCCCACCAAAATTAAAGCCATCTTGGATATGCAAGAGTCGAGATGTATCAAACAAGTGCAGCGGCTAATGGGCTGCCTGGCCGCACTCAATAGGTTCATTTCGAGGTTGGGCGACAAGAGCAAACCTTTCTTTGCCACGATCAAAGATAAGAAATTCTCCTGGAACAAAGAAAGTCAGCTCGTCTTCCAAAAGCTGAAGGAGTGCCTCGCCAACCCACAAATCCTGGTCAAGCCTCAACAAGGTGAGAAGCTCTACCTCTACCTTGCGGCTTTAGAAGTCGCTCTAAGTGCAGTCATGGTGCGGGCAGAGGGGCAGTCCCACCTCCCAATTTATTACGTGAGCCAAGTTCTTCACGACGCAGAAACAAGATACACACCGCTGGAGAAGTTAGCATATACATTGGTCATGAGCGTCTACATGTTGAGACCATATTTTTTCGATCACCAGGTGGAGGTGCTGACCACCTTACCGCTCCGCCAAGTTCTGCACAAACCCGACACAAGTGGACAAATGCTGAAATGGTCAATCAAGATCATCCAATATGACATCTCTTTCGCACCATGCACCGCCATCAAGGGCTAAGCTCTAGCAGATTTTGTGGTTGAATTAACTTTCCCACCCAACCCTGCCCGGATAAATTATCCGCCGTGGAACTTGGACGCCAACGGCTCGTCAACATCCACGTGCACGGGGGCAGGCGTCGTTTTAATTGGTCCTGAAGGTCAGTATTTCACAAATGCAATTTGTTTCGATTCCCAGCTACGAACAATAAAGCGGAATAGAAGCATTAGTAAGTGGACTGGAGCTCACCTTGGCGGTGGGGGCACGCCGCCTCCACATTTTCATGGATTCTTTGCTGGTAGTAAACTAAATCAAGAGAGAATACGAGGCCAGAGGTGAGCAAATGGCTAAATATCAAGAACACGTAGCGGGTCTGTGTGAGCGATTCCACCAAGTTTTCATCGAACAAATCCCGAGAGAATAGAACTCCCAAGCAGATGCGCTTTCAAAGCTCACCACCTCGGAGGGGGCAACAGATCTCTCTAACATAAGGCTGATGAAGCTCGCCACGTCCTCCATTAACAAGAGTCTGACAGTGTCAGTCGTCATTCAAGCAGAAAGCTGGATGACCCCCATTGCTCATTTCCTACACGATGGCAGTCTCCCAGTGGACAAGGTTAAAGCTTGCCAGCTACAGCTTAGGGCAGCGAGGTACATTCTTATCAACGGCGAACTCTACAAGCGAAGTTTCTGCTTACCCCTCCTAAAGTGCATCACCCCAGAAGATGGTTTGAAAGTCATGAAGGAGATACATGAGGGCGTATGTGGAAATCATGCAGGCGGCCAAAGTCTGGCTCACAAAATCTTGAGGCAAGGATATTTCTGGCTGACCCTCAAGAAGGATGCGATTAACTACGCTCGGGCTTGCCGTAAATGCCAGGTCTGGGGGCCAAACATCAAGACATCCCCAGAATTACTCTGTCTATGTACAACCCATGGCCCTCGCCCAATGGGGAACCAATTTGATTTGACCCCTCCCAAGTGCCCCGGGAGGACTAAAGTTCGTAGTCGTCGCTGTCGATTACTTCACTAAATAGGCCGAGGTGGAACAACTGAACAAGATCGACCAGACATAGATCATTCATTTCATCTAGAAGAACATAATATGCCATTTTGGGCTCCCCCAAGTGATCATCTCCGACAACGGGAAGCAGTTCTAAGGGCTCGATATGATAGATTTCTGCGAAAGATGGAAAATCAAGAAAGTTTTCTTCACCTCCTACCACCGGCAAACGAATGGGCAGGTTGAAGCTGTCAACAAGATCCTCAAGCACACCATTAAGGCCAAGCTCGAGGACAAGTAAGGGAAGTGGGCAAGCGAGCTTCCAGGCGTGTTGTGGGCGTACAGGACGACATCAAAGAACTCAACTGGGGAGACGCCTTTCGCTCTAGCTTTTGGAAATGAGGTTGTCATCCCACTGGAGCTCGACATACCAAGCCATTAAACCTCACAGGAACTAACAGAAGATAACGATAAGGTAAGGCGAGCCGACTTGGACATGCTCGAAGAATGAAGGCTAACTTCAGACCTAAAAAACGTAGAGTACAAGCAAAGGTCTGAAAAGTTTTACAATTCAAAGGTCCGAGTTAGGCAATTCAAAGAAGGAGGCCTCGTCCTAAAGAAGGTGCAAGGCCCAAGAGGTGTATTCAATCCAAAATGGGAAGGACCTTTCTGCATATCGAAAATTCTACCGCGCAATCCTTTCCGTATATCAAAAACTTCTCGATTTCCGCCCAGGTAGTTGCCAAGTTGCAATGGAACCGGCGATGATGAGACTCAGGTGAAGTGTTTACTTCTCCTAGAAACCTGAGAATTGCGCGGATAATCTAGCGCAAACAAGGTATAAAGGAAAAAAGCACACATCAATGTGTAAGCGCTAAGGCCCCAAAGTTGACTCACCCATATGCAAAATAAAAGAGGCCGAAATGCCTAATAAGAAATTGTTCCAAAAGCCCAACTGGCAAAATATTGAGCATTAAAAATAACAATGCAAAGGCCAAAACCTGGCCATAAATTGTTCAAAGCCCCAAGGGCACAGATCATAACAAGAAAAAGTAAAGGGCCACACACGACCAACAAAAATAAAATGCCAAATCTTTCACATGCCTGCCCATCTGGGACTGGTATAAGTCCCTCTCTTTCTCCAAGTCCTCCAGGCGAAGCTGGAGGGCAAGGATCTCATCCACCTCTTGGTCGCGGCGGAACAACGCTTGCTGGGCCATGGTGGCAGTCTGAGTAGCAAGCAGGAGTGTGGCAAAGAAGCAATTGTCGGAAGCTGGGTGGGTAGCGATAGCCTCTAGCTCGTGGGTCCAGGCCGTCGGGAGGTCCCACATTACACGAGCAACGTGAAGGGGCAAATCGGCAGAGGACACGACACGATAGGAGGACAAGAAGTCCACAATCAAGGCTGGCAGAGTAGGATCGTCACCTAACAACCTGGAAAACATATGCAACACAACACTTTAACATAAATAATTAAAAGAACCTAACGACTCAACATAGACTCAAGTTTCAGAACCATACCTCCGCACTCGCTCTTGATCGCGGCCCAGAATATGCCCAATCGGTGCAGACAGCGGAGGGGCTGAACTTGAGGGCATGGATGGGTCGGGCATCTGAGCAGTGGGCTCGGGGGTAGCTCCCCCTCCGCCCGTATTCTCAGCGGGGGTAGGCTCAGTTCCGGTAGCGGTCTCTTGCTCGCCTCCTCCGTGACTCAGATTATCCGACTCATCAAGCTCGATCACGTCATCATTTTCTTCATCAACAAGCAGTACTCTATGGGTCCTTCTTTGCTTTGATCTTCTCCGCAGGTCATCCCCCGGACCCTGGGATCCTCCCTCCTCACCATCTCCCGCACGCCTTCTCTTTGGAGGAGGGGGCGGCGGGGACGGTGGGGCTGAGCGAGCTACTTCTGGGCTCACCTGCCTGAGGGGGATCTCCTCTAGAATGGGTGGAGGCATGATCGATGGGACTGGGGCACCTCCTCGCTCCCTACGGCCACGGTGCATAGCCTCGAAAACTTCAGAAGCGCTCGATATCACTTGAGATGGGCAACGAGAGTATATTGGAAAATTAGGCCCTATCGCATAAAGGTAGCATCATGCAAGAAGTAAGTCACACGATATATGTTGATTTAATCCGGCAAAGAAATGAATACAATCACAGTATCAAGAATTGACACGTACCTACTTCCTGGTTCAAATGGCGAGGGAACAGGAAAAAGTAAGCTCGGCGCCACGCTTCAGCCGTGTTGAGGGTGACCATCTTACGCTGAATGGCGGGGATCTTCTCAATGCGGCAGAGCGCAAGGTCGAAGTCCCAGTTAAGATCCCTCACGGTGGGGCACGAGATAGCCTACAAAGGAAATAAAGGAAAATTAGATCAGTACAAAGTGTTCAAAGACAGGCAAGTTGGACTTACTTTTTTCCAGTGAAAGACAGTCGGCACAGCTATCTCCCGGCCAGAGGCATCCGTCGGTCCCCAAGCACCGACCACCCAGAACCACCGATTTGCGTAGTCGCGAAGCTTCGATGGGATCCCCAAGATGATCCTGTCCAAGGACGTCCAATTGGAGCGACCCCGGACGTAGACATCCCCCTTATAACGGGATTCGGGATTCACACCAAGGAGGTAGTTGACCTTGCCTGGGTTTGGCATCCGATAAAGTCATTACCGGCCAAACAGGGTGAAGAACGAGAGGATCAATTACCAAGAATTGGGCTGAAGCTACGCTGGCGGGACCTCCCAGCAGTCCAGAAGGTGCACCAGATTGTGGTGCAAAGGGAAACACAGCCCCGCCTCCATAGCATGGAAGTTAACTGTGATCATGCCAGGAGGGGGTTGATCAGCCCTCTCCACCGGATTTGGGGCATAAAGATGCACATCGATAGGAACCTCCCATCGGATTCGCTAGGCGGCCAACTCAGAGGCCGTCACAGTTCTTACCCTATCATCCCGCGAGGCGTGACACTCTAACGGCTCGACATTCATGATCGACCGAGGGTTTCATCTCAGGAACACGTAAGGATGCCTCCGCAGGTAATCAGCATAATAAAAAATTGGGGGAGGACAGGCCATCTAGTAAACAAAATCATCCCAGACTTGATAGGCCACTGATACTTGCTCATTATAAACTTCTTCATCTTTGGCATACTCCATTTCAGGCCCCTCTCCATCATCGTGGTCGGCCGCCGGATGCTTCGGCCTCAGATGAATTTCCTCTAGCTTCTCGATCGTCCCAAATCGCCTGCGGTAGGGGACTGGCCAGATTTGCCAAGTGAATGCCACCAACGGACGACCCCTGGCTCCCATGGGTAGAACGCAAGGGGGGTGGGAAATCCCTCCGCCCGGAAAGGCTGGCTCCGTTATCGGCCATCTTTTGTGTGAAAAGAAAAAGAAGTGCAAATGAAGATTACCTTGAAGAAGTTTGAATCGAAATCACCAAAGAAATTCGAAGTGAACAAAGCAAAATAATAAGAAGCGGGAAGAGAAAGATTCGAAAGAATGAAGCAAAAGCCCCCTTTAAAAGGAAAAATTGGGGCAAATTCACAATTAAAAATTCAAAGTCAGGGGGGGAAAACTGAAAATTCCCCAAAGGATGCTACCATTCGTCTTCAGACGCGCTCACCGGATGCGATCACTGGAAAAGTCGTGCCTTTCCAATAAAGGCGCGTCCAATCGAAAAGACTGGCATTTTTCAGGGCATCATTACGCCTCTTCATTAAAGCAACGCCAGGGCGGTTACTTTTCTAAAGAGTCTCACACGCCAAGTCAGCCACTGTTCAAAATGCACAAATCTCGTCGTGACACGTAGACTGATATCGATTACAAGAATCTCCAGAGAATCTCCTCCGAGGATCCCTGCGAAGAACAAGTATGGAAGTAAGGGTCTGACCGGTTTGACATCACCTTGGATGCCTCCCTACTTCTGCGACCAAGCTGAGGGGCAATTGTTGTAGGGGAAAAATAAGTTTGATCCCGACCTCGACAATCAAGGTGACCTCGCCCTGTCAGCAACCTCACCCTACCAGCGACCTAGCCCCATTAATGACCTTGCCCGCCCAGAGCCGGACCAAGACGGGACACGTCAAGCGGCGGGCAAGAACACGCCCAGGCCACATCGCCCGGTACCTCGCCCGAAAGGCGAGGTCGATTTCCTGCTAGTTCCATTTCAGGATAAGACAGTTCGCAGTCTAGCACGAAAGGAGGGACATAACCGCAAACCAAGCTATAGTGCCTGCACCTAAGGAAAGAACGAGCACGACTGCAGGTAGCAGGCGTCAGAAAGGACTGAAGGGCACCTGGTATAACAGTGTCAACAGGCCAGTTGCTACGCTCCCATTAGTGGAGGACAGCTCGCGGATACAACAAACAAAGACCACCACTCATTGATGACTAGGCACTAGCAAAGAGACATAAAATCATTAGCAATCATTGAATATTTTATCAAATAGCTAAACACAATGTAACCTGGGAATTACTATAAATAGAGCCTTTGAGCTCATAAATAAGGGTGCCACTTAAGACCGAGCCTAAACCCCTCGACAAATCCTTGTACATTTACGTTTCTTGCATTTAACTTTTCAAGCCCATTAGGGGAAGACCTTCTCGGCTAACTCCTCTTGGCACACTATCTTATTTTATCCGATCATAGAAACACGTAGTTCGTTAAATCTTTCAATCGGGTAACAAAACCTCGTTCACCCCCCGACCGAAGAAGAAGGAAACGACGAACAAGCCGATCAAGAAAAGAAGGGCGAGCAGGCTACTATTGAAGACCTGGTTGCCAGTATGTTGGTGGACAATCCTTCCGATCAGATCCAAGACCTCCCAAACCTGGAAGCCCAGGATAACTTTTCCGCCCCTCCCAAATAGAGGGGGGACTAGGACTTAGGATTTTTTTGCTTTTCATCTTTTGTAATAGTTGTTCGCTCCTTTCTGGAGTTGTTTCTTTTGTACTATTTTGGGCTTTAATAGTCTTTAATCTAATGAACTTTTTCTTTTTTGCTCGTCATTTCTTTATATGCTAATTTCTTTACATATATTTCAATGCTTTGCAATACTAACATATATAATTGGGCTTTGTTCAATTTACTAGAATAAGGGTTTAGCCTTAGGCTTTGCTCACTTTAAAAAACGAACAACCTTTCAATAGCTTAGATCCTTATAAAATTGGACTTGTACCTTGAGCTTAGATTTTCTTTTTTAACGAACAACTATCATTACATCATCCAGAAAATTACAAGTGTGAAAAGATTGTCCATCACTAACATATATACATGACGAACAACTCTAAACATCCTCAAAATAATTACAAGTGAAATATAGTTGCTCGACAATTATAAACTTTACCAAACAACTTTACATTAACATCCCATCAAATAATATGTCTTATGTTGTTCGACCTACACATCTTGCCGAATAACTTTTATACAACCTTCAACTCTTAGTAAAAAATTTAAAAAATTAGGCAAGTTTTTAGCTTACTTGCTCGTGTTCAGACTTGCTTGCCCTTGTGAGACATTTGCTCACTTTATTGATAGTATTTCTTTAAATGAACTGCATTCCAGGAGTATTGGGCCGAGTTGCCCTTCATGTCTTCAATGTTATAAACACCATTGGGTAACCTGACTGTTACCCTGTATGGGCCCTCCCAAGTCGGTCCAAGTACACCTTGAGGTGGGCGAGCAACTTTCGTAGAACTAAATCTCCAACTTTGAATTCTCTGAGTTTAACATGGGAATTGTAATAACTCTCCACTCGTTGCTTATATGTGATATTTTTTAGCTCGACATTCATTTTATTTTCTTCGAGCATATCTAATTCAGCAGCTAGAGCAGAACTGCTCACTTCTTCATCTAATTTGGTCGTTCAAATTGCCTTGGTCTTTAGCTCGATTGGAATAACTGCTTCCGTCCCAAAAGCTAATATAAGTAGTATTTCCCCTTACTGGATTTAGGAGAAATTATGTATGTCCATAAAACTTCCGGGAGCTCTTCAGACCAATTACCCTTGCTTTTCATCAATCGTATCTTTAACACATGTTTGATTATCTTGTTGATGGATTCAGCTTGACCATTAGACTGGGGGTGGTATGAGGTTGAATAAAGCTTTCTGATTCCCCACTTAGTGCAGAAGTCCCGTAGTTCCTTTCCATTAAATTTTGGACCATTG
Source organism: Ballota nigra (assembly GCA_947034835.1). Lineage (NCBI taxonomy): Eukaryota > Viridiplantae > Streptophyta > Magnoliopsida > Lamiales > Lamiaceae > Ballota > Ballota nigra. Next base: position 76,920,328 of record OX344726.1, read on the forward strand.
TCTGTCACAATTGTTTGTGGAACTCCAAATCAACAGACAATGTTCTTCCAAGTGAAGTTGATCATCTTTTGTTGCGTGATTTTGATCAATGCTTCTGCTTCTGCCCCATTTAGTATAATAGTCAACTGCCACAATGACAAACCGTACATTTCCTTCCCAAGGTGGAAAGGGTCCAATTATGTCCATCCCCTATCTTGAAAATGGCCAAGGACTATAAACTAAAATGAGCTCTTGAGCCGGAGTGTGGATATTTGGGGCAAATACTTGGCACCGATGATAGGTTTTTGCCATTTTGATTGCATCCTGGCGCAAAGTTGGCCAATAATAATCTTGTCTGATTGTTTTGTATGCCAAAGCTCGCCCCCAGTGTGATTCCACATACTCCAGTATGTATTTCTTCGAGTATAGCCCGTCCTTGCCCCCTAGGCAAACATTTTAGAAGTGGAAGTGAAATTCTTCTTTTGTAAAGCTGCTCGCCCACCAGGGTATACCTGGCTGCTCGTCTGGTTAACTTGGCAGCTTCAAAAGGGTTATTTGGTTGTTCTCTATTTCTCAAGTATTTGACTATTATTGTTCACCAGTCATCATCTTTGGGCTGCTCGTCTAGCTGATTGACTTTGTAGCTAGTTGTCGATGGGTTGACTATCTTGGTGATGATAATGTCAGACAACTCTGCTGGTCATTCACTTGTTGTTAGCCGAGCCAATACATTTTCTTGAGTATTGCTCTCCCTAGGCACTTGCTCGATGAACACTTGGTCCAACATGGACATCAAGTGAGCAACTATCCTATAGTATTCAATCATGTGATCATCCTTGGCCTCATATTTGCCTCAAACCTGGTTTACTATAAGTTGGGAATCACTGAATACTTGTAATCATTTGACACCCACCGCGAGTGATAGGTGAAGACCAGCAATTAAAGTTTCGTACTCGACTTTATTATTTGTGGCCATAAAATCAAATCGGATGGCCGAGGTGAAGACCTGTCTGTCAGGGCTTATAAGAACAACACCTGCCCCCAAGGCATTGTTAGTGGATGGACCGTCAACATAGAGATGCAAGGGATGATTAAGTGTTAGGATAAAAGTTGTTAGTTTTGATGAGTTAAAACAAACCAGAAGGTGTAATAGGTCCATCTGGACCTGTTAGCCAGATGAGGAACTAGATTAGGACTTAGTCTAGGGGGAACTGCCAGACCAGAAGACTTCACCAGAAGAGTCACCAGAAGACCTAACAGAAGACCTTCCAGAGGACTTCACCAGTGGACTCCACCAGAAGACTTCACCAGATGAGACAGGCCAGAGGCAGAGAACCTTCCCCAGACCAGACGAGTCTGGTGAAACATAAGATGCTCAAAACCATCTCCTGATTCTCCTGAGTAATCTGTTTCTTAACCAACTCTGGACCAATAGACATTGAGGTTGCCTGATGTCTGGTCCTGCCTTCTCTGGATAGAATTAGAGTTAGGCATTGGAAGCATGTGATCGTTGGTGATTCAATTCAAGTCAACAAGATCGGATTGGAAAGTTTTAAAGTCAATCAATCCAAGGATCCCACCAACCCAATCCATCAATTATGAAATTGATTGATTGAAAGCTTCCTTAAATAGATATCTGATTAGATTAGCTCTCTAACGGCTAAACCCTAATCACCTCTATAAATACAAGAGTGCAGACTCAAAGAAAGGCTCTAGATTCTCACGCGCAAGAAGTCATATTCCAAGCCTTTGTTTTATCACTCTTAGTACTCTTATTGTTCATATTTCATATATACTCTTAAAGGAGTAGTTGGATCTCAACCTGTTCATCTCTAAGAAAAGGTTGAAGGCTGTAGACTTTAGATCTAAGTTAGATCTAAAGGGTTTGTAAGAAGGAACTGGTACTTCACAATTCCAGTACGCAAGTTGGTTATTGGTTGGTTAGTGAGACCCCTTTGATAAAGGGGAGAGTGGCCGTAGGATATTATAATCTGAACCACTATAAATCTGGTCCATTTACTACTTTCTTCAATTCTGTCTTGCTTTATTTATAGTGCTCTTATAAAAGACTTTGATAAAGACATAATCTTTAAGGCTTCCGTAATTAATCTATCTAGTGGGACCAACAAGTGGTATCAGAGCAGTGTGTCCAAAGACCACTGCTTTGTAAAGCTTTTTGGTGGTCACCGGACAGATTCATTGCTCTTTATTGTGTTTGGTTAATTTTTTTGTTAAATCTTTTGAATCAGTAAAAATATCTTCAAAATCTTCATATAAGAGCCGCAAGTTACCAGAATTCTCTTTTGAGGATTACAGCCACTGGAGCTTCATGATGAGTAATCATCTTAGAGCTATCCACCACCGCATGTTAGATGTGGTAGAAAGTGTCCCATCAAATTTTATTGGACTCCTATTGATGATGGCAGGTCTGAGTCCAGGGCAGAAACAAGTGAATCTGCAGAGGAGAAAACTGGTGTTCGTGTCGCTAGACAGAAGATATTAAAAAAGAAAGACGAGCTTGACAATGATGAAAGGAAGTTGTATAACCTAGACCAGGTGGCAAGGACTGAAATCATTAACACACTCACAAATGAGGTGATTGAAAAGGTCAGAACATGTGCCACTGCCAAGGAGATGTGGGACAAACTTGCATTGCTCTGTGAGGGAACAGAGAAGATCAAGGACAACAAACTCCAAGCTGTTCAACACTCATTTGACACCTTTAAGATAAAACCAGACGAGACCATTGACCAGTTGGATATGTGTCTCACAAATCTTCTAAACAAGGCCAGTGCCTTAGGTAAGACCTATTCAGAAAAAGAAATTATAGTAAAATTTTGCGTTCACTAACCAGCAGGTGGAGAATCAAAGTGACTGTGATTAAAGACAACAAGGATCTCAACTCTCTAGATCATCATCTTCTGTTGTCTGATCTCAAAGTTTACGAGTATGATCTTCAAGAGGAGGATCAAACAGAAGAGGTTTCCTCTTCTGGCCAGAAAGGAGTTGCCTTTTCTTCAACTATCAAGACAGATGATAAGCCAAATGAGTCTACTGCAGATGACTTGAGTCTCAAGGAGCAGGTAGCACTTCTAACCCGTAAACTTGATAAGATGAGTTCTAAATATGGCAGGTACAAAAAGTATTGGAAGGAATCTACTAGAGATAGGAAGACTTCTTTCAAAGCTGCAGATAAAGAAAAGACATCTGGAGACTTTAGGGAAACCAGATTCAGAACTCCAGAGAGGATGAGAGATGGCAGCTCTGGGAGATCAGATTACCAGAGGAGGGATGGCAGTTCTAGCAGATCTGACTACCAGAGGAGATAGAGTAGTCCAGCCAGAACAAAGTACAACTAGAGGAGGAGAGATCCAAGTCCCAGTCCCAGAGGATACAAATCCTGTTACACCTGCAATAAGCCTGGTCACTACAGCTATGATTGCCCTCAATTGACTCCTAGAGAAAGAGAAGAGAAAAGACTCAATACTAGAGAAAGAGAAGAGAAAAGACTCAAGAGAGATAGGAGATATGCAGACAAGAGAGCACTACTGGCAGAAGCAGATGAGGAGGTTACTAGTTCCAGTTCTTCTTCTTCTAATTTCGAATTTGATGATGATGTATGTCTTATGGCAGACATCACTGAGGTAAATGAACCTACCCTATGTTTGTCTAATTCCAAATATACAGAATCCTCTCATTCATCTGGTGCTTCCCGAGAGTCTGATATGCAGCAAATGCTATCAGATCTCCAAAATTGTGTTCAACTTTGCCAAAAGCTTGAGAATGAAAATGGTAGGCTAAGAGCTGATGTTCAGTCTCTATCTAATGAGCAAAAATCTGCCAGAGAACTCATGAAAGACCATTCTAAAGAAGTCTCTGAACTTCAAGAAAAGGTCACAGAAAGAGATACTCTGGTAGACCAGCTTATGAAAGAAAAGAACTCTCAGGCAGAAGAGTTCAATGAGCTCAAGGCCAAATACCAATATCTTATCAAGGGTAAGCAAGTTGAACAACCTATCATGCAAGTACCTAAGACCAGAGAAGCTCCAACTGTTGTATCCATGATACAAGGATCTTCTCAAAGAGTACATGATAAGAGTGGTTTAGGATATTCTGGAATTACAACCAGATCTACTAAATTTTATGCAATAAAGGCAAGATGTCTGAAAGATCTAGTGAAGTGGTAGAAATCTAGGATGAAAAGGATCCTAATGGAAAAGGTTACAGAGTAGTTAAAAATCCTAATTGGAATAAAGACTACTCTGCGACCATCTAGATGATGTTCCCAATGAGTTCTGTGAACTGGAAGAGGAAATCTAAGAGCATAAACGCCAGATAGGAGAACCTATGAGGATTGATAGTTCTGTTCAGATGCCTAACCAGATTAGGAGACCTCAGAGGAAACCTAAAAGAGTGGAACCTAAGCAAATTAGGGGACCTCAGAAGGGAAACTCTAAGAGGAAACCTAATCAGAATAGGAGATATCAAAGGAGATATACTGAACCAGAGAACCTCAATCAGATTCATGGATCTCAAATGGGGTATGCTCAAAGAAGATTCCAGAACAGGAATACTCAGAAGGAATTTAATCATCAGAATAGATCCAATTTTCATAACCAGAGGAGGTCTTCCAGACCCATCTATAGAAAACCAATTGATCTGGGTAGTTATGACACCAGAGATGGTTCTTATAGGATGTACCCTTACAACCAGACCTTTAAGACTATGTCTTTAAGGCAGGCCATTCCAAAGGCCATATTTGAGATAAGGTATACCAGACCTGTTTATAGGAAAGGTGTCCTTATCAGACCAGTAGCTCAGTATGTCATTGTTAGAGGACATGTGCTGGTAGATAGATTTGGAAGGAAGATAAGATCTCCTCATCCAGCAAGGGATGATCTTTATCTTTGGATTCCTACAAAAACTGCAACTAACCAATCAGGACCCAGCTCTAGTAGGGGACCTAATTGATCTCTCTGCAGGAGGATAATAGCCCATTGGAGAAAGGACTTTCAAGCAAACATGTGTGGTACATTGATAGTGGATGTTCCAAGCACATGACATTCCAGAAAGATCATCTCCAGGATTTCAAGTCATTGAATGGGCCAAGAGTGATGTTTGGAGACAACAACTATGGAGTCACCAGAGGTGTTGGAAAGTTGACCTTTAATGGCGTATCTGTAGATGAAGTCTACTATGTTGAAGGAATCAAGCATAATCTGCTTTCAGTATCCCAATTTTGTGACAGGGGATACTCAGTGAAGTTTTCTAGTGATTCATGCACTATCTTTTCTTCTGATTATAATGATATTTTGCTTATAGGCTTGAGGAAGGGTAACATTTATCTTGCAGATTTTAGCAGTTGCCCAAGAAATGCTTGCCTGGTTGCTAAAGGATCTGCAGAAGACAGTTGGTTATGGCACAAGAGATTGAGCCATCTTAACTTCAAAATACTGAACAAGATTGCCAGAAAAGGTCTTATTCGAGGTCTTCCAAATGAGGTGTTTAAGAAGGATCAGGTTTGTGGTTCATGCCAGAAGGGTAAACAACCCAAGACTTCCTTTAAGGATGTCCAGAGCACAACCACAACCAGAGTACTTCAACTACTTCACATGGACCTGTTTGGACCTGTTTCTCCTCTTAGTTTCAGTGGAAGGAAGTACACCTTGGTGATAGTAGATGACTTTTCAAGATACACTTAGGTAGTGTTCTTGTTTAAGAAAAATAAAACTATCACTAAGCTGCTAGAATTCTTCAAGCAGATTCAGAATGAACAGAACCAGAGCATAGTCAGGATCAGAAGTGACAAAGGGACAGAGTTTTTGAATTCACACATTGCAGAGTATTGCAAGGAACATGGAAATTTTCATGAGACATCTGCTGCCAGAACACCCCAACAGAATGGAGTAGCAGAAAGGAGGAATAGAACCCTTAAGGAAGCTGCAAGGACTCTTCTAGCAGAGTACAACACACCATAGAGGTTTTGGGCATAAGCTATCAACACAGCCTGTTATACTCAGAACAGATGCCTCATTACCCAGAGACATAGTAAGACTCCATATGAGATATGGAAAGGTAAAACCCCATCTGTTTCATATTTTCATGTTTTTGGATGTAAGTGTTTCATCCATGACAATGGAAAATCCAAATTAAAAACTTTTGATGCTAAAGTAGCAGATGGAATATGCTTAGGATATTCCAGCACAAGTAAAGCATTCAGAGTCTTTAATAGGAATTCACTTTGTGTGGAGGAAACACCTCTTGTTGTTTTTTTATGAATTTGCTTTTGAGTGCAAGATGGACTTAAAGTCTTCTGAAGAGACACCGAATCAAACTACTCCTAGAGTAATTAAGGTCAATCCACCTATTCTTGATTCAGATTCAGATGATGGCCCATCTTCTGGTTCTCTGAAGGAGAAGTCTTCACAAGGAGCAGAACCAGAAGAGGTTGGAACTCCTGTAGGGGGAAGCTCTCCTGCAGTTGGTGATAATCACCAAGGTACTGCAGCAGATGGTCAACCAGGCAAGGCCACGGGAAGGAGGACCCTAGTTGATCACCCCAATGACCTGATAATTGGAGATCCAACTAAGGGTGTCCAGACTAGGAGAACTCTTAACTTAGCTGCCTTATTCAGTTGCCATGTGTCCTTGATTGAGCCTTATTCACTTAGCTAACTTAACATCAAGGAGGCACTGAAAGATTCAAATTGGATTGTTGCTATGCAAGAGAAGTTGAATCAATTCACCAGACAGGATGTTTGGGAGCTGGAAGACAGACCAAAACATCAAAAGGTGATAGGCACTAAGTGGGTTTTCAAGAATAAGAAAGATGAGAATGATGTCATTACTAGGAACAAGACAAGGTTAGTGGCTCAGGGCTATTCTCAGTCTAAAGGAATAGACTAGGATGAGACATTTGCTCCTGTTGCCAGACTAGAAGCCATCAGATTGTTTCTAGGATATGCTGCTCACATGAAGTTCAAAGTATACCAGATGGATGTGAAATATGCCTTTCTTAATGGGATTCTCATTGAGGGTTAGGTAATTAGAGAAGGGAGTCTTCATCAATCAGGCGAAGTACATCAAAAACATGTTTGAGAAATTTGGAGTAGGATCTAGCAAAGCAGCCAAGATCCCTATGATGACAAACTTCAACATGGATCCAGATGAGTCTGGGGAGAGTGTGGACCAGACTCAGTACAGAGCACTTATTGGTTCTCTTCTGTACTTGACTGCAAGCAGACCAGATATAACCTTTACAGTTGGTGTGTGTGCAAGATTTCAAGCTAATCCTAAGAAAAGTCATTTGGAAGCAGCTAGGAAGATATTGAAGTATCTTAAAGGGACAGTGAATTTGGGGTTATGGTATCCTGCAGATGACAACATAGAGTTAAGTGGTTATTCAGATTCAGATTATGGTGGGTGCAGATTAGATAGGAAGTCTACAAGTGGAACATGTCAATTCTTAGGGAATAAATTGGTATCTTGGTTTTCTAAGAAGCAGACTTCAGTTGCTACATCAACAATAGAAGCATAGTACATGGCCGCAGGCAGCTGTTGCTCACAACTACTCTGGATTAGTCAGCAGCTTAGGGACTACCAGATTAGAGCTAAAGATATTCCAATCTTTTGTGATAGTAATAGTGCAATAGCAATCACCCATAATCCAGTTCTTCGTACCAGATGTAAACATATTGATATAAGACATCATTTTATTAGAGATCATGTTGAGAAGGGAGATATAAGGATGGAAAAGATTGCAACAGAGAAGCAGAGAGCAGATATTCTGACTAAGCCTTTGGCTGAAACCAGATTCAGAGAGTTAGCCTTTGAGTTATGATTATTAGATCCAGAGACAGATTTGGTTTAGGGGGAACATCAGAGAAGTATCCTTTGTTTCATTTTATTGCATATTTTATTTTCAAACTAACATGTCTAGAGGTTAGATATACCAGGGAAGTTACATCTCCAGATGAGGTATGTACCAGATAAGGTCTGTACCTGGTGAGGTACATTCCAGATGAGGTGCAGAAACTGATTTTAGAGAAATCCGGAATCTAAATTGACCAGAACCAGATGAGTATTCATCAGATGAGATGTAACACCAGACTAACCGTGGTATCATCTGGTTACAATACCAGGTGAGAGGTATGTATTTACTTCTCTGGCCTCTGATCATTGGGATACATTTTCAAAATTAGTAAATACACTCAAAATGTTTCATCTTCAGGGTGTATTTAAGACTAGGGTAGAGGGCCTAGGCAATCATTTCGTTTTTTCTCTTGACTGCCACAAAACCCCCTCGATCCCAGTCCCAATGACCATGCCCACGCACCATATTAAATTTGTAACTTGCCTTTTAATCTTGGCCGTCAGATTTAATAACTGTGCAACATGTCAATCGATTCAAAAATTGATTTTGTTCCCTAATTTAAATTTGGGATTTACACGCGTTCACACTTCATTAATTGTTCAAGCCACGCGTCTTGCCCTATTTAAACCAAAAATTTTCAATCTGTCCTTTCACGTTTTCTTACTCTCAAATCCCTAATTTTCTCTGCAAGTTCTCTCTCTCTCTCTCTCTCTCAGACATGGCACCCAAATGTAACTTTGACCCAGAGCACGTGTGCAAGAAACTCAAATCAGAGATGGTAGTTGATTTCTATTCCACCAAGAATCCAACAGCACTGGAAATTCTGGAATTGCTTAGGAAGTCTGGAGTTGAGGTGTTGATCTCCAAAGTTCCCAAGGATCTGCGCACCTTGGATGGGTATGCTGCCCAGTTTTTGGTCAGAATGAAGATACATGATAACCACATCTCGTCCAAACTCGACAAGGAGGATGTAGTATTTTCAAAGCACGATTTCTGCAGACTGTTCGGGAATATCTCTTCGGAAGAAGTTGATCCCTTGAAGTATAAGGAGGGTGAAGGTGTGGAATCATTCAAGATCTTTGCCAGATCTTCTTGCCAGAATCTGACGAAGGGCTTTTTGGATAAGCATCTCAGGTAAAAGTACAAGGTACTTTTTGATATAGTTGTGAAGGTGTTAATGTGTGAAAGCCATAGCACAGATGCCATCTTCACTGGGCGTCTCTGTGTTATGAAGGCTATTTTTTTATGGTATTAAGTGTAATTGGGCCGAATTCTTCTGGGGAGTGTTGAGGAAGAATAAGTTGAAGGTGCAGAAGGAGTGTCCCAGCTTGCCAGGAGAGCAGCAATTCTTCTTTTATGCCAACGTGTCATTAGGCACAAAGCTCACACTGATCCTGGACTCCATCTTTCCAGAGAAGAAGTGGAAGGACTCCTGGTGCAAGGGCTTCCACAAGTCCAAGATCATCTTCTCCAAAGATGGGCCTCTCCATGGCCACCCTGATTCTGATAGAGAGCAAGCCATCCCCGCCCCTCCTCTCCAAGCAGTGCCGTCGTCTGCTAAGGGGCAGAAGCTAAAGAAGAGCCAGAAGAAAAAGGCTGAGGCTATTGGTTCTTCAACCGTAGCGTTCTCTAGTTCATCAGAGGATGACCAGATTCCCCTTCAAGCTGTCTTGAAGAAGAAGGGTGATGATGCTGAGGCTGCAAAGAAGGCAGCAACAGCCAAGAGGAAGCAGAGGCCAGAAGATGCTGCACGAAAAGCCTCTGCTAAGAAGCCCAGAACTTCAAGAAGGGAAAAGAAGACTCTTTTGGTGGATGAGCCATCAGAAGAAGAGGTAGAGGAAGCAGCAGAGGAGGCTAAGCCTCTCACGAGGAAGACCAAGGCCAAGAGGGCCATCCTTCAAGGGTCAGATTCTGGATCTGATCTTGGGGATGCACTGGAGCAGGCCATTGATGAAGCTACTCTGTTGATGCAAGAATCAACTGCTCAAGTCTCACCTGTTCAGGTAAACCCCTCTGATCCCCATCAACCTTGTTACCCCCTCTACTTCTCCCCCAGTATCCCATACATTACATCCCTCCCCTGCTTCTGGTGCCCCCATTCCTTCACCAGAGCAGCCCCTTCCAGATACATCTATTTACACTCCCTCCACCATCCCTACTCAAACACCCTCTCCCCCCACTTCTCATAACCCCCTCCCCACAAATCCTTCTCCCCCAGCCCCTATACCAGAGATGCCATCAACTTCTGGTGCAGAACAACCTATTCCCTCAATCTATACCTCACATATCCCTACCCCTCCCCAATCTCACACTCAACAGAACCCTTCTACCTCTTTGGCAATGGGTTTCCCTGCCCCTCCCTCTTCTCCCATAAGCCTATCTAGCGATGATAGTGAAGATGAGGATGCTTCACTTGAGCCTGCTCACTTAGCACCATCCTCCTCAGCCTCTGGGCCCAAACCCTTTACTTTCTCATTTGAAGATATGGGTCCCATTAGACAGAGCATGAGTGTAAGTGCTCAGCTCTGGCTAAGAGAGCACTTCCCTATCCTCCTAGAGCACTTACCCCTTTTGGCGGATCTGACTGACGCCAAAGTCTGGAGCAAGGTCAGACTTGAGGATGTGGAGAACCTGATGCTGTTGCTTGAAGAAATGGGTGCTCCTACTTTCACTGCCTGGGAGATTGACATCAAGAGGAAGTTAAATCTCCAGAATCCTGCGGAGCTTGAGACTCAAGAGGCAGCCAAGGTGGTGATTTGCACCTTGTTGATCCAGCAGGGAGTGATGATCTCCCCAGAAGGCCCCTCATACAAGTTTGGCCCTCACTTCACATTTCCTCCAGAGCTCTACTCTGATGAAGAGGATTTTGATGTCACTCCTGCAGTCCTCCAGAAGATGAAGCTGTTCTTCAATGAACAAATCCAGCAGATTGGAAGATTCTCAAAGGCAATGCAGCACTTGGCGCCTGCTCTAGTTGAGCACCAGGTCAAAGTTGAGAGAAGAAAGTTCTTGAAGCAGATTAAGGATGTCTTTACCTCTGCCAAAGCTGCTTTCAAGTCTGACTGCCTCTACTTGAAGATGGATGTGCATGAAAGCCAGAGGCAGATCCAACAGTATGTTCTGGACCAGGTGAGACCTGTTTCAGTGCTTAAGGTGGAGATGGCCTCTCATATGATGCAGACTGCTAAGCTCAAGGACTCCCTCCAGGAGATGCTCAAAAAGCAGGAGAAGCTGGTTGCTGAATCAAAAGCCTATCTGGAGGAGGCCAGATAACTCCGTGATCTTCACTCTTCCTCCTCCACTGCCTTGCCTGATCTCATAAGGCAGGTGGTGCAGTCCTTGTTTGATGAAGTTAAAAAGGGGGAAGAGCAGGCTAGAACTGATCTGGCGAAGACCACTCTGGATACCCTCTTTAGCCACGAGGCACGTCTGGACCTGTTAGAGAACACTTTGGCTCAAGCTGAGCTGCAGAAGAAGAAGAAGGAAGAGCTCAAATCTCTAACAATGGCCAAGCAGCTTGCAGCTGAAGAAGAGTCCTTTGACTCTGAGCAAGACCCTGTCTCTATTCCTGGCCCAGCTAAAAGGAATATCAGAAGGGTCAAGAAGAGCTTCTTGAAGCAGGTGGTTGAAGAAGCAGAAAAGAGATTTAAAGAGGAATCCGAAGAAGAGAAGCTTGCTAGGATAAGGAAGAACATAAATGAAGAGCAGAGGCTCCGATATGTTAGGAGACAGAAGAAGAAGGCCAGAGAAGCTGGAATATCTTCTGGTGCCAGTGGATCTATCCAAAGGAAGAAAGGACCTGTTGAAGTAATGGAGATCTTACCACTCAGGACAGAAGGTCCTTTGACTCTACTCTGCCTGTTCCCCTCATTGAGAAGTGGAGAGAAGCCAAGACATTGTGGTTTATCCAGCATTACATTCAAAGGCCTCCACCAGAGGATGATGCACTCATCAACATGACTTTTCACTCTTGGATGAAGGCTTATGATGCAGATCTCTACAAGCAGCTGATGAACTCCACCATCCAATTCAACCTGGAAGTTACTGCCCCTGAACTCTATTATCTTAACACTCCTATGGTTGGGGACCAGGTGGATTGGGTAGAGCTGAAGAAGTTATACAAGACCAAGGTGTTGGCAAATTTCACTCCAACATCTTCTGCTGAGTTGAAGGCCATTCAAGACAGATTCTTCGACTGGTTCCTGGTGCCTGAGGAAAATAGAAGATATGCTTAGAATAGGACCAGATATGCATTGTAATATGTAATCCTTTTTGTCCTTATTATTAATGAAACATCATATCTTCTCTGCCTTAAAGATAACTCCTTGTTGTCTTCTAGTTTGCCTGATAAGATCTATTCTAAGGTCTTATCCTTTTATTGTTCTTATGCTTAAGTATTTTTTATTTTGATCAGTTCTGGTTGTGTTTTAACTCCATCAAAAAGGGGGAAATTGTTAGAATAAAAGTTGTTAGTTTTGATGAGTTAAAACAAACCAGAAGATGTAATAGGACCATCTGGACCTGTTAGCCATATGAGGAACTAGATTAGGACTTAGTCTAGGGGGAACTGCCAAACCAGAAGACTTCACCAGAAGAGTCACCAGAAGGCCTACCAGATGACCTCCCAGAGGACTTCACCAGAGGACTCCACCAGAAGACTTCACCAGATGAGCCTGACCAGAGGCAGAGAACCTTCCCCAGACCAGACGAGTCTGGTGAAACATAAGATGCTCAGAATCATCTCCTGATTCTCCTGAGTAATCTGTTTCTTAACCAACTCTGGACCAGAAGACATTGAGGTTGCCTGATGTCTGGTCCTGCCTTCTCAGGAGAGAATCAGAGTTAGGCATGGGAAGCATGTGACCGTTGGTGATTCAATTCAAGTCAACAAGATCGTATTGGAAAGTTTTAAAGTCAATCAATCCAAGGATCCCACCAACCCAATCAATCAATTAGGGAATTTATTGATTGAAAACTTCCTTAAATAGAGATCAGATTAGATTAACTCTCCAACGGCTAAACCCTAATCATCTCTATAAATACAAGAGTGCAGACTCAAAGAAAGGCTCTAGATTCTCACGCGCAAGAAGTCATATTCCAAGCCTTTTTTTTATCACTCTTAGCACTTTTATTGTTCATATTTCATATATACTCTTAAAGGAGTAGTTGGATCTCAACCTGTTCATCTCTAAGAAAAGGTTGAAGGATGTAGACTTTAGATCTAAGTTAGATCTAAAGGGTTTGTTAGAAGGAACTGGTACTTCACAATTCCAGTACGTAAGTTGGTTGTTGGTTGGTTAGTGAGACCCCTTTGATAAAAGGGAGAGTGGACGTAGGATATTATAATCCGAACCACTATAAATCTGGTCCATTTACTACTTTCTTCAATTTTGTCTTGTTTTATTTATAGTGCTCTTATAAAAGATTTTAACAAAGACATAATCTTTAAGGCTTCCGCAATTAATCTATCTAGTGGGACCAACATTAAGTCCTCTAGTCGGATCTTGGGGAAAAGTTAGTTCGACTATAAAGTCGGCTAATGCTTGACCCTTGATCACTGTTCGAGGAGCATAACTTACCCCGAATTGGCTAATCTCCAGAGACCACTTAAGTAGGCGACCAACTGTGTCTGAACGATGTAAAATTTATCTGAGAGGGAAAGTTGTTAGCACTTCTACCTAATGATTGATTAGGCGTGAAATTGTCATGATTCGTCGCTCGAAATGCCTTGTTTTGATGAATTCATATAAGTATTTAGAGTCATCTGAGTATTATTTTCTCAAACTAACAAATTTGTATCTTTGATGCTTATAGATGGATAGAGGGCAAAAAGAGAAGTTCGTTGGACTTCGAATCGACTCAAACGGATACCCGGATGAGAAGATATGGAAGAAATACGAGAAGTATTAGTTCGAGCGAGCAAAAGTGTCATTGAAGCACTCAAGATGAAAGTGCTCGAGTAGACACTACTCAGGCACTCAAGTAGTGCACTCGAGCCAGCTTTGGTCGAGTAGCCAATACTCAGGCACTCGAGTAGTGCACTCGAGCAGAAGCCGGTCGAGTAGCAAGTACGCAGGCACTCGAGTAGACTACTCGAGCAAGGTCCGGTCGAGTAGCACTACTCGAGCTAAGGGGCTCGAGTACTTTTCACGTTCTGTACAAATTTGACACTCGAGCTTGCATTGCTCGAGTACTTTTACTCGATCTCTACTCGAGCTCGACGGAATTTTGGCCCATGAGATCCCGTTTCGACCCGTTGCCTATATATACCTCTTCCAAACACATTTTGAGGGATCCCCGAACGCACTACATCACTTTAGACTTAGTTTTTGGAGAGGAAGGAGATGAGCAAGCTTTATTTACGTTTTGTTGAGGTTTTGCTTACGAATTCTAAGTTTCTTTTCGTTTATTAGTTTCTTTTAGTTAGTTTGATTTCTTTGAACGCTTTGAAACTTCGTTTTAGTTAATTAAATTTCAGTTCTTCGTATTTATTTCTTTTAAAACCCTAGTTCATGTTTCTTATTTTCTTCGTTCAATTCATTATGTTTATGTTCGTTGTCTCTTCTATTGCTTTTATGTTTGTTAAAGCCATGTCCGGCTAAAACCCTTGCATGCTTAGGGTAGGATGAAATCGTAGAAGTAGGTTGTGGGTACGTAATTAGAGTAACTTGTGACGTTAGATTTTAATTCTCTTAATTAATGAATTCTTAAAATCAATCTAGACTTCGCTCTTGAATTTCGTTCGAAAGGTGTTAGAGAGAGGACGACCGTATCACTCTTTAACAACGAGTAGACTTAACGAGAGGGTTTAGGAAGGGTTAATTCATTTACCAGTTTAGCGAAGGAGGACGACCGCATCACCTTAGTTAAATTAGGGTCTCATTAATTAAGCACAATCTATTAACTTGTTAGTAGATTAGTGAAGTCGAGTGTTAGGGTAAAGTATTAGGGTTTAGAATCTTGAGCTTTCGCCTTGCATTCTTAGACTTAGGTTATCTCTTGTGTGTCACAGTTATTTTGATTATGTACCTGCTCCGTGAGTATACGTAGGGATTCCAATCCTAAGCATCACCATCTCTCATTAGAACACAACCCTTAGTTAATTTGATTTCTTTAGTATTTAGTTTACTTAGTTTAATTCAGTCTTTTAATTAATCTTTCCAAAAATCCAAAAACATACACTCATATTAACTACGACGCGTAGATCTTCAGGGATCTATTTGCATATACACTGTCCCTTGGGTTCGATACTACTTGGTCCCTATACTTGCCCAAACTACCGTGAACCCGTCCGCTTGCGGGTAAGCTACTAGTAGAAGTTAGTATTTTCGTTTCAAGTCAATGATCGAAAAAGTACGGTCTTAACTTTCTCATACTCATGACAAGTGCACATGCCAGCTTTTATGTTGGGGAGTACTTGATTTCCGCTTCATGTAGTGCTTGCCTAACATAGTAAATGGGCTGATGAAATTTTCCATCTGCTCGTACTAAGACAGAGCTGATCGCCACCTCTGATGCTGCCAGGTAGAGATATAACTTTTCACCTAGGATAGGTTTTGATAAGATTTTTACATCTCCCAAGTATTCTTTGAGTTGTTCAAATGTTCTTTGGCAGCTGCTCATCCAAAAGAACTTTCATTTCTTGATGGCTTCGAAAAATGGGCGACATTTATCTCCTAACCGGGATATGAACCTATTCAAAGCTGTTAGGCAGCCCGTCAGTCTTTGAACTTTTTTTTACAGATCAAGGAGGTTGCATATCCATGATCGCTTTCACTTTTACGGGGTTGGCTTCAATCCTTCTCTGACTAACAAGATGGCCCAGGAATTTCCCCGAATGGACCCCAAAGCTGCTTTTCTTTGGGTTTAGCTCCATGTTATATTTTTGGAGAATATCAAACACTTGAGCGAGATATTGGAGGTGGTCTTCTTTTCTTGGACTCTTTACCACCATGTCATCAACTACAACTCCACTGTCTCTCCGATATTGTTAATGTTGTTGGTAGTGAAATATTCACTATTTACTTTGAAACAACATGAATTTGTCATTTCTTCCCATTAACTAGCGCTTTATGATCAAATGTTACTTTAAATGTTTTGACATACAAGTTGAAGATCTAGAAGGATCTACAAGAATCAATGTTGCAGTGAAAATTACAACATAGTGTGCAACAGAAGCGGTTACGGATTCCAGGGGGTTCTACAAAGACCTACAAGGACCTACACGATCCAGGCTATTCCAGACCATTTAGAAAGATCTAGATCAGACGGTTGCAGTCAAAATAATCAGAATAAAGATAAACATCATGGACGATTGAATAAAGATCATGGAGGAAGTTACATGAGAAGTTATTTTGGGATCAAGATTTCCATCTATAAATAGAAGCTGAAATCTCCAATGCCAAAGTGTGGAATAATCGAGTACACCTACTCTAGTGTTAATCCTGAGTTCAAAGGTGATAGGGCAATTATTTCAACTTGTATGTTATGCCTAGAAGTTTAGTACATCTCGCATAGCATGAGATTGATCATATATCTTTAGATATAGTGATAATTGATATAGAGAGAGATCAACTTTGACGGTGTATAGTTTATGCACTTAGCCAATTTAGATTTGATAGGTGATATCGAGTCTTATTTCTGTTGTGGATGATTTAGCTCTCCACACAACTTTGTATTCACTACTTCATTATAGTGAATGTTTCGCCGTAAGGTTAGCACAAGCTATTTTATATTTTTTGATAAAAAGTTATTCCATCTTGCATTAGTGCGTTTTAGTCTTCCGCTGTACAAGATTATACACTATTTTCCATATTGTCGTAGTGTTTATTTTAGTATTCATTACAACATCTACACTTAACACACACGACACACCTTCAATTGGCACCAGAGCCATAAACTTGACGTGCTAAGTTTAGATCCTGTGTTTAAGCGTGTTTTTTTACTATGGAATACCCTATAACCACCCTACTTAGGCCTCCTATTCTTGATGGGAACAATTATGCCTATTGGAAACCTAAGATGCACATGTACATAAAATCAATTGATGAACGTGCTTGGAGAAGTGTTTTAACCGGCTGGGAATGGCCAAGGAATCAAGCAGATGATGATGGTGAGATACAAGTCAAACGGGAGATCGAATGGAAAAATGAGGAGACCACTACGGCGAGCTACAATTCTAAAGCTCTCAATGTTATCTTTACCTCTGTTGATGTGTCTATGTTTTAGATCATATCAACATGTACCACGGCTAAAGATGCATGGGAGAGGCTTCAAGAACATTGTGAAGGAAGTGAAAGTGTTCGAAGGACCAAACTTCGAATGCTAGGAACCAAGTTTGAGAATCTAAGGATGAAGGATGATGAGACAATCACAACCTATAATGAAAGGTTGAATGAGATTGTCAATGAGTCACATTCACTTGGAGATCCAATTTCAATTGTACATGTTGTACATAAAATTTTGCGATTATTTCCTAAATGGTTTGATGCAAAAAATTACACCATTGAAGAAGCCAAGAATACGAATCAGCTAAGCCAATATGAGCTTGTAAGTATTCTTAAAACTTATGAGATAAATACAACTCTACTTGAAGATGCAAGTGAAGGATAAAAGGTTGTTGTATTCAAAGGTGAAATATCTTCTAACACTGAAAATCAGCCATTTGTGACTGAGGTTGAGTCCAATGAAGTTGTTTTAGACCAATATTACAACACTCTTGAACACATTGCACTCCTCATAAAGAAATTCAACTCCTACTTGAAGAAGAAGAAGAAAATGAATAGATCTAGAGGGAATGTCCAATAAAGGACTTCATTCAATAAAACACCATCTGACCCAGAGAAGAGAAAAGATCAGAATACATCCAGACAATTCAAAGGTAACAAATCAAGGTATGATCCTGAATTTAGAAAATCAGTTAGATATGATGCTTGTACTGGTTTTGGACACTATGCAAATGAGTGTGCAAATACCAGATTAAGGCAAAAACTGAATTTCAATGTTACTTTTAGTGATGACTCAGATGATGAACCTGAAAGTTCAAAAGATAATGAATTAGCTTTTTCTGCTAGGATTGATTATGATGACTCTTTAGATGATGATCTGGATGATTCAGACACATATATTATTCCAATGTTAAAACATCATAACATTTGTCAAAATCATTCAGATGTGAATTATTTTAATGGGTGTGTTGATTAGATAGGTTCTGATGACACAAAGAATGATGTTTCAATAATAGCCAAAGAGAAGGATGATCTTAGAGAGACGGTGACCAAATTGGAAGTTATAGTAATAAGGAAAGACTTAGAAATTTCTAAACTAAAAGAGAAATTAAAAAATTCAACTTTGAGTTTTAAGAAATTCTCTAAGAGTTTATCTGTTGTAAGTGATAATTTAAATGTTGGTCAGTCTAGTAAACATAGTATAGACTATTTTGGTGATTCAACTTCTAACTGTGTTAGTAATCCTGTGAAATTTGTGAAATGTAAAACTGAGTTTTTAGCTGAAGCAAAGGTTCATGTGATTGAAAAATCTGTTAAGAAGTATTTGTGTCACTATTGTTCTGAAACTAGTCACATTCCTCCTTATTGTCAAAAGATGAAAGGGGATCTGGAAATTGAAAAAGTATTGTCTGAAATGTCTTCACATTCTAAGAAACATTTTTCAAAATCTGCTAGAAAAAAGAAAGAACATGTTACTTGTAATGTTGTTCAAACTTCTCTGAAAGCATGTGTGACTGATTTATGGTATTTTGATAGTGGTTGCTCAAGACATATGACTGGTCATGTTAACTACTTATCTGATTATGAACCTTGTAATGGTGGGACTGTTACATATGGTGGTGGATCAAAAGGAAAGATTATTGGAAAGGAACTTTGAATGTTGAAAGTTTTCCTAAGCTTAAAAATATTCTACATGTTGATGGCTTACTTGCAAATTTACATAGTATAACTCAATTGTGTAATGACAATTTACATGTTGAATTTGATAAGAATTCATGTTATGTTCGAAATAAGGATAATAAGTGTCTAATGACTGGTAATAGGTCAGCTGATAATTGTTATTTGATTAGAACAAATAATGTGTGTCATTTGTCAAACTGTGATGATAATGCACTGTGGCATCAAAGGTTTGGCCATGTAGATTATAGTCATTCAAAAACTAATCAGAACTGAAGTTGTGAGAGGATTTCCCAAACTGAAGTTAATCACACCTACTGTATGTGGTCCATGCCAAAGAGGTAAGCAAGTAAGAGTGTCGCATAAGATGTTATCACATTACACAACACATCGTTGTTTTGAATTACTGCATATGGATCTTATGGGTCCTATGGAAACTGAAAGCATTGGTGGTAAGAAATATTTAATGGTTGTGGTAGATGACTACTCTAGATATACCTAGATTGAGTTTTTAAGAGAAAAAACTGAAACTTTTGATGCTTTTTACAAAAGATTTAAAAAAATTAACAACTTGGAAGTTAGCAGGATTAGGTCTAAAATGGTAGAGAATTTGAAAATAACATGTTTTCAGAATTTTTTGATAAGAAAGGTATGATACAAGAGTTTTCGTCACCTAAAACTCCACAACAAAATGGAATTGCTGGAAGGAAAAATAGAACTCTTCAAGAGATGGCTAGATGTTAGGATAAAAGTTGTATAGTTTTGATGAGTTAAAACAAACCAGAAGATGTAATAGGACCATCTGGACCTGTTAGCCAGATGATGATCTAGATTAGGACTTAGTCTAGGGGGAACTGCCAGACCAGAAGACTTCACCAGAAGAGTCACCAGAAGACCCTACCAGAGGACTTCACCAGAGGACTCCACCAGAAGACTTCACCAGATGAGATCTGACCAGAGGCAGAGGACCTTTCCCAGACCAGACGAGTCCGGACCAGACGAGTCTGGTAGAAGAAAAGATGCTCAGTTTGATCCCCTGTTTCTACTGAGCATTCTGGCTGTTAACCAGATTAGGACCAGAAGACACCGAGGTTGCCTGGTGTCTGGTCTTGCCTTCTCTGGAGAGAATCAGAGTTAGGCAGAGGAAGTATTTGACCGTTGGTGATTCAAACCAAGTCAACAAGATCAGGATTGGAAAGTATTTGAAGTCAATCAATCCAAGGATCCCACCAACCCAATCAATCAATTAGTAAATTGATTGATTGAAGCTTCCCTAAATAGAGGATCTGATTGGATTATCTCTCCAACGGCTATTCCCTAATCCCCTCTATAAATACAAGAGTGCAGTTCAAGAAAAAGTTTTAGAGAGACCCTACGCGCATAAGTCACAATCCAAGCTTTTGATTATCACTCTTAGCACTCTTATTGTTCATATTATATATCTACTCTTAAGGAGTTTTTGAACCTCAACCTGTTCATCTACAAGATAAGGTTGTAGGCTGTTGATCTTTAGATTGAAGTTAAATCTAAAGAGTTTGTAAGAAGGAACTGGTACTTCACAATTCCAGTGAGTAAGTTGGCTGTTGGTTGGTTAGTGTGACCCCTTGGATAAAAGGGAGAGTGGACGTAGGATATTCAAATCCGAACCACTATATATCTGGTGTTCTTTATTGCTTTCATTTACTTATTCTCTTATTGGTTTTGTGCTCTTGTAAAAAGAAGTTTGTTAAGACATTAACGCTAAAGCTTCCGCAATTAATCTAACTAGTGGGACCAACACTAGAGTAATGCTTACTTCAAAAAAATCTTGCAAAGAAATTTTGGGCTGAAGCATTGAATACAGCATATCACATATCTAATAGAGTGTATTTTAGAATTGGAATTAATAAAACCTCATAAGAGATCTTGAACAATAAAAAACCAAGTGTGAAATATTTTCATGTTTTTGGTTGTGTGTGTTACATTCTGAATGATAGGGATCAACTTCATAATTTTTATTCTAGAAGTGACAAAGGTTTTTTCTTAGGTTATTCTAGAAATAGTAAGAATTATATAATTTATAACCTTATAACTAACACTGTTCAAGAGTCGGTGAATGTAGTGTTTCATGATGACAAGAATCTGATAGATGGAAATGGCACTGAAGATGTGACTGAAGTTACTGAGGTTCCTAAAGAATGACTAAAAACAGAGAATGTTTCACCAAATGTTTCAACATCTGGTACAACATCCCCTTCAGATTCAGTTGATTCTTCACAGAACAATCAGTATACTCCAAAAAAGAATCCAGCAATATGGATTACCAAAAGTCACTCCTCAAATCAGATCATTTGTGATGCTTCAGTTGGTGTTCAAACAAGAAGGAGAGTAAGTGCAAACCGTGTTAATGAGGAGGTTTGTGTGCATGTCTTCAATATGCAATGTTGTGAATGCTCAGTGTTACTATTCTAAAATTAAACCTGAAAATGTTACAGAAGCATTAAAAGATGAGAATTGGAACTAAGTGGATCTTTAAAAATAAAACTGATGAGTCTGGTAACATAGTTATGAACAAAGCTAGATTGGTTGTACAAGGTTACACTCAAGTTGAAGGTATTGATTTTGATGAAACATTTGCACCTGTTGCTAGGATATAGTCTATTAGATTGTTACTAGCAATTGCATGTTACAATAACATTAATCTTCATCAAATGGATGTAAAAGATGCATTTTTAATGACATATTAATTGAAGATGCATTTGTTGAGCATCCTAAAGGCTTTGAAAATCCACAGTATCCTGATCATGTGTACAAGCTAAAGAAAGTCTTGTATGCTCTCAAACAAGCTCCTAGAGCTTGGTACATGAGACTTATTGACTTTCTTTTACAATTTTATTTTATAAGAGGTGAAGAAGATAGAACCTTGTTCATTAAACATTCAGGAGAAGACTTGTTATTTCTCAAATATATGTTGATGACATTGTTTTTTGCTCAACTTGTAGCATCATGTTAAATAAGTTTGTTGAAGAAATGACAACGACATTTGAAATGAGTATGATAGGTGATTTGAATTACTTTCTAGGACTTCAAATCAAACAATCTGAAAAATGTATTTTTCTTCTCTCAGAGTAAGTACGCAAAGAATTTAGTGAAAAAATTTGGTTTAGATAACTCAAAAGTCATGAAACCTCCTATGGGATCTACACAAAAATTGTGTAAAGACATAGCTGGACGAGATGTTGATCCAACTTTGTATAGATCCATGATAGGTAATCTTTTGTACTTAACCTCAAGTAGATCTGATATAATGTACAGTGTTTGTATTTGTTCTAGGTACCGAGCTTGTCCAAAAGAGTCACATTTGAATGTTGTCAAGAGAATCATTAGATATGTAGCTGGAACAAGAGATCTTAGTATATGGTATACTAAAGACACAAGCAGTGCACTTGTTGGATACAGTGATACTGACTGGGCATGTGACAACCCAAAACCAATTTTGGGTTTATGTGTCTTATTTAAAAGTGTGTAAATAAAATGCTTGATTTGAATATATGTGTATTCAAATTTCTAATTTTTCAAGTGACAGACGAGTATTCGAGCCGAAAAATCCTACTATCAATTTTTAACTTTTATCCATAAATTGGGTGGACTTGTTTAAAATTAAATTTTAATGAATTCAAAATGATAAGTGTGAACATTCATACGAACCACAAAAACCATACAAATTTAACGGTAAGTTTAAATTAAATTTTGGAGCCAAAAGCCGAACAAAAAAATCGAAAATACATTATCGGAGTCATAATTGCGTCTAGAATCAGGCCTACCATAATGGCAGCCCCAAATCTGAACAAATCATCTTCTTTAAGTCTTCCTGCAGCCATATTTAAGTGAAGGGATGTGTAATGAGTGTTAAGCTAGACCATAATCCTACCCTCCATCCCATCTCATTACACTTAGCCTTAATAACACAAGAGTCAACTCTCCCTCTCCCCTCTCCTTATTATCAGCCACCCCTGCTCATTTCCTCCTATTTATACCCCTCCAAACCCCTTTCATTTACCCACATGAGTTCTTACACTCAAGACAGAAAGAAAGAAAGAAAGAAAGAAAGAAAGAAAGAAAGAGAGAAAGTTAGAGAGAAAAGTGAGAATAGAAGGAGAAGGAGCTCTCCCATCTCCTCCCCCTCTTGGCCTACATCACTGTTGATGATCTTTTCTAATCACAGGGATTAGTGGCTATTTTAATCGTTAATTAGATCACCAAACAATTACGTGTGATTGATTACTAAGGTAATTAGTGAATGTGAAAGTTGAGATTGGATAAGATTAAACATGTGTATTGATTACGTATTTATTTTGTATTTCTGTGAATCGAGGTGCTAGGGTATGTATAGTCGAAGTTTGGATGTGTATATCAATTTGTGCCTGTTTTATTAGCTGAAAATTGAGGTATTTATATAAGTTTTTCTAGCATGAGGTGTACAAAACCTTTGACATTCCAAGTGTTCATGTATGACACTTGGAATGTTGACCATTTTACCTTATCTAAACTAAGTTCTATCCTTTAATAATGGACTTGCTTGTATTCAAGAGTTGCTCGTCTTGCTGGACTAGTCCTTGAGGGGTCTTTAGTCTGTTTTTGTTGGTCATGCTTGCTAGCTTGGTTCCAGGATATTCCAGTTGGATCTATTCGCTATATAGTTGGACCTGTTCGTCAGGGTATCTTTTGGGTTCACATGGTCTTTGGGTTTAGAGTTGTTAGCCTGGTCATTGTTGCTCGTCAAGATGGATCTGTTTGCCTGATAATTCCAGCTTGACCTGGCTTTGCTGGCTTAATCTTGTTTTAAGCATTGGTGCTTTGTATAATTCTGCTCGCCTTGATAGAATTTTTGCTTGCCTATCAACAATTACCCCCTTGCCAGTCATTATGTTGTGGCAAAGCAAAGCGAACAACTTATGGGTTGGCAACTATCTGGTGGTGTGGGTGCAAGCTGATATGGCCTGGTGCGATCTACCTCAAATGGGCGAACAACCATGGTACAGGCAACGATTGGGATCCCCATGCGCTGGGTGATGCTCTAGGTGTGACGTGGGCGGAAGGCTTACCGCCGCCCACGCACATGCGAAACCGAGGTGATGCGTCTCCAATCTTGTCGGGGTAGGGCTGCACGAGCTCGCTATTTGCAAATCAGTCCTCACACTTTTAATTTTGTTCGCCTGGGACCCCGTTTTCACCATTGCTATAAAAGAAAAAAAAATCAATTTCTCACTTCTTACTGTTCAATCTCAGCGAGAAACTTGGCACTTTTTTCCCTTTGAATTTTCCAGCGATTATCTTTTTCATCTCCGGTGACATTTCTTCCGACTCCTTGAGTATTTATGGTAAAAATCCCCTTGCTCTTTTTCTTTCCTTGTTTAATTTCATAACCATTGGGTTAAAAACACCCAAAAACCCAAACTCCTCCGCTTGCATCCGCAAAACGTCATCGCCCATCCACCGGAATCCACCATTAACACCATAGCAAGTTCTTTAGTCACCATCTCCACCAAAAACTTTGATCTAGATGTCCTCGAACTCGGAAACTGGTTCTTATCCACCTCGCAACCCCGGGAAGTGGCCTATCAGAGATACATCCATTCCAATGGTGGATCTGGATTCAGATCCTGAGGCAGCCTCGATTGTACGCTTCGTGGGCTCAGGAGCTCGACCATCTGGAGAGATAGTAATGCGAGCAAATTCTGCTCGCCAAGTTAAGGAGGAGACCAGCTCTGATCTCCACGAGGACGAGGAGAAAATTGAGGTGCAACAGCCTGTTAACCCGGACGATCTGACCTGGGAGTACCTGAGGAACATTCAATTCCCCATGCCAGATCCCATCGAGCATCAAATTCCAGTCGCAGTTGCTCGCCAGGTCGACTGGAACGAGTATGAGAGGGAGTACTCCAACCATTTCACAATTCCTGTCCGCGGGAGAAGAAAACTTAAAGCTACCGAGTAAGCGGTGAGCTGCATCGTGTATGCGATTACTGAGGAGGAGTTGCCCACAATCAGAAGGGAATACAAAATTCCTTACGACGTGCATATGTACACCCCTCTCACCGATGATAGAGCTGATCGCCCACCTCGCGGGCTCACGGCGATCAACTTGGCCACACTTAATGCCGGGGTTACCTTACCACTGCATCCATTAATAGGCAAGTTCTTAGAGTGAACAAACTTGGCCATCACCCAACTCACTCCCGTTGGGTGGAGAACCTTATGTCGCTAATGGTTCTGTGCACCCTTGAGGGATACCCCAACAAGTTGTCCGCCGAGGAGGTTAACTATCTAATGATACCAACTGCATTTATTGGGGAAGAGGCGGGCTGGTACTACCTCAAGGCGCGACCAAACTTGAGGCTGGTGGAGGGTATTCTAGGAAAAGTACGAGATTGGAAGCACGACTGGTTCTGGATTGGTGGGGACTGGCGTACTTCTGCTCGCCCTTATGGCGGCCCTGAGCATATTAACTCTCCGGCGGAGTTTAGGGACTTGATTCGTGAGTCTTATCGCTTTTCAATATTTAGAGTGATAGGACTAATTTTAATATCCTTTCCTTTTGTTTCAGGTCCCAAGAATCTCAAGTGGCGAAGTGCCAAAGATAGTGTGGACGACCAGTTCTTGTTCACCGTCAGCCTAATCGCCCTCCGTTGCCAAGAAGACCGTAGCGCTAGCCACCTCAGTCTCAAATTGACCAGAAGGGTAGCTCGCTTCACCACTTATCCTCACCACCTTGAGGCTCAAGCCCAAGTTCCCGAGGGTAAACTTTCAGGATCTTGGCAAACAGAACTATTCGCACTTTTACATTGTACTATTTTCTAACTTTTGTTGTTTCCTTTCTTTGCAGATCAGCTCGTCACCGTTGCCCTCCATTCTTTCTACCTCATTTTAGATCAGCACGTTTGGGAAATGCCGACCAAATGAGGACGAAAGAAGGCTGGCCCTTTGGCGAAGATGATCGCCTTGGCAGCCAAGAGGGGTAAAGATGATCCCCGACAAATTGGTGGGTTCAGCTCGGCGAAGGAGCCCATCCCGATGAGCAGTCCGCCCAAGGTTGCAACTCCTAAATCGAAGAGTCTTCTTCGAGAAGATGACACTCCCGTCTCTGACACTGAGAAGACGGCCAAGAGGGCAAAAGTCACCCAATGGAGTGGGGCTGCCCCTGCCCGCCCAATCGAGCTCGAAGGGGGACGAACTCCCTCACTAGAGCTACACTCGGAGCAGCATGTGGTCGTTGCTATTCCCGAAAGACAAGTGAGACCCATCTCCGACCCAACTTATCTCTGCTGGGATAAGGGTCGATATGACGCGTAAGTTGTTCTTCGCCCAGCGTACTTCTCTCTTTCTTCTCTTTTTTTTCTAACACTCTTTACTTATATTTTCTTTACAGATACGAGCCCGAGAAGTCTCCTGGGCGATCAAGCCTAGTACATCAGTATGCCTGCTCGAAGGTGCCTTCCAGCTTTAGGGAGATTCTGGACTCTTTCGTCCGACGTGCCTCCGAGTCCGTTGATCTCTCTTGGAGCAAGGACTTGCACGGAATTGTTAAGACCCAGGCACCTCGTGATAATGGTCACCTGTGTCTCATCGAGGCGGGCAACACCCTGGTAGCCGTGCAGAAGCTGGTCGACCAGGTCGAGGACTTGGAACGGGATGCTCGGCAGCATGCGTCCACTGTTAGCTGAATTATCAAGGAGAGGGACGATGCTAGGGCTGAGGCGAGGAAAATTGTGGCCAACCTTGAAGATAAGGTAAAGGCCCATCAAATAAGTGAGCAGTGCGCCCTCGACCCACACGTCAAAGTCCCGGTGGAGCTGAAAGTAAAAGTGGCCGAGAATGAGCAGTTGCGTGCCAAGGTCGCCCGGGTCCAGAAACAAAAAGAGGTCGCCAAGAAGTTTGTCACCGAGGAACCGGCCAAGATCACGGATCTTGAGAACCAGCTCGCCAACTCCATTACTCCAGAAGAGCTTATTCTAAAGATGGAGGCGGGCTCAATCATCGGCTTCATGACTGCCTTTGCTGAAGGCATCCACATTGCGAACGAGTTTAAGGCTCAACTTGTTGTCGAGGAGATTGGCAAGGAGCTTACAAACTTCATTGAATCCAATCCTCCAGCTCCAGGCACAACCCTCCAAATCGGCGACCTGCCCAATTATGGGGTCAAAATTGACTTCATCGACCCTGGAGTTATAATTACAAGTACTCTTGAGGACGAGGAGGAAGAGGCTGCCGAGGTCGAGCATACTGAGTCAGTATTAATCCATCAATTTCAGGGGCACCCTTAGAAGATCCTAAGGACGATGATCTTCCTCCTTCTGCCGGGCAGGCTTCCTAAAGAGTAGGATTAGTTAGGTTTTTCTTTGTATTTTTCTTTTGTTGTAGTTATTTGCTCTGTTGGTCCCACTAAGAAGATTAATTGCGGAAGCTTTAAAGATTATGTCTTTTATCAATATCTTTTATAAGAGCACTAAACTAATGAAATAAAACAGAAATGAAGAAAGCAGTAAATGGACCGGATATATAGTGGTTCAGACAATAAGTCCTACGTCCACTCTCCCTTTGATCAAAAGGGGTCTCACTAACCAACCAACAAACCACTTACGTACTGGAATTGTGAAGTACCAGTTCCTTCTTACAACCACTTTAGATCTAACTTCGATCTAAAGTCTACAGCCTTCAACCTTTTCTTAGAGATGAACAGGTTGAGATCCAACAACTCCTTTTAGAGTGTATATGTAAGATAAGAGTAATAAGAGTGCTTAAGAGTGAATGAACAAGGCTTGAACAACGTCTTCTTGCGCGTGTTAATCTCTAGGGCCTTTCTTTTAAGCTGCACTCTTGTATTTATAGAGGTGATTAGAGAATAGCCGTTGGAGAGCTAATCTAATCAGATCCTCTATTTAGGAAAGCTTTCAATCAATCAATTCCCTAATTGATTGATTGGGTTGGTGGGATCCTTGGATTGATTGACTTCAAAACATTCCAATCCTAATCTTGTTGACTTGATTTAAATCACCAACGGTCAAGTGCTTCCAATACCTAAATCTGATTCTCTCCAGAGAAGGCATGACCAGGTACCAGGTGACCTTAGTGTCTTCTGGTCTGGATCAGGTCAAGAACCAGAATACTCAGTAAAATTAAGAGATAATTCTGAGCATCTTTTGGTTCACCAGACTCGTCTGGTCCGGACTCGTCTGGTCTGGGGAAGGTTCTCTGCCTCTGATCAGTCTCATCTGGTGAAGTCTTCTGGTGGAGTCCTCTGGTGATGTCCTCTGAAGGGTCTTCTGGTGACTCCTCTGGTGAAGTCTTCTGGTCTGGCAGTTCCTCATAGCTGAAGTCCTAATCTAGTTCATCATCTGGCTAACAGGTCCAGATGGTCCTATTACATTTTCTGGTTTGTTTTAACTCATCAAAACTAACAACTTTTATCCTAACAATTTCCCCCTTTTTGATGGAGTTAAAACTTAACCAGAACTGATCAAAACATAAAGCAAGAGAATAATAAGAGGATAAGACCTTAGAATAGATCTTATCAGGCAAACAAATAAGACAACAAGAGGTTGTCTTTCAAACAGAGAAGATATGACTTTTCATCGATTAATAAAGGACAAAAGATTACATTTTACATTTCAATTCAGAGTCCTAAGCTATGCATATCTTCTGTTCTCCATTGGCACCAGAAACCAGTCAAGAAACCTGTCTTGAATGGCCTTCAGCTCAGCAGAGGATGTTGGAGTGAAATTTCCCAACACTTTGGTCTTGAACAGCTTCTTCAACTCAATCCAGTCAATCTGGTCCCCTATCATGGGAGTGTTGAGATAATGAAACTCTGGGGCAGTGACTTCCAGATTGAACTCGATTTTGGAATCCATGAGTTGCTTGTAGAGCTCTACATCGTAGGCCTTCATCCAGGAGTGGAAAGTCCTGTTGATAAGAGCATCATCCTCTGGTGGAGGCCTTTGAATGTAATGCTGGACAAACCATAAGGTTTTGGCTTCTCTCCACTTCTCTATCAGAGGGACAGGCACAGTAGAGTCAAAGGACCCTTCTATCCTGAGTGGCAAAATGTCCATCACCTCAATAGGACCTTTCTTCTTCTGGCTTGAGCCACTAGCACCAGAAGATATACAAGCTCCTCTGGTCTTCTTGTTTTGCCTCCTAACATATCGGAGCCTCTGCTCTTCATCTATGTTCTTTCTTATTCTTACTTGCCTCTCTTCAGGTGTTTCTTCCTTGAACCTTTTCTCTGCTTCCTCAACTACTTCTTCAAGGAAGCTCTTCTTCACCTTCCTTATCTTCCTCTTTGAAGGTCCAGACACTGAGATAGGATCCTGCTCTGCATCTGTAGACTCCTCTTCTGCCGCCAGCTGCTTTGCCATGGTAAGAGATTTGAGCTCTTCCTTGTTCTTATTCTGCAACTCGGCCTGGGCCAAAAGTGTTCTCCAGCAAGTCCAGACGAGCACCATGGCTAAAGAGAGTCTCATTTGTGATCTTTGTCAGATCAGTTCTGGTCTTCTCTTCCCCCTTTTTAAATTCATCAATGAGGGGGCTGGACCACCTGCCTTATAAGATCAGGCAAGGCAGTGTTGGAGGAAGAGTGAAGATCACGCAGCTGCTTTGCCTCTTCCAGGTAGGCTTTGGACTCTACCACCAAACGCTCTTGCTTATCCAACATCTCCTGGAGAGAGTCTTTGAGCTTCACAGTCTGCAGCATCTGAGAAGCCATTTCCACCTTCAACGCAGATATTGGCCGCAGCTGCTCCAGCACATGCTCCTGGAGCTGCTTCTGGCTGTGCATCACATCAAGCTTCACAAATAGGCCATTTGCCTTAAAAGATGCTTTGGCAGCTGCAAAAGTGGACTTGATCTGCTTTAGAAAGATCTTCCTCTCCTGTCGGATCTGGTGTTCAATCATAGCAGGGGCCATGTGTTGAATTACCTTAGAAAAGTGCCCAATCTGCATGATCTGCTCATTGAAGAAGGTCTTCATCTTGTGTAGCACGGCAGGAGTGACATCGAAGTCCTCCTCATCAGAGTAGAGCTCTGGAGGAAATGTGAAGTGAGGACCAAATTTGTAAGAGGGGCCCTCAGGAGTGATCATTACTCCTCTCTGGATGAGCAGAGTGTGAATCAACACCTTCGCTGCTTCAGGGGTCTCTAGCTCAGCCGGGTTCTGGATGTTTAGCTTCTTCTTAAGCTCTATCTCCCAGGCAGTGAATGTGGAGGTAGTCATTTCTTCCAGCAACAGCATCAGGTCCTCCACATCTTCCAGTCTGGCCTTGCTCCAGACTTTGGCGTCAGTCAGATCCGCCAGCTAAGGTAAGTGCTCCAATAAGATGGGAAAATGCTCTCTTAGCCAGAGCTGAGCACTTATACTCATACTATGCCTAATGGGACCCATGTTTGCAGATGAGAACATAAAGGACCTGGGCCCAGAGGCAGAGGAGGATGGTGCTAAGACCTCTGGCTCCAGTGAAGCATCCTCATCTTCACTATCATCTCTGGACAGACAGGTGGGAGAAGGAGGGGCAGGGAAACCCAGTGTCATAGAGATGGATGGGTCATGTTCTGT
The DNA here is from genome assembly GCA_947034835.1 of Ballota nigra. Lineage (NCBI taxonomy): Eukaryota > Viridiplantae > Streptophyta > Magnoliopsida > Lamiales > Lamiaceae > Ballota > Ballota nigra. Next base: position 76,950,674 of record OX344726.1, read on the forward strand.
ATGAGATTGGGGAGGGGTAGGAATTTGAGAGGTAGAGGTTGTGGGAAGGGCCTGTTCTGCACCAGAAGAAGTAGTTGGAACTTCTGGTACAGAGGCTGGGATGGAATTTTGTGAGGTAGGGAAGGTTGGAGGGGGTTGTTCTGCACCAGAAGTGGATGGCACCTCTGGTACAGGGGTTGGGGGAGAGGGATTAGTGGGAAGAGGAATTTGTGAAGAGGGGGGAGAGGGAGTTTGTGTAGGGATGGTGGATGGAGTGTATTGAGAAGTATCAGGTAGGGTCTACTCTGGTGCAGAGATGGGGACACCAGAAGCAGAAGATGGGTTTTGGGGAGGGTTTTCTGGGGGAGAAGTAGAGGGGGTTACGAGGTTTATGGGGTCAGAGGATGGGATATGGAGATTTACCTGCCCTGGAGCTGTGGCTTCCTCCATCAGATGAGAGGCTTCCTCTATGGCCTGCTCCAATACATCTCCCAGGTCAGATCCAGAGTCTGACTCCTGAAAGATGGCTCTCCTGGCCTGAGATTTCTTCTTCTTAAGAGGCTCAACCTCTTCTCCCTCCTCCTCCTCTGATGGCTCATCCACCAGAAGTGTCTTCTTAGCCCTTCTGCTAGTTCTAGGCTTCTTTACGGAGGCTCTTTTGGCTTCCTCTGGCCTCTTTCTTTTGGCTGCCCCAGCCTTCTTGGCAGCTTCTTCACCATCACCCTTCTTCTTCAAAACATTAAGAAGGGGAATCTGGTCCTCCTCTGAGGAACCAGAGAAAGCTATGGTTGAAGAACCAGTAGCTTCAGCAGGCTTCTTTTGGCTCTTCTGCTGCTTCTGCCCCTTAGCAGGTAAGGGCACTGCTTGGAGAGGAGGGGCAGGGATGGCTTGCTCTCCATCAGAGTCAGGATGGCCATGAAGAGGCCCATCCTTGGAGAAGAGGATCTTGGACTTGAGAAAGCCCTTGCACCAGACTGGGACACTCCTCCTTCTGCACCTTCAATTTGTTCTTCCTCAACACCCCCAGAAGAACTCTGCCCAATTGCATTGGACACCATCCAGAATGGCCCTCATAACACAGAGCCTGCCAGTAAAGATGGCATCTGTGCTATGGCTCTCGCACATCAACACCTTCACCACGATATCAAAAAGTACCTTGTACTTTTGCCTCAAATGCTTGTCCAGAAAGCCTTTTGTCAAATTCTGACATGAAGATCAGGCAAAAAGCTTGAACGACTCCAATGCTTCTCCTTCCTTATACTTCAAGGGGTCCACACCTTCCGAGGAAATGTTACCAAACAAACTGCAGAAATCGGCCTTCGAAAAGACGACATCCTCCTTATCAATCTTGGAGGAAATGTGGTCATCATGGATCTTCATTCTGACTAAAAACTGGGCAGTGTACCCATCCACCGTGCGCAAATCCTTGGATATTTTGGAAATCAACTCCTCCACCCCAGATTGCCTAAGCAACTCCAAAATCTCCAGTGCTGCTGGATTCTTGGTGGAATAGAAATCCACCACCATTTCTGACTTTAATTTCTTGGAAACATGCTCCGGATCGAAGTTGCACTTGGGTGCCATTTCTGTGAAAGAGAGAGAGAGAGAACTTGCAGAGAGAAATTAGGGCTTTGAAAGTAAGGAAACGTGAAAGGACAAATTGAAGAAAGGTTTGATTTAAATAGGGCAAGACGCATAGCTTGAACAATTAATGAAGTGTGAATGCGTGTAATTGCCAAATTTAATTAAAGAAACAAAATCAATTTTTGAATTGATTGACATATTGCACTGTGTTAAATTTGACGGCCACGATTAAAAGACAAGTTACAGATTTAAATCTAATGCGTGGGCATGGTCATTGGGACTGGGTTCGAGGGGGTTTTGTGGTAGTCAAGAGAAAAAGCAAAATGATTGCCTAGTCCCTCTACCCTAGTCTTAAATACACCCTGAAGTTGAAACGTTTTGAGTGTATTTACTAATTTAGAAAGTGTATCCCAATGATCAGAGGCCAGAGAAGTAAATACATACTTGTCACCTGGTATTGTAATCAGATGATACCACGGTTAGTCTGGTGTTAAATCTCATCTGATAGAACTTCATCTGGTCCTGGAGTAGGTTACTGCACCTTATCTGGGATGTACCTAACCTGGTACACGCCTCATCTGGTACATATCTCATCTGGAGATGTAACTTCCCTGGTATATCTAACCTGTAGGTATGTTAGTTTGAAAATAAATATAAGTAGTAAAATGAAACAAGGATACTTCTCTGATGTTCCCCCTAAACCAAATCTATCTCTGGATCCAAAAGTCCTAATTCAAAGGCTAACTCTCTGAATCTAGTTTCAGCCAAAGGCTTAGTCAGAATATCTGCTCTCTGCTTCTCTATCGCAATCTTTTCCATCCTTATATCTCCCTTCTCAACATGGTCTCTTATAAAGTGATGCCTTATATCAACATGTTTGCATCTGGTGTGAAGAACTGGGTTCTGGGTGATTGCTATTGCACTATTACTATCACAGAAGATTGGAATATCCTTAGCTTTAATCTGGTAGTCGCTTAACTGTTGACTAATCTAGAGTAGTTGTGAACAACAGCTGCCTGTAGCCATATACTCTGCTTCTGTTGTTGATGTAGCAACTGAGGTCTGCTTCTTAGAGAACCAAGATACCAACTTATTCCCTAAAAATTGGCATGTTCCACTTGTAGACTTCCTATTTATTCTGCACCCACCATAGTCTGAATCCGAAAAACCACTTAACTCTAAGTTGTCATCTGCAGGATACCATAACCCCAAATTTACTGTCCCTTTAAGATACTCCAATATCTTCCTAGCTGCTTCCAAATGACTTCTCTTAGGATTAGCTTGAAATCTGGCACATACACCAACAACAAAGGTTATATCTGGTCTGCTTGCAGTCAAGTACATAAGAGAACCAATGAGTGCTTTGTACTGAGTCTGGTCCACACTTTCTCCAGACTCATCTGGATCCATGTTGAAATTTGTCATCATAGGGATCTTGGCTGCTTTGCTAGATCCTATTCCAAATTTCTCTAACATGTTTCTGATGTACTTTGCCTGATTGATGAAAATTCCCTTTTCTGTTTGCTTTACCTGCAGACCTAAGAAATAATTCATTTCACCCATCATAGACATCTCAAACTGGCTCTGCATGAGTTCACCAAACTTCTCACACAGCTTCTTGTTAGGGGATCCAAATATGATGTCATCAACATATATTTGGACCAGAAGGATGTCCTTTCCTTCTTCTTTCCTAAACAAGGTCCTATCAATCTTACCCTTAGTATAACCATTGTCCAGAAAAAACTTAGACAGAGTGTCATACCATGCTCTGAGTGTCTGCTTCAGCCCATAAAGAGCTTTCTTAAGCTTTACCTTGTCACCCTGTTCAAAACCAGGAGGTTGTTCCACATACACTTCCTCAATGAGAATCCCATTAAGAAAGGCAGATTTCACATCCATCTGGTATACTTTGAACTTTATGTGAGCAGCATATGCTAAGAACAATCTAATGGCTTCTAGTCTGGCAACAGGAGCAAATGTCTCATCATAGTCTATTCCTTCAGACTGAGAATAGCCCTGAGCCACTAGCCTTGCCTTGTTCCTAGTAATGACATCATTCTCATCTTTCTTATTCTTGAAAACCCACTTAGTGCCTATCACCTTTTGATGTCTTGGTCTGTCAACCAGCTCCCAAACATCCTGTCTGGTGAATTGATTCAACTTCTCTTGCATAGCAACAATCCAATTTGAACCTTTCAGTGCTTCCTTGATGTTCTTGGGCTCAATCAAGGATACATAGCAACTGAATAAGGCAGCTAAGTTAAGTGTTCTCCTAGTCTGGACACCCTTAGTTGGATCTCCAATTATCAGGTCATTGGGGTGATCAACCAGGGTCCTCCTTCCCGTGGGCTTACCTGATTGATCATCCTCTGCAGTACCTTGGTGAATATCACCAACTGCAGAAGAGCTTCCCCCTACAAGAGTTCCAACCTCCTCTGGTTCTGCTCCTTGTGAAGACTTATTCTTCAGAGAACCAGAAGATGGGTCATCATCTGAATCTGAATCCAAGTCTGAATCAAGAATAGGTGGATTGACCTTGATTACTTTGGGAGTTGTCTGAGTCAGTGTCTCTCCAGAAGACTTTAGTTCCACCTTGCACTCAACAGCAGATTCATAAAAAACAACATGGGGTGTTTCCTCCACACAAAGTGAATTCTTATTAAAAACTCTGAATGCTTTACTAGTGGTGGAATATCCTAAAAATATTCTATCTGCTACTTTAGCATCAAAGGTTTTTAATCTTGATTTCTAATTGTCATGGATGAAACACTTGCAACCAAAAACATGAAAATATAAAACAGATGGGGTTTTACCTTTCCATACCTCATATGGAGTCTTGCTATGTCTCTGGGCAATTAGGCATCTGTTCTGGGTATAACAGGTTGTATTGATAGCTTCTGCCCAAAACCTTTGTGGTGTGTTGTACTCTGCTAGAAGAGTCCTTGCAGCTTCCTTAAGGATTCTATTCCTCCTTTCTGCTACTCCATTTTGTTGGGGTGCTCTGGCAGCAGATGTCTCATGAAAAATCCCATGTTCCTTGCAGTATTCTGCAATGTGTGAATTCAAGAACTCTGTCCCCTTGTCACTTCTGATTCTGACTATGCTCTGGTTTTGCTCATTCTGAATCTCTTTGAAGAATTCTGGCAGCTTAGTGATAGTTTTATTTTTCTTAAACAAGAACATTACCCAAGTGTATCTTGAAAAGTCATCTACTATCACCAAGGTGTACTTCCTTCCACTGAAACTAAGAGGAGAAACAGGTCCAAACATGTCCATGTGAAGTAGTTGAAGTACTCTGGTTGTGGTTGTGCTCTGGACATCCTTAAAGGAGGTCTTGGGTTGTTTACCCTTCTGGCATGAACCACAAACCTGATCCTTCTTAAACACTTCATTAGGAAGACCTCGAATAAGACCTTTTCTGGCAATCTTATTCAGTGTTTTGAAGTTAAGGTGGCTCAATCTCTTGTGCCATAACCAGCTATCTTCTGCAGATCCTTTAGCAACCAGGCAAGCATTTCTTGGGCAATTGCTAAAATCTGCAAGATAAATGTTACCCTTCCTCAAGCCTATAAGCAAAATGTCATTATAATCAGAAGAAAAGACAGTGCATGAATCACTAGAGAACTTCACTGAGTATCCCCTGTCACAAAATTGGGATACTGAAATCAGATTATGCTTGAGTCCTTCAACGTAGTAGACTTCATCTACAGATACTCCATTAAAAGTCACCTTTCCAACACCTCTGGTGGCTCCATAGTTGTTGTCACCAAACATCATTCTTGGCCCATTCATTGGCTTGAAATCCTGGAGATGATCTTTCTGGAATGTCATGTGCTTGGATCATCCACTATCAATGTACCACACATGTTTGCTTGAGAGTCCTTTCTCCAATGGGCTCTTATCATCCTGCAGAGAAATCAATTAGGTCCCCTACTAGAGCTGGGTCCTGATTGGTTAGTTGCAGGTTTTGTAGGAATCCAAAGATAAAGATCATCCCTTGCTGGATGAGGAGATCTTATCTTCCTTCCAAATCAATCTACCAGCACATGTCCTCTTACAATGACATATTGAGCTACTGGTCTGATCAGAACACCTTTCCTATAAATAGGTCTGGTGTATCTTTTCTCAAATCTGGGCTTTGGAATGGCCTGCCTTAAAGACATGGTCTTAAAGGTCTGGTTGTAAGGGTACATCCTAGATGAACCATCTCTGGTGTCATAACTACCCAGATCAGTTGGTTTTCTATAGATGGGTCTCTGGTCTTGATGAAAGCTGAACCCTTTCTGGTGGTTATAGTTCCTCTGAGTATATCTGTTCTGGAAATGATTCCTCTGAGAAAACCGTCTCTGGGGTACCTGGTTCTGTTGAACATTATTCCATCTCTGGTAGTTCCTATTCTGATTGGGATTCCCCCTTCTTGAGTGTCTCCTTTGAGGTCCCCTAATCTGGTTAGGTTCCCTTCGAGGATTCCTCTGGGGTCCTCCAATCTGAGTAAGTTCTACTTTTTGAGATTTATTGTTAACATATCCATCAACCTTCAATAGTTCCCCTTGTTGACGTTTATTCTCAAGGATTCTCTCTTCCAGGACAGTCAACTCTTCTGGACCATATTCTATGTCATTAACAGAGTGATTCCTTTTCCAACCAGGATTGTGAACCACTTTGTAACCATTACCAGTTGAGTATTTTTTATCCCAGATTTCTACCAATTTACCAGATCTTATAGACTTATCTTTGTTGTAAAGATATTTATGAGTTTTGGTAGTAATTCTATAATATCCTAAACCACCCTTATCATTAATGCGCTGAGAAAACTCTGATATAATAGATACAACATATGGTATCTTAGGATCTTCTCTGGGCATGGGTATCTCTTCTATGGTTTGCTCAACTTGTTTTCCCTTGATAAGAGTCTGGTACTTGGCTCTAAGTTCATTGAACTCATCTTCTTGAGAGTTATTTTCTTTCATGAGTTGATCTACCAGAGTATCTCTTTCTGTGATCTTATCCTGAAGTTCAGAGACTTCTTTGGAATGATCTTTCATGAGTTCTCTGGTGGATTTTTGCTCATAAGAGAGGGATTGAACTTCAGCTCTGAGCCTACCATTTTCCTTCTCAAGTTTTTGACATAGTTGAACACAATTTTGGAGATCTGATAGCATTTGTTGCATATCAGACTCTCTTGAGTTACCAGATAAATGAGATGATTCAGTATATTTGGAATTAGATAAGCATAGGGTAGTTTCATTTACCTCAGTGATGTCTGCCATAAGACATACATCATCATCAGATCCGAAATCAGAAGAAGAAGAACTGGAACTAGTATCCTCCTCCTCTGCTTCTGCCAGTAGTGCTCTCTTGTCAGCATATCTCTTATCTTTCTGGAGTCTTTTCTCTTCTCTTTCTCTAGGAGTCAATTGAGGACAATCATAGCTGTAGTGACCAGGCTTGTTGCAGGTGTAACAGGTGTTATCTCCTCTGGGACTGGGACTTGGATCTCTCCTCCTCTGGTTGTACTCTGTTCTGGCTGGACTACTTTCTCTTCTCTGGTAGTCAGATCTGCTAGAACTGCCATCCCTCCTCTGGTAATCTGATCTCCCAGAGCTGCTATCTCTTCTCATCTCTGGAGTTCTGAATCTGGTCTCCCCTGAGTCTCCAAATGTTCTCTTTTTATCTGTAGCTTTGAAGGAACTTTTCCTATCTCTAGTAGATTCCTTCCAATGCTTTTTGTACCTGCCATATTTAGAACTCATCTTATCAAGTTTACGGGTTAGAAGTGCTACCTATTCCTTGAGGCTCAAGTCATCTGCAGTAGACTCTTTTGGCTTTTCATCTGTCTTGATAGTTGAGGAGAATGCAACTCCTTTCTGGCCAGAAGAGGTAACCTCTTCTGTTTGATCCTCCTCTTGAAGATCATACTCATAAGCTTTGAGATCAAACAGCAGGAGATGGTGATCCAGAGTGTTGAGATCTTTACTATCTTTAATTACAATCACTTTGATTCTCCACCTGTTGGTTAGTGAACGCAAAATTTTACTATTAATTTCCTTCTCTGAATAAGTCTTACCTAAGGCACTAACCTTGTTGAGAAGATTTGTAAGGCGCATATCCAGCTGGTTAATGGTCTCATCTGGTTTCATCTTAAATGTGTCAAACGAGTGTTGAAAAACTTGGAGTTTGTTGTCCTTAATCTTCTCTGTTCTTTCACAGAGCAAGATAAGTTTATCCCACATTTCCTTGGCAGTGGCACAAGTTCCGACTTTCTCTATCACCTCCTTAGTGAGTGTGTTGATGATTTCAGTCCTTGCCACCTGCTCCAAATTATAGAGTTTCCTTTCATCATTGTCAAGCTCATCTTTCTTCTTGAGGATTTTCTATCTGGGAACTCTGTCCTCAACAGCTTTTTGGGCAGTTTCACTTTTTTCTTCTCTGGACTCTGACCTGCCACTATCAATAGGAGTCCGGTAAAATTTAATTAGGCCACTCTCTACCACATCTAACATGCGGTGATGAATAGCTCCAAGATGATTACTCATCATGAAGCTCCAGTGGTTGTAATCCTCAAAGGAGAATTCTGGTAACTTGCGGCTCTTATATGAAGATTTTGAAGACATTTTTACTAAATATAGATGTAGCAATAAATTTGATCAAACACAACGAGGAGCAATGGATTTGCCCGGTGACCACCAAAAAGCTTTACAAAGCAGTGGTCTTTAGACACACTGCTCTGATACCACTTGTTGGTCCCACTAAGAAGATTAATAGCGGAAGCTTTAAAGATTATGTCTTTTATCAATATCTTTTACAAGAGCACTAAACCAATGAAATAAAACAGAAATGAAGAAAGCAGTAAATGGACCGGATATATAGTGGTTCGGACAACAAGTCCTACGTCCACTCTCCCTTTGATCAAAAGGGGTCTCACTAACCAACCAACAAACCACTTACGTACTGGAATTGTGAAGTACCAGTTCCTTCTTACAACCACTTTAGATCTAACTTCGATCTAAAGTCTACAGCCTTCAACCTTTTCTTAGAGATGAACAGGTTGAGATCCAACAACTCCTTTTAGAGTGTATATGTAAGATAAGAGTAATAAGAGTGCTTAAGAGTGAATGAACAAGGCTTGAACAACGTCTTCTTGCACGTGTTAATCTCTAGGGCCTTTCTTTTAAACTGCACTCTTGTATTTATAGAGGTGATTAGAGAATAGCCGTTGGAGAGCTAATCTAATTAGATCCTCTATTTAGGAAAGCTTTCAATCAATCAATTCCCTAATTGATTGATTGGGTTGGTGGGATCCTTGGATTGATTGACTTCAAAACTTTCCAATCCTGATCTTGTTGACTTGATTTAAATCACCAACGGTCAAGTGCTTCCAATGCCTAACTCCGATTCTCTCCAGAGAAGGCATGACCAGGTACCAGGTGACCTCAGTATCTTCTGGTCTGGATCTGGTCAAGAACCAGAATACTCAGTAAAATTAAGAGATAATTCTGAGCATCTTTTGGTTCACCAGACTCGTCTGGTCCGGACTCGTCTTGCCTGGGGAAGGTTCTCTGCCTCTGATCAGTCTCATCTGGTGAAGTCTTCTGGTGGAGTCCTCTGGTGATGTCCTCTGGTGAATTCCTCTGAAGGGTCTTCTGGTAGGTCTTCTGGTGACTCCTCTGGTGAAGTCTTCTGGTCTGGCAGTTCCCCATAGACTAAGTCCTAATCTAGTTCATCATCTGGCTAACAGGTCCAGATGGTCCTATTACATTTTCTGGTTTGTTTTAACTCATCAAAACTAACAACTTTTATCCTAACACGCTATTTTAAGGAGTTTATTTTGTAACTTTTTTGGGCAATCATGCCTTGTTATTAATGAAACAAATTTTGCTCGATTTATTTTCTTTTACATTAATTGTTCTTGCATTTGCATTTATGCTTAACAATCTTAATGTAGTTGGGCTTTGTTTCTTAAGAACTCTTGCCTTAGAAACTTAATGGGCTTTGGCCTTAGACTATGTTCATTTAAAAACGAAGAGCCTTTGATGGGCTTGATTATATAACCAATTTGTGCCTTGAGCTTGATTCTCCTTTGAACGAACAACTTAAGATTGAACTTGCTTTCAAAAATTACAAGTGTAAATAACGACCTAATCTACAAACTACAATAAACCAAGTTAATATATTTCGACTTCTATACATTGTCAAACAAAACATCAACTTAAACTAAGTCGAAGCAGCTCGACCACTATACATTTTGTCGAACTAACTTTTCCCTTATTGAACGATTAAATTTATACAGGATGAAACAAGTGATTGATCACAAACAGCTCGACCAATCAAACTTGCTCGACCACAAACACTTACAAGATTTTTCAAAAAAATAGGCAAGTTTTTGGATCTTACTTGCACATACGCAGCCTTAGCTCGCCCTTGTGACATAGTAGCTCGCCTATTGGAAATACTTCTTCAAGTTGGCCGCATTCCAAGAATATTGGGCTGAGTTACCATCTAAATCTTTGATGTCATATGCACCACTGGGTAACATGTCCGTTACCCTATATGGACCCTCCCAAGTCAGGCCAAATATGCTTGGAGGTGGGGCGAGCTTTTTCCTTAAGACGAGGTCGCCAGCCTCGAATTTTCTTATTTTAACTTGAGAATTATATTAACGCTCTGCCATTTGTTTATATGTTGCATTTCTTAGTTTAGCTGTAATTCTTTTTTCTTCGAGCAAATCTAGCTTGACTGATAGGGCAAAACTGTTCGCCACTTCCTCAAAGTTGGTCGTTCTTAGTGTCTTGGTCTTCAATTCAACTGGGATGACTGCTTCAGTTCCAAATGCTAGTGCAAAAGGTGTTTCTCCAGTGCTAGACCTGGGAGAAACTCTGTATGCCCACAATGCATCTGGCAATTCTGAAGACCACTTGTCTTTGCTTTCTGTTAGCCGCATTTTAAGAATATGCTTGATTATCTTGTTAACGGCTTCTACTTGACCATTTGACTATGGAAGATAGGGGGTTGAATAGTGCTTTCTGATCCCCCACTTGATGCAGAAATCCCGAAGCTTTTTCCCATTAAACTGAGGACCATTGTCTGTCACCAGTGTTTGAGGAATTTCGAACAGGCAGACAACGTTCTTCCAGATGAAGTCGATCATATTCTCTTGAGTAATTTTGACTAAAGCTTCTGCCTCTGCTCATTTGGTATAGTAATCCACAGCTACGATGATGAATCGTACATTCCCTTTTCCAGGTAAGAAAGGTCCGATAATATCCATCCCCACCATGCAAATGACCAAGGACTGAAAACTGAAACTAGCTCTTGAGCAGGTGTGTGAATGTTTGGGGCAAATATTTGACATCGGTGACAGGCTCTGGCTACCTGGATTGCATCTTTTCGTAAGGTCAGCCAGTAGTAGCCTTATCTTATTGTCTTGTACGCCAAAGCTTACCCCCCAGCATGATTCCCACAGACTCCAAAATTTATATCTCCCAAAGTAGTCCTCTCTTGCCCCCTAAATAAACACTTGAGTAGCGGGACTGAAAAGCCTCTTTTGTAAAGCTGCTCGTCTACCAGGGTGTACCTGGCTGCTAGTTTTGTTATTCTTGCAGCTTCAAAAGAATTGCTTAGCAGTTCACTGTCTTTCAAGTATTTGGCTATAAGAGTTCTCCAATCATCGTCATCTTTCTGTTCGACCGCCTGATTTACTTTATAATCAAACATTGAAGGTTGGGTTTTTCTAGTGATGACGATGTTTGTTAGATCAGCTGGCCCGTCACTTGTTGCTAATCTTACTAGGGCATCAGCCTGCGTGTTGCTCGTTCGAGGTACCTACTGGATATATACTTGGTCTAACATAGATACCAAGTGAGCAACAATTCGTTGATACTCAATCATATGTTCGTCTATAGCCTCATATTCACCTCGTACTTGGCTCACAATGAGTTGAGAATCTCCAAAAATCTAGAGTCGTCTGGCTCCGACAGCTAGTGATAAGTGGAGACCTGCAATGAGGGCCTCGTACTCAGCTTCATTGTTGGTGGCCATAAACTCGAATCTGACTGCTGAAGTGAATACTTGTCGATAGGGGCTGACAAGAACTACCCCTTCCCCCGAGGCCATATTTATTGATGAACCGTCTACATAGAGATGCCATGGGTGATCTAGCCCTCTCGTCGAATTTTGGGGAAAAGTCAGCTCGACTATGAAGCCGGCTAATGCTTGACCCTTAATCGCTATTCGAGGTGCATAGATCACTCCAAATTGGCTGATCTCTATAGCCCATTTTAACAGACTGCCAGCTGTATCGGGTCGATGCAGTATTTATCTGAGTGGGAAAGTTGTTAGTACTTCGACCTGATAATCGAAAAAATACGGTCTTAACTTTCTAACACTCATGACCAAGACATATGCCAGCTTTTCAGTGGGCGAGTATTTCACCTCGGCTTCATGCAGAGCCTGGCTGACATAATAGATGGGAAGGTGAAATTTGCCTTCTGCTCGTACCAATACCAAACTTATTTCCACGTCTGAGGCTGCCAGATATAGATACAACTTTTCTCCTCGGATTGACATTGATAGAATCCTTACGTCTTCCAGGTAGTCTTTTAGTTGTTAGAAAGCTTTCTGGTAGCTGTCCGTCCACACAAAATTGCCTTTCTTGATAGCCTCAAAGAATGGACGGCATTTGTCCCCTGATCGTGATATGAATCTGTTTAAGGCAGCTAGGCATCCTGTCAGTCTTGGTACTTCTTTGACGAAACGAGGAGGTTCCATATCAACGATAGCTTTAACTTTGGCAGGGTTAGCTTCAATTACACATTTACTGACCAGGTGGCCCAAAATATTTCTCGAATATACCCCGAAACTGCTCTTCTTCGGGTTTAACTTCATGTTATACTTTCGGAGAATGTCGAACACTTGAGATAGATGCTGGAGGTGATCTTCTTTTTGGGTACTTTTGACGACTATGTCATCAACATATACCTCCACTGTCTCCCCAATGTGTTCGTCGAACATTTTGTTGACAAGCCTCTGGTAGGTTGCTCCCGCATTGATTAATCTGAATGATATTCTCTTCCAACAGAGTAAGTTTTTATTTAGGTAGAAAGTCGTATTTTCTTGGTTGTCTGGGTGCATCAAAATCTGATGGTATCCAGCAAAAGCATGCATAAACGTAAATATTTCATGCCCAGTTGTGCTTCTTGGGATATGTTTAGTTTTGATGATTTTCCAAAACAACATGTAATAGGTTTGAAAGCAGTCAGGATAGTATCTTTTAGTTCAGGTCAGGCTAGATTAGCTTTCGGTAGAATAGGCTGTTCAGTTGAGGGGGAACTCAACAACACAGCCAGAGAATATCAAGATAACACCAAGAAGAACTGACTGAAGCCATGCTTGCAACCTGAACCAGAAAAGAAGCCTGAAGGATCTCCCACCGAGTGTAAACCAGACTGATCTAAGCTAAGTCAGGTGGACCACTCAGTGAAGAGCATGATAAGGAGGATCAGTGCTGCACCAAGTAGGCCCTGAAGGTGTCAGGCTACTGTGGTCAGGGAAGTTTGTCATTCAGCCTTATGACAAACTTCTTGGAGTGATCTTCAAACAGTCTCTGAAGGACAACTACACTGAAGACGTTCAGTCCACTGAAGATCATCAGTCAGTGAAAGAGGAAGCTACCTAAAGTCAGTGGGTCTTAGTCAAACCCACTGAGTCAAAGATCCGTGAATCCAGGCCACGTGGACCTATCAGCACGAGGCAGCAACTCTGACACTGACAAAGGCCGAATTCCAAGAAAAGTGGTTGAAACCATTAAATGTTGGATTCAAATGTATCTTCCCTCCAACGGATACATTTGAATCCCCATTATAAATACAAGCTCATAGCTTCATTGTAAGTGTGTGAAAAGAAGAAAATAAACACCTACAAGTTGTGAGGGTGTGTTAGTTGCTAGGGAGTCATAAGGAAGTGTTACACACCCACGACACTGACCTTTAGGGTTATCACTTATATTCATTGAGTGTCAAGCTTGTAACTCTTAGCTTAGAGAGGTTTTCCTAATCTTAGCTTTAAGGCTAACACATTGTAAAGGAAAACCTCACCTAGTTGGAGAAAACCAAACCAAACTAAACCCTTTCAGAAGATTGTTAGGTTTGTAGTGAGGTGAGGAGAGGCAGCCCAGGGAGTGGCGTGAGTCCAGTTGTAAGTGCACCTTGGCACGTTAAAAACAAGAATCCAAAGTTAGTGGATTTCCTGTTAAATCAGGTCCGTGGATGTAAGAGCTTGAGTCTCTGAACCACGTTAAACTGAGCGTTGTTTATCGTTTAAGCACTTGCTAATTATTTGTAGTGTATGTTCTCTGAGTGTACTTGAAAAGTTTGAAAAGAAGATTAGCTAAGTATTTTAGTCAGGGAGAACCAATCTCACTGATAAGCTTAGGCTAGCACTCGAGAGTTCAGTCTCTCGAGTCACTGCCTTGTTGAGAGCCTGAGCTTTCAAGTCTCATCTCTGACTTGATAGCTCTGACTCTCAGCAACGCAGTGACTTGAGTATTCCGTCAGTGAACTCAGTCAGGGTGCAAGCTGTATTTTATAACGCACTTGAGAGTTCAGCATCTCAAGCCACTGTCCTTGCTCAGAGCATGAGCCTCCAAGCCTTCTCACTGACTTGGTAGTTCAGCCTCTGAACAGAGCAGTGACTTGAGTATCTCACTCTTGCTGAACTCCCTGAGGAATGGTTTTTCAAAAAAAAAATTACTCCGGAATTCCCATTTTGCCCTTTGAAAACGGGACCATCAATTGGTATCAAAGCGGGTTGTTCACATGACCACTGATCCAGTTTTGTTGAGAAAAATGGTCAACCGAACAGATCTTAAATATTTTAAACTATGCGAATTCCTGCATATTTCAAACTATTACTTGTGTTCTGACATTATTCTTGTAATAGAAAATCATTTGGTTAGAAGTTTTGGAATCAACAAAAAGGGGGAAATTGTTGGGATATGTTTAGTTTTGATGATTTTCCAAAACAACATGTAATAGGTTTGAAAGCAGTCAGGATAGTATCTTTTAGTTCGGTCAGGCTAGATTAGCTTTCAGTAGAATAGGCTGTTCAGTTGAGGGGGAACTCAGCAACACAGCCTGAGAATTTCAAGATAACACCAAGAAGAACTGACTGAAGCCATGCTTGCAACCTGAACCAGAAGAGAAGCCTGGAGGATGTCCCACTAAGTGTAAACCGGCTGATCTAAGCTAAGTCAGGTGGACCACTCAATGAAGAGCATGATCAGGAGGATCAGTGCTGCACCAAGTAGGCCCTGAAGGTGTCAGGCTACTATGGTCAGGGAAGTTTGTCATTCAGCCTTATGACAAACTTCTTGGAGTGATCTTAAAACAGTCTCTGAAGGACAACTACACTGAAGACATTCAGTCCACTGAAGATCATCAGTCAGTGAAAGAGGAAGCTACCTAAAGTCAGTGGGTCTTAGTCAAACCCACTGAGTCAAAGATCCGGGAATCCAGGCCACGTGGACCAATCAGCACGAGGTAGCAACTCTGACACTGACAAAGGCCGAATACCAAGAAAAGTGGTTGAAACCATTAAATGTTGGATTCAAATGTATCTTCCCTCCAACTGATACATTTGAATCCCCATTATAAATACAAGATCATAGCTTCATTGTAAGTGTGTGAAAAGAAGAAAATAAACACCTACAAGCTGTGAGGGTGTGTTAGTTGCTAGGGAGTCATAAGGAAGTGTTACACACCCACGACACTGACCTTTAGGGTTATCACTTATATTCATTGAGTGTCAAGCTTGTAACTCTTAGCTTAGAGAGGTTTTCCTAATCTTAGCTTTAAGGCTAACACATTGTAAAGGAAAACCTCACCTAGTTGGAGAAAACCAAACCAAACTAAACCCTTTCAGAAGATTGTTAGGTTTGTAGTAAGGTGAGGAGAGGCAGCCCAGGGAGTGGCGTGAGTCCAGTTGTAAGTGCACCTTGGCACGTTAAAAACAATAATCCCAGTTAGTGGATTTCCTGTTAAATCAGGTCTGTGGATGTAAGAGCTTGAGTCTCTGAACCACGTTAAACTGAGCGTTGTTTATCGTTTAAGCACTTGATAATTATTTGTAGTGCATGTTCTTTGAGTGTACTTGGAAAGTTTGAAAAGAAGATTAGCTAAGTATTTTAGTCAGGGAGAACCAATCTCACTGACAAGCTTCGGCTAGCACTCGAGAGTTCAGTCTCTCGAGTCACTGCCTTGTTGAGAGCCTGAGCTTTCAAGTCTCATCTCTGACTTGATAGCTCTGACTCTCATCAACGTAGTGACTTGAGTATTCTGTCACTGAACTCAGTCAGGGTGCAAGCTGTGTTTTATAACGCATTCGAGAGTTCATCATCTCAAGCCACTGTCCTTGCTCAGAGCATGAGCCTCCAAGCCTTCTCACTGACTTGGTAGCTCAGCCTCTGAGCAGAGCAGTGACTTGAGTATCTCACTCTTGCTGAACTCCCTGAGGAATGGTTTTTCAAAAAAAAAATTTGCTCATGAATTCCCATTTTGCCCTTTGAAAACGGGACCATCAATTGGTATCAAAGCGGGTTGTTCACATGACCACTGATCCAGTTTTGTTAAGAAAAATGGTCAACCGAACATATCTTAAATATTTTAAACTATGCGAATACCTGCATATTTCAAACTATTACTTGTGTTCTGACATTATTCTTGCAATAGAAAATCATTTGGTTAGAAGTTTTGGAATCATAAAAAAGGGGGAAATTGTTGGGATATGTTTAGTTTTGATGATTTTCCAAAAAAAACATGTAATAGGTTTGAAAGCAGTCAGGATAGTATCTTTTAGTTCGGTCAGGCTAGATTAGCTTTCAGTAGAATAGGCTATTCAGTTGAGGGGGAACTCAGTGAGGGGGAACTCAGCAACACAGCCTGAGAATATCAAGATAACACCAAGAAGAACTGACTGAAGCCATTCTTGCAACCTGAACCAGAAGAGAAGCCTGAAGGATGTCCCACTAAGTGTAAACCAGGCTGATCTAAGCTAAGTCAGGTGGACCACTCAGTGAAGAGCATGATCAGGAGGATCAGTGCTGCACCAAGTAGGCCCTGAAGGTGTCAGGCTACTGTGGTCAGGGAAGTTTGTCATTCAGCCTTATGACAAACTTCTTGGAGTGATCTTAAAACAGTCTCTGAAGGACAACTACACTGAAGACGTTCAGTCCACTGAAGATCATCAGTCAATGAAAGAGGAAGCTACCTAAAGTCAGTGGGTCTTAGTCAAACCCACTGAGTCAAAGATCCTTGAATCCAGGCCACGTGGACCAATCAGCACGAGGCAGCAACTCTGACACTGACAAAGGCCGAATTCCAAGAAAAGTGGTTGAAACCATTAAATGTTGGATTCAAATGTATCTTCCCTCCAACGGATACATTTGAATCCCCATTATAAATACAAGCTCATAGCTTCATTGTAAGTGTGTGAAAAGAAGAAAATAAACACCTACAAGCCGTGAGGGTGTGTTAGTTGCTAGGGAGTCATAAGGAAGTGTTACACACCCACGACACTGACCTTTAGGGTTATCACTTATATTCATTGAGTGTCAAGCTTGTAACTCTTAGCTTAGAGAGGTTTTCCTAATCTTAGCTTTAAGGCTAACACATTGTAAAGGAAAACCCCACCTAGTTGGAGAAAACCAAACCAAACTAAACCCTTTCAGAAGATTGTTAGGTTTGTAGTGAGGTGAGGAGAGGCAGCCCAGGGAGTGGCGTGAGTCCAGTTGTAAGTGCACCTTGGCACGTTAAAAACAAGAATCCCAGTTAGTGGATTTTCTGTTAAATCAGGTCCGTGGATGTAAGAGCTTGAGTCTCTGAACCATGTTAAACT